>CM061550.1:142833750-144280625 GCA_030864225.1 Capsicum baccatum var. pendulum
TTACCGATAGACAATCTATTGAGAGCATCAGCCACTACATTGGCCTTGCTCGGGTGATATAGAACACTTAAATCATAATCTTTTAATAACTCTAACCACCTTCTCTAACTCAAATTTAAATCTTTCTAAGAGAACACATACTGAAGGATTTTGTGGTCTATGAACACATCAACATGTACCTCATATAAGTAATGCCTCCAAATCTTTAAGTAAAACACTACAACTGCTAACTTGAGATCATGAGTCAGATAATTTTTCTCATGGAGCGTAAGCTGTCTGGAGGCATAGGCTATGACCTTTCCTCTATGCACGAGGACACAACCCAAACCTACTCTGGATGCATCACAATACACAATAAACCCATCTGAATCATCTGGTAGAGTCAAAATTAGGGCTGAGGTGAGTCGAGTCTTCAACTCCTGAAAACTCTTCTCGCAGAAATTTGACCACCGAAACTGGACTTTCTTCTGAGTCAATCTGGACATGGGGGATGCAATAGATGAAAATCCTTCAACAAACTGATGGTAATAGCTAGCTAAACCCAAGAAACTCCAGATATTTGATAGAGAGATGGGTCTAGTCTAGTTTCCACTACTTCGGTCTTTTAAGGATCAACTCTAATGCCATCACCGAAAATAATATGACCAAGGAATGCTACTGACCTTAGCCAAAATTCACACTTACAAAATTTGGCAAACAACTAATGAGTTCTGAGAGTCTAAAGTACTAGTTTGAGGTAGTCTGCGTGATTATTCTCGCTATGGGAATAGACAAGAATGTCATCGATGAAGACTATAATGAACATGACCAAGTACTGATTGAACACACGCTTCATTAAGTCCATGAAAGCTACTGGGCATTAGTAAGAACAAAGGACATGACTAGAAACTCGAAGTGATCATACCGAGTTCTGAAAGTTGTTTTCAGAATATCACATTCTCTGACTTTGAGTTGATGATAGCTTTATTTGAGGTCTATCTTAGAAAAGTAACTAGCACCCTAAAGTTGGTCAAATAAGTCATCAATTATGGAAATTAGATATCTATTCTTGACTACGACTTTGTTCAACTGACGATAGTCTATACACATTCTGAGAGAACCATCTTTCTTACGCATGAATAAAATTGGTACGCCCCACGAGGAAACACTAGGCCTAATGAATCCCTTATCTAGGTGATCCTTTAACTGTTCATTTAACTCTCTGAGTTCTGCTGGAGCCATTCTATATGGCAGAATATATATGGACTGAGTATCTGGTCGAAGGTCTATTTTGAAGTCAATTTTCCTAATGGGAGGAACTCCAGAAAGATCTTCAGGAAACACATCTGAGAATTTATTTACTACTAGAACAGACTCAAGATTTAGAGTTTTTGAGTTAGAGTCTTTGAATAACACAAGATGGTAGACACATCCCTTACATATTATTTTTCTTGCTCCAAGGTAACACAAGATGGTAGACACATCCCTTGGGTATCATTTTTCTTGCTCTAAGGTATGAAATCAACTGACCCTTAAGCGTTGTGGTAATACCCCCCAATTCAAGGACTGGTTTATTAGGAAACTGAAAATAAACTATTCTATTTCTTCAATCAACTGATGCATAACATGAGTAGAGCCAATCTATGTTGAGAATAACATCAAAATCCGCTATCTCTAACTCTACAAGGTCTACTATAGTAATATTCTGATATATCATAACTGGACATATCCTGTATACCCTTGGGCTATGACAGATTTACCCACTAGTGTAGAAACTGAGAAAGGCTTTGTTAGAATTTCTGGACTGACTCCGAAGTTAATGGCTATATAAGGGGTTACAAAAGATAAAGAAACTCCTGGATCTAGCAAGGCATAAACATGTAAATGGAAGATCTGTAACATACCAGTGACTACATCAAAAGATTTTTCCTAATATTTTCTGGACTAAAGTGCATAAAGACTGTTTGGGCGTTGCCCACTAGTGGCACTAGAAGAGGCACCCTGCTGATTCGGGCGACCGGACTGAGCTGAAGGATGATTATGCTGACCCTGAGAACCTGACTGAGGATAGTCTCTGACTCTGTGTCCTAGCTTGCCACACCCAAAAAAAACATCACTACCAGCTCTGTAGATACCCATATGGTTTCTGCCACATATCTGACAAAGAGGATTTATTTGAGCATTGCTGACACTACCCTGAGATTTAGAGCCTGGCGCCCTATCATTGTTACCATTTTTGAACTTACGAATTGGAGCACTGGCTAAGGATGGAGATGGAACTGAAGATTTTGGACAAAACTGGGAATGGTTATCACCCTCTGATTTAGGCTGATTAAAATTGAAGCTACCTGTTCTACCTCTCTCTCTCTCTCTGATCTTATCCTCTTCTATATGCTGAGTATGGACCATGAGCCTGGATATGTCCATCGCCTTAATCAACATCGCCGTTCTGTACTCTTTAACCATACTATCTGATACTCTAGATACGAACTTACTTATTCTGGACCTACGGTTTGCTGCTACATAGGAAGCATACCTGGCTAACTGAGTAAACTTAAGGAAATACTCTTTCACACTCATACTGCCCTGCCTGAGATTGATAAACTCTAACACCTTGGCTTGTCTCAGCTCAAAGGGAAAGAATCTATCTAGGAAGGCAGTAGCAAACTCTTTCCACTCTAAGGGCTCTGTATTTGCACCCCTGTCTACCTTCCACTGGTTAAACCACGTATGAGATACATCTTGTAGCTAATAGGAATCTAACTCAGCACTTTCACTGGAAGTTCTGGCATAGATCCTGAGAAAATGAGAGGATTTATTCGAGTGAAGTTTTGATTCCTGGCGGCAGTAGTATTGGCCACTGGGTTGGCTAGAACAGCAGCTGGCAATTCATTTTGGGATGCTACAAAGTTAGCTAGAGTAGTGAATGTAGCTCTGAATTCTATATGGGAGACATGCTCATCCAAGGGATCTACCTAAACGTCTGAGGTGCTAACTGATTTCCATTTCTCCTTTTGTTAGTCCTTTTAGGGGGCACGTTCTGTAAATGAAAAGGATGAAATGGGTTACACTAAGAGTTTAACTTGAGCTCATGCTCACTCTCATGACATGAATACTGAAAGAAGGGAAATTGTTTCCTAAAATATCTCATAGCCTCCTGTCCATAAGTATAGCACACTGCACACCTATGCACAAGACTCTACTAGATGCGGCTTTCAAACTTTCTAGGTTATTGTTGAACCTTAGGCTCTGATACCATGTTTATAATGCCTCGAGTCTGTTCCCCAGATTCTACATGGTGCTTACGACCCCGAAGGACCACACGCTATGTGAGCTATCATAGTGTCCAACTCCTAGTTCCCTTATGGGAAAACCTCACGCTAGGGAGAGGTGTCATACTCTTAAAAAGGAGTATAACCTAATCTAGGTTATAACAATTTGTATCTGTCATCCATATATAAATAAAAATAATCTGGTAATCTGAAGCTACATTGGCTCGTAGTTCTGGGGAAGTAGGATTTGCTAAACCCACACTTTCCACTAGATGCTAAATACTACTCCCTTTAATCTGTATGCTCATTCTGTAGGAAATCTACTTTAAAAGCTAGCATAAAGGTTTGTAATTAAAAACTAATTATGAATCTGTCTATTTTAAACTATAATCAAAACTAATTTGTTTTTTATAAACTGTAATATTAACTAAAATATGGATTCCATATCTAAGCTGAGGATCAAAAGATCAAATCTTTCTCAAATTCTAAATATAAGATAGTCATAGGATGCTTAAAAGGAAAATCTCCTCAAAATATTAATACTTAACTTAGGGCTCAAAACCCATGCTTTAAAGTTACATCAAATCATCACCAAGTTCATGCTCAAGAATCAAAATATTGAAATTCTTGCATAATTCTAGTCAAGATAGTGAAACTCAACTCTCAATGTATATGAAATCACTTCACATGCGCTGTGACTTTGAAATGTGAGTTAGAGAGTTGAAAATGGTTAAAGTGAATTAGAGAGTTGAAAATGGTTAAGTGTAGTATTTTGAAATGTGTACTAATGACTTCAAATTAATCAAGTGTAGTCTCTTGAGAAATGAATTAGTGACTTAAAGAGGATTTGTTTGAGCACTGCAGACACTACCATAAGATTTAGAGCCTGGCGCCCTATCGTTGTTACTATTTCTGAACTTAGGAACTTGAGCACTGGCTGAGGAAGGAGCTGGAACTAAAGATTTTGGATGAAACTAGGAATGGTTATCGCCCTTTGATTTAGGCTGATTAAAATTGAAGCTACCTGTTCTAGCTCTCTTGTTATACCTCTCTTTCTTTCTGATCTTAGCCTCTTCTATCTGCTGAGCATAGACCATGAGCCTGGATATGTCTATCTCATTAATCAACATCGCCATTTTGCACTCTTTAACCACACTATCTGACACCTCAGATATGAACTTACTCATTCTGGATCTACTGTCTGCTACTACATGGAGAGCATATCTGACTAACTGAGTAAACTTAAGGGAATACTCTTTCACACTCATACTGCGCTATCTGAGATTGATGAATTCTAACACCTTGGCTTTTCTTAGCTCTGAGGGAAAAAATCTATCTAGGAAGGCTGTAGAAAACTCTTCCCACTCTATAGGCTCTACATCTGCGCCCCTGTCTATCTTCAACTGCTTAAACCACGTATGAGCTATATCTTGTAGCTGATAGGTAGCTAACTCAGCACTCTCACGGGAAGTCACTCCCATAATATCTATGACTTTTTGAACCTGGTCGAGGAATTTCTGTGGATCCTCTTCTAGCTTAGATCTTGAGAATCGGGGAGGATTCATTCGGGTGATGATCTGAATCCTAGCTGTAGAAGTATTGGCTACTTGGTTGGCCAGGAGCAGCTGGCCATTCATTCTGGGCTACTATGGAGTTATCTAGAGTAGTGACTACAACTCTGAATTCTGTATAGGAGACATGCTCATCCAACGGATCTGCCTGAACGGGATGAGGTGCTGACTGATTTCTGGTTCTTCTTTCGTTAGTCCTTTTGTGAGGCATGTTCTATAAACAAAAAGGAGGAAATGGATTAGATTGAGATTTTAACTTGAGCTCATGCGCACTCACATGACATAACTACTGAAAAACTATTTCCTAAAATATCTCATAGCCTCCTGTCCATAAGTGTGGCATGCTGCACACCCATGCACACGACTCTACTAGATATAGCATTCAAACTTCCTAGGATACTGTTGAACCTTAGGCTCTGATACCAAGTTTGTAATGCCCCGAGTCTGTACCCCGGATGCTACATGGCGCTTATGATCCCGAAGGACCACAAGCTATGCGAGCTATCGTAGTGTACAATGCCTAGTTCTCTTATGGGAAAACCTCACATTAGGGAAAGGTATCATACTCTTTCCAAGGAGTATAACCTAATCTAGGTGATAACAATCTATATCTGTCATCCATATAGAAAGAAAAATAATCTGGTAATCTCAACCTATGTTGGCTCATAGTTTTGGGGAAGTAGGATACGCTAAACCCGCACTTTTCACTCGGTGCTAAATACTACTCCCTTTAATTTGTATGCTCATTCTGTAGGAAATCCACTTTAAAAGCTAGCATAAAGGTTTGTAATTAAAAACCAATTATGCATCTGTCTATTTTAAACTATAATCAAAACTAATCTGTTTTCTGTAAATTGTAATAAGAACTGAAATGTGGATTCCATATCTAAGCTGAGGATCAAAAGATCCAATCTTTCTCAAAGTCTAAATATAAGCTAGTCATAGGGTGCTTAAAAGAAAAATCTCCTCAAAATATCAATACTTAACTTAGGGCTCAAAACCCATACTTTAAAGTTACATCAAATCATCACCAAGTTCATTCTCAACAATCAAAATCTTGAAATTCTTGCATAATTCTAGTCAAGATAGTGAAACTCAACTCTCAATGTATATAAAATCACTTCACACGCATAAACATGCAAAGGTAGAGATGTAATTCAATATTTAATCACTTGTAACTCAATATGTTCAAATAATTATTATTGGGTATGAACCCTAAACTGTAAAACATGTAATCTCATGTAAATTCAACTTTAAAACTAATTTTGGGCACAAGGATGAAAGAGGATCCTTGTTCATAACCCTACATACGTTGCTTGATGAATTGAATGTAAAAGTTTGAACTTTTGAATATCTAATGGTGTTCTTGAAGCTTCTTCTTAAAGTTGTTGAATCTGGGACTTTGAATTATAGGCTTTCTTGGAGTAGGAGTTATGGAATTGTTCTTGATTCTTTGAGCTAGGATTTTGTTCTTGGAGAAGAAAAAGATGAATAATGAAGCATCTATGCTATTTGGGGATAAAATTATGTGTTTTGGGTGGATTTGGGTGAGGGTAAATGACTCAATTACCCCCATAAACCCGTCATTTAACAACACAAAAATTGGGTACCAATGTGATCAGTGACGTATCGCATCACTCACTACGATGTGATTAGCGATGCATCGTGTTGCCTACCCGACGCGGCCACCAATGCGGTGCGTCTATATCGCATCGATGTTCTATTTTGGCCAACTAAACATGCCCTAAACCTTCTACAAAAATTTGAAAACTCACCCCAGAGATACTATGGACTACCCTGATCATGAAACAACTTAGAATTGGCATTCAAAGGTTAGGAAGGTCAAGAATAAAATCATCAAAATTTAGAGGCCAAAAATTGAGACTAAATCTCCGATACTTAGCTAAAATTTTTGGTCTTAAGTCTCTGGTGTGCCTTTTTTGAGCTGAATTGAACTAGAAAAAATACAGGGTATTACAACCTGTTGGACGCATGGAGATAATACGTTTGTTGGTCTCTTTAGTAGCACAAATAAAGTGGAAATCCATCAACTAGATATCAACTTGGAATTTTTGAATGGATATCTTAAAGAGGAAGTCTATGTTGAACAACCATTGGACTTTGTGGTCAATAATCATAAAGATAAAGTGTTGAAATTGAAAAAAGCTTTATATGGATTGAAGCAAGCTCCAGAGCGTGGAATAGTCGCATTGACAAGTATTTTCAAGAAAATTGGTTTACTCGTTGTCTCCATGAATATGTTTTTTACATTAAAGTTCATACTAATGGAGATGTTTTGATTGTTTGTCTTTATGTTTATGATCTTATTCTAACGGGTAATAATCCATGTTTGTTTGAAGCGTCAAGAAAACTATGTCCCTTGAATTTAAGATGACAGACATAGGCCTCATATCATATTACTTGGGCCTAGAAGTTAAGCAAATGGAGGAAGGCATCTTCATATCTCAAGAAAGCCTTACAAAGGAGATTTTGAAGAAATTCAACATGTTTAATTGCAATCTTGTGAACACCCCAATGGAAAGTGGAACAAAATTATCAAAGTTTGATAATGGTAAAAAGGTGGACTCCACTCTTTTCAAAAGTCTCATAGGAAGTCTGAGGTACTTGACCTATATGAGACCAGATATACTCTTTGCAGTTGGAGTAGTAAGTTGATTCATGGAAACTACTACCTTCACTCACTTGAAAGTTGAAGAATTCTTCATTACCTAAAAGGTACGATAGACCTTGGACTATTTTATTCTTGTTCTGATGATTTTAACCTTGTGAAATTTTGTGATAGCGAATATGCGGGAGATATGGATGATAGGAAAAGCACATCAGGTTTTGTGTTTTTCTTGGGTGATTGTGTTGTTTCTTGGAGCTCAAAGAAACAAAGCATTGTTACTCTCTCAACATGCGAAGCTGAATATGTGGCAGCAACGTCATGTACGTGCCATGCCATTTGGTTAAGAAGATTCTTAAAGGAGCTTAACTTACCATAGACTGCAGCCATGATGATTTGTGTTGACAACAAGTCAGCACAGGCTCTTTCCAAGAATTCAGTATATCATGATCGAAGTAAGCACGTAGATACAAGGTATCACTTCATCAGAGAATGCATTGCCAAGAAAGAGGTAGGTCTCAAGTACGTGAAATCCCATGATCAAGTTGCAGATATTTTCACAAAGCCTCTCAAGTTTAAAGACTTTCAGAGATTGAGATCAAGTCTTGGAATAAAGAAGAAAAATCAAAATTAAGGGAGAGAATTGTGGGATCAAATATAATTCAAATAAATTAAATAAAAAAATAACAAGAAAATTAGTATTGCAATATGCCTAATGTGGTGACATAGTTTGGTGTTGTAACATGAATTTGTAATTTGGTGTTGTGACATGGTGTTTATTTGTTTTAAGCTTGAATTTTCATCTATAAATAGATGAATTTACCATCATTCCGAAACACACCAAAATTGAGAGAGCAATTGATAGAAAAGAGAGTAATCCACAAATATTCTCTAGTCTATGAGATAATAGTGTGGGAGTAATATTGTAGTGAGTTGTGAGAAATAAAAAATATATTGTTTTGTTTATAAAGAGTAGTAGTCTTTTGACACTGTCAAGTTGTAATCAGTATTATTGTATTACTCCATTGGATATTTTATTTATCCCATTATAATATTTGGTATCGTTCTTACTCTTTTGTTATTGCTATTTATATGGATATTATCCTGGGTGAGAATATTTATTTTCCAACATTCATAACTTTTAGGAACTTAAATATTATATATATTTACTTATAAGAGAAGCGTTACTACATAAGAGAGATCTAGTAATAACGAAGAAAGATTGACAAACAAGTACTCCCACCATTTAAAAAGGAATGACCTAGTTTGAGTTGATACGGAGTTTAAGAAAATAAAGAAATTTTTAAATCTTGTGGTCTTAAAATAAAGATATGACAATTGTATTAAATGTCTTTCAATCTTGTGATCTTAAGCATGTCACGTGGAAAGTTAAAAGTAAAAAGTTGTTAAAAAGAAAAAGAGATCATTCTTTTATAAATAAACTAAAATATAAGTCATTCTTTTTTAAACAGATGGAGTAAAAGATATGAAGAAAATGAAAAGCCAAGCAATACGAATAGATGACTCCAATATAATATCACACGTAATTGCAAATATTATTAATTTGCAGTTGGTTCATAATTGGATCATGACAAAGATTCATAACACTTCAACAAGAAACGAAAACAGTGAAACAGCTACAGCACCGGTGGACGCAATAATAGCCTTTATTTATGTAATCAACAACAAGGTTAACTAACTGATTCGTCACTACGAAACACTAATTAAACAACACATTCATATCCCAAACTAACATAAACGAGTATCGCTTTTGCCTAGCTCGTTCATTCAATAATAGGATCAAAACCAGCAACCCTAAAACTGAAAATAGGAAGACCCTCATAATCAATGGTTTTCCCAACAAGCTGCCTGCGTGACTGCAAAACCCCGACGGATGGTTAGCTAGCGTTACATGTTGAGAGGGGAGTTGTAACTGCAAGACTGCAGTTAGACAGTAGTGATGACAATATATTTGTAATAGGATCCAATATGGGAGAAAACACTCCTGATCCATCCGTTGTGGTACTTGATACTACATTTCCTGCTTCACACTGCAATTGTGTCGATGCATCTACAAAGTTTAAACGAACTGATTTATATTAATCAAAATAGGCTTGCATTTGAGAGAACATATTTGAAATAAAAATTCATCTCGAACTGGTTAAACTTATTGATAAGATGGTCACACGATTCAACATGCAGAAACTTCTTATAAAACGGGATGGATGTTAATCATAAGTAATCATGGAGAAACAGAGCGCGCTAATTGACAGCGACTGTAGGATTAATCATTCGGCACAATTTACTGGAATCTTGAACTATAGAAAAATGGTTAAAATGAAACCTATACCATAGCCAAATATGGAGTAACATGCTCTTACTTTTCGGGAATCTATGACCCCCTTGACATTATCTAAAGAATTTATCAGCTAACCCGGACAAGAAATCAACCTTTGTACTCCCTCGTTTCAAAAAGAAAGACCTATCACATTATTGTTTTCTCATTTAGGCTCATTTCATTCAAATTACGCCAAATATTCTCTGTGTTTATACTTTTTTGTGTCATTTCATAAATGCAGTGAGTACTTTTGCTACCGCGCGAAGCACACATAAATTTTCTAGTTAGGAGGACTTCTGAATGGCTTCTTGGCTCTATACATGTAGATGGGGTTCTATATTGCAGCTTTAGCGGAAAAATGGATGTCACCAATGGAATCAGCACCCCCTATTTTCCCTAGTAAGTTCGTTATTTCGTACAAGTAACACAAATATAGCAGACTACAAAATCTACAAAATCTGATCCTTGACCACGTAGTAAGCCTAGGATACATGTAAGAAGTCTTTGGCGGTTGTGAACTAGTTATAGGAAGATTTCAGGACACTGCACTCATTATTCGTCTCGTAATTACAATGGGTGCGGATAGTATAAGAAGTATGGAAAATGGCAAAAATGTCTATACTACTAAAACCGGATTTGCATTAACACACTTACTTTTTATGAGTCCTATGCTCACTGGATATTGTTTAAAGCATTTCATTGGCATTTATTGGCCAAATAGGAGAGAAATATCGTTTTTTTTTTCTACTTTTCGTTTAATTACATCATTTCTAATTTGTAGTTGCCATTGATGAACAAAAAGAATTGAAGTCCAAAATTTTCATTTTCTTCTCCAGTAGATTGTCTTGAGTGTAAATTAAATGTACCAAAATACCCTTTAATCTTGTGATCTTAAACATATCATGTGGAAAGTTAAAATTAAAGTATTGTCAACGTCATTCTTTTCTAAACAAATTAAAAAGAAAAGTGAGTCATTCTTTTTTAAACTGAGGGAGTATATATTATTTGTACACACGCGCTTCAAAAGGACCATTAGTAGGAGGGTGCGGATCTATGCGGATAACTAACTTATGGAATAGATTTATTATATGTATAATGAATCTATTTTTCTTTGTGTGTGGATATTTATTAAATTTTGTTTCAATATCTTTTAATGATTTATTCTTTTCGTAAGATGTATTCATTAATTTGTATAGTTTATTATCCTATTGAAATTTTAGCAATTTCTATGTAGTATTTTATTCTGACTTTGCTATATTCAATGCGTAGGTTTATGTTCTTTAATAGATTAACTAGTATTATTGTTCATGTATAGGTAATTTTCCATCTGTATTAAATAATTTTTCGTATGTATTAAATAAATTATTATCTGCATCTAAGGTTAATTTCATTTTAAGTAATTTTTCTTCTAGTTGTCTTTTTTCTATTTCAAGTTGATTTCTGTAATTAACTTCTTCATATATCCAATTTTGCCTTTCTCTATTTTTTTTTTATATATTCTAACATTTATTTATTCTGAATAATATCCTTCTGGGTAATTATCCAGGTATAACTGTGGTATCCAATTTATAGTTTCAATTTCATAGTCTAATACTTTTTCTAATATTATTTTCTTAATATCTATAATTTCTATTTCTCTAAGTATATATAAGATTAAGACTTTAAGATTATCTATCATTTAAAATTGACTAAATATTTTATTATAATATTTTGTAGTTGTTTGTTTTAGCCTTAGTATTTCTTGCATATTTTCATTAAGAAATTCTATATATTTTATATCTTTAGTTTCCATGTATTTGTCTAAATTTACTTTCATCTGTTTTTCTATTAACTGTATGTTTCTCATATCTTTTTCCAAAAATTCTATGTAATTTATCATGGTAAGTATTTGTAAGAGTAGTTAGGTAGGTATGGTATGTAATTTACTCTAGTCATATAATATTTACCAAATGTTTTTTCTAATATGATTTTTCTTATATCTACTACTTTTATATCCTTAAGTGCATACAAAATAAGTATTTTAAATTTATCTACCATCACATCAGATAAATAATTATTCATTTTCATAAAATTGTTATTTTCAAAACATTCCCTTCAATCATGTACATAACAAAATATGGTCATCTTAGATTACTATATACTAGATTATTCTTAAATAACATGTTCTTCGGTCACTATTAGCATGGTAATTTGGATACTTTTCCCTTAAACAGCGCCTCTACTCTGGTTACTCCCCACCACGGCTTCTTGCCTCATTGGTTTCACCTTTAGGATGGCATAGTTCTTAGGAATTTTTCTCCGTTTCCACTTTGCTAATAAACTTCTTAACATATTATTCTTCGAATAATTCTACTATAAAGTAACTAACATGAATTTATTTTATCATACCATGATTGTTGGAAATTATGAATTTAGTTATTCATAATCATAAATAAATATACTTGTTCGGGTAGGTTTGATATTTCTGAGATTTGTTCCTCCATAGCTTTTTCCATTGAAATAAATCTGTTTTTTAATAACTAAGCAAAATATTTGTTGTGGACAGGAGAGAGTTTTTGCTTCAACACATGAAGGTTTGCTCTGCAATGCCTTCGGTTCATCTTATTTATAGATTGAATCTTTACAAGAGTATTCACATTTCTTTCACGCTTTCTAAAATTAGTCTAAAAAGGTCTCCTAATGAGACAGGAATTATTAATGCCATAGTCAAAAAGTCTAAAAAGGCTAAAAGGGATAAAAGTCTAAAAATCTAGCCTATACAAAAACTTTACGTAAATGAATTTAATAGCTTGTCTTCTATTATTACTCCGTTGATATCTTTTCGTTGTCGTATCTGCTGCTTTTCCATATCTCCATTATTGCTTCTTATCTTGTATCTTCCAGCTGGCATGCTTATCTTCTTGATTTTTTTTATTCTAGGTGGACTTTTGGGATAATATTATCTTCTCCATTACATCTTGAACATTGATGGTCTAGATATTTGTGTCCAATTATCTTGCAATATCTTGTCAATAATCCGTCTGAAATAAATCCTCTCTTAATTGCTCTTGCAGTAGATTGTTTTTCTGGGTTAAGTAATGTCATTATCCATTGCCTAACATTTTCCATATCTGCTTGTCGTAGGTCTTTTGAATTTGAATAAATCATCTGATGGTCTCTTGAATAATAGCTCCATATTGGATTTCCATTGGTATAATTATTTGCTAATTCTTGAATAATTGTAGCTAGTCCAATGAGTCGTTTATTTGCGTAGAAATCAGGTATCTCAATCCTGGGTATCTATGGCTGTTGCATAATATCTTTTGGTATAATCATATCTCTGGTTAATCCTATTTTTACAACTTGTATAACCGATTTTATTTCGTCGTATAATATCTCTGCTGGTGCAGTATAACACTTTATAAAAAATACATTTTCTTTGGTTATTCTTTATAGGTGGTGAATATTTTATGTAATTCTTCCATAGCTGTTAGTTCTTCTCCGTCTTGGGTGTATATGGTATTTAATAATCCATAGTCAAAACAAGTTTTTATTAAGCTTGGGTTGGTTTTGGGTAGTACAATTAGCTTGTTGTAACCTTGCAATTTTGGGGTTATATAATTTGTGTTTGATTCTTTGATATTTGTAGCTCTGGGTTAAGGTTTAGGAAAGTTTGTACTCTGTAGATATTTTCTATGTATTTTTGGACTGTATAGTTATAAACTTTTTTATCTTGGTTCAGACTATCTCGGTATGTGGTAATTTGTGGGGATATGAACAAGGGGTCTTTTTGTGTTTTTGGTATAAATGGTTTCTCAAATATCTTATTCATATTCATGTTCTGATATCTTTGTCTACTAACTGATGTTGGGCGTATTTATACCCCTAATAACCATAATTTACCCATATTTTAGGCTAAGTTTGGAGGATAAAATATATAATTCCTGCACTTTTAGTCCATTTTCCTGTAAGTGAGCTAACCTATGTGATTAACATGTTTTCAGGTATTAATGATGAAGATTTCAGCACTTTGTGGACCTTTGGGCAGCAAAGGAAAACTTCACATAAGAGGGAAGGCAGCTTTTGGAAGCTTATGAACTGAATGTGACGCATGGCGAATTTGTCCTGGGCAAAAGAAGTATTTTTAAATAATTAGGGGTGCAGCAGTAACTTAGTAGGACTAGGACAAGGATGTTATAAAAACCTTATTTGCTGAATTTTTCAGCATTGATTCAATCATTATTCATTCGATACTTTAGACAATTCACGTTACAGATTTTGTAAGAGTTTAGACAGAGAAAAATGGCTCAGAAAGCAACGGACCAAGAGGAAAAACGTCAACCCCTAGTTGACGCCTAACCCATCTCCATCGCCAAGTTTATTCTAGGTTGTGGTATGATGATTATATCTATTGTGATTTCCGTTGTAATCATGAGTAGCTAAACTTCTCTGTTAGGGTTATGGAAGTCTTATGAGATACTATCTATTACTATGAGTTTGTGAATTCTTGATATGTATGCTACTTATATCATTACTCTCTTCGTTTTAATTACATTCTTATGGTTGCAAACATAGAGAATATGCCAGTATAGCATTAACTTGTTCGAGAGAAAAGTTACATGTCTGGAAAAGAGAGTATGACAAGGAAATGGGGCTACCAACCCCTATTTACACGTTAATGCCTTAACCGGATTAATTTCTTGGAGAGTTCGTACCATTAGTTATACACTTTAGGCTCGAGAGAGTTAAAGTGAAATAATCCTTGATGGTTGAGAAACACTAGGATTTACCATTAGAATACGAATCTCTATAAGTGCATGCATGTCTAAATTCTGCTTTACTCATAGTGAATAGATACGTAGAACTCATAAGGTGGACATAATCCTAACTTATTATTCTCTGTGATTAACTCTTACTAAACAAAGTATTCCATCGTTACTTTACTATTACTAGTTCACGCCATAATCAACTCCCCCCCTTTTCGTGGAATTTTCGACCAACAGTCTACTAATAGTTGCAACACTTAGTGACCAAGTATTCCCTGTGGGATTCGACACCTAACCCAATTGGGTTCTATATTTGACAGAGACCTCTTACACTCTTACGAGAGCTGTAGTTTGGGCGTTATCAAATTTTGGCGCCGTTGCCGGGGAATATGGTTGTCAACTAAGTTTGTGATAGTTACTAGACCCTTTGGTCAAAGATTCTTGAATTTTACTTTTTGTCTGTTGTTTTTGTTTTATTCAGGTTTTGTTCAGTGCATGCCAAATACTCAAAGTTCGGGTCAGCCATTATTACCCATAAACCCTGAACCGCAACTTATTGGCAGGATGGAGGCGCAACTAGACATTGAAAGAAGGGCTGCTCAACAGGAGCAGGCTAGATTAGCTGCATTGGCTGCTGCTCAAGTACATCAACAGAACATTGATAACCCAGGGCGAGCAACAAATCCTGAGGATGAGGACCTGGGTGATGATGAGTTACTAAACCCGAGGCATGCTGATGAGGTGGCGGCACCTATGAACAGAAGAGATCGTCAAGCTAGATTGAGACCTAAACGTCGAGCTGTTCAGATTCCTTTTGATGATGATGATGACAATTTGGATGGGGCTGGTGCCACAGGGGCTATTATTCCTCCACCCTTGGCACCTGGAGCCAAGTTCAATATCCCTAGCACCATGATTCAACTATTGCAGCTCAAGGGGTTATTTGGTGGACTTGCAGGCGATGATTCGAATATGCATTTGATCAATTTTATCTCTACATGCAAGTCATTCGACAATCCAGGCGTTGGACAGAATGCAATTTGGCTGCGCTTATTTCCATTGTCTCTATCTGGGGAGGCAACTCTATGGTTGAACGGGCTAACTCCTGATTCTATTACTAATTGGAGGCAATTGAAAGACGCTTTCCTAGAAAGATTCTTTTTGCCATCCAAGAGAGCACAGTTGAGAGATGAGATCAGTAATTTTTGATAGCTTCCAACTGAAGCTCTCCACGAAACATGGGAAAGGTTCAAGAAGAAGCTTATGCGGTGCCCAAATCATCATATGACCAATGTCCACTTGATGGAGATATTATACAGATCTTTGAATTCGGTGACTAAGCCAGTGGTTGATAATGCTGCAGAAGGGTCATTCATGGACCTTACTTTTATTCAGGCAAGTGATATGCTAGATCCTATGACAAAGCAGAGTAGAGCTTGGCATACCAGGGATTCTGAGGTAGCAAGCTCTACTGTATCTATTGGCATGATTGTAGAACAAAGATGAAGAGAGAAGGAACGTGATCAAGATATGGCGCACATGAAAACGCAGATGGATCTTCTTACCAAGCATTTATTATCAGGGAAGACCGAAAAAGTCAAAGCTGTTGTGTCACAGGAAAGAGATGAATCCAATTCTGATGAAGAAGCTAACTACTTGAATAATTAGGGGGGTTTCCGAGGAAATGCCCAAGGAAACCAAGGTCGGAACTATTATGATAAATCTAGAAACAAGGACCGTGATCAAGGTAGTTGGAAGAATAAGACTGACAGGAGTGGTTTGTATGTTCCTCCTGGAAACTGTGAGGCCGTGGCGTCTGGCTCTGGAAAGATGTCCATGGAAGATATGATGGCTAAACTATTGAAAGGAGTGGAGGCAACCAATACGGGAGTAAATGAGGTAAAGAATGATTTGTCATCAATAAATCAATTGGTTGACTCGCATTCCACTTCAATAAAACAGCTGGAACAACAATTGAGTCAACTTTGAGCGGCATTCAATCAAAGAAAGGTTGGCACTATACCTAGTGACACTGTGCAAAATCCAAGGAACGACGGATTATGTATGGCTATTACTACCAGGAGTGATAAGGTGTTGGAGAATCCATCCAAGGGCAAGCTGGTGGTTGATGATATAGCAGATAATATTATTGATGCAGAATGTGAAGATGCTGAAAAAGCTGAAGAGAGTGTTCAAGATGTTACCTCTAGACGTCTGCAGCCTGAAAAGATTGATAATCGAAAGCAAGATAAAAAGTAAGCGGTGGAGAAAACTATTCCTCTTCCACCACCACCTTTTCCTCAGAGACTGAAGAAGAAAGCTAATGATACCAGGTTTAGTAAATTTATGACTATGTTGAAGCAACTGACTATTAATGTTCCTTTAGTAGAGGCGCTGGAACAAATGCCTGGGTACGCGAAATTCATGAAGGACCTTTTGACAAAGAAGCGGGCAGTAAGTTATGAGTTGGCAGATAATGTTCATCATTGCAGTGCAATCGCTACAAGATCGTTAGTTCAGAAAAAGGCAGATCCTGGTTCTTTCACTATTCCTTGCACTATTGGATCCTTGGATTTTGCCAAGGCATTATGCGATTTGGGGGCTAGCATCAATTTGATGCCGCTATCCATTTATAGGAAGTTGGGGTTGGGTGATCCTACACCAACCAATATGCGGCTCGTGATGGCAGATAGGTCGGTAAAACGACCTGTTGGTATCTTATATGATGTATTGGTGAAGGTTTCCACCTTCATTTTTACTGCAGACTTTGTTATTTTGGATTGCGAGGTGGATTCTGAAGTTCCCATAATCTTGGGGCGTCCTTTCCTTGCAACAGGAAGTGTGCTTATTGATTTAAGAGCCAATGAGATTTTATTTCGGATGAATGACGAAGTGGTCCGTTTTGATGTATGCAAATCAATGAAGCAGCCCAAAGATATGAATGTGTTCTCTGTAGCTGATGTGTACTATGAGGATGAGAAAGAATTATCTGTAAAGAAGGAGCTTATTGTTGAGCCATTGGCTGCTGCGCTAATGAATTTTGAGCGTGAGGATGTTGAAGATTATGAAGAAACTATTTGTGCTCTAACAGGAATAGGGTCGTATTCTCATGCTCCCAAGAAGCTGGACCTTGATCTCAAAAATCGACCTACACCACCAGCGAAACCATTCATTGAAGAGCCACCAATGTTAGAATTAAAGGAGCTGCCCAGTCATCTAAAGTATGCGCTCTTGGGAAGTGGAAACACACTTTCGGTTATTGTTGCGGCTGATTTGGGTGAGCAGCAAGTTGCAGCTCTCATCTCTGTTCTGAGGAGATACAAGAGAGCCATCGGTTGGACTATCGCTGATATTATTGGTATCCCGCCTGGGATATGTATGCACAAGATTCAACTTGAAGAAAATTGCATACCCACTATTGAGCATCAAAGACGTTTGAATCCACCTATGCAAGAGGTGGTAAAGAAAGAAATTATTAAGTGTTTAGATGCAGGGGTAGTGTATCCAATCTCCGACAGTAAATGGGTGAGTCCGGTACAGTGTGTGCCCAAGAAAGGGGGCATGACGGTAGTTGCAAACAAAAAGAATGAGCTAATTCCACTCAGACCTGTCACAGGGTGGAGAGTGTGCATGGACTAGCGGAAGCTGAATTCGTGGACGCTTAAGGATCACTTCCCAATGCCATTCATGGACCAAATGTTTGATCGATTGGCAGGGAAAGGATGGTTTTGTTTCTTAGATGGTTATTCCGGCTATAATCAGATCTGTATTGCTCCCGAAGATCAAGAGAAGACAATATTTACATGCCCATATGGTACGTTTGCCTTCAAACGTATGCCATTTGGGCTATGTAACGCACCCACCACTTTTCAGCGTTGTATGATGTCCATTTTTTTGGATATGGTTGAAGACACCTTGGAGGTGTTCATGGATGATTTTTCAGTTGTGGGTGAGTCGTTTGAATCGTGCTTGGCGAATCTGACTATGGCGTTGCAGAGATGTGTTGAATTCAACTTGGTGCTAAATTGGGAGAAGTGCCATTTTATGGTTAAGGAAGGCATTGTTCTTGGGCACAAAGTCTCCAAAAGAGGAATTGAGGTTGATCGAGCCAAGATCGAAGTTATTGAGAAACTACCACCCCCAATTTCTGTAAAGGGAGTTCGTAGTTTCCTCGGTCATGCAGGTTTTTATCGAAGGTTTATTAAAGACTTCTCTAAGATTGCTAGTCCATTATGCAAACTTTTGGAGAAGGATGCAAAGTTCGACTTTGGTAAAGATTGCTTGAGGGCATTTGAATGCCTCAAAGGGAAGCTAGTTGAAGCTCCTATCATTGTAGCGCCTGATTGGTCTCTACCATTTGAAGTTATGTGTGATGTAAGCGGGGTAGCTTTGGGTGCTGTACTTGGGCAGAGAAGAGAAAGGTTATTTCATCCAATTTACTATGCGAGCAAGGCCTTGAATGGAGCCCAGAAGAACTATACCGTCACGGAACAAGAGCTTCTAGCGGTTGTTTACGCTTTTAAAAAGTTCCGTGCTTACTTGTTGGGAACCAAAGTGGTGGTTCATACAGATCATGCTGCTCTGATATATTTAATGGCAAAGAAGGATGCTAAGCCAAGGCTAATTCGGTGGGTGTTATTGCTGCAAGAATTTGATTTCGAGGTAAAAGATAGAAAAGGTTGCGAAAACCAAGTAGTTGATCATCTATCTAGACTTGAGAATGAGCACATAGCGCAGCCCGATCTTGAGATTGATAATGCATTTCCCGACGAAGAGATCCTAGACACGATGGTGGAAGAGTTACCGTGGTACGCAGACTTTGCGAACTACGTGGTAAGTAATGTGATGCCTGAGAAACTCTCTTTTCATCAAAAGAGGAAGTTCATGCATGATGTGAAACACTACTTATGGGATGAACCATATCTTTTTCGACGATATGCGGATGGTGTTATTAGGCGATGCATATCTCATGTGGAGGTGCCTAGCATATTGGAAGCAAGTCATGCTTCCCAAGTTGGGGGTCACCATGCAGGTGATCGGACGGCCAGGAAGGTATTGCAAAGCAGCTATTATTGGCCTTCATTATTCAAGGATGCCTATGATTTTGTGAGAAGATGTGATCAGTGTCAGAGGCAAGGCGCGATTCGAAGCATCATAAGATTCCCATGTCTAAGGTTCTTGAAGTAGAGCTATTTGATATATGGGGTATTGATTTCATGGGCCCATTTGTGAGTTCGTTTGGGATGAAATATATCCTAGTTACTGTGGATTATGTATCCAAATGGGTCAAAGCAGTAGCGCTGGCTGATAATGAAGGTAAGCGTGTTGTAGCATTCTTGAAGAGAAATATCTTCTCTCGTTTTGGGGTACCACGTACCATCATAAGCGATGGAGGATCACACTTTTGCAACAAGCTGTTCAGAGCCGTGTTGGTGAAATATGGGGTCAAGCAACATACGGTAGCCACACCTTACTACCCACAAACTAGTGGGCAGGTAGAGGTTTCTAACCGGGAGATCAAGCTGATCCTTGCTAAGACTGTAAATGCTAGTAGGAAAGATTGGTCTCGGAAGCTGGACGATGCCTTATGGGCTTATAGGACTGCGTTCAAGACACCAATTGGCATGTCCCCGTAACAACTAGTTTATGGGAAGGCCTGTCACTTTTCAATTGAGCTCGAACATAAATCATTGTGGGCGTTGAAGCAGCTTAATTTGAATTGGGATGATGCTATTAATCTGAGATTGGAGCAGCTGAATGAGATGGATGAATTCCGTCTACATGCGTATGAAAGATCAGACCTCAACAAGGAACTGATGAAAAAGTATCATGATCGGCGGATTATCCAACGAAACTTTCAGAAGGGTGATATGGTACTTCTTTTTAACTCCAGACTGAAGCTATTCCAAGGTAAGTTGAAGTCTAAATGGTCTGGTCCATTCAGAATTAGCCAAGTCTACTCGTCTGGAGTAGTAGAGTTAGAAGACAATAATGGTGGTGTCTTTAAGGTGAATGTCCAATGAGTGAAGCCATATATCGGTCCTCTTGACTCAATAAAATGCATGGCCACCATCTATCTCGACGAAGTCTAAGTAATCGAGATAACTATGTCATGCCGCGATAATAAATCAAGCACTACATGGGAGGCAACCCATCGTTTTTAATCGTTTTATTTTACTAGGAGGTTGTTTTGTTAAATAAAAATCCAAAAAGAAGAGTCGAGCCACGACCAAAACTAAGGCGCTTGGTGGGAGGCAACCCATCGTTCTAATCGTTTTTGTTGTTTTTGAGTAAGTGTAGGTGCAAGACGTATAAAGGAGGAGATTGGTCTCAAATTTTGATCTGAAAGGAAGCCATGTTAAAGGTGGTAAGTTAGAAATGAAGGAGCAAAGGCTATCGGTTAGGCAATACCTATGCAAATCTAGGCAACGGACAAGGCAAGGCCTATGTTATGGCCTATGCTCACTGCCTCACATAGGCAATGGACAAGGCAAGGCCTGTGCTAATCTAGGCAATAGCATAGGCGCCGCCTATGCCCAACTAGGAAAAGCTAAAGGCGGCGCCTATGCCATTGCCTATGCTCTCTGAATCGACAAGGCTATTGCATAGGCGCCGCCTATGCTCAACTAGGCGATAGCATAGGCGCCGCCTATGCCCAACTAGGCAAAGCATTAGGCGCCGCCTATGCCAAGCATAGGCAAAGCATTAGGCGCCGCCTACTTATTATTTTTGGCCCCTAACCCAATTTTTCATGGATCAAAACCGACCCAAGCCTTGGTCTATAAATAGAACTTCAACCTTAAGACAAAATGCACTTGTTTGCTCAACCTAGGCGCTGCCTAACCTTCCCAAATCTCTCAAAACTTTTCTTTTTGCTCATCTAACCTTGCAAGATCATCATCTTCTTTTATATTCCGTAAGTTGTTACAATATTACGTTTATAATGGTATTTTATATTTTCAAGTGGTGTTGGTGATTAGAATATGGTTGATTTGGTATGATACATCTAGTTGAGTGAAAGAATAAGTGTGGGTGTTCTTGACTTGGTTCCGACTTGTATTTGATTGTTATACACTGTCATCTTTTTGAGGAATCAAAATGGTAAAGTTAATTGCATAATCTTCAAAGTTGAAAGCTTGAATATTTGAATGACTCGTTCATCGAGATAAAGATCATGATTGAATACAAGCATGAGATGTTGTGATTCTTTCTATGCCATAACTTGATACGATCTCTATGTAGTAGTCTTGTTCAAAAGGTGCATTAATCCAAACATGAAAGTATAGTCAAGATTACATGAAATAGAGTTGGAAAGGATAGTTAAGATGACATGAAAGTATGACTGTGTTGAACATATTGTTGGAACATATCACCTAAATGTATATCGATGAAGTCTGAGTAATCGACATCAGTCACTTAATTAGTTTGTGCCAACAAATTAAGTGTGGGGTGGTGCCACTATTGTTTGTTTGTCGATTAAATCTCCCGAGATGAGCTAACATGAATCTATTTTAATCGCAGGTAGAATGGCACCAAAAGGATGACAAGGAAAAGAAAAAGTGTCCACCTCGCAGAAAGGTCAGAAAAGAGGAAGAAAAGATCAAGCTGAGTCCTCCTCGCTACAAATACCTCGCCGCACTTTCGGGATAAAATGGGTCCTAGAGGAGGAAGGAAAAGAGTGGTACAAGAACAACAAAGTAAAAAAAATATATTCACGTGGAGTTGATACAAAAGGAGAGTCTAGCGAAGAGAGAACCTCACATTTTGGCTAAAATCATGGCGCTACATCTTGATTTCATTTTCCGAGATATGGGAGAATGCAATCTTGATTTAACGCGAGAGTTCTATGCCAATTGGTCCCAAAAGACTACCGGAAGTGAAGTGAAGATTCGGTGCCAAGTTTTGCAACTGAATGCGGAGTTTTTCAACGCTTTTCTGGGTTTTCCATCTGTAGATCCATCACCGCTCAAGGAGCTTTATCACAGACCTCCATACAGGGCAATTAGACACACATTGTGCGGAACAAGGTAAATGGCACGGTGGATTCATCACAAGGATACCGGTCGGCACAATACCTTCCCGTATGCTTCCTTGAACAGAGAAGCGCGGATATGGTTGAGGATAGTCAACTCTTGCCTGATTCCTGGAACACAGTACACAAAGATCACACGTGATAGAGTATACTTAGTGTACGCTCTGGTGACTAATATTCCCATCAACATTGGTGCGGTGATACGATTGTCAATGCGTAAGGCTAGGCTGCACAAGAGGTCTCATTTCAGCTTTGGCAATTTGTTGACTGCGATATTGAGTAAGGAGCAAATTGAAGAGGAACCTGCAGATCATAAGCTTCCACACAACCCGAAGAAGGTTGATCTTACAAAGGTTAAAGATCCTAAAACTAGGCATGGCATCAACCTGACCACTGCAGAAAGACATGCTCGCGACGAAAGCTTCTTTCGCCATTTATATGGCATGACGAGGTTTACAATGATGAGTGAGGGACGTGTTCCAATTGATGCAGAGCTCCAGCAGTTGGATTATGACTACCCGATAAATGAGCATGCGCGGGCTATGTGTGGAGTAGGTGTACATTTTGAGGAACCTCTCAATGATGACGTGTCGACTGACGATGATCGCCGACGACCAGACTCAGCGTGGAAGACAACTCTGATGACAACGACTCTGATGATGATTCTGATGCAGGGGGTATGACCCCAGACATAGAGGAGGAGTCCGACTAATCAGGTTTTCCTTATTTATTTTCCACTGAGGGCAGTGTGTCCCGTCTAAGTATGGGGTGTTGGTATTTGTATGCTGTATTGTACTTCTTTGCCTGCATTTATTCTAGTTTGTAGTTAAACTTTTAGATTTTTAGATTTTTTTTTAAGTTTTGCATGAAATTGTTCTGATAGGCGGCATGGTATTATGATATGAGTTTATGCTAAATCATTACTATTGAGACATTTAGGCTCTAAGTGTGACTCGCTGTGTGATATTTGTGTGGTTTAATTCATTTATCTATGGGGTCAAGAGTCTATACTACTCCCAATAAAGTTGACCATGTGCCTTGTGTGTGTGAGGTTATAGTATATTCTGTGTTGTGACTGATGCTAGAACTTGCCTGGTGTGTGTGTAAAGCGAAATAAAGAGTGTGAGTTTAGGAGATGATTTAGGCATTTCTTTGGCAGTCTGTAATTGTTTACCTTCTTTTTACCTACCCTTGTACATTATCATAGTTAACCCCCTTTGAGCCTTTAGCTATTTTCTTTGACAGCCTCATATGTAGCCTAATCCATTTTTTTTCAAGACCATAATTTGATCCAAATTCCTAAGCGCTTTAAATTGTAGAGTCATGTGACAAAATAAGAGGAAATTGGGTGAGAGTGATGCCTCAGAGTGTATTGGTACTTGAAATTGTTGTGAAAAAGAATGGCTATCATAGAGGTGTTTTATAAAAAAAATAAAAATAAATAAATAAATCAAATAAGAAGAAAAAAAACAGAAATAGAAAAATAAAAAGATAGTTGTGTTTATAATTGAATAACAAAATAGGTGAAAAGGGGTGGTAGATGAAAGGAAAGTAGAGGGGTTATTTAAAAGAGAATGTTAATGGCATAATGTGATGTATTAAAGTGCTTAGGGAACATAGTCACTATTTCTGGCCAAAATAGTCCTACCTGTCCCTTAGCCTACATTACAACCTGTAAAGACCTATTTGATCCTAAGCTTAGCATTCTGATATTAGTGGAGCATTACACTAAGGGCAAGCCTATGGTCATCAGTTGCAACATAAGAATTCTTTGTGAAAGTGAGAGCAAGGAGAGTCTTATACCCATGTTTCGAAAAATGCAAAACTTGTGAGTGATTATGGGTGATATATGATGTGAGACACACATGGTTGATGAGTTTTGGGTAGTTTTGTATGATTCTTTGTGCCTTAACTTGTGGATACGAATTAACCATCATCACGAGTCTATATTGGAGGTTGAATTGTTTCTAGTAGTGATCAAGAGAACTACTCTTTGTTAATGATTGCCGTGCATGTCTTGTTGAACATTTTGTGTTGCTACTGTGATATCCTAATTAGATGTTTGCATGGACGTAATATATTGTTTGAGGACGAACAAAGCTTTAAGTGTGGGGTGGTGATGTTGGGCGTATTTATACCCCTAAGAACCATAATTTACCCATATTTTAGGCTAAGTTTGGAGGATAAAATATAGAATTCCTGCACTTTTAGTCCATTTTCCTATAAGTGAGCTAACCTATGTGATTAGCATGTTTTCAGGTATTAATGATGAAGATTTCAGCACTTTGTGGACCTTTGGGAAGCAAAGGAAAACTTCACATAAGAGGGAAGGCAGCTTTTGGAAGCTTATGGACTGAATGTGACGCATGGTGAATTTGTCCCGGGCAAAAGCAGTATTTTTAAATTACTTAGGGGTGCAGCAGTAACTTAGTAGGGCTAGGACAAGGATGTTATAAAAACTTTATTTGCTGAATTTTTCAGCATTGATTCAATCATTATTCATTCGACACTTTAGACAATTCACGTTACAGATTTTGTAAGATTTTAGACAGAGAAAAACGGCTCAGAAAGCAATGGACCAAGAGGAAAAACGTCAACCCCTAGTTGACACCTAACCCATCTCCATCGCTAAGTTTATTCTAGGTTGTGGTATGATGATTATATCTATTGTGATTTCCGTTGTAATCATGAGTAGCTAAACTTCTCTGTTAGGGTTATGGAAGTCTTATGAGATACTATCTATTAATATGAGTTTGTGAATTCTTGATATGTATGCTACTTATATCATTACTCTCTTCGTTTTAATTACATTCTTATGGTTGCAAACATAGAGAATATGCCAGTATAGCATTAACTTGTTCGAGAGAAAAGTTACATGTCTGGAAAAGAGAGTATGACAAGGAAATAGGGCTACCAACCCCTATTTACACGTTAATGCCTTAACCGGATTAATTTCTTGGAGAGTTCGTACCATTAGTTATACACTTTAGGCTTGAGAGAGTTAAAGTGAAATAATCCTTGATGGTTGAGAAACACTAGGATTTACCATTAGAATACGAATCTCTATAAGTGCATGCACGTCTAAATTTTGCTTTACTCATAGTGAATAGATACATAGAACTCATAAGGTGGACATAATCCTAACTTATTATTCTCTGTGATTAACTCTTACTAAACAAAGCATTCCATTGTTACTTTACTATTATTAGTTCACGCCATAATCAACTCCCCCCTTTCTGTGGAATTTTCGACCAACAGTCTACTAATAGTTGCAACACTTAGTGACCAAGTATTCCCTGTGGGATTCGACACCCAACCCATTTGGGTTCTATATTTGACAGCGACCGCTTACACTCTTACGAGAGTTGTAGTTTAGGCGTTATCACTAACTCCTCTGCTTGTACCTGCAGAAGTAGATTGATAAACGTTATGGGTTTTATGGAGTGTCCCATCGTCTCCTTCTAGCTCTGGAACTTTAATGTCTTCCGATCGACATAGCTCTGCACACTGCTGAGTTAGCTGATTTGTAGCTATAGACTTCAGTTTAACTTCATCAGTCTTTAGCTTTTCTATTTCATTATCCATACTGTCCACTTTCATTGAAAGCGTAGTTAGGGTGTTGAGTATTTTTTCTAGAGTATCCTCTTCTATTCTATCAGTCTGTGTAGCTTTGTCTTGATATGTAATCTGCAATAACATTTTTGTTAGTACTAATTACTTCAATTATAAATGTGAAATTTAATATATTCAAGACTAGTCTCAAAATCTCTTTTGTTGTAACTGAATTTTGTATTTTCTTTGTTAACCACCAGCGTACCTGTGTATTATCCGTTCGTACAATAAACTTGTTATATACAATATATGGCTCAAATGCTAAGAAACATTTATATAATGAACATAATTCTTTCCTATTTACTTCCCATTTTATTTCTGTTTCATTGAACGTACCTGAGTAGTATCTACAATGGTGTTCTAATTTTTCTGCTTCATATCGGTATTTAAGTACTCCTCTATAACTACATTCACTAGCATCTGCTTCTACTATATATATAAATTTTCTATTTTCATCTGGAAATTGTAGTTTTGGTAATTCTTTACAAAGTAATTATATTTTTTGAACTTGTTTTTTATCTTCTTTATTATAGTTATACTCTACATCCTTTTTTAATTTTTTCTGTAGTGGTTTTAAAGTTTGTGCTAATTTTGGAATATACTCACTTACTTGGTTTACTAATCCTAAAAATGATTGTAATTTCTTTTTTGCATCTAATTCTTCTTTCGAATTTATTATTTTTTGTACTGTATGTTGTTGCATTTTTACTCCACTCTTATCTATTTGTATTTCTAAAAATTCTATCTGATTTTTCATAATTTCAGCTTTCTTTTCGCTTAGGCTTATTCCCGATTTTTCTATTATATCTGTAAATTGTCCTAATAATTTTAAATGCTCCTCTTTAGTTTTTGTATATAATAATATATCATCTATGTATACTATACAATTAGATAATTGTTTAAAATAACTATCCATAAAATGTTGATATCTACCTGGTGCATTTTTATATCCAAATGGTAATACGTTCCATTCATAAAATCCTTGTGGTACCGTAAATACAGTTAATTCTTTAGATTCTTCTTCTAACTTTAAATGGTAAAATCCTGATTTACAATCGAATTTACTAAAATAAATTTGTCTTATTTTTAATATCTTATTTGGTATTGGATAATTATATGTCATTGTCTTTGCATTTAAATTTCTATAGTCAATAACCATTCTACTTTTTCCTCTTTTTTGTTCACTATGTTTATTTACTATAAATGCTGGAGTATTATGTTTACTATTACTTTTTTGTATATATTATTTTTCTAATAATTCATCTATATGCATTTTAAATTCTTTTAAATCGTCAAAATTATATGTTAATGGTTTCTGGGTTATTATGCTATTTTTATCTATTAATTCAATTTTTACAGTAGTTTTATGTTGTTCCCATCCTTTTAATGGATCTTCACTATATAATTGTTTTAATTTTTTCTTAATTATTTCTATCTTATTTATTGAAAATATAGTTATTTCTGTTTTATTTATCGAAAATACAACTAGTTCTATTGTATCTTCAGTATTTTTTATATTTTCTAACTTTAGTGTAATTTTTTCGCTTCCTTTTATCCAATCAGTTTTCTTTCTTATTTTATTATTAACTCTTTTTGCTCTTACTTTCTGTTTACATGGTGTTGTAAACCACCAATCTGTTCTAGTTATTATATGTAGGTATAATTTATCTAAAAACGGCATTCCTAAAAGTATATCTTTTGATGTTAGTTCATAATTATAAATTTCTTCTATTGTTAATATCTTATCCCATACTTGTATTTTTACATTCCTAGCTTTATAAGTAATTAAGCTTCCTTCATTATTAAATCCTTTAACTACTATTGGTGTTTTTAATTTATCCTATTTGCTTTCTGGTAAGCAATTATATCTACATAAATCAGCTTCTGCTCCTGTATCTATCATAGGCGTGTAATATCTACTGTAATATCCTTCTACTACTATTTTCATTAATACATATATTTTCATTTTATGTTAAGGCTCTTCTTAAGAATAATTTCTCTCTGTTATATGTTAAGGTTAATTGTGTATGTTCTATATTATATGGTTTTACTTGTTCTAGTCATTTTATTCCTAATATTATGTCTGTTTTTTGCATTTCTTCCTTTACTTCAAATTCTATTTTTATTTTTCTAATTCCTATTATTATTTCTTTTTCTGCTATATTTTTACTATTTATTAAACTTCTTGGTAGATCTGGGCATATATCATTATCAGTTTTTATTTCTTCATTTTTTACTAGATATTTTGCTATATAATTTTCTTCTTGTCCTGTATTTAAGAGTATTAAATATTCTTTTTCATTTACCTTTCCTGTTATGTAATATTGGTTTAAATTATTTGTTGAATTTATTTCATAACTTGTTCTTTTTGATGAGCTTGATGATTCGGGTTTTTCATCTGCTATTCTTTTCGTTGTACTTATTCTATCATTTATTATTTCTAAATTTTCTTCTATATCTATGTCTCTATAGCTATAATCATTATAATCTATTGTTTTTACAATTTGTTCGAATGGACTTTCTATTCGTATTTTGTTAATCTTATTTTTCCTGTTATTTTATGTTTTGTTGTTAATACATATATATTTTTGCATCTTGCTGTAAATATTTTACTTCCTGGGGTTAATTCTATTCCTGATATTTTCCAATATAATACTAATAATTTATCTATATTTTTATCTGTTACCTCTACTGAATAATTTTCACTTATTATAAATTTAAATTTTTGGTATATTAAATTTCCTTTTATGGCAGTTATTATGCTTTTTTCTACAGGTTTTATAATTCTATCATCTGCTAAATATAATTCTATTGGTGTATCTATTCCTTCTCTAAAACATGCTTTTATTAATATCTCTGTACCTCCAAGGTGTACATATTTTATTGGGTCTCTACTTTTTATATCATTTATTTCTTTATTAATTATTCTTTTTGTTACTAGTGGTATACTAACTTTACCTTTTGCATATCTACAGTCTATTACATGTTCCTTTTGGCATACTACATAATATTCTTCTTTTTTCTTAGTAAATAGATTTCTTATTGTTGGTATTTTAAATATTTATTTCTACACTTAAGTCTAATTCTTTTCCTTTTATTTCATCAAATATATTACTGTCAAATATTATTTTTTGTTCTGTTCCTTCATCATTTAAATATTCTTCCTTTGTTATTATTTTTATATCTTCTTCAGTCATTTGATTCATCTATTTCACTATCTATTTCATTATCTGTTTCATTTTCTAAAATTTCATATATACTATCCTCACTTTCTAATTCATAATCTATATAATCTATCTGCATATATTCTGTATTTTCTATTTTTATTTCTGATATTTGTTTATTTTTTGGATTTTTAGGTAATTTACAATCTCTAGCTAAATGTCCTAATTTTCCGCAATTATAACAAATACATTCTTTTATAGATTTCTTTTTTCTATATGGTCTTTTGTATTTATAATTTTTTACATAATATCTTTTTCTTGGTTTCTTGTATTTATATTTTAATTTTTTATATTTCTTATGTCCTTTTCTTTTCTTATAATATCTTTCTTCACATTCGAATTGGGGTGCTATTTTATCTTTACAGCATGCTAAATTTCTTATCAATGTTTTTTCCATTTTCAATTCTTCTTTATATTTTTCACATAAGTTTCTATACCATTGTTGTAAAAATTTTATTCTTGCTCCTAGAGTATCTACTATTTTTGCTTCTTCCCAACTCTTTATTATCTTTGAACTAAATGGTTCGGGTAATTTATTAAAATATAATTTTCTTATTTCTTTACTTTCTTCTATATTATATGCTCATTTATAATAATATTATTTAAATGCGCAAGTATATTCATCTATATAACACATATTACATATTGCTAATTTTAACATTAAATTCCTATTTGTATCTTTTTCTTCATCTTGTTCTTCTTCTATTGTTGTCATACTACCAAATTCATCTTTTATAGCTGTTTCATATTTTTTTAATAATTCTATAGGTGTTAGTTTAGTTGTTGTTGATGATATTCCTTCTGTAGGTTTATTAGTTCTTAATATCTTCTTGCTATTTTCAGTTAAATTTGAAAACCATAATTTCACTGTTCCTATTAGTTTTCTTTCTATATATTCTGGTGCATCTGTTATGTTTATATTATTAGCTAATAATTGTTTTGTCATATATCCTATCCATAATTGTATTGTTTTTTCTGTATTTATTACACAGTGTAAGTCTAAAAAGTTATAATTTTTATTAACTATTTGTTTTGGTGTCCATTTGTCATATTCATTCTTTAAATTATATCTTTTAAATTTATTCTTATAATATGTAGGTTTTCTTATTTCTGATGTTCTAGGTATTATATTTTCATCTTCTTTTTTATCAAGAGTATTTATTTCTGTGTTGATATTTTCTAAGTTTTTTTCATTAATTACTTCTTGTTTTTCATTGATTTCTAAATTTTTTGTATTTGTTAATATTTCTGTATATGTTTCACTATCTTCTGAATCATAATTATCTGTCTCTTCAACATCTATATTATTAATTTTTAATTCCTTGTTTTTTATTTCTTTATTGTTTATTTCTAATTTTTCTTTAAATTGATTTATCTTGTTTAGTAATTTTTGTTCTTTATCTTTTTCTTCCTTTTCCTTTTGTCTTTGTTCATACAAATCTTTTAACATTTGTAGTTCTTTTTCTAATTCAGGAATCCTACTATTTTTAGTTTCTTCTATTTTTCGTATTTCTTCTGTGGTTTGTTGTTTTATTTTTTCTATTTTCTTTTTCCTATCTATTTCTTCATTTTCTCTTTCTATTCTTACCATAGCTGTCAATTTTTCTTCTAATTTTAATTCTTCTTTTTCTAACATTAAATATAAATGTTCACCTATTTTCTTATATCTTCTTCCTAGATTAGAAAATACTATTTTTATTTTTAATCCTTCATGATTTTCATATATTTTTTCATCTATTATAAATTCTTCTTTGTTCATTTTATTGTGAATAGTTCATGTTGATATTTATATTCTAAACTATCTATTTGTGATTCTAATTTTGATGTTTCATCTTTTTGTGTATTTATTGAGTTTTTACTAACTTCGGCAAATATATTATAATGTAGTCTTTCTATTCTTATTTTTAATTCTTTACGTTTTTCAGAAATAATTTGTTTTAGTTCTTTGTATTTTTGTACTTTATTTATTTAAATCATATTTATAATATTTTGGTGGATATCTAAATCTGATTTTATCATAATTAGGTGGTATGTGTCTCATTCTTCTAGATTTCAAATGGATTATTAATTTTGCTTCAATACTAGATATTAAGGTAATTAGGTAGACTAATCTTTGTGGGTTTTCTTTTGTTTTAGTTAGACTTATATATTTTGAATAATTACTAATTAAAGATTCTTTAATTTTTCTAAAAGCTTCTCTGTTTTTAAATGGTCTTCTCATAACTAATTCAATCCAATCTAAATTCAAACATAAATTCAAACATATATGCTCTGATACCATTAGTAAGGGGTGCGGATTTTGTGACTCTCTTCGTACCTGATTTCCCCACTTTCCCCTCTTCTTTTTGCATTCATTTTGTTCCATAATTCCGTTTTAATTTTATTTTTATTCCATTTTATATTTGTTGCTACAACAAAATATATTTATAGCTACAAAACTTAAGCAATGAATTCAAAAATCGTATTTCTGAAATAATAGCAACAAAAAGATAATTTACGTAGCTATTTATTAATTCGTAAAATTTCTTATCTACAAATATCAAATTGACAAAGCTAATTTTTAATTTTTGCTACAATTACTAACATTCGTAACAATAATTAGCTTAATAGCTACAAACTTATTACTACAATAAAATTTTATAGCTGATCATAAGTTTTTTTCATGCGATAAAAATTATTGTAGCAGCAATAATGTTTTAGTCATGATAAATTATTTGAAGCAAAATATTGTAGCTTAATGTTTTTTTGCTTCAAGTTGTGAAAAATCATGGCAATAGTAATCTTTTAGTTACAATAAACTATTTAAATTAAATATTAGAGCTAAATTATTTTCTTGCTTCAAGTGGCAAAACAATTGTGATAATAATTAAATAATATAGCCACGTATTTTTTGCTTCAATAAAATTTTGTAGCTAATGATTATCTTTTACCACAGGTTAAAACGTATTGTAATAATAGTAACCTTTCAGCTATAACAAGTATTTAAAATAAAATATTGTTCCTTCAAGTTATAAAAAATTATTACAATTGTTGACACCCAATTTTGGCTCTGCATACTTAAAATTAATGCATTTAGGCTCCCTGATCATTAAATGGCACAATATACAATTTTTCACATATTTTTGCAACTGTTAATAAATTATTGATAATCATCATTATTTTTGAATTTTTACTCATTTATTATCATATTATAATTTTACATAATTTATTGATAATTATCTTTAATTTCGTAAATTTTAGAATTTTTATCAATTTATTATTATTTTAATATTTTTGCACAGTACTCTATATACGTACACAACATAGCACTGAAATTTTGCACTGCACAGTGTAATTTTAATTATTTATAGCATTTATATATCGGCATTCATTATTTTATATGTTCTTTAATATGACCTGCAAAAGTTGAGTCGAATCAATTATTTCAATACACAGTACAATAATAATTCGGTGTCTTGTCACATTAACACAAATAATATTAATTTAATTTAATTTTCCTATTTTCATCCACTTTTTTGACTTTCCAACATCAACTTTCACTAATTTAAGGGATATGTTGGAAGAAAAAAATATATTTGATAAATTATTTATTTTTCTTTTTTAAATACACCGCACACACACACACAATCACAGGTGTGCTCCTCTCTCTCTCTACTCTCTACTCTCTACTCTCTCTCTCTTTCTCTTTCTAAAAACAGACGCCAACAACCATCTTCACTGTCGGAGCTCATTCGCCGGAGCTCCGGCCACCACTACTCTCCCTCACACTCTCTCTCATTCTTCCTCTTTATCCCTTTGCCGCCATTGCTAGCCAGGAACACGGGCCAAATCTGGCCAAAAATTTTCCCCACCTCCACTGCTTTTTTACGTCAGCCATCATTGCCGGAGCTTCGGTGAACGAGCTCCGGCGACCACCAAACCATCATAACAACAACATCGATGTCCAGCCATTACCATCGCTAAAACAACCTTGAAACCACAGTTATCCCTTTTCCCCTCTCCACTGTCGTACCATGGCTGTCAGATCTGGCCGAATTTCGAGTATCCGGTGTTGCTTCGGCAACGCCTTTGAAGCAATGCCACTGTTTTCTTGATTGTCTTCGATTATACCGTTTATTTAATTTTTTGTGTCTATTTGCTAATTTATGCTTGCTTTATGTTTTGTACAAAGCTATTATATTTAAAATAATGTTATTTTGTTAGAGTTTGATTGGAATTTGACAGGAAGACGTCATATCTGTCAAGCCTTGAGAATTGATGTAGATCCATTCATTGCAGGACTATTTTTCCATTATAGTATTTTTTTATTTTTGCAACTAACTTTGGATTATCTGCTTCTCTGTTGGATTGCTTTTGTACTGATAATGACTTTTTACAAAGATAATTGGGTGATTTCATTTGATCACCACTGTTTTAGTGTTATTTTGAGGGCATTTTTTCAGATAGATTTTGTCCATTAACTATTTTATATTTTATTACACTGATAATGAACAAATACTACAACACCTGGGCAATGAAATTATCTCTCCGTCTGAAAATTTGAGGTCATCCCATTAAAAAGACAGACTTTATTTTACCAAAGTTATTATTTTATATTAAGGGTCGACACTTGTCTAATGAAGAAATTTTTCGTTGATTTTTTAGGCCTTCACAAACAAAAAGATGGATATTACGTATATAAATACGTAATAAAATAAATAAATTTGGGCAATGACGAAATTTTTATAACAACGTAAAAAGTTTTATGATTCGTATCTTGGCAAGACAATTTAGGACGGCTAATAAATCAGCAACCACTTCGTAGCCATGCCATATTTAAAATCTAATCTAAGCCCACTTTTTAGCAAAAAAATATATTTTTAAATACATATATGCACACATGTCTTTTATAATTATTTATTTGTTACTAACATTTTGTTACAAGTGTTTATACAGGTTATTGAAAAAACTCGTCGGGAATGGCATTCGAAGAAGACTTTAAATTTTGTGTTGTATTTTTTTATATTCTTATACTTGTACAAATATTATAACAGTGAAAACTTTATTTTGGGATGTGAGGCGGGATATTCTTTATTTTTACGCGATTCTCATCGCGCGTTATGCAAATTTAGGCCGTTAATATTTATATTAAAATTAATTTAGATATTTAATCAATTGATTTATACTTATACACTAAAAGAAATTGTGTAATCTTTTTCTTGAAAATAATTTTTTCTTTATTCAATTTTTCTTTGCTTTCCACACACATTTTTATATACTTTCGATCATCTTCACACATTTTTTATATACAATAATTTATGTAATTTATACATTCTTTATATGCAAATTGTTTTAACGCATATTTTAGATTTGTATTTATAAACATTGATTTTTTTCTTCATCTTGTAAAAAATTTAAGTCTGGCCGGGAACCACATTTGTGGATTCTGAAGGGTGCCTAACCCCTTTCCTTCGAAATAATTTGAACCCTTACCTGAAATCCAAATTGGTTTCGTAGATTAAATAAAGTCATATTTGTTAAACAAATAAATAGGTTTCCTATTTTTTCTTAAAAATTAGGTGGCGACTCTGTACATAATTTATTTTTTTAGAATCCATAATGTCGTGCTCGTTTTGACCTTAGGTAAAATTAGGATAAGACAGTTTGGTGACTCTGCTGGGGAGAAAGGTTCTAACCATTACAGGCTTAGGTAAATATTCATATATTTTATACACTGTTATTTATTTTTTCTAATTGTCTTGATTTACCCTGTTTGTGTAGCATAAATAATTTATTTGTTATTATTTTGTATAGATTATTTATTTATTGTTTTATATAAATTGGCATTCCGTTCGTATTTCCTCCATTTTGAAAAACTAACACTCACACACATTGTACACGTGGATTGTACATTGTACTTTTCTAAAAAAATTTCAAATCATCTTATTTTAGAGAGTTGGCATATACGTGGGGTGAGCAAGAGTTTTACTGCTGTGGGACCATGTGTCTTCTCATATAGGAAATCTCAATCCGTGTCTACCCACTCATAGTCAACATAATATAGAGCTAAAATAACTCATTTTAGGTACATGCATAGTAGTCAATTTTTGTCCAAATATCCGAAGAGTTCATGACCTGAGTGACATATTATTATAGTCTTTGTACATATTTGAAGGATTATTGTGTCTGTACATATTTATTTGATCTAAATTGATTATACTTTAGTGAGATAACCTTTGTTTTCCATAGCGAATCAGTTAAAAAATGCACCTTAGCAACATCGCCACTAGCTACGTATAGGTTTGGACTATGTTTTGACCTGATTCTTATCCTGACAAGATACGTAGGCAGCCCTGCATTAGGGTTCAGTCTCTTCACTATTTCAGAATAATTTCTCCGGTATTCAAACTGGGGCAATTTTCTGGAACAGTTCAAAGACGCTCTTCAAAAGCACAATTTAATAGCTCCTCAAATCCAAATCTCATTGACATTTGTACCTAGCCGACCGATCTCCAGATCTTCACCTATTTTGTGCAATAATACCTAACTTCTTCTTTCAAAAGTCATAAACTATTAAATTTATGGTGTATCGATCCTTACTTTTAAAAGCAAGAATTCAATATTGTTTCAGTTATAATAATTCTGCCAGCTGAGGCAAAATGATGTGATAAGTCCTTCAATGTTTATCTTTTTTTCAATCTTGTTAGCATACTGAAGTTGTGTCGAAAATCTCCCCATGCTTTACATCCATTCTTTCGATCATTTGATCAGAACAATTTCGATGCTAAAAGTAGTTCTTTCTTGATTATCTTTCACATTATTTTTATGAATGACCATCAATTTTTTTTATAATCATACATTGAACATATAAATTTGCAAATTTTTCTGAACTACGCAGACCTGATTCTTGTTTTACAAGATATGTAGGCAATCCTCATTTGGGTTCGGTCCCATTCTTTTTAAAATAAAATCAAAATAAAACAAAATTTTTACTTGGTTGGTACCAATACAATTAGGAGTGTGCATGAGAAAGAGCAAATTGGTATGGTGAAAAAGACTGACTTTATGATAAACCATACGTTCTTTTGGTACCTTTTACTACATCTTAGTAATGCTTAAAAAAAATTCTCTTGCATGCATCTAAGACAAGAACGAAGTCAACCTCATTGTTTCATGTGCATTGTGTGATGAGGTTTAGTTTAATTCATTGCATTGCATTATTGATCTAGAGCTTAGCTTAAATATCTGTTGAAGCAAAATTCTAAGTTACACTTGGTTTAGGAAAGGATTGTAGGCCTTCTTTGACCCGATTGAGCCTTTCATAACCCACCAAATGACATTAATCCCTAGCACCTCCTCTTTTGAGTCTAAAACCTTTTCTTTGGACAACCGCATATGAGCCTATACCCTTTTTGAGTGCTTACATGCACTATCCCTTTCTTGTTCCTACCTTTGTGAGCGCACTAAATATGTGAAATTTACGAAAAAAGATTCAAGATCAAAGATGAAAAATGCAAAGAATATGTTGTCCAGATGAACAAAAATTAAAAAATGACTTCAAAGGAGCAAAAACACCATAAAAAATGAGAAAAGAAAAAAAAACAAAAAAATATATAGTTTGTTGAAAAAAAGGGGGTTAAAACTCCAACACAAGGTTTAAAAAGAGTCGAAACAAATACAAAATGAGGGACAACGCATCACGACAAAGTAGATCACGCGTCAAAGCACAACAAACGTTGAAAGCATAAATGCAGTGCAATGCTCATTGAGGAATTAGTCACTTTTATCCCAAATATTATCCTGTCTGTCCCCAAGCCTACATTACAAGCCGATAGTAAGTCCTACGAGATCCTATTTCAAGTGTTCTCACATTAGTGGATACTTACATGAAGAACAAGCCTATGGTATCGCAATTGCATGCACTGAATTTCTTTCTGAGTGGGCGTATTTTTCTAGACATTCCCATATTCAAAAGAAAATTGTTCAAATATATGCAAAATGAGACTTTCTTTTAGGAGAGGGCACTTAAAACATGAGAATAAGCGTAGCTCAAAACTTTGTTTGAAGCAAGACGAACAAATCCTATCGATGCTTAGGTATGTCTGAGGTACCACTTAAAACTATAGGAGTTATCCTGAAGTCGATCTCAGTTAGATGGAAAAGAGATGGGGAAATTATTATGCGCACTATTAATTATTGGTACCAACTGAAGTCATGATGCGATTGTGTCTTCTTCGTCTTTCAACACTTTTTACCAAGAAAATGCAAAATTCTTTTTTTTTTTTTCAAGACCCCCACTTTCACATACGAATATGTTTTACCTTTTAGTCAAGGTGTCCACTTCCACATATATGCATTTTTACTTTTTATTGAAGACACCCAATTTTGAAATATGGGCATTTGACTTTTTCTTTCAAGAACATGCCTTTAAATATTGATATTTTATTTTTCAGTTAGGCACCCATTTTTGAGTATTTTTTACATTTTTATAACCCTCCAGTCGAGAGCCTATTACATTTTGTTTTGCAGTCTAGAGCTTTTTACATTTCAATAGCCCTGTCAGTCGAAAGACTATATAGATTTCAGTCACCTCATTAGTTGAGGGCCTCGGTCTTCGTAGGCAATCGAAAACGTCATACATCTTTTCAAGATTTTTCTTTTTTTAAAGAGACAGTATTAGCCATAAATCATACACTGGAGCAAATTTTGAGAGCCACCTCAAAATTTAATTTATTTTTCTTATTTTGAACTACATTGACCTGATTCTCATGACAGTCGAGATATGTAAGAAGCTCTATATAGAGTTTGGTCACCATAATTCCATAATCATTGTTTCTCTCTAGCAAATACATAATTTTTTATCCCCCAGCACCTCACAGCTCGATACTGGGGCAATTTTAAAAGCAACATCGGGAATATATAAACACTTTCATTCCCAAATAATTTTTTGCTCAATAATTTTTGCACATAGGTTTGTCAACCCAAAAATGAAAAAATTGGGTCGGTCTGCCCTCCAAAATACATTTATGCATATTTGCTTGCCTTTACTTGCATATATCGTACTGCATATATTTCTTTTACACTGTATGTTATCTTTGTCTTTATTTGCACGCATCGCAATACATTTATTTTATAGTTTAAGCACCACATTTTATCTTTATCTTTACTTACACACACTGCAATGCATTTATTTTATAGTTTAAGCATTATAGTCTATCTTTGCCTTTACTTGCACACATCGCAATGCATTTATTTATCATTTAAGCACTGCATTTTATTTCTGTCTTTACTTGCACGCACCACAATGCATTTATTTATTTTATTATTTAAGTATCGCATGCTATCTTTATCTTTATCTGCACGCATCACAATGCATTTATTTCACCATTTAAGCACTGCATGTCATCTTTGCCTTTGCTGGCGCATATCGCAATGCATTTATTTTTTTGTTTAAGCACTGAACACACATATCGCAATGCATTTATTTTATTATTTAAGCACTGCATGTCATCTTTGTCTTTGCTGGCGCATATCGCAATGAATTTATTTTCTTATTTAAGCACTGCATGCACATATTGTAATGTATTTATTTTATTATTTAAGCATTGCATGTCATCTTTGTCTTTGCTGGCGCATATCGTAATGCATTTATTTTCTTATTTAAGCACTGCATGCACATATTGTAATGCATTTATTTTATTATTTAAGCACTGCATGTCATCGTTTTCTTTACTGGCTCATATCGCAATGCATTTTGTTATTTAAGCACTGCATGCCTCGCAAATATCGCATTGCATTTATTTTATCATTTAAGCATCGCATGTCATTCTTGCCCACACTTATCGCAATGTATTTATTTTATCATTTCAGCATCGTATGCTATTCTTGCCTTTATCGACGCATATTGCTATACATTTAAGCACTACGCGCACATAACACAATGCATTTATTTTATCATTTAGGCACTGTTTTCTCGCAAATATAGTAATGCATTTATTTTAATATTTAAGCACTGTACGCACACATCGCAATGTAATTTTTCATTTAAGCACTGCATGCTTAGCAAATATCGCAATGCATTTATTTCATCATTTAAGCACTGCATGTCATTTTGCGTTTGCTGGAACATATCGCAATGCATTTATTTTATTATTTAAGCACTGCACGCACATATCACAATGCATTTATTTTATCATTTAGGCACTGCATGCCTCGCAAATATCGCAATGCATTTATTTTTTTATTTAAGCACCGCATTTCATCTTTGTCTTTACTTGCACATCGCAATGCATTTACTTTGTTATTTAAGTACTGTATGCTTTATCTTTACCTGCACATATCGCAATGCACTTATTTTACCATTTAAGCACTAGATGTTATCTTTACTTGTATCATTTTTCTTAATTAGTTAAGCACTGCACTTTGCCTTTTAAATTTCTTGAAAAAAAAAAAGAAAAAAAACAAAAAAGAAAAAAAGAAAAAAAATCCATCTTAGTTTCTTAAAATTCTGATAAGTATGAATTGGGTTCGTCCACCCTAAAATAGGATATTTTGGGTTAGTCTGCCCTCTAATAAGACTTTTATGCTTGTCTGCCTTTAGTTGAATATTTTGCTTGTCTTCAGTTAGGATTGTGCAATGTCTTTATTTATTTATATTTACATTAGTTAAAGCATTACATATCATTTTTTTGAATTTCTTGAAAAAATAAAAAAAATCAAGCTTAGTTACTCGTTTGTCTATTATTTCTCAGTTCTATTAACTTTGCAAGCATATAATTCGAGGATGCATTGGGTTTTTTCAACCCAAAATAGGACATGTTGGGATAACTTTTGAGCTATATTCGACCTGATTCTCATGCAACTCGAAAAAATGTAGGCAGCTCTAAATTGGAGATCACTCAATTTTTTTTTATCAAAATAATTATTTATCGAACAAAATCGACTACACATCAACATTTTCGTTTGAAGACTTCTACATTAACTTCAAACGAAAAAGGACAAATTGTTAACACCTAATTTTGGCTCTCCATACTTAAAATTAATGCATTTAGGCTCCTGATCGTTAAATGGCACAATATGTAATTTTTCACATATTTTTGCAATTGTTAATAAATTATTGATAATCATCATTATTTTAGAGTTTTTATTCATTTATTATCATATTTTAGTTTTACATAATTTATTGATAATTATTTTTAATTTCACAAATTTTAAAATTTTTATCAGTTTATTATTATTTTAATATTTTTGCACAGTACTCTACATACGTACACAACATAACATTATAATTTTGTACTATAAAGTATAATTTTAATTATTTATGGAATAATATATTTTTTCAAGATAATTATATTTTTTATTTATTATATGACCTGCAAAAGCTAAGTCGAATCAATTATTTCAATACACAGTACAATAATAATTTGGCGTCTTATCACATTAACACAAATAATATTAATTTAATTTTTTTTTTTCTATTTTCCTCCACTTTTTTGACTTTCCAACATCTACTTTCCCTAATTTAAGGGATATATTGGGGAAAAAAAATATATTTGATAAATTATTTATTTTTCTTTTTTAAATAAACCATACACACACATACAACACACACAAACACACATATGTTCCGCTCTCTCTCTACTCTCCCTCTCTCTGAAAATAGACGCCAACAACCATCTTACTGCCGGAGCTCGTTCGTCGGAGCTCCGACCACCACCACTCTCCCTCACACGCTCTCTCATTCCCCCTCTTCATCCCTTTGTCTCCAGTGTTAGCCGGGAACACAGGACAAATCTGACAAAAAAATCTCCACTACTTTTTTGCGTCAAACGTCACTGCCGGAGCTCCGGTGAACGAGCTCTAGCGACCACCAAACCATCATAACAACAACATCGACGTCCAGCTATCACCATCGCCAAAACAACCTTGAAGCCATCGTTATCCCTTTTCCCCTCTCTACTGCCGTACTATGGCTGTCAAATCTGGCCAAATTTTGAGTATCCGGTGTTGCTCTGATAACGCCGTTGAAGCAACACCACTGTTTTATTGATTGTCTCTGACTATACCATTCATTTAATTTCTTGTGTCTATTGCTAATTTATGTTTGCTTTATGTTTTGTACAAAGATATTATATCCGAAATAATGTTATTTTGTTGGAGTTTGATTGGGACTTGACTGGAAGACACCATATCTATCAAGCCTTGTTGTTTGAATTGATGTAGATCCATTCATTGCAGGACTATTTTTTTCATTACAATACTTTTTGATTTTTGCGACTAACTTTGAATTATCTGGTTCTCTATTGGACTGCTTTTGTACTGATAATGACTTTTTACAAAGATAATTGGGTGCTTTTGTTCGATCACCACTGTTTTAGTGTTATTTTGAGGGCATTCTTTCGGAAAGATTTTGTCCATTAACTATTTTATATTTTATTACACTGATAATGAACAAATACTACAACACCTGGCCAATGAAGTTATCTCTCCGTCTGAATATTTGAGGCCACCCCATTAAAAAGACAGACTTTATTTTATCAAAGTTATTATTTTATATTAAGGGCCGACACTTGGCTAATGAAGAAATTTTTCGTCGATTTTTGAGGCCTTCACAAATAAAAAGACGGATATTATGTATGTAAATATGCAATAAAATAAATAAATTTAGGCGATGACAAAATGTTTATAACAACGCAAAAAGTTTTATGATTCGTATCTTGGCAAGACGATTTAGGATGGCTAATAAATCAGCAACCACTTCATAGCCATGCCGTATTTAAAATCTAATCTGAGCCCACCTTTTAGCAAAAAATTATATTTTTAAATACATATATGTACACATGTTTTTTATAATTATTTATTTATTACTAACATTTTGTTACAAGTGTTTATGAAGGTTATTGGAAAAACTCGTCGGAAATGGCATTCGAAGAAGACTTTAAATTTTGCGTTGTATTTTTTTTATATTCTTATACTTGTACAAATATTACAATAGTGAAAACTTTATTTTGAGGTATTGGGCGGGATATTCTTTATTTTTACGCGATTCTCATCACGCATTAGGCAAATTTTGGCCGTTAATATTTATATTAAAATTAATTTAGATATTTAATCAGTTGATTTATACTTATACATTAAAAGAAATTGCGTAATCTTTTTCTTTAAAATGAATTTTTCTTTATTCAATTTTTCTTTTCTTTCCATACACATTCTTATATACTTTCAATCATCTTCATACATTTTTTATATACAATAATTTATGTAATTTATACATTCTTTATATGCAAATTGCTTTAATATATATTTTAGGTTTGTATTTATAAACATTAATTTTTTTTCTTCATCTTGTAAAAAACCTAAGTCTGGCCGGGAACCACATTTGTGGATTTTGAAGGGTGCCTATCCCCTTTCCTTCGAAATAATTTGAACCCTTACCTAAAATTCAAACTGGTTTCGTAGATTAAATAAAGTCATATTTGTTAAACAAATAAATAGTTTTCTATTTTTCCTTAAAAATTAGGTGGCGACTCTGTACATAATTTATTCTTTTAGAGTCCATAATGTCGTGCTCGTTTTGACCTTATATAAAAATCGGGTATGACAACAATAATCAAACTATATAGATATAGATTTTCGCTCAGTAAAATCTTATATCTAATTATTAATTTTTGACATGTGCTAAAATTTATTATAGAATTATTTGTCATAATGAAATGATTTGTCCACAAATATATATATTGCGATTAAATTTTATAGATAGTAATTTTTTTATCACGGGCTGATGCTATAGCAATACTAATCTAGAGTAATTAGAGATATTAACCGTTCAATTCAATTTAGTTATACATATGTCTACTTGCAAATTTCAAATATAATTTCAGTAATAGGTGATTATATTCAACTAATTTTAATTAGTTAGTTAAATTGAGCTTAAACATAACTTTTATGAGCTCACGACCTAATCAAGTACTTCCAGAAACATTATTTGGTTCAAACTGATTTCATTTAAACAATATATTTATCGATCTAATGTGATTAGATGAATTAACCATTCGATTTAATTTAATTTTATAACTTTTAATTCTTAAATATAACTTAAGTAAATATCTAATTGTATTTATTCCAATTGACTAATCATAGCAAATTTAGCAATACTTCTATTCATCTTTATCCTGGCCAAGTGTTTTCAAAATTATTATTTGACACAAATATTATTTATTTAGACAACGTCTTCATTAATACAGTATAAATTAAAGGTGTTGATTATTTGACTTGATTTAATTTTATATACAATTTTACTTGTAAGTCTCCAATATAATTTAAATTAATAAGTTATATATAGAGAGTCAATTAATTTTCAAATAACAAAACTAAAATACAAAAAATAAAAAAGGTGATCTTAAACCATATTTATATATATATCTATACTTATAACCTCTAACGTTGTCTTACCTCTTAAACTTATCAAGCCCGTATGTCTTATTATAACATGTTACTTTTTTGGACGTTAATTTTTTTTTTTTTAAATGTATGGTTGATTCTTTATTAAAATTTGCAAAAATATTATTAAATATGAATTCCTATCTATGTTTAAATTAAATTAAAATAATCATTTGTTATGGAAGTTACGATTCTACTATTATTGGATGCTTTAATCTGAATTCATGTTATTGGTATAAAAAAGATAAATTAGCTTTTTTTTGAAAGTTGTATCGTAAAATAATATCCAAACTTAAAATTTATGATGATGACACCTGTAATTATAATGTTATTTCACTTCTATTATTCTAAATGTACATGTTAAATAAAATTTCTAACATTAAAAATTTTATTTTATTTTATTTTATTTATGAATTTCTCTTGTAGCTTTATATATAATTCATATATTCATATTAAATTCATATAAGTTTATATTTTGATTCAAACAGAAAAACTATAATTCAAATTTTAGTCTTTCCTTTTAAAAAAATCAAGTTGAAATAATTGATATTGTAGAATATGGTTCCACCATAATAGGACACCTTAAATTGAATTTAAATTAATTATTTTGATAATGAAAATAAAAATTAAATTGATATTCTTTTGAAAGTTCTATAGTAAATTATTGTCCAAACTAAATTTTACGGTGCTGACGCTTCCCATTATAATGTTACTTCACTTCTTCTCGATTTGGAAAAATTAGATATCATTTCTAAAATTGAAGAATTATTTTATTTATTTTAGATATCTATTTTAGACATGAAATTTTAATTGATATAATTAATATTAAATTTGTATAATTTTTATATTTGTAATTTAAACAAAAAAATTATAACTCAAAATTCATATCTTTATTTTGAAATTCAAATTGAATTTGAATTGACGCCATTCATACAAAAAATAAAAATTAAATTGACATGTCTTTTTAGAAAATATCTAATTTGATTAATTTTCAAATTTAAATTTTATGGTAATTAACGTTTTTCATCACAATATTATTTTGCTTCTCCGATTCTATATGGATAGACAAGATAGATTTTTTGATATTGAATATTTTACTTTAAGGCCTTTTAAATGTAATATTCTAATCCATATAAATCATTTTAAATTCATATAATTTTAATATTTTCAATTTCAATTTAAATAACAATAATTCAGCATTAATAAAAGTCATAATATTTAGAATAATATTTATTTTACATAAATAAATAAATTTTTTCATTAATTTAAGTTGAACATATATGCATTATTAATAAAATTAATAATATAAAGAGGACCAGAATATTTTAAAAGAAATATACATTTTATATATTATTTATTTCATAAATATTTGACTTTTCCATCAACTTAAGGTAGAGTATATATTTATTTTTATTATTAATATTATTTTCATTAGATATTTTTTTGTGTAACATTTATTAGTTACATAGTAAGCATTTGTGTATAAAGAAAGTGCTTAGAAAAAAACGTGTAGTAAAGTAATAGGTAAAGAAAACATTAAATTTTACCCAAAATAATAAGGGAAACACAAAGCCAATTGGACAAAAATTTCTCCCCAAAAAATCTCCCTCCAAATTAAAAAAATTCAAATACCAAATCTTTCTTCAATATTTTAAAACCCAATAAAATAACCTACTTCTCCTCCTCCTTAAAAAAAAAACCTCAAATCACTTTCTCCTTCACTCTCTTCCTTCCCCTTCGCCCCTCACTCTTGAGATTTTTGTATAAGATGTTTTGCTAATTAACTCATTTTCTTTTTGTAGGTTTTGCAGTATGAAATACTTTAACTAGGTGAGATAAGTTTTTACAATATAAGCATTGCATTGAATTGTGTGTGTATATATTGATGGAAAGATTTTCTTGTTTGTGTGGATTGTAGAATTGATATTGAAATTTGATTTCAATATTTATAGATTTATTTACTTTCTTGGTTGGTTTGCACTTTTTCTTATTTTTATCAATTGAAAATTCTAGTAAGTTACATATTCATTCTTCTAGAAATTTTATATATAAACACTTTTGGACATATAATCAGTTCGTATTATTGACAGATACATTGGTGGAATTAAAGCATGAAAGACAACAAGTTGTTTGCAGTTGAAGATCGTGGAAAGAAAGATAGGAAAAGACTATGTTGTTATGGACTAATTACAATTTTTAAAATTGTAAAATGCAATTATATATAACTTCATAATTGTTTTGAAATCTTCAAAATAAATTCATGGCTACATTATGTAACTTTTGTGAGTTATCAAAGTTGTGAAGAATTCTTTAATTTGTTGTAATAGAATTGTTGAAATATTTGTTAAATTTTGTAAAGTTACATTATTGAAATTTTTGTGATTAATAATTTTTATGGCAAGATGTTGTAATTTGTAGCAATAAATTTTTATATTTCTGGCCAAACCTATACGTAATTTTTAAAACTATGACTATGTATTTTATTTTTCATAGCAAATTATTAACTATAATTTATGTATTTTTTGACAAGAAAAACAAATTCTTAGCCATGTATAAAAATATTTGTGGCAAATACTTTTTATTGCTATTGATTTTCTAATTTGTAGCTAAATAGAAGTATTTTTATAATGAAATTAAAATATAAAATAACCACAAATTTTAAATTTTCTTAGCAAAAAAAATCAAGTCTTTTGCCATAATAGAATATGTTGTGGCTACATTACAAAAATTACTATGGATATTATTTGTCATGGCAAAAGAGTAAACTATTAGCTACAAGTATATGTTCCGTAGCAAGAATTTCTTTTACCATCACAGCTACAACAATATTTTTTGTATCTATAGTAGTAATCCTTAGCCACAAAACATGTAAAGTCTGTAGGGGCTTTGGACTGTAGGTGACAAAAGAGTTTTAAAATGAGGTGTAGGTGACATAAGTCTTAATTATTAGGTGAATGTGACAATTACTTTATTATGGATTAAGAAAATTGGAGAAGTTTGAAAATAACCCACAAGTTTTTAAATTTACACTTTGATCTAAATGTTAGTTAATATAACAAAAAGTGGAGGAAAAAAAGACATGTTTCTCTCTCTTCTCATCCGTTGTTGTTTTCTCTCTCTTTACGATTATTGTTGTTCATTGTTGCTACTGCTGCTTTATTCATCATCTTCTTCTTCATTATCATCTTCATCTTCTTTTTATCGACCATTGTTGTTGTTGTTACTGCTACTGTTGCTATTTTACCAATTTCTTAGGTCAAATTTTATTTCGAACATCACCACTTTTCACTTTGACATTACTTTATAGGAGACCTTCGTAAGTCAAATTATGATTTTTAGTCGAATTTGTCATCTAGGTTACAAAGTTACTACTGTTTTTCCAATAATGGATAGAAACCGATCATGAATCCAACATTAGTGCCCATAATTTAAACAGATCACTCATCTGGTGCATCAGATGAGCAATATATTGCAACAGAAGATATATCTGTTGTATCAGACTGATTATCTGTTGCATCAGACTGATTATATTTTCAATCAGACTGATTATATGTTGCATCAGACTGATTAATCTGTTTGGAACAACACAAATCTGCCCCTGCCACAAACCCAACAGATAACCAATATGTTTTGCTATTGCTATTAGATTCAAAATTATTTATTACATCCAATTGTCGACATATTTGTTGAGAATATAATAGACAGAATGAAAATTAAATACTCCTTCCGTCTCAAATTATCCATCCCAAATTTTCTAATTTGATTTCTCATTTTACTTGCCTTTTTTTATTAATCAAGAAGAGATAATTTTTTTTTTCATGTTTTAGCCTTTGCATTAATCACTTTTTCTTCAAATTAAAATGTAAACATCATTTAATAGGGATATTATGGTAAACTAGGCATGTTATTAATTATTTTTCTTAATCAATGTGCCATCTCAATTTGGGACGGGTAGGGTAATTTGAGATGGAGGGAGTTATCTGTTGAAAAAGACTAGTTATCTGTTGCAACATATGAGTAATCTGTTTGGAACAACATAAATCAGCCCCCACCACAAATCCAACAGATAAATCTTAAATCTTGCTATTGCTACTGGATTCAAAATTACTCCTTATGTCCAATCGTCAACATGTTTGTTGAGAAGATAATAGACAAAATAAAAATTAAATATGAATTAAAACGGTCAAAGTTGATTAAACATAATTTTTTTATTATACTAAAACAAATAAAAATTTATATACAGACTTAGAAAGAAAGAAAGAAGAAACAAAATAATCTAATTATTATTAATAGATTCTTCATCATTATTATTATCGCCAACCGCATCTTCGACAGGCAGCAGCAACGCCCTTTTTATCCTGCGGATCTCCTGCAACATCCTTACTCTGACAACAACCAACTCCCATTGTATATCATGTACCTACCTCTGCAGTTCTCGTACGTCGTCTCATAAAATAGCGACATCCCACACTGGATCACCCATATCTAGAACACACATAAATTGACAAAAAATATAAAAATAAAAGTAAACAAAAAAATCTAAAAGTAATACAACATATATTTACACAAAAAGTAAGAAAAAAAAACTTACCAGAGACAGGGAAAAGCAATCAAGTTCTTGAAAAAAAGTAGTTGAAGGTGTAATATGAAAGACAAGAGAATGGAATAAATAGATATGTGTAGTAGAATGAATGAGTAAGGAGGGACCTATTTATAGAGGATTGAATTTGAATGACTTAGGCAAAAAGGCCCAACTGTTCACCTCCATTTATTAATACTAGTGACTTTTTGATTATTGTGGAAAGTTGTAACTTGAAAAATTCTTTTCAGTAACCGTTTTTTTTTTTGAGTTGTGGAAACAGATTATCTGTTGCATCAAATAACCCATCTGTGACAAAAGATATAAAATTTATTGCAACAAATCTATGATCTGTTACAACAGATAATATATCTATTACAACATATATCTTTTTAATAATCCTCATATCTTTATCTTTAATTCAAATTTGGTGACTTTTTTATTATATAAATTAAAAAAACTGATTCAAAAATAAAAAGGCCCGACTGTTCACCTCCATTTATTAATACTGGTGACTTTTTGATTACTGTGGAAAGTTGTGACTTGATAAGTTCTTTTCAGTGATCATTTTTTTGAGTTTTGGCAACAGATTATATATCTGTTGCATCAGATAACCCATTTGTGACAATAGATATATCATTTATTGCAATAAATCTATGATCTATTGCAACAAATAGTATATTGTTGCAACATATATCACTTTAATAATCATCATATATTTATCTTTAATCCAAATTTGATGACTTTTTTATTATTATATAAATTAAATAAATAGATTCAAAAACAAAAAGGCGCGACTGTTCACTTTCATTTATTAATACTGGTGGATTTTTTATTATTGTGGAAAGTTGTGACTTGATAAGTTCTTTTCAGTAACCATTTTTTTGAGTTGCACCAGATATACCATTTGTTGCAACAAATCTACAAACTGTTACATCAGATAATATATCTGTTGCATATATAAGCTATATTTTTTAATAATCAACATATCTTTAATCTAAATTTGGTGACTTTTATTATGTAAATTAAAAAACAGATTTAAAAACAAATATGTCGAAAAGTCACGATCAGTTATTAAAATTAAATAACCGTTCTGTTACGGTTATAAATTGTATTTATCATTTATTTTTTTATTATTTATTTATGAACTATTTTTCATATTAAATAATCAAAAAGTCATGTCTTTTCACCTTCTCAATAATAGTAACTCTTTTTTATTAATAATCACCTGTTGCAACATATGATGATCTGTCGCATCAGATTAACCTCTGTCGACATATTGAGAATAAAGAATAAGCAAGAATGATAATTAAATACTAAATAAAAATTAAAAACTCAAAGTCGACCACCAAACATAGATTTTTGAATTCCTTGGGTAGATCCGATATACAAAAGGAGGAAAATACATACATACGCTAGAAGAAAAAAAACATAGCCTAATTATTATTACTACTATTATTATTATTATTATTATTATTATTACTATTAGTATTATCAACCGAACAATTTTCATCCGGCAGCAGCAGGGCCCTCCTCAGCCTTGCTCCGAAGTGGCTAAATCCCTCTGGAGTTCATCAAACTACCTTTGAAGTTTCTGCAAGGACTCGATATAAATCTTCTTGTACTAATCTGGATCAGCCATATTTGTAAGTATAGTAGAATGAACGAGTAAGGAGGGACCTATTTAGAAATGATTGAATTGGAAGGAATTAGTCAAACAAAAAGCCACGACTGTTCATATCCCTTAATTAAAATAAACTAGTGACTTTTCAAATATGTAAATTAAAAAAAAATAGATCTAAATACAATATTTTATCTTTTTATTGTATTTCGGATAGAAAAGAAAATTGCTTTAAAACAAATCTAACAGATGGGTAATCTGTTACAAAATATATTCCATCTGTCAGATAACTTACAACATATTGATAATCTATTACAACAGATGGATATATCAGTTTGCTTTTCCAACAGATGTGTTGTCTATTGCAACTTGCTAGTCATCTGTTTATTCAATTTAAGCCATAAATGGGCTAGGAAGAATAAGGTGCATGCAGATGGATCCACTATCATATGTGTATGAGTTAAGGAGTATTACTGATAAGGTGATCGAAACAACACACACAAAGTACAATGTTTTTGTGAATGCAGTTTTTAACCGATTAGGAACTTGTAATTCAAATAAGATCTTGCATTGTATAGTTAAGGTTGATGGGTTCGAATTGATAAGGCTGAGGCCTCATAAAATGGTGTAGATACCCTATTACAAATTACTGACAGTTGTTGCTTGTGTTTATGCGTGTTAAGTTTTAAGAAGGGATCAATATTTGGTGTCATTGCAGAAAATCAATAGCGATTAGACTTAACTTTAAGTATGCATTGGAATCTGAGAACACCTTCGAAGCCTCGCACTGTATCAAACAAGAATGAAAAACCGATAGAAATTCCCTTGGCCTAAATTTATATAGAAGAGTTGATCGAAAAGATGATCATATGGTAGAAGGAGATAAAAGAGAATGCCTGCAAGGGAAAGGGGAGTTGATAAAAGACTATATCATCTGAGAGCTAATTGAAGAAGAGACATAGGGTAGAAAGTAACTTCTAGCGAATTTGGCCGATGAAATTATCTTAAAACATAAGAAATCTGAATCAAGTGCAAATATGAAAATGTATCCGGTAATGTAAATTCATTTGTTGTCTCTCTGAAAGAAAAATAATGCAGATGGACACTTTGATAGGGAGCTGCGACTAGGTAGCATGGTCGGGATTATCACCTAGATAGAAAATAGCAGAAGACTAAGAAAATAGCCTTAAGGGCATCAAGGGTGAAATAATGTACAGTAAGTCTAGAAAACTTGCGTCAACAACAACTGTAGTTAAAGTAAGAAATCTAAGCGAAAGCAACAATTTTTGAATTTTAAATTGCATCTCATGCCTTTTTGTTTGTGGTTCCGATTAGGTCCACTGCTGTTGACCTAATCAGAACCACAAATGTAATTGAAAGGAAAATTGAGTATCATTACTTCCTTAGCAATATGGATTCATTGATTGTGTTTTATAGCCTTAGCATGCTTTCAACATTTCTTAGAGAAGATTAGAGGCTTTCTCTAGTTTGTAAATTTTGATAATTTTGAAGCTTGCGTCCAGCTTGCTGATTCTATATTCAAGCTTGTCGTTACCGTCTTTGAAGTTGGTCAAGAGTTCCTGATCTCTAGTGAGCTTGATCAGGAACACTACCTTCAAAGTTGTGGCATTGAAGAAGGCCTACAAAACTCTTTTTTCAGAAGCCTTAAAGGATACATGGAGGGTCGCTGTGTTTATTTTAGGTCAAAATATGTTGATGCACACTGAAGATATGGTCCCAACAGTTGAACAACATGCTTTTATCAAGCGTTTCTCAATGCATCTTGGTCAACCAATTTGATAAATTAATAAGCAAGGAGTTACGTAACGTATGATCTAAATCGACTCTACCAAGTCTATCAAACGTTACGTAACTCCAGGTTTATTATCCTATCAAAAAATTTGATCGAGTTAGTGCACAAATAAAATGAGCTCAATCTCTCAGCCTTTCTGCTGATCTCTCTTCTCCAATATAGATGACACGATATCTGCTATATAGAAGTCTACATCGTCACCAGAAATACTTGCCAGGGTGCAAGTATATAGAAGGCATTAATAGTAATCTCTTAATATCAAGTGATATTGAGAGATTCCTAGTCAATCCTTCTCATGATGTTTCCTATGACAAGAATTTCTACTGACGACAAGATTCTACCATGAAAAATTCTACACCATCAGTGGAAATTCTTGAAAGAGCAAAAGTCTTCAGAAGGCATTATTGGTAATCTCTCAACATCAAAGAAGTCTTGTGCAAAATTCTTCATAAGACATTTAAAAATAAGAAAGTTTTCAGCAATGACTACACATAATTACGACATCAACAACCTCACCAGATACACTGCTAGTTCAAAAGAAAAGAAAAATATTTTCATTTGCATTCCTAGTTCGAATGCAAATAAAAATATTTCTGCCTTTTCTTTTGAACTAGGAGTGAATCTGGTGAGGTTGTTGATGGTAATTATGTATAGTCATTGCTAAAAAATTTCTTATTTTTGAATGTCTTCTGAAGACTTTCGTACAAGACTTCCTTGATATTGAGAGATTACTAATAATGCCTTCTGAAGACTTTTTCTCTGGCAAAAATTTTTGCTAACGGTGTAAACTTTTGCTTGACAGATATCTTGTCATCAACAGAAATTATTATTGTAGCAAAAGTCTTGAGAAAGCATGACTAGTAATCTCTCAATATCACTTGATATTGAGAGTTTACTGTTGATGCCTTGTGAATACTTGTGCCCTGCCAAGCATTTCTAGAGATGGTGTAGACTTTTCCATAGCGGATATCTTGTTAACTATATTGGAGAAGAGCGATCAGTAGAAAGGCTGAGAGATTGAGCTCGTTTGGTTTGTCCACTAACTCGAGCAAAGTTTTTTGATAGGGTAATGAGCTTGGAGTTATGTAACATTTAATAGGCTTGGTAGAGTCGATTTAGATCAAACATTACATAACTCTTTGCTTATTAATTTATTAGATTGGTTGAGCAAGCTGTATTGAACAACACTTGATAAAAATATGTTGTTCAACTGTTGGGACCATATCTTCAATATGCATCAACACATTTTGACCTAAAATAAATACAACGACCCTCCATGTATCCTTTAAGGCTTCTAAAGAAAGAGTTCTATAGGCCTTTTTCAATGCCACAACTTTAAAGGTGGTGTTCCTAATCGAGCTCACAAGAGATCAGGAACTCTTGACCAACTTCGAAGACGCCAACGATAAGCTTGAATACTGAATCAGCAAGCTGAAGGCAAGCTTGAAAATTATCAAAATTCACAAACTAGAGCAAGCCTCTAATCTTCTCCATGAAATATTAAAAGCATGCTAAGGCTATAAAACACAATCAATTATAACCATATTGATATAGAAGTGATGATACTAAATTATCCTTTCAATTATATTTGTGGTTCCGATCAGGTCAACAATAGTGGACCTAATCAGAACCACAAACAAGAAGGCATGGGATGAAATTTAAAATTCAAAAATTGTCGCCTTCGCTTAGATTCTTTACTTTAACTGTAGTTTCTGTTGGCGCAAGTTTTCTAGACTTACTATATATCATTTCAACCCTCAATGCCCTTAAGGCTGCTTTCTTAGTCTTCTGCTATTTTCTATCTAGGTGATAATCTCAACCTCGCTACCTAGTTGCAGCTCCCTAGCAAAGTGACCATCTGCACTATTTTTCTCTTAGAGAGACAACAAATGAATTTACATTACCGGATACACTTTCATGTTTGCACTTGATACAAATTTCTGATGTTTAAGATAATTTCATAGGCCAGATTCTCTAGAAGTTACTTTCTACCCTATGTCTCTTCTTCAATTATATCTCAGATGATATAGTCTTTTATCAACCACCCATTTTACCTTAAAGGCATTCTCCTACAACACCTACTAGCGTATAATCATCACCCCGAGTAACCCAACCATATAAATTTAGGCCAGGACAATAACTATATTGGTTTTTCATTCTCGTTAGATGTAGTGCTAGGCTTTAAAGGCCTTCTCAGAGACCAATGCACCCTAAAATTTAGTCTAATATCTATTGAATCTCTTTACAATAACACCAAAACTAGATCCCTTCACAATACTTGAAAAATAAACATGAGCAACAACCAACATTAAATCTTAACAGGGTATCAGAACTATATTCATGGTCCCTCAGCCTTATCAGTTCGGACCTACCAAACTTAATTGTAAAATTATAGATATCTTGTTTGAATGATCTATGACTAATCAGTAAAAACAACATTCATAAAATCAGTGTACTCTATGTGTGTTTCCACGATAACATTATCAGTAGTACATACCTCCCACATATGAAGTGGTTCTATCTATATGTAGCTTATTTCTTTGATCCCATCTTTACTGCAACTTCTTGTGATGGTCTGGCAAAAGTTGATCAACTTTTAGTTCTTTATATCTACAAAGAAGAGGAAAAAATTAATGTCATAGAAAGAACATTATCCATTTATTACAACAGATGTAGAGTCTGTTGCATCTGATGAGGAGTCTATTGTATCAGATGAGGAGTCTATTGCATCAGATGTGGAGTCTGATGTAATATATGTGGAGTCTGTTGTAATAGATGTGGAGTTTGTTGCAACAGATGTGAAGTCTGTTAGAATACATCAAACTAGCCTTGCTAGTGGTTTGATTTTTTCCAACAGTTACTCCATCTGTTGCAACATCAACAACAGCATAAACTATAAAGAAACAACAAATAAAAAACATCAACAACAAAGAAAATAACAATATTTGTTCTAACAACATCATTAACAACAAAGAAGCAACATACTATGTTCCATCACCATCAACAACACCACACCATAAGTCCCAACAACGCCAACCCTACCAATAATATCAATAACAAAATCAATAACAAAGAAACAAACAAAATACATACAAAAAAATGATACTGCCAATAAGGCTTTTAAACTTCTCCCAACAGATGACTTTTTTTGCATATTAAAATAAAAATTCTCGGTTCGTTTATTCAACAATTAAAAGTTCCTTCAATTTTTTTAAAATAAATATGATATGGGTAAATGGTAATTAAATAAAAAATAAATATAAATAACTTGTAAAGAAGAAGACGAGAATGAAAGAACAACAGTGAACCATGCCTTAATGTCAAAAGGGGATCAGAACAATAATTTTAGTCAAAGAATTTAAGATATGGATTGGTTTAGATTCGAAAGGATCTTTATGAGAAAGAGGAGAGAAAAAAGGTTGTGATAACCCTAAAGAGAAGAGAAAGAAAAAGATGAGAGATGAATAAAATAAATTTAGGGCTTAAGGTGAGATGAGATAATTCTAATTTTTAGATGTACTACCCTTAATATTAAATGACTAAGCGAAGTATATTTATTCCAATTCATATTTTCAAAGCATAATTAATAAGGCTAATTTGGTAAAATAAATCCCTAATTAATATTTTCTTAATGGGTGTGCCAAGTCAATAGGGTCCAACTAATATGAAACGGAGGAAGTATTAGGGGTTTCAATATTCATTAATTAATATCCATTCATAATTTGAAGGGAACAAGGAAGAAAACGAGTGACATTGAAAGACAAGACAAGACTACTCAATGAGATTTTTGACTTATCCAAGAAATATTTTTTACCGCCTTTAGTAGTGCTACTTTATCTACTCAGACAGAAGCTTGCTTTAAAATTAAAAGAAAAAAAATATTTTCAAATAGATTTGTCGTCTGTTGAAACAGATATAATATCTATTTGAAAAATCCCAATAACTCAGTCATCTGTGATAACAGATGCAAATGTCCATTTGATAACTAAATCAGATATGTCATCTGTTATAACAGATATCAATATCTGTTTGAAAATTTCTAACAAGCTTAGTCATCTTTCATAACAAATGCAAATGTCTATTTGATAATTAAATCAGATATGTCATTTGTTGCAACAGATATGGTTATCTGCTTGAAAATATCCAACAACTCAGTCATTTGTTACAACAGATTTCATTGTAATTGATTTTGGTAGAACTAGGGATAAATGAATGAGCTCACAAGATCAACAACAACTTCAATTAAGTCATTGCATTTGCATAGTGTTGGTCTTGTGTTCATCCCGACCCAAGTCATCGATAGATCACTCAGAATTGAAATGAGTCCTCATTAACTTAATCTTAAGATTAATATTAACTAAATTAATTTAGGTAGAACTAAGGATGAATGAATGAGCTCACATGATCAATAACAACTTTAATTGAGTCACTGCATTTACATGGTGTTGGTATTGCATTCATCCCGACTCGAGTCATCGATCGATCACTCAAAATTAAAATGAGTTCTCATTAACTTAATGTTAAAATTAATAGTACCTAAATTGATTTAGGTGGAACTAGGGATAAATGAATGAGCTCATAGGGTTAACAACAACTTCAATTGAGTTATTGCATTTGCATAGTATTGGTATTGTATTCATTCCGACCCGAGTCGTCGATCGATTACTTGAAGTTGAAATGAGTTCTCATTAACTTCATATTAATATGAATAGTACCTAAATTGATTTAGGTGGAACTAGGGATAAATTAATGAGATCATAGGGTCAATAACAACTTTAATTGAATCGATGCCTTTGCATGGTGTTTGTATTGCGTTTATCCCCACCCAAGTCATCGATCGATCACTCAGAGTTGAAATGAGATCTCATGAACTTAATGTTAAGATTAATAGTACCTAAATTGATTTAGGTGTAACTAAGGATGAATGAATGAGCTCACAGGGTCAATAAGAATGTCAATTGAGTCGTTGCATTTGCATGGTGTTGGTATTGCGCTCATCCCGACACGTCATCGATCGATCACTCAGAGTTGAAATAAGTTCTCATTAACTTAATGTTAAGATTAATAGTACCTAAATTGATTTAAGTGGAACTAGGAATAAATGAATGAGCTCACAGGGTCAACAACAACTTCAATTGAGTTGTTGCATTTGTATGGTGTTGGTATTGCATTATCCTGACCCGAGTCGTTGATCAATTACTCGAAGTTGAAATGAGTTCTCATTAACTTAATGTTAAGATTAATGGTACCTAAATTGATTTAGGTGAAACTAAGGATAAATGAATGATCTCACAGGATCAACAACTTTAATTGAGTTGTTGCATTTGCATGGTGTTGGTATTGCATTCACCCCGACCTGAGTCGTTGATCGATTATTTGGAGTTGAAATGAGTTCTCATTAAATTAATGTTAAGATTAATAGTACCTAAATTGATTTAGGTGGAACTATAGATGAATGAATAAGATCACAGGGTCAATAACAACTTTAATTGAGTCGATGTATTTACATGGTGTTGGTATTGCGTTCATCCCGACCTAAGTCGTCAATCGATCACTCGGAGTTGAAATGAGTTCTCATTAAATTAATGTTAAGATTAATAGTACCTAAATTGATTTAGGTGGAACTATAGATGAATGAATGAGCTCACAGGGTCAATAACTTCGATTGAGTCATTGCATTTGCATGGTATTAGTATTGTGTTCATCCCAACCCGAGTCGTCGATTGATCACTATAAGTTGAAATGAGTTCTCATTAACTTAATGTGAAGATTAATAGTACCTAAATTGATTTAGGTGGAACTAGGGATAAATTAATGAGCTCACACGGTCAACAATAATTTCAATTGAGTCATTGCATTTGCATGGTGTTGGTATTGTATTCATCCCGACCGGAGTCATCGATTGATCACTCTGATTTGAAATGAGTTCTCATTAACTTAATATTTTAAAAACTATATCTTTTGAAATTTTAAAAATTAATTAAGATCAATTCGAACCAAATTAATAATTTCAAAACTTGTCATTCTTTTCCAAAATTACAAATCAACTCATACAAATCATCCATTTGTGGGAAAAACTTTTCCTCATTTCAAATCTCAAGTTCTTACTTCTCTCTCTCTCTCAACAATACAGACAATAACTACTCAACATATTGCTCAACCCTTCAAAACAGATTAATTTTCTTTCCATTTCCAACCACATAGTTGTTATTTTTGACTTCATTCTCGCTTGTATCCATCATTTTCTCTGTCTTCATAGGTAATAGATTTTGAGAAGAGTTCTACATTTGTTCTTTATTCTAAAAATTAGGGCTTTTTAGTTAATGATGAAAAAGAAGACTTTTAGTTATATTATCTCCGAGAATGGGTTAGCAATTTTGTATTTTGATGCTAAAAAGGTAGGAAGCACCCGAGAAAACCCTAGTTTTTGTCTCAGTATTTTGTTGACTGTTGTGGTATTATTGGATGGTGTTTGTGGTGTTGTTGGTGGCTGTTGTTGGTGATGTCGGTATTTGTGTTTTTGGTGACGGTGTAGGTGGTCTTGGTATTGGTCTTGGTGGTGGTCTTAGTGGCATTGGTGGTGGAATTGATTGTGGTTGTGGTGATCCATCTATTGCAACGAGTGGAAGATCTGTTGGGAGATATTAAATAGGTCTTCAAACAGATTCTCCATCTATTCCAACTGATGGGTTATCCGTTGAAGTATTTGTTTATAATATGGCATAGAATAATTTATTAAAATTTGTCTTACCTTTTTTTAAAAAATTATACAAACATCAAATGCAATGTATTTTTTTGTTTTTCTATTATTTTTAGTTAAAAGATGTCTCCCAAAAGAAAAGAAAATGAAAGTGGAGAATGCGGATCAACTTTTAGTCACCAAACAAAAAAGGCTAGAGTACAGATAGATTTGGAGAAACTTCCAGAACAATATCAATCAGGGTAAAATGAAGCTGAGGAAAGTGATGGGCATGAAATAATATTGAAATCCCAGCATGATTCTGTCAAAACCATTAGTATTGAAAAGTTTTGAGTTACGATGCCGATGAATAGCCCTAACACAGTATTTGGTGATCTTGTACTTAAATGTCAGTTGGGGAAACCTTTTGACAAACTTAGGAGTATTATGAAGAATGAAAACATAGATGGACTTTTTAAGAAGAGCTGCTTTGCATACTTTCTCGAGTTGTATGAGGACCGCACTCTCTATTTTCTAATGAGCATGGTATATAGCCTTCTAAAGTGCAGGATCAAGTATGCGGGGGATGATAAAGATTTGAAGGAGGGCGGAAAAAATATAGATGAAGTCTGGATCAACTACTGTGGCATACCGGTTTGTTTTGGATTAAAAGAGTTTGCCATAGTGATGAGCTTGAGATGCTATCATCCAGAAGAACCTCTCATAAAGGAAACACCTTACAAAGGGTCTAACAAACGCAAGGTAAAAAAGATGGGTTGTTGGGCATTGTTGGACCTAGCTACAAAAGGGAGGATTTAATGACGGATCTCGAGAATAAAAACATACCAAACCACTGCAAGGAGAAATTGTGCTTAGTTTGGTTTGTCCATTCCATTTTATTGGCAAGAGACATCAGGAAAGTCATAGAACATGATTTGTTGGTGCTTGCTGATGATTTTGGGAAATTCAATGATTATCCATGGGGATATGACAACTACTACTTGACTGTAGAATATTTACTGACAAATCCATCCCCAAAGACGATCATATTATACGGTTTTTCCTAGGCTTTCGTGGTAAAATTGATCACTATTTTTACTCATCCATTAATTTATATTGAATATATTTATTATGAATTTTTTTTTCTTGCTTTCTATTTACATTTTTTAGGCTTGGGTATGTGAAGCCATTCCTCCTTCCGAAAGTAGTTCAAGGATTACCCGGATAAGGTTTCTTATCCAAGGATCCTTAGGTGGTTGGCTGCAAGCCTGCAACAAAGAGCAGCAAAAACTATATTAAAGAGGCTAATCTCTTTAACCCTCCGAATAATGCAGTACGTCTTCTTTCAACTAAAATAATTTGCCTTAAAGAAAAATATTGAAACAGATATTCCATCTATTGCGACAGGTGGGTCATCTGTTACAACAAATTACCCGTCAACTGCAACCGGTACAATAGATGGGTAATCTGTTATGACAGGAGATCCATATTTCGCAATAGATTAACCATTTGTTGCTCTGGTTCTCTAAACCTGACTCAACAGATTACCCATCTGATGCAAATTATACAATAGATGTGTAATCTGATGAAATATATTGTCAATCTATTATGACTTACAGATCAGCTGTTGTGGAAGCTAGATCGGCCGTCAAACCTGGGCGATTCCGACAGCGCTCAGTAAAACGGCCATAATTTCCTCGTCTGATGTCGGATTTTGATGAAATTGGTATAGATGGAAAGATTATTCAATGCTCTACATAATAGAAAGTATAAATTAGAGAAATACAACACAATATAAAAATCACTCACTTTGAAAGCCACCTCTATCCACTCAAAAGACAGATTTAGGCTTAAAGAACGATTGGGGTATTACAATATCTCCCCCTTGGAAACATTCATCCTCGAATGTTGATAGATAGGTCAAGAACAAGAGCAAATGAGGACGCACAGCTGGAATGAATCACTCAAAGGGCTTACTTTACTCTAAACTTTTGGGTACTGCACAAAATGCACGAATCATAGAGAGAGTAACCATATAGATGAATACATAACTGAATTGAGGAGGAATAGTACCTTCGGCTTGATTTGAACTCATGAAGACGAGATGGGGGTACTTGGATCACATGTCTGCTTTAGCTTCCCAAGTAGCGCCCTCGACCGATTGATTTTGCCACAAAATTTTAACCAAGGGAACTTTCTTGTTCCTTAGTTTTCAGACTTAATAATCTAGGATCTCGACTGGAACTTCATAAAATAAAAGGCTATCCTGCACATCAAATCTTTCAGACAGATCAACAACATCAGAGTCACCAAAGTGCTTCTTTAGCATTGAAACGTGGAAGACAGGGTGGACATGAGGCCACTCTGCAGGCAACTCAATCTCATAAGCTGCTTTCCCAACACGATTCAACACTCTATAAAAGCCAACATAACGGGGACTAAGATTCCCTTTCCTTCCAAACTTCTTCACCCCTTTCATGGGAAAAAATTTTAAGTACACCAAATCATCAACTTTAAACTAAAGAGCTCTTCTCCTTATATCTGCATATGACTTTTGACGACTCAGGGTTGTCTTCAACCTCTCTCGAATTAACTTAAATTTCTCCATAGCCTCGAACACAACATTAAGTCCAATCACAGCAGCCTCACCTACTTCAAACCAACCTATGGGTGATCTATACCTCCGACCATACAAAGCCTTGAATGGAGCCATCCAATGCTAGCATGAAAACTATTGTTATACGCAAATTCAATAAATGGCAAATGTTCATCCCAACTCTTTTTGAAATCTAGAACACATGCTCTCAACATATCCTCTAAAGTCTGGATAGTCCTCTCAGGCTGACCGTCTGTCTTGGGATGAAAAGAGGAGTTAAAATGAACTTTGGTGCGAAGACCCTTCTGGAAGGCTCTCCAAAATCAAAAAGTAAATTGAGTACCTCTATCGGAGATGATAGACAACAAAAATCCATGCAACCTGACAAACTCTTGGAGGTACAGCTTAGCATAGTCCTCAGTGGTGAAAGATGTACGTACTGGAAGGAAGTGCGTTGACTTATTCAACTATCTACAATGACCCATATAGAATCATGATGACAACGAGAAAGAAGTAAACCAGTCATGAAATCCATGTTCACCACTTCCCACTTCCAAAATAGGAATGCTAAATTCTTGCATCATCCCACTGGGTCTTTGGTGCTCTATCTTAACTTGTTGTCAAGTTGAACACTTCTTTACAAACTTCGCTACATCTTTTTTCATACCATTCCACCAATAAATTTCCCATAAATCGCGGTACATCTTGGTAGAATCGGGATGAATAGATTATCGCGCGCCACACATTTCATCCATAATTCTCTCCCTCACGTAATCAACATCAGGCACACATAATCTATTCTGAAATCTCAATGCACCATCTCCCCCTTAGGAGAAAACCTCTACCTTATGGTCTTTGACGGACCCTTTTAATTCAACCAAACGAGAATCCATATCCTGCTTCTCCTTCACTTTTGAAACTAGGGAAGATTCAGAACTACTCTGAACCCAAACATTACCCTCAGCTGATTCAAGCAATCTAATACCTAACCTAGCCAAACGAGGCACTTCGCGGGCTAACTCCTTCTTATTTTCTTCTATATATGCTACACTATCCATGGACGATCTACTAAGGGTATCTGCCACTACATTGGCCTTTCCCGGGTGATACAGCACATTCATATCATAGTCTTTTAGCAATTCCAACCATCGTCTCTGTCAAAGATTCAACTCTCTCTGAGTAAACACATACTGCAAACTCTTGTGATCCGTAAATACATCAACATGAACACTGTACAAGTAGTGTCTCCAGATTTTTAAGGCAAAAACCACAGCAGCTAATTCGAGATCATGGGTCAGATAATTCTTCTCATGAGGTTTCAACTGTCGGGAGGCATAGGCTATAACCTTACCTTTATGCATCAACACGTACCCCAAACCAACTCTCGAAGCATAACAATACACCACAAAATTATCTACACCATTAGGCAGGGTCATCACAGGGGCTGAAATGAGTCGAGTCTTCAACTCCTGAAAACTCTTCTCACAAGAATCTGACCATTGGAATTTAACTTTCTTTTGGGTTAACCGGGTCAAAGGAGCAGCAATAGAAGAGAAACCTTCCATAAAACAATGGTAGGAATCAGATAGGCCCAAGAAACTCCTAATATTAGATGGAAAGATAGGTCTAGGCCAATTTTTCATAGCTTCTACCTTTTGAGGATCAACTCGAATACCTTTAGAAGAAACAATATGACCTAGAAAAGCAACTGACCTTAGCCAAAATTCCTACTTACTAAATTTGGCGAACAACTGATGGTCTCTAAGGGTATGCAAGAAAATTCGAAGATCATCTGCATGGTTGTTTTCATTTTGGGAGTACACAAGAATATCATCTATGAATACAATAACAAACATATCCAGGTACTGTCTGAACACCCGATTCATAAGGTTCATAAAAGCTTTTGGGGTATTTTTTAGCTAGAAGGACATGACCAAGAATTCAAAATAACCATAACGGGTGCGAAAAGTTATCTTTGGAATATCACACTCTCTGACTTTAAGTTGGTGATAGACGGATCTCAAATCTATTTTTTAGAAATAACTAGCACCTTGCAGCTGATCAAATAGGTTATCAATACTGGGAAGAGGGTACTTGTACTTGATTGTGACCTTGTTGAGCTGACGATAGTCGATGCACATACGCAATGAACCATCTTTCGTTTGCATGAATAGAATGGGTGCACCCCAAAGAGACACACTGGGCCTTGTGAAACCCTTATCTAAAAGACCTCTGAGTTGCTCTTTCAACTCCTTAAGTTCTGCGGGGGCCATACGATACGGAGGAATAAAAATAGGCTACGTATCGAGAAGAAGATCAATCCCAAATTCTATCTCTCTATCGGGAGGTACCCCTGGGAGACTTCCGGGAAAATATCAAGAAATTCACTAACAACACTAATCGACTGAATAGTCGGAGTCTCGGACTTAGTGTCTTTGACTCTAACCAAATGATAGACACAACCCTTGGATATCAATTTTCTGGCTTTAAGGTAGGATATAAAATGACTCTTGGGGCTACAGAATTTCTGGACCACTCAAAAACTGGCTCGTTGGGAAACTAAAACTTGACTACACGGGTACGACAGTCTATAGATGCATAGCAAGAGTGAAGCCAATCCATACCTAGAATAATGTCAAAATCAACCATATCTAGCTCAATCAAATCTGCAAACATGATTTCGTTAACGACAGTGATAGGACACTTCTTATACACTTTCTTAGCAATAACAGATTCACCTACTGGTGTAGAAACTAGAAAGGCTCAAGAATTTTTTTAGCACCGATTTCAAAATTCACAGCCACCAACGGAGTCACATAAGAAAGACTTGACCTAGGGTCCATCAATACATGCACATTAAAATAAAATACATGAAGCGTACCAGTAACAACATCTGGTGAATTCTCTTGCTCCTGGCGGGTTGGTATAGCATAAAAGTGATTTTGGCACTGACCATCTGCAGTACTAGACGAGGCACCCTAAGAAGGAGTAGGCTGAACTAAAGGGGCTGGAGCACTAATAGCCTGACTCTGGGGACGAACATCATGACTTCTCTGTCTGGCATATGGGTAATCCCTGAATTTATGGCCCAACATACTGCAACCAAAACAACCCCTCCAGTCGACTAAGCACTCACCGGGATGGTCCCTATCGTACTTCGAACATGGCGGAGGATGAGGTTTGTTACTCACACTATCCTAGGACCTGAACATAGTAGACCTATTACCCTGCTTCTACCTGATTCTGAATACGGGAGCACTGATAGATGAAGGCGCTGGCACAAGCGAACGGTTCTGGGACTGAGGGACATTCCCTCTAGAAAATCTAGCCTGACCATACCCCTACTGCTCTAATCTAACTCTCTTATTCCCTCTCTCTCTCTCTCTCTATTTTACCTTGTCTACTTCAATCTGCTGAGCATGTATCATTAGTCCAGAAAGGTCAATGTCCCTATTAAGCATAGCGGACCTACACTCTTTCACAACATAACCAGATACACCAGCCGAAAACTTACTCATACTAGTTCTAGAATCAGCTATCATATCGGGAGACAACTTAGATAATTGACTGAACTTATGACAATATTCCTTAACTGTCATAGAGCCCTTTCTCAAGTTCATAAATTCTTCTAGCTTCGCTCCCCTCAGCTCAGGGGGAAAGAATCGGTCTAAGAACGCATCCTGGAACAACTGCCAAGTCATGGGAGCGGTATCCTCCCCTCTACTCTTCCTCCACATCTCCACCCAATCATAAGCAACATCTTTTAAGCGATAGAAAGCTAACTCCATGCTTTCTTCTTCTGTTACATTCATAATTTAGGTGATCTTCTTCACCTCTTCAAGATACATCTGTGGGTCCTTACCTGCCCTTGACCCATAAAACTCTGGTGGATTCATCCATATAAAATTGCGAACCCGAGCTGCCACTGAATTACCTTCTTGTGGAGGTGGAACTGTGGCCTGAACATTGGCCTAAGCATTGGCGGTAACCTCCTAGGCTAGCACCTGAAAAGCTGCCCGGAACTTAGTGTAGGACACCGTCTTACCTAAAGGATCAACGAGTTGAGGTCATTCGTTGTTTTGCGAGCTCTATGAGGAGGCATTTTCTATCGTAAAAGAGCACAAATTAATAGTAGAGAGAAACAGTCATAGGAATGATAAAATTTTGAAAACAAATAGATTTTCCTAAAATGCCCTGTAGCCTCTTGCTGATAGATGTGGCACGCTACACACCGATGATCAAGACCCTACTAATGCGGCTTGTTAGACTCCCTAGGACTCTTTGAACCTTAGGCTCTAATACCAAGCTTGTAATGCCCCAAGAACCTATCCCGAGATGTCACATAGTTCTTAAGGTCACACGTGGCCTCAAGCTAACCCTCTAAGCCTGTCATCATTTTCAGAACTCACTACAACGAAAATCAAGCTAGAGTAAAAGAATAATCATGCCATAAACATACTGGAATATAAAGAGATACTGTCCTGTACAATCAAAATACTAAAGTTCTACACATACTGGTACTGTAGTCTGACAAAGCCTCTACTACATAAGACTGAGAAGCCATTGGGACAGATCTCCCAACTGACTCGTACCGAACTGAAAGGAAACAACCATCTATTAATAAGACAAAATCAGGGGCATAGGTCCTCGAACCATAAGGACTCACCAACTGTAGAAATGTAGATAAAGGTACTCGAAGATCACTGTCGCTACTGAGACTGAGCACCTGAACCGACATCACAAGGATATATAGAACACAGAAGAGTATGGGAATCAATACTTGGGAATGTACTGAATATGTAGGGGTGTATGAAACATTTTTAAATAATATCATAAATATAAAATAAAATCATGCATGCTGACAATAATGACTCTCTTCGCTTGAATTCCCTGAAACATAATTTCCATAAATCATCAATAATAACACATGCTTCATAAATCTCATAAATCATTAAACTCAACTCAAACTCTTTGACTCATGACTTAGACTCACTTGGTAACTCAAGGAACTTAGATCATTATAGACTTAGGAGTTTCTTATAACTAACATAAACTAAACCATGTGAGCCGCATGGAGTCTAATATTTTTTCCTCCTAAGTAGAGAACCCCATATTAGTGGGAGCGTTGTACTCTTTACAGGGAGTACAACCTTAATTTCATTATCACAATCCCATACTCGGCCTCTGTCCCAAAATTATCAATATCAATCCTACAGTGGCACGTAGTTTCAGAGAAATATCACATTTCTCGCTCGGTGCTAAATACTCATCCCAGACTCAGCTCAGAACACAATAGGAAATCCACCTTAATCAATATCAACTCGTGGGTATATCATAGAGACTAAAACATAATTATATCTCATCTGTAAATCATATACAATTGTGGATTCCTAACTCGTCTCAAAATCAAAACATTCTTTTTCAACATCAAGTACGCTTGCTTATCAAATCATTTCAAATATCAAAAGCTTCAAGGAAACATCATAGGAATCATCCTTGAATCTCAAGATCAATATCGATATATATTCAATAATCAACTTCTCATGGAAAATCTTAAAATCATGAATCTTATCATTTATCACTTAGAAATCATCAATTTATAGTAGTAATGTACAATTCAAGGCGTAAGTTCTCAATTTAAGAAATATGATGATGAAATAATCATGTATATCAAACTTGAACAACTCAAATCTCATAAAATCATTAATAAAGTAATTTGGGTGTAAACCCACTTTGCAATTTCATGGAAATAAATAATAAAAATTAAATCTTTAAGCACAAAGATGAAAGGAGTATTCTTGTTCAAACCCCACATACCTTGGATTATAAATTTGAGGATAAGATACTTGATTGGAACTTATTTCTCGCACTTTTAGGCTAAGATTCTTGATGCCTTTGTCTTGGGGAACTTAATTCTTGAACAACTTGGAGAAATCTGTGGAAGATTCTTGAATTTCTTGGAGATGATTTGGATTTGTAAAAGAGAAACCCTAGTTCTCTAGATATTTCTTAGAAGAGATTGAAGAGAAAATGAATGGCTCTTCTCTACTTAGGTATATATATAAGACTAAAAGGGGGAAGAAATGACGAAAATGCCCTTTTAAAAAGAGTTGAAAATTATTGTTTGGGGTCTGTGACGATCGAACTAACGGTCCGTCAGAGCAACTGACGGTCCACCAGATCGTCTGTCACTCGAGTGCTAAATCTGGGACATTTTGCCTCGATGTGATTGTCGAAGTAACGATCCGTCAGGAAACTAACGTTCCGCCAAATCATCCATCACTCGGGGTTGAGAAATAGGACATTCTTTCTCGACTTGACGATCTTCTTGACGGTCCATCAAATTTTTGGCAGCCCACCATGTTGGACATCGCATGATGGATAGAAAAAGGGGTTACTGCCTTGGATTGACGAGACAACTGATGTTCCACCAAGGACTTGATGGTCTACCAGATCGACCATCAAACCTGGGCGATTCTGACAACGCTCAGTAAAATGGCCATAACTTCCTCATATGATGTCGGATTTTGATGAAATTGGTATTGATGGAAAGCTTATTCAATGATATACATGATAGAAATGATAAATTAGAGAAATAAAACACAATATAAACATCACTTACTTTGGAAGCCACCCCTATCCACTCAAAAGACAGATTTAGGCTTAAGGAATGATTAGGGTATTACAATTAGTATGATTTAGTTGGTTTTGATTCCATTCGTGAGGAGTAAGTCTTTAAATTAAAGGCTTTCAGAATAGTTTTTGGCATTCGAGGTAGGTTATGGTTTGACTTTCTTCAGACTGGGCTAGGTAGTTAGTGTTGATACAAAAGCATGTTAAGGGTGTTGGAACTAATCATGAAACTTTCTATAATTATTGTGTCATTCCTATGTAAGGTCCTATATATTGATGTATTTGGTGGGTTCCTATGTAAGGGCCTATATATTGATGTATTTGGTGCGTTTTGGAATATTATTTGTTATATGTGATCATGTAGGGTTCTATATGATGTTGTTGTCCTCGTATTCATGAAATTAATTATATCCTATTAATGAAAAAGCCTAATGTGGTATCAATAGTGTAATTTAACTGTATTCTACTCTCTTGGCATATGGTTTATGTTGGAATTCATGGATGGTTAGAAATATTGAGTTGATTATTGGCTCCCTTAGTTGGTAAATTGGTTGGATATGGAAATACTCATTCTGGTTGGTTGTGAGCATTACATCCTCATCTCATATACATTTATGAAACATTGGTAACACCGTATAAATACTAGAAATACTGGCTTTTTCTAACAAAAAATGTGACATCTTTTAAACCCTCTATCGATGGATGTGCGGGAGAGGAGTTATGGATATTGGTATTTGATATTGGTTTTATATGGGTTGAAAAAACCCTCATGGATTGACAGTGCACACGCAAGTGTACGTGATCTACCAAGTAATATAGTGGCCTTCAAGAAAGTCAAATATTGATCCCACAGGGACTTGTGCTAAACAACTATCCAATTCTAGTTTAACAAATTGAGGAGAGTAGCAAATAAAATTTTAGAATTGTAAGCTAAAAGTAAACTAAACTAATGTGAAAAAGTAATCACTTTGTACAATCAATGGATAGAGACCCAGGGTTAAGTCTTACGAATAATCATACTACGTTATTGAACTTCATTCATTAAATCGCTTATCTTGATTGTTGATTCATAGAGTTAATCGCATGATTATGGTCTCCCGACCTCTAACCGTTTACCTAATGTGGACATTATAACTACATCGTTGAGCGGGGATTTAATAATCTAATTAAGTAAAGCTATCTTCCTACATTTGAATCAAGTAAGTTTTTTGGGTACATCATTGTCCTAGATGCTAATTCGAAATCCTTATTTTATAAAAAACTATGAACCTTACCTTTATTATCACATGTTCTATCTTCCTATTATCCCTCCCGAGATCACAAGGTCGATAATGAATATATTCTAAGGGTAGCTAATCCTTAAAATAGTTAAAACAAGGAATAACAAACAACCATAATAATAAGCAAATCAACAAACTTAATGCAAAAAGAAAGTATTCATAATCTTGGCCTTAACTATGGAAAGGGATTTTAGCATTTAATGAGAATATTCATCAACCAATACCTTGTATTGATGATACAAACCATAAATAAACTAAATTAAAGAATGATAAAACCTAAAAAGAAGTTGTGGTAGCCTCCGATATCTTCCGAGGACGTCCAAAAGTGTCTAATAATGTTTACAAAGATATATTTATAGTATCCAAGTAGTCCCAAGCATAATAGGAGTTGTAGTGAAACTTTTGACCATTTTTGGAGGGGGTTCGCGCCACACTTTCTACAAACAAGATTGGAAACCGATGCGTAAGCTGGAAACAGGAGTGGAGGTCGCGTAGCGAGTCTTAAAATGGGTGTGGAGGTCGCAATGCTCCCTCATCATGAGGGATCACTGTTTTGGGTCCCTTTTGAAGATTTTGGTCCATAGAACGCGTAATTGGAATTTCCTACAGCCCACATGTGCCCTGGAAATTCCAAGGGTCTAAATTGCGTCCAAGTTGTGTATTGTGCTTTCGTTGATCCATTCTGAGCCTTTTTGAGTTGTTTCGACTTTATTTGAAGCTTGTATATCCTTAATATATCACCATAATCCATTTAACAATTATCCTATAGCATTAAAGACAACAATTTAGAGCTCAAAATAACACAACATCCAACACGACAAACTAGAAACACGAGCTAAGACTTGCTTCATTCACTTTGATCTTTAGCTTATTTTTTTACTCTTGTTATGACCCAATTGACCCTTGAACATTATAATAAAGTTATTTCACATATAAATACATAATAAAAGCCTTAGGATATCTGTAAACACATTATAACCCAACACGATAGAGTAGACAAACACCTAGCTCAAGCTAGTCACACTAGTTTTCTTGGTTGAACTCTAAATGATCAATTTGAATCAAAACTTTCTTGGAAACACTATTAAACATTTTAAACATATACATCGATACTTAAATGCATATTTATATCATTATCAAAACATTAAGCACATGAATCATCCTCAAAACAAGGCTAAATAGGCTTGAATAGTAACGCTAGAATGCATAAATACACCCAACATCACCACCCCACACTTAAAGCCTTATTCGTCCTCGAACAACTCTTTAATCTAAGTATCATAAGTTGAGGAGACTCTACACTTCTACTAAATGCAATACAATCAAGCTAGTACTACAATGACTACACAGAATACAAGTTTCTATACAAAGCATGTTATTTACTCAATTGATAGCTTATGAACACTACTTCAAAACATCCTAGCCTCAAGAATTTACTCACCTAGTTAGAAAAATCATGCTTATAATTCAATCAAGAACATCATAAAAATAACCTACATTCATCAAACATGTGTCCCTCACAACAAGAGAGTTATCCATAATCACTCGCATAAAAGCATTTTATAACATGATGGGTACAAGAATCAAATTACACTCACTCTTACATAGAATTCTTAAGTTACACATAATGAACCATAGGCTTTCCCTTAGTATCATACTCCACTAATATTATAATGTGAAATTTAAGATCAAATAGGTCTTTTTCGGGTTGTAATGTAAGCTAAGGGATGGGTAGGAACTATTTTGGCCAAGAATAATGACTAACCTCTCTAAGCACTTTAATACACTACATTATGCACTTAGAACTAATATCCAACAACCAAATTACACTTTTTCATCTACCCATATCTTTTTTTTTTCCCTTTCTCTTTTAAGCATTTTCACAAACACTTGATGGACGTATAGTTTACTACCACAAGAGTTAATTTTTCTATTTTTTCACAATCATGGAAATATTTTTAGCATAAATTATATCATAACCGTCCATCACACATCAATTATATACACCAATAACTATTACCTTGGGGAGTCAATTTCACCTTTTTCCTTCTGATTTTTCAAACTCCTTATTCAATTAATTTTTTATTAAAGCACCTAGGAGCTTTTTGGATAAAATTATATTTTATCAAGGAAGGGGATTAGGCTACATATGAGGATACCAAAGAAAAATCTAAAGGCTCAATGGGGATCACTAGGATAAAGCACAAGGGTAGGACACATCACTACAAGAAATCTTATTTTTAGTGGCGACAAAAGTCGCTGCAAAAGAACCAAAAGTTGCCACTAATAATTTTTAGTGGAAACATAAGGGTCGTAGCAATTACTCCCATAACTAAAAGTTTTTTGTGACGACATATGTAAGTCGCCACAAAATATACATTTTGTGGCGACAAAACTTGCCACAAAAAAGCAAGCAAATACGCCATAAAAGAAAGTTCAAAAAATCAATTTTGGGATAGCCGCCACTGTAGATGAGGCTTTACCCGCGACCATTGTTGCTACTAATACTCACTTTTTGTGGCGACTATGGGTCGCCACTAATACTCACTTTTTTCACCAAAAAAAATATAAATTATATATTATCTACTTCGTAGCCAATAATACAACTATAGTACTTAAAGGTACAAAAATGATATTAAAATATATTTCTCCACAAGAAAATTATATAGTTTTTAATGGGTAACAAATCAGTGTGATACACATATGAGAAAGAAAATCACAAAATATCTTCAAACTTCTCATGGATAAGAATTTTCATCATGAAATTACCTGTCCCTAAAATAAAAAATAAAGCAAAGTTTTAATTCTAACTTACTAAACCAAAATAGAATAAAAGGACAATGAAACTAACAGAAAGATCTGGCCAGCAAAAAAGAAAGATCTCAATTTAGTTGATACCACCAAACTTATTCATGCTAGGCATATCAATTCCTAACATATTTTTTCTTAAGAATTTACTTAAGAATTATCTAAGACACTCATTAGATCATTTACTTAACTTTCATTTCATTTTATCCATTATGTAGTCCTAAAATTCTGTTTAGCTCTCAAAATTTTCAAAAAATTTTGCCAGAATTTCCTGTATAAATAGGCCTATCGAAAACCTATTAGCTAATAAGAATATATATAAATGCGCTTCACACAGCATTACAACAAATGTGTTACTCAACTGATAATACACGAGGCTTCACTTGGCTAAAATAGTCAAATTTTATGTACAATCAACACAAAATGGATCCATAGACAACTTTAAACTCATTGGTATCAATTTTTCTTTTAGTGGAACTAAAAGGATAAAAAAATCCTTTTAGTGGAATTAATGTGGTTCAATTTTTAATTACTAACACAAAAAATAAAAAAACAAAACCAAAAATATTTCAAAGTATCTGAAATTGTACCTTCAAAGCTTTGAACAAGTTCAAACCTTCACAACTTCAAATGGCTTACCCCGTGCTGATTTTCAAACTATAGCCAAGGGATCTAAATATTTTAATTAAAAGAATTTCACTCGCCTAATTGTAACCATTTGGAATTATCATTTATATATACTCGATATATAATGTAATATACTAATTATATAAAACAAAGGCAATTTGATGGAAAAAAGCTTTCGCTATATATACGTACAATTTTTAATAGTTCAGGGTATATACGTACCCAAAGTTAGAAAGTAAGAATACAAATAACCCAAAAATATAATGAAAGGAATTTACGTACAATTGGTAAAAATTCCTACGTCATCTATATATCATCTAAATGATGAAACTGCTGATTTTCCATGAACTTTTGATTTATGATAGCCTTTTTGACTCAAAGAGTTGTAAACCTAAGTTCAATTAGTAATGATTATCATGATTACATTTAGATATTGCCAATATATTCCCTCAAGTGAGTCATACATACTTTTTAGGTGGAGCAGTTTTCTAGTGATTGTAAATATCCATTTTGATTTGGTTCCATCACTAATAAACCAAGTAGCCAATACCATTTATTTGAGTTGCTTTGATGACTATAACTAAAGTTTTTTATTGTATATGCATTCCAAAAAAAACTTCCACAAATTCGTTTATATAATTAAGTATAATATGTGATGGTCAAGCCCCTCTCAAAACACACGGGCCAATAGGAAGATTATATTGAATTAGACTGAAGTGGATATTTGACTCATTTGAAGCTGGAAAGTTAACTTCTGAAACCCCATTTTCTTCTTCTTTCATATATAATAATAATAATAATATGCTCAATTAATGCCAAATTAGAATTATTTTAAAATGTCAGTAGAAAGTGTTAGTAATAATTTCTTAAATTAAACACTAAAAAAAGAGACATAATTTTGTGGCTTTCAGTTTCTTGAGTCTTGGTTGGGGTTTCCATCATAAAATTATACCCAACGATTTTAATTAAAAATAGGTATTGGTCTTAAACTTTTGATACCCATAGGCAAAACTTTAATGTGAAAAGTAAAAATTATAACCATTCATTTTCAATGAAGGGAGTTACCAGGTCTGGGCGTGGAGATGGGGAAAGGACAACGACTGCCGGTAGCATTTTAAAAGAAGCCAGATCCGGCATCTAGCAGTGGCGACAGACTGAGAGGTGTTGACGCCATGGTTGGTGCATTGATGTTGATGATGGAGAAGAGATCGGAGGAAGCATGATAGCTGGCTTGGTTTGACTGGTGGTTGGTGGAGTCAGATGTTATTACGGCGGGAGAGAAGAATGGAGGCGGCTTATGGTGGTTTTACCGGAGCATCGAAGCAATGGCTCCGATGTAGAGGAAAGATGGAGAGATAAGTCCTTGGGGTTATTTCATTGGCCAGCGGTAGCTGGCGGTGAAGAGAAGGTGGTGGCAGAGGGTTTTTGGAGAGATGAAGAGGGAGAAAAGAGAGGGAGGTGGATCAATTTGGAGAAAAAAATGTTTTAAATTAGGGTTTTGTTTATCCTTTTAAAAAAAGGAGGCTAATCTGATCTCAGCTGTTGGATTGTTTCAGATCAACGACTGAGATTAAAATCATTTAAAAAAGATGTTCATAAATTAATTTGAAACTAATAAGTCATCAATTAGGGTAAAATTGATATTAAATTAGGTAAAACTGGATAGAAAATGGCTAAAAGAGAAATGAATTCAGACAAAGTGATTTTACTTTAGGCCGTTATTTAAATAATAGTAAATAATAATAAATAATAGTAATAATAGTATAAAATAAATAATAGATAAATAACAATAATAATAATAGATAATAATAAATAATAATAAATAATAATAATATTATTAATAAAATAAATAATCTTAAATAATGTAAAACTATACAATGTATTTGCAAAAATATGAATATGCATAGTTACCAATAATTTAATAAAATTATGTAAAAAATATTATATTTGAATTAATAAATTATAAAAAATGATATCAAAAAATTAATGCAATAATTTATACATTTTAAATCATGAATGTGGCACGTTGAAAATTTGTTTGATGCAAGAAAAATATGTAAAAGATACTAAAATTTAAAAGTTAATAATTTTGCTAAAATAGCAGCCTAAATGTAGTACCGAGAGGTCAAAAATGGGTGTCAACAATTATAACCAGTAAAATGATTTTAATTTACCTATATAAGTGGCAGAATAACAAAATAGAAGCATTAGTGGCGACAAAAAAGATGGCCACAACAAATCTCCCTTTAGCAGCGATTAAGTCGCCACAAAAGAATTTTAATAGAGACAACTCGTAGGTCGCCACTAACCCAAATTTTATTGGAAAAATTACTACATATTAGTGGCGACCTACACATAGTCGCCACTAAATATGTCATTATTAGTGGCGACTAAGTCGCCACAAAAGACTACATATTTTGTGGCGACCTACACATAGTTGACACTAAATATGTCATTATTAGTGGTGAATTTAATGGTCGTCCCTAAATCTTATACCTTTTGTGGCAACCTTTGTATGTCGCCACAAAAATCCTAACATTTACGGTAACTGTTTGTGTCGCCACTGAAAGTCGTCACAAAAAATTGTATTTCTTGTAATGTATAGAAGGTCTAAAACAAGGCTATCAAAGAAATGCTTATATCACCTCCTAAACCCACATTATTTATTTTGATTCACACACACACCGGGCAAATTTTAGAAATCACATGCAATAAGGAATATACAAAAATCCCAAACGCACATGGCACAAGCTCAACTCAATAGGATCATCATAGACTCCCAATCAAATAATAGAATAAATTCAAAATAAAGCTAACAAGTATAAGAGTTATAAACATGAGTCTAGGACTCTCAAAAATATCAATTCATTCAATCAACATGCTTTTACAAATAAATCCACTTGCATCATGTAATCAAAAATAGAACCAACAGGAATATCTTACACAAAAAAAATTAAATTGAGCCAAATTTTGGGAATTTCCCACCCCACACTTAAAATTCTACTTTGTCTCCAAAGTGAATTTTTAAAATAAGAGATAGAAATACTTCTTGAAGTCTATAGGCCTAGCTAGTAGCATCTTTTTGCATTAAGAAGGTCCTGGGATCCCACACTAGTCGTTGCCATGCTTCTTAGCTCAAATTTCTGGTACTCAGAAATCCCATTAACCTACAACTCAATCAAAAACAAAAACTATGTGAATTAAAAACTAAAAATAATAAAAATAAAATATACCTTAGCTTGGTTTACCTCCCAAGAAGTGCCTAATTTAATGTCACGACACGACCCAATCAAATTTTTCCTCCACCTTGAGGATATAAATTTTACCCCCAACATCATATCCATCTTTTTACCTCGGCCATAGGGAGGTGGTTCAAAGATTAAGGAACCAAGTAATAGAATGTGTGTGGTAAACCACTCAGCCTTTTTATGTTGCTTATCCTGTGAAAAATCAAGAATATAGGATCCTTGTTCCTCATTTTTGCACTCTTTCACTATTTTACATGATTCCACAGACAAGACAACATCTAAACATAATGTAGAAAAGTGCTTCGAGTGAGACCCAACAAATCCTTCTTCTAAATTTACACTATCGTCAACACCCTCACTCTTATTCACCTTCTTAATTTCAGTCTCAAAAGAAAGATGACAATCGAGTGACTGTGATTTTTGTGTTTGTTCCACAGATTGACTAGTATCCTCTTTATATTTTTCTTTTCTTAGCATTGTGGACATGGAGGTAGTGTTATATCCTCAACCAATTTAACAACTTTAGTTTTTGAGTACTAAGACTTTCTCAAACTATCAACAACTTCATCTACAATAGATTGGGGATTCAACTCTGCATCTACCACTAGCTTATTATTCAATTGCTCTACAACCTTCCGATAGTTCTTCATGTCTGTAATAAACTTTACTTAAGATGCTAAAAGTTGTTTCAGCATCTATTTCAAGTTGCTAATTGACTGATTTGGTTAGGCCTGTTGAAACTGTTGTTGCTGGTTATTCTATGATTGAATTTATGGCTGATTCTGCACCATTTGATTGTAGTTGTTTATATAATTTTGTCTCTTGGCATAGCCCATAAACAATTCTGAATTGGGATTGACAACACATATAGTTGCAGTATGATGATGTGTCAACAGATGCTAATATATTTGGGGCTTTTAACTGAGAATAATTGCAAAGTCTTAAGATACTTTTGTTATTTTTTATTATTTTCTCTTTGATATTACAGTAATAGTCGAGATACAAGAGAATCAACAATTATGGGAGTAAAAGAGTTAATTTTTGAGCAAGTAGAGAAGAAAGAATAGCTGACAACTTGTCTAATAAGTCGCCATCCTTGTGATAAGCTATTAAAGTTTTCGTCAGGCTTAGACAGAGAATGGCCTTCAGCTGGAATATGTGACGACATTTATGATAGGCTGTCAGAAGTGTAATAACCTGTCAGGCTCATCATCAGGCTCATTGTCAGGCTTAGTCAGGGAATGGATTTTGAAGTGAAGAAGTGACGACATCTCTGATAAGTCGTCACATGTCTAATAAGCCGTCAGGCTTAGGTAGGGAATGAATTTTGAAGTGAAGAAGTGACGACATCTTTGATAAGTCATCACATGTCTGATAAGCTGTCAAGCCTCATCGTCAGCCCAAGGAAAAGATTATCAAAGTGAAGAAGAAATGATGATATTCCTGATAAGCCGTCAGACTCCTGATGAGCCATCACACATCATCACCTATCCGAGAAAATACTATGATCTATCATTTTGTTTCCATAATTAAACTGAAGTATTTAAAGCAGATGTTAGGGTTTTTATTCATCATCTTGGACATCTGTAACTCATGTTTTAAGCACTTTTCTCTCTATCTTTTGACTTTAATTCCTTACAGAGATATTACAATTATTTTGGGATTTTCTACTGGATCAAATCTGAGAAACACTTGTTGCTATTCGTCTTGCTGTAAGATCATCTATCTAAGTATGAATTCAACTTGTTGTCTTGCTTATTTTATTATGAGTAGCTAAGTTCCCTTAACCCGAATTGTGGGATCTATGGGTTTGGGTTTGTAACATAACTAAGTGTTCAAAATTCTAACGGTGATAGGAACTTCTTGTTAATTCCATTATTTTACATGCTGATTATTGGTTGTAAACAATAGACTTTTCTTACGGGTGATTTGCTTGAGATAAGACATCAACCATAGTAAGAAGTGAATTATCAACAGGGACTTGGAAGTATTAAACTTCCATTTAATAATTAATGTTGTAACAAGATTAATTAACTTGGGATAACAGCCTGTTATGAAATATAAATTCCCTAAGTTTGAGAGAATTAGGTAATTAAATGTCTAAATAGGTTGAGAAATATTTAGACATAACTTCGACAAGGATAGTCCGTTGTTCCTACCTACCACAAGAATTTTGAACAATTACTAGCGTCTGTCAAATCCCAATACCCATAGTGAACATAACTTTGGTTTTCCTTATCATATTGATTTCAAACACTGAACTGAGAAGTAATTATTTGTTACACTTCCAAAAAACCCCATTCATAGGAAACTAGTAACTATCAGTTGATTAACCCGCAGATAACTCAAATTCACACCCTATTCCTTGTGGGATTTGACCCCAACCTAGTTGGGTTATATATTGACAACGATCGCTTACATTCTTATAAGAGAGATATAGTTTGAGCGTTATCAAAAATTGCACCGTTGCTGGGGAATACAGTTGTAAATTAAAGTTTGTGTGTGCTAATTAACTGTTAGTCAAGTTTCCTAGTTTTACATTTATTTGTTGTTTTTGTTTTTTGCCGGACTTTTGTGGTGTATTCGAAGAGCCAGAAGTTTTGGAGGACCATTATTACCATTTAATCTGGAACCGCAACTAATCAACAGAATGGCAGACTAGTAGGAGGCTGATAGGTTAGCAGCCTTAGCTAGAGCTCAGGTGAATAAGCAGAATGTCAGTCAACAAGTACAGCATCCAGATCCTGAGGATGAACATTTGGGAGACGGGGAGTTGCTGAACCCTGGTAACCCAAGGCTTGCAGAGCAAATAGCTGCACCAGTACAACATAATGCTAATAGGAACCGTCCATTTCGAGAAAGGCAAGATCACCAGCTGGTCCAGTATGACCTCAATGATGATGATGATAGAATAGATGGAGCAGGTACAATGGGTGCAATTAATCCTCCACCGTTAGAACCTAGGGAAAAATTCAACATTACGAGTACTATAATTCAACTCCTTAATCTGAAAGGGTTGTTTGGTGGCCTTCCTGGAAATGATCTGAACTTCCACCTGGTGAACTTTGTCACTATCTGTAAATCTTTTTATAACCCAGGAGTGGGTCAGAATGCTATCCATTTAAGATTATTTCCGTTGTCTCTGTCTGGGGAGGCAACATTGTGGCTTAATAAACTGACACCCGATTCTATCACCAAGTGAAGGCAGTTGAAATGAGCTTTCCTAGAAAGGTTCTTTCCACCTTCTAGGAGGGTACAATTGAGAAATGAGATTAGTAACTTTAGATAGCTCCTAACTGAAGCCTTGCATAAAACCCAAGAGAGATTAAAAAAGAAGCTGACATAGTGACCGAACCACAATATGACAGACATACACTTGATGGAGACTTTGTACAAGGTTCTTAACACTATGACAAAACCAATTGTAGATAATGTTGTTGGTGGTTCTTTTGTTGATCTTACATTCCCAGAGGCTACAGAATTGCTAGAGAGAATGACCAAACAGAGTCAGGCATGGTATACCAGAGACTCTGTGGTAGCAAGCCCCACTGTTTCTGTGGGTATGACTGTGGAACAACGCAGAATAGAACAGGAGCGTGATCAAGACATGACTCACCTAAAAACACAGATGGACTTTCTAACCAAGAATTTACTATTAGGTAAAACTAATAAAGTAAAGGTTGTGGGATCGTAGGGCAAAGTAGAGTCTGACTCAGAAGAAAAGGCAAACTATGTAAGCAATCATGGGGGTTTCCGAGGCAATACCCAAGGAAATTAAGGTCGGACTTACTATGAAAAGGCTGGATATAAGAGTCAAAAGCAAGGAAATTGGAGGAGCAATAATGATAGGAGCGGGCTATATGTCCCTCTTGGAAATCGTGAGGCTGCTACAACAAGTTCTGAAAAGATGTCTATAGAGGACATGATAGCTAAATTGTTAAAGGGAGTGGAGGCTACCAACTCAGGGGTGACTACCATGAAGACCGATCTATCCTCTATTAGTCAGTTGGTAAACTCACACTCCACTACGATCAAACAGCTGGAACAGCAAATAAGCCAACTCTCCACAGCACTAAACTAGAGGAAGAATGGAACATTACCTAGTGATACGGCCCAAAATCTGCAGAATAATGGCTCATGTATGGTGATTACCATTAGAAGTGGTAAGATATTACCTGGCCCTTCTATGGGCAAAAATGTAGTTGATGATGAACTAAAAAAGGTCCAGTAGAGGCTGAGAAGCTGGACAACCCTACTGATGCTTTAGAAAAGGGAAAAGAGAAGGAGAAGAAGGTAGTGGTTACCACTATTCCAAAACCATCACATCCCTTTCCTCAATGATTGAATAAAAAAAATTGATGATGCAAAATTCAGCAAGTTTATGGCAATGCTCAAGCAATTGACAGTGAATGTGCCAGTGGTTGAGGAACTGGAGCAAATGCCAGGATATGCTAAGTTTATGAAGAATCTGTTGACAAATAAAAGTACAGTAAGATATGAGCCGGTGGACAATCTCCACCCATTGTAGTGTCGTTTATACACAATCCTTAGTGTAGAAGAAGGACGACTCTGGAGCATTCACTATTCTATGTACAATCGGGCCTCTCGATATTGCTAAGGCCCTATGTGATCTGGGGGCGAGCATAAATTTGATGCCACTATCCGTGTATAGAATGTTGGGTTTGGGAGATCCGAACCCAACAAACATGCGGCTGGTGATGACGGATAGGTCTGTAAAGTGGCCAATAGGAATACTATATGATGTATTGGTAAAGGTGGCCAACTTTATACTTCCTACTAATTTTGTAGTCCTTTACTGTGATGTGGATTTTGATGTACCCATTATTTTGGGTAGACCATTCCTCGTGACTGGGAGAGTGATAATAGATATAGAGCTGAGAGCTAAAGTTCAGGCTCAATGACAAAGAAACAAGATTTGCCATGCACTCACCCATGACACAGTGAAAGGAGATGAATGTTTTCTCAATCGTGGATATATTCTATGAAGATGGTAAAGAGGTATCAATAGGTTTTCTTGACAAAGTCTAAGGAGTCAAGGTAATCGAGTCGTACCGCGATACTAAATCAGTCATTATTGGGAGGCAACCCAAAATTTTTATGTTTTCAAGCAAAGTTTTTTTATTTTTTGTAGTTAGGTTCTAGTACAAAGAAGGTGAAACTGATGTAGTCAGCTTAAGAAAGTTGAGACATGTTCTGATAAGGCTAACGACATTTGTGACAGGCTATCACACCTATGATAAGTCGTCATAGATGGCGTCAAAGAATTTAAAATGAGGCAACATATTGCCTTGAGCTGACGACATCATCAATGACTTATCAGACATCAGATAAGCTTTCAGGTGAAATTCAGGCCCAAAATTAAAAAAAGATCCAACCCAGCCCAGTCAATCTTTTCACCTTCCCGCGTACTCTTTTTTCTCTCCTTTAAGTTTTATTTCCTTCCATAGTTATTTTATTACCTTCCTTTTTCAAAAATATTTCCAAGTAAAATAAGAAAAATATCCTTTCTTGTGAGAGTGGGTTTGTAGTCAAAAAAATCAAGGACCCTCTTTCATCTGCGAACTCTTCTTCACTCGAGTAACCAAGTGAAAGTCGTTCATTAGGTATGCTCAACACTTAACTCTTCTCTTCATTTAGTAAGTGATCCAACTAATGTAAATCTTAGTTTCAAAAGGATTGAGGCAAGCATAACTTCCCATTGTGTGAAAAATAGTATCTATGGTTTATAGCTCTGCATTGTGTGAAAGAACCTAGGGCTTACCTCAAGAACACAACTCCATGTGATTCTAAAAAGAAAATGGTTTGATAATCAAGACTAAAGCTAAGCTGGAGGTTGTATTCTGAGCTAACGTCACATTTGATAATTTATCATGCATGTGATGGCTTATCAAACTATGTCGTCACAAGCTAGGAAAAATAAACCTACTCTATTTAAGGCTGACGACACGCCTAATAAGCTATCACATTTGTGACAACTTATCAGAACATGGCATCACAACTTTGCTCTGATACAATTGTGAACCTCTTTTGAGAGATGTTGAATTATAATGACTGAACTTATTGAGTTGTATGATCATAAGTGCTAAATGATTTCTTTCTTTTTCTACAGGTATTATAATATCCCCTAAAGGAAAGAGCACCAAACCTATAAACAAAGTGACAAAGGGGAGTGTACCTCAGAGACTCTTCGATAAGGGATTCGATTACGAGGAGAAAGAGTCACTACTCAGGAAGCAAAGGAAAAAGAAAAACCCAAAAGAGCCTTCGCCACCTCCACTAGTTGAGGTGGAGGAGAGTGGAGAAACTGATACTGAAGCAAAACCACCACCTGACAGTACGGCTTCTGAGCAGCCTGAGTCTGAACATTCTGAGTCTGGGGAGCCTGAGTTAGAGCATGCTGATTTTGATCAACCTAAATCTAAGGGACCACTATTTGAGTCCCTTTCTACTGAGCAATAGGATGATGAAGAATCTCTGCTTTAGGGAACTCTGTTTAAATACAAGAACCCTAAAGTTCGAGAAAATGCTAGGTCGCAAATTCCCGACGCACAAAAATTCTTCTATGATGGGCTTCTCAGAAGTAAAAGAAGAACAATTAAAAGGCTAATATTTGAAGAAAAAAAGATCATCACAACTGGTTTGAGCAAATACCCTAAAGTGGATCAAAAATTCTAAGACTATGACTTGGGATGGATCGCGAAAGGAGAAAGCTCACTTTGCCCTACACTAGTTCAAGAGTTCTATGTAAACTATCAGGCCCAATTGGAGAACATATATAAATATGGAGAGAAATCAGTGGATCAATATTTGTTGGATAAATTTCTAGTATGGGGTGTGAAGGTAGATCTCTTAGAAACAACAATCAATAGATTTCTTCATAGCCCCGAATTTACTCCTCAGGCCACTCCACCTGTATTCTATATTCGGTTGAAGTATCACACAAATCAATGGTCTTAGTTAGCCACTCACATAGCTGAAGGGAAAACTAAATGGCTGACTAACCAGAATGAAAGGATTTTTAAGGCCTTCCTAACTCAAGAGGCAAAGTTTTGGTGGGGTATAGTATGCACCTATTTGATGCCTACTGAGGGAGATAACATCATTGGAGATGATAGAGCAATACTGGTTGCAAGTCGTATGGCTAAACTTAGTTTGAACTTTGGAGAGATCATTGCTGAGGAGATGAAAATTTGGGTCTCAAGACCCGACACGGAATATCCTTTCCCTTGTCTAATCACGAGGTTGTGTCAGGCAGCTAATGTACCTCAAGTTGCAGAGATAGACAATGAATTTCCTGCCAAGAAAACCCATAACCCTATTCGATATGATGAAAATCAGCCGAGGCTAACACTTTACAGAGGAGCAAGGGTTGAAATAGATCCACCAAGTACAGGTACCATCTCAACACCTAATGTAGTGGTGTAGGATTTTGAAGCTGCAGCACCGACATCCTCAGCAATAGCAGAATCAGTGCCTAGAAACAAAACATATCATAAGCTGCTGTGTCTACCACAAAATTTGCCTTCAACCCAATGAATTTCAGGAGAGTGGAAAAACAAGCCAAGTGGTGCGAGGCTCAACTGCTACTTTTTGCCAAATAATTTGCCTCTGCAGTAGAAAAGAGGATTAAGGTCACACTGGAGCCCTTCTGAGCCTTTCTCGGTCGAATTGGTGAGTTAGGAAACCATTTTAATACACGGGTATGAGAGATATCGAGCTCAGACCTTGCACAATTTAGAGCAGCCCTAGACAAGGTAAAGATAGGTGTTGGGGTATTACAACAGCACCAACTTATGGTATCGGTAAATCTGACTATTGATGAGTCTGAAGTTAAAATCCCATTGCTTGATCTCATGGAGGAACCAGTGAAGAAAAACAAGAATAAGGGAAAGAAGAAAGGTAAGGGTAAGAGAGAGAGTCCTAATAGCAATGAAGAAAGAAAAGCAGAGAAAAGGGTGAGAAAGAAGTCTAAAAAAGAGGAGATGAAGAAGGCGATGATCGAGTCCTTAGTTGACAATGAGAAATGGGAGTCAGCCATCCAAGCGAGAGCCGTAGGTGCCTCAACTAGTAGGCCCCCAACAACTACTGGGACAGATGCATCAGAATAGAGACAGACTCTCGATGGAGATAAGGCAGCTGAGGATGCAGTAGCAGGGTCAGGGACCCATGATCCCTGTGATTGATATACTCCAGGTATCCCCTAACCTTAGTTTATTTTTTCTTTGATGTTAAGTTGAGGGTGTAGGGTGAGTTATTGTTGTAACATTTTGTAGTTGACTAGGAGAAATACAAGTACCTGAGGCAGTTAACATGGTTTTGTTATTTTGTGAACACCTCTCAAATGATCTATTTAACTATGTGATTTACATCTAATTGTGACCACTGTGCATCTTTGTATGGTATTAGTTCTAGTGACTTGATAATCATTGCTAAGCAATTTCATGAACTGGATGAGTAGTAACTTGTGATATACTTACGTGCCAGGTGCGTGTGAGATTTTACTTTGTTCCCTTTATATGTTGAATTCCAAACTTTCCCGGTTAGTCTTACCTAGGTTGAAGGATAGGGGTTAGGAAAGGATCATAGGCCGTTTTGATGTTAGCCCACTTTTGCCTAAATGACCTTCCCTGTATGCATAATATCCCTTTATCCCTATTTTAAGCCCGATAGACTATTTCTTTTTATGACACCTATCACCGTCCCATTTATATCATAATAAACCTGTTTTGGCCCTGGTTCTCCTTGGACATTGTGCACCTTGACTTAGCCAAATGGCCTAAGTTGAGGGCGGCTATCATAGGGGTGCGTGATGTAAAATGAGTGTAAAGAAAGGTAGAATAAAAGAAAAAAATAAAATTATGGGTACGGTGGAAAATAACAAGAAAAGAAAAGTTGTGAAAAAAAAGTGATTATAGAAAGGACCGCACCCATCCTGAATATGTGTGATCAATAAAAGAGAAGAATAGAAAAAGGCTAATGAGTGAGACCCCAAAAGCAAGTGGAGTGTCAAGAAGGATTAGTCACTTTAAATATCATCGAGTATCATACCATCCCTTAGCCTACATTACAAGCCAAAGAGAAGACCTATAGTGATTCTAGCTGACCTGTCTGGAAATCTTGGTAATAAAAATAAGGGCAAAACTATGGTATTCGGCATACACTTATTGGAAACTCATTTTGAGAGTGACTGTCTTTTGATTGTCCCCATGGTTACATAGGTGATGTCTGATATAAGTAAAGTGGTACTTCTTTGTAGTGAGGGAACACTGGTTATAATACTAAGTGATAACTTGTTTGGATAGTGTAGTCTTGGTACATGCATGGTTGTTGTTGCTGAACTGATGACATGTCTTGATTCCTGTGTGTCACATTGTTGTTCTTCAATAACATACACAGTTGTTTTTGAATTGATTGACCTTGGAGATGGTGAAGATGTTTTGAGATAATATGGATGTTTGACTGCTGAATGTGCATTGTATCCTCTTAGTTGCATTTTAGTTACTTGAGGACAAGCAATTGTATTAAGTTGAGGGTGTTGATGTGTGAGTAGATGCTAACACATTAAGGGTTTTAACTGAGAATAATTGCAAAGCCTTAAGCAACTTTTGTCATTTTTGATTGTTTTTCCTTTGATATTGCAGTAAAAGTCGAGATACAAGAGAATCAACAATTATGGGAGTAAAAGAGTTGATTTCTAAGCAAGTAGAGAAGGAAGAATAGTTGATGACTTATCTGATAAGTCATCTGCCTTATGATAAGCTATCAAAGTTGTCATCAGGCTTAGATAGAGAATAGTCTTCAGCTGGAATGTGTACAACATTTGTGATACGCCATCAAAAGTGTGATAAGCCATCAGGCTAATCTTCAATCTTAGGGAGGGAAGGGATTTTGAAGTGTAGAAGTGATGACATCTCTGATAAGTCATCACATATCTAATAAGCCATCAGGGTCGTCGTCAGGCTTAGGCAACGAATGGATTTTGAAGTGAAGAAGTGATGACATCTCTGATAAGTCATCACATGTCTAATAAGTTGTCAAGAATCATCGTCAGCCCAAGGCAGAGATTATCAAAATGAAGAAGAGATAACGACATTCCTGATAAGCCGCCAGACTCCTGATGAGTCGTCACACACGTCATCACCTGTCCGAGAAAATACTGTGACCTATGATTTTGTTTCCATAATTAGACTAAAGTATTTAAAGCATATCTTAGGGTTTTCATTCATCATCTTGGACATCTGGAACTCACGTTTTAAGCATTTTTCTCTCTATCTTCTGACTTTAATTCTTTAGAGAGATTATTACAATTGTTTTAGGATTTTCTACTGGATCAAATATGAGAAACACTTGTTGATATTCATCTTGTTGTAAGATCATCTATCTAAGTATGAATTCAAGTTGTTGCCTTGCTTATTTTATTATGAGTAGCTAAGTTGCCTCAACCCGAGTTGTGGGATCGATGGGTTTAGGTTTGTAACGTAACTAAGTGTTCAAGATTTTAACGGTGGTACGAACTTCTTGTTAATTCCATTATTTTATATGGTGACTATTGGTAGCAAACAATAGACTTAGCTTATGGGTGATTTGCTTAAGATAATAAATCAACCCTAGTAAGAAGTGAATTATCAACAGGGACTTGGAAGCATTAAATTTCCATTCAATAATTAATGTTGTAACAAGATTAATTAACTTGGGATAACATCCTGTTATGAAATATAAATTTCCTAAGTTCAAGAGAATTAGGTAATTAAATATCTAAATAGGTTGAGAAACATTTATACATAACTTCTACAAAGATAGTCTGTTGATCCTACCTACCACAAGAATCTTGAACCGTTACTAGCGTCTGTCAAATCCCAATACCCATAGTGAACATAACTCTGGTTTTCCTTATCATATTGATTTCAAAAACTGAACTAAGAAGTAATTATTTGTTACATTTCCGAAAAACCCCATTCATAGGAAACTGGTAGCTATCAGTTGATTAACCCGCAGATAACTGAAATTCACATCCTATTCCCTGTGGGATTCGTCCCCAACCTAGTTGGGTTATATATTGACAACGATCGCTTACATTCTCATAAGAGAGGTGTAGTTTGAGCATTATATGACTACTGTTTCCAAAAATCAAACACCAAGTTGCAGTCTACTCCACATATAGAACAATATCTGCATCACATTATGAAGGTCCCATCCACGCACTTCCATCAAAATCACGACAAAAAGCCACTTGATGTGGTCCTCCACAAAAACAATAAGAATCGTCATCACTCAAAAACCATCTATCCCAGGCTAACATATTAAAAAGTACGATAAAAAGAGAAATAAAAGAAAATAAAAGGAAACTAAAAAATCTATTTACAACTCAATATAGCTTAACTAAAACAAGATAATTGCCTAAATACAAATCTCTGGCAACTGCGCTAAAAACTTAACAGTGCCCAAGCGCACACGCAAGTGTACGTGGTCTACCAAGTGATATAGTGGCCTTTAAGAAAGTTGAATATCGATCTCGCAAGGACTTGTGTTATTCAACTATCCAATTCTAGTTTAACAAATTGAGGAGAGTAGCAAATAAAGTTTTAGAATTGTAAACTAAAAGTAAACTAAACTAATGCAAAAAGTAATGACTTTGGACAATCAATGGATACAGACCTAGGATTAATCCTTACGATCAATCATACTACATTATTGAACTTCATTCATTAAATTGCTTATCTTGGTTGTTGATTCGTAGGGTTAATCTCATTATTATGGTCTCCCGACCTCTAACCATTTACCTAATATGGGCATTACAACTACATCGTTGAGCGGGGATGTAATAATCAAATTAAGTATTTTAAAGCTATCTTTCTATGTCTGAATCAAGTAGGGTTTCTAGGTACATCCCTATCCTAGATACTAATTCAAAATCCTTTATATTATAAAAGACTACGAACCTTAGCTTGCTTATCCCCATGTTCTATCTTGCTATTTCTCCTTCTGAAATCAAAAGGTCGACAATGAATATATTCTAATGGTAGCTAATCCTTAAAATAGTTAAAACAAGGATTAACAAACAACCAAAATGATAAGCGAATCAACAAATTTAATGAAAAATGAAAGTATTCATGATCTTGGCCTTAACCCTAGAAAGGGAGTTTAGCCTTTAATGGAAATATTCATCAACCAATCCCTATGATTGATGATACAAACCATAAAGAAACTAAATTAAAGAATAATAAAACCTATAAAGAAGTTGTGGTAGCCTCCAATATCTTCCAAGGACGTCCAAAAATGTCTAATAATGTTTACAAAGATGTATTTATAGTATCCAATTAGTCCCAAGCCAAGTAGGAGCTTTAGTGAAACTTTTGACCATTTTTGTAGGGTGGTCGCGTCGCAGTTGCAACAAACGGGAGTGGAAGTTGTGATGTGCAAGATGGAAACATGAGTGGAGGTTGTGTCACGAGTTTTAAAAATGGGTGTGGAGGTCGCGAAGCACCCTCATCATGCACCTTCTAAAGATATTAGTCCATAGCATGCCCCAATTGGCATTTCCTACAGCCGACACACGCCCTGGACATTCCAGGGCTCCAAGTTGCATCCAAGTTGTCTATTATTCTTTTGTTGATCCATTTAGAGCCTTTTTGAGTTATTTTCACTTTATTTAAAGCTTTATATCCCTCATATATCATCATAATCCATTCACCAATCATCCTATAGGATTAAAAATAATAATTTAGAGCTCAAAATAATAGAACATCAACACGACAAACTAGAAACACGAGCTAAGATTAGGCTTCATTCACTATGATCTTTAGCTCATTTTTTTACTCTTATTTTGATCCAAGTGATCCTTGAACATTATAATCAAGTTTTTTCATATATAAATACACAATAACAACCTTATGAACTCATTAAACACATTATAACCCAACACGATAGACTTAATAAACACCTAGCTCAAGCTCGTCACACTAGTTTTCTCGATTGAACTCTAAATGATCAATTTGAATCAAAACTTGCTTGGAAACACCATTAAACATTGTAAACAGATACATGGACACTTAAATGTACATTTATATCATTATCAACACATTAAGCACATGAATCATCCTCAAAACAAGGCTAAATAGGCTAGAATAGTAACGGTAGAATGCATAAATTCACCCAACATCATGAGTCTTAAATCGAGAAGATTTATCTCCATAGGTGTATATGGGGGTTGTGTGACAACCTTTGGTATCATCATCATCATTATAATCTCCATTGTATTTGTATTTACTTTAAAATATTTTTGTTATGTATTATTTTCCTTAGTATGATACCTGTCTATGTGTATTTTTTCCTTTGTATTCATATGTTTGATACTTGTATACTTGTACTTCTCTATCATATTATTATGGTGTATGTGAATATAATAAAACTATTAATAGAGACAGTATGGGCTACCGTTAGGGATATTTTCTGGTTGTAGGTGACATGCCCTTAGTATGTATTTTGTATGCTTTATTTTATGCTTTGTTCAATTGGCTTATGATATCTATTGAGTACACCTGGACCATACTCACCCCTTCTATGCTCTTTTGGTATAAATCCTAGTTTGAGTGCGCCTCACGGTGGTTGACTTCGGGCGATACTTTAGAGCTATTTGAGGTAGGGGTTGTATTTTTTCTTTCGAAGTCGACTACTACCTTTTTTTATTTAGACTATTTCTTTATTTTTCTTTCAGAAATAGAGTAGTTTCTATTTTAGATATCAAATATATTTTGTTCTCGAGTTGTACTAGCGATGTTCTTACACTGTGACATCAGATTTTGGGATTATGGTATGATATCTTTGGTTATGTTCTTCTATTTTTATTATATTTTGTGGTTTGGCTTCCTTCTAGAAGCCTTTGGGTTTTTGTTATTATTTTCCCTTTTTGTATCAGTTTGTGTGATAGCCTTACTTGTCAAGGCTTGCCGTGACAAGTGATATTATGACCCTTGCTTTTGGGTTATGAAAAATTAGTATCAGAGTAGATAGGTTCATTTGGTCACAACAGTAGAAGAATGAGATATATAACAGACTCCCGCAGATCGATACATAGACATATGTATCTATCTTTGAAAGGCTATAGGCCGTCTTTTGGAAATTTCCTTATATTGTTCCTTATCATATGGATCTCTTTCATACCTTGTGTTCTGAGTCATATTTCACTCTTTACTATGCAGATATTGATGTAGAGCCTTCATCTGAGAAAAGGTCCCAGTCTAAAAAAAGAGTTGTGAGTCATGGATGAGCTCAAGGTAGTGGACCGGCAAGTGAATCTTCCATATCTTAGATTCATTCTTAGGGACTCTCCCCTGGTCCTTGGTTTGAGCACTTTGGAGGTATGGGTCCTACTTTAATTCCACCTTGTTCTTCTACCCTAGTCTTGAAGGGGTTATTGGTTTGCTTGTTAGCCCATTTGGAGGGTGATCCTTTGACTGTGCCTAGTGTTCCCCCAGCTCTAAGTATTGTACCTTTTTTAATGCCAGAGTCTTCTTATGGTGTTCCTCCAGCCATTAGTGTTGATCCTTCAGTGGTACCTACTTCTACTTCTAGTACTTTATAGACTTCAGGTGTTGCCCCTCCTTAAGCACCTACATTCGAGTATGGTATTTTGAGGTCGAGAGTTCAGCATTCATCTATGTTACCTTCTTATGTGGGATCTCAGTCTTCTAGATTCACCATGCCTCCTCTTATTGAGAGTACAGTTATGTATTCTGAGGATCAGAAGAGGTTTGAGAGGTTTACTTATTTAGGTCCTCCTAGGTTCAGTGGTGCTACGAGAAAGAATAGCTATGAGTTCTTGATTGATTTTTATAAGAAGTTTCATAATCTGGGTTCTCTTGAGTCATATGGTGTTGCATTTACCACTTATCAGTTAAGGGATACCGCTAGAGATTCATGGAGGTCATTAGTTGGTTGCAGATCTCTCGATTCTCCTGAGATGACTTGGGATCAGTTTACTGAGGCATTTTTAGAGAGGTTTGTGACCAATAGTTTGAGTGATCAGATGAGAGCCATGTTTGATCTCTTGGGGCTGGAATCTATGAATGTTGTAGAGTATGAGGCACACTTTTATGTCTTGTCTAGATATTTTAATGCCAATATTACCACCAAATTTGAGATAATTAAGAAGTTGATGGAGGGGTTATATAATTCCCATCAGCTAGCTATATCTCAGATGGTAGTGTATAAAGCATTATTTCAAAGTATTGGTGATCATGCTAAGACAACCGAGGGTATTGTTCTACTATCTTAGGGAGGCTCCAAGAAGGTACATCATCTTGGCATATTCATAGGTCACACTTCTTAAGGTAGGGATTCTAAAGGCTGTTGTGGTTATCATAGTAGACCCGTGTAGGTAGAATTATAGAGTTTAGGTAGTAGGTCTTTTGGTTTAGCAATTTCGGGTAGCTTCTCCTGTCCAGTCGTACCTTCTCCTACTGAGATGGGTCATAGAGGTTGCTATATGTGTGATGAGACTAATTATTTGGACAGTAAATGTCCTCATCATGTGTTCAGAGCTACTCCTATTTTAGCTATGAGAGGTAAGGGTTCTATCAGAGGTGTACGGGAAGAGGTAGTAGAGCCCGTGGTAGTGGTCGTGGGTTTATTCAGCTAATTGGTGGTCGTGGGCAATGCTATGCTATACTGGCCAGACCAAATGCGGAGGCCTCTGATGTTGTCATCACATGTATTATCCTATTTGTTCAGACCTAAATCTATATTATTAGATCTGAGATCGACTCTCTCCTATGTGTCTGTATACTTTGCTTTGGGTTTTGATTTAGTTTGGGAGCGTGTTGATATGTCTATTAGTGTATCGAACCCTATAGGAGACTTTTTGTGGTGGATCAGGTATACTGGTCTTGTTTTGTGACTTTTGTTGGGCATAAGACCTGGGTAGATCTGATTGTATTGGATATGGTAGATTTTGATGTGTCCCGACCCTAGACAACCCCCTAGTCATAACACGGTGTGTAAGGTCACAAGTGACATAATTCGTGGCCTGGTTTGCACTTAGATACTGAAGAAATTATCAAAATCCTAGGCAAAAGCTAACTGAATTAACTGGCGTAAATCATAATAATATAATCATGATAATATAAATTTGAATATCAATCATAGATAGAAATAGAACTGTTTGACAACCTAATAAGCTGGAAAAAACCTAAATATTTGTCTGAAAGCCTTTAAACATAATGAGCTGTTGGGACAAGCCCCCAGCTAATTAGCCTGAAAGAAAATAAATAACTAATAGCTAGCCCTCGCATAATGAGAACTCACCAAGAACTACTCTGCTAAGTGTTGGGAGTGTGCTAAGACTGGTTTAGGTACTGAGCGTCTGAACATATATTATGAGAAAATATAGAGCAAAAAGTATATGATTAGTACTTTGAATTTACTGAGTATACGAGATGGAAAAATGCCTAGTATAAGTTAATCATGAATACGTGAGCATGAAAATTGAATGCAAGACCAAGTAATATCATGTACTCAATAAAAACTAAATATCTAAATAACTGAATTCAAGGTCAATGAAAACTTGAACTAAACATAAACTGAGGACTGTTTGAGCTAACAATAATCGACATATCCCAATCTGAGCAAATCAAGGTCCAACCTATAACCCCAATTGGAAGGGTGCTAGTACCTTGCCAAGGGTACCAACATTGGTTGGTATGGATCCACTAAACTAATGTTCGGAAGGACTAGGGTGTCATGCCTCAACTGATGGGGACTTTTTTTACCTACAATGTGTTGTAGTTCTTGAACTTAGGGACTGCTCTAACGGTCTCTACCTAACTAATGGGGGATTCTTCATCCCTGTGTTCACTCGGTACTATATATGACTTCCAACTGAATGACACTGAAGCATAAACTAATTGATCATCGTGATATCATTCTGAAAGTAGTAATACATGCATAATCTGAAATACTCATAATCATGTAAACTAATGTATGTTGAGCTCCTAGTTATCGGGTGTTCATAACCCACCAGATTCATCTAATGCAATTGAGCATGATGATAATTTAAAACTGATCATAGTAAAGTATTTTACAAAACAAACCCTAAAATACTAACTTATAAATAATAAGGAAATTCATGGTTTTTTAACATAGAAGATGACACTCGTATGGGAGGAAATATATTTATGGTAGGATTATAAAAACAAACTAAGTAAATTAAAGAAAACTTCATATTTAACCTGGAACCCAACTTGAAGTGAAAGTAAACTTGGGGTTTAAAAGCTTTTTGGGACTCAATGGGTGGAAGGGAACCATTGATGAAATCCTACATACCTGAAGGTAGAAGCCTTGAAGAAATCCTTGGAATTGGACTTGAGATGGAGAAACCCTAGCTTGCTATTAGAGATGGGAGAATTGCCTTTATTTCTTATTGTGGATTAATTTTATGATTAAATGGTGAATTTAGGGAAGTTTGGGCTTCTATACCACTCTTGGGGAAGCCTAAAAGGTGTGGGTTAGGAGTTAATAGAATGATAATTGACCAAAAGGCCCTTTTTAAAACGTGCAATAAATTACTGGTGTCAATCGTAACGACTCAGGCTACTATTGGTCACAAGTCATGTTCTGGGTCATGAGTTGGAGTCCTAAATTTCTGATTCCTTTAAGACAAGGATTCCACTCCTAAAAACTCGCTAGGTCTGATCATGGGTTGTTAGGAGAAGTCGTGGTTGGACACTCAATTTTTGGATTCATTCTATTGTGACGATGGATCTACCTAACGACTCTTTCAGACTGATAATGATCTATTAGTTGGACTCATCACCATTGGGCTAAATTTCTGGGATACCTTACTGTTGTGGCAACGAATCCAAATAATGACTCATTATGATTGATAATGGGTTGTTGCTTGAGTCGTTATCACTGGCAGTTCATAGACCCTTAAAAAATTTTCCATAACTTTTTGACACGATATTGGATTAAGGCGAGACTTGTGGCATTGGGAAGCTAATTTAATGGCCTATATTTTGATGGGTCTAGATATTTAAAACTTGGGGTATTATAATAGCTTCCCCTTGGGATCATTTGTCTTCGAAAATATTTGGCTAAGCTGAGAGGCTAGGGGAAAGATAAAATTTTGCACTGAATTCTTACAAGCTGAATCATGAACTAATCTATGAGTTTACGATAGATGTATGAACTGAACAGCAATCATTAATGCATGTTATGACATAAAGATGGATGGATGGTTGAGATAGAAATAAAAGAATTAATTAATTACAATAACTGTTACCTCATGTCGGGACTGAGTTCGAAAAGAAAGATGGGGGTACTTGGTCCTCATATCTATTTCTACTTCCCAAGTAACTCCTTCAACTAGATGATTTCTCCACAGAACCTTTACTAAGGCATCATTCTTATTCCTCAACCTACGAATCTAGCAATTCAAGATATCAATCGAGACTTCTTCATGAGAGAGGTTATTTTCCACGTCAATCCTTTCTAAAAGGACTATGGATATTGGGTCACCAATGCATTTCTTCAATAAGAAGACATGGAAAATTGGATGCACTGATGCCAACTCTGAAGGAAACTCAAACTCATAGGCTAACTTACCATAACAACTCAAAATCTTGTAAATTTTAACAAAGGTGGGACTAAGTTTCCCATTCTTACCAGATCTCTTTACCCCTTTTATGGGTAAAATTTTTAAATACACAGAGTCACCAACATAAAACTCAAGCTCTCTTCTTCTCACATCTATATAGGATCTCTGACGACTTTGTTCTGCCTTTAGACTTTCTCTTATAAGTTGAACCTTCTTCATTGCCTTATGCCTTAAATCTGGCCCTATTAAAGCAGCTTCACCAACCACAAACTATCATAACCCAAGACTTCCTCTAGCTGTAACACGGTGCTTAGAGTTACAAATGACCCCCCAAGCTAACCCATGGCCTGGCATAAGCTATGATTGCTGAAGAAAAGTAACCATATACTGAGCGGAAGGTAACTTCATTAAACTGATGCTAAATAATAATAAATTAAATACTAATGTTGTCTGGAATACTCGATGAAACTGAAAAATATGTCAAACTATTTGTCTGTCTAAAAGTCTCTAAATCATGATGAGCTATTGGGACAAGTCCCCAACTAACTCTAACTGACTAAAATAATGTATAATACTAAAAATAAACAAATGGTAGCTAGTCCTCGACTGATGAGGACTCACCATGGCTGCATCTGAGTGGAACAGAAATGCGCTAAGTGTGGTCCGGGTACTGAGCGTCTAAACCTATATTATGAGATAATACATCACAAAGAAGTATGCAATTAGTTCTTTGAATATACTGAGTATGTAAACTAGAAGAGACTAACTAGTATATAAGCTAAATATAAATGCATGAACATGTAAACTGAATACAAGACCAAGTGTAAACATGTGATGAATAAACTGAATATCTAGGCAACTAAATAACTGAATACTAACACTTTGTCAAGCTAACCTAGACTGAACATAAACTAAAACTGTGTACTATGGGAGCTAACAATGCCTTGAATTGAGCTAATCGAGGTCCAACGTGTAACCCCAGTTGAAAGGGTATTTGTACCTTATGAAGGTTACCAATACTGGTCAGCGTGGATCCACTAAATTGAAGTCCCGAGGGACAAGGGAGTCAGTCCTCAATAGGCGGGTGACCCCTCATAACCTATGGTGGTTTCATAGTTCTAGAACTTAGGGACTTATACTAAAGGTCTCAGTTCTCAACTAGCGAGTAAGCCTTCATCCCTGCATTCACTCGGTGCTAAGTACTACTCCTAATGGAACTAACTCTGATAACTGTTTAGTATGATTTGATAACTGATATATACTCAACATGATAACATTCTGAATTTTGCAACATGAACATGATCTGATGAAACACCCTATGTTTTGACCCTGGGAAAATTCCTGAGTCTTGAGCCTTTTGATCATCATACGACTTATCATACTAGTCATATGGTAGAGGTATGAGTTAGGTGATCCATCTCATATATTGTCCAATATGTGGTGGGGTGAGTTTATGTTGTAGGTACAGGTTGGTCATGATGAGTCGTACATTGAGGGTACGAGTGGTATAGTCCAATGCATATGTTATGCAGTGTCCAACCCCTTTAATTCTGTCTTGGATACAGTTTGAGGGTACTAGTCATATGGTATGGATATGATTTAGAAAAAGGGAGTCGTATAGTGGACAATGTATGATATCTAACCTTCTGATCAAGGTACGAGTGGAGGGTACCACTCATATGATATGGGTACTAGTGAGGGGTCCAAATCGTACCCTCCTACAGTGATTTTTACAATTTAAGTTGGGTTATTCTAGACATTTCCCCACTTAACCTCTTTTGACCCCTTCACTTAAAACTATATTGGGACTCTATTAACCTTATAATTCTCAATCAAAACACTTTAAACACTCTCAAATCTCTCTCAAACTCTCTGGTCAAGAAAGTTTAGGGTTTTCTTTAAGGCAATAAATAAAGGCTCTAAAGGGAGGTTTCTCTCCATATTATTCATTTTCTAAGGTATGTTACTCCTCCCTAATTGTTATTTCAAACTGAAAGTATGTTTTACTTAATGGTTTTTATGACATTATTGTGGGTTAAGGTTGGTTTTGAATTATATGTTGAGGGTTTTGGTTATTAATGGTTGGGTAGTGTTTTCCTATGTTTTTCTTATGGTTTTTTCATATTATGATTATGGTTTGAGCATATGGTTTCATGGGAATGTTAATTGGTTCTTGGTTTTGGTTTTGGAAACTCTATGCCCTTAACATGTTTGTTAAAATGCTTATGAGAATAGTTTTGTCACAAGTTTGACTTTTATTGAAAACGTTCCATTGCATGAGATGGAAATAGAACCTAAATTGGTTTAAATTGTTTTAAATACATTGTAAAGGACTTGGTGTCCATCGCTTTGGATTAATTAAAAATCTTGTAGGATACATAGAAACCCCCGAAGTGTTGGCTAATGACATTGCTTGTGAATTATAGTTGGTATGATGATACCATTTTATAATGCCTTGGTAATTAACTCTTGGAATTGGTTATTTGGTTATATGCTAAAGGGTTTTATTAGGCAATAATGGTGGGATGTGGTAGCTGACCGTGAAGGTATAAGTCTAATGGAAAGACACTGGAAATTCATATTAGCCGACATGAGGGTTTGGTTATGGTGACTATATACTTGTGGGGTACATAAGAATTCCCTAAGTTATACTTGTATATATGTATCATAAAGGGCAAAGAGTACACGAGAATCTCTGGCCCCTATGATATCTCCGGTTCACATGGCTACATGCATTGGGGCTCTTTTAGAGGGTAACACTGGACTAACATAGCCCATGGGTGGTTTTAGGATGGACAAGCTACATAATCCAGGTTAAGATTTTAAATGCATGCTAAACCCGATTCCCTTTCCTGGTATGGAATATATATGTATGAATGTGATTGCACTTGGTTACTTACTTGACTTAAAATATTGACATTATTTTATCCTTATTCCTAAGTATATGATAGTGTTTAGCCGCTAACCCATCTTCGGGCATTGTATCCCCACGCGATGTAGGAACCGCCCATACTACTTCTCTTGCTCAGTGAATTATATTCGAGGATAGCTTTATGTTGGATTGGAGTGATGAGCTTCCATACTCTAGAAGACTCAATTTCATGTTATCAACTTCTATACATACTTTTTTTATTTCTTAGACATTTGTTTTTGGCTATGGTCGGGGGCATGTCCCAATCGTATAATATTTTTAGTCGGATAGAGGCTTTATGGTACTAATTTGGGTTAGCATGGATGGTGTTGGTATTGTTGTTAGCCTTAGCATTTGTATTGGTATTGGGGTTGACACTATTTAGATGTCTTTGATTTATGATTATTACATCTTATTATATGTTTAAAATCCATCTGACATAGGGTGTAGGGCGATAATGGTTGGGTATTTTGGGTGGTCTCCGATCCCAGTTGGGCTTGGGGCACCGACACGACTAGTCCCTAGTTTGGGTTATGTCATATTAGTATTAGAGCCCTAGGTTCATGGTTAATTAGGAGCCCATAAAAATATGTCAAGTAGAGTCTCGTTTAAGGGTGTGTAGCGTGCTACACTCATAAGGGAAAGGCTACAAAGCATTTAGGAATATTTCTTTTTCTTGTGTTTTGTTCTCCAGCTATAGATTCTGAGTCCTAAATTCAGATCTAACTTTTGTTTGTTCACTTTTTCGATCATGCCTCGATGATCTAAATCTCATAAAAACTCATGTGTCCCAACTGGGGACAATGTTGATGGGACACACTCTACTTAAGAGATCCATACCCGGTCTAGGGGTCTATTTCCTGATTTCCCTCCTAGAGTTCCATTGGTTCCCTCTAGTCTATCTAAAACTTCTCAGGCTTATGTGATGAACACTGAGTTTTGTCAGTCTATTCATATGTTAGAACAGTTGGTAGCTACTCATCCTGATCATGGTTTTTCTATTACTCCATCTTCTAAGGCCACATGGGTTGGCTAGTTCATGAGATTGAACCCTCTGACCTTTACTGGTGTTAAGGTGGAGAAGGATCCTTAGCATTTTCATGATGAGATAGAAAAAATCTCCCATGTTATGCATGCCATGAATGTAGAAGGTGTGGAGTTTGTCACCTACTAGCTGAAAGATGTGGCATACCGATGGTATGAAGAATGGGATCAAGCAAGGGGTGAATATGTTGAGTCATCTCCATGGGATTATTTTTCTAATGATTTTCTGGACCACTTCTTTTCTCAAGAGTTGAGGGAAGCCAAAGAAAAAGAGTTTGTTAATTTGATGCATGGTAAGATGTCAGTCAAAGAGTATGTCTTGAAGTTTCACCAGTTATCGTGGTATGCTCCGAAGTTAGTTTCTGGTATGAGGGTAAGGATGAGAAAGTTTTCTTCCAGTTTGTCCTGAGACTTAATTTTAGAAAGAATCTTTGTTTATCAAGGACATAGATATCTCCAAATTGGTAGTATACACACAGTAGGAGAAGGAAGAAAATAAGAAGAAGATGGAGATAGTAGAGAGGTAAGGCAAGAAGTTTAGGTTCTCTGAGAGGGAAGGTAGCTAAAAGTAGAGTGGCAGGGGTGGTGGTAACTAGGCCAAGAAGAAATGGGGCAATTAAGGGTTTTATTCGATGGATAATTCTCCCTAACCAAAGATGTTGGGTTATAAGCATTTCCATGGTGGCAACAACTTTAGAGAATAGGGTGCCCGATATTAGGCTAGTGGGGCACAGTCAGCTTCATTATATCCTCTTTCCAGATTTTGTGGTTCATTATAACGGGGTTTTTATGATGAAGGAAGGGACAATTGCTTAACTGCGGTCAACCAGGGAGCATGCTTAGAAACTATCTTTTGGGTAAGGTTGCCTCAGGAGCAAACAAGGTTCCTATTGCCTCTTCTTTAGCTCCGGCTCTAAAGGGTGCACCATCTGGCTCTGGTATTGGTCAAAACCATCTTTATGCTCTTACTACTCATCAGGATCCTGAGGCATCTCTTGATGTCATGACTGGTATGTTGAATCTCTTTTCTCATGATATGAACTATTTAATTTATCCAGGGTCCACTCTATCTTATGTTACCCTATTTGTGGTTGTGGATTTTGGACCCTTTTTCTATTTCTATCTAGTAGGTGACTCTGTGATTACTAAAAGATTCTATAAGGGGTGTTGTATCTTTTGGTAGTAAAGAAATTATGAAAATCTATTTGAATTAGATATGGTGGATTTTGATGTCATATTGGGGATGGACTGGTTGCACTCGTTCTATGCATCTCTGGACTATCGGACCCATAATATTGTATTTAATTTCCCTAATGAGTTCGTTATTGAGTGAGAGGGTAGTTCCCTAACTCCTAAGGGGAATTTCATATCATATCTTAGAGCTTGGAGATTAATCTCCAAAGGGTGTTTCTATCATATAGTTTAGGTTAAATATTCTAAATCAGAGCGTCCTTTGCATTCTATCCTAGTGGTAAATAAATTTCCTGAGGTCTTCCCTAATGATCTTCCTGGTGATCCTCCTACTAGGGAGATTGCGTTTGGGATTGATCTTATTCTGGACACTCATCCAATTTCTATTCCTCCATATAGAATGGCTCCGGCTGAGTTGAAGGAGCTTAAGGAGCAATTAAAGGTTCTTTTATATAAGGGCTTCAACTATCCTAGCGTGTCCCCATAGGGTGCACCGGCATTGTTCGTGCGAAAAAAGGATGGTTCCCTTTGGATGTGTATTGATTACTAGTAGTTGAATAAGCTGATGGTAAAGAATAAATATCCCCTTCCAAGGATAGTTGATTTGTTTGGTCAGTTGCAGAGTGCTAAGTATTTCTCCTAAATTGATCTTCAATCCAGTTACCATTAATTAAATATTACTGATGAGGATATCCCTAAGATTGCCTTTCGTACTCTATATGGGCATTTTGAGTGTCTAGTTATGTCTTTTGGGTTGACCAATGCCCCGACGACATTCATGGATTTGATGAATAGGGTCTTTCGTTAGTTTTTGGACTTGTTCGTCATTATGTTCATAGAAGATATTCTGATGTACTTTAAGTGTGAGGGGATCATATTGATCACCTCCGTGTTATGTTGTAGACCTTGAAGGAGAAACATTATATCCCAAATTCTCCGAATGTGAGTTTTGGTTGAACGCTATTACATTTTTAGGTCATATCATTTATACTGAAGTCATCATGGTAGATCCACAGAAGGTTGCATTGGTTAAGAACTGGACTAGAGCCACGACTCCAACCGACATTCAAAGCTTCTTGGGTTTAGCTGGCTACTATAGGAGGTTTGTGGGGATTTATTCTTCTATAGCTGCCCAGTTGACTAAGTTGACTCAGAAGAAGGTAAAGTTCTTGTGGTTTGACGCTTTTGAGGGTAGTTTTGAGAAGCTGAAGGATAATCTAACTTTGTCTCCAGTTTTGACTTTGCCTGAAGGCACCAATGGGTTTGTAGTCTATTGTGTTGCATCTCGTGTGGGTCTTGGGTGCGTTATTGATGCAGCATATTATGGTGATTGCTTATGACTCTAGACAGTTGAAGGTGCATGAGAGGAATTATCTAACTTGTGATTTGGAATTACTTGTTGTGGTGTTTGCGTTGAAAATCTAGGGTCAATATTCGAATGGGGTGCATGTGGATATCTTTTTTTATCATAAGAGCCTGCAGTATGTGTTTACTCAGAAAGAGATTAATCTCAAGAAAAAAAGGTAGCTTGAGCTGCTCAAGGATTATGACATGAGTCTTCACTACTATCTAGATAAAGTGAATATGTTTGCTGATGCTATTAGCAGGTAATCTATGGAAAGTCTAGCTTATGTTGATAAGGAGAAATGGGATATGGTGAAAGATATTCACCTTTTGGATAAACTTATAGTTTGCCTCTTCGACTCTGAGGATAGTGGGGTGTTCATTCAGAAAGTGATGCAGTCACCTCTTGGTGCTGAAATTAAGGAGAAATAAGTGTTAGATCCTGTGCTGATGAGGATTAGGGGTGATGTTAGGGGGCAGAAGGTGACAAACTTTAAGATTTGCGGTGATGGTACTTGTGGTACCAAGAGAGATTATGTGATCCCGACATCGATGGTTTGCGAGAGAGGATCTTGGTTGAGGTGCATGATTCGTGCTATGTTGTTCATCCCAGTTTGACGAAAATGTATCATGAACTCAAGAAGGTGTATTGGTGGAACAATATGAAGGGCGATATGGCTAATTTTATGGCCAAGTGTATGGTGTGTCAAGAAGTAAAAGTTGAGCACATATGGCCCAGACATTTATATCAAGAAATTGAGTTCTCATAGTGTAAGTGGAAAGTGATCAACATGGATTTCATTACTGGTCTTCCTCAGTCTCGGAACTAATTTGACTTGGTTTGGGTCATCATGGATCGAATAACAAAGTTGGCTCACTTTTTCCAAGTAACGACTAACTTCTCGGCTGAGGATTATGGGAGGTTGTACCTCCATGAGATTGTGAATTTGCATGGGATACCTGTTTCTATCATCTCAAATTACGGTACATAGTTTTTATCCCACTTTTGGTGGTCTTCTCAGAAAGGTTTGGGGACCAAGGTGAGTTTTAATACTGCTTTTCACCGGCAAATAGATGGGCAAGCAAAAAGGACTATTCAGATATTGAAGGATATGCTTTAGGCTTGTGTGATTAACTATGGTGTAGCTGGGTTAAGCACTTACCTCTTGTGGAGTTCGCGTGCAACAATAGCTACCACTCTAGCATTGGATGGCTCCGTTGAAGCTTTCTATAGTAGGAGGTATAGATCTCCTATTAGATATTTTAAGCTTGGTGAGGTGGATAAGTTTGGCCCTAATTTGGTTCACCAAGCTATGGAAAAGATAAAGATGATTCGAGATATACTTTAGGATACCCTGAGTCACCAAAAGTCCTATGCGGATATGAGAAAAAGAGAGTTAGAGTTTGAGGTTGGGAACAGGGTATTCTTGAAGGTATCTTCTATATAGGGAGTGATGTATCTTGGTAAAAAGGGGAAGCTTAGTCCCTGGTATGTTAGACCGTACTTGGTTTTGAGAAGGGTTGGTAATGTTGTGTATGATTTGGAGTTGCCTTATAGTTTGAGCTCTATTCACTCGGTAATCCATGTTTCTATGTTGAGAAAGTGCATGGGTGATCCATATAAAATCGTGCCTATCAAGGATATTAGTATTTTGGATTCCTTGACTTATGAGAAGGTCCCAGTTGAGATCTTGGATAGGCAGGTTCGTCGGTTGTGGACCAAGGATGAAGCTTCTGTCAAGGTTCTATGGAGGAATCACTGGGTTGAAGAGGCTACTTTGGAAGAGGAAGACAACATAAAGTCCCAGTATCCGTTTTTGTTTTTTTCTCCAGAAATTCATTTGAAGGTATGTGTTCTTCATCACACTTTTGTTATCAAACTTTATTAAAAGAAAGATGGACTTCCTTGTATTATTGTTTTCTAACTTAGTTAAAGGTTAGAGTTGAGGTGGTGGGGTGTATATTGTGCTTGTACTGGCTTTTCCATCATTCAAGTACAAATGATCCAAGTGGGGGAGAATTGAAACACCCTAGGTTTTGACCCTAGGAAAATTCCTGAGTCTCGAGCCTTCTGATCATCATATTAGTCTTATGGTGAGGGTACGGTTCAGGTGACCCATCTTGTATGTTGTCCAATATGTAGAGGGTGAGTTTCTATTGTGGGTACATGTTGGTAGTGATGAGTCATACGTTAAGGGTACGAGTGGTATAGTCCAATTCTTATGTTGTCCAGTGTCCAACACCTCAGTCTTGGATATGATTTAAGGGTACTAGTCATATGATATGGATACAATTTGGGCAAGGGGAGTCATATGGTGAACAGTGTGTGATGTCCAACCTTTTGATCATGGTACGAGTGAAGGGTACCACTCGTATGATCTGGGTACGAGTGTGGGATCCAAATCGTACACTTCTGCAGTGTTTTTTATAGTTTAAGTTGGGGTTATTCGGGACATTTCCCCTCTTAACATCTTTTTGACCCCACGACTAAAAACACTATTAGGACTCCATTTATCCAATTATTATCAATCAAAAACACTTTAAACACTCTCAAAATCTTGGTTCAAGAAAGGCTAGGGTTTTCTTCAAGGTTATCAATTAAGGCACTAAAGGTTGGTTTCTCTCCATCTTCCTAGATGCCTAAGGCATGTTACTCCTCCCTCATTGCTAGTTCAAACTAAAATCTTGTTTTATTTAATGGTTCTCATGACATTATTGTGGGTTTGGGTTGGTTTTGAAATATATGTGGGTGGTTTTGGTTACTAATGGTTGGATAATGTTTTCCCATGTTTTTCTTATCATTTTTCATGTTATAATTATGGTTTTGGATATGTCGTTGCATGGGAATGGTTAATTGGTTCTTGGTTTTCATTTTTGAAACTACATACCCGCAACATGTTTGTTTAAATGCCTATGAGAATGGTTTTGTCACATAGTTTGACTTTTATTGAAAACCTTGCATTCCATAATATGGTAATGGAACCCAAATTGATTTAAATGGTTTTAAATGGATTGAAAAGTCATTGGTGGTGATGTCTTTGGTTTAATTATAAATCTTGTAAGGTACATGGGAACTCCCTGAGTATTTGCTAATGACATTACATGCAAGTTATAGTCGGTATGACGATACCATTCCACAATGCCTTAGTAATTAACTCTTGGAATTGATGGTTTGGTTATGTGCTAAAGGTTTTAGTTGGGCAATAATGGCAGGGTGTGATAGATGACCGTAAAGGTGTGAGTCCAACAGATGGACACTGGAAACTCATGTTTGCCGACATGAGGGTTGATCATGCTGACCATATAATTGCACTTGCATATCTGTATCATGGAGGGAAAAGAGTACACGAGAATCCCCGTCCCCTATGATATCTCTGATTCATGCAGCTACATGCACTGGGGACCATTCAGGGGGTAACAGTGGACCAACATAGCCCATGGGTGGTTTTAGGATGGTCAAGCTACACAGTACAGGTTAAGATTTTAAATGTATGCTAAACTCGATTTCCTTTCCCAACATGGAATATGCATATATATTTATATATGAATGTGATTACACTTGGTTACTTACTTGGTTTTAAATATTAGAATTATTTTATCCTTATTCCTGGGTACATGATAGCATTCACCCGCTAACCCGTCTTCGGGCGTTGTATCCCCATGCGATCTAGGAACTGCCCATACTACTACTACTCAGTGACTTAGATTTCGGGACAGCTTTATGTCGGATTGAAGTGATGAGCTTCCATACTCTGGAAGACTCTATTTCATGTTATCGACTTCTATACATACATTTGATATTTCTTAGACTTTGATTCTTGGCTATGGTCGAGGGGCATGTCCCAAACGGATATTATTTTTATTCGGATAGTGGCTTTATGGTACTACTTTGGGTTGGCATGGGTGGTGCTGGTATTGGTGTTAGCCTTGGCATTGGTATTGGTATTGGGATTGATACAATTTGGATGTCTTTGATTTTTTATTGTTTCATCTTGTTATATGTTTGGATACTATCCGACATAGGGTGTAGGGCAATTATGGTTGGGTATTGTGGGTTGTCTCCGATCCTGATTGGGTTTGAGGCACCCAATATGAATGGCCCCTGGTTCGGGTCTTGTTATCTAAATGGCTCAAAATAGGAAAACTAATATATGCATGATTATATAGGTATTGCATGTTCCTAACCACAAGTTTTGACTAATGCAAGCAAATATGATTACATTTATGGAGCTTGATAAAGGGGGATTTCACAAATTAATGCCAACAAACTCATAAACTACGTGATAGGGAAATTCAGGATCTTGAACATAAGTAAATCACTACTCTAGGGGAAAGCACATATTCATGGTTTGATTACACACATAAACTGATAAGAGCAGAGAAACTCATATTTGGCCTAGAACTCAATTCAAGGGGAAAGGAAATTTTCTTTAGAATTTAAGAGTTATTGGGACTCAATGGGTGGAAGGTACCCATTGATGAAATCCCACATACCTATAGAGAATTCCTTAGGGAATTGCTTGGAACTTGTGCTTAATATTGGAGAACCCTAGTTTGTATTGAAGAAGAAGAGAATCGTTTTCTTTTTTCTAAGTGTAATGATTTTGGAGTGTATGGAGTGTTAGGGTAAATTTAATCCCTCAATAACTGATGTTGGAGTGCCCAACTGATATGTGTTTGGGATTAAAAGATAGGAATTTACTAAAAGGCCTCTTTTAAAATCATGCAGGGATTTCTGATTCCAGTTGTCACGACTCACCCAATGACTCATTACGACTTTTCATGGGTCATGGTTTGAGTCGTTACTTGAGGACCTGAATTCTGAGACTTAACTGTTAAGGCAAATACTCCCCCTCCTAATGACTCATTAGGTCTGATCACTTGATGTTAGGGGTATTCATGGTCTGAGGCTAGATTTCTGGTTTTCTTACTGGTGTGGCAACTGGTCCATGCAACGACTCATTATGCCTCATAATGAGTCATGAGCTGGACTCATTGTCATTGGTACAAAAGTGAGACCCTTATTAGAGTGGAAATGACTCATACATAAGGAATTATTACGTCTGGTAATGGCTCATTGCCTGAGTCATTGTCACTGGCAATTTGATAGCCCTTAGGAAATTTTTCATAACTTTTTGCAACGACATCGAATTAAGGTGAGACTAGTGTCATTGGAAAGCTAATTTAGTGGCCCATCCTATGATGGGTATAGAATTTGAAAACTTAGGGTATTATAATATCTCCTCTTGGGATCTCTCATCATCAAATGAAATGGACTAAGTTGAATTTCTCGGGAAAAACTGAGATTTTTCATTGAACGCTTATAAGCTGAACTATGAGTTGATATCTGAATTTGTGACTAATGCATGGACTCAACTGAACTCATGAATGCATTCTATGTAATTAAAATAGTTTGATGTCTAAGATAGGAATGAATGGATTTATTAATTAAGGGAAACTAGTACCTCAAGTAGAGACTGGGTTCAAAGAGAAGAGATGGGGGTACTTGGTCATCATATCTACTTTTGCTTCCCAAGTAACTCTCTCAGCTGGCTGGTTTCTCCACAGAACCTTTACTTAAGCGACCTCTTTATTCCTCAACCTATGAATCTGACGATCAAGAATATCAACTAGGAATTATTCATATCAGAGACTATTTTCCACGCCAATCCTTTCTAAAGAGACTACGGAGGCTAGACTGCCAATGCACTTCTTTAACAAAGATACATGAAACACTAGGTGCACTGATTCTAATTCTATAGGCATTTCCAACTCATATGTTAGTTTACCATACCAACTCAAAATCTTATAGAGACCAACGCCACGAGGACTGAGCTTCCCTTTCTTACCAAACCACTTTACCCCTTTCATGGGTGAAATTTTTAAGTCAATAAAATCAGCAACAACAAACTCAAGCTTCCTTCTTCTTACATCTTCATAGGATTTTTGATGAATTTGGGCCGTTTTGAGCCTTTATCTAATGATATAAACCTTCTTCATTGCCTCATACACTAAATATGGCCCTATTAATGCAGCCTCACAAAGCGTCAAACCATCTAATAGGAGATCTACACCTCCTACCATAAAGAGCCTCAAATGGGGCCATTTGAATACTGAAGTGATATTTGTTATCGTAGGAAAACTCAATCAAATGAAAGTGATCATCACAACTTCCCTTGAAATAAATTACACATGCTCTCAATATGTCCTCTAAAGTCGGTATGGTCCTCTCTACCAAACCATCTATCTGTGGGTAAAAAGAGGTGTTGAGATTAACTTAGGTACTAAGACCCTTCGGAAAAGTCTTTCAAAAATGAGAGGTAAACTAGGTACCTCTTTCTGATATAATGATCAATGGGACTCCATGCAATTTTACCAATTCTCTTATATAGAGCCTAGCATAGTCTCTGGAGGAGTATAAAGTATTAACTGGCAAGAAATAAGCTAACTTAGTTATTTGTTCCACAACAACCCAAATAGTGTAACTTTGATGGTGAGTATGAGGCAACCTTATGATGAAGTCCATATTCACTACTTCCCACTTCCAAGTGGGTATGCTGAATTTCTAAAGAATACCACTAGGCCTCTGGTGCTCAACCTTAATCTGCTTATAATTTGGACACTTAGCCATGAATTTCGCAATATCCTTCTTCATACCTTTCCACCAAAAGACTTCCTGCAAATTTTGGTACATCTTAGTGGCTTCTGGATGAATAGAATATAGCAAACCATGAGCCACTACTAATATTCGTTGCCTCAAATCATATATATTTGAAACACACAACCTTCCCCGATAATGAAGTATACCATTTCCCTCTTGGGTGAAAACCTCAACCTTCTGATCCCAAATTTCCTCTTTCAACTTAAGCAAAATGGGATCATTTCTTACTTTTCATTTACCTCGGCAACCAATGAAGATTGTTAACCATTCTAAACCCATACATTACTTTTGACTGAATCAATCAACCAAACTCCCAACCTAGCGAGCTGATGAACCTCATGAACTAAATCCTTTCAACCTCAACATGGGCAAAACTACCCATATATAATCTGCTAAGGGCGTCAGCTGCAATATTGACCTTACCTAATTAATACAACACACTCATATCATAATTCTTCAACAACTCTAGCCACCTTCTTTGACGAAGATTTAAATCTTTCTGAAAGAAAACATACTGGAGGCTCTTGTGATCAGTGAACACATCAATATGAAATCCATAGAGGTAGTGCCTCCAAATATTTAAAGCAAAGACATATGCTTCTAATTCAAGATCATGGGTCGGGCAGTTCTTCTAATGAGATTTGAGCTGTCTAGAGGCATATGTTATAACTTTACCTCATTCAATCAACACGCAACCAATTCCAACCTTGGAAGCATCACAATAGACCATAAAACCATCTAAACCCTTTGACAGAGTCAAAACTAGAGCAGAGGTGAGTCGATTCTTCAACTTATAAAAACTCTTCTCGTAGGAATCAGACCATTAGAATTTGAACTTCTTTTGAGTTAGTCTCGACATGGGAGAGGCAATAAAAGAAAATTCTTCAACAAATGGTCTATAGTAATCGGAGAAAACTAAGAAACTCCTAATATCTGATGGAGAGATAGGCCTAGGCTAGTTCAATACTACTTTGGTCTTTTGATGATCAACTCGAATGCCTTCACCCAAAATAATATGACCGAGAAAATTTATAGATTTTAATCAAAATTTACACTTATTAAACTTAGCGAGTAACTGGAAATCTTTAAGACTCTATAAAACAACCTATAAATAGTCTGGGTGCTCACCCTTACTACACGAATAGACGAGGATTGATACGAGCACGATCATAAAGATGGGCGTACATGAGCATGCATGGAATCAAGCCGAGGGAGTGTATAAGTTGAATTATGAAGAGGTCTTTGGAAACAACAAAGCCTCCCCTACATACACTCCAAGGGCGCCTCTTTTTCTCCCTTTATTAAGGGGTTTTTGGACCTTCCACTCTATGTTGTAATAAGTCTATAAATAGAATAGTATTAGGTTATTATTTCTTTAGCTTTTGAATATTGTAGAAAGTCAATCTTGAAACGTCCTCTCTTCTTTCTTGGAGAGTGAACACCTTAGTTATAGGGCTTAGAATGGTCAAAACCAAAATGAGGGTCATACTAGTGTGGAATCACTAGTGTTGCAAACTTTTCTAGAAACGTTGGTGCTTGAGCAGTGGAATCCCTCTTGTGTCTCTGTAAGAGAGTGGTGATTGTGTGTATAGGTATTAAGTGTCCTTAGATTAGATATATCTTAGGGTTCTTAGGACTTATACATCCATTTTTCATTCTATCTATCCTTTAATCTATTGTAAATAATTTGTATTTTGTGCTTCTCTTCTTGTTCCATTTTGTGTTCTTGTTCTTGTTGAGTTTTCTGGACTATTTTGTGATGTTTTTGTGGACTATTTTGTGTCTTCATGGGTTGTTCTGTATCAAGGATGTCATATATAAATACTATGATGAACATGCCCAAGTACTGCTTGAACACTTTGTTCATCAGGTCCATGAAAGCTACAAGAGCATTTGTTAGTCCAAGGGATATAACTATAAATTTGAAGTGACAATATTAATTTCTGAAGGATGTCTTCAAAATGTGACACTTTCCAACTCTGAGCTGATGATAGTAGGATCTAAGGTCTATTTTAGAGAAAAAATTGGCACGCTGAAGTTGGTCGAACAAGTCATCAATCCTGGGGATGGGATACTTATTTTTTATTATGACTTTGTTTAACTGACGCTAGTTAATGCACATTATGAGAGAACCATCTTTCTTGTGCACGAATAGAACTAGAGCACCCCATAGAGAGACACTAGGTCTGATGAAACCTGTGTCTAGGAGATCTTTTAACTATTCTTTCAATTTCTTAAGCATGGATAAATCCATTCTATAAGGTGGAATTGAAATAGGATGGGTATCTGGGTAGAGATCTATTCCAAAGTCAATTTCCCTATCGGTAGGAACTTTGGGTAGATCTTCAGGAAATACTTTTGGAAACTTATTCACATTAAAAATAACTCAAGACTCAGGATCTTAGAACTTGAGTCCTTGACTCGAGCAAGATGATAGATGTACCCTTTGGGAATTATTTTCCTCGCCTTAAGAAAGGAGACAAACTAACTTATAGGTATCAAGGCGCTACCCCTCCATTCTAAGACTGACTTATTAGGAAATTGAAACTAGGCTACTCTATTCCTACAATCAACTGAGGCATAGCAAGAGTAGATCATATCCATAACAAGAATAACATCAAAGTCAGTTATCTCTAACTCTACAAGATTGACTAAGGTAACTTTCTGAGATACTGTGACTGGGAAATTTCTGTATACCTGTCTGGCAATGATAGAATGACCAACTAGAGTAGAAACTAAGAAAGGATCTATGAGGATTTTGGGACTGATGCCAAAATTGACTACTATATAAGGAGTGACAAAATAATGTGTGGCTCTGGGATCTAATAATGCATACACTTGAAGATAAAAGACTTACAATATAATAGTAACCACATCAGGAGAACCCTCCTGCTTTGTTGAGTCTGAAGGGCATAAAGTCAGTTCTAATGTTGTCCACTAGTTGCATTAGAAGTGGTACTTTGTGGAGTCGGGCGACCTGCTAAAACTGATGAGGAGTTTGACTGACCTAGCAGACGAAAATCCTTACCCCACTGTGCAACCACTAGGAAATCCCTCATTTTGTTGCTTTACTTTCCGTACCCAAAACAAGAATGACTACCATCCATTCACTTACCCTTGTGGTTCCTACCACATCTCCTACAAACTAGGTTGGTATGACACTATTCGCGCTACCCTGAGTCATAGATCCTGGCCTTCTATCATAAGTATCTTATGTAAACTTAGGCACTTGGACACTAGCTGATGATACGGATGGGGCTAAAGATTTTTGGTAGAATTGAGAAAGATTCCCACCATCTGACCTCTACTGAGAGAAATTGAAATTGTCGGTCCTGGACATCTTATTTTCCCTTTCATTCTCCTTGATTTTCTCTTTCTCAATCTACTGAGAATGAACCATCAATCTAGAGAGTTCTCTATACTTAATAAACATAGTCATATTTTACCCTTTGACTACATACTCAGAAATACCAGATTTGAACTTTCTGATTCAAGCCCTAGAATCAGACACTATAGTCAGAGCATACTTTGCCAACTGCATAAACTTGAGTGAATGCTCCTTAACAATCAAACTTCCAAACTTCAAGTTAATGAAATCTTGCGCGTTGGCTTCCCTCAACTCAAGTGGGAAGAACCTACTAGAAAAGCAGTAGCAAACTCATCCTACTTTATAGGCCCTACATCGGCATCTCTACCCTCTTTCACTACTTAACCCAGGTTTGAGCCACACCTTACAATTAGTAAACAGCTAAATCAATACTTTTACTCAAGATGAAACCCATGATCTCAGTCACCTTTTGCACACTATCTAAAAATTCTGGGAGATCCTCCTCGGGTTTGGACCCAAAGAACACCGAGGGATTCATCTGAGTAAAGTCTCAAATCCTAGTTGTTGTTGTATTTTCTCCTAGGTTTGCTGGGGTAACAACTTGCTGATTATTTTGAGCTGACATGTATTGTGCCAATGAAGTGAAAGCAACCCTAAATTTAGCATGCGAGACCTGCTTATTCAGAGGGTCTTCAGGAATAGGCGATGGTGTTGGCTGGTCTTCATTCCTCCTTCCATTAGCTCTTTTAGGAGACATTTTATATAAATTGGTAGAGGATGAGTTATAATAAAAAACTTAGTAGATTTCACACCCTATCACATGAAATGAATCATAAAAGAGGTGTGAATTTCCCAAAATATTTTGTAGCCTCTCATCCATAAGTATGGCATGCTTCACACCCATGAATAAGACTCTACTTAAAGTGGCTTATAGACACCCAGGACAATTTAAACCTTGTTCTATGATACCATGTTTGTCATGAACTGAGACTACCCCTAGTTGTAACACGGTGCTTAGAGTCACAAGTGACCTCTAGCTAACCCATGGCCTGCATAAGCTATGATTGTTGAAGAAAAGTAACAGAATACTAAGTGGAAGGTAACTAAATTAAACTGATGCTGAATAATAATAAAGTCAATACTAATGTTGTTTGAAATACTTCATGAAATTGAAAACATATCGAACTTTTTGTCTGTCTAAAAGTCGCTAACTTATGATGAACTATTGCTACAAGTGCCCAACAAACTCTATCTAACTAAAATGATGTAAAATACTGAAAATAAACAAATAATGGCTAGTCCTCGACTGATGAGGACTCACCAAGGCTATATCTAGGTAGAAAATAAATGTTTTAAGTGTGATTCGGGTACTAAGCATGTGAACCTATATTATGAGACAATATAGCACAAAGAAGTAAGGCTATAGCTAAGTGGAAAATAAATGTTTTAAGTGTGGTTCGGGTACTAAGCATGTGAACCTATATTATGAGACAATATAGCACAAAGAAATATGCGATCAGTACTTTGAATATACTGAGTATATGATATGGAAGAGACTAACTGGTATATAAGCTAAACATAAATGCATGAACATGTAAACTAAAAACAAGACCAAGTGTAAATATATGTTGAATAAACTAAATATCTTGGTAACTGAATATCTGAATACTGAACACTTTGTCAAGAAAAGATAAACTTAACATAAACTTAAACTGAATTCGGGATTGTGTGAGATAACAATAACTGATATTCCCCAATCTAAGTTAATTGAGGTCTAAACTATAACCCTAATTGGAAAGGTGTCATTACCTTGCCAAGGGTACCAACACTAGATGGCATGGATTTACTAAACTAAAGTAATGAAGGACTAGGGTGTTATTTCTTTAATAGTGGGTGATCCCTTATAACCTACAGTGGTGTTGCAGTTCTGGAACACAGGTTCTTCTACTAAAGGTCTCAATCCTCAATAGGTGGGTTAACCTTTATCCCTACATACACTCGGTGTAAGTACTACTCACAACTAAACTAACACTAATAATTGAGAACTGCTTAACATAATCTGATTACTGATATATGCTAAACATGATAACTTTCTAAATTTAGCAACATGAACATTATCTGAATGGCTCATAACTTGAAAACTGATATATGCATGACAATCTAGGTATCAAGTGTTCATAATCCACCAGCTTTGACTAATGCAACTGAATATGATAACATTTATAGATCATGATAAAGGGGGATTTCACAATTTAAAGTAAACAAACTCAACAACTTCATGATAGGAAAATTCATGATCTTAAACATTGGTAAATCACTATTCTTTGAGAAAACACATATTCATGGTTTGATTACACACATGAATTAATTAGAGAAGGGTAACTCATATTTGACTTGGAACATAATTCAAGGGGAAGGGAAATTTGCTTAAGAATTTAAGAGTTCTTAGGACTCAATGGGTGGAAGGGACCCATTGATGAAATTCTATATACCTGTTGTGAATTCTTTAGGGAATTACTTGGAACTTATGGTTGAACTTGGACAACCCTAGTTTTCTTTGGAGAAAAAGAGAATTGTTTTCTTTTTGCTAAGTGTAATGATTTTGGAGTTTGTAGAGTGCTAGGGTAATTTTAATCCTTTAATAAATGATATTGTAGTGCCCAAATGATGTGGATTTGGTATTAAAATATGGGAATTTACCAAAAATCCCATTTTAAAATCATGTAGGGATTTTTCGTTCCAGTCGTCACGACTAAGCCAACGACTCGTCACGACTGGTCATGAGTCGTGGTCTAAGTTATGACCTAAAGCCCTAAGTTTTGAGCCTTCACTATTAAGGAAATGACTCCCACACCAAACAACTTATTAGATTAAATCACGAGTCATTAGGGGTGTAGTGGGTTGAGACTAAATTTCTAGTTTTCTTACTATTGTGGCAACGAGTCCATGCAATGACTTATTATGCCTTATAAAAAGTCGTGAGTTAGACTCATTCTCACTGGAAAAAAATTTGAGACCCTCACTAGAGTGCCAACGACTGATGCATAATGAGTCATTATGTCTAGTAACGGCTCACTACCTGAGCCGTTGTAACTAGCAGTATGGCATGCCCTTAGGAAATTTTCTATATCTTTTTGCCATAACATTGGATTAAGGCGAGACTAGTAGGATTGTAAAGCCAATTTAGTGGCCTATCCTTTGATGGGTATAGAACTTGAAAACATAGGGTACTACATGAACCAACCAATAAGAGACATGCACCTCCTCCCATAATGACCCTTAAATAGGGCCATTAAAATACAAGAGTGATAGTTGTTATTGTAAGAAAACTCAATCATTAGCAAGTGGTCATTCCAACTAACCTTGAAATCAATCACACACATCCTATAAGGCCTGGATGGTTCTCTCTGCTTGATCATTTATCTGCGGATAAAAATTTATACTGAGATAAACTTAGGTACCAAGTCCTTTCTGAAAAGACTTCCAAAAATAAGAGGTAAACTAGGTACCTACGTCTGAAATGATCGTCAAAGGAACTCCGTGCAACTTTACTAGCTCCCTAAGAGTCTAGCATAATCTTCAGCTGAGTCTGAAGTGTTAACTGGTAAAAAATAAGCTGACTTAGTCATTCTATCCACAACTACCTAAATAGAATCATGCTGATGACGAGTACGAGGCAACCCTGTGATGAATTCTATATTCACCACTTTCCACTTTCACGGAGGAATACTGAATTCCTAAAGTGTACTACTAGGTTTGGTTCTCAACCTTAACTTGCTGGCAATTTGGACACTTAGCCATGAATTCCACAATATCCTTCTTTATACCATTCCACCAATAGACTTATCGCAAGTCATGGTACATCTTAATGGCTCCTGGTGAATAGAATATCAAGAATTATGAGCCTCTGCTAACATTTGTTGCCTCAAATCATTCACATTCAGAACATATAATCTACCCTGGCAGTGAAGAACAACATCTCCCCCTTATGAAAAAACCTCAACCTTCTAATTTTGAACCGTCTCTTTCAACGTAAGCAAAGTAGGATCTCAATCCTTCTTTTCCTATACCTCAAAAACTAAAGAAGATTTCAAACCATTCTAAACCCAAACACTACCTTCGGTCAAATCAACCAATCGAACTCCCAACCTAGAAAGCTGATGAATCTCATGAACTAACTCTTTCTTTTAATCGTTCATGTGAGCAACACTACCCATAGATAACCTGCTAAGGGTTTTGGCCAATATATTGTTCTTACCTGGATGACACAAGATGTTCATATCAAAATCCTTAAAAAACTCTAGCCACCTTCTCTGACGAAGATCTAGATATTTTTAGCTGAAAACATATTAGAGACTTGTAATCATTAAACACAATAATATGAACACTATAAAGATAATTCCTCCAAATCTTTAAGGAAAATAGGGTTGTTGCCAACTTAATATCATGAGTCGGGTAATTATTCTCATGAGATTGGAGTTGTATAGAGTCATGAGCTATAACCTTACCCACTGCATTAACATATAACCAAGACCAACTTTAGAAGCATAGAGGAAAATACTTCAACAAACTTTTGGTAGAAATTGGCTAAACCTAAGAAATTCCTGATGTCTAATGAAGAGATAGGTCTAGGATAGTTCCTATACTTTATTTTGGAGATCAACTCAAATGCCTACCAGAAATGATATGATCAAGGAATGATACTGATTTCAACAAGAATTCACACTTACTAAACTTAACAAATAACTGGTGATCTTTAAGAGTCTGCAAGACAATTCTCAAGTGATATTCATGTTCACCCTCACTCTAAGAATATACACAGATGTCATCTATGAAGACTATAATGAACTTGTCTAAGTACTGCTTGAACACCCTATTATTTAAGTCCATAAAAGTTATAGTGGCATTCGTTAGTCCAATAGACATAACTATAAATTCAAAGTGACCATACCAAATTCTGAAGGTCGTATTCAAAATGTCACAATCTCTGACTCTGAGCTGATGATAGCCAGATTTAAGGTTTATCATCAAGAAACAGTGTGCACCCTAAAGTTGGTTGAACAGGTGATCAATTCTAGGGATGGGATACTTATTCTTGATTTTGAATTTATTTAACTAATGGTAATCAATGCATATTCTTAGAGAACCATCTTTCTTATGCACGAATAGAAATGGAGCACCCCATGGAGAGACACTCAGCTTGATGAAACCTTTGTCTAAGAGATCCTTCAATTACTCCTTTAATTATTTATGCTCAGTTGAAGCCATTCTGTATGGTGGAATTAAGGTAGGCTGGGTATCTGGAAGGAGATTTATTTCAAAGTTAATTTCCCTTTTGGGAGAAACTCCGGCAGGTCTTTGAGAAATACTTCTGTAAACTAATTTATTACTAGAATTGACTCAAGACTCGGTATTTTATAATTGGAGTCTTTGACTCGAATGAGATGATATATGCACCCTTTGGAGATCATTTTTCTTGCCTTAAGGAACCAGACAAACCGACCTATAGGCACTGGGGTACTACCTTTCTATTCTAAGACTGCTCATTTGGGAATTGAAATTGGACTATTTTATTTCTACAGTCAATTGAGGCATAACAAAAGTGGAGAAAATACATGCTAAGAATAATATCAAAATCATTCATGTCTAACTCTACAAGATCGATTTAAGTTACTTTTTGAGATACTATGATTGGGCAATTTCTATATTCCCATCTAGCTATGACTGGACTACCGACTGGGGTAGAAATTGAGAAGGGTTCTATAAGGATTTTATGATGGATACCAAAATCTACTACTATATTGAGAGTCATGATGAAGAGTATGGCTTTGGGATTTAATAATGCATACGTATAAAGGTGAAAGACTTGTAATGTAGAAGTAACCACATAAAGAGAACCCACCCAGTCCTATCGAGACTGAAGGGCATAATGCCTATTTCTATGTTGCACACTGGTTGTACTAAAGGTGGGACTCTTCTATGTTGGGCGACCTGTTGGAACTGCTGAAGAGTTTGTCTGGCCTTATTGTTGATCATTCATAACTGTCTGTGTAACTATTGGGTAATCCCTTATTCTAAGGCCTGACTTTCCATACCCAAAACAAGCATCGCCATCGGCCATAAACTCACCCTTGTGGTTATTACCACGTATCTTGCAAATTGGGTTGGTGCAAATACTATTCATGCTACCCTAGGACTTAAAGCATGGCGTCCTATCATGAGTATCATTTTTGAATTTGGACACTGAAGTACTAGCAGAAGATGGGGATACGACTGAATATTTTTATTAGAATTGAGAATGATTCCCACCCTCTAACCTTGGTTGAGAAAAATTAAAGCTACTAGTTCTGGCCCACTTATTCTCTCTTTTTTTCTTTCTGAGGTTCTTCTCCTCAATCTACTGAGCATGGAACAAAAACCTGGAGATGTCCATCTACTTAATCAACACAGTTGTCTACACTTCCTAACCATATCCTTAGACACATCAGACACAAACTTACTCATTCGGGCCCTAGAATCAAACACCATAGTCAGAGCATACCTTGCCAATTGAGTAAACTTGAGTGAATACTCCTTAACACTTATACTTCCCTACTTTAAATTAATGAACTCCTGCACTTTGGCTTCCTTCAACTCAAGCAGGAAGAACCTATCCAGAAATACTGCAGTAAACACTTCCCACTCTACTAGCCCTATATCTATGCCCCAATATTTCTTCCACTACTTGAACTAAGTATGAGCCACTTCTTGTAGTTTGTAAGCATTCAAGTCAGCACTCTCATTAGAAGTAACATCCATGATATCGGTCATATTTTGAACACTGTCCAAGAATTTCTATGAATCCTCCTTAAGAGAAGCATAATTAATTTTCCATTTATATACCCATGTGTTATTTTAAGGTGGATTTCATTAGTATGAGCATATAAGTATATTTTTTGGAAGTATTATTTAGCACTGAGAAGGGAATGTGGGTTTAGCGTATCCTATTCTCCAAAAACTATGTGCTACCATAGGTTTAGAGGCCTCGCCAGAAAGTGTCCTCCCATTTTCCCAATATGGGATAACTTTAATAACCACTCTAAGTTAAGGCTCTATTCCTATGGAAAGGGTAGAACAACTCTCCTCAACATGGGTAGGATGTTGGACTCTATGATAGCTCACATGGTTTATGTCGGTTATAAGCATCTCTCATAAAAGTAAAGATTTTAGAAACTTTGTGTAATGACTCACTAAGTTTTCAGATTATGTTTTATTATTCAAGTTTTATGATATTTTAGCTTTTATTATATTCATGATCAAGGTGATTCCTTTTATACTTAGCATACATGATTTAGAAGTATGTTTAGATTTAGTTCACACACATAGTATATTCCAGGAGTACTTACCATATATATGTTTGTGTGGCTACATTGTTTCATAATGTAGGAACTAGTTACAGCTACAGACAATAATTAGACAGTTCGTAGCTTCTAGTCCACAGGTGATAAGTACTCTTGATTCGAGGACTCGAGTAAATTATAGGTCCAGTATTATATATTTTATTCAGTTGTATTGTTTAGGGATAGCTGGGAGTTACCGGCTACCTATAGTCAGTAATAGTAGAGGCTTTATAGACAGTCAGTCAAAGTTGATGTATTCAGTTTCAGTTTTCTTTTGCATAATTAGTGTTGTAAATGTTTTAAAATTGTAATTTATTGAGAAAGTTTATCTAATGATGTCTCTTTCACTTATTATTTCCAATTTTATATAATTTATTCAATTGCTCACAAATTATGTCAGTATCATGGATTAGCTTAGGATCACTTTTCTTAAATCATTTTCATGAGGAACTTGTGGATTTCATGTCTTATTTGAGATCATAAGATCAAAACTGAACTTTAATCATGTTGTAATACCTGTAATTTGAACTGATAAGCTTAACCTTCTTGAAAATTGAAATCATTTAACATCTCAAAAAGGCTTCATATCAAAATATTAAACTCAATACTTAAAATTACTTTCATGGATAAAATCATTACTAAACATGAAATCATATGCAAAATAATGTTTCATTCATGTGAAAGCATGAAAATCTCAAAGCATAAGGAAAGTGGGTATAAGCCCTAGTAAGGCCATTTCTTCAAATTTAATTAAACATCAAACTTTTGGGCACAAGGATCAAAGAGTGTCCTTTTTCAAACCCCATATACCTGAATTTATTGACTTCTTGGAGGAGAACTTAAATTTGGAGCCTTGGAAGTTGAAATTTGGGAAGAAATTTTAATTTTATCCCTTAGGAGCGGAGAGAAGAATGAGCATTGAAAACTGACTATAATAGGTAAATAACACTTATGGAATTATTTATGTTGTGTGAGAGGAGTTGAGGTGGGGAAAAAAACAAAATATCCCTAAGGAAATAGGACAGGATTTCTGGAATTTCTCAGTTGACAACTTGTCAACTTAGTCATCAATCTCAAAGTGAATTTGCACACTTTCTAGTTAAGGTTGATGACTTAGTTGACAGGTTGTCAACTAGTTGGGGTCTTATCAACTTAGTTGTCACCTTATCTAAATAATTTAAGGCCTTTCTGGTTAAAGCTGATGACTAAGTTAACAGCTCGTCACTTAGTTGATAGCTTGTCAACTCAAGTCGTCACCTTCTCTCAGGCAGACACTCTCTAGGTAAAATAAGCATAACTTTCTTCTCTGATATCTGATTAAGGTAAAATCAAATATATTTGAAAGAAGACTAGAAGATCTTTCATTTGGTGCTTATTGATGTCCAAAATTCTATATATTCTAGAAGTTACACTTATTTAAAATTTACCCTTGTAGGATCGAATTCTAAAACTCAATCGATACAAATGCTTTCAACTCAACTTTGCTCTAAGTGCTTCCTATAATCAAAATCAAATTAAAAAAACTTTACATAAAGGTTAATGGTCATGATACTTATCTATGGTTTGAAATAATTGCTTTGGGGCCTTTAAACATATGATGAATTGCTAAAAACTTAGCTAGGATATTATGGGGTATTACATATAACTTTGCATTGCATCAATTATTTCATCCAATATTTGACCATGCATATCCATGTTAAATTTGTACTTTATAAAGTTGACTACGTTGGTATCAAGTTCCTAGTGTATCTTTCTTTCATGATACCCGCCTATATAAAGGAGTGTTCTTTCTCTTATATAAACCATAAAATTAATATAGGAACAACATTAAAAACAATATTTATTCTATAATTACTTTTATGATTCCTCCATAATCTAACATTTTGCTTCAAATTGAGCTTGTGATATATGATATCAGTTGTACCATAGTAATAATTCCATACTTTATCAGCAATCTCACCTTTTAGGAATAGCTGCTCAATAGTTTCTCTCTTAGTAATATTGTAACATCCACAATTGTTAAAGGTTTCAGGATTCCATTTATTTATTAGAGAAGCTACAGGGACCAACCTTAAAAAATCCTCCAAGAAAGAAAAGAGTACTTAAAAGGAAGTATTTTGTACAAAATACCTTTTAGGTCTACATTAACAACAACTTTATTCTAAGTAACTTCCATGCACTCAGTGAATCGACCATTATTGTTCTTAGGCCACTAAGGATTGTCCACCACATTCACATATATAAATGGCCCCACTTTATTTTTGACATGATTGACTACATACTCTGGGACTTCATCCTGTATTTTTTCATAGTCTCGTCCTTCTTTATTCAGAAATTCACTAATATCATTCAAAGGATGGTAAGAGTGAACCCCGGTAGGGTGAAAATACAATGGAACAGAGTTTGTCCATTTTTCAAACCATATAAAAGAAGTTCAACTCTTTGTTTCCCACCATAAGCACTGTTCAACCTTCTCCCTATTATTCGACATAGCTTTCTATACTTGGGAGCCCCATCTCTATTTCACCAAAGTTGGAATCTTTTTCTACAATACTTATTCTAAAGCTAATTGGTCCACAAATTATTTTGTATCCTGAACCTCCACCACAACTTGGCATGCATTACTTTTGAAATAGTTCCAATAGATCTAAACCCTAATCCCCCATCTTCTTTGGGTAACCAAATCTTATCTCAAGAAGACTAGTGTTTGCTTCTAACTACTTCTTTATTATGCCAAATGTATTTTGCAAAAATCTTTTGTAACTCTTTAATCACACTTTTTGGAGGGATAGTTACTGATAAGACATATATGGGAATGCTTTGAAGGACATTTTTCAACAACACATCCCTCCCACATAAGATAATAATTTACCATCCCATGCTTGAGTTAATTTCTCACTTTATCCATAGAATATGCAAAGTGTTCTTTCTTCTTCTTTGAGTGTAAAATTAGATAGGCAAAGTATTTGAGAGAAAATAAACCTATTTCCATCCCTGTGAATTATTCCACCAGCTGAAGCACCCTTCTTGAAATGTTCTGGTGTATATAGAAAAACTTATGTCCTTGTTCACTTTCTGTCCAACTCTTTTTTGTATCACTATAAAATCAACATAATTTTTCAAAGGGAATATTCATTAGGTGAAGCAAAGATTATAGTGTCATCAGTATATGCCAAGTGATTGAGATTTGGACTCCACTTAGGCATACTATATACCATATAAGAATCATCCTCAAAAAGATGATTGACCTTGTCATAACTTCAGTAGATAGGATAAAAAGAGTAAGAGATAGGGGATCTCTTTGTTTCACCCCCTAGTAGAATGGAAAAAAACAATTGATTGCCCATTTAATAACACTGAATAGTAGTTATTCAAGAAACCTCTAAATTATGTTCACAATCCAATTTCATTAAAAAGTACCAAGAGACTCTGCCATAAGCTTTTTCCATGTCCGAACATTAGCACCACATTAGAAGGTGTACCTCTTTTTCCTATGTTAATAATCACTTCGTGTGTTAATAACACTTTTTCAATAATATTTCTCCCTTGATAAAACCTACTTAGTTATAAGGAATCATCCTAGGAAAAATATTCTCTAATTTATCATGAATAATTGTTGAGAGAATTTTATTCACAAAACTACTCAAACTAATTGGTCTCAATTCTGAAAAATATTGTACATTATCATTCTTAGGAGTGAGAAGCAAATTAGTATGAATAATTATTCAGGAAAGGTATTATAATACAATAATCAAGAGCACAAAGAGTACAAGGTATTGTCAAAGGTTCAAGTTTTGGATTGAAGACCTTTTTGAGCCTTTTCAAGCCTTGTTCATGCAAATGGAAGCTTATGAGAGCATGATGCCTTCAACCAAGGGAGTGTATTTGCTAAAACGTAAAGAAGAGCTTTGAATACACTCCAAGTCAGCCTTGGATACACTCCAAAGGCGCCTCAACTTAGGGATATTATGATCTTTTGAGACACCCTTTTTACACTCCAAAGGAGCACCCTTCATTAGGGGTATTTTAGATATTTTCTTGTAATAGTATAAATAGATCTTTAACTTTCATTTTTCATTAGACTTTGATGAATTGAAATTGAGTATTACTCTTAGTGTAGTTTCTTTACTTACTGTAGGGCTTGGAAAATCCATCTTAGTGTAGGTCTTGGAAAAGACATCCAAATTTGAGAATTTAATACATTTGATGGATTTCATTTGTGTTGATCAAGTGGCAAGAAAGGTGTGATTGAGAAGTGTGAATACCTTTGGTCCACCTAAGAGTGAGGTTTGAAATACCATTGATGAGGTGTGTTTGAAGGTTTGATATACTTTCTTGTGCTAATCATTGGTGATAGTAAGGGTCTCGTTACCTATCTTTACTTTTATGCATCTCTTCTTCATCTCCTTTCTTATTGTGTTGTTTTCTTTGTCTTGTGGTTGCTGATTTTTGAGTCTTGAATCCTTAATTTCATATTTAGTATTTTATTCTTGTATTATTTGGTATCAAAGCCATGTATTTGAGTTTTCACCAGCACTCTAAGTCTTGGATCGAAGAAAATCTTCACAAAAAAAGAGTCTAGAGTCAAAAAAATCCTCAAAAAAATTATGTGTTGTCTTGTTGTTTGGTAGTAGATCCGAATTTCACAACTTAGATCTACTAATTTTTAGCTTCTGTTGATAGTTTCTAGTGTTAGATTCTTGTTCTCTAGAACTTAAAGGGTCTAGATCTAAGTTTAGAACAAGATTTGGTTGTTTTTGAGCTAGGTCCATTGTTGTGGCTTGTTTGAAGCTTTTGAGGAGGAATCTTATTTTTTATCAACTTGTTTGCGGTATTTTGTGGATGTTTTTATGTTGTTTGTGCTTGGTTTGGCAAAGGGAACCTAAATCTAAAAGAAAAATTGAAGTTAGGGTTCATTTGCCTAGTGGTCAAACCTTAGTCAACTCTTGAATATTCATATTGTTCATCCACCATCTTCAAATCTTGTTGAAGAAAAATATTCAAGTAGCTTGTTTGATCCTAAAAGGGAGAAGAAAGAGAGTGTACTAAGTGTTTGTACAAGAATATTCCCTAGTATATTCTAAGCCTTCCAAAAAGGAAGAGGGGACAAGGGGACAAGCAAGTACAATTGAAAGTACACTTGAGGGGACCAATCCATTTTGAATTCATTTAAAGCTCCAAAAAGGATTCAAACCTTCATGTTTCCCCTAAAACCGAAATTCTTCTTCCCTAAAGGAGTGTTTGGCCGAAACATGATATTTGGTATTGAAAATTTTGAAAAGTGACGTCCAACCACAAGCTACCACATCATCACTTTATGAACAACAAAATTGAGTCCTAAAATTAGATTTATTAGTTTCTAATTTTTTATTCTAGTTTCTTGTGTGTTAAACTCTATCACTAATTAGCAAGCTAGTAATTACCTACTAGATTGATAATTAGTTTTGAGTCTACTTGTTCATGTCTTTGATTTTTGTGTGCTTTTCTCATTTTTAATTCATAATAGTTTGTTGGTTCAAAGCCGTGCATCATTTATTTGAGTCATATCAAAAGAAAAATCAATTCCAGTCCAAAACATATTCACCACTCAATTCACTTTCCAAGTATTTCCAAGTATTCAACACTAATGACACCAAGTGTGAGGTGATATCCGAGTGTAAGTGTGGTGAGGATTATTGAACTAATGTGTTTGTTCATTTTGTATGTTTTTGATTGTTTGTTAGGTACTTACTCATGGAAAACATGGGTTCAAGTTCACAATCCATTGGTAATGATATTGGTGGACTCATCATGGCTCAAATTGAGGCCATGAATCAAAAGATAGCAAGAATGGGTTCGAATTTGGGAGCAATAAAGGACATATAGGAGATATGAAGGGTTATGTAGGATCAATGAGGAGTGAAATAATTAAAATGAAAGTGGGTCTTGATAGACTATGTCCACCAAAGCCTCCATAAGTTAAAATACCTCAAAACCAAAGATTCTACACTTCCCAAAATCCAAAGCCACCAACCCAAATCCATCCTCAACAAAAATCGATACCTCATCTCCAAACTATACTAAAACAAGGCCCCTCCATCCAAGGAGAATAATTCTAAGCCTCAAGATGGAGAGATAGTGTATGGAGAAGTACAAGAAGAATGTAAAGAAAAAAATAAAGATAAAGGGAAGCCACGGCTTGTGATCTTGGAAAGGGAGAAGCAACTTTGATTGTGGATCTTGTCCACAAAAGACCCTTGATATTCGCTAACCCAAATTCTAGCACTTTGACTAGCATTGATTCTTCTTATGTGCAGGTTCAATATCATATGTTCTCAAAGAAGAATCCAAAAGGAGTTCCACACACACACACATGGTTGACGAGTTAATGGAACCCTTGGCTGAAAGTTCCAATATTTGAACAAGTGATGAAGAAATGAATATAAGGGGATATCTTGACATATTCCATTGTGAAGTGTATCATGAGGTCTTCCATGATGCAAAACCAAGTGAAAAATACACTTTCCATGATCTACAAGGTAACAAAGCTATCTTCTACACTCCTAGAAACTTGTATTATTGTGATGTGGCTAGTAGTGGCCAAAGTGGTGTTATTTCGGATTTCCTTAGTGAAGAAGTGTATGAATCTTACTTTTGTGATACTCTTGGTGCTGATAGGTTGCATAAGGACCAAAACCTTGTTGTAAGTACGCAAGCACTAGTTGATCCTTTAGATGAAAAAATTAATTCTTTTTGTAAGAATAATTTATGTCCATCTAGTGCTAGCACTTTTGAATAATGTTCCATTACCAAGTGACAAGAGTATTCACACACTAGTTGACCCTTATCAAAACCAAGGTGAGTATACGTTGGTATGTGAGTTGCCAATAACTAGTGAGGGTGTGAAAAATGATCAATTGGGTAAAGCTGACCTTGATTTGCTAGAATGTTTAAGATACCCAAATTATGATTGTACTTGTACAAATGATTTTGATTATGATCACTTTGCTTCTTGTTATGTCTTGAATATGTGTGTAGGCTACACTCTTGAAAGATAAGGTGGTATTTGTTTAGGTATTCCATCTACTTCTTCTTTGTGTGTTTCCTATGATAAGCTTTAAACTAGTGAGTACATACATAAGGACACGAAAGTTGAAGTTGACTTGTATGATACCTCACTGAACTCTCTTTGCTCTCATGACATTTCCAATATTGATAGAGAGAGTATCCTTAATTTTGTGGATGGAACCTTAGGGGAAAATAAAAGTGGCCGAGACTTAATCCCTTAGTTACTTCTTCCTTTTAACCCCGGTGATTTGTTGGGTTATGGAAATTGCAACACAACCAACTTATTGCTTGGACAAAATGAAAATCATAGGTTGATTGTGGATATTGGAATCCTTCCTTATGATGAAAAGTCTTTCTTGGGGGTTTACAACCCACTTGATAGACCCAAGTTGTGCATGGAAGGAATTTTCAACAATGTTAAGTGCTCACTAAAGAAGGGGAGTAATAAAAAGAGTCAAGAGAGCTCATCCTTGAGAGATTCCATTCTTGACCAAGGTATCACTACTTGTAGGTCAAGAAGAGAGTTCCCTCTTGAAAACCTTTTAGATGAACTCCATTCTTGTGATAACCTTCTTTGTGACTTAGTTGTGATGAGAGACCCCTTTATCAAAGGTAGTTTCATGATTTAGGACCCTAAGGAAAATATGTCATTGCCTCTTTGGGGTATTTCTTATACATGTGAATCCTTCTTTGACACACTTGTGCTTAAGTTTCTTGAATCTCACCTTGTGGATGCCAAGTTTATGTTTCATTTGAAAGGAAGGATCCGTATGAGTTTAAATGACTTAATTCCATCATTATGTGCGAAGTCTTTTGAGCCCATTGTCATTCTTATAGATGATAGAACCTTGGATGATTTCTTTACAATTGATGCCTTCCTATACTACCTCATTACTTATGATGATATCCATGCTAGGTTTGGATTTGTTTTATGTCAGGACAAGACATTTATTTATTGGTCCACTTGGAGTTACAATGCTATAAGGCTTTTGTGGACCTTTGTAGTTGCCTTATATTTGGATGTTTTCCTTAGCCATTTCCTTTTTGATGCTTGTGGTAGGTGTTTCATGATCATAACAAAGGATAGTTAGTTGTATTCAAAAAGTGTACCCCCTTGGCATGATTACATAACATGTGGTACTAATGCTAACCCTCTTACCATAAGGATTGTGTGTTTGTTTTCTTATCTCTTTGGTGCTGCTTGATGTGAATTTGAGGAAAATTCCTTTCAATATAGAGAGGATGATACAATCATGAAGATCACAAAAGAGTACAAGGTATTACCAAAGGTTCAAGTTTCGGATTGAAGACCTTTTTGAGCCTTTTCAAGCCTTGTTCATGCAAATGGGAGCTTATGAGAGCATGATGCCTTCAACCAAGGTAGTGTATTTGCTAAAACGTAAAGAGATTTAAATACACTCCAAGGCAACCTTGAATACACTCCAAAGGTACCTCAACTTAGGGATATTATGGTCTTTTGAGACTCCCTTTGTAACGACCCAATTTTTTGGAATCGGAACGTCACATGGTGCTTATGATCCCAAGGGACCATAAGCCAACCCTCTACTGATATCTGTACCTAGACACTGTGTAATATAGATAATAAATGCGGAAACTAGCCATAAGGTTCAAAATATCTAAAAATACTCAAAATTTAAAAGTAAATACTGATACATCTATCCGAAAAGCCTCTAAAATATCTGAGCTGTTGAGTTGATGGGACATGTCTCCAACTAACTTCGTCTACTGAAAATAACTAAATTTGATGTGATAATAATAAAAATAAGGATCATCCTAGACTGAAGAGGACTCACTGCTATGTCTACTGCTGCTGACTGGGACTGAGCTGCTAAGGGTGCTCTGGATCTCGTGCCTCCGAACCTATGGTGTCAAATAAAACACCATAGCACAAATGCATCCATACAGGAATGTACCGAGTATGAAGATGAGGTAAGGATAAATGCAAGGGCTCATGCATGAACAATTACTTAACTGAATAATTATAAGAGTACTGAATGAGAACACATGCATGAATGCACAAACCATAACTGAAATCATCGTGACTAAAAATACTAAAACTTGGATACTACTTTACTACCATCAAAACTCACTACTAATTCCTGAGATACTGAACACTGAATCATCTGATACTGATAACTGAGTGCTGGAGTTGAGATCAATCTTATCTAGCGAGTGATCTCAAAAACTGATGATACTAAAACTGATTAACTAAATATACTTACGTCATTGACCAAATTTTGAGCTTTCTAATCTCGACTGACTGCATCGGAGATCAAATCTCTCTAATGGATGATTTTGAAATCTACTATCAATGATAAGAAAAGATCATATCTGAATCTGACAACAAGAATACTCTACTGAATATGAGACTGAGATCAAGCCTATCTGACGGGTGATCTCTATATCTGATAACAAGAATACTTAATGGAATATAAGGATGAGATCAAGCCTATCTGATGGGTGATCTTTAGATCTGATAATAACAATACTCAACTAAATTTTAGTTTGAGATCAATCCTATCTGACGGGTGATCTCTAGATCTGATTATAAGATTACTCAACTGAATCTGAGATTGAGATCAAGACTATCTAACGGGTGATCTCTAGATCTGATAACAAGAATACTCAACTAAATTTGAGATTGAGATCAAGCCTATCTGATGGGTGATCTCTAGATCTGATAACAAGAATACTCAAATAAATCTGAGATTGAGATCAAGCCTATCTTAAGGGTGATCTCCAAATCTAATACTAAATAACTTTATATGAGACCAAGCCTATCTGACGGGTGGTCCATGAATCAATGGAACTATCTGAGTCTCTTACTGAGATAGATGACCGTATCTGACAGTCATGATTTTTGAAGATTGATATTGAAACTATAACTGTAGGAAGTAGTCACTTAACCGACATGCCCTAAATCTCAACTGGTGGAGTCAAACCTGTAACACCAGCTGGAAGGGTGTTAATACCATGCCACGGGTAAAGACTTCTCTGGCCAAGCTAATCTGATGGGTGACCCTCGCAGGAAGTCAAGCCTAAGGAATATAATGGTCAAGCATATCTGACAGGTGACCAGCCTTTCCTGACGGGTGACTCCTGTATCCTGCACTGGCTATGCAGTTTTGGAGTTCAGGGATTGCTTCTAACGACTCTGCCTCTCTGACAGAGAGCTGCCATCCCTTCTCTCGCTCGGTGCTAGCTCCTACTCCTAACTGAAATACTCTGAAATGATTCTTAACTGAACACAAACTAAGATAAATCTTATACTAATCATATTTCTCGAATGATCTGACTGAGTTAAGCTGCATTCACTTGGTTCTGTATCTGACGAAGTACTACTAAATCTGGTTATCTAATTAAATAACACTGATCTTTGATTAGAGTACTCGATTACTACAGAGGTCAGAACTGAACACTTGAATACTATTACATCTGAGCTGGGTATAGAACTGAGGCTAGATTACTAGCGATACTGAGATTACGGTAATTATAGAGATTACTAAGATTTCTTAAGTTCTGTATCTATCTGAGAATACAGAGTTCTATAACTAGCTGAGTTCTGAGAATCATGGCTCTATTGGAATTATTATGAAAACTAATATGGGCTCTAGACAACAGCTAAATTGTCGGGAATAAATATCCCCAGGACTCGATAACATAAAAGTAAAACATAACCATTCTTGAATAATCAAGACCATGGACAATCATTCACAATCACAATCACTAACGCATTACTTCGAGCATTTAGGAATAATAAACATGTAATAACATAGGGGGACATGCTATTGGATCATGCTCCATTCAACATGGTCTTGCATCAAACACTTGGCATGTATTAAAGTCATAGCATGTATCAAAGAGAACATAATTGGGGAATTTCATGCTATCATGTCACAATTCATTCACTAAGGATTTTCAACAAACACTTGACATGCATGGGCTTGCACACAATTGGGGATTTCTAGTCAAAATGCTATAATGGCTCTAATTTCTTCACATATGCATTTTATCAAACATATGGGGAGCATGCTTTGTTTATTCCATAATTTTCTTCACTTAATTAACATAAACACATCACTTAACAAGCAAATTGAAGAGGTTTTATCATGAATATCATATACTAGGGTCAAAGCTTGAAAACCTTGCAAACAAACATGAATCAAAACTCAATAATAGCATGAACATTAATTTCAACTCACATGAATCATGAAAACCCACAAACATAAAATCTTTGAATTTTAGAAAAGGGTTCTTGAGATTTTTTGATAAAAGGGACCCAAGAATCAACATCTATATACCTTAGAGAAAATCTTTCTTGAAAGCTCTTGGAGAGATTCTTAATTTCTTGATTTTTCTTGAAAAAGAAGGAAGGGTTTTGATTTTGTAGAAACCCTAGTTTTTGATGTTGAAGATGAAGAATGAAATTTTGAGCCTTGATAGGATATAAATAGGGGCTGAAAAGAGTGGGAGAAGACCAAAGACCCCTTTAAAAATGAGGTAAAAATGTTGAATGGGGTCTGCAACGATCGAAGTGACGGTCCGTCGTTCAGTCTGACGGTCCGTCGGATCATCCGTCGCATGGAGGTCAAAAATAGAATACACTGCCTCGATGCGACATTCTCAGCGATGGTCGGTCACAAACCCAACAGTCTGTTGGATCGTCCGTCGTACGTTGTCTAGGATGAGGCCACACTGCCTCAGCACGACGGTCACATCGATGGTCCATCTTAGCCTCAATGGTCCGTTGTGCTGGCCGTCTCACTTGGGTGTCACTGCCTTGGTTGAGATGGGATGGGAGAAGGTCCATCAGAAGCTCGACGGTCCGTCAATCTGGCAGTCGCACCTAGGCAGTTCTGACTATTTTCAGTAAAACAGTCACAACTTCCTCATCCGATGTTGGATTTTGACAAAATTGGTATTGATGGAAAGCTTATTCAATGATCTACATGAAAAAAGTTGATATTAGGGAAATATTATACACAATTCAAAATATTTCTCTCTTTAAAAGACACTTCTCAACCTTTTTGGAACGGATTTACGCTTCGCTTAACACGCTCTAAGGCTCAGACGACGAGAGAAATTTATGGGGTATTACATTATATCCCCCTTGGAAACATTCATCATCAAATGTCGCTTGATAGGATAAGAATAATGATTAACTAAACTTACTCAAGGAACAAGAACATCTGAAACATGACTATGCAATTGGAACCACTGATACTCTGAGTTCTCATACTGGACATGCATTCCTTATGCATGGAATACTCAACGGAAGCTACTCATAAGCTTAATTCTCATAATGGACATGCATATCTAATGCATGGATGCATAACTGGGCTGATCTCATGAATGTATGACTAAACACACTGAAAAACTAAACTCCATCTACTAAACGTGCATATCTAATGCATGAATGTCTAACTGAACTGACTCTCGAAAGCATGACTGGCTATGCAATGATCACTGATGTTACTTCATAAGGAGAGTCTGAACATGCAAATGAATGAGTCTAAGAACATGACATCATCACAATATCATGGGGTATCTCCCCTTGGGACTCTATGTCCCTCTACAAACACCTTGTTGAAATACTGGGGCGGTGCACGGGGCACCTACGAACTGGGTCATGATTGACCGACTTAGATCTAAAACTCATGCATGACTCATTCTGACATATAAGCTCAAAATGGAAGCAAAGGATCTAGCAATGCATATTACAAAGATGAAGGAGTCATAACATACCTGTGTCTATATCAGGGAACTTTTCCTGATCATGGAGAGCCTGAAATCAATAGAAACTGTTCTGACACTGACCACTATTGGCACCGAAAGGGGCACTCTGCTAAAGAAACTCTCTACCTCTCTAAGCTAGCACTCTACATTCTCACATCCTGTGGCCTAGCTCACTATAACCAAAGCCTACATCACTACCGGATCTACACATACCTAGGTGGATCTTGTCGTACTCTCCATAAAGTGGATCGGTATGAACACTACTAACACTACTCAGGGCTTTGGATCCTAGCGCCCCATCATAACTGACATCCTCAAACTTCGGTGTAGGTACACAGCTGAGGATGGAGCTAGGATTGAAAATCTATAACTATGCTAAGAACGACTACCACCCTGGGACCCTGCCTGAGAGAAACCATGACTATCTGTCCTGCCTCTCTTACTCACTCTCTCTCTTTCTTTCGTCTTATCTGCCTCAATTTGTTGTGTATGCATCATCAGCCTAACAAAGTCCATATCTTTGTGAAGCATAGCAGTTCTATACTCTTTCAATATTAACTTGGACACACCAGTCACAAACTTACTCATACTCGCTCTAGGGTCAGCTATCAAGTCAGGAGCATACTTAGCTAACTGGTTAAACTTAAGAAAATACTCTTTCACTGTTCATGAGCTCTTCTACCTTAGACTCTCTCATCTCTAACGGGAATAACTTATATAGAAAGGCATTTGAAAATTCTTGCTAAGTCACGGAAGTTCATCCTCCCCTTTACCCTTCTTTCACATCACTATCCAATCATAAGCAATATCCTTCAGCCTATAGAATGCTAACTCTACGCTTTCCTCCTCTAAAATATGCATAATCTGGGTGATCTTCCCCACCTCCTCTAGATAATGTTATGGGTCCTCAACTGCTACTGACCCAAAGAATTCTGGCGAGCTCATTCTTATGAAATCTCTAATTTTGTCTACGGCTGAAACAAGATGGGGCCACAGCCTGATGGTTACCCTGAATATTAGTCACAGCTTGGGCTAGAACCTAAAAAGCTACTTGAAACTTGGAATGTGACACACTCTCGTTCTCAGGATCTACTGGCGGAGGGGGTTGGTCATTAACTCTACAGATATAATCTCTACGAGGAAGCATACTCTATAAATAGAAAAAAGAGGTGGATTAGACTGAGGATCAACTTAAGCTCATTCTCACTCGCACGATATGAATACTAAAAGAAGGAAAACTACTCCTAAAAATATATTATAGCCTCTTGTACATAAATGTGGTGCGCAACACAACCATGCATAAGACTCTACTAGATGCGGTTTTTCGGACTCCCTAGGACACTATTGAATCTTAGGCTCTGATACCAAGTTTGTAATGACCCGATTTTCTAAAACCAGAATGTCACGTAGTGCTTATGATCCTAAAGGACCAGAAGCCAACCCTCTACTGATATCTGTACCTGGACACTGCATAATATAGATAATAAATGCGAAAATTGGCCATAATGTTCAAAACAACTGAAAATACTTAAAATTTAAAATTGAATACTGATACATCTATCTGAAAAGCCTCTAAACTGTCTGAGCTGTGGAGTTGATGGGACAAGTACCCAACTAACTCAGTCTACTAAAAATAACTAAATCTAATATGATAATAATTAAAATAAAGATCATTTTTGACTGAAGAGTACTCACTGCTATGTCTGTTGTTGCTGACTGAGACTGAGTTGCTAAGGGTGCTTTGGATCTCGTGCCTCCAAACCTATGGTGTCAAATAAAATACCATAGCACAAATGCATCAGTACGAGAATGTACCAAGTATGAAAATGAGGTAAGGCTAAATGCAAGGGCTCATGCATGAACAATTACTTAACTGAATAATCATGAGAGTACTGAATGAGAACACATGTATGAATGCATGAACCATAACTGAAATCATCATGACTCAAAATACTGAAACTCAGATACTACTTTACTGCCATCAGAACTTACTATAAATGCCTGAGATACTGAACACTAAATCATTAGATACAAATAACTGAGTGTTGGAGTTGAGATCAGTCTTATCTAGTGAGTGATCTCAAAAACTAATAATACTAAAACCGATTAACTAAATATACTCACGTCATTGACTTAATTTTAAGCATTCTACTCTTGAATGACTGTATTAGAGATCAAACCTATCTAATGGATGATTCCAAAATCTACTATCAATCATAAAAAAAGATCATGTCCGAATCTGACAACAACAAGACTCAACTGAATATGAGACTGAGATCAAGCCTATCTGACGAGTGATCTCTAGATCTGATAACAAGAATACTCAATGGAATCTGAAGCTTAGATTATGCCTATCTAATGAGTGATCTCTAGATCTGATAATAAGAATACTCAACTAAATCTGGGATTGAGATCAAGCCTATCTGACGGGTGATCTCTAGATCTGATAATAAGAATACTCAACTGAATCTGAGATTGAGATCAAGCCTATCTGACGGGTGATCTCTAGATCTGATGATCTGATAATAAGAATACTCAACTGAATCTGAGATTGAAATCAAGCCTATCTGACGGGTGATCTCTAGATCTGATAATAAGAATACTCAACTCAATCTTTGATTGAGATCAAGCCTATCTGATGAGTGATCTCTAGATCTGATAACAAGAATACTCAAATGAATATGAGATTAAGATCAATCCTATCTGACGGGTGGTCTCTAGATCTGATAACCAAAATACTCAATTGAATCTGAGATTTAGATCCAGCCTATCTGATGGGTGATCTCTAAATCTAATACTGAATAACTTTATATGAGATCAATCCTATCTGACAGGTGGTCCATGAATCAATAGAACTATCTGAGTTCCTCACTGAGATAGATGACTATATCTGATAGTCCTGATTTCTAAAGATTGATACTAAAACTATAACTGTGGGAAGTAGTCACTTAACTAACATGCCTCAAATCTCAACTGGTGGGTTCCAACCTATAACACTAGCTGGAATGGTGTCAATACCATGCCATATTTAAATACCTCTCTGGTCAAGCCTATATGATGGGTGACCCTCATAGAAATTCAAGCCTAAGGCATATAATGGTCAAGCCTATCTGACAGGTGACCATCCTTTCCTAACGGGTGACTTCTGCATCCTGCACTGGCTATGTAGTTTTGGAGTTTAGGGATCACTTCTAAAGACTCTCTCTCTCTCATAGAGAGTTGTCATCCCTTCTCTTGCTCTGTGCTAACTCCTACTCCTAACTGAAAGACTCTGAACTGATTCTTAACTGAACATAAACTAAGCTGAATCTGATACTGATCATGTTTCTCGAATGATCTGACTGAGTTAAGCTGTATTCACTTGGTTCCATATCTGATGGAGTACTACTGAATCTCCTTATCTAACTGAATGACACTGAGCTTTGAATAGAGTACTCGATTACTACAGAGGTTAGAACTGAACACTTGAATACTACTAGATCTGAGCTGGGTACAGAACTAAAGCTAGATTACTAGCAATAATAAGATTATGGCAATTATAGAGATTACTGAGATTTCTTAAGTTCTGTATCTGTCTGAGAATACAGATTTCTATAACTCGCTGAGTTCTGAGAATCATGGCTTGAATAGAATTATCATTAAAACTGACATAGGCTCTACACAGTAGCTAAATTGTTGGGTATAAATACCCCCAAGACTTGATAACATAAAAGTAAAACATAACCATTCTTAAATAATCAAGGCCATGGACAATCATTTACCATCACAATTACTAAGGCATCACTTCAAAGCATTTAGGAATCATAAACATGTAATAATATAGGGGGACATGCTATGGTATCATACTCCATTCAACAAGGTCTTGCATCAAACACTTGGAATATATTAAAGTCTTAGCATGTATCAAATAGCACATAATTGGGAATTTTATGCTATCATGTCACAATTCATTCACTAAGGCTTTTCAACAAACACTTGACATGCATGGTCTTGCACACAATTGGGGATTTCTAGTCAACATGCTATAATGGCTCTAATTCTTTCACATAAGCATTTTATCAAACATATGGGGAGCATGCTTTGCTTATTCAACAATTTTCTTCTCTTAATTGACATGAACACATCACTTAACAATCAACAAGAAGAAGTTTTATTATGAACATCACATGAATACCACATACAAGGGTCAAAGCTTGAAAACCTTGCAAACAATATGAATCAAAACTCAATAATAGCATGAACATCAATTTCCACTCACATGAATCATGAAAACCAACAAACGTAAGATCTTTGAATTTTAGAAAAGGGTTCTTGAGCTTCTTGGATGAAAGGGACCCAAGAATCAACATCTACATACCTTAGAGAAACTCTTTCTTGAAAACTCTTAGAGAGATTCTTGATTTCTTGATTTTTCTTGAAGAAGAAGGAAGGGTTTTGGTTTTATAGAAACCCTAGTTTTTGATGTTGAAGATGAAGAATGAAATTGTGATCCTTGATCGGATATAAATAGGGGCTAAAAAGAGTGAGAAAAGACCAAAAAGCCCTTTAAAAATGAGTTAAAAATGTTGAACGAGGTCTGCGACGGTCAAAGTGATGGTCCGTCGCTCAATATGACGGTCTTTCGGATCATCTGTCAAACAACAATCATAAAAAGAACACACTTCCTTGATGCGATGGTCTCAACAATGGTCCATCACAAACTCGATGATCCTTTGTATCGTCCATCGCACGTTGGCTAGGATGAGGCCACACTGCCTTAGCACGACGGTCCTATCGATGGTCCGTCGTAGCCTCGATGGTCCGTTGTTCTAGCCGTCACACTTTTGCATCACTGCCTTGGTTGTGATGGGCTGGGCGACAGTCTATTGCAAGCTCGACGGTCTATTAATCCAGCTGTCACACCTGGGCGGTTCCGACTATTTTCAGTAAAACGGCCATGACTTCCTCGTCCGATGTTGGATTTTTACAAAATTATTATCGATGGAAAGATTATTCAATGCTCTACATGTCAAAAATTCGATATTAGGGAAATTCTACACGGTTCAAAATATTTCTTACTTAGGTAGACACTTCTCAACCTTTTTTAACCGGATTTATGCTTCACTTGACACGCTCTAAGGCTCAGACTACGAGAGAAATTGTTGGGGTCTTACACCCTTTTTACACTCCAAAGTATCACCCTTCATTAAAGGTATTTTAGACATTTTCTTGTAATAGTATAAATAGATCTTTAGCTTTCATTTTTCATTAGACTTTGATGAATTGAAATTGAGTAGTAATCTTAGTGTAGTTTCTTTCGTTTGTGTAGGGCTTGGAAAATCCATCTTAGTGTAGGTCTTGGAAAAGACATTTAAACTTGAGAGATTAATACATTTGGATGGATTTCACTTGTGTTGATCAATTGCCAAGAAAGGTGTGATTGAGGAGTGTGAATTCCTTTGGTCCACCTAAGAGTGAGGTTTAAACTACCATTGATGAGATGTGTTTTAAGGTTTGATACACTTTCTTGTGCTAATAATAGGTGATAGTAAGGGTCTCATTACCTATCTTTACTTTTATGCATCTCTTCTTCATCCCCTTTCTTATTGTGTTGTTTTCTTTGTCTTGTGGTTGCTGATTTTTATGTCTCGAGTCATTAATTTCATTTTTAGTAGTTTATTCTTGTATCATATTACCTACAAATAAATCCATCAGCAATTTGATAACATCTCTACTTATAATATCCCAGCAACATTGGTATAATCTCTCAGAAAGACTGTAACGCCCCGCATTTTGGGCTACAATATAGACCGTGATTTTGATGCGTTGATAATTCCGAAGCCATAAAATCCTATGCCAATACGTCATTTTAATTATTTGTGTAGCATGTGAATCCATTCAATCTTGAATTTAGACCATGGACGTCCTTCAACGCATGGACGAGTTGAAACTATTTTGATCGACTAAGTTTTTGTGGATTTTGTAAAATGTATCATATTCCATCAAACATAACTCTCTATATATATCGAATTATGAATTCTACTATGTTTCAAATGATAGGTATTCGAGTTAGCTTTCCAGCGATACCAATTTGGCTAAAATCCGACACCCGAGCAAGAAGTTATGGCCTTTCAAAGTGATATGCGTCGCCTAACCAATTGCCCATGGCCACTGGAAAGCATAGGCAATAGCCTAGGAGGAGCCTATGTAAACATAGGCGATAGCCTAGGAGGCGCCTATGTGAACATAGGCAATGGGATGAGCGGCGCCTATGTAAAGAATTCTAGTGACTTAAACACTCCATTTTGGGGACAAAGTGGTCTTTTTCCACCCTTACTTAGCCCTAAAACACGAAATTCAGTTCCAAAGACCCCAAAATACACATTCATTCATCAAAGGTGCTCAAAGATTCTCCTTAGGGTTTCAAAATAAAAACCCAAATAGTTCAAGATTCGACCGTAGGTTTTCAAAGATAATTACATATTTGGAATCACCAATCCGCAAGCTACAAGAAACATCTATTATCCTTGGAAATAGAGGTACGTGGGGTTATCCTAAAATCTCATGGGTGTAGTTTTTATGAACATGTATGCTTTTAAATGGGGGTTTTCAATCAAATTCTAATAACTTGCTTTCAATATGATTTCTAAGTCATTTTTCTTTATGTCATGGGAATTGTTAGCCTATATACTTCAATGGTTGAAACCATGCATATGTGATTTGAGATTTTCCATGGAAGTTTGATAAATATGAATGATAAATTGCTTTCAAATTCCCATGATAATGTCTTGATACTCCATATCATATTGTGATCAACAAAAGAGAGCATGAATTTGAAATAAATATTGTTCAGCACTTGTAAATGATGAAGCACCTTGGTTTTTACATGGTTATGCATATGTTGAAGTGATATTGAGGACTTACAAGTTGGGTATGACGATACCCTACAAAATATAATATGTGATTGAATCAGATGAAATTTGAATGCATTGATTTTACATAAGAAAAGTGGATGCCCGAAGAAGGCATTTGAGAGTAAGGGCTCATCGCTGGAAAATGTGTTTGCTGACATGGAAATTTTGGTACTAGGCTAATTGATCTTATGTACTTGACTTTATGTCATTCCTAAATTGTGAATATAGGTAGGAGCCCGGGCTAAGTGATCTTGGGCACTACCATTGGGTCGAGACACCATGCTATGTGATCTTGTGTGTCTCTCCCTTACTTATACTCTAATCTCGGTGGCAACCGAGGTTAGACAGTTGGTGTAAATTATGTAGGGTATTCCAACTAGATTATTTGCATTTCATTGTTGTTGAGAAACTATTGCATTACACCCATGTGTTTTCAAATGATTTGATACGAAATTGCTTTATAATGGCTCTCAACTATATTTTGTAAAAATATTATATTTTGTTTTGATATCTCTGCATGCCAGTACTTTTTTGCTGACCCCCTCCCCTCTCCAACCTCTCAGGTTCAGAGGCCCAATCTAGGGGTCAAGAGAATCAGTAGATCATTCAGACAGAGTTGCAGAGACAAGTGGTGAGCCTTTTATGTTTTGGAAGGTCTTATGTTCTGCAGTCCTTTTATCTTATATTCAGTTTTGGGGTCTACTGGGGGCTTTGTCCCAGTTTATATACGGTTACTTGACTCATTCATTTGTTAGAGATTTTCGCAGATAGTTGTTTAGAGGTTAATGAATGTTGAGGGAACCTTATCTCCCCGTTGTTGTTTCTATTCATATTTATGACCATGGTTCCGAATTATTGTGTTTCTTCCGCATTTATTTGATCATATGAATTAGGTGCATGATTACCAGATATATAGGGGTGTTTTGGGCCTCCATGGTTTGAAATTCTCATCACGTACAGGCCCTGGTTCGGGTCGTGACAAAGACCATATGGAGAACAAGCTAATGTTGGGAGAATTTATGCATTTTAGCATTGCTATTCTAGCCTTTTTAGCCTTGTTTTGAGGATAATTCATGTGATTAATGTAGTTGTAAGGATATAAATATGAATCTAAGTGTCTATGTATGTATTTACAATGTTTAATAATGTTTCCACACAAGTTTTGATTCAAATTGATCATTTAGAAGTCAACCGAGAAAACTAGTGTGACTAGCTTGAGCTAGGTGTTTGTCTAGTCTATCGTATTGGGTTCTAACATGTTTAATGAGTTATTAAGGTTGTTACTGTATATATATATGTGAAACAAGTTGTTGTTAATATTCAAGGGTCAATTGGATCAAGACAAGAGTCAGAACAATAAGTTAGAAATCAAAGTGAATGAAGCCAATGCATAGCTTGTGTTTCTAGATCTCCGTCTTGAATATTCTGTTGTTTTGAGATCTAAATTGTTGTTTTTAATGATATAGGATGCTTTTTTAATGGCTTATGATGATATATGAAGGATATAAAATCTTCAAATTAAGTGGAAACAACTCAAAAAGGCTTGGAATGGATCACGGAAGCACAATATATAAATTGATGCAAATTTGGATACCTGAAATGTCCAGGGAGAGTGAGGGCGCGTGTAAAGTATTTATGGCGTGTGATACACACCAAAAGCCTCATAATGGAACCAAAATAATATGTATGTGTGATATTCATGCGTCGCATGCTCTATTTCACCCCTGGACTGCACGTTGATTCCTTGGCCAACACGGCTTGGGCTGCCCTATTTCTATAAATACAAATTTGTAAATATTTTTTAATCACTTTTGGATGTCTTGAACTAGTTTTAGGGCTTCTAAACACTTCTTTTAGGGTTTATATCTCTTTTATTTAGTCTTTTTCTTGATTTGTATCATCAATCCAATGGATTGGATGATGAATATTTCCATTAGAGGGTAAACTCCCTTTTCGGGGTTAAGGCCAAGATCATGACTACTTTCATTTTGAATTAAGTTTGTTAATTTTATTATCATCATAGGTTGTTTTTATATTCTTGTTTTAACTATTTTAAGGATTATCTACCCTTAGAATACATCAATTGTCAACCTTGTGAACTCGGGAGAAGGAACAGGGTGATAGAACATGGGAATCAGCAAAGTATGGTTTGTGTTTCTTTATGAAATAAGGAATTCAAATTAGTATCTAGGACATGTATTGTCATGCCCCAAAATCATAGAGGTGATACTAGCACATGGTGCCACACTTGACAATACATAAAACCTAAAACCCAACCAAATAACATTAGTGGACTCTCAAGACCAAGTTGAATTTTAAAAGAAGGGAGCATAATGACGGTAACACAAATGCAACAAAAGTATAACATAAGGACACTTGGACTGTAACTGACCACTTGACCCACATCAACAATCGTCTACAAGCCTCTAATATGAGAAATATCTACTCGCTAGGTGGGATAGGCCTCGTAATATTCATCAATTATACAAACCAAAAATAAGTTCTAGACTCGGCAACTCCGGAAATAACAAAGCATACCAATGATTAGCTGAACTCCATCATACGTAGCAAGAACCTCTTTTCCTTCTAATAACATGCAAGCATGAATGCAGTGCCCCCCAGGCAATGGGGACATCAGTACGAAAGAATGTACTGAGCATGTAAGGCATAAAGTGAGCATATGTAAATTAAGAGCTTAAATAAAACCAGATATCAATGTGTAACCATAGGGGCAAGTATAGAAGATCACCTTTTGTTATAACTGTGGAATCATATACAGTACATTCATTACGTTATTTTTTTTCCTTTCTTGCTTTGTAATCTTTGTAATCCATATAATGCAAATGACCAGTTGATCAGTGGTAAATATCAAATCAGGATCGGCCTATGCTAAGCTTATGCCCCTAAGCTGCCACCTGTAAATAAATTAACTGGGATCGGCCCTGTGCTAGGTAATAGAACCCTTTGGTCTTCCACCCATTAACATATCAACTGGGATCGGCCATGTGCTAGGTATAAAAACCCCTTGGGCTGCTACCCATTTTATAGATTTCCGTTACTTAGTTTAATTAGCCTTTGAGATTGTTACTTCGATGATCATAATACTTTTGAGTTGTTGGAACTATAAACATGTGATGTAGACATATAGATAAAATGGTCGAGCCAAAAACAATGACAAATAAAGTAAAGAAAGAAAAAAAAGGGGACTTCAATGTGACACTCAGAAACTCATATGACTCAATGAACTTTATTAGACACGATGAATATACACAACTAAGCCATAAGGCCATATGAGAAATAAGGACTTTAGGTCAATAAATGATCCACTACGGTGTATAAAAAAAGGACAAATAGTTATACTTAGCACGAGTTTATTGAAGACACATCTAGACATCCCAAAATTGAGCTTTCAATTGGTGACACATAACTTCTCAAATAAAGAGGTTGGACTTATAATAAATACTTACTATATGATAGCGATTAAAAGGGTACATGAGCATGAGAACTCTTGAGGCAAGTGAATAGGTACAAATTAGGAACAAATTCACACTCCAAATAAAGACATAAAGTTGTATGATCAAACCAACAAGGACTCTATAGGTCACACTATCCTAACGGGACAGAAGCGATATCGAATCAAGCAACATATGATCGTATTACCCAAATAAAGTATACAATCAAGTAAATAATTAGAGGGTATAATTTAATAAATATCACAGATACATTCGTGAGTAACTAGGGTAAAAGTTCTAAGTTATAGGCAAACATTAGTCTTTTACACATCTTCAACCCAACTATAGCTTGGAAAGTTCAAGTTATTACCCAATTAATTGTTTCTAGTTCCTCAAATTATAAACAAGTGTATTTGATACCTCATTAATTTTCAGTAACTTCCATACATTGATATGAATTAAGATTAACATATAAAGTACCCTTAGTTTGTGCAAATCATACTAAGTCCATAAAACAGTGAATCCGGACAGCCTTACTATTCAGCATTGCAACTTCGTTTCGAATAGGTAGATGGAGTAACCAAGCTTTATAACCTTTATGAAAGTTACAGGTATGTATATTGGGGTCGCAAAGAATCCACAATCACCACAAAATACATTTTGTAAAGGAAGATATCAGTTAAATACTAGCAGTAGCACATAGAGGGTTTCTAAACTAAAGAACTGGGCAGAACTGGTCCCCTCTTGCATTCACTATTTTGGAGCCATAAAAGAGAATCAACTTTTGATATAAGAACATAAGTTGTAGATCTACGCGTTAGATTTCCAAAACATATTTCTATAATTAGAATGGATCACTACACACCGAGATGCGCTCGTTTTACTAAACCCTATACAATCTGACAACGTTTAAAATTACTTACTCACACCCTATGATATATCTAAACCCCCAACATTTTTCCTATCGGTGTTTTATTGCATAATAACTATCCTTATGACTACATTTTTTTCCAAGGCATTACCTCCAACTTTTCACTAACCACAAAATTAACATGAGCTCTCGACACAAGATAATTATTTCAAATGAGAGTGAACAACATAATCAGAAAGCTCCATGAGATATACCTCAATAGTGTACCAGCTTCAGAATCTTGAAATTAAGAACCAGGTCATGGAAAGAAAATTTAGCCTGTACATACTTGTTTCTGTTGCAAATCAGTACAACCTACCACAGTTCATCCTCCCATTATAGGCATTATTCTACAATCATATAAGTGGTAAAACTAGTATTAATAGTGAATTAACCCCACGATATATCCGGCCACTTCTAAGCTCGATAGGTGCCGACTAACCACAATCACATGATCAAAACAAAAGGAGTGAGGCACAAGCAATAACATCCAACACATCCAAGTGTTAACAACCTTACTTGCCCCTACTTTAAATCGTATTCTTATAACACGACGACCTACCATCGGTAACTGACCACCAATTCTCTATGTGTCTGATTCTTATATCGCAATAATAATAACAACTTACCAAACCTCCATAGTTCCGACACATAATGAGAGACAAAAACTCAAAGTCTAATTACAAAATCATGTAAAATATAATCCATGTAGTGTAGGCGTACGTCCTGACCCCTAGCCTCAAAAAGAAATGAATTGAAATGCATGTGATGTAGGCACACACCCTAATCCTAGCCCCCTAAAGCATGAAATGTAATGCATAGAAACTATCCATATATATAGATATGGTCAAACAACATAAACACCGAGCCACAATAAAAATCTTAACCTATCCAACAGTTCACAACATAAATAGCCAAGTTACTTTGCGGGTTGACAAGATCACCACAATATCTAAAATAGGTAAAGCACAAATTTGAAAATAGCAACACCCCAATTCATAGACGTATATATGTAAAATGTCCTCTCCAAAAGTAACCTTCATGTAACCACCCATCTTTAAAGGTTCACGATCATATACGATAGTGGTCGTAACTATAATTCACGTCTAGGCGATCCTTTAACGCAAGTCTGTTGCTTACAAAATCTCACGTTGGTCTAGTCTTGGGAAATGTTAGATAATTTCTATATTTATACTCCTATGTTATGTAGGAAGTACATTTAAATATGTCACAATTCAATGTCAAATAACATGAAAAAGGTAAAACTATAATTGAGTTTCCCCGATTAACTATGTGCAATTAATTAACATGTGACAACTGAAAATAAACTAATCAAATGAGGGAGTGGGAGCAATTAAGGGAATTAATAATAAAGAGTTGAATTTACTAAGTGTTATTTCGATTTCCTAATTTTATTTCTAGTTATCTTACAACAACTTCTCCCATAGCTCGATAGACCCGAAAGTCGCAATACTTGCGAAATCATGCCAAAAAGAGAAGGAATATCCTTAACATACCTTAATAATTGTCTTCCAAAGCAACCATGAATTCTCGAGTACTATGTTGCTACAATAACTTATTCAGCCAGTAGTAATCTCCTTCTCCCCATAGTAAAAAAAAAAAGAATATGAAATAGGGGATATCAATCTAATAAAGGCATATAGCCAAAGCAATTTACAACCTAACTTTCTTTGTAGCTATGTTTATACCAAGAAGAAACCAACAATCTGAAGGTTCTTTCTATTTATAAAAAAAAAATGATTTCTTTATGCCTAATTTAATGGATATTCTTAAAGAAAGAATTAACTTTCCAAATGTCAAGTAAATTTAATACCAACACTTACACAATGTTTGCTGGATGTTCCCTCCACTTTCCACGTGAAACTGGTGGTGGCCCATGTAAATTATTTTTGATCCATTACATATATATTCGGATATTATATAAATTCGTGATAAAATAAATACACCATTTTTAAATACATCACAATTAATAGAAAATTATACCAAATAAAGCCTACCTTTTATATTAATAACATTTTAACATAATGAACATTTTATCTCCGTTAAAATAATAAAAAGTTATAAAACTCTCACTAAACTTAGTTTATACAAATATGAATCGTAACAAAAAAAAATTCATTAATCAAAGAAAATCATTCATGAAGTCCGAGAGATTTTTTTCATATTTACTAGAATTCATACAAATTTCCTATATATAAATCATGTCCTATAGTGAAGGAGTAATTATTTCATTTTATAATTGGACTTATCTTCTAACAATTATAATAAATAAACAAATACATAAATGTCTTATAAATCAAATATGTGGTCCACCTAGATTGTTGCCAAACGATTCTAACCCATAGCATATCCTTGGATATTTTATTAAAAGTAACCACTAATTGATAAACATGAAAGAGATATTAACAATTATTAAACATTACACACCTTATATTTAATTATATATAAGCACCACTTCATGTAACAATTAAGAATAACTAATGACTTACATATATCATGAACCTGATTCCACCAAATATTATTGAATTATAAAAACTTGTAAAATTCAAATTGGAGGTCCTTGTGCGAATATGTGTGATTATCGTGTTACAATAAAATAATTGAAGTTAGGCTTCTAAGCGCCTGATAGAGGACTAAGGACAACCATAAAAAGGTTGGGGTGTTACATGTATGTACTTAGATACCTTACTTGATTCATATGTAGGATGATATTTATAAAGAACTTAAGTGAACTATTACATCCCCGTTCAATGATGTAGGTGTAAGGTCCAAGTTAGGTAAAGGATTAGAGGTTGGAAAACCATAATCAATCAATTAACCCTATGAATCAACAACTAAGATAAGTAATCTAATGAATGAAGTTCAATAACGTAGTATGATTGGTCGTAAGTCTTAACTCTGGGTTTCTATCCATTGATTGTCCTAAGTCATTACTTTCCGCATTAGATTAGTTTCTTTTTAGTTTACAATTCTAAAACTTTAATATTTACTTTTCTCAATTGTTGAACTAGAATAGGATAGTCGGCAAACGCAAGTCCCTGAGAGATCGATTTTTGGGCTTCCTTGAAGTCCACTTTACTACTTGATAAGACCACATACACTTGCATGTGAGCTTTGGTGTTGTCTAGTTTTTGGCGCCGTTATCGGGGACTTGTAATTAGACAACTATCCTATTTATAGTTTAGTTACATTGACTTGTAAATAGTTTAGTTTTTTTTAGGTTTTTTTAATTTCATTTATATCTCTTTTTATCATACTTTTCTTAAGATGTCATCCTTGGATAGATGGTTTTCGAGGGATGATGATTCTTGTCAATATTGTGGAGGATCCCACCTTGAGTCTTTTTGTCCAGATTTTGATCCAAGTATTTGGAGGGAACCTGCTTGTTTATGGCCTGCGCAGCAGACCACAAGTTGGTGTGTGGCTTATGGTAATTTGTATCACTTTGCAGATATGTGTCCTTTTAATCCTGATGTAGTCATGTTTGTGGGTAGTGCTCAATAAACAACTAAGGAGGTTAAGGAGATACCACCACCACCACAAGAATCACAGCCACTCGATTGTCATTTTTCTTTTGAGACTGAAATTGAGAAGATGAATATAATTGACGGTGTTGAAGATAGTGTAAATTTTGAAGTGGGATTGATTGGTCCTCACTCAAAGCACTTTTCTACATTATGTTTAGATAATGTCTTGTCTTTGGAATCATTTAAAATAGTGGAAGAGTGTGAAGATGAGGAACAACAATACTATATTCTTAATTTTACACTGGATACGCAATATAAAAACATACCTCACTTTAAGGCCGAGTGGTTAACCATGCACATTCCATTACTCGATTATTTAATTTTTGTACCACCACCCTATGAGCGAGGCAAAAAGATGGATGAGATATTGGGGGTAAAATTGATATCCTTAAGGTGGAGGAAAATATTGATTGGGCCATGCCACGACACTAAATTAGGTGCTTCTTGGGAGGCAACCCAAGCTAAGGTATGTTTTCTTTTTATTTTTTAGTTTTTACTTTATGTAGTTTTTGTTTTTGATTGAGTCGCGGGTTAATGAAAAGTCTTGAGTATTATAAACTTGAGCTAAGGAGCATGGAAAAAACTGAGTGTGGGGTTCCACGGACCTCCTTTATACAAAAAGATGTGACTAACTAGGCCTAGAGGCCTCAGGAAGTATTTCTATCTCTTACGTTTAAATTTTCTTTGGGGACAAAGTAGATTTTTAAGTGTGGGTGGAGAAATTCCTAAATTTTGGATCAATTTAAAAGAAATTTGTGTAAGATATCCTTGTTGGTACTATTTTTTTATTACATGATGCAAGTGGGTTTGTTTGTAAAAGCATTTTAATTGAATGAATTACTATTTTTAAGACTCCTAAGCTCATGTTTATGACTCTTGTACTTGTTGGCTTAAATTTGAATTTGTACTATTGTTTAGTTAAGAGTCTATGATGATCCAATTGAGTTGAGCATGTGCCATGAGCGTGTGAGGTATTTTTATATTCCTTGTTGCATGTGATGTCTAGAACTTTCCCGGTGTGTATGTGAAGCAAAATAAAGAATGTGGATTTTGGAGATGATATAGGCATTTCCTTGATAGCCTTATTTTTTTTTTACCTTCTGTTTATCCTACCCTTTGTGCATTATCCTAGTTAACCCCTATTGAGCCTTTAGCCTTTTCTTTGGTAGCCACATAATTAGCCTAATCCCTTCTTTTATGAACCTTGGTTTGATCCAAAAAGGCTCCTAAGTGCTTTAATAAAAAAAAATTAATTGCATATGGAGTTTGAGAAATAAGAGAGAATAGGTGAAATTGATGCCCCAAGGTAATAGTTATTGGTGTTGATAATTGATGTATGGTGGATGGGTGTGATATAATTTATGCTAGAAATATTGTCATGGTTGTGAAAAAAGATAAAAATTAATTCATGTGGTAATAAACTATCTTTCCACTAAGTGTTTGTGAAAATGCTAAAAAGAGATGGATCAAAAAAAATATATGGATGATGAAAAAAGTGTAATTTGGTTGTTGGAAATTGGTTTTAAATGTATAATGTAGTGTATTAAAGCGCTTAGGAAAGATAATCACTATTCTTGGCCAAAATAGTTCCTACCCATCCCTTAGCCTACATTACAACCCGGAAAAGACCTATTTGATCCTAAATTTTACATTCTAATATTAGTAGAGTACGACACTAAGGGTAAGCCTATGGTTCATTGTATGTAACTTGTGAATTCCTTGTGAGAGTAAGCGTAATTTGATTCTTGTATCTATTATTTTATAAATTGTATTATTATGAGTGATTATGGATAACTCTCTTATTGTCAGGGGCACATGTTTGATGAATGTGGTTGATTTGTATGATATCCTTGACTGATCAATAAGCATGAGTTTTCCAACTAGGTGAGTCAATTCTTGAGGCTAGGTTGTTTTTGAGTAGTGTTCTTGAGCTTTCAATTGTGTTGAAACATGCTTAGTGTAGTAACTTGCATTATGTGTAGTCATTGTAGCACTAGCTTGAGTGTCTTGCATGAAGTATTAGTGTGGAGTCTCTTCATCTTATGATGATTATAGTTAAGAATTGTTCGAGGACGAACAAGGCTTTAAGTGTGGGATGGTGATGTTGGGTGAATTTCTGCATTATAGCATTGTTATTCTAGCTTTTTAAGCCTTGTTTTGAGGATGATTCATGTGCTTAATATGGTAATAATGATATAAATGTTCATTGAAGTGTCCATGTATGTGTTTACAATGTTTAATAGTGTTTTCACATAATTTTTGATTCAAATTGATCATTTAGAAGTCAACCGAGAAAACTAGTGTGACTAGCTTGAGCTAGGTGTTTGTCTAGTCAATCGTATTGGGTTATAACGTGTTCAATGAGTTCCAAAGGTTGTTATTGTGTATTTATATGTGAAAAAACTTGTTGGTAATGTTCAAGGGTCAGTTGGATCAATACAAGAGTCAAAACAATAAGTTTGAAATCAAAGTAAATGAAGCCTATGCTTAACTCGTGTTTCTAGTTCTCTGTCTTGGATGTTGTGTTGTTTTAAGCTTTAAATTATTGTGTTTAATTCTATAGTATTCTTGTTGAATGGATTATGATAATATATTAAGGATATACAAGATTCAAATCAAGTGTAAAAAAATTCAAAAGGGCTTGGAATGGATCACGGAAGCACAATATGTAACTTGACGCAAATTTGGACACCTAAAATGTCCAGGGAGTATGAGGGCGTGTGGAAAGGATTTATGGTGCGTGATAAACACCAAAAGACTCAGAAAAGACCCAAAACTATGTTTACGTATGATATATGTGTGTCGCATGCTCCATTCCTATGGAATAGAGTATGCGTTGCATGCTCCATTTCACCCTTGGAATGCATGTTGATTCCTTGGCCAACACAGCTTGGGCTTACCCTATTGCTATAAATACTACTTTATAAACATTTTTAATCACTTTTTGACGTCTTGGACTAGTTGAGGGTCTTCTCAACACTTCTTTTAGGGTTTATATCTCTTTACTTTAGTTTCTTTCGTGGTTTGTATCATCAATCCAAGGGATTGGATGATGAATATTTCCATTAGAGGCTAAACTCCCTTTCCGGGGTTAAGGCCAAGATCATGAATACTTTTGTTTTGAATTAAGTTTGTTAATTTGCTTATCATCATTGGTTGTTTGTTTATTCTTATTTTAACTATTTTAAGGATTAGCTACCCTTAGAATACATCAATTGTCAACTTTGTGAACTCGGGAGAGGCAATAGGGCGATAGAACATAGGAATAAGGAAAGTATGGTTTGTATTTCTTTATGAAATAAGAATTTCAAATTAGTATCTAGGACATGTATGTTCTTAGATACCTTACTTGATTCATATGTAGGATGATATTTGTAAAGAACTTAAGTGAACCATTATATCCCCGCTCAACGATGTAGGTGCAAGGTCCAACTTAGGTAAAGGATTAGAGGTTGGGAAATCATAATCATGCAATTAACCCTACGAATCAACAACTAAGATAATCAATCTAACGAATGAAGTTCAATAACTTAGTACAATTGGTTATAAGCCTTAACCCTGGGCTTCTATCCATTAATTGTCCTAAGTCATTACTTTTCCGTATTAGTTTAGTTTCTTTTTAGTTTACAGTTCTAAAACTTTCTTATTTAATTTTCTCAATTTTTGAACTAGAATAAGATAGTCGGCAAACGCAAGTCCCTGAGAGATCAATACTTGGGCTTCTTTGAAGGCCACTTTACTACTTGATGAGATCATGTACACTTGCGTGTGCACTTGGGCGCTATCACAAGCACTGTCTCCATTCAACCAAGAACATTTTTAATCTCTTTTTATTCAAGGATAGACCCTAAAACATCATTATCATTTGTTGGAACCATCCCAGGGATATGATCAATAAGAGAAAAATAGAGGCATCTCTCGCTTGGGTGAACTGCTACTGATAGAATTTAATGGCTTCATTAACAATCTGAACATCTTCTTCTAGCCAAAAACCCTGGTTGTTTTGAATTCCAGACACCTTGAGCTTGTTTCTCCTTTCTTTGACCAGACTATGAAAAAATATTGTGTTTCTATCACCACTTTAAAACTAATCATACCCTACTTTTTGTTGCCAAAAACTCGCTTCAAAATGAAGATATTTTATGCATTCTCCTTAGCGCTCTACATTACATCTCTATTTTTTTTAGAAGGAATATCTTTAAAAGACTTTTCTTTAATTTTAGCATCTCTTCTCTAATTAGTAGTTTCTGAAAAATGTCCCCATATGCTTGCCTACTCCATAAAGTTAGAGCCTTTTTTACATACTTAATTTTTCTTTGAAGTCTAGAATAGATTATCAGTCAAATTAGTACCCCCAATTCCTTCTTGCCGCCTCTTTGAATTCTACATAGTAAGTCCAAACTTTCATAAACTTGAATAGTCTTTGTAGAGTGCCTGATATATTCTCACAATTAACCAGTAAAGGAGCATGATTTGATCTATCTCTTGCTAGATGTTCCATCTCTAAATACGTAAATAGATCCTAAAATTTAGAGCTAATTAACATTCGGTCAAGCCTCTCAAAAATGCAATCTTCTACTGCTCTCCCATTCTACCATATAAACGGGCTACCCTTAAATTGTACTTGTGATAAATTATAGGATCCAACACAGTTCTAAAAATCTTTTGATCTTCATATAACACTAGTAACCCCTAAAATGTTCTCAGCCCTATTTACTATATAATTAAAATCACCCTCATAATCCAAGGTATGTTGAGGTAATTGGATATAGAGTAAAGAATATCCATAGCTCCAATCTCTAACTTCTATCACACTTTGAATAAATAATATTACTAAGAATGAATTTTCACTGGCTCGACCACTTATCAATATGGATAGAATGAATTTTCACTGGCTCGACCACTCATCAATATGGATAGTTATTGTTCTGAATCACTAATAACCATAGTACTAAAACCATGATGACATCTGAATTCTATTTTTATATTTGTTGATGGTTCTGATGTGTTAAAAAGGTTGCAATAAGCTAATAAAAGCAAATTTATTAAACTTATCTAACATCTAAATCCTCTAAAAAGCTGTTTACAGCTTTCCAGACCTAATATTTCATATAATTTCCTTCGTTATCTTTTTGTTTTTGGGACACTCCACTTCTTTTTAGTTAGGATCTGAAAGGTTGTGATATTTCCATTATACCCTATTTTCCCCTTTTTTATAGCTTTAATGGCCTTGATTGCTCTTGATGATAAGTTAGTTTCTCTCAGAATCTCCTCTTTACCCTACCTAGACTTATTTTGATATCCTTCTAATGCTGCATAAACCTCCACCTCCTCATATTATGAGTAAGGAAATTATGTAGCATTATATTAGGGTTCTCAAGTATGCCACCCCAGATAGGAGTTTCATCAATAGCTGAAGAAGTGACTAGAACAACTAATATATTATCACCTGAATCTAAAAAATAGTCTTGTGAGTTCAATATTTGCTTCCCCCACCCCCTTCTTTACTGGTTCATGATGTTATGGCTTCTTTATGTTGATTAACTCCTTTTTTGATATCTGCCAACTTTGAATGATCTACAGGTGAATTCAATTTCTTCTTAACCCCATTACTTTTATTGTTGATTACTGGTGGTATAACATGTTCATGTTAATTAACACCTTCTCTAATTGTTGTAGGCTCTAAATGATCTTCACAATCTTTACCTTGTGTTTCATTACCACTAAACAAAGTAAGGTTACCTATTGATATCTCTGCTATATTTTTTCATATGTGATAGTGTTTTTCTCTAATTCCATATCTCTAACAGCGCTATAAATTAGCTCTACTTATTTGTCCAAGATGTCATCTTCCACCTCTCCAGTCAAACAATTATCACCACTTTTGTACAAAGTATCATTATTTGCTTCTATTGACTATTTTTTTCTTTAGATTACTGCTTTTTATCAACACCCCTTCTTTTAATGTCATATGATGCTCATTCTTCTCCACTAATGGAGCTACCTTGAGCTTTTTTCCATGAAAATAAATGGATATCCAGGATTTTATAGATTCGGCTTTATCTCTCTCCCTATTTATGTTTTTTGTATGAGCTTTATCTTGATATGTAACATCAAATTTTATTGCAACTGTTTTCTCCTTTTATTCTTCTATTAAGGCTGAAAAAGGGTTGTTGTGACTAATCCTTTTATATGGGGAAATTGCCTTTTCACTCAGGTGCCCTTTAATTATGAACATTCTCTTAGTTGGCCGGTTAGGGCCATATTTTTTTCTACTTGGGATCTGGTAGGACTAGCTCTTTATTGCCTGGTTAAGGCCATATATTCTTTCTACTTGTGCTCTGATAGGACTAGCTTTAATATTTTCTATTTTTTGAGAGTTTATCTCCTTCTTATTTTTCTCCTATTGTTCCTTCCTTAGTTTAGGGTGCAGTACCCTACATTCCTGTTCATCATGGCCTTGTAGCATGCACTTCTTGCAATATTTAGGTAGAATCATACTTGATATTCATATTTTCTATCCTTGATTCCATAATACTAGAATTAACTATCTATATCTCAACACACTAAGAAGAATCTACAAGAATATCTACTTAGACGTTAACCTTAGCACAACTAGATCTCATTTTGTTCACCGTAGTCAAATACCAAATGAATCGGCTTCCCAAAAACTGCAACAAGTGAAACTAATGATTCCTTCACAAAGAAAGTTGGTTTAAGATCGAGGAAATAGATTTATTCCATAGCTTGAGTAGTCTCCTAATCTATCTTGAATTTGGCATCGTATATTAGAGGTCGCATTTGATAGGAGTATCCATCCTTAGCAATATTGTAATACACATTTTTGCTAACACATTCACGAAGTGCTCCAATAATTCAAATATCATGAGAGTATGATGATTTCTTAAGAAGACAGTCTTACAATTCCCCTTTATATAGAGTTTTTTAGGTATTTAAATGTGAAGGTCATCCAATTCCGGCCAACCATACAAAAAAATCTCAATTACTGCATATTATAATTCTTTAATAGTATTCATTCGATCTACTTCTTCCTCAGTCTGCGTAACTCAAGGAATACCATTAACATAAGTGAGTTCTTTTATTAGAATGGGATTTTTTTAGTTCAAGTTCTAGGTAGATCCTGGGGTTGTATATTGATCATGATGAGCCTCAAAAACACAATACTAGGGGACAAGTTCATAACCCAAATATACATCATTGACTGCAACGCAATCAAGATAAAAGAGAGAATGCACAAGAAAGGTGAAAGCATTCTCAGACTAAACTATTTATCACTAATTAACTAACAAAGAAGTTGTCCTTATCGTACCGAATTCTAAAACTAGAAAGTTGCCATTCATCTAGCATAAATGAGATTTTTGCATTTGCAGGCAAATCATCATATCTATGAAAGTGAGTAGGATGCACAATTGTGGTGGCTAGCTTAGCAAGGCAATCTGTTACCATGTTACCCTCATGAAGGTAGTGTGCAAAACTCATATCGGCATTAGTAATTCTCAAGTTTATGTCCTCAACAATGCCCTTTAACAATATATTATAAGTAGGACCTTTTTTTATCACTCTTACTATGATCATGGAGTCCATTTCAATAATTCTCTTCCTATGTCCATGGTCAGACATCTATTCCATAGCATATTTGGCAACTATTGCCTCAACGATATTATGGTCTCTAGCAATAATAAGGACAGCGAAAGTGAAGATGAATTTTCCCTCACAATTTCTAGCAATCTCTCCAATCATAGCTTTTTCATTGTTCCATATATATCTACCATCAGTGTTGAATTTAATCATTTCGTGCATTGGTTTGCTAAAGATTATTGATTTAATGATGGCTTTGGGTCTCATGTTCTCCACCACTTTACAAAGTCGATTTCATGGTAGGTCCATCTTGTGCATCGGATAAGCTTTGTCCATAGCAGCCTTGATATTCCACAAAATTTGTTGCTCCATCCTTCGGATATAGAACCTGGTTTTATTTCCATACCTTCAGGAGCATCTTTTTTCCACAATTCCCAATATATAGCTACTGGTGTAATTTGGATCATCATTTTTGCACTTGATTCTTACCTGAAGTTCTCCACCAATTTTGCAAGAACAGCATTACTGACTTACTTTTGTATGTTATCCCAAAGCTTATCCAAAGAATTTCCACAACTTTTAGGCAGGTTTACTATCAATAAAGAGATGTTTGATTGTCTCTGGAACTGATGTATCACAGCATAAGCAATCAAGTGTATTTCTTCCTCTAAACCTGCAAATGACATCACTAAAAGGTAATTTAGCCTTTAATAATATCCAATCTAAAAAAGATAATTTAAATGGTATATAGTTATGGCAAATATTGGTAAAAAGAGAGTTAGAACTTTTTTCCTCCCTTATAAGATCCCATGCTGATTTGGTGGAGAAATAACCATCATTGGTTGCTTTCCATGTGAGAACATCTGATCTAGTGTTGGATCTTATCTTGATGTGGATAATGTGTTGAACTATCAACTCTGATAGAATTTCCCGAAGCATTTTTTCTTTCCAAACTTGATTCTGAAAGAACTCATTCACTTTAGTCAGTATTAGAATGGGATAGACATTAGTTTTATCAGTACTTTATGGTTATTAACGGTCAATGGCTTTAATAAATTTGCAAATCATTCCTTCTGTGATGTAAAGACATTGTTCAAGGATGATTTAATAGGCAATCCTTAGATGTGTTAGGGTTAGTATTTGGTAAGGGGGTCAGGATTACCAATGGTTGTGTTGGACATTTTTTATGAGAATTAGGGTTCATATGGGTGACGGCTATGTTTTCAATCTCTTCTCCTCAACATTAAGGATCCCTGAAACTCTCAACTTCAAGTCTCAAGAAAAATCAATCTAGGATTCTCAATTCCAAGGCTTAATAACTCAACTTTCTTCTTAATTTTTATATTTTTACATTACTTAAGCATAATCATTTGTAACATCATCATAGATTATATTATAAATTTTGTGATGATCATAGAATACCTGGTTCTCTATAACTCTTATTTTCTTCATGCTTGTTATTAGTAGAGGTATGTTACCTTATTAGGATTGGTAAGCTAAGGTCTAGCCGTCCTTGCTTGTACAACCCTATTGAGGATTTTTTATTATTAATAAAAGACTTAGACGTGTTTTCTAATGGTATAAATTTTACAAAAAAAGAGATTTGAATTTGTGAGGTAAATTAATTTTTAAATTCTTCTACCGTTGAACTACAATTTCTCCTTCTGCTAAGGGAACATATTGAAATATTAGGTAGACTCTACATACTTAATAATATTATAGAGCATAGTGAGTATGGAAGACGGAGATGGACATTTTCCTCACTTCATACGATCATTAGAAAGACTACATTCTTTATGCCATAAAATCACTAAGAAGTTTATAAAGCATAAATAGGTAATACTAGGTTCACAATACCAAATGCTTCACACCTCTCTCTATGAACTTGGCCATCACAAAAGTACAAAATTATACACCCAATTAACATAAACAATATGCATCTAATCATATAAATAACCAAGAAGCCATATTAACAACATCCAATTGCATGAATATAGAATATTCAAAATAATATCTTTTAACTGATTCAACAATTTAGCAAGCAGATAAAATCATTTCTTTTAATTTAAATAGTATAATTTTTCAATTAAAGGGATTTAATTGAACCCTTTGTGCCCTTAACTTTGTCCCTGTGATAAGGAATTGATCAAACTTATATTCAACCAATATTTACAGGTTAACGGTATCGATAGAAGTTTTGCACAATAGAGGTAAACGTCTTCCCTCCCTAATCCCTATGTAAAAATAGTGAGGTCTTAGGGTGTGTTTTGTATGGAGAAAAATATTTCTTTAAAATTTCAAGTATATCCTTCCTTCCCTCGATCCACTTCATTTCACTCATTTTCTCATTCCCAGTGATCCCTAGGTTGCAACACATCCAATCATTAACTCCTCATGCCACTGGCACTATTTTAGAATCCACCGATGCCTCACCTACATAGGTACCTATGTAGTGTTGTATTTGTTGCACATTTAACATATCATTCATTCCCATGTGCCTTCCAGAACGATCGGTATTCAAGCCTATAGTATACGATTAGCTAGTGTTCTGGTGGCAAAAGGATTAGACGTCCTCCCGTGCTATAGTTTTTTGCTGTCCACATAGCATTTTTTAAAAACATAAGTGGATTCCTTACTTATTTTCTTGTATTCAATATATAAAAAAAAGATATTATGCTCAAAGCATTTGTATATGATTTAAACATACACTATGGGGGTGGAGATAAGAGTAAGGGGGTGTGTGTGGTCGGAAGGGGTGTGGAGATGAGTGCTATGGGGGTGGAGATGATGATGAGGCGTGTTGAAGGGTATGAAAGACCCAATCAGTGTAAACAAAAAAAGATACAAATTTTTGAGTCAAGTCATTTTCTCCTGTGCAAAGAAAAAGTAGTATATTCTCCATATTGATTTATTTGTTTATATTTTTACAAAAATCATTTAAAACTTTTTTTCTTAAAAAACATATTTTTATTTTCGTTCACATACTTACCATTCATTCATAAAGAAAAGTAATAGTATATTGTCCATCTTGATCTTTGATTGGAAAACTAACTATTTGAGTAAATACATGCTTTGTTTCTTATTTATTTGATGGAGTATTTAATAATTTTTTTATGAAAATATGAGTTGAATTTTTGAAAATGATACGGCCAAAAATAAATAAAAATTGAAAGAATAATTGAAAATGTATTAATAATTTTACTAAGCATACAGGGTTTTACATAGCCAACTTGGAAAATAGAAAATTTACCTTTTAAAACTCAAAAAATCAAAATTATTTCAAATAGAGTTATCTAATTAAATTTAAATAACGGCTTCTCCTACAGTTAAACTACTTACTATTCTAGCAACAAGAGCAAATATTAATCGAAAAGATAAGTATCGAGGCTAGGGTTATGTATGGTATCGTCTAGTATAATATTGAATATTTGGATTCAATAATTTTTATTTTCAATTTAGGAAAATACTACGCCATTATCATACCAAATTAATCCAATTTGGTTCAGTATTTCTAAGTTTGATTGATATTTTGTAGCAGGTAAAGGAAGTAACCATGGTTCATTCGATTTTGACTTACATATACTTATAAAATTGAGAATTATGACTTTGAATATTCAAGAAGCATATTAATTATACCATACTAATACCTCATACATCTAGAAATCTTCAAAATAATGTACAAACAATTCAATATGTTAATCGATTACACCAAAAAAAATTCAATCAAGATAGATTACTCTAAGCTTATGTGTTTAAACACTTCGATTCATACTAATACTAGTTTATATATTCTGTTAGTACTACAATAGTATATAAGAATTATATAGGTAACTCTACATTTTAATATGGTATATAATTTTTGGTAAAATATTGCATATTATACCAAACACCATCTTTTTTGAAAAAATACATAGCAAATACTACATCAAATACCATAATATCAACATCGTGATATCAAAATTTTGATTTTGATATGAAATTGGATATCTATCATATCATGCTCGCACTCAATAAGGCATAACGTTTCACAGATCTGGTTGTTTTTAGCCCAACAAGCACAGAGCAACATCCTTCGTGATATGTATATACTCTATTATTTTTTCCAAACATATTTTGAACATCAAGCATTTAAATATTCTTATTATGTCTTCTGAAAACTCGTTCAATAGGTAAGTTACACAATTGACACGAGATGAAACAAGGTAATCTAAGTTTAGGGGCATGTCTTTTTTCTTGATGTCAGAATTCCAATTTATATAGTCCTTTTCTCTTTCTGGAAAATCTCGAATAAATGGTCTGGATTCCACATTCATAACATCCTATTGAATTCCTCTATCATCTCTATGTCTTGTGAACCTCCTCCTCTGATTATACTTTGGCACCTTTTGATAAGTAGGGAAATATCATCACTAATTTCTTGTTCTTGAGTAGTTGTAATGACCAGGTTCACATCTTGCTTGAGAAAGTATTCTTTTGTATTTGAATCTTTCTTATCTCATGGGTTAAGATTATCATGAGCTCTTCCATGATCATTGTCTCAAAAATTTTTGCCTCCTGATGGCATTGACTTTTCTATCCCAAGAGTCCAATGTCTGGCAAGCCATAATATTTTCATTGAAGCATGATAATCTTATTTTTTATTGTCTTCTTAAACGACAGCATGTGCAATCATTGTCAATTTTTTAAGGTATTAGTATTTATTGAAAGGTATGGCTCTGATACCATTTATTAGTTTGAGTTGCATCCTAAGAACTCAAAGAACTAGGTTTGTTGAGTAAATATACAAGAAGGTAAATTTTAAAGTAAATCAGAGATATTTTTTATCATGAAAACTACTTTTTCTTAAGAGTCAAAATCACGATCAAACACTCAACTATAATTTAAGATTTACAACTATTCTTGTACACCCAAGGAATTATTTCCAACAATTTCATCTTCTCTACCATCATTACACTTTTACTTCTACCATTAACAATTCAAGACAACACCTACTACAATATAGAAGAAAACAATCAAGATCCTATCTTTGAACCATTCCAAAAAAATAGCTATTACAAACAAAAGAATTATATAGATTAAACTGGATATGAATAGGCTTTTTATTGTGACAACTTTTTCTTTGAGTTTCTTCATGTAGATGGAACACTCTGAGAACTATATATTTGGTTATGGTATAATTCCAAAGTTTGAATGTCATGTTGTTTATATAGGAGAAAATCCCCACCTTCCAGTACTCCATTCCAAGTAAGATTTAGTTTAAGACTTGCCAAGAATCCAATATTAATTTCACTTTATCTTTCTCTTGTTTATGTATATTAGACTTCCTTGTCTCCTTGTCTGAAACTAATTCCATGTGCAAATTTATGATAAATTTCCTAGTATAATTTTTCAAATTCTTGTATAGTTAGAATTCTCCATATTGCAATATATCTTGGAAATCTAGTGCACACATGAATAATCTCAATCTTCTATCTTTACAGTCTCCTCTCATCAAAGGAATAAGTCCTCAAATAAGTTCCTTCGATAATATCATTTTGTGTATCTCTTTTTTTAGAGATATGTGAGGACCTAGTTCTTATTATTTCCATCCTTTTTCTTTGACATGTGAACATCACTTGTACATAATTTTTGAATCATTAAAACTTCAACAAAACTTTACAAAATCTTGATTATAGACTCAGAGATCATTATGTTTTAATGTCTATTGGGTTCCATCCTAGTTCTTATTATTCTTATCATATTCATGTTTTAATGATTGACAAACTTCATTACTCAAACCAGGTCCATGCATGTCTGATTGTATTCATGTTTCAATGTCTATCTAACCTAGTGAAAGGACTAATTATGACAAGGACTAATTATGACAACCGGTGTCCTAGTGTGCAGTTTAGCAGTTGTACACATTTATCGCATGTGCAGTTGTCTTGTACTTTTCTAAAGAATTCTAGGCATTAGTAGAATGAATTTTTAATGGTCCTTTCCAGCATCCACCAATGAAAAAGCTTCTTTCCTAATTATTATCATATATTTAAATCATCCTTGAAGAGAGAAGCTCAAGGTTTGGCACTAATCTAAAAGGATTTTTTCTCAAGAAAAGGTCTCACTGATAGTACAAGACTCAACAATTTAGGAACTCTTTCTCATAGTAATATATGTTTTGTTTCTAGGTTGATTGAAGTTCTGTATGAACACATAATTATAAACTCACGTTTCATTCAAAAGATTCCAGTGAGTATTTTATTTAGCTTTGTTTATTCAAATTTTGAGTTTCTTTTTAGCTGGAGGTGACAATGGTGTCTCACAATAGAGTTATCGTGGGGGTATGCTTGTAATAAAGTTATTACAAAGAGATTGAAATTAGGAGATTAATTCCTAGGTGACACTCGTATGTGGCCATCAAGGACCCCTCATATCGACAAATATGAGCTTCTAGTTTCGGTTCCCCCGGAACCTTCACCTTTCATGGCTCATTTACACATCCCACCATTAATGCCCAAATTAAAACCATATCCAAACAAATTCAATTAACATTTATTAACCAAGTCCATTTATTAGTGGTACGGTCATACCAAGCATACTTGCAAGATTTATCCATAGCCAAATATTAGGTTAAGGGGACTCTCAAGCGCCCTATCCATTTACCATATTAACCTCTTGGGATACTTTCACGTACTCCACAAGCAAAACCAATAAGCCTTTTACCTTTGTAAACTATTTAAACCATTTATAGTTTTATGCATAAGCTGAAAACAAGAAAGAGTTTCATTTAAAGAAGTCAATGCAATGAACATATCTTTATAAGCATTTTATCAAATACCTTGGGGGTATAATATAACCAAAACCAATTACAAAGACCATTAAACCATTACCATACAATAAAATTTTCCAAAACCACCATTAATGCATATAAAAGCACAGTTAAACCTAGAAAACCATAACCAAACTTATTAGTGGAAAACCATAACCCATGCAATATTGAAACCTTGAAAACAACCATAAAATCCATGCCTTTTTAGAAATAAGAAGTAGAAAAGAGACACATTACTTAAGCTAAGAAAGATTATGAAAGAAAATCAGCAAAGCAAGTCCCAAAGCAATCCCCAAATTGAAACCCTAGCTCTCTTGCCCCAAAAGCTCTTGAGAGAATTGTTGAATGTTTAGGAATAGTTTTTTATGTGTTAATGAATAGAATAATAGGGTAAATAACCTCCTATATTTATTAGAAGTTATGGGTCATAATTAGGGTAAGTAGGAAAATATCCAGAATAGCCCCACTTAAGTCCCTTAAAACCCTATCACAGGGATACGACTAACCCTCTTACAAGTCGTACCCTTCCTTACAATTGGTTTCCACCATTCGTACCCAGGCCTTAACCTTGAATCAGACACTATCCAATAAATGACTTATCCAACCAATCCCTAACCATTCTAGCGATCAAAACCATCCCACCAACTAACACTGGTCAGCTTATGACAGGACCATACCACTCGTACCCCCAATATACGACTCGTATCTATGAGTTGTATTGGGTCCATTGAATAACATTTAGTAACACAGGATCAAGAAAAAAGAAAACATACCTGAGGATATTGCCTAGACAAGAGTGTAAAGTTGTTTTATATATACATAACCTATCATCTCCATAAATAAAAAACCAAGAGAGATTAAAAAGTATGACAAACCTATGGAGTTATGATATTATTAGGGAACACAGTCCTAGTGCTTCTCTTATATTGATTACTAATTCAACAAATCTATAATTCTTACTACCAAATTAATTATTTTCAAATCCCCTTTTTTTACTAAAAATTGTTATTGATTGCCTTGACTTACATACTGATTGGTAGTTCAACCAATTCCTTATGGTATCAACGCCAACCTTGGTTAGGTTCTATCTTTGACAATGACCACGTTATACTTTGTTCAAATGTACAATTTGGGCGACATTAAATTTTGGCATCATTATTGGAGAATACAGCTACCGAGTTGATTTGAGTGTGTTTGTTAGGGTTATTTGTGGTTATTTCCTAAATTTATTTTTCTGGTATTCCTTTTCTATTTTATTCCTATGGCACACAGTGTTGTATGCCTAGTACTCAGAGTCAATGTAGTCCTCTGATTGCTCTTGATACGGAGCTTGAGAGAACTTTGAATCACAATCAAAGGATGGTTAGTGAAGGAGTTCATGATCTAATAGCCTTGTTGGAAGGTGTTCATGATGGCCGAGAACTTCATGATCAGCCACTACAATAGCATGATTGTGAAGAGACTACGCAACAAGTCACTGCTCGGTTGATGGCTAAGAAAAATGCTTGCAAGCAGCTACAAGGCAACCAGCAAGGGAAAAGAAGGCTAGATTAGATTATGCAAATCATCTAACTATACTTGATGAAACAAACAAACATAGAAGGCACAGGGAAAACATCCTCTACAATAGTAGCTTGAAAATCCAAAAGAAGAATTGGATTACTTGGAGTCAAATAAAATGGGTTCAATCATTCAATCGGAATTACCTCAAGGGATTATGTTTGACATTATTAGTGCCATTGTCATGACCCGAACAAGGGCTTGGCCTTGACGGGCATCTCCAATCTACTTTGGATTAGAAACCACCCCTTGAACCTAACTAAACACCATACATCGCCCAACAATAGCTGAATTTCGAACATATAACAAGATAAGTTCAAAGAATAAAAGATATATCTATAGCCAGTAACCGGAAACCGACCAAACACATCCAACCAACATCACCCAAATCCATAGTAATCCAACAAAGTTTCTATGCAAAAAAGAAACCAAAAAACTAGTCTTGGTCAAGATATGTCCTGGACCCTTACAATGATAATGTTAATGATAATGAAAACTCTTAATCCTAATCTATGATAAGAACTGATGAAATATCTAAGTCTTCTAGAGAATGGAATCTTACCACTTCACCACAACGAACTGAAGAACCGAGCCGATCCACCTAACTCTGTGTAGAAAAAGTAGAGGTATCTCTGGTGCCTGCATCGCATGGGAATACAACGTTCGAAGACGGTTAGTGGGTTGAGCACTTGCATGTAACTCAAGAATAAGGATAACATAATGTCATGATGAACCATTCAAAATCATTCAAATCCAATGCACACAATCAAATGCATATAAATATATATATATATATATATATCACATGCTGGGATAGGGAACAAGGCTTATCATGCACTTTTAAAACTTAATTTGGATTGTGTAGCTCAACTGTCATAACATAAGAAGGCACCTACGTGCTATATAGGCCCAGCGCTCCCCAACTGGTAGGGCCCTAGAGCATGTAGCCGCCCGAACCAGAGGGTATACATATGCACTATGGGGGACTTCAACCTCCAGGCATATCAAGGTGACACGAGCACCAAAATTATGTAATATAATATGGGGGGCTCGAACCTCCCAATCATATGATAATAATAATAAGGGGACCGAACCACCCAGTCATATAGACCACTACGTCGGCAACTGCAATTTCCAGTATTGGTCCTTTAGGACCTCCACGTTCATAACTCAGCTACACAACCCTCACTAAAGCCCAATTAAAAAGACTATCACACATTCCCATTCATTGAACCATAATACATATTTAGGCATGCATTGTTGGTATTGTCATACCAACTACACTTGCAAGTTAACATCAATATGCCAAAATAATTTCGTTATTTGAAGAAATTCATATCCCCCTTGGTTCAATTATGTGTTAGCTTGGGGAATTACACAACCCCTTGCAGTTTGATTTAAACATCATTATGCACCATTGACTTTTTGCATTATACATTGGTTCAAGAGTAGTTCAATATGCATACTTTTCATATTCAAAACCAATTTTACAATATGGGGCTGAGGTCATTACCACTTCAAAAGTAACATATTGGGGGAAATCACAACCCCCTAGTTTATTCACCATATCCATACATCAATTGATTTTAAAACCGTCATTTAAACATAACCCATGCAAGGAAAAACATGAAACATCACATAAATAATAGTTATTCAAAACCATCAGCCCATGTTTCAAAACAAATATCAATAACATACGAACAATACTTTAAGACTTATGTTTTTAACAAATTAGCAATTACAGAAGAGTAGCATGCCTAAGATACCCAAGTTTATGGAGAGAATTCAACCCTCGAAGCTCTTCTTGACTCACTTCTTGGAAACCCTAAGTATGGATGCTTGAGAGACTTAAGAGAGAAGAAAGAATATTTGGAGTGTGTTATTGATGAAAATAGGGACCCAAGTATGTTTATAGGTCGTGGGTTATTATTAAAAATAGAGGGAAATGTCTAAAATACCCTCATTTAAAAAGATATAAAAATAAACCATCAGTCATTATGAGTCTCATAATGACTCATTATGACCTATTACGACTCATCTCCAAGAGTCATTGTCAAGACAGTGTCACCAGGCACACATACTTTTGACCTTATAACTCGTATTCAATGGCTCGTAATGGGACCCTACAACTTGTAGGTTCCATTGGTAGTCAACATAGAACCCGCTTAAGGTATACACTGGATATCCTACAAGTTTCTCCCAATGACTCGTAATGAATCTTTATGACTCTTAGTGAGTCACTCATACTCAGAGCAGAACTTAATCACACACATACATTGTTTAGTTACAATTGGGTCCAATAACTCATCGAGAATTCCTATGACTATTAGGGTAAGTCATAGTCAGGCTAGTGAGGATTAAATTTTAGAAATTTTTCAAAGAACAAAAACTCGGGGTGCTGAATACTCCCCATTAAGATCATTCGTCCTCGGATGACAAGATAAGGCATTTATTAGCATGATTTGACCCTAAATACAATCACACTTACCTTTAATAAAGATTAAAAACAAAGATACCAAGGATATTACAATTTTCCTTAACAAAGTCAGAAAACAAGTAAGTTAAGGAATACACATACCTCAAGCACAATCTTCCAAAGTGGGGAACAAGAATCGATACTTGGACTTTATGTCCTCCTCGATTTCCCAAGTAGCTTTCTCAACCGTTTGGTTTCTCCAAAAAAAACCTTTACCAAAGCCACATCCTTATTCTACAACAATGGACTTGCCGATCCAAAATCTCAATCGGGACCTCCTCATAAGACAAGGAATCAAAAATGCCAACCTTTTCCAATGGAACGACCATTGAAGGATCACCTACATACTTTCTTAACATCGAAACATGAAACACCAGATGAATAGAGATCAAAATAGAAGTCAACTCCAATTCATATGCAATGTTGCCAACCCTTTTCAAAACTAAATACGGACAAATAATAAGGACTGAGCTTGCCCTTCTTCCTAAATCATATCATACCCTTCATGGGATACATCTTTAAGAAAACCTAGTCACCAACATTAAACTCCAACCCTCTATCTCACATCCATGTAGGAATTTTGGCAACTTTGGGCAGTCTTAAGCCTATTCTGAATCACCTTCACCTTATTCATAGGTTGGTGAACCAAATCAGGGCCAAATAACTTATTTTCACCAACCTAAAACCACCGAATAGAAGACCTAAACCTCCTACCATACAAGGCCTCAAATGAATACATACCAATACTAGAATGATAACTTTTGTTGTAGGAAAATTCTATGAGAGGTAAGTAGTCATCCCAACTACCACGATAATCAAATACACAAGCCCAAAGCATATCTTCAAAGGCCTAAATTGTCATTTCTACTTGTCCATCCATCTATGGCGGTAAAGCAATACTAAGGGTTACCTTAGTCCCCAAGCCTCGCTGGAATGACCTCTAAAAGTGAGATGAGAACTGGGTAACTCAATTAGAAATGATAAAAACTAAGCACCATGCAACTTCATAATATCCTTAATGAACAACTTGGCATAATCCTCGAAAGAGAAATTAGTCCTTACTGGCAAAAAATGATCGGACTTAGTCATCCTATCCATGATAACCCAAATAGAATCAAACTGTTGGCAAGACCGCAGAAGGCCAGTAATAAAATCCATATTAATTATTTCCTATTTCTACACCCGCAGCTCAATCTCTTGAGTCAACCCACCAGGCCTCAAGTACTGCACCTTCACTTGCTGACACACCATGCACTTAGATAAAAAATTAGCCACATCTCGCTTCATTGTATTCCACCAATAAATTTCCTTAAGATCATGATACATTTTTGTTAAACCAAGATGAATAATATAGCGCGACTTATGAGCTTCGACCAAAATTTGATCCTGCAACCCATTAACATTGGGAACGTATAATCTACCTTGGTACCTCAAGATACCATCACTACCAACTTGAAAACTATCACCTTCTGCCTACCCACATCATTCTTGATTTGCACCAAGACAGGATCAAACATCTATTTCTCTTTTTTTTTAGTTCCCAAAGATGACTTTGCCACCTCATGAACAATCATAGCCTCATTTTTGGAATCCAAGAGATTGACTCCTAGATTATCCAAATAGTGAATATCCTTCACCAAATCCTATTTCTCCTCGTCAACATGAGATAAGATTTTTATGCACAACCTGCTAAAAGCATTAGCAACCACGTTAGATTTATCTTAGTGGTAGTGGAGAATCATGTCATAGTCTTTTAGCAACTCAAGCCACCTTCTTTGCCTGAGATTTAACTCTTTCTAAATGAACACGTATTGTAGGCTCTTATGATCGGAATAAATGTCTACATGGACCCCATATAAATAATGTCCCCAGATCTTTAATGCAAATATCACAGCTAATAATTTCAAATCATGAGTCCAATAATTCTTCTTATGAACTTGTAATTGCCTAGAAGCATACGCAACCAACTTGCCATATTGTATAAACGCACAACCCAGTCCCACCCAAGATTTATCACAATAGATCACAAAATCATTAGTACCCTCAGGTAGTGTCAAGACCAGAGCTAAAGTTAACTTATCCTTCAACTTCACAAAACTACCCTCACAAGCATCAAACCACAAGAGCTTTACCTTCTTCTAAGTCAACTTAGTCAGTTAGGCAGCAATAGAAGAGAAACTTTCCACAAACCTTTTATAATAATTGGCTAAACCGAAGAAGTTTTGAATGTCGGTTGAAGTCATGGGTCTAGGCCACTTCTTAACCACCGCAACTTTCGATGGATCCATCGTGATCCCTTTACTAGAAACATCATGACCCAGATAAGTCACAGCATTTAACCAGAACTCATACTTTAAGAACTTCACATATAATCATTGATCTTTTAAGTTTTGCAACACAAAGTAGAGGTGATCGGCATGATCTATCTCACTCTTGGAATACACTAAAATATCATTGATTAACACAATCACGAACAAATTCAAAAGCTGATGAAATTCTAAGTTCATAAGATCCATAAATATCATCGAGAAAATGACCATACTTGGTTTAAAAAGAAGGCTTAGGGATATTCACCTCCCTAATCGTCAACATATGGTACCCAAACCAAAGATCAATCTTTGAGAAGTACTTAGCACCCTAAAGTTTATCAAAGAGATCATCAATCCTTAGAAGCAGATACTTGTTCTTCACGATCACCTTATTTAGTTGGTGGTAATTAATACACATTCAAAGGGAACCATCATTCTTGCACATGAATAGAACTAGAGTACCCCACATAGACACACTAGGGTAGATAAAACCCTAATCTAGAAGATCTTTCTACTGCTCATTAAGTTCTTTCAACTCAGTCGGAGCCACCCTATAAAGAGGGATAAAAATAGGATAAGTGTTTGGAAAAAGATCAATCCAAAAATCAATACCCCTATCGGGAGGAATACCAAAAAAATCATCATGGAACACCTCAAGAAATTCGCAAACCATAGGGATAGTCTACAAAGAAGGACCTTTGGATCTAGAATCCTTAACATGCACTAAGTGATAAAGGCACCTTTTAGAAACCAATTTCTAGGCTCTAAGATACAAAATAAACCTTCTCTTTAGTACTAGGGAACTATCTTCCCACTTGATCATTGGCTCATTAAAAAGGTGGAAATTTACCTTCAGGTCTGCTAATCAAGAGATGCATAGCACGAATACAACCAATCCATCAAAAATCATATTAAAGTCTAACATGTCCAACTCTATCAAATCTATCAAGTTCCCCCTACCACTAACAGACATCACACAACCCCTATAGACCATTCTACCCATAATAGAATCACCTACTGGGGTGGACATAGAAAAGGGATCCAAAATAGACTCATGATCAAAACCAAAATGAATAGCCACATAAGGAGTCACACAAGAGAGGGTAGACTCAGGATCAAGTAAACAGTATACTTAATGAGAGAAAAGTTTGAGCATACCAGTAACAACATCAAGGGACACCTCAGAATCCCAGCGAGTGGCAAGAGCATATAAACAGTTTTGTCCAATGTGTAAGCCAAAAGCAAAAGTATCACCTTTGGTGCAGGAGATGAAGTAGTAGCAATAGGAATATTATTTGCTTTAGAAGAAACCATAGAAGCACAATCCCTCTGCATATGGTCAATCTGAACATACTTAAAGCACTTGTTCCTTCTCTCTTCACAAACACCACGATGCGCCTGACCACAGAATCTACACGGGGAATATGATAGAGCTAACTGAGCCCCACTAGCCTGAGGTTGGGCACCCTGTGCCTTGGGACCAATACTATTCTAAAAATGGTGATTACTCGACAAGTTCAGATAAAAAGCACTAGTCATAGAGTAGGAACCAAAATTGCCCCACTTCTTGTTAGACCACTTCCAATAGTCTCTACCACTCTTTTTTTTACCTCCACCTTAATCCAAATATCAAAATTTCTTACTTTGACTTTCACTCATCTTCGCTTGCTTCTTCTTCTTATCTTCCAGTTGTTGCATATACACCATAAATCTAGAGATGTGTATGTCCTTATTCAATTAAGTGAACTTTCTCTCTAAAATCAACTCATGGGATAACCTATAAGAATACTTCCTTATTCTGGCCTTATTCTAGACACCAATTTTGGACCAAAATTGCCTCGCTCAACTCCTGAGGAAAGAAGCAATCAAGAAAAGCACTAGAGAAGTCATCATACAAATCAAACTCAACATCATTACCCCTAGACTAATCCCATTCCTCATACCACTAATATGCCACATCCTTCAACTCATACGCAGCAAACTCCACACCCTCCACATCAGTAAAATGCAGCATACAAAAAATCTTTTATATCTTATCAATAAAATTTGAGGATCTTCCTCAACTTTAGAACTAGTAAAAGTTGGAGGACTCAACCTTATAACTTGGACAACTCTAGTGACCTTATAAGATGAAGCAACAAAAGCTACCCGCTAAATCAGAGAGGCCACCAACTGAGTAAGAAAATGAATCAACTAGCAAAACTCAATATTAGACACATCAGATTGGGGTTCATGAGGAAGGATAGGGGGAACCGCTGGAACTCCACTAGAGCAATCAAAAGCAGCGATCCTAGACTGGGTCTGAACTCCTTAAGTGTGACTATCCTATCCATATTATCCTTAGATGGGATAAAAGAGTTTCCATGAGCATAAGATCTTCTTGGAGGCATGATTTGTAAAGTGAACATACGGGGATTAGAGGAGATTTCAAGACCTTAGACTCTATATCTTGAAATAGAACAACACAAAAGGGAAACATTTCTAAATATCTTGTATCATCTTTATTATAAGTGTGGCGCACACTCCTATAAAATAAACTCTACTTGCCACAACTTTATGGACACCCAATGACACCAAACCTAGGCTCTATTACAAACTTAGTCATGAACAAAACCATGGCCTGGCTATGATGGGCATCTTCAATCCACCATGAATCGGAGACCACCCCCTAAACCTAACCAAACACCATACACTGCCCAATAATGTCTAAATTCTAAACATATAACAAGATAAGTTCAAAGAATAAAAAATATATCTATAGTTGATAACCGACAATCGACCAAACATATCCAACCAACATCACCCAAGTCAACAGTAATCCAATAAAGCCTCTATGCAAAATAAACCAAAAAACTAGTCTTGGTTGGGACATGTCCCCGACTTTGACTAAGACAATGATAATGTTAATGACAATGAAAATTCTCAATCTTAATCTTTGATAAGAACTAATAAAATGTCTAAGTCTTTCATAGAATGAAAGCTCACCACCTCACCACAACAAACTGATAAACTGAGCTGATTCACCTAACTTTGTATAGGAAAAATAGAGGTATCTTTGGTGCCTACATTGCGTGGGGATACAGCATCTAAAAATGGTTAGTGGGTTGAGCACTAGCATGTAACTCAAGAATAAAGATAACATAATATCGTGATTAACCATTTAAAATCATTCAAATTCAATGCACATAATCAAATGCATGTATATGCATACACACACACACACATATATATACATATATACATACATATATATATATATATGTATATATATATATATCACATGTTGGGAAGAGAACAAGGCTTAACATTCACTTTTAAAACTATGCCTAGATCATGTAGCTCAACTGTCATAACATAAAATGACACCCATGATTTATATAAGCCCAGCTCTTCCCCAGCTGGTAGAGCCCTAGTGCATGTAGACACATGAACTAGAAGGTATAAATATACACTAAGGGGGACTTGAACCTCCCGGCATACCAAGGTGACACAAGCACCCAATTATGTAATATAGTGTAGGGGACTCAAACCTCTCAATTATATGATAATAATAATAACGGGTACTCAAACCACCAAGTCATTGACACCCCCACATTGGCAACCATGGTTTTTTATATTGGTCCCTTGGGACCTCTACTTTCATGACTCGGCTACATAACCCTTTAAAAGAAATTAAATCATTTATCACACATTTTGATTCATTGAACCATAACACACATTTATACATACACTGTTGGTATTATCATACAAACTACACTTACAAGGTAACATCAACATGCCAAAATAATTTCCTAATTTTAGGAAATTCATATCCCTCTTGGTTCAATTATGCATTAACTTGGTGAATTACATAACCCTATGTAGTTTGATTCCAAAATCATTATGATTCATTGAATTTTTGCATTATGCAATAATTCAAGAGTATTTCAATATGCAAACTTCTCATATTCAAAACTAACTTCACAATTCGGGGCTGAGGTCATTACCAATTCAGAAGTCACAAGTTGGGGAAATTAAAATCCCCTAGTTTATTCACCATACCAATGCATCAATTGATTTTAAAACCATCATTTAAACATAACCCATGCAAGGACAAATATGAAACATCACATAAATGACAGTTATTCAGAACCCTCAACCCGTGTTTCAAAACCAACATCAATATCATATGAATAACACTTTAAAACTTATGCTTTTAAGAAATTAGTAATTAAGGAAGAGTAATATTCTTAAGATCTCAAGTTTATGGAGAGAATTCAACCCTTGAAACTCTCTTTGACTTACTTCTTGCAAACCCTAAGTATGGATGCTTGAGAGACTTGAGAGAGAAGAAATAATATTTAGAGTATGTTATCAAATAAAATAGGGCCCCAAGTATGTTTATAGTTCGTGGGTTATTATTGGAATAAGAGGGAAATATCTAAAATACCCTCATTTAAAAAGCTAAAAAAATAAACCATCAATCATCACGGTCTCATAGTGACTAATTATGACCTTTTAAAACTTATCTCCACGAGTCATTGTCAAGATAGTGTCACCAGGCACACATACTATTGACTTTATGACTCATATTTAATGGCTCATAATAGGCTCTAAGACTCATTGTGTCTAGTCATAGTCAATGCAGAACCCACTTGAGGTATACACTGGATATCATACAATCTTCCAATGACTCATAAAGAGACTTTATGACTCTTAGTGAACCACTCGTATTCAGAGAAAAACTTAATCACTCACACACACACACTGTTTTGGTTATGATTGGGTCCAACAACTCGTAGTGACTCCGTACTATGTAGGGTAACTATTAGTCAGGGAAGTAAGGATAAAATTTCCAAAAACTTTTAAGAAATAAAACCTGAGGTATTATAGTCATGATCTAACTATTTAAATTAAAGGGATACTTTCTAGCTTTCCTATGAATGACACAAATATCATATTATGATCTTTGTGGGGATCTGTATTTCATATAATTTACCTGGAGTGAGTCAGTTATACTGATACTATTTCCATTATTTTTGATGGGAGAAGCTACTTTCTGTTTAGGTAACTTGCCACATGGATCTATTACTACATGGAATGAATTTAGTACTTAGTTCTTGGATTGACATTTCCCATCCTCTAGAATGCTACAATTGAAAGATGAGATATATAATTTTAGATAATTATATTTAGAGGCATGATAAGAGACTTGATTGAGGTTTAAAAAGAAGCTATAGAGTTCCAAACCACAGGATGACTGGTAGAGATTTGATAGAGATTTTATATATAGCCTTTAATGTAAACGCTAAGTCTATAGCAGACACTATCATAGGTGGAGCATTTATGAGTCTTTGTTGGAATATTTTTCTGAGATCCTAGATTGGATAACAAAAACCAATTGAGGTTGGCATACTCAGAAGGGAAATAGACCTACAGTTACTTATGCAGTTGGAGCATCCGAAGAACATTAGATGAGACAATCACTCAACAGGTGGCACTACTGAGGACTGAGATCAGATTACTCACTAAATAATTAACAGCAACTAGAGCAAAAAAGTGATTGTGTTGGATGCACAAGGAAGGGAACCTAGGTATGAAGATTCAACTTTTAAGGAGCAGGATAAATATATTGATAAATATGTGGAGGCTTTCGGGCTAAGGGCCAACCATTTATCAAAGACAATTAAAACTCTAGGCAAGGGAATCAAGGTTGAAACTACTACAGAGATAACTACAATAAGGTTGGGTATAAAGATAGGAGTAGGGATCGATATGGTTATTAGAGAAGAAAGGATAACTATAAGGATAGGAGTGGTCTTTACTTTCTACCAAAGAATCAAGATGTCTAGCAATTTGAGGATGGAAGACATTCATTAAAAAGTTGTGAAAAGGGTAGAAAAAATAAAAAACTGCCTTAAGAAGATTAAAGAGGATATCTTAGGTATGAATCAAAATATTAAATCACATATTATTTCTAAGAAGAAGCTTGAGCAACAATTTGGTTAGATTTCTGCGACATTGAATCAGTGTCAACAAGGTACTCTCCGAAGCAACACCATCCAAAATTTAAAGAATAATGGTCATTATTTGGCAATTATTACTAGGGGTTTTAGGATGATCATTGATCTTCCTATGTTTGTGATTGTGTATGATGTGGTGGAATCGATAATATTAAATAATGAGAAGTGGTTGACTCTAAAGAAATGCTGGTTAATAAAATTGCATCTAGCAAGCCTCAAGTTAATGATCGCGAGTCTAAGAAAAGAAAGGGGAGAAAAGGAGGTCCCTCAATTATTGGCTCACATTCTATGACCTCCTCTTCTTCTTCCACAAAGACTAAGAAAAGAAATCCAAAGAGAAAAACTACCATAAGTTTATTTCTATGCTAAAAGACTTGAAAGTGAAAATCCCTCGAGTTGATTCACTTTAAAAAATGTCAGATTATGCAAAGTTTATGAAGGAATTTGTGACTAAGAAATAGATGGTGAGTTTTGCGATCGTGGATAATGTGCACTATTCTAGTGAAATAGACTCTAGATCTTTAGTTGAGAGAAAAGAAGACCTAGGATAATTCATGATTCCATAAAATATTTGGTGTTTCTATAATGCACAGTCTTTGTGTGATTTGGGGGATAGCATTAACTTGATGTCACTAGCAACTTACAAATAGTTGAGTTTGGGTTCACCCAAATCGACTTCGATAAGACTTCTCATAGTAGACCACACTATGAAGAGGTCGGTGGGTATCTTATGTGATATTTTGGTGAAGGTTGCATCCTTCATCTTTTGAGTTGATTTTTCCATCCTTAATAATGAAGTTGACTTTAAGGTCCCCTTTATCTTGAGAAGGCCTCTCCTTGTGACTAGATACATTGGTTGATATGGAGATAGGATAGATTAAGTTCATGTTTAATAATAAACAATTTAGTCCATGAATCATCCAAGGATATGTATGTGATACTTGTGATAGATAAGGTTGATGAAGATGACTTGGTAGCTTCGATGAGAGAGACTTTTCATTAAGGCCCTTGGAACAATCATTATAAATTTTGAGGGTGATGGATTTGATGACTATAATAATATGGTTAGAGCACTTCCAATTAGGGGTTCATACACATATGCACCAAAGAAATTAGATCTTGATTTGAAGAATAGAGTGACCTCTCCAGCTTAGCCTTCTTTTGAGTAGCCCCCATTTTTTAGAGCTCAAACCTCTACCATCCCATCTTTGAAACACATTATTAGGAGCTAACAACACTTTTTCAATTATTATTATAGTTGATTTGGTAGTTTGGCAAGTTGAGGATCTGGTTTTGGTATTGAAGAGGTTTAAAAGGGCCATTGGATAGTCCATTATTGATATCATTGGAATTGCACTTGGAATTTGTAAAAAGAAAATCCAAATTAAGTTGGATTTTATACCTAGTATTGATAAGAAATAGAGGTTAAATTTTCCTATGAAGTAGATGGTGAAGAATGAAATCATCAAGTGGTATTTCTAATAGCAAATGGATAAGTTAATATGTGTTGAAAAAAGGGCGGAATCACTGTAATTCCTAATAAGAAGAATGAGAGTATTTTTATGAGGCCAATTATAGGTTGGTGTGTGTCAATGGACTATAGGAAGCTAAACTCAAGGACTGAAAAATATCATTTTCCAATGCCTTTTATGGATCAGATGTTAGATCGACTTATTGTAGAGGTTGGTATTATTTTTTGGATTGATACTTAGTGTATAATCAGATTTTTACTATGCCTGAGGACCAAGATAAGATTACTTTCACTTATATATAAGGGAAATTTTCAATCAAGAGGATGTATTTTGGTTTGTGTAATGTACCCACAACTTTTCAGTGTTTCATGATGGCTATATTTTCTGACATGGTTGAGGACACTATTGAGATGTTCATGGAAGACTTCTCTATTTTTGGTGATTTATTTGATGATTGCTTATTATATCTTTCTGATGTTCTAAGAAGATATGAGAAATGTAACTTGGTGTTAAATTTGGAGAAGTTTCACTTCATAGTTAAGGAAGGGATAGTGCTTAGTCATAAGATTTTACAGAAAAGGATTGAAGTTGACAAGGAAAATACTGAGGTACTTGAAAAGTTTTCTCCAAAAATTTATGTGAAGGGTAGTTGTAGATTTTTGGGGCCTGCGAGTTTCTATAGAAGATTCATCAAGTACTTCTCTAAGATTTCCAATCCTTTGTGTAAGCTATTCAAGAAAGAGGTGAAATTTGTGTGATGATACATGTCTAAAAGCATTTGAGAGCTTGAAAGAGAAGTTGATTTCAGCCCTTATTATTGTCTCTCCCGATTGGTCTGTGACATTTAAGGTTATGTGGTGATGCTAGTGGTGTGGCGCTAGGTGCATTCCTAGGCCAAAGGAAAGAGAATATCTTACGTCCAGTCTAGTATGCTAGTAAAGCACTTAACCCTGCCCAAAAAAAAATTATCTTGTGACTGAACAAGAGTTACTTGTTCTAGTATTTTCTCTTAGGAAATTTTGGCCATATTTTCTTGGAACGAAGTTCATTGTGCATACTCATCACACATTTCTTAGGTACCTTATGAAAAAGAAGGATGTTAAACCTAGGTTGATTGGTTGGATACTATTATTTCAAGAATTTTACTTTGAGGTCATGAACCGAAAGAGGACTGAGTATCAAGTGATTGGACACTTATCACGCCTTAAAGAAGTGGTTGTGCTTAAACTGAAAGCTAAGCTTGAGATTTATGAAACTTTTTTTGATGAACAGGTATTAGCTGCATCACAAGATTTGATTCCATGGTTTGTAGATTTTGCAAATTATTTAGTGAGTGATGTGGTTCCTAAATACCCATTGTTTAACCAATGCAATAAATTTATATATGATGTGAGGAAGTTCTTTTGGGATAATCCATACTTGTTTTGATGTTGTGCTAATACAATGGTGTAGAGATATGTTCTGGAGGTTGAGATGATAAGTATCTTAGAGGCATATCATTCTTCTATAGTTGAGGGTCATCATAGTGGTGTCTAGACATGGTCAATATCTTGCAATGTAGATATTATTGTTCCACTATTTACAAAGATACAAACGACTATGCCTAGGCAGGTGACCAATTCCAAAGTCGAGGAAACATATAGTGAAAGCAAGAGCTTCCACTGAGCACTATTCTGGAGCTTGAGTTATTTTATGTATGGAGCATTGACTTCATGGCCCTTTTTTGAGTTCCCATGGTATGAAGTATATCTTGGCAATTGTGGACTATGTTTCAAAATAGGTGGACGCAGTTGCTCTTTCAAACAATAAAGGGAAGAGTATCAAAACATTCTTGAAAAAAAACATCTTTTTTAGATTTGGGACTCCTCGAGTTGTCTTATTGATAGAGGCTCATATTTTTTCAATCATTTATTTAGAGTTGTACTTGCAAAATTTAGTATGAAACATAAGGCTGAAACAAATTACCATCCTTAGATAAGCAGGCAGGTTGAGGTCTTCTATCACGAGATCAAGTCCATCTTGGTGACAATTGTGAATGCCAATAGGACAATTTGGGTGAGAAAGTTAGATGATGCATTATGGGCCTTCTAGACAGTATTTAAGATACCAATTGATACCTTTCCATATAAGTTTATGTATGGTAAAGCATGTCACTTCCCTGTCGAACTTAAGCATAAGGCATTGTGGGCTTTGAAGAAGTTAAATCTAGAGTGGAATAACTCAGCCAAGTAGAAACTAGAACAGCTAAATGAGATGGATGAATTCCATCTCCCAAGACTATGAATGATCAGCTTTGTACAAAGAAAGGATGAAACTTTACTATGATCATAAGATCAAGAAAGGAGAGTTCTCTATCGGCAATTTGGTATTGTTTTTTAAGTCTAAGCTAAAGTTGTATCTGGGCAAGTTAAAGTCAAAGTGGAGAAGGCCATATAGAGTGACCAGAGTGTTCCCTTATGGTGCACTTGAGTTGGAAAATAAATTAAGGTGAATGTCCAGAGGGTAAAACACTATCTAAGGTCCATGATAAAGCGAAAGTAGTTTGTGATGTGGATTTTTATGGTGCGTGAGATGTAGAGAATACCATAGTCATGACATGATGTTAAATCAAGAACTTCATGGAAATCAACCCATGGGATTGTTGGTGAAGTATGAGTAACCAATTTAGCCATGTCGATGTTAAATCAAGCACTGATTGGGAAGCAACCCATGATTTTGTACTTTTTATATTATAGGGTAACTTTTGTTAAAGTGCGCAAGAAAGGGAAAAATTGAAAAAGACACCAAAAAATCTTTAAGCCTAGATAATCTACCTTGCGACTCGTAGAGATGTGACGAACCATCACCCGACTCGTCGACTAGAGAGGATTTAAGAAAATTTCACTAGTAGCCCAACAAATCTTAGAACAAGTCGTAGTCATACACTAAGTCTTGTCATCATGAATCATGGGGACTGGTGATATCAGGTTAGTGATCTAAGTATTTTGGTGAAAATGTAGAGAGATTACGACTCATCAGCACTAATGATGAGTCACTATGTACAATCATCATCACTACATGAATAGTCGGCCTAATTTTTTTAATAAAAATAGTGACCCAACCCTACCTAATTTGGAAAGTAAAATATGAAGGGATCTGATTCGATCCTTATTCCTTTTCAAATATCAATATCTCCATTCATCTTTCTTAAATATTCTCTCTCTCTTAAATTCAACACTAATTAAACCCTAATTAACCCTATACAAAATAAATCAATTCTACTCTTCAATGTTTCTCTTGATTTCCTAATAAGGCAAGATTTCTTATTGAAGATTTGGACTCCCTAGTTGTTCTCAAGAATCATTATTTGAACTTATATAAGTATTGATTTTAGCTTACAAATATGTTTAAACTTACTTTAACAATTAGTGGTGAATCAGATGGGTTTCTCAAACCCTAGATTTAAATATTTGACCAATTGGGGTTGCTTATTTGTATGTGTTTAAAGTAAGGAGTTAGAACCTATATTAGAGGTAATTAGGTGTTTAATAATGAGTTTTCGATTCAAGGTGAAGTTGAGTAACCTCGATATTATTGTTCGCATAAGGCACAATAGGAGTATCCATAGTGTCACTCTAATAATTATTTATTATGTTAAATGGATGATTATGTGCTAAAACACAATTGAAAAAGGTTTGGCTTGATGAAAAATATAGGAACTACTAATTTACCATCCCAACAACTCCCACAATGAATCATTTTCATAGGTCACGAATCATGGTGTGAGTCTTAGAGATTGGAATCTTGGTTGAAAATAGTTAAGTCTATATTAAGTGTAACTGTTCTCCCTATGAGTCACTCAAAAACTCGTAGGGCCACTAGATAAATCGTCAAAGGGAACCAATCTGAGAGGACCTGCTTTACATTTTGCAGGACTCTACTTGACAACTCACCTAACAAATTGTTATATGAATCTATGACTCATAGGGTATAGTTATCTGAACAACAATAATAAATACCTATTGCTTTCGTACCATATAAGTATAATGATGACTCATCTCCATAGGTGATGAGTCATTACCTAACTCATAGTGACTAGGAACAGAGTCCTTATATAATATTTTTCCTGCCTTTCTTTACTTTTTTGATTGGTTTTACTAATGTGTATTCCCACGCGGGTACCATGTCACCAAGGAATAACCACACAAAGGGAAGAAACTGGAGGACAAGGTGACTCTCGAGAAATAGAAATGGTCCACTCACTAACTAAGAGATGAACCCTCTATAAAAGAGCAAGAGTTGAGTGGATCAGTTGAAGGATACCCTATATCAGGGATGGTCCAACCTTAGAGTAGTTTGCCCCGAGGCAGTCGATCAAGGCCTAAAATAAAGAGTGCTCGAGCCTCACAACTGTAGTCACCTTTATTTCCTTGGTTTAAAGAGAGAGAAGAGTCTAGTTTTGGGTCTGATAATGAGTAAAATTGAGGTAGAGTATATCCAAAAGTAGAGATCAGGTTGAGTCTAGTAGCAAGTTTAGTGAAGGAAGAATTCGTTGAGAGTAATAATGTGGATGTTATTGATAATTCTTCATGTATTGTACCACCTCCACAACTAGCCCAACATGGTTTACAGGTTGAGGATCCCCTTATTCCAGTAGTTAACCGATGAGAATGACCCGGCATGCATGAAGTGAATGAGCAAGATGAACTTTATGTTGCATACCAAATGGAATTGAAGCAGTCACATCTACAACAGTTATCTTTGAAGGTTGGTGACCCTCTTCAGTCACTAATAATTTAAGGGGTTCTTGTGAGTATCTCTACATATACTATCTCATATTTTCTACATGGGACTGATATTTTACCCTTGATTGATATGTCGGAGATTGACCAGAAGATTAATAAAATGAGAAAGGTCAAAATAATGTAGATTAGTATTGTGGACAAGTTAGTGCATTTTAAATAGATTGCAAATATTATTTCTACTACCAAAGAAGATCTTTCTTGGTGGTTGGTATGTCTTCACAAATAACAAAAGGGTGTTAAGACTTTATGGCAAAGTCATGGCGGGTATAATTCGCCATAGGTTAGGTTCGATGATTGGTGACAAATACTTTGAGCCCCGATAGGACTGCTTTGATAGTAGATTTTATCAAAGGTTTTGAGATAGATATTGTCAAATTCATTTCATGTGAGATTTGAGATAGGGCTGCAAGCACTGATATGAGCTTGACTTTTCCATGTTTGGTGACAAAAATTTATTTTGAGTATAGGGTACCCATTTTGCTCGAGGTAGATAATTTTGTTGGGGTCTGTTAAACCACTTATTTGGGTTTAATTTGGGATTAATAAAACTCTATTCCTAGGGAAAAGGTTGGTGTTGTTCTACTTTAGGGTACATTCCCTTTGGGTGCACTAGTAGATTTTGATACCTTAGTTTTTATAAAACTTGCGGACATACTGGTTGAGTCTCAGGCTACGAATGATTTGCTCGAGCCGCAAGCTATTTGGATGCCACCATATCAACAACTGATAGACCATATTCAAACCAAATACGACTGACTTAAAAATTGTTCATGCCGCGTCCTCCTGTCGGTGGATATATTTTGGTATCCCAGGAGTTCATAAATAATGCGATAAACAGATTAGTCACCCTTCAGCAGTAAGTAGTTTACATAGAGAAAGGGGTGCAATAATAGGTAAAGAATGAATTTCATTGAAATGTATGGGATGTAGACACCTTTTGATAGTTTTAATAGGAGAATCAACAAGAAAATTGATGGGGAGCAGTCCTTGGATTTATCTGGTGTCCATGAGGAGTTGGCTTGGAACACCCAAAGTTTTTGAACTTTAGATCCTCCAAGAGATGAATAACTGAATTAGCCAAGTTAGAAAAAATAATGTCAAACTACTAGTGGCAATTGTTCTAACAATGACTCATTTCCAAACATCACGAGTTAAGGAACTCGTTCTCACAATAGAAGGATACCCAGGAGTTCATCCCTTGACCACGATTCTTCATGATGAGTTGATATGTCAGACAATGAAACATTATAATAGACCCATTGTTATAATAGGGAAGGACCTGATTTTAGATATCCAAGTAATAACTCCAGGTCACGACTCGTGGTCAGACCTCACGAGTTGTTACCCAAGCCATGAAGACGATTCTCGGACTTCTCTTATATATTTTAATTAGGGTCTTTTTGGTCTTTTTCTCCCTCCAAACTCTTTTTCATGTATAAAAAAACAAAAATGACCCCTCTACCATCAGTTATCAAAAATCAAGACTTACTTTTTTCTCTTTATCTCCCACAGCAAAAATAGTAGGGTTCTTTCAAGGAATTCAACGTTCAACCTATAAACATTGAATTCTCTTCAATTTCTCTAAATTTAGGAATGTTACTCATTTAAAACTTTTATTTTTATACTATGGCACTTATTTACTCAATATTCATATGTTTGGAATGATGGGCTTAAACTTAGGTTGAGGGACTTTGGTGGTTAACACTTGAATTGCTTATTCTTTATTTTAATTGGGCGCTCATGCTTAAATTGGTGGATTTTTTAATTGAATAGAGGAATTGACATAATATTTGCAAATCAATGATTTTTGTTTTATAATATAGATGAATTTTGGTATGGTAATGGCATTAACCTCAACCCACCTTGTAAACTTGATCTTAAATTTGGATATTTTGTATGATTTAACTTATCTTTTGAAAATATTGAATTGCATAAAAGTTTAAATGGGTAAAAATTATTTTGGAAGGCCTTGCTGGCCATGGTTTTGTATTTTAAATGAAACTTAGTAGTCTAAAGGTTATATGGATTTTATTGTCATAATTAACTTAGCTTTAAAGCATATAGGAATGATGATACCATGTTGGAAAATTCCTTAATAAAAACTCTCAGTTTAGTGGTTGGGATTATGTGTAAATTATTTTAATTCTGGCTTAAAGGGAATTGTGTAGCTCATCATGAAGGTGCAGTCTCGGGAGGGACCAACACTGGAAACCATGTTTGCTGACATGAGAGTCTATGTGACCGTGTTCTCGATGCACACTTTATATTATGGATGGCTATCTCCTTGGTGTATTTAGTCGTTCCTCAATACATGAGGCTAATACACACTAGGCCCCTTCCAACATGGGGAGTTGGACCTATATAGCCCATGGGTTCTTATAGGATAAAGCGAGCTACATAGTTTAGGTTTAATATTTTAAAATCTCATATTTATGGCCCCTGTCCCTATTCGGGCATCCTATATTTATATGTATGTAAATATTGTGTATGTGGTTTGACATTCTTTAATAAGTGGTTTGACTAGTCTTTTGTAAGTGCACTACTTTATCCCTTTTCCTTGAGTTACATTCTAGTGCTTACCCCACTAACCATCCCTAGACACTGCATCATTTCATTATGTGGGGTTCAAAGTGTTTTTTGTTACTTCTATGTAGAGTTAGGTGATGTGATTCGATGGTTGAGTTATTGTGGAGTAGTGAGCCTCTATCTTTTGAAAAGCCATACCATTTCATTAGTTTTTTTCATATTTTGGGAATTGTTAATTCCTATTTATCATAGTCAGGGGCAAGTCCCAACTTTGTCTAGTATTCTTGGTTTAGAGGTTTTGTGGACAAGTATTAGGTTGGTTGTTTGTTTTGATTCTTAGAATTGTCACTTGGTTTATTTATCCTTCTTATTTCTATCTTGGTTGACATTTTCTATTGATCTTTATTGTGCTCTAAAGTTTAGGCTAAGGGGGTGGTCTTCGACCCTTGATGGGCTTGTGATACCTATCATGACTAGGCCTTAGTTTGGGTCATGACAAGCTTGCTATCAGAGCCAGGTTTAGGTTCACTGGGTTTTTACAAAGCTGTGTTGAGTAGAGTCTCTTTTATAGGTGTGTAGCACATCATGCTTATAAAGGGGGAGGCTATGAGGCATTTAGCAATGTTTTCCTTTCTTGTGTTTTACTTTGGATTGTAGAGTCTAGTTGTCTTGAAACTTCTCTAACACCTGGATTACTCAAGTTTTAGATCATTCCTTTTCAAAGATTTGATAGTTGTATAAACTCTGTTGGAACCTCTATCCTACCTGGGAAGATGTGGAGGGAACTCATCCTATTTATGAAGTGCAAACCCAATATAGGGTTCTCATTTCTAACTGTACCACTCCACGTGGGGTCCTATAGGTCCCTGCTAGTCCTTCTCGAGCTTCTCAGGTTGGTGATACTCATGCTCAGTCACCTCAGGGATATATCTCTAATGTGGAGTTCCATTAGTATATTCATATGTTTGCTAAACTGGTGGCATCACAATGTCGTCGACCTGATCATATTAGTTCCATTTTTAGTTTATCTAAGGTCACTTTGGTTGGATAGTTTATAAGGTTGAACCCCCCAACCTTTACAGGATCTAAGGTTGAGAAGTATTTGCATCATTTTATTAAGAAGATGGATAAGATTTTCAAGGTTATGCATGCTACTGATCCTGAAGGTATGGAGTTTATTACGTATCAGTTGAAAGATATGGCTTATCAAAAGTATGAGGAATGGGAATAGCTGAGAAGTAATGATGTTGAGCTGGCACGGTGAGATAAGTGTTTAGGTTTCTTTCTTGATCATATCTTTCCTTAAGAGTTGAGAGAGGATAAGGCTAAGAAGTTTGTGAACTTAAAGTAGGGTAAGATGAGTGTAAAGAAGTATGCCTTGAAATTTCTGCAGTTGTCCCATTATACTCTGGATTTAGTATCTAATATGATATCTTGGATGAGAAATTTTACTTTTATTTTGTCTTATGACTTGGTGTTGGAATGCAAGGTTGCGATGTTGAACAGTGATATAGATATTCTTAGGCTAGAGATTTATATATAGTAGGTGGAGGATGAGAAAAGAAAAAGTTAGAGATAGGAGAGAGGTAGAGCAAGAAGTTAAGATATTCAGAGCAAGGTTTAGGTTAATAGAACATTGGGAGAAATGGTAGGCGGTGGACCAAGAAGAATAATTGAGAAAGTTCTTATTCGTCGGCTAGCGCTCTTTATCCTAAACCTTTGGGTGATCATCATTTTTAGGTTGGCAGTGTCCTAAGGCACAGGGTGCCTAGTCTCAAGCTAGTGGATCTCAGTTACCACACCTTACCCTCTTTGCCATTTATATAAAAAGCTTCACCGTGGTTATTGTGAGGAAATAAGGAATTTGTGTTTCAATTCTGATCAGCCGGGTCATATGCAGTGAAACATCCCTATAGCTAAATTTACCACTAGAGCTAATAAGGTCCCGGTCATCATTTCTTTGGCTCCGACACCAAAAGGTGTCATATCAAGTCCTAAAAATAGACAGAATTTCCTCTATGCACTCGCTACTCATCGAGAATCTGAAGCATCTCCAGATGTTGTCACTGGTATTTTACAGCTCTTTTCAAGTGACATTTATTATCTTCTTGATCTGGGTTCTACCCTATCTTATATGAACTCTTATGTGGTTGTACAATTTTGTTTTGGTCTTGAAAATATTTTTGACCCCTTTTCTATTTCTATTCTGGGGGGTGATTCTATTGTTGCTAGAAAAATTAAAAGTGGTTGTGTGGTATCCATCTTTCATAGGGAGACATTTGTGGATTTGATAGAACTTTATATGGTGTATTTTAATATAATCTTGGGGATGGATTGGCTTCATTCGTGCTATGCCTCTCTGGATTGTAGGACCCGAAAGGTCCGTTTTTATTTTTCTAATAAATTGGTGATTGAATGGAAAGAGAGTTCCTTAGTACCCAAAGAGAGGTTTATTTCCTATGTTACATCTTAGAATTTGATTTCCAAGGGGTGTCTGTATCAGCTAGTTTGCATTAAGGATTCTAGCTCCGAAAGTCCCTTTTTTCAATCTTTCCCTATTTGATGAATTTTTTGAAGTATTTCCTGATGATCTTTCTGGAATTCCTCCTGATAGGGAAATAGATTTTGGGATTGATCTTCTACCGAATACTAATTAAACTAAAGGATCTAAAAAGTAGTTAAAGGATCTTTGTGATAAGGGTACCATCCATCCTAGTATTTCTCTGTGGGATGATCATATCTCTTCATGCAAAAGAAGGATGGGTATCTGCGGATGTGTAAAGGCTATCGGCAATGGAATATGGTTACAATGAAGAATAAGTATCCTCAACCTAGAATTGATGATCTTTTCGACCAGCTTCAGGGTACTAGGTGTTTCATTAAGATCGATATCCATTCGGGATATCACCAATTGAAAATTAGGGAGGTTGATATTCCCAAAACTGCTTTTTGGACTTAGTATAGCCATTTTAAGTTTTTGGTTATTTCATTTGGAATGACTAATTCTCTAACTACTTTCATGGATCTTATGAATTGGGTGTTCAGATAGTTTTTGTATATATTTGTTGTAGTCTTTATTTATGACATCTTGTGTACTCTAAGAGTGAAGAGGATCTTACTAATCACCTCTGAATTATGTTGCAAACCCTTAAGGACCAAAATTTATACGTAAAATTTTCTAAGTGTGAATTTTGGATGAGTGTTGTGACATTTCGTGGGCATGTGGTTTCTAGTGAGGGGATCAAGGTGGATCCGCAGAAATTTGAGAAAGTTAAGAAGTAGCCTAGACCCACGAATCCAACTAATATTAGGAGCATTTTGGGCTTGGTTGGGTACTATAGGAGGTTTGTGGAAAGTTTCTCATGTATTGTTACTCCGTTGATAAAACTGATTCAAAAAAGGGTTAAGTTTTTGTATCTGATTCTTGTGAGGGTAGTTTTGAGAAGTTAAAGGATAAGTGGACTTTTATGCCTGTTTTGACCCTGCTCTAAAGAATTGATGGATTTTTTATGTATTTTGATGCAGCATGGTAAGGCGGTAGCCTGTGCTTTCGGGCAGCTTAAGGTTCATGAGAAGAATTACCTGACTCATGATCTAGAGTTGACCGTTGTGGTTTTGACTTGAAGATTTGGCTTCATTATCTGTACAAGGTGCATATGGATATTTATTTAGATCATAATAGCTTCAGTATGTGTTTATGTAGGAGAAATTGAATCTCAGGCAGAGGTGGTAGCTCAAATTGCTTAAGGATTATGACATTAGCCTTCACTACCATCCAAGTATAGCTAACGTGGTTGTTGATGCTCTTAGCAGGTTGTCTGTGAGGATCTTATCTTACATTGATGAGGATAAAAGAAGTTTGGTGAGGGATATTCACAGGCCGGCTAACTTGGGAGTTAGTCTCTTGGACTCTGAAGATGAAGGAGTGATTGTTTAGGAAGTGTTTAAATCATCTCTTGGTGATAAGGTAAAGAAGCAGGCTTTGGATCCTATACATATGAAAATCAAGGATGATTTGGGTTAGCAAAAAGGTTATGGCATTTAAGATTTGGAGAGATGGTATTCTGAGGTACCAAGAAAGATTGTGTGTTCCTAACATAAATAGGATGCAAAAAAGAATTTTATAGGCTCATGAGTCCAGATATAGTTCATCCAAGGTCGACTAAGATATATCATAACTTTAAGGAGATCTACTAGTAGAATAATATGAAGAGGGATGTGGCAAATTTTGTCACTAAGTGTACAATTTTTAGCAAGTTAAAGTGGAACATTTGAGGCCTGGTGGCATGTCTCAAGAGATAGAGTTGCCCATGAGGAAGTGGGACATAATCAATATGGACTTTGTTACAAACTTATACCGTCTCGAAATTAGTATGATTCTAGTTGGGTCATAGTGGATAGAATAACTAAGTCTGATCACTTCTTACCCATGAGGACTAACTACTTAGGAGAGGATTATGCTAAGTTGTTCGTTCAGGAGATAGTTAAGTTGAATGGAGCTCCTGTGTCCACCATATCAGATTGAGGCATGCAGTTTTCTTCTCACTTTTAGTGATCATTTTAGAAAGGTTTGGGTACTTAGGTGAACCTTAGCATCGCTTTCCACCCTAAAATGGATGGGCATGCAAAGCATACTATACATACTCTAGAGGATATGCTAAGTGCATGTGTGATTGATTTTAAGGAAATTTGGGTTGACCACTTACCTCTTATTGAGTTTGCTTACAATAACAATTATTATTCTAGAATTCAAATGGCTTCTTTTAAGGATCTTTATGGTAAGAGGTACAGGTCTCCAATAGGATGGTTTGTGGTAGGTAAAACTAAACTATTAGGATCTGACTTGGTTTAACAAGCTATAAAGAATGTGAGGTAATTAGAAAAAGGCTTAAGACTTCTCAAAGTCATCAAAAGTCTTATGCGGATGTGAGGCAGAGAGAGTTGGAGTTTGATATTAGTGATTGGGTGTTTTGAAGGTTTCTCCTATGAAAGGAGTTATGAGATTTGGGAAGATAGGAAAACTTAATCCCCATTACACTGGTCTGTGTTTGGTTGTACAGAGAATTGGGAATATCGCTTATGAGTTAGACTTGCCAACAAGATTGGATCATCTTGTGTTCCGTGTGTCTAAGCTGAAGAAGTATGTGGGTGATCCTTGTTTCATAGTGCATGTTGAGAATTTGGTGTCACGGATTCATAGTCATATGAGAGGTCCCAGTGGAGATAATGGATATGCATGTTCATAAATTAAGAACTAAGAATGTAGCTTCGGTAAAAGTGCTTTAGAGAAATATTAAGATGGAGGAAGCTACATGGAAATCTAAAAAATATATGAAAGTCAAATACCCGTTCTTATTTCCAGCGAAGAATGGAAGTACTTAAGGTATGAATTTTATTTCCCTCTTATCGTATTTTGAATTTTTCCTTGGATTCTATTGTATTTTGTCTGTTATCATGTTAAAGGTACCTTAACTTCTTATTCAGGGATGAATGGTCCAAAAGGAGGGGTAATGTAACACCCCGAGTTCTTTAACTTTAGACCCTCTAAAAGATGAATAAGTGAATTAGCCAAGTTATGAAAAATGATGTCAAACTGCTAGTGGCAATGATTCTGACAATGCCTCATTGTCAAACGTCATGAGTCATTAGGAGGGACTCGTTGTTACAACAAAAGGATGCCCAGGAGTTCAGCCCCATACCCTGATGACTCATGACGAGTCGTTATGTCCGCTAACAAATCGTTATGAGAGACCCATTTTCATAACAATGAAGATCCAAATTTTTGATCTCTAAGTAATGATTCTAGGTCACGGCTCATGGTCGGACCTCACGAGTCGTTACCCAAGCCATGATGATTGTTTCCAGACTTTTCCTATATATTTTAATTAGGGTCTTTTTGGTCTTTTCCTCCCTCCAAACTCTTTCCCACCACTAAAAACACCTAAATGACCCATCTACCATCAGTTATCATAAACCAAACCTTAAATTTTCCTCTTTAACTTTCAAGGAAAAGATAGTAGGGTTATATATGAAGTTCAACATTAAAACTTCAAACTTCAAATTCTCTTTGATTTCTTCTAAACTTCAGGCATGTTGCTCAACCCAAACTTGTATTTTTACCTTGTTGTACTTATTTACTCAATATTCATGTGCTTTGAATGATGGGTTTGAACTTGGATTGAGTGTCTTTGGTGGTTAACACTTGAATTATTTATTCCTTGTTTTAATCGGGCATCCATGAATGGAGGCATTGACATAACATTTGCAAAGTGGTGATTTGGGTTTTATAATATGGATAAATTTTGGTATGGTAAATGCACTAACCTCAACCCACCTTGTAAACTTGATATTAAATTTGGATATTTGCATGATTTAACTTATCTTTTGAAAACATTGCATTGCATAAAAGGGTAAATGGATAAAAATAGTTTTAGAAGGCCTTGGTGGCAATGGTTTTGGATTTTAAACGGAACTTGGGAGTCTAATGGTTATATAGATTGGTTTGGCATAATTAACTTAGATTGCAAGCAAACTAGTATGAAGATACCATGTTGGAAAAATCCTTAACAAAGACTCTCTAGTTAATGGTTGGGATTATATGTAAATTATTTTAATTTGGGAATAAAGGGAATTGTGTAGCTCACCATAAAGGTATAGTCCTATGGGGACAAACACTGGAAACTACATTTGCCGATATGGGGGTCTATGATAACGTATACTCGGTACATACTTTATATTTTGGATATCTATCACCTTGGTGTCTTTATCCTTTCCTTAGTTTCCTCGATACGTGCGGCTAACACGCATTGGGGCCCTTCCAACAGGAGAAGTCAGACCCATATAGCCATATATGCTTAAGGATGGAGCGAGCTACATATTTTAGGTTAATATTTCAAACTCTCATGTTCATGTCCCTTGTCCATATTTCGGTATCCTATATCTACATGTATATAAATACTGTGTATGTGGTTTGACTAATCTTTGATAAGTGCACTACTTTATCCCTTTCCCTTGAATTACATGTCAGTGTTCGTCCCACTGACCATCCCTAGACACTGTTTTGTTTCATGATGTAGGATCCAAAGGGTTTTTTGTTACTCTTGTGCAGCGTTAGATGGTATGGTTGTGGTCAAGTTATTATAAAGTGGTGAGCCTCCATCTTTTGAAAAGCCCTACCATTTTATTAGGTTTCTTTTCATATTTTGGGAATTGTGAATTCCTGTTTGTCATAGTTGGGGGCATGTCCTGACTTAGTTTGGTATTCTTGGTTTAGAGGCTTTATGGATAACTTTTGGGTTGGTTGTTTATTTTTATTCTTGAAATTATCACTTGGTTTTTATATCTTTCTTATTGTTATCTTTGTTGACTTTTGTTGTTTATCTTTATTGCACCCTGAAGGTTACTGCACCATGAGATACCCTTCATGACTAGGCCCTGGTTCAAATCATGACATGGCAACACTGGATTTGCTATAGAGGAAATGGATATGAGTTCGTATTCAGCTTTATCAACTCCCTCTATGTCGGTCATTAAGGAAACACTGTAAAGGAGATGCTTACATGCCCAACATATGGGGCACAAAAGTAAACAATAGATCTTGAAAGGTTGTGGCGAGAGAGAATGTAAGAAGAGAAAAAGTCAATGAGAACTAAATGATTTAAAGCAAGCAGTTGAAGCAAGAAAGGAGACAATGCAAGACTAGTTATCTAAGATCCATAAGGTAGGGCATAGAGTTAGGATATCTAGTAATTTTTAGGCCCTGCTTGCTAATACTATGAGAGTTGAGGAGTAGGGGTATGGCATGTGCCGTAGTGAGTGTGAAACCATTGAGTTCACCAAATACCATTCGTGCCAGCATTGATACAAGTGCCACGACCACCGCTAAGGCCACTATTACTATGACTAAGGTCCATTCTGCACCCCAACAAAGCAGATGTCATGAGTTGGAGCCTAGTGCACTACAGGTATGTCCCACACCCTATTTTTATATTTTTTTTCTATGATTTTGTACAATGTGAACATAACATGATTTTCAAGTTAGGGGTGGGCGTGTACCACAGTTGAGGATATTTGTTGCCGTATTTTTTTCGTCGGCTACTATATCGTAGTTATAACCAGCATTTTTAGGGTTTTTTAATTAATTTTATTGTTATTTTTAGCATTTTTTGTGTGTAACTTAAAGTAAAATGAGAAAAATTGGTATTTTCAAAAAAAAAAGCATATGAAACTATTTTTGAATTGTTTGAATGAACCCCTCCAAAAAAAATTGGGTTTATATGCTTTGTTGTATTCTTAATTGGACGGTAACCAATGTTGGTATCTCAGCATGGAATTAGGAGATTTAATGTGATAACCTGACCAAACTTTGCATGAACCAAATAAGTAAAGCCTGAAATAATAACCCTGAGCCAAGAGTGCAAAAAATTTACTTAGTTGGTGTATGTTTGTGGTTCAGAATAGGATCAGTTAGTCTGGGCTATCAGCTATGGATTTCTCCTCACAAAATTTTTTGATCATTTTGGGATGAAACAAAGATCTAGTTCACAAAATTTTTTGATCATTTCTCCTTGATTTCCCTACAGTTTTCATAGATTGGATTATGCTTAGCTTTACTATAATGGCATATTTTATCCTCATTAATGGGAAGCCATCAGTGTCATTTACTTCCCTGAAAGTAATAAGGAAAAGTGATCCCATCTCACCTTACCTTTCATCCTTGCTATGGAATATTTATGTAGGCTTGTGAAGAAACTCCAATATGACAAATCATTCAAGCTCCACCCAAGATATGGAAAATTGTAGATAGTCCATCTTGATTTTGTAGATGGCCTCTTATTGTTTAGTAGAGGTGATTTGAGCTTACTGCAGAGCTTATTCTCTCAGTTTCAAAGTTTTTTTAGTGTCTTGGGCCTTCAAGAAAACTTCCAAAAGTCATCCATTTACTTTGAGGAGTAAAGTCTGGAATACAACAATTGATTCTTAAACTAATAGGCAAGGTAAAAGGTGAATTGTCCCCTAGGAACTTAGAGGTTCCCCAAACTTCCAAAAGATTATCTTTGTTCAATGTCAACCCTTTTTGTTAGAATTCTTGGTAGGATCACTTCTTGGACATTAAAGCTATTGTCATATGTTGGCCGTATGAAATTATTGAGGAGAGTGTTATTCTCAATTCAAATATATCGGTCCCAGACCTTGTTATTGCCAAAAAAGTAGTGGAGCTCATTATGAGGATATGTATAACATTTCTCTAGACAGGAAATATGGAGTTACCTAAAAAAACACTTATAGCATGGGTAAGGTTATGCCTTCCTAAAAGTGTGGGGGGCTAAACTTGCTCAATATAGAAATTCAGAACGAGGATGCATTGTGTAATTTATTGTGGAATATGAGTAATAATAAGGGAAAGTTATGGATTCAGTGAATTCATCTAATAATATAAAAAAGGGGAATCAATATACTTAACAGTTGCCAAGTAAGCCTTTTGGGTTGTAAAAAAATCATTAAAGTCGGTTCACATATGGAGTTGGCAGGGCTTAACTTTACTATTAAATTGACAGTGAAGAAATTCTCTATTAAATCATATGTTCTTGAAGCTAATAGGAGAATTTTTCAAAGTGAGTTGGAGAAGATTAACCTGTAATAATCCTACCCCTCCTAAATGGGTATTCATGGATTACTTAAGGGCAAATGGAAAACTATATACTAAGGATCATTTGCTTAAATGGAATTTGGATGTGGTCTCGCTATGTCCACTATGTAAAGAGGTTGATGAATGTCTTGGACACTTATTTTTCTAGTGTCCTTTTGCAGTATAAATATGGGCAAAGTAGTAGAAGCGTCAAGGAATATCAAGAACACTCTGGGACTGGACAACAGAGTGTGTATGGATGGAAAACCACCACAAAACAAATAGATGAAGCTCCATTATATATCGTATGGAATTGGAATGGTGTATATATACCACGTATGCATGATATGATCCATTTGTAATGATTTTCCATAATTGAGTAGTATTTCCCTTTCAGAGTTAGATTTGTAATTAGTTATTAAAATCAGTTAGTCACGTGAGCTGCACGTGGTCCCAGTAGCTGATAAGACTGTTAGGATTTGTTAAGGTCGGTTACTACTAGAGTTAGTTATAACTAACTCTTGGAACCCCTGTTTCACTCTTTTCCTCTTCTTTCCTCATTAAAATAGTTGTAGCATTGAGTAGTTGTAAAGATCAAAAAATTGAATCAACATCAATAAGCAGGTTTCTCTCTTTTCTCTTTCCATAACAACTCAATTGAGTTCTGGACAAGTTGTTTAAGAGCAATTCTTCCTAATTTTCTCTTTAGGCAACTCCAATTATTTCCTAAATTGTAATATCATTTCAATAGTGTATCAGTGGTATCAGAGCCATCGATTCTCTGACTGATTTTGATGGGGATCATGATATGATGATGCAAGAATTACATAAATAGGTCAATAGTTTCAAGGGATCGATAGAGGGAATAGTCAATTCCATGGCTGAAATGCGTGATATTGTGGATGGGAAAGTCGCGCAAGTAATAGATGAGATTAAGAAATTGTTACTCGGGAATCTAAATCAAAACCCTAACATTAGGGGAAGTATGAATCGGAACCCTAATAATAGGGAAAATTATCGGCCTGTGAATTTGGAAGAAAATGAGCCTTAGACGCAGGAGGGACCAAGAAATAGAGGTTACCAGCTACCTATGAGGGGTTATCATGTAGAATTTCCTACGTTTGATGGTCAGGGTTTGAAGGATTGGCTTTATAAATGTGAGAAATTTTTTGAAGTTGATGAAACACCAAAAGGATCCAAGGTAAAGTTGGTGTCTTGCAAGCTTGAAGGCAAAGCTCTTCAATGGCATCAATCGTCTATGAAGTAGAGATTTTTAAGAGAATGGCCTCGATGGGTGGAATACGTGAGTTGTTTGTATGCGAGATTTGGAACAGATTTGTTCGATGACCCCATGGGGGATTTCAAAGACCTATGTCAGGTAAACTCTGTTCAAGGATACATAGATTTTTTTGATGAATTGCTGACTCGGGTAGAACTACCTGAACATTATGTGGTCAATTGCTTTATAAGAGGGTTAAAACGAGAGATTGGTCTTACTGTAAAGACGTTAGGCCCAAGAACTTTAGCTAAGGCAATGAGTTTAGCTAAGATACAAGAGCGAACTTTGTTAGTCCAGAAGCAATCCTTTACTAGTTCAGCTATTTTACCGACTCCTAGAACCAATCCTAAGTTCCAAAACAGCTATAATAACCCTTCTTTTTCTTTCTCCCAACCTTCCAATTAGGTATCCAAGCCAACACAAATTTTTCCTAAGCCACTACAAACTACTAGTATATCCAAACCAAATCTAAAAATTGCTAAAATGTTAACCCCTGCTGAAATGGATGAAAGAAGGAGAAAGGGACTATGCTTTAACTGTGATGAAAAATACTCCTTTGGACATGTTTGTAAGAAAAAGAGAGTTATTTTTCATGGAAGTAGAATAAGGGGGATGAGTCTGGGGAAATAGAAAAATTAATGGTGGATGCTGCTGAATTTTTTACTATGATAGGCCAGGAATTGGGAACTGATGAAAATGGATCCATTTTGCCGCATGTGTCAGTCTATGCTATGAATAGGATTCATGACTTTAGGACCATGATAGTGATAGCTTCTGCGAAAGGAAAGGTTGTTTATGTATTGATAGACACTAGGAGCACTCATAATTTTTTAGATTTAAACACTGCTAGGAGGTTGGGATGCATGTTGATAACTATTTCACCCTTTGGGGTGTGATACGGGACAAATGGCCATCTTATCTTTGGATGACATCTTTGGAGGCCAACACATAGAGGCTCAAGAATTGGTCACCTCGATGATACAAGAACATGCATGGAGGACCCATTTTGAGCGTAACTTAAGGCAATCTCGCGTATGGAAGGTTGCTTGGAGCATTTAAGAGCGAGGACTCACGGGGCATTTTGGGCACTACCATGGTGTATTTACACACCATGGCCGCACCTAGATGATACATGATACGGTTGGGGAAGCCTCCACGAGGACACGACCTTCACACGAAGCCAAGCTCGGGAATTACAACAAAACTCCAAGCTTTGTTCATGCAAATGGCCGTGTGTGAGTTGGTGATTGAACCAGCCAAGGACCTGAACGTTTTATGTGTGAAGAGGGGTCTTAATGGGCCATAAACTAGTCTCCAAGGCTGGCCCAAAAGGCAAGGGGCGGATGGGCCTTTTATATGTCAAGAAGGGGTCTTAATGGGCAATAAACTAGCCTCCAAGGCTGGCCCAATAGGCAAGGGGCGGATGGGCCTTTTAGCCTTTTTGTTTGTAATATAAATAGGACACATTAGAGAGTTGGTGAGCAGATTTTTCAGATTTCAAAAAGTTGTAAACCTAAACACAAACTTGTCTTCTCTCTTCCTCTCAAAGGGAGCCGCCACTATCTCCTCACAAGTAGAGGGATACTTGGGTTGTATCTTTGGCTAGAAACAAGGGTTTTGAGGTTGTTAAGTACCTCTTGGTCCTCGTAAGAACTTGGTGTTTACATTCAGCAGATTTCGGGTCCTTCTCTTGAAGTAGGGTTCTTAGTTTTCTTGAATGTTTTATGTCAAGTTATCTATCTTTCATTAACTTGTTGTTGTTACTGATTTTGTTATTTTTAAGTCTAGTGAAGCCGTGTGGGGCTTGTTTCGATTCACTAGCATTCTTGTATTTCTTGTTGATTCTCGGATTGTGGCTTAGAAACCGAAACTATCACTTGTGTTGTAAGCTGAAAACCGAAAACTAAAACTTGTTGTTCTTGTGTTGTTGGACTGGAATCCGAAACTCTTGTGTTGTTGGTTTGATCTTGTATCATTTGGTATCAAAGCAAGACCGGTTGTGTTCCAACATAACCCATCTTGGGCTAGTCTCGGATTAAACAAACTACAAAAAAAAAATTCTGAAATCTGTCCACTAGAAGTTGAAAACCGAGAATGATGTTGCATGCTTAGATCTAGGTGTTATTTTGCTTGTTTAGTGAGTTTCTAGTGTTGGTTTCTTTCTCACCAACACTAAGGTGTCTAGATCCGAAAGTTGAGCTTAAAAATTTGGACATTGTGTGGTGACTTGAAGTGGCCGAAAGTTGCATGTTGTTAAAAAAAAAAAAAAAAAAAAAGAAAACCAAAGGAAAATCGGTGATTGTGTTTATGTGCTAGAGAAGTTGTTGAAGATTGTTGAAGTGTTCATCTTTTGAACTTGTCATCTTGTTCATCTTGTTGAAGTGTTCATCTTGTTGTGTGCTCAAGTGGTAAAATTATAAAGTTGTTGTGAAAGACTTACACCCATCACTTTATAGTCTTGTCCATCACTTCCCTTAAATCAAGGAACCTTGTTTTGTGGAATTTGTCAACCAAACCCACTTTCTTGAGTTTGAAAAAGAGTGAAGACTTAAAGACTTTAGTTTTCCCACCAAAACACTTTTCAAATTTTCACAAGTTGTGTGAATCTTAACACAACACCGAACACAAAAAAAAAAAAAAAAGAGAAAAAAAATCCGAGAGTAGAAGAACGTGTGGACCATTGCATGCTACTATGTCCCTATAAGCTCAACTTAGGATATTCTTTGGTTGCTAATTGTTGATTCTTGGTTTCCCTTAATTGGTCTTAGAACTAATTAACAAACTAGTACTTTCCTACTAGGTTGTTAACTAGTTCCTTGAGCCGTTTGTTCGTGTCCGCGGTTATTTGTGTGCTTTTATTCGTTTGAATGAGTTGCTGATTTTGACTCTAGTCCGGCAGAATTTTCTTTGAGTCTTTCAAACAAGAATCCATTCCGGATAAGAGCTGGCTTATACCTTAAGACTTCTCGGTTACTATCCAATTATACAATACTTGTGGAACACGAACTTGTGGTGAACTAAAGCGGCTAATACCTTGACGATGGAAGGAGCTTTACTACTAATCTTGTTGATCATTTTGTAGGTTTAAGGGGTGATGTAAGAGGAACATGACCTTGACAGCCGGGGGTTATTGTGACTACAATATGGGAGACTATGATTGTAGTGAGGGTTTTTATGGCTACGAAGTTGAGGAAGATTGCGGAGGCGATGAAAATAGCCATGGCCAAAACATAGGCAGATTTGAAAATTACGGTTTTGAGGGAGAAAGTGAGGTGAATGAAGTGCCTAGTGCTTATGGTGACTTTGGAGATGATGTAGAACCTCGTGGTGGATCTTATAATGAAGTTGGGGCATGTGAGGAGTTTTGCACTCCCCACTCCGAACCTAGATTTGGCGTTAGGTGTAACCCGATCATTCGTAAACCTTATGAGAGCTATGATGAGAGTACACGTGAGGAGTGTGGAGATTCATATTCTCCACCTTGTAGTACCTCTTATCAAGGTCGATATGGTGTGAATGGTTATACTAACTATAGTGTAGGTTGTCCAATGGGAAGAAGAGGATATACATCTCCAAAATCGAGGGGTACTCATGTGCTCTACAATGTTGATCCGAGAAGGAGTGTACACTCCGGAAAGGTGACCATTTGTGGGATACCGGGCTGCCTTGTTGTGTTAAATGATAGGTACTATAGAAACTACATTGTTCCATCCATGGTTGATTATTTGGGGTTATTTTGCGAGCCTTTACTTGTTCCATACTTCTTGGACAGGTTTAAGGTTACCGAGAGGGTAAAAGTTGTCTTCTCCCAATTTAATTACCATGAGGAAGTGTGGTGTGATGTTTTTTCCCTAACCTATGGTCATATGAGCTTAGGCGCCGATTGGTTTGCACAACATAAAGTTCCAAATATGCAAAATTGGCCTAATATGGTAAGAGACCGATGGGGAAATTGCCTCGAGACGTACATTCTGCCCGGGCCGCAAAAAGAAGTTCCTACCTACTCCAATCCGAATTATTATGAGAGACAAAAGATTGAGAGGAGTAAGGAAGTGAACGGTGGTAATCCGAGAGTGGCAAAAGGAGAGGTTGTGTTGAGCGAAGTGAGGGGATTACCACCAAACCGTGCTAACTTTGGTTGTCCTTCTATTTCTAGGGACATTTGTGTAGGTACCAACATGACAAGCGAAGGCTACCAATGTCAAAAGGAAGTTGCTGCCCCAGCTTATGGAGGATTTTTACCTCACGGCAAGAAAGAGTCTACTCAAGATCTTCAAGGCAAAATAGGTAACTCTTACACTTTAATGCATGTGAATGATAATTGTATGGCTAGTAATCCATTGAGTGTGAGTAGTAGCTTACTTATTTATGAGTTTAATGATTCCTTGCCTTTTGTTGATGATGTACATATTGTGAGTGTGGATACACTAGTGGATCCTATTGAGGACGAAATTCACTCCTCTTGTGAGATCAATTTATGTCCACCTAGTGTTGAAGCCTATGTGTTGAATGGAAATACATCGTCTTGTGTAATGGATGTTGATCAACTTGTTTGTGAAAACTGTCCACCACTTGAGTATGTGTGTGACATGTTTAATAGGACTCAAGTTAGTGAAGTATTTGAAAATGTTGATCAACAAAGTGAGAATGAACCCGAGAGCTCTTCTTGGGGTAATATTGTGTTTGAAACCTCCTTGAAACTTGATATTGATCTTTTAGAGAGTGAGGAACTTGCTTGTTCCAAATCTGTCCGTGAGGTAGATCCCACTCCTTTTAGGTACAATGTCTTGTTTGAAGATGATTTAAACACTCCTACTGAACCTAGTGGTGAAAATGATGGTATAGCTTGCCTTGGAAGCTATAGCCTATATGCTAACCCACTATGGTGTGACAATATTCCTCCTAAAGAGGGAAATCTCTTTTTGAAAGATGAGAGTCCTCTTAAGGGTAAGGAATGTGTAGTTGCGGAAGCTACTTCTTCTTCTACTTTGTGTGACTTCATTGTTGAGAGTACTCATGGTGATTATTGGGAAACTAGTAGTGAGTACACACATAAGAGAACCTTAGTAGAAGTCGATTTGAGTGATACTTTTCTCTACTCTCTATTTGCTTTGGATCATATGTATGTTATTATAGAGAGTATGTCATTTAGTTACCATGGGAAAGGGAAGTGTTGTCGAGACCCGTGTCTCCTACGTTTCCCATTTGAACCCGGTGCCAAATTTAGAAATGGTGATGTTGGTGCACCAAACTTGTTGCTTGGTCTACATGGCAAGCAAAGTGTCACTCTTGATGTATCCTATAACCAAATCCTTTGTGCCTCTTTTATTGAGTTTTTAATATTCCTTGCAAAGGATTCTTGGTTATATTGCAAATATGTGCAGCCTTGGTATGTTGAGATGATTTGTTATGCTAACCCTAACCCTCATGCCATGAGGAGTTTGTATTTGTTTGTCCTCTCATCGGTTTTGCAAGGTTTGGATTCGAGGTCGAATCCTTTTCAAGAAGGGGAGGATGATACGGGACAAATGGCCATCTTATCTTTGGATGACATCTTTGGAGGCCAACACATAGAGGCTCAAGAATTGGTCACCTCGATGATACAAGAACATGCATGGAGGACCCGTTTTGAGCGTAACTTAAAGCAATCTCGCGTATGGAAGGTTGCTTGGAGCATTTAAGAGCGAGGACTCACGGGGCATTTTGGGCATTACCATGGTGTATTTACACACCATGGCCGCACCTAGATGATACATGATACGGTTGGGGCAGCCTCCACGAGGACACGACCTTCACACGAAGCCAAGCTCGGGAATTACAACAAAACTCCAAGTTTTGTTCATGCAAATGGCCGTGTGTGAGTTGGTGATTGAACCAGCCAAGGACCTGAACGTTTTATGTGTGAAGAGGGGTCTTAATGGGCCATAAACTAGTCTCCAAGGCTGGCCCAAAAGGCAAGGGGCGGATGGGCCTTTTATATGTCAAGAAGGGGTCTTAATGGGCAATAAACTAGCCTCCAAGGCTGGCCCAATAGGCAAGGGGCGGATGGGCCTTTTAGCCTTTTTGTTTGTAATATAAATAGGACACATTAGAGAGTTGGTGAGCAGATTTTTCAGATTTCAGAAAGTTGTAAACCTAAACACAAACTTGTCTTCTCTCTTCCTCTCAAAGGGAGCCGCCACTATCTCCTCACAAGTAGAGGGATACTTGGGTTGTATCTTTGGCTAGAAACAAGGGTTTTGAGGTTGTTAAGTACCTCTTGGTCCTCGTAAGAACTTGGTGTTTACATTCAGCAGATTTCGGGTCCTTCTCTTGAAGTAGGGTTCTTAGTTTTCTTGAATGTTTTATGTCAAGTTATCTATCTTTCATTAACTTGTTGTTGTTACTGATTTTGTTATTTTTAAGTCTAGTGAAGCCGTGTGGGGCTTGTTTCGATTCACTAGCATTCTTGTATTTCTTGTTGATTCTCGGATTGTGGCTTAGAAACCGAAACTATCACTTGTGTTGTAAGCTGAAAACCGAAAACTAAAACTTGTTGTTCTTGTGTTGTTGGACTGGAATCCGAAACTCTTGTGTTGTTGGTTTGATCTTGTATCAGGGTGTCTGTAGATGATGGGAAGAAGATCTAAAGTAACTATGTTTTCAGGAAAGTGGCTTGGAAAATGTAGGGTATGACGTTTGGTTCTGATATATTGGTGCTGCCTATTGGTGGATGTAACACGGTTTTGGGTATTCAGTGGTTAATATCCCTTGGTGACATTATGTGGAATTTCAAAAAGTTGAAAATATAGTTCAGCATCAAAGGACATAAAATTTCCCTTAGGGGAATACAACCCACAAAGACTAAGATAATTCAGCAGAAAAATATGGAGAAATTAGTGGCTCAACCCTCTGAATTATGTATGATATCTCTGGGTGTGATGGTGGAGGAAACGACAGTTATTTTATGTTCTATGGAGATTTCTAAAAATATAGATGAAGAAGCTGATCTGCAGGTGGTGCTTCAAAATTACAAGGACTTGTTTGAAGTTCCTGCTGAATTGCCTCCTTCTAGATTGCATGAACACAAGATTGTACTCAAAGAAGGTACCCCTCCAGTCAATATTAGTCCATACAGGTACCCTACTATTCAGAAAGATGAAATAGAGAAAATGGTAAATGAGATGCTCAATAGTGGGGTCATTAGGAGCAGCACTTGTCCTTATTCTTCACCAGTTGTGATGGTAAAGAAAAAAAATGGATCATGGAGACTTTGTGTGGATTATAGGGAACTAAATCATTATACAGTGAAGGACAAATTTCCCTTTCCTGTGATTGAAGAGCTACTAGATGAATTACATGAAGCAAAATACTTTTCCAAGTTGGATCTAAGGTCAAGGTACCATCAAATTAGAATGTTTGAATCTAATATTCCTAAAACTGCATTTAGAACTCATCACGGTCACTTTGAATATCTAGTAATGCCTTTTGGTTTGACAAATGCCCCTTGTATGATCTATTAAAAAAGGGAAGCTCTACTTGGATTTCCACTGCCACCACCGCTTTTGAAACACTAAAGATAGCCATCACTTCAGCCCCTGTGTTGGCTCTTCACAATTTTTCAAGGGAATTTATGATAGAAATAGATGCATCTAGTGGGGGTATTGGGGCAGTACTGGATCAAGATAATCGACCTATTGTATTTTTAAGCCAAGGATTGTGAGACAAAAACAAAGCATTGTCGGTTTACGAAAGGGAGTTGTTGGCATTAGTAAGTGTTGTTCAGAAGTGGAGACCTTATCTCCTTGGTAGACATTTTGTAGTGAAAACTGATCATCACAGCTTGAAGTTCTTATTGGAACAAAGGATCACTACCCCTTGTCAACAAAAATGGTTGGTCGAGTTGCTTAGTTATGATTATATTGTTTACAAGAAGGGAAATGATAATATTGTGGTTGATGCATTATCTAGGAGGGAAGAAATGATCCAGCTCTGCAGCATCTCAGGCTTGCACTTAATTTTATTAGATCAAATTAATCACTCATGGACTCAGGGCCCCTATATACATAAACTTATCAGACTATCCAGACTACAGGAGCTTCTACACTATATTATACGTACTCGTCTGGTGTTCTCAGCAGAAAAGAAAAGTTGATGATTGGTAATGATCTCGATCTTAGAAATAAGCTGTTGGATTTTTATCATGCCAGCTCAATTGGGAGACACTAAGGTATTCAAGATACCTTACAAAGAATGAGACAAGACCTCTACTGGAAGAGAATGAAGCAAGATATGTATACTTTTGTGAGGCACTGTGAAGTCTGTCAAAAATGCAAGGGTGAGACTATGGCTTGTCCTGGCTTAATGCAACCCCTTTCTATTCCTACCGGGAAATGGCAGGATATCTCAATGGATTTTATTGAGGGTTTACCAAGAGCTGTGGGTAAGGATGTCATCTTTGTGGTTATGGACAGACTGAGCAAAGTCGCACACTTTATGTCTCTTAAGCACCCTTATACTGCATTAGAGGTAGCTCAGTTGTTTATGGATAGAGATTTTAACTCCATGGCATGCCCAGGTCAATTGTTTCTAATAGGGATACAGTATTTACAAGCAAGTATTGGCAGGAACTTTTTAAACTACAAAAGGTATCTCTTTTGACTTCCACAGCTTACCACCCCCAAATAGATGGGCAAATTGAAGTTGTCAATAGATGTTTGGAATTCTACCTGCGGCATGACCTTTGAACGACCCAAATCATGGCATCATTGGCTCCCATTGGCAGAATGGCGATATAACACCCCTTTCCACTCAGCAGTAAAGCTGACACCTTATGAGGTGGTCTATGGATAGAAACCCCCTCCTCTATTGCCTTACATGGATTTTGACTCTCACATTGATGTAGTTGATAGAAGTTTGCAGTCTAGGAAAGCTACCATGTGAGTCTTCAAAGCAAATTTGTCTAAAGCTCAAGCTAGGATGAAGGCTATTACTGATGGTAAAAGGACTGACAGGAACTACTCCATTGGGGATTGGGTGTTTGTAAAATTACAACCTTACAAACAAAACTCTCTCAGAGATCATGGTTTTCATAAACTCTCCACCAAATACTTTGGTCCTTTTCGAATTATGGTCAGAGTTGACAAGCTTGCTTACACACTAGATCTCCCAGCAAACTCAAAAATCCACCCCACTTTTCACATTTCACAGTTGAAGAAGAAGTTAGGTTCCAACACTGCCTCTATTACATTGCTTGTGGTGCAGACTGACTTGGGTCCTGTTTTGCGAATTACTGAGGCTATTCTTGATACACGTTTAGCTCCCAAAAATGATCAATCCATTGCACAGGTTCTCATCAAATGGATGAATGCAACTGATGAGGATAGCACCTGGGAGGATTTGGACTTTGTCAGAGTCGAGTATCCCCACTTGGATCCTTGAGGACAAGAATGGTTTGAAGAGGGTGATATTTGATATGATCCATTTGTAATGATTTTCCATAATTGAGTAGTAATTCCTTTTTAGAGTTAGATTTGTAATTAGTTGTTAAAGTCAGTTAGTCACGTGAGTTGCACGTGGTCCCAGTAGCTGATAAGACTGTTAGGGTCTGTTAAGGTCAGTTACTACTAGAGTTAGTAATAACTAACTCTTGGAACCCCTGTTTCACTCTTTTCCACTTCTTTCCTCATTAAATAGTTGTAGCATTGAGTAGTTGTAAAGATGAAAAAATTGAATCAAGATCAATAAGCAGGTTTCTCTCTTTTCTCTTTCCATAACAACTCAATTGAGTTCTGGATAAGCTGTTCAAGAGTAATTCTTCCTAATTTGCTCTTTAGGCTACTCCAATTCCTTCCTAAATTGTAATAACATTTCAGTAGTGCATCAATGCATAAGAGGAACCAAGTCTTTAATGGGTCGAAACGTACACTAAGCACAATAGTGAAGCATGTGATCCAAGAGGTTTTTGTTCAAGCATATATGGAACTCATACTAGCTGGAATCTTGTTCTTAATTTCTACCCTTGACCAATTGTATAGGAGCAATGTCGTCTTGATGGGAATTGGGTCTGCGACCAGTTGCCTGATGTTTTTTGCTTTCTTTGTATTCATAATTCTCACGTATTTATAATTCTCACTTGGTGATAAAATATCCATAATTACCATCAAAACAAAATTGATTTAGCCAAAACTCATTTTTTAAACCAAAGCCTTTCGAGTTAGCAAAGTGCTCTAGTATTGTCAACGCCTTATGTATGATTAAGGAGAGGCTCGATTAAATTTCTTTCCTCGTGAAACTATAATCCGTTGTATTTTGATGGATTACAATCATGTGAATTCAGATATAGTATTTATTGAAACATTAGAAAATTTTCATGTGTACAACTAATCCGCATTAGGATTAACCCGCAAGGTGCATCCATCCTTGGCATCAACAATTTTTACCAAAAATATAAAGTGTTAGAATTCCCTCAACACAAAAGAACAACTAGTATAGAGGGAAAGTTGGCTAAAAGTTACTCTAGGTGGCAAGTCTAATAAATTCCATTCCATATATGGAATTTTCTACATTCTCACCTATTTGGAGTCCTTAGAGGCTACAAGTATAGTGTCACGACCCAAAATTAAGGGTCATGATGGCACTTATCGAGACATACCTTGACAAGTAATCCTATCACCCAAACTGATACGTAAAAAAAAAGATAGAAATACCCCCAAGTAAGGTTTCTAGAATAAAGCCGAACAATATAAGATAAGTGCGAAAACAATATAATCAACAATACAGACATAACTCCCAAAACCTGATGTCAACATTACAAGAACGTATCTAGTACAACATGAATCCAAAAGAAATACATAAGATGTCCAAATATAAGAGAAATACAGTTTCTGAAATGAAAGTAAAGACATAGTCAATAAGAAAGATAGTTGAATACATTCGGATGCCTAAAAGTCAACCACTACCTCAAAAGCACCAAACATCGCTCGAATCAACCAAACTAGGATGCACTCGTACTAGGGCCTGCACTGAAAGGGTGCAGTAGGCGTGAGTTCGATTCACTTGTACTCAGTAGGTATCATAGACCGACCAATCAAAGTAGATAATAAAACATACAAAATACATATAAAGGGAACATAAGAAAACATCCCATTATAGTAGCCTACACCGCTTGCACTAATAGTTATAATATATCACATGTATTTGCAACAATAATAACCAGATAGAACACAAGCATACATCATATCACGTATAAGTAGAAATAAGGAAAAACGTATTTATACAAGATCATCAAGTACAAATAACGAAAGATAGATCAAACAGATATGTGACAAGTCAATATGATAATTTGATCACAACATAAACACAATAAAGCAAGTGCAATGTATAAAATGATGGTGATGGTGGTGGTGATGATGATGATGATGCACGAGGTTGTCGCACAACCTCATATTCACCCACGAAGGCAAGCCTCCCAATGTGAAATCCTTGGGGGTTCTTAAACCCATATACAATCCATACATATATCCATATCCATATACATATACATATCTCCACCCTGGCATATCCCTCAGAGAGGGTTTTATAAGATGTCACATTTTCTATCATAAAAGGTATTGCCGGTGTTTCTCAGATGTTGCCGTGATGGTACCACTTGTTTCATGAATGAGTACGATATGAGGATGAGATACTCACAGCCAATCACAATGAATATTTCCACAAACAACCATAAGATATAATTTCACAACCAACCACAATGATATATTCCACAACTACGTGAGTCAATATCCATTCATTATTTTCCACCATCCATGAAATTCCACATGATTCATATGCCGATAAAGTATGAATATAGCACTATACATGAATGGTACTATATTAGGCATTTCAACAACACAATACAATTATTCACAAGTATATCAGGCTATCCACATCATATAGGACCCCATACGATCACATAAATCACGTAATATCCCAAAACAACAATTATATCACATATATGCCCCCACACGGGCACAACACATTAGAATAGTCAATTTCATGATTAGTACTCATCCCCTTAACATGTATTTTGTATAGGAATTAACTATCTAGCAGAGTCTGAAGAGTTAAGACATAACCTACCTCGAAGGCCGAAATCGATCTGCAACACTTCAGTCACCAAATTGTACTTCTCACGAACAATCTCGAAATGAACTAAAACCAAGAAATTTAGATTTTATGCGTCAAAACAAGGTTAACAAAACCCTTATATTGTCTACTTTTGGTTCGAGGTCAAACGAACCTCTGAAATGAGTTTTTAGAAAAGAAGGGTAAAATCGTAACTTTACTTCAAGTTAAAACTCAAGTCAAATCGAGTCAAAAATAAGGTTTAAATCGAAGGAAAATCATTTTTGAACTTTACCGAATAAAACCTTTGAATTCCGTTTTAAAATCAAGAATCAAAGTTGTTTTGGAAGATGAAATTGAGGGAAAACTAGTAATTATAGGATTAAGAACATTATTCAAGTGAAAATGTTTAGAATTTGGGGCTAAATCAAGTACTAAGATTTTAGGGTTTTTGAACAATTAATCAAGAAATTGATAAAGGGTGAATTCTCACCTTAAATCCGTAATAGAATCCAGAAATAGATATTAATCTAGCTTCTTAATCACCCACAAACTTCACTTTTAAGCTCTCACGTTATTTTAGGGTTTAGCTCTCAAGAGCCAAGATGAAAAATGAGCAAAAATCGAGCAAAAGGGGGTTATTTATTGGAAAAAAGGTGCGAAAAATACATATACTTTAGTAAAATTTGCAATTACGCATCCTGAACTTTGCGAGGATCCTATGACCCCCTAAACTATTTTTTACCGTATTTAGCTTGCATATATTTGGCACTTAAACCACCGCGTGTATTTCACGCACATTGAGCGCGTAAGAAAAAAAGTTTGATAAGGAACAAATATATGCTAGTTAAATACGGTAAAAAATAATCTAAGAGGGCCATAGGATCCACACACACTCCACCGCAAAGTTCAGAATGCGTAACTATAAATTTCGCCTAAGTACAAGTATTTTTCGCACATTTTTCTATTATTTATACTCATACCAACTTACCGGGTACATAAGGCATAAAACACATTCCTCAAATGAGTTTTACCCTTTGTGATCCAGGTTTCTGGTGCAACCTGATGCACCACATTTTCCAAGTTCAAAACAAACTTCAAGAAGGTGCCCGAGATTCGCTTAAAATTCAATATACGCAAACGAACTATGTAACCACACTAAATTCAATGCTCCGAGCTCAATGGAGATATCAGAATTTTAAAAAATATCATTTTTATAAAGTCAACCCCCAAAACTCAATCACAATTTTTCAAATCGGGGATCAAAATAAGATTTAAAAGACAAAAAAATCACATCAACCATATTACCATCCTAAAATTCGACGTTTCGAAGCTGCTGGCGCAGTCCATACAACCATCCGTCGCACAGATCAAAAGATAACAGAAGTTAAAAATAAAACTTGAAGCCTCCAAAAAATACAATATCACACAAATAATACCATAATGCATCAGAAACCGTGTCAATCACACCCACACCCCAAAAATACCACAATGCAACTGCGAAGAAGGATAAAACAGTCAAATCACAAAACCACAAATTTCACATATTTCATCAAATTTCAAGTCGTTAAATATAGAGAAACGGCTAATTCCTTTATCTTAATCAGGAAGTCATTATAAGCTCTTGACATCAAATATTTACCTAAACCAGTAGGCTTATAACTTATGACGTGTGTAATCTTCATATGATTTACAACCTTAGTTTTAGATAGAAATTAATATTCTGCTATAATCAACAGTGCCGACCCAGATCTGTCTTCGAAAATCTCTGCACTTCAGTGGCATATAATGCAAAGCAATTATAAACAAGAAGAGATTTAAGGTGGTTCAAATGCTGCCGCAAGCTCACTATTTCCGATGGAACTCATTTTATCCATCCAAACTATTGAATTACAAGGTACGACACCATTTTGACAAGGCAAAGAAAAATGAGAGGGAGAGTATAAAATGAGAGGGAAAGTAAAATATCGCAGATCATAAAAGTATCGAGAACTTCAAATAATGTTTTCTTCTCCACCTGACAAAAATTGTTCCCAGCAACTTCCTGCCTTCCCACATCTAATACCGTCTTATGCTGTTTCACTACTTAATTCCCGTTCTTTCAGAAACTGACTAATTCGATTCACTTAGATGGGGCACGGTGGAACATCAAGAGTAATACCAGCTTGAATTTGACACCAACCATTCACTTAGATGGGGCACGGTGGAACATCAAGCGTAATACCAGCTTGAATTTGACCCCAACCAATAAGACGCCAGTGCTTCTCAATTCTCCGGCTAAGAGCAATCTTTTCACCTTTGCTGGTACACACTGGGGATGTCAACTGCAGTTTCGCAAACACATTTTTAACAGCAACAACGCGAGCCCCAGTTGACATAGACCCTATATTTAACATAAGGATTTCTCCCTTCGCCAACTTTGAAACTTTACCCTGCTTTTCTGTGTCCTTTGTCCTCACACCCAAAAGACGACGGAGCAAAAAGAAATTCACCTGCATTGCAAAGGAGTAGCACTAGATTCAATGAAGGATATGCAAGCACATGGCCTTAGAAAATTAAATGGATTTAAGTAGTGAGCCAACTTAACTATATAAGTTTACTAAAAACAACAAATTAGGAAAAGGAAAAGATAATACTTTACAACAGAAAACAGAGTACAAAACTATAATATACTCATTTAAAAAAAAAACAGTAAATAGGAGATATCAACAGCCACATTTTAGCTTATCCTATTCTGAACTGTTTTGAACAAGCCATTTACCTCTAGTTCGACAAAAACTTCAGGAAGTGACCCAACCTCCCCAAGAACTTGTCCCACCAATCGATCAGCACGTGTCAGTGTTGGATCCATGGTTGTTCCAACTCCAATAAGTCCTCCAGGCACAGCAAATTGTAGTTCATTTTGCTCGGCAAACAATGACACGATTCTTGAATATATGGGGGTACATTTAATGTTGCCACTTTCATCCTTGACAACAATACCTGGACGAACCTCGATCAATTGATTTACCTTCAAAACACCCTGCACAAAGACTCGAACTGCTGACACCTAGTATGTAAATGCTGCTATGAGATTTTCTTAAATGTCCAGCTAAGAATAAGCACCCCACTACGGTAGATGATAAAAAGAATGGTCTGTCATGTGACATGTCAATCACAAAGCTATATGACCAACGAGATGTAGCGAGCATAGAGTATTAGCTAGTTAAAAGGAAATTAAAAATACCTTTAAAATACTGCCACCAGCAACGCCACCTCTGATCTCATCAACTTCAAAACCAGGTTTATTCACGTCAAATGACCGAATAACGATCATATTGGGTGGTGAAGTGAAATCCCTCACAGGAATCGGAATTCTTTTCACAATATACTCACAAACAACATCAACGTTATACTTCAGTTGAGCAGATATTGGTACAACTGGGGCACCATCAGCGACAGTTCCCTGAACATGGTGTTGAATATCACTATATGGCCTCATAGATAATGCACAAAGACAATGCAAGGCAAACCAATACCATATACCACTAACCTGAATAAATTTCTGAATGGCTTCATGCTGATTGATGGCAACATTTTCCTGAACAAGATCAACCTTATTTTGAAGAATTATTATATGTTGGAGGCGCATAATTTCAACAGCAGCTAAATGTTCAGAAGTCTGAGGCTGGGGACAGCTCTCATTGGCAGCAATCAGAAGTAATGCTCCGTCCATAATGGCTGCTCCATTAAGCATGGTAGCCATGAGAATATCATGACCCTGCAAGCAAAAGACGCAGAATATACACACTCGTCCAAAAAAATCAAATGGCTCATAGATATTAGACAATAATTTTATCATCAACGAACCAAAAGAGCTAACACAACATGCCATATGTAGGGGAAAGTTTTATACCTGGATAATATCAATCAACTACATCTTCCATAATACTAAAAATGTACACTCGCAAACTACCCGTGAAGAGATGAAGTAAATTATAGATAAACTAGATGCAATATAACCAGCAGGCAGAAAAGACTTCATCAAAAAAAAAAAAAGGACCAGCATGCAGAAGAGATGCTCAGACATCTTCACCATAATTAGTTGAACGCATCCAATGTTAATTTCAAACGTAAGAATTTGAAGGGGGAAAAAAAAGCAGTCAATGGTAATTTGAAACATAAAAACAGATTCCCCTTCTATGAAAAAATACCTTTTACTTAATGATATAAATGTCATTCACTTGAACCCTTACGCCTAAAGAGTACAGTATCTAAACATAGACAAGTTAGAATAAACTGACAAACCACACGGGCTCAGATATTCGAAACCAAAACCATCAAAGAGATGCAGAGATTTTCAGTCAACGGAACAATAAAATAAACAGCTTAAAAACTTGTAGGGTCGAAAATGCTGAGATGGGATTCACCAATGACACTTGAAATAAAATAAACCAAACAGAAACTTGCTCTTCTAAGAAAAATTAAAAACAGGAAGAATCAGGGGAATTATTAGCCTTCTTCAAAATACAAGTCAGAGCTAAGAGGAACTTCACAATGAAACTCTGATGGAATGGATGAAGCTCCGTACAAATAAAGCAGTAACATTGCAGGATAAGGCTGTCTTCGATATATCAATTTAGGTTTTCTTCGAGAATTGCTATAGCTAAGATATTCTAGGGTATATTCATCTTCACTTGTATATAACAAAGGTTTCTCGCTTTGTATATCAACTTCAAAATGCAAACAAGATTACACAGTAGATTGGCATATGAAATACTTACAGGACAATCAACAAAGGACACGTGTCTCAGCAATTTCATCTTGCAGCTCTCAAAACCAGGGACATCACACATGGGACTGTCTTCTTTTCCACTTCCATATGCCCTGAAAGGATTTTGGTTTAACTTACAACAAATCAGATGAAGCAAAAGTACACTTTTCTCTAAAATTTAAAAACTTACTTGTAGCACATGGGCCTAGGGCAGCGCTCTTCTTCACATTTGTATATCTTGGCATTAGCATACCCAAGCTTGATGGTAATGTTACGCTCTAGCTCATTCTTAAAACGAACAGTCTGCAGGGAATAATTAATGGTTATTTTCAAGGGTAATAGCGTAAAGCCGCCCAAAGCAACATCTTCTCGGCTTCTCAATTACTGTGAAATATTATTTTTTGTGCAAGCACTTGTGTTAGTTCTAGACTTCCTACAATCTATCCATAGTAACATACAAATATTAAGGAAGCAGCCTGCACAAGAAAAATTAAATAGAACCAAAGACCTATTGGGATCATGTGTGGATTTTTAGGACTCAGAGAGAGAGAGAGAGAGAGAGAGAGAGAGAGAGAGAGGCTCTCCGTTCTCTCTAGACCAGTCAACAGACAACCCCATCAGCCTTTTTATCTCTTGGCTAACACTTTAGGTCAATGTTGGCTCTTTGCCAAGTCCATTTCTATTTCTATTTAGGATGGTGTATCAGAGAGATGTACAAGGAAACTCTCCAACTAGTAAAGGCAATATCTCTCTTTAGGTAGTAGACTAATTCTCAGAACACAGTTCTGGACTCATTGCCTAAACTAAATACACCATGTCTCCATTTCCAATGCCAGGTTCCGTAATCGAAAGAATTGACAAACTATGCAGAGATCTTGTATGGCAAAGTAACAGGGAAAAGATTAGTCAAATGAAAAACATATGCAAAGAAACAGGGAGGTTTGGATTCAAGATTTAAAGAGCCACAACGAGTCTACAGAGCAAGTTTTTTTCTTGGGAGAAGGTAATAAGTATGTATATTTGAATATAAAAAATACATTAGCTGTACTGTGAACCATAAATTAAAGATGTGCAGAATAGAACACTGTTATAAATCCTAGGTGGAATCAATTAAATCTACTAAATCTCCTACTTCCCCCAACAAATTCTGCTACACCAAAAAATGAACAAACTAAGACAATTCATCCTAATCTTTTGGAATGGAATTGCTAGTATTTTCAAAATGTCTTGAGTTCCTCTCTTTCCATATTGTCCACCAAATACATGCTGGGATGATCTTCCACCAATCTTCTTCTCCATTCTCTTACCCACATTCGTCCAATGATTCAAAGATCCACATTAGAACTAGGCATAGCCCAATTTATGCCCAAAATACAAAAGAACATGAGCCACAGATTTATTATTGTCTTACCATGTAAGAGAAGACGTTCATTGCTTTCACCCTCCTGACCCACATAGTAGACACCTTGAACAAATCTGGATCTCTCTCTGTAGCTTTTCTTGAGTTAAATATCTTTCCACCAACCAAACAAACAAGATAACTTTACTGGAATTTTTGTTCTCCAAATCAGTTTCCAAGGCCATACCCTGTTCATGGAGCTAATTATAATTCATAAACCAATAAGCTGATTTTATCGACAAATTAACTTTGTTACCGAGTCTCCATCTGAGTATCTGGTTTCCCCCTTTTTCCACCAAAAGTTCCTTTTAAGTTGAATCAATGGTAATAAAACTTTTACTTCCAAATCATTTAGAGCTCTCCTAAAGTTAAGGTTCCACCCTTGATTCCAAACTTATTTATTTGGTTGCGGGTTTGTGAGCTTATAGAGTAGAGATCAGAAGAAGTGGATTTCAAACTACTGTCACCAATCCAGTGGTCCTCCCAAAAAGCTGTCTTACTACCATCCCCCACTAAAATCACCACATTCACCCAAAAATCATTCCACAGATACCTAACGCTCTTCCATACACTGCATCCATAAGTACTTGTCACTTCTTTAGTGATTCATTGGCATTCCATTTCAGATTTCTGATTAATGAAATTTCTCCAGTGTCATATCATCATTACTGTACCTCCATAACCACGTCTGTGGTAGGCTCCTATTATGCAATCTCAGGTCTTTTATGCCCAATCCTCCCCGTCTATTGGTAAGAGTAAGTACATCCCATTTTACCAACTACTGTTTCCTTTGATATCTACTTGTCTTCCTCTCCACATTTGCTTCAATCACACTCCCTAATAATATTTGAGGTTCTAGACAATCCCAACATGACTCCATTAAATGTATATGATGTTTGTCCATTGTTCACTTTATTAGCTCTTACATGACTTGTAAAGACGGCATCCTATTTGGCTGTAACTCTTCAGGGTGATGCTAGTTCTATAAATAAAGATTACACGTTACCCATGGAAAAAATAGAACTAAAGACTTGGTCATCACCATGCTAGAGCAATCACTGAGAGCAACCTAGTCACAATCACATGAATATCATCAAGGACCTCAAAAGTTGATTACTTTAGGCATCTTAGTGGACGAGGAGCTTAGGGGGCAGGTAGTAGAGGTTAAAAGGGTCTGTGATAGGGTTATGACTATCAAGTTGATCTTGGGGGGTTTACTTTGAACATCTGTAGTGCGTATACGCCACAGGTGGGCCTGGACGAGGAAAAGAAGAAATTTTGGGAGGTTTTGGACGAGGTAGTTAGAGGTGTGCCTAGTTCGGAGAAGATTTTCATAGGTGGGGATTTCAACGGGCACATCAGGTCTTTGCCGTTAGGGTACGATGATGTGCATGGGGGTTTTGGGTTCGGGGTTAGGAATGATGAGGGAGCTGGTCTTTTGGATTTTGCGAGGGCCTTTGGGTTGGTGGTAATGAATTCCAGCTTTTCGAAGAAGGAAGAGCACTTGGTTACTTTCCGCAGTAGGATAGCCAAGACTCAGATTGACTTGTTGCTGCTTAGGAAGGGGGATAGAGCATTATGTAAGGATTGTAAGGTAATTCCGAGTGAGAATCTTGTGACTCAGCATAGACTTCTGGTGATGGACTTGGTTATCAAGAAGGGCAAGATGAGGCGAGGTGGGAAGGGTCAGCCTAGGGTTAGGTGGGGCAGTCTGACTCCGGTTAGTGCTTTGGAGATAGGGGCGAAGTTGGAGGGGATGGGAGTGTGGGAGTGCAGGGGGGACGTAAACAGTATGTGGGATAGGGCTGCTGGTTGCATCAGGGAGTCGGCTAGGGAGGTGTTGGGTGTTTCGAGGGGCTGGTCTGGCCAGTATCGGGGGGATTGGTGGTGGAATAAAAATGTTAAGAAAAAGGTAGAGACGAAGAAAGGAAGCTTACGCTAAGTTGGTTGAGAGTAAGGATGAAGAAGAGAAGCGGGTGAGCAGGGAGAAGTACAAGTTAGCTAAAAAAGAGGCTAAGTTACCAGTCACGGCTGCTAAGTCAGCAACATTTGAGAGTTTGTATAAGGGGTTAGATGAGAAAGGCGGGGAGAAGAGGTTGTTTAGGCTTGCCAAGGTTAGGGAGCGGAAGGCTGTGATCTGGACCAGGTAAAGTGCATTAAGGGTGAGGATGGCAGAGTTTTGGTGGAAGACACCCTCATTAAGAAAAGATGGCAGTCATATTTTCATGAGCTCTTGAATGATGAGGGGGACAGAGGTCTTGTGTTAGAGGAGTTGGAGCATTCCGAAGAGTGTCGCGACTTTGGCTTTTGTCGGCATTTTAAGGTAGAAGAGGTCAGTGAAACTATTCGCAAGATGCGAAGGGGCAGGGTGATGGGGCCCGACGAGATTCCGGTAGACTTTTGGAAGTTCTCTAGCGAGTCAGGGTTAAGGTGGCTGACCAACTTGTTTAACAATATTTTCAAGTCAACAAAGATGTCTGAGGTATGGAGATGGAGCATGATGATTCCTTTATTTAAGAACAAGGGTGACATTCAGAGTTGCAATAACTACCGGAGTATTAAGTTGTTGAGTCACACGATGAAGATTTGGGAGAGGATGGTGGAGCGGAGATTGAGAAAGATTGTGTCTATTTCAGAGAATCAATTTGGTTTTATGCCTAGTCGCTCCACGACTGAGGCAATTCACCTTGTGCGGAAACTGGTAGAGCAGTATAGAGAGAGGAAGAGGGACCTTCACATGGTGTTTATTGACTTGGAAAAGGCCTATGACAAGGTCCCTAATGAGGTTCTTTGGAGATGCTTGGAGGTGAGAGGGTCCCGGTAGCGTACATCAGAGCGATTAAAGACATGTATGAGGAAGCGAAGACTCGGGTAAGGATAGTGGGAGGAGATTCGGAGCATTTCCCGATCTTGACAGGGTTGCACCAGGGATCAACTCTTAGTCCGTTTTTATTCACTTTGGTGATGCATGTGCTGACACAGAATATACAAGGCAAGGTGCCTTGGTGAATGCTTTTCGCGGATGATATAGTTTTGCTTGATGAGTCGCGACAAGGGGTTAATGATAAGCTGGAGGTTTGGAGACAAACCCTGGAGATAAAGGTTTCAGGTTGAGTAGGACCAAGACGGAGTACTTGGAGTGCAAGTTTAGTGACTCGAGGTAAGAGAAGGTGGTAGTGAAGTTGGATTCTCAGGCGAGGGAGAGAGTTTTAAGTATCTCGTGTCTACGATTCAGGGAAATGGGGAGATAGATGAGGATTCTCTCACCGTATTGGGGCAGGTTGGATGAGATGGAGGCTCGCTTCGGGAATTTTATGCGATAAGAAGGTGCCCCCAAGCTGAAAGGTAAATTCTATAGAGTTGCAGTCCGGCTTGCTATGTTGTATGGAGCGGAGTGTTGGCCGGTTAAGAATTCTCATATTCAAAAATTGAAGGTGACGGAAATGAGAATGCTGCGTTGGATGTGTGGATTCACAAGGGCTGACAAGGTTAGGAATGAAATTATTCGGGAGAAGGTGGGAGTGGTGTCAGTAGAGGATAAAATGCGAGAAGTGAGGTTGAGATGGTTTGGTCATATGATGAGGAGGGGCACGGATGCCCCAGTTCGTAGGTGTGAGAGGTTGGCCTTGAATGGTTTCAAGCGGGGTAGGGGTAGACCGAAGAAATACTACAAAGAAGTGATTAAACGTGATATGGAGCAGTTACAGCTGACTGAGGACATGACCCTGAATAGGAAGATATGAAGAAAAAGCATTAGGATAGAGGGCTAAGGGTGTGGATAAGTAGTAGTCCATAATTAGGTGGACTTCGATGTCCTTTGTTTGGCAATGTAAAAAATTTTTTGTGGATGTCGTACCTATGTTATTTTATCATGTTCTATGCTTTGGATGCTTCTGTATACTGCCTTTTATCTTGAGCCGGGAGTCTATCGGAAACAACCTCTCTACCTCTTTTGAGGTAGTGGTATGGACTGCGTACACTATACCCTCCCCAGACCCCACTATGTGGGAATATATACTGGGTTTGTTGTTGTTGTTGTAATAAGCTCCATCTTATGCAGCAACTTAAGCTATAGGTATAGCGGCAACTTAAGCTATAGGTATACTTGCTAAATAAGGGAAATATTGCATTGAGTTTATTTTTTTCCACCATACAAGAAACAAAAAGCAAAATGAGAAACCCTCGAAAAGCAGTTTCTTTCAAAAAATTGACCAACTACACAATTGTAGAAAATGAAACACTAATAATTGTCAGTCAACGTATGGGTATAATCATAATGGATTATCTATAATTATGGTGCAATCTGAAACTATGGTGACGTTTTAGTAAGATCAACGCACTATCTGTATTCAAGTAAGAAAAAGTGGATCAAAAGAGACGGCGACATCCACCAGGAATTTTATGAACGAAAAGAACAAACCCAGCACAGTTCAATTAAATGCCATTATAAGTCTGAAATAACAACATACCTGCACACCGGATATAGCTTTTACAACTGTTGACTTTCCGTGAGCCACATGGCCAATGGTACCTGGCAAATGAAATTAAATTCAGTACAGAAGAAGAAAGTTAGAAAGAAAAAAACAGAATAATTTCACTCCAATATACAGAATACGAAACCACAAAGCACTCAAGGTTCAACAGATAGTTTACCAATGTTTATCGTAGCCTGACGAGAAATTACTTCCGGAGAAAGTGGATGCAGCTGTGTTGTATCCAACTTGCTCAGGTCCTGCTCCATCAGTCCTTTTCGAGACATCTTGGCTGCTCTTCGATAATCCAGAAAGTAATTTGGAACAGAAAGCGAATGTCATCAACAAAATTGCACGTGACTTATTAGAGAAAACTAATCAGTCTAAGAACAAACACAAGGCATAGAATCATAAATAAGGGAGCTTCATCATTAAGAATAATTGATTTGCTTGACCAAGTCACCAAGAAGAATATCATTCCTTATCTAGTACACGCTTTAATCTCCTACAGAAAGGTTTGTTTCTATATTTCATGGTACCAAATGCAGAACCTAAGGAGTGTGAGGTTCTGGCATTAGGGATTTGGCAATACACAACAAAAGCCTAGAGATGAAGTGGCGTTGGAGGTACAATAATGAAGAGGAAGCTTTATGGAGAAAGATCATAGAAGCAAAGCATGGAGAAACAAGATCCTGGTGTACTAGAATCAGTTCTTTTTCCCACGGTATAGGACCATAGAAATACATTAGTACTTAGTAAGCAATATGAATTCAGTAGCATGACTCATATCAGAGCAAGAATAGAAAACAAACATTATTCTGGATGGACAAATGGGCTGGAAATAACAATGAAGTTGGATTACCCTGTCCTTTTCCAAATTGCAAGTAATACAGAGGCTACTTTCGTCAATGAGAGACGGCAACTCCTAGAATGTTCATTTCAGAGGAACTGCAAGGATTTGGAGCTAAATGGCATGCGGGAATTTCTGGGGAAGTTGCTCGCACCCAGAGTTAGATGTAGGAAAATGCAGATTATATTTGTTGGGGACCAAGGAATGGACCTGAAAATAAAACCAAGATATGTACAAAAGTAGCATGTCTTAACTGGATAGCTATCAGGTCTCACACTCCAGAAAATTGAGTAGAACTGTTCTTGCATTGTCCAGTAGATATTTGTACATACGATAGAAAGTGTAAGCTACTTAGTTTGCACTATCCAGTAATAACGTGTGTACGGGTTATGCGCTTGTGCAAGTTTGGAGTGGCTTGGGCAATGACCTGAAAATCAAAGATGTTATGAGGGTGGGGACCGTGGAGAGTTGGAAAATCCATCAGTGCTCTATTGGGATCTCAGATCCCTACTACATTTTTGAAAAATAGATGTTTGCCTAATCTTTTTGCTTGGTTATTAACTGAATAGTTCTCATATGTCTTTGGATCTTCTAAGCTCCTTAAATTTTAGTTGGAGATATGTGACTTTGTACACGAGCTAACTCCATTTTTTGCAACTTATTTGCATCTTCTGGATGCTTAATGAATCAAACCTACTTATCTGATACACACACACATATATACATATACATATACATACATATATATATGTGTGTGTGTGTGTGTCTTTGTGCGCGTACACACCCCAAAAGCTAGCTCAAAAGGAGAAGGATTGCCCAAGCCTTATAAAGAGTCCACCCATCTCATTAACCACCAATAGGGACTTTTCTTCATTCTTAACACCCCCACCTCACGCCCAGGAATGGACAATGGACATCTGGCGCGTGGGTAATTTTTAATTTGGGGGCTCAACATTGGGTGAGATGAGTTGTGCTCTGATACCATGTAAAATTAGGTCTTGCGTCTAACTTACACCCCAAAAGCTAGCTCAAAGGGAGAAGGATTGCCCAAGCCTTATAAGAGTCCACCCATCTCATTAACCACCAATTTGAGACTTTTCTTCATTCTTCACAGAACCTTATCACTAAAGAGTAACCAAATAAACACACTCCAATCAGAGAGGAATTAATCTTGCGATGCAGGAGGACCAGCTCAGAGTACTTATAACTATTTTGGTTCTGTTTGACGGCATGTCAGGGCTGCGTATCAACTGGAGAAAAAGTCATTCATATCCTATCAACACAGTGCCTAATATGAAACTTCTGACTCAGCTTTTGGGAAGAGAAACAGGTACACGGCCAACTACATACCTAGGAATGCCTTTGTGAGCCAAATCAAAATCCAAAGAGATTTGGGAATCAGTGATTGAGATGGGTGGAATCACTCTTCATTAATTCAATACTTGATGCAATGACGGTTTATATGATGTCTCCATTTCCCATTCCAAGTGGGGTTATTCAGAGGATTGATAAGATTAGGAGGGGTTTCTAGTGGAATATAAATAAGGAGGGAAAAGGGTTACATTTAATTAAATGGTGCAACGTGATGTGTGGGAAGAAACAAGGTGGGTTAGGCATCAGGAATTTAAAATGGCAGAGTGATGCTCTCAAACTGAAATGGTTGTGGAGATACTCCCAGGATTCTCAAGCTTACTGGGTAGACATAATAAGAGCTAAATATGGTGAGGATAACAAAGGAAGTAAACTCACCATATGGAGTGAGTTTATGGAGGTCCATAAGAACACAGTGGCCTCTAATGATGGCTGATACCACTATTAGGGTATCTAATGGCAGCAATGCATCCTTTTGGGAGGTCAAACGGCTTACCTATTCTTGTCTAAAGGATCGGTTTCTAAACATCTATGCCCTAGATCTACAGCAAGAGAAAACAGTAGATGGAGCATAGTCAATACGGATGGAATTTCCAGATCAGAAGAAATCTAAATGATTGGGAAGTGGATAAATTAGTAGAGTTGTATAGAATACTGGAAGAATTCAAAGGTATACAGCAGGGAAACGATAAGACACTGGCGGCAAGTAGACAGTAGCGGAAGCTTCAAGGTTTCTTCAGCATATAAGAAGATGGTAAACTCGCCATGGAAGAAGATTTGGAAAGTTAAAATACCCCACAAAGTAGCATGTTTTATTTGGGTGTTAGCCAGGGAAGTGGTGCTGACTCATGAAAACCTTAGCAAGAGAAATATCAATACTCACTCGGAATGCTACATGTGTGGTGAAGAAGCTGAGACAGTCAGCCATTTATTCATAAACTGTAGGGTCACAGACATGCTGTGGAAGATCTTCATTAGCATCAGAGGTATTGTTTGGACAATGCCAAGGAAGATTACTGAGGTCCTGCTTAGCTGGGACGAAGCACGTGCAGGATTGACACACAGAGATAGATGGGGGATTGTCCCCGCTTGAATTTAGTGAACAATATGGAAAGAGAGAAATTACAGATGTTTTCAAGGTGTTAGCAGTTCAATTCAGAGGATTAAGTTGAATTGTTTTAGACTTTTCTGTTTTTGGACCAGAGATACATAGAAAATATTGCTTCAGTGATAAACGCCATAGGTTTTGTTAAGGTTTCCGGAGCAATGTTCTTCTGTTACACTTGTAAATATGGTTTCAGCACAACCTGAGTGCTGCTTTGTTAAATATATAAAAAAAAGTTACATATATACATATATATATATATATATATATATATATATATATATATATATATATATATATATATTCCAATAATACAAGGTATTTTAGAGTCGATAGAGCTTGTTATAAATTTAGCCAAACATGAATTGATAGGTGACAGCATCGCAATGGGACAAACATAAATGCCAGATTGTCCCCGCAAGCATTTAGTGGACAATATGGAAAGAGAGAAAGTCCAGATGTTTTCAAGATGTTAGCAGTTCAATTCAGAGGATTAAGTTGAATTGTTTTAGACTTTTCTGTTTTTGGACCAGAGATACATAGAAGATATTGCTTTAGTGATAAACACCATAGGTTTTTGTTAAGGTTTCCGGAGCAATGTTCTTCTATTTCACTTGTAAATATGGTTTCAGCACAATATCCCCATATCCAAAGCCGGTAATACAAGGTATTTTAGAGTCGATAGAGCTTGTTATGAATTTTGCCAAACATGAATTGATAGGTGACAGCATGGCAACGTGACAAACATAAATGCCAGAAACTGCAACATATATTAGGGGAAATTTCTTTTTTCTTTCAGTCCAAATAAGAGAACAAAGAAACCACTCAAAAAAACTAGAAAATTCCCCCTTCCTACATTTACTCTCTCATTTTGTTTGTGCTTCCACTCGGAATAGAATGAGCCAATACGCACAAGCAAGCATAACAAATCACAAACATAAGCCCCTACCTGCCAGCACATGATGAATGGGGCGGGCATCCCAAGCAACTCTTACCTTCTGTCCATCATCCAATGCAATATTTCAAACAAATGCAAAAACTACTGGCAATTGTAAACACAAAACTGTACTTCAAAATAGAAATGCAATGTCGTCACAAGATCAAAGCAAGGAATATCAATATATCATATATATATATATATATATATATATATATATATATATATATATATATATATATTCCAATATCCCAAATATCCAAAAGCAGTAATACAAGGTATTTAAGAGTCGATAGAGCTTGTTATAAATTTTGCCAAACATGAATTGATAGGTGACAGCATGGCAATGTGACAAACATAAATACCAGAAACTGCAACATATATTAGGGGAAATTTCTTTTTTCTTTCAGTACAAATAAGAGAACAAAGAAGCCACTCAAAAAAACTAGAAAATCCCCCTTTCCTACATTTACACTCTCATTTTGTTTGTGCTTCCACTCAGAATAGAATGAGCCAATACGCACAAGCAAGCATAACAAATCACAAACATAAGCCCCTACCTGCCAGCACATGATGAATAGGGCGTGCATCCCAAGGACTACCATTTCTATTTGCATTTCAAACAAATGCAAAAACTACTGGCAATTGTTAACACAAAACTGTACTTCAAAATAGAAATGCAATGTCGTCACAAGATCAAAGCAAGGACTACCATTGATGAGTCATCTATTAGAGTTTCTTCACTTCCTAATTCACATCTGAAATTTCTTTTCTGGTGTAATTCATATTCTTTCCAATTAGCATAGCAAGTCAAGACAAAGCAACTGACAACCTATGTTGCCGAACTCTTCAAAAACATCAGTTGTGCGTGCCAGATTCTCCAAAAGTAGTGTATTTTTGGAGAATCCGACATGGGTGCGACATCGAAAGTGAAGAGTCCGCGCAACTTAGCTGACAAACAAACTTAACTGATTTCAATAAGCGAGAGCGCTTAGACTTCAGATCAAAACACTCACAAAAACCCTAATAGCAAATATCTCACTTCACCAAATACTTAATCAGTTAATCTTTAAACAAACTAATCCCATTAGACATTTAGTAATGAAATGAAAACTAGAATACAACTATATAACAGTAAATATAGGTGAATGAAGTGCAAAAAATAACAGTGAAAATAAAACAACAAAATAAATTCGATTTGAAAATGAAATCTATGGAGGAGAAGACAAGCTCAGCGGCAACGCCGTCGACTGGAAGAAGGACGGTGGACTTACCGGAGTAAGGTGGAAAGGGTGCGCGACAGCCGTCAAGAGTGCAAATGAGAGAGCGCGTGAAGTGTACTCTAATTTTGGCTGATGATGTTTACTTTTTGAGACCTGAAAAACATTTTCCTTGGTACCAAACACACCCTTTAACCTTCTTTTTTTCAAAAGAAGTCCTAAATTTTTATTTTCATAAAACAAGCTACCTCCTTGTCATAAAATTCTAATTTAAAAAAAGAAAGTCGCTTCTTATATTTTCTTAAAAAATATCTTTAATTTATAAATATTAACTCCAAAATTCTCTACTTCTTCTAAAGTAATGGTATGGATTACGTATATCTTACCCCCAGAGTCCACTATGTGGGAATACACTGGATTTGTTGTTGTTGTTATAACTCCAAGATACTATCATCAAACACAACTTAACTCTATTTTCTACTTTAAAAATTTCAAATAACATAAATATATTTTTTATTTTAATGATCAACACCTACTAAATTACAAAAACATTGCTTTTATCTTTTAATATTTTATTGTTTTACTACCTTGCTTATCATATTCAACACTGAAAAAAAAAATATCATTATACTAGAAGTGTTTTGTTGGTGTTATGTACGACCCAGTATTTGAATTGTAACATGTATTTGATCTTTTTCAATTAAAAATTAGAATAAATACAAAATAATTACTATTAATTAATATAATATTTGGTTATTCTTCTTTATTTTCCTCATAAATTATACATGTATGAGTTACAAGTCATTTTCTCATTACTTTGGATCTCCCATTTTTAATTTTTATTGGCATTATCATAGTGAGATTTCAAAAAAAAAAAAAAATGGGCTTTATTTTTTAAGTTTCTTATTACCTACAGGATTTTCACTACTATTAGCACATTTTTTAGTAATCCTTAAGCTAATTTCTTGTTGTTTTCGAGCACTAAGCTCAAGATAGATAGATAGATATCTATATACACACACTAGTGAAGACAACACGAATCCAACATTATAAAAATTAAAATTATTTAATATATTTTTGTTAAAATAACAATTAGAATAAATATAGCGAAAATATACATTATTTATTTTGTACAAATATATACATTGTCTGTTAATGTTTTAAATAAATTTTAAATTTTAGATTATCTAGGAATGTAATAAGTATTATAAAAAGATAGTTTTCAATCCTTTAGCTGATCTATGAATTTTAGTGAATTTTTAGAAATCAAAAAAACATCAATTATTAGGTTTCTTTAATTAAAACCATAGATTTGGTAGATTTTTAATTTTAAAAAAATAAATTGAGAAAATATCGAACCCATTAAATAAAACTATGAGTAAAATATATTTTATATATTAATTTTTAAAAAATGAAATCTTAAAATTTTTATCTTGGACTTGAGGTGATTAAAATTAGGGGAATGAACAAGAATAGCCACTCGGCTAAAAGAATTGTTGCCGAGTGGCCATTGATTTTGAATTTTCAAAATATAGCCATGTAGGCCATTTTTTGCTACTGCCTTCGTGTTTTTTTCTTGTCTTTTAGTTATTTTTTTAAATTGCTGCTACACTTTTTTTAAAAATTCATTGCTTGCCCTTTTTTTCTAAACAAATCTTTATGTCTTTTTTTTCACTTTTTTTTTTTTTTTTTGCAACTCCATTTTAAAAAAAAAAACTATTCTTCCAATTGGTGTTTTTTTCCTAACAATCAAATACGATTTTATAACATTATAATTGTTGCTCTTCTTTTTTATCAATTAAATATAATATTTGATATCAAATACATGAATCTTTGATACTAAATACAAATACATATTTTATACAATAATTATATAAAAATGTATCAATATGGTATAAAAGTGTATCAATTGAGTATAGAGATTGCAATTTGTCCAATTGGGTCAAATGACTAAAAATCAGAAATAAATTGGGTTGACTTGCTCCAATTGTCCACATTTTCAAATTGTGGGTCATTTATTTTCAAAGTGCTCAGCCCATGTCCTTTTTCCTTAAAATTACTACAAACCTACAAGTAATTAATGCTTAATGTTTCAATTACAAAACCTATTAACTTATAGGAGTAATATATTTGAGGTGATTAAAATGATTGCAAGCCAACATGTAATTAATGCTTAAAGTTTCAATTATAAATCTATTAACTCATAGAAAAGTGAATGCATGCTTTAAATTTAAATATTCTGATTGCTTTGTTTTGGTTATATAAGCACATACTATAAATTGTGAAAATGCAAATATATCAAGAAATGAAAAGACAAACTTATTAGTTCCTTCCTTTTAATTTGTTTAACTTAGTTTCTTTTTTAGTTTGTTATAAAAAGAATATTTCTTTTTCTTTTTGGCAATTCTTTAATTGCAACTCCTATTTTACATATTTAAAATCACAAAATTAAATAATATTTTGATACATCTACACATCTCTAATTTAAAATTAAACCAAGTGATTATGTGAACGGGGGGGGGGGGGGGGGAGGGGGTGATAAATACTAAAAAATAATTTAAATGAAATAAAATGATGTTTATGTTGGTTTAGTAGGACACCATACAATTTTGGGTCACTTTAATTGCAAGACACATGTTATGCTTTGATCTAGAATCAAAGAAAGATAATAAATAGCTCTTATGGTGTGACTTGGAAGAAAGTTTTCTCTGTAGAGGAAAGGAATAACAATTTATTCCTATAATTTTTCCTATTATGACAAAAAATTATCTTATCGAAATCACCTTTTATAACACACACACACATATATATACTAGATGGGCAAGGCCCATGCTTAGCAATAACTATAATTAATGTGTTGTCAAGAATGATAAGTTATTCAACTATTAGCAATAACTATTATGCATCTAGCATCACTCACTACTTGACTTAACATTAACTAATTTACCTGTGACACAAAAGCAAAAATAAGCATACAAATAACAATATCATAATCAACAGAAAAGGTCTTCCTTTATATTTAAGGAATTAAATTAGTTGACGTGATACCATCTAGTTGATAAAAATTTATTAATATGTCAAAAATACAATAGATGGAGAAACAAAAGAAGACTATAAGCAGATCCAATAGAAAATGTATACACCTAGAGGGACATAAAAATACTTTGAAATGTGAGAAACCATAGACCATTACAATCACAAATACTCCATTACCTGTTTATTTAGTATGTAAGTCTAGATATTTCTTCACCCAACTCATTTTGTGCCTAAGCTGCTAGATCAATTTTCTTTGAACATATCTGAGCACAAAAATAAAAATTACTAAAGAAAATAGATAATCGACTGGCGAGTAGTCTATTAGCTTTGAAAAGTAAAATAATAGATCACTGAGTCAAAGGTATGAGAAGACTTTTCACTATATTTCTATTTCAAATCATAATTTTCCTTCAAGAATTAACTTTCTCATCAAATCCTACCTTAATCAGTCCAAAGACTTTCAAGATTGCTCATAAGTTCATGAAAAATATGTTTCACTTAGTCGCAAAGTTCATTACCTTAGTAATTAACATGAGTCATTTAAAGGTATATCAAAATCATAAAATGTAGAGAAAGAATAGAAAACTATTAAAGGACAATAAGTAAACAAAATAAGTTTATTTGTGTATACAGAATTTTGAGGGGTTGATGGAGACTTGAAAATTCCAAGTCACAGTTGGTGCTGGTGCATCGCTTAAGCACCCAATGGATCGCTTAAGCGAATGTCGCTTAAGCAACATGCCAGTTGCTTAAGTGACCTGGCTAAGCTCAACAGGTATATCTTAATCAATGCCTTTAGCGCTTAAGCAACATAGGTGGCATTAGCATGTATCACTTAAGCGACACTTGGTCGCTTAAGCGATGTCCTCTTAAGCGATCCGATGTCCATTTAAGCAACACTTGGGGAGCCTATAAAAAACCTCACTTAGCTCAATTTCTCCCATTTTTCTTCTATATTCAAGTGTGTAGAACCTAAAAAGTGTGAAAACTTGAGAGAATCATTGGTGGGTAATTTCGGAGTATTCGTAGGCTCGATTAACACGTGAGAATTATTGGTGGGTAATTTCGAAGTGTTCGTAGGCTCGATTAAGACGTTTTTTCTCTAAATTCTTGATAAGTTTCATCTAATTCCATAGTTAATTTCTCTATTAAATTTCAAAATCCCTAGAATATTGTGGGTTGATTGTAGAACCGTTTGAGTTCAAAATTCACCTATTCTGAGGGTAAATGTTCCTTGAGCATAAAGAGGTATTTTTTAGTTTGAAAAGTGTGATTCCATAAACGAGCACCACATGAGATTTTTATGTGATTTTTGAAAGCAAAGAACAATGGTAAAAGATGGGTATCATTTTTCTCATTTTGATGAGTAGATTGTGATTTTGATAGCGTGACATCTTGCGAAAGCTTCTTAAAAGGGGAAATCATTAGTTTAGCGTATTCTTTGGATTTTCTTCGGCGTCCATGTGTGCTAGATTACCTTCTTCATATATTGAGTTACTTCATAGTATAATTAAGATATTATCTAGATATGGGATGCAATTTAGGTGTTGAAGGTTAGATTGACACAATTAGTATTATTTGGTCTGTTTAGGCTATCTTTAAATTGTAATATAAACGAAATTGACTTAGTTGATCATATTTTAGGTGGAATTGCTATATTTGGATAATTAAGGCTTATTTAACATCTGGAATTGAATTTAAATACATTAGCCTAGTCTAAAGTAGAATTTGACTTAGAATGGATTTTGGGAATAAGAAGTAGGCCCCTTCGACCCACCTTAGGCCAAGACTTGTGTTAGCTTTTGTAGACTTATTTATGGATATTATACCCTTTTAAATACGTATTTTGAGACATTGAGGAGATTAGATATATAATATTTATGATGGTTTGGTATTTGGGAGTTGGTGTTAATTCTGGGCAAAACCTGATGATTTATTGATACAGAGTTCTGGTTCAAGTCCAACAATTATTTATGATATTGATATTGAGTTTTGGTTCAAGTTTGTAATTGATGATGATATTGATAATGCGAGTTTTGATTTAATTCTGACAAATAATGTTATGATATTGATGTTATTGAGTTTCGATTTGTGTCTTCGCTGAGAGTTATTTGTAATATGATACGATATGGATTATTTCATGGTTATAGTTGATATTTTATAAGAGGCTGCGATGTTAGGATAGTTTTAGTTGGAGTCGTAGTTGCTCACGGTTCAGAGATAATGGTTCTCATGGTAGGTACCTTCCGTGCTAGCCGTATCAGTATCAAGGTCAATCTAGTAGGCCCGTCCAGGTCGCACTTCAGATTACTGATGGAGGTCAGTCCAGTTTCAATGATCATCCTGGCTAGAGAGGTGGTCATCCTTCTAGAGGTTTATGTTCTGGTTATTCTAGTTGTGGTGGTTATTTCGGTTCAGGCAGATCTTTTAGTTTAAGTACAATGCCTGGAGCATATTATAGTTATGGGGCTTTTGTTTATTTCTCTAAAGAGTGACCCAGTTGTGAAGAGATAGATCCTTCAGTTTAGAGTGTTTGATCGGTTCGGACAGTTCAGTCCCCAGTTAGAGGTGGTATGCATGGTTGTAGGGGTGGTCCCTAGGGCCAGGTAGGACAGGAGATTGGCCAGGATCCTAGCCAAGTAGCGGGTATGGTCATTGCCTTATTTGATCTGAGATCCACTTATTCTTACGTGCTTGCTTATTATGCCCCACAGTTAGAGTTGTCCTGGGATTCACTATCTGTGCTATTATGTGTCTCTACTCTCGTGGGTGATTCTATATGTCATGACCCAAGACTGTCCTCTAGTCTTAACACGGTGCTTCGAGTCACAAGTGACCATAAGCCAACCCATCGTGTGGCATGAACTATAAATACCGAGGGAGAAGTAATAAACATTGGACGGAAACTAACTAAAATAAATTGATAATGAACAATGATAATATAAATGTTATTGTGGTCTGAAATACGCAATAAGACTTAAAAATCTAAACATTTATCTGACTGTCTGAAAGCCTCTAACTAGAATGAGTTGTTGGGACAAACCCTTAACTAACTCCACATAATTGAAATATTAAAGATAAATAACTGATAACTAGTCCCCAACTGACAAAGACTTACCAAGATTGCAACTGAGTGATACTGAAATGAACTACGTACAGTTCGGGTACTGACCGTTTGAACCTATATTATGAAATAATATAGCACAAAGATGTATACTATCAGTACTTTGGATATACTAAGTATGCGAGATGGGAATTAATCAACATGTAAGGACTGAACATGAATGCAAGGGCATATAAACTGAATGCAAGACCAAGTATAAACATATACTAAATAAACTGAATAACTGAATACAAGGTCATGCATATCTGGACTAAAACATAAACTGGATACATAAACTGAAACTGAATTGGAGACTGTGGGAGCTAACTACAACCGACATATCGCAATCTGAGCAAAACTAGGGTCCAACTTGTAAGCTCAGTTGGAAAGGTGCTTGACAGCGCACACGCAAGTGTACGTGGTCTTATCAAGTAGTAAAGTGGCCTTCAAAAAGCCAAGTATCGATCCCCACAGAGAGTTGATCTAACAACGGTTCTATTCTAGTTCACAATTTAGATTTAATTGATGCAAAGGTAACCAACAAGAGTTTTGAATATAAGAAATAAAAAAAAGTAACCAATGCGTAAATAAAATTCTTGGAACAATCAATAGGAGGAAACCCAGGGTTAAAGAACTTGAACAATCACACTATGTTATTGAATTTCATTCGTTAACTTGCGTATCTTGGTTGTTAATTCGTAGGGTTAATTGCATGATTATGGTCTCCCGGCCTCTAATCTTGTACCTAAATTAAACCTTACAACTACATCATTGAAGGGGGATGTAATAGTTCAATTAAGTTCTTCAAGTTGTCATCCTATGTTTGAATCAAGTAAGGCATCTAAGTACATCCCTGTCCTAGATAATAATTCAAATTCCTTATTTTATAAAGAAACAAGAACCATACTTTGTTTATTCCCATGTCTATCTCCTTATTCCCTCTCCTGAGATCACTAGGTTGACAATTGATGTATTCTAAGGGTAGCTAATCCTTAAAATAGTTAAAACAACAATAAACAAACAAACAACAATGATAAACAAATCAAATAAATTTAATCCAAAATAATAGTACTCGTGTTCTTGGCTTTAACCCCGGAAAAGGGAGTTCTTAGCCACTCATAGTCATAATCATGATCTAAAAAGTTGAACTATTGATATAATTTAAAATAAAACTAATGAAATAATGTAAAAAGCTAATAGATGAAGTTATATCATCCCCTCAATGCTCCAAGACGTCTAAGAATGATTAAAAACGTGTCTAAGGATGTATTTATAACAAAAGGATAAGCCAAAGCCTTGTTGGACAAGGATTTGGCGTGCATGTAAGGCCTAGAATAGAGCCCACATTACAGGCTAACCGCGGGCTCCCAATGGAAGTTGTTCTCAAAATATTTTCTAAGGCACGAGAGCACTGAAATAGAGGGCACGCCGTAGGCTCTATTGCACCGGAATAGAGTCTGTGTCCTGGGAAAATCATGGGGAATCACTGTTTTGGGTGCCTTCTGAGTCTTTTGGTGTGTATAACGCGCCAAGAGGCCTTTTCACGTGCTCTCATTCGCCCTGGACATTCCAGTTGTCCAAATTGAGTCCAAGTTGTGTATTGTGCTTCTATTGATCCATTCCAAACCTTTTTGAGTTGTATCTACTTGATTTAAAGCTTGTATATCCTTCATATGTCATCATAATCCATCAAAAAAGCATTCTATAGAATAAAACACAATAATTTATAACTCAAAACAACACAACATCTAAGACAGAGAACTAGAAACACGAGCTAAGCATAGGCTTCATTCACTTTGATTTCTAACTTATTGTTTTGACTCTTGGATTGATCTAATTGACCCTTGCACATTATAAAAAAGTTGTTACACATATAAATACACTATTAAACCATTTAGAACTCATTTAACGCATTAGAATCCATCGAGATAGACTAGATAAGCACCTAACTCAAGCTAGTAACACTAGTTTCCTCGATTGAACTCTAATTAATTCATTTAAACCCAAATTTGTTTGAAAACACCTTGAAACATTGTAAACACATACTTGGACACTTATATTCTTATTTATATTATTATAAACACATATATCACATGATCATCCTCAAAATAAGGCTAAATATATTAGAATGCATAAATACACCCAACATCACCACTCCACACTTAAAGCCTTGTTCGTCCTCGGACAACTCTTAACTCTAAGCATCATAGGCTGAGGAAACTCCACACTTCTACTACATGTAAGACATTCAAGATAGTACTACAATTATTACACAGAATGCAAGTTAATACACTAAGCATGTTATTTACATAATTTGAAAGCTCATGAACACTACTCCAAAATATCCTAGCCTTAAGAATTAACCCACCTATTTTGCAAACTCATGCTTACCATTCAATCAAAGACATCATACAAATCACCCATATTCATCAAACATGTGTCTCTCACAACAAGAGAGTTATACATAATCACTCACATAAAAGCACATTGTAACATGATGGGTACAAGAATCAAATTACACTCACTCTCTCAAAGAATTCACAAGTTTCAAACAATGAAACATAAGCTTGCACTTAGTGTAGTGCTCCACTAATATTAGAATGTAAAGCTTAGGATCAATTATGACTTTTTCGGGTTGTAATGTAGGCTAAGGGATGGGTAGGAACTATTTGGGAATAGTGACTAACCCCTCTAAGAGATTTAATACACTACATTATACATTTAAAATCAATCTCTAACAACCAAATTACACTTTTTCATCCACCCATATCTTTTGTTTTTGCCCCATATCTTTTAAGCATTTTCACAATCACTTGGTAGACATATAGTTTATTACCATATAAATCAATTTCTCTCTTTTTTCACAACCATGGAAATATTTTTTGAATAAATTCTATCACACCTATCCACCACACATCAATTATCAACACCAATAACTATTACCTTGGGGCATCAAATTCACCTTTTCCCTCTTTTTTCTCAAACTCCTTACTCAATTAATTTTTCATTAAAGTGCCTAAGAGCTTTTTGGATGAAATTATGGTCTATCAAAGAAGGGATTGGGCTACTTATGAGGTTGCCAAAGAAAAAGCTAAAGGCTTAATGGGGGTTAACTAGGATAATGCACAAGGGGTAGGACAAATAGAAGGCATAAAACGAGGCTATCAAAGAAATGCCTATATTATCTCCTAAACTCATATTCTTTATTTCACTTTGCACATACACTGGGAAAGTTCTAGACATCACACGCAACAAGGAATATACAAATACCTCACATGACACATGACACATGCTCAACTCACATAGGATCATCATAGATTCTCAACCAAACAATAACATGAATTCAAATTTAAGCCAACAAGTACAAGAGTCACAAACATGGGCCTAAGAGTTTCAAAAATAGCAATTTACTCATTCAACATACTTTTTCCAACTAAAACACTTACACCATGCAATCAAAAATAGCACCAACATAAATATCTTACACAAAATTTTTTAAATTGAGCCAAAATTTGGTAATTTCCCCACCCCACACTTAAAAATCTACTATGAGATAAAAATACTTCCTAAGGCCTCTAGGCCTAGCTAGTAGCATCTTTAAATATCAATAGGGACGGGGACCCCACACTCAGTCTTTGCCATACTTCTTAGCTCAGGTTTTCGGTATTCAGACTTTCTATCAACCTGTGACTCAACAAAAAATAAAAAACTATGTGAAATAAAAAAAAAAACTAAATACTGAAAAGAAAACATACCTACTTAACTTGGGATGCCTCCCAAGTAGTGCTTGATTTCGTGTCGCGGCACGACCCAACTACGTCTTAACCATATTCCTTCTTTCTCTTTCTCACACTTGGTCTCCATCTTCTTATTCTCTTTACCCCTCTTGGGTATGGATTTTTAAGAGCAATGGGTTTTTCAACTTTAGCCTCTTCAGGCTCATCAACGTTCATCTTGTCAGGCTTAGGCGGTAGAAGCTTAGGCTGCTCAATCAGGTAGTCTGAATAGGTTTTTGGTGGAATAACCACCCCACATTTATCCCCTTCAATAACATTGATCATACATAAATCTTTATAGTGGGATGTTATATTGGGTGCTTTGTAAACATCAAATACCACCTTTTCATCTTTTACCCCCATTTTAAGCGTGCTTTCTCTAACATCAATCAACGTTCCTCTAGTTGCTAAGAATGGATGCCCTAACATGATTGGTACCTGTTCGTCTGCCTTAAAATGAAGAACAATAACGTCATCAGGAATAATGAATTTACCAACCTTTATGAAGACATCCTCTATTATTTCTTTTGGATATGCCATGGACCCATTTGCTAGCTGCAAAACCACCGTGATCTGTCTAGGCTTTCCTAAGCCCAATATTTTAAAAAAGGATATGGGCATCAGATTTATACTCGCCCCTTAGTCACTCAATGCATGGACCACTTTACTACCAATTTGGATTGGTAGAGTAAACTTCTCCAGATCTCTCAATTTCTTATGGATTTTTTGTGTTATTACAGTGCTACACTCTTCAGTGAGTGTTATCACCCCCATATCCTACAATTTCACCTTATTAGAAACCACATCCCTTAAGTAGTTTGCGTACTTGGGCATAACCTGCAAAACATTTAACAAAGGTAAGTTAATGTGAAGTTCTCTAATATATCAAAGAACTTTTTTAACATGGCATCCTCCTTCGCTTTTATTTGCCTCTAAGGGAAGGGTAGTGGTGGCATCTTCTTCACTTCTTCTTCAATAACTTTTTCTTTCAAGTACTCAGACTTCCTTGATTTTTCAGCAACTTTTTCAGAAACCTGTGGGGGAGTTAAGTCAACATCTACCTCCTTAGTTACCTTTGGAGGTTCTCCTTGAAGCTTTTTACCATTTCTCATTGTGATTGCCATAACCTGCTTTGGATTTTCTATATCTGCTGCTAAACCACCCTGTGTCCTAGTATTTAATACTTGCTATAACTACCCTATCTGCAACTCTAAGCTCCTCTGGTCCGTTTATGATTTTTTTATGTCTGCAATCAACTGTGTTTGATTAGCTAAAAGCTGTTTCAACATCTCTTCCATATTGCTAGTTGACTAATTTCTTTGTGCCTGTGGTTGCTGAATTAGTTATTGTTGCGCATTCCACGACTGAGTTTTCCACTTTATGTTGTAGTCATTACCATAATTTGTCCTTTGAGCATTGCCCACATACATTACTGATTCTGAATTTGAAGCATACATGGCCGTTGAATGACCACTATTTCCGCAGATCTCACACCAACCACTAATTTGCTGAACTGCATTGACTATTGCTGTAGGCTATGGAGCTCCTAATTTCAAGATGCTAAACTGAGTGTTAATCATGTTTTGTAATGCAGCAACCTGAGCTAATAAAGTAGTGAATCGGTCCACCTTCAATACGTCTGCAATTCTTTTCATGGCACTTCTAGAATTTGAATGCCATTCAGGATTTCCTTGTTCTATGCAGTTCAACAATGTGAACAGCTTATCATTAGTCAACTCCAACGCTTGACCAACTATGGTTGAATCTAGCAAAATCTTTGTATTATGATCAAGAGCTTCTACAAAAGTATGAGAAAGTACCTCATTGGACTATTGGTGATGTGGAAAGTCCCTAAAAAAAGCCTTAAAGTGTTCCAAAGCATGATAAAGGTTTTTGTCTGGCTTTTGCTTAAAACACACTATCTCATTGTGAAGCCTCGTAGTCTTGCTGGATAGAAAAAATCTGATGAGGAACTTTCTGTCTAAGCTATCCCATGACGTAATTTAATTAGCCGTATCCACATTCAACCACTTTTTATCTTTCTCTAACAGTGAATGGGGAAATATTGTCAGCCTCACATAATCTGTATTCACCCAGTCAGAATGAATATGTCAGTAAACTCAATGAAATTCTGCACGTGGACTTATGGATCCTTGTGTGAAAGCCCTGCAAATTGTCCACTGGTGATTAGAAGCTGCATCATATTGTTCTTTAACTTGAAATTCCCCCAGCAGTCGGTCTTTGAATTGGGGAAGTCAAGTTTATTGGAAGTGGGACTGCCACTTCCCTAACTGTCCTGCGGGCTACTTGTTCTTTAGCCATTGGAGCAAGAACTACTTGGTCTTCTTCTATTTGAGAAAATTAGGGGAGACAAATTACGTCTCTCATTTGTTGATAGAAGTATTGTTCAAATTCGGGGCTTGGTTCAACCAAATCCGTATCCTTTGCCAGCTTCCTAACCTTAAAACTAGTTTCCTACAATCACAAAACCAAGACCAAGCGTAAAAACAGAAAAGAAATCTAAAGAGCAAAACTAAAATAAAATAGTTGCCTATTGCAAGTAGCGAACAACGGCGCCAAAAACTTGACAGTGCACATGCAAGTATACATGGTCTTATCAAGTAGTAAAGTGGCCTTTAAGAAGCCAAGTATCAATCCCACAGAGAGTTGATCTAACAACGGTTCTATTCTAGTTCACAATTTAGATTTAATTGATGCAAAGGTAACTAACAAGAGTTTTGAATATTAGAAATAAAGAAAAGTAACCAATGAATAAATAAAATTATTGGAACAATCAATAGGATAAAACCCAGGGTTAAAGCACTTGAACAATCACATTATGTTATTGAATTTTATTCGTTAACTTGCTTCTCTTGGTTGTTGATTCGTAGGGTTAATTGCATGATTATGATTTCCCGATCTTTAATCTTGTACCTAATTTAAACCTTATAACTACATCGTTGAGGGGGGATGTAATAGTTCAATTAAGTTCTTCAAGCTGTCATCCTACGTTTGAATCAAGTAAGGCATCTAAGTAAATCCCTGTCCTAGATAATAATTCAAATTCCTTATTTTATAAACAAGAACCATACTTTGTTTATTCCCATGTTCTATCTCCCTATTCCCTCTCCCGAGATCACTAGGTTGACAATTGATGTATTCTAAGGGTAGCTAATCTTTAAACTAGTTAATACAAGAATAAACAAACAACCAACTATCAAACAAATTTAATTCAAAATAATAGTACTCATGTTCTTGGCTTTAACCTTGGAAAAGGAGTTCTTAGCCACTCATAGTCATAATCATGATCCAAAAATCTGAATTCATGACATAATCTAAAAGAAAACTAATGAAATAATGTAAAACCTAATAGATAAAGTTATAGCAGCCCCTCAATGCTCTAAGACGTCTAAGAATGATTAAAAATGTGTCTAAGGATGTATTTATAACAAAAGGATAAGCCAAACCCTTGTTGGACAAGGATTCAACGTGCATGTCATGCCTAGTATAGAGCCCGTTTCATGGTAAAATTGCGGGCTCCCATTGGAAGTTGTTCACAAAATTTTTTCTAAGGCATGGGAGCACTGAATTGAAGGGCGCACTGCGAGCTCCATTGTGCCGGATTAGAGCCCGCTTCGTGGGAAAATCATAGGGACACACTGTTTTGGGTGCCTTCTGAGTATTTTGGTGTCTAGAATACCTCAAGATACCTCTTCATGCGCTTTCACTCTCCCTGTACATTCCAGGTGTCCAAATTGAGTCCAAGTTGTGTATTGTGCTTCTATTGATCTATTCCAAACCTTTTTGAGTTATTTCCACTTGATTTAAAGCTTATATATCCTTAATATATCATAATAATCCATCAACCAAGCATCCTATATCATAAAACACAACAATTTAGAACTCAAAACAACACAACATCCAAGATGGAGTACTAGAAACATGAGCTAAGCATAAGCTTCATACACTTTGATTTCTAACTTATTGGTTTGACTCTTGGCTTGATCCAATCAACCCTTTCACATTATAAACAAGTTTTTATACATATAAATTCACTATTAAACCATTTGTAACTCATTTAACACATTAGAATCCATCGAGATAGACTAGACAAGCACCTAGCTTAAGCTAGTAACACTAGTTTCCTCAATTGAACTCTAAATGATTTATTTAAACCCAAACTTGTTTGAAAACAGCTTTAAACATTGTAAAAACATACTTGGACACTTAGATGCTTATTTATATCATTATCGACATATTTGTCATATGATCATTCTCAAAACAAGGCTAAATATGCTAAAATAGTAACACTAAAATGCATAAATACACCCAACACTAGTACTAGTACCTTGCCAAGGGTACCAACATTAGCTGGCATAGATCCACTACTCTGATGTCTCGAAGGACAAGGGTATCATGCCTCTACTGATGGGGGACCCTTTATGACCTACGGTGGTGTCGTATTTCTGGAACTTAGGGACTGCTACTAACAGTCTCATGCCTTATTGATGGGGGTGCCATTATCCGTGCGTTCACTTGGTTCTAAGTATTACTCCCATTTGGAAAACACCGAAGTATAAAATGAAACATAAGCTGATATGCTCAAATCATGGTATTCTGAAAATAATAATACATCTACAATATAAACTGCTCAATAACATTTAAGCTGACATAAGCATGAGTTTCTAGGTATCAGGTGTTCATAACCCTCTAGCTCTGTTTCTAGGTATCAGGTGTTCATAACCCTCTAGCTCTGACTAATACAATGGGTTATGATAATATTTAAGATTGACCATGATAGGGAAAGTCATGAATAATAGTCAATATTTTAATAACTGATCATGATATGGACACTCGTAATTATCAAACACATAGAGACATAATTATATAGGTGAAATATGTTATCATGGTTTATAGACAAAATAATAGAGAGATATGATACAACTCATATTTGACCTAGAACCCAATACAAGGTAAAAGGGGATTTACTTGAGAGTAAAGGGGTTTCTTGGGACTCAATAGGTGGAAGGGACCCATTGATTAAATCCCTAATACTTGAAGAAAAACTGCTTGGAGAATTTCTTGGAATTGAGCTTGAACATGAAGAACCCTAGTTGCCTTGGAGAGAAGAGAAAAATTACCCCTTTTGGATTCTCTGGTGGAATTATGACTTAATCATAAATTTGGGATTTTGGGTCTTTTATACCACCATTAGGTAGCCCAAACGACATGGTTTTGGCTTTTAAAAGTTGGGAAAAGACTTAAAAGTACTTGAGAAATCGTGCAGGAAATTCCACTCCTAATCGTTATGACTCACCTCACGATTCATTTGGTCATGAGTTGTGGTTTGAGTCGTAACCTAAAATCTTGAGGTCTTGGGTCCTTTTTATTATGAATGACACCCCTCCTAATGGCTCATCACGACTGACCATGAGTCGTTAGCTAAAGTCATAGTCTAAGACTTAGTTTCTTCTGCTATACAATATTATGATAACGAGTCCCTCCTAACAACTTGTTGTCACTGGTGACGAGTTATTGGGTGGGGTCATTATCATTGCGCTAATATTGAGGATCCTTACTATTGTGATGATGACTCCTTGTAATGACTCTTTTCGTCTGGTAACGAGTCATCACATGAGTCGTAGCCACTGGTAGCTGATTGATACTTTGGGAAATATATGCATAACATTTTGTCACGATATCAGATTGAGGCAAGACTTATTCCATTGGAAAACTAAATTAATGGCATATATTTTGTGGGGTTTAGAGCTTGAAAACTTGGGGGTATTACAATATCTCGCCCTTAGTATCATTCATCCCTAAATGAAACTGACTAAGCTGAAACATGTGGGGGGAGACTGAGATTTTGCACCAAACACTTATGAGCTAAAACATGAGTTAATATATAAACCTAAGACATGATGCATGGACCAAACTGAACTCATGAATACATGCCATGACATAAGGATTTATCTTGATGGACTAAGATAGAAATGAAAAAAATTAATTAATTAATTAAGTAAACTCTTACCTCAAGCTGTAATTGGGTTCGAAGAGAAAATATAGGGGTACTTGGCTCGAATATCTGCCTCTACTTCACAAGAAGCTCCCTCAACTAACTGATTCCTCCATAGACCCTTTACTAAAGTAACCTCTTTATTTCTTAACCTACAAACCTGACCATCAAGGATCTCAACCGAGACTTCTTCATAAGAGAGGCTATCCTTCATGCCAACCTTTCCTAAAGGAACTACAAATGCTGGATCACCAATGACTTCTTTAACAAAGAGACTTGGAACACTGTGTACACTGATGCCAACTCTATAGGCAACTCCAACTCATAGGCTACCTTCCTATACCTACTCAAAATCTTGTAAGGACTAACATAACGGGAGCTGAGCTTTTCTTTCTTACAAAACCTTTTCACCCCTTTTATGGGTGAAATCTTTAAATAAATAAAATCACGAGCATCAAACTCAAGCTACTTTCTCCACACATTTGAATATGATTTTTGATAACTTTAGGCCATCTTCAGTCTTTCTGTAATCAACTGAACTTTCTCTACTACCTCATGAACTAAATTTGGCCCTATCAAAGTAGCTTCACCAACCTCGAACTAACCAATAAGAGATCTACTCCTCCTACCATAAAGAGCCTCAAATAGAGCCATCTGAATACTGGAGTGATAACTATTATTATAGGAAAACTCGATCAAAGGCAAGTGGTCATCCCAATTAACCTTAAAATCAAGTACATATTTTCTCAACATATCCTTTAAGGTCTGAATGGTTCTCTTTGACTGACCATCTGTCCGCGGGTGACAAGCCGTCCTAAGATGAACTTGGGTACCAAGACCCTTCTGAAAGGCCTTCCAAAAATGGGAGGTAAACTGGGTGCGTTTATTTGAAATGATGGTCAAGGGGACTTCATGTAACTTCACCAACTCCCAGAGATTGAGTCTAGTGTAATCCTCAGCTAAATCCAAAGTGTCAACGGGAAAGAAATAAGCTGACTTTATTATTCGATTCACAATTACCCAAATCAAATCGTGCTGACGATGAGTACGAGACAACCATGTGACAAAATTCATATTTATAATTTTCCACTTCCAAGTGGGGATACTGAATTCATGTAGCATACCACTAGGTCTCTGGTGTTTAACCATAACATACTGATAATTTGAAAACTTAGCTACAAATTCCACAATATCTCTCTTCATGCCATTCACCAATAGACTTCCCACAAGTCGTGGTACATCTTAGTGGCTCCTGGGTAAATAGAATATCAAGGACCGTAAGCTTTTTCTAACATTTGTTTCCTCAAATCACCTATATTCAAAACACATAATCTTACCTGAAAGCAAAAAGCGCTATATCTCCTTTGGGAGAAAACCTGAACCTTCTGATCCCGAACTGCCTCCTTCAACTTAAGCAAAGTTGGGTCACTATCTTGCTTTTCCTTTACTTCGGTGACCAAAGAAGATTCTGAACCATTCTGAACCTATCTAGTATCTTCATCCGAATCAACTAACTAAACTCCTAGCCTAGCAAGATAATGAACTTTCCAAATGAACTCTTTCTTGTCATCCTTAACATGAGACACACTTCTCAAAGACAATTTACTTAGGGTGTCAGCCACAATATTGTCCTTACTTGGATGGTACAAAACACTCATATCCTAATTCTTTAACAACTCTAATCACCTTTTCTGACGAAGATTTAGATCTTTCTAGGTAAACACATAATGAAGACTCTTGTGATTAATGAACACATCAACATAGACCCCATAAAGATAATGCCTCCAAACCTTTAAGGCAAAAACAGTCGCTGCCAACTCAAGATCATGAGTTGAGTAGTTCTTCTTATGGAGTTTGAGCTATCTAGAGTCATATGCTATAAACTTGCCTCACTATATCAATGCACAACCAAGACCAACTCTAGAAGAATCATAATACATCATGAAACTATATGAATCCTCAGGTAGAGTCAAAACTAGGGTGAAAGTAAGTCGAGTCTTCAACTCCTGAAAACTCTTCTTGCAAGAATCAAAGCACTGAAATTTAAAGTTATTCTGAGTCAGTCTGGACATAGGAGAAGTAATAGAGGAAAATACTTCCATAAATACTTTGTAGTAACCGGCTAAACCCAAGAAACTCTTGACATATAACGGAGAGATGGGTTTAGGCTAATTCCTTATTGCTTCGGTCTTTTGAGAATTAACTCGAATGCCTTCATCAAAAATAATGTGACCAAGGAAAAGCTATTGATTTTAAAAAAAAATTCACACTTATTGAACTTAGCAAACAACTGGTGATCTTTAAGGGTTTGCAAAACTTGCCTTAAATAGTATGCATTCTCCCCTTCATTACGAGAATAGACGAGAATGTCATCTATGAAGACTATGACGAACATGTCCAAGTAATGCTTTAACACTCTGTTCATGAGGTCCATAAATTCTTCAAGAGCATTTGTTAGTACAAAAGACATAACTACTAATTCAAAGTGATCATACAGAGTTTTGAAGGCTGTATTCAAAATTTTGACTCTGAACTGATGAAATCTGAATCTGAGGTCTATTTTTGAAAAATAGTTTACACCCTGAAGATAGAACAAGTTATCAATCCTAGGAATGGGATTCTTATTCTTAGTTGTGACATTGTTCAATTGACGGTAGTTGATGTACATTCTAGGAGAAACAACTTTCTTGTTCATGAAAAGAACTGGCATACCCTATGGAGAAATGCTAGGCCTGATGAAACCCTTATCTCGAAGGTCCTTCAACTGTTCTTTCAATTCTTTAATTCGGCTATAGCCATTCAGTAAAATAGAGTCAAAATAGGCTGGGTATATGGAAAGAGATCTATTTTGAAGTCGATTTCTCACTTAGAAGGAACTTCAAGAATTTCTTCAAGAACACCCTTGGAAATTTATTTGATACTGGAACTGACTCAAAACTCAAGATTTCAGAACTTGAATCCTTGACTCGGACAAGATAATAAATGAAACCTTCAGAAATCATTTTCCTTGCCTTAAGAAAAGATACAAATTGCCTTGTAGTCACTGAGGTACTACCCTTCCATTCTAGGACTGGCTCATTTGAAAACTAAAACTTGACTACTGTATTTCTACAAATGACTAAGGCATAGCAAGACTGGAGCCAATCCATACCAAGGATAGCGTTAAATTCGGTCATATATAATTCCCAAGATCAATAGAGGTGACTTTCTAGGATAACTAACCCTTGTGGTTCCTATTACATTTCTTGCAAGCTGGGTTGGTGTGAACTCTATTCACACTACCCTAGGACTTAGAGCCTGGCGCTCTATCTCGAGTATCCTGCCTAAACTTAAATACTGGCGGAAGATGGGGCTGGATCTGAAGATGTCTGGCAGAACTGAGAATGGTTTCCACCATCTGACCTATGATGAGAGAAATTAAAACCACTAGTTCTGGCCTTCTTACTCTCTTTTTCCTTCTTCTTGATCTTATCTGATAGCACCCAAGTGCAAACCTAAGTGTATGTGGTCTACTAAGTAATATAGTGGCCTTCAAGAAAGCCGAGTTATTTATCCCACAGAGACTTAATTCGGCAATGATTTGAGTTCAGTTCACAATTCAGATTCAATTGATGCAAGAGTAACCAAATAAAGAGTTTGGAAATTGTAAATTAAAACTAATCAATGCAAAAAATAAAGGTCTTGAGAAAATAAATAGGAGAAAACCTAGGGTTGAAGAATTCTGAACAATCATATTATGCTATTGGATTTCATTCGTTAACTTTCTTATCTTGGTTGCTGATTCGTAGGGTTAATTGCATGATTATGGTTTCCCAACCTCTAATCCTTTATCTAAGTTGAACCTTAACTACATCGTTGAGCGGGGATGTAATAGTTCACTTAAATTCTTTACAAATATCATCCTACATATGAATCAAGTATGGTATCTAAGTACATCCTTGTGCTAGATACTAATTTGAATTCCTTATTTCTTAAATAAATACAAACCATACTTTGTTTATTCCCATGTTCTATCTCCCTATTCCCTCTCTCGAGATCGAAAGGTCAACAATATATGTATTCTAAGAGTGATCAATCCTTAAAATAATTGAAATAAGAATAAACAAACAACCAATTGTGATAATCAAAGAAAACAAACTTAATCCATGGCAATAATACTCATGTTCTTGGCTTCAATCCCGAAAAAGGGCATTAAGACGAATTAATAAGAGCTTAGACTAGGATGCTTTCCATGATCTTTCACTTTAAGTTTCCACTCTTCCCTTGACTCATTTGAAATTTATACACCCCTAACAACTTGTCCACACATAATAACAAATTTAAAAACATATGGAACACATAGAACATAATAGAATCGAACGAGATAGACTAGACAAGAGGCTAACTCAAGCTAAAAAGACTAGTTTTCTCTATTGAACTATAATTGACCTTTTCAAGTACCTCCTTTTTGGAAAACCCTTGTAACCATTATAAACATATGATTAAATACATTTATCTCATTATATACCAATATAGTATAGAATCATCCTTTAAACAAAGCTAAAATAACTAGAATTATGAAGCTAGAATGCATAAATACACCCAATATCACTACCCCACACTTAAGGCCTTGTTCGTCCTCAAACAACTCTTAACTATAATAATTATCAACTACGGAGACTCTACACTTCTTCTAAATGCAAGAAATCTAAGATAGTACTATAATAATTACATAGAATTCAAGTTACTACACTAAGCATGTTATCTACACGATTAAAAGCTCATGAACACTACTCTATAACATCCGAGCTTCAAGAATTGTCTCACCTAGTGGAAAAATCATGCATATTTCTCAATTAAGGTCATCCTACAAGTCACCCACATTCATCAAACATGTGCCCCTCACAAGCGCTTTAATACACTACATTGTACATTTAAAACCACTCTCCAAAAACCAAATTACACCATTTTTGTCTACCCATCTCTTTTGTTTTTGTCCCATCTCTTTTAAGCATTTTCACAAACACATGGTGGAGGCATAGTTTACTACCACAAGAATCAACTTTTTCCTTTTTCAAAATCATGGCAGTATTTTTAGCAAAAATTATATCACATCCATCCACCCCACATCAATTATACACCAATAACTATTATCTTAAGGCATCAATTTCACCTTTTTCTTTTTCAATTTCTCAAACTCCTTACTCAATTAATTTTTCATTAAAGCACTTAGGAGCTCTTTGGATCAAATTATGGTCTATCAAAGAAGGGGTTAGGATACTTATAAGGTTGCCAACAAAAAAGCTAAAGTCTCAATGGGGGTTAATTAGGATAATACACACGGGTAGGACAAATAAAAGGTATAAAATAAGGCAATCAAAGAAATGCCTAAATCATCTCCTAAACCCACATTCTTTATTTCACTTTACACACACACCGGGCAAGTTTTAGACATCATATGTAACAAGGAATATACAATAATCTCACATCACAAATTGTACATGCTCAGCTCAATAGGATCATAATAGACTCCCCACCAAACAGTAGCACAAATTCAAAACTAAGCCAATTAGTACAAGAGTCACAAACATGAGCCTAAGAGTCTGAAAAATAGTCATTCACATAAATTGACATGCTCTTGCAAACAAATCCACTTGCATCATGTAATAAAATATAGCACCAACAAGAATATCTCTCTCACAAAACTTTTTAAATTGAGCCATATTTAGGGAATTTCCCCACTCCACACTTAAAAATCTATTTTGTCCCCAAAGTGAATTTAAAGTAAGAGATAGAAATACTCCCTGAGGCTTCTAGGACTAGCTAGTAGCATCTTTACACATAAAGGAGATCCATGGGACCCCACACTCAACTTTTGCCATGCTTCTTAGCTTAAGTTTACGGTACTCAGACTTCTTCTCAACCTGTGACTCCACCAAAAATAAAAACTACATGAAATAAAAAATAAAACCTGAAAAGAAAACATACCTAATTAACTTGTGTTGCCTCCTAAGCTGCGCCTGATTTAGTGTCACGGCACGACCCAACTCAACTTAACCATTTTACTCCCTTTTGGGAGCTATTTTTTCATTTGTTTTTGACCTTTTGAGTTTGCACTCTCAAGGTCAACATATCTCTTCTCTTTAACCTTCATCATATTGGGAAATATTGGATTCCACTTGGGCCGCTCAATCAGGTAATTTGAAGAGGTATTTTGTGGTTCAACCACCCTACATTTGTGCCCTTCAATAGCATTAATCATACACAACTCTTTAACTTGGGAAATTACATTGGGTGCTTTGTAAACATCAAATACTACCTCTTCATCATATACCTTCATCTTGAGCGTGCCTTCTCTAACATCAATCATGGCCCCACCAGTGGCTAAGAATGGACGCCCTAAAATGATTAGTACCTGTTCATCCACCTCAAAAACAAAAACAATAAAGTCAGCAGGTATAAGAATTTACCAACCTTAATGAGGACATCCTCAATTATTCCATCCGTATGTGTAAACATCCCATCTGCTAGTTGCAACACCACAGTGGTCGGTCTCGGTTCTCCCAAGTCCAATATTTTAAACAGTAATAGGGGCATCAAGTTTATGCTTTCCCCTAAGTCACTCAGTGCATGGACCACTTTACTTCAAATTTGAATAGGGATAGCAAACTTTCCCTGATCTTTTAATTTCTTAGGGATTTTTTGTGTCATCACAGCACTATATGCTTCAGTGAGTGTTATAGCTCCCACATCCTGCAATTTCACCTTTTTAGCCACCACATCTCTCATGTACTTTGCATACTTGGGCATACTCAGCAAAACATCTAAAAAAGATAAATTAATATGAAGCTCTTTGAATGTGTCAAAGAACTTTTTGAACATTACATCCCCCTTCACTTTTATTTACCTCTAAGGAAAGGGTAATGGCAGTGTCTTCTTCACTTCTGATTCAATAATTTTTTCTTTCAAGTACTCAGACTTTCTCAAATTTTTAGTAACTCTGTCATTTACTTGTTGGGTCACCATATCAATATCTACCTTCTTTGTTTCCTTGGGAGGTTCTCCTTGCAGTTCGTTACCACTTCTTAAGGTGATGGCCATAATCTGCTTTGGATTTTTTGTATTTGCTGGCAAACCACCTTGTTGTCTTATATTCAGTACCTGTGATAATTGACCTACTTGCAACTCTAAACTTCTTATGGCTGCTTGCTAATTTTTTAATTCTGTTTGTTGACTTTTCATATCCGTAAACAATTGTTCTTGACTAGCTAAGAGTTGTTTCAACATCTCTTCTATGTTGCTCGTTGACTGATTTGATTGGGCCAGTGGTTGTGGGGCATTCCATGAATGATTTGGTGGATGAGTTTGCCACTTCATATTATAGGTATAACCGTAATTTGGCCTTTAAGCATTACCTATATACATCACAGATTCTAAATTTAAAGCACACATGGCCGCTGCATAACCATTATTTCTGCATACCTCACACCAACCTACAGCTTGTTGGATGGCATTGACTGTGGCTACAGGTTGTGTTGCTCCTAAATTCATGCTACTGAATGATATGTTGATCAAATTTACAAGGCATAAACCTATGCTGGTAAGGCTGTGAAATGGTCCACCTCTAGTACGCCCGCCAATTCTTTTCATGGAACTTCTAGAATCTGAATGCCGCTCTCAATTTCCTTGTGCTATGCAGTTCAATAATGTGTACAACTCATTATAAGTCAACTCCAGGACTTGGCCACCTGTAATTGAGTCTAACAAAATCTTCGTGTTGTGATCAAGAGCTTTCATAAAAGTATGATCAAGTACCTCATTGGACTGTTGGTGGTGTAGAGACTCCCAAAAAAGAGCCTTGAAGCATTCCCAAACATGATAGAGATTTTCATTAGGCTTTTATTTGAAGCTCACTATCTCACTGCAAAGTATCGCAGTCTTGCTTGATGGAAAGAATCTGATGAGGAACTTTTTGGCTAAGTCATCCCATGATGTGATTGAATTGGATGGCTTCATATTCAACCACCTTTTAGCTTACCCTAAAAGTGAATGGGGAAATAGTGTTAGCCTCACATAATATGGAGTCACCCCAGTCAGAGTGAATGTATCAGCAAGCTCAATAAAGGTCTGCAAGTGGACTTGTGGATCCTCGTTTGAAAGCCCTGAAAACTGTCTAATGCTAATAAGAAGCTGCACCATATTGTGTTTTAACTCGAAATTCCCCCCAGCTGCCGGTCTTTGAATTGGGGAAGTCAAGTTCGTTGGAAGCAGGACTGCCACTTCCCTAACTGTCCTTCGGGCTGGTTATTCTTCAGCCATTGGAGCAGTATTCTCTTGGTCTTCTTCGATTTGAGGAATTCTCGGGAGTAGGATTGCTTCTCTCCTACGTTAGTAAAAGTCTTGCTTAGGTTTGAAGGTTGGTTTTACCAACTCTTATTCCCTTGCCAGCTTTCTACTTTGAAAACATATTTCCTGCAAAAACAAAACTAAGACCAAGCATAAAAACACCAAATAAACCTAAGTAAAACTAAAATAAACAATTGCCAAAAAAAAAGTCCCTGACAACGTCGCCAAAAACTTGATAGCACCTAAGCGCACACACAAGTGTATGTGGTGTACCAAGTAATATAGTGGCCTTCAAGAAAGCCAAGTTATCGATCCCACAGAGACTTGATTCGGTAATGATTTGATTTCCACAAAATTCATATTCAATTGATTCAAGAGTAACCAAATAAAAAGTTTGGAAATTGAAAATTAAAACTAAAAAATGTGAAAAGTAAAGGTCTTGAGACAATAAATAGGAGAAAACCCAGGGTTGAAGCATTCTAAACAATCTTATAATGCTATTGGATTTCATTCGTTAACTTTCTTATCTTGGTTGTTGATTCGTGGGGTTAATTGCATGATTATGGTTTCCCAACCTTTAATCCTTTATCTAAGTTGAACCTTAACTACATTGTTGAGCAGGGATGTAATAGTTCACTTAAATTCTTTATAAATATCATCCTTCATATGAATCAAGTATGGTATCTAAGTACATCTCTGTGCTAGATACTAATTTGAATTCCTTATTTCTTAAAGAAATACAAACCATACTTTGTTTATTCCCATGTTCTATCTCCCTATTCTTTCTCCCGAGATCAAAAGGTCAACAATATATGTATTCTAAGAGTGATCAATCCTTAAAATAATTAAAACAAGAATAAACAAACAACGAATAGTGATAATCAAAGAAAACAAATTTAATCCAGAACAATAATACTCATGTTCTTGGCTTCAACCCCGGAAAAAGGGCATTTAGCCACACATAGTCATAATCATAATCACAAGGTTGTAATTAACAACTAAAAGCATGTATGAACTAAATAAATTAATAAAACCTGATAATGAAGTTGTAGTATCCCCTTGATCTCCAAAATATGTTAAAAGATGTGTAAAAATGTGATACAACATGTATATATAGCATAAAGGTAAGCCAAGTCCGTGTAGGAGTCAAATTAGCTTGAAACGCCCAGGTGTGGAGTGAAGCATGCATCGCACCCTCTATTGCTATGGACTAGAGAATGCGTCACACCTAGTATTGCACAAGAATAGAGCATGCGACGTATGCTAATAGCATGATGTTACTGGAAATTGTCCTCCAAATTTTGGTCAAGTGTTGGTCCTTCCTCTTTCCATCCCTTGTCGTGTGGTGTCTTTCCAATGATTTTCAAGACTATATATCATCCATATATCATCAAATTAATCTCATAAAGGATCCTATAGGATAACACCACACGAATAAAGGCATAAACAACACTATATCTATAACGACAAATAAAAAACAAGAGCTTAGACTAGGATGATTTCCATGATCTTTCACTTCAAGTTTCCACTCTTCCCTTGACTCATTTGAAATTTATACACTCCTAAAAACTTGTTCCACAGATAATAACACATTTAAAACCATAAGAAACACATAGAACACAATAGAATCCAACGAGATAAACTAGACAAGAGGCTAACTCAAGCTAGAAAGACTAGTTTTCTCTATTGAACTTTAATTGACCCTTTTAAATACCAACTTGTTGGAAAACCCTTGTAACCATTATAAACACATGCTTAAACATATTTACCTCATTATCTACCAATATAGTATAGAATAATCCTCAAAACAAGGCTAAAAAGACTAGAATAGTCATGCTAGAATGCATAAATACACCCAATATCATTATTCTTCTCAATCTATTGAGCATGAACCATAAATCTAGATGTCCATATCCTTAACCAACATGTATGTACTACACTTGTTGACCACATCCTCAAAAATACCTAACACAAACTTGCTCATTCAGGCCCTAGAGTCAGCGACCATAGTTGGAGTATACCTGGCCAGCAGAGTAAACTTGAGTAAATACTCCTTCACACTCATATTGCCCTACTTTGGGTTTATTAAATTCTACACTTTGGATTCCCTCAACTCAAGTGGGAAGAACCTATCCAGAAATATAGCAAGAACATCTCCCCACTCTACCAACCCTACATCTATACCTCTATCCTCCTTCCACTGCTTGAACCATGTGTGAGCCACTTCTTACAATTGATAAGTAGCTAAATCAACCCTCTTAGTTAAGGTGACACCCATGATCTTAGTGACTTTATGAATACTATACAGGAACTCTTGTGGATCCTCTCTAGGCTTAGACCTAAATAACATCGAAGGATTCATCTGAGTAAAGTCCCAGACTCTAGTTGCTACTGTACTCACGATTGGGTTGGCTAGGGCAACAACCTGCTGATTATTTTGAGCTATTATTGACTGGGCTAATGCTCTAAAAATGACACTAAAATCAGCATGGGAGACCTATTCATTTAGAGGGGCCACTAGGGCTAGGGGTAGTTCTTGCTAATTCCCATTCCTCCCTCTGTTAGTTCTCTTGGAAGACATTTACTATATGTGGGTCAAGGATGAGTTAGAAAAATAATTTTAATAGAGTTCACACTCTATCTCACTATATGAATAATGAAAGAAGTGAAACTTTCCTAATACATTTCATAGCCTCTCACTCATAAGTGTGGCACTCTTCATATACATAAACAAGAATCTACTTAATGCGACTTTCAGACACCCTAGGACACTTTAAAATGACTTCTCTGATACCAAGTTTGTCACAACCTAAGACTACCCCTAGTCATAACACAATGCTCAAGGTCATAATTGACCCTAAGCTAACCCATGGCCTGGCATAACAGTAAGAATACTGGAGAGGCAATGCACTGATAAGAAACTAAACTAAAATAAATTGATAATTAATAATAATGATATCAAATACTAAATATAAAAAATAAGACTATCTGAGTATACTCAACATATTGAAAACCTAAACATCTGTCTGAAAGCCTCTAAATTATATAAGTTGTTGGGACAAGACCTCAACTAACTCCACTATTTGAGCTAAAAGAATAATGCAAAATAGTACTTATAACTGGTCCTCGAATGATGAGTATTCACCAAATACTACAGCTAATAGTACGAAAGCGTACTAAACTCGATTTGGATGCTGAGTGTCAAAACCTATATTATAAGACAATATAGCACATGAAAAGTATGTGATCAATACTTTAAATGGAATGAGTATGTAAGATGGGAAATAACTAACATAAACTGAGAATAATGCATGAAACATGGTGAATTGATACAATACCAAGTATAAACATGTACTAAATGATAAGCTGAATAACTGAATATAAGGTCATGCAAAATTTGAGACTTAAACTTAAACTGTTGACTCTGGAAGCTATCATTAACCGACATACCCTAATCTGAGCTAATCAAGGTCTAACCTATAACCTTAATTGGATGGGTGGTCAGCACCTTACAAAGGGTATGGACACTGATTGGTGTGAATCCAATAAACTCGTGTCCAAAAGGACTAGGGTGTTAGTCCTAATCTTGCAGGTGACTCCTTATAGCATATGGTGGCACTATAGTTCTAGACCTTAGGGACTTCTACTAAAGCTATCAGTCCTAACTAATGGGTAAGCCTTCATCCCTGCGTTCGCTTGGTGTCAAGTACTACCCCCAACTGAAAGACACTGATAACTGATATGTTCAATATAATAGTAATATGAAAATAACATTATATGCAAAATCTGAAGTACTTAAAACATGTAAGTTTATGTATGCATGAATTCCTAAGTATCGGGTGTTTATAACCCACCATCTCTAAGGAATGCAACTAAGCATGATAGTATACAAATATAAACATGATAGGGAATTTCATAACTCAAAACCAAAAATTCACAATTTCATAAATATAATGGATTTCATATTTCTGGGCATGGGAAGATGCTTAAACTTATGGGAAACACATATTCATGGTTTAATTCAAGAAATAAGCTAAAGAATTATGGAAATCATGCTTTTCATGGAACCCTAAACTTGAAGGGTGAATTTAACTTGAATATTGGAGAAATCTTTAGCACTCAATAGGTGGAAGGAACCCATTGATGAAAACCCATATATCTGGAGATAAAATCCTTGAAGAATTCCTTGGAATTTGAGATTGAAATTGGAGAACCCTAATTTTGCCTTTGGAGAAGTTAGTTGCTCCTTTTTCTAAGTGTCGATTGAATTTTTGAGTTTATGAGGACTTAGGGGAATATTAACCACAATAATCAACCTTGGGATACCCAAAATGACATAGCTTTGGTGTTTAAAAAGTGTGAAAAGACCAAACAAACTTTTTGAATTTGTTTAGAATTTTCTAGAAACAGTGGCGATAGCTCAAGCTATGACTCGTAGGGTTTGGTCATGAGTCATGGCCTGAATTTGTGACTAGAGGATCGAGGATTTGGTTCCTCACTGTTATGACAACAAATCCTTCCTGATGACTCGTTTAGTCTGACCACGAGTCGTCAACCCTGGACTAAAATGTTTTGTACCTCATTGCTGTGACAATAAGTCTTCACTATGACTCGTGGTGTCTTGATGACGAGTTGTTGTCAGAGTCATCATCACTGGCAGTTTGACAGTGCCTCAGTAAATTAGCCATAATTCTTTACTACAACATAGATTAAGGCAAAACTGGTGGCATTGGAAAGCTAATTCAATTAACTATATGTTGGTGGGTTTAGATCTCAACAACTTGGGGTATTACACTATTGTTGTAGGGAAACTCTACTAATGGAAAGAACTGGTCCAATCATCAAAATCAGTCATGCAAGCTAGACACATATCCTCTAAAGCCTGACTAGTCTTCTTCTATTCATCATCTATTTGTGGATGAAAAGATGTACTCATCTCCAACTAAGTGTGTAACTCTGACTAATTAGAACTCAAAAAATATGAAGTGAGTTGAGTACCTCTATCTAAAATTATGGAAATAGGCACACTATGCAACCAAACTATCTCTCAAATATAGATTTTTACCAACTTCTCTGTATTATAGTTCACCTTCATTGGAACAAAATGAGTTGACTTTGTCAATCTATCCCTAATGACCCAAATAAAGTCAAACTTTTTAAATGTATGAGGCTACCAACCACGAAGTCCATAGTGATAGACTCCTACTTTTACTCAGTTATAGGCATCATACCATCCAATCAATGGTGATCATACTTCACTTATTTATAATTCAAACACTTAGCTAAGAACTTGATGATATCCCTATTCATCCTTCTCTACTAATAATACTGCTTCATGTCATGATACATCTTTACTGCCTAAATGATCAGAATACCTCAAACTGTGAGCCTGCAATCTGGTTAAGAGCCTATTTGTATTTGTTTATTTGAAGTGCCTTTAAGATAAAATAACTTGTAAGCACTTCTAAAGTGATTGGATAAATAAAAAAATTACGTATAATCACTTAGTATTTAGATAAAATGCTAAAATAATCCAAAAGTCATACGTTAGGATTTCTAACTTATGGCTTTTGGATTATAAGTCAAATGCCAAAAGTCAATCCAAATGGGCTCTAAGTCACTAACTTTAGGAATATAAATCCTACCCTTGATTCTCAAAACATACCCCGTATCAAAATTGCTTCCATAACTTCACCACTCAACACTTTATGCCAAATATGAATAACTTCCAATCCGCAAACTAGATACCTTTAATATGTTTCATCAATATGGATCGTGCTTAAATATAAGGAAAAACCTAACAAGGATCATAAATATCATCTTAATAAAACTATTGACCAAACTCAAAACATACATAGCCAAAGGTTTCTCCTCAACCACCAACAAAGCAAGACTACCCATACTCACCACATTCTTACTCAAGGCATCCACCACAATATTAGCCTTTCTCGAATTATAGATGATAGTCATGTCATAGTCCTTTAACAACTCCAAAATCCTGCACTATCTCAAATTCAGATCCGTCTTGTTGAATATGTACTGAAGGCTACGATGATCGATGAACACCTCATAATGAGCCCTATATAATTATGCCATCACAAGTTCAAAATAAATACTACCACTACTAACTCCAAGTCATGAGTGGGGTAATTCTTTCCATGGAACTTTAACTGCCTCAAAGCATAGAATATCACCTTTCTCTTTTACATCTAAACACAACCAAGGCTAACTCAAAAAGCATCACAATATAAGGTAAAACCTTCACTCTCCATAGGTAAGGCTAAGATTGACACTGAAGTCAATAAAGCCTTGATATTTTAAAAAATCTCTTCACACTCATCAAGCCACTAAAATTATCAATAATTTGAGTTACTTTAGTTAAAGGAGATGCAATAGAAGAGAAAACTTTGTTCGAACTACCTATAGCCATCTAATTCAACAAAGTTTTCAATCTCTACAAGTAGTCCTGGACCAATCTCAAACTACCTTAACCTTGGTCGGATCAATCAGAATAACATTCTTGGACACAAACTACCTTAAGAATGCCGCATAACTAAGTCATCTCACACTTTGAGAACTTAGCATACAACTTCTCGTCTATCAACCTTTGAAGTATGATCCTCAAATACTTCACATTATGTGTCTCACTTATGGAATACATCTATATATCACTGATAAACACAATCATAGAAAAATCAAGATATGACTAAAACACTCTATTTTTCAACTCCATAAATACTTATGGGACACTGGTCAATCCAAATAACATCACCAAGAACTTATAATGACCATATTTTGTCCTGAAGGCTGTTTTAGGAATATCTAAAGCCTTAATTCTTAATTGATGGTACCTTAACTTCAAGTCAAACTTTTAAAATACCAAGACTCCCTGAAGTTAAAAAAATAAATTATTGATACATAAAAGAGGATACTTGTTCTTGATGTTCACTTTTACTTAAACTATTGATAATATACACATGCACATAGGCCTATCTTTTTCTGCACAAACAACATGGGAGCACTTCACAGTTAAATACTAGGTCTAATAAATATCTTACTTAACAGATCTTGTAGCTAATACTTTAACTCCTTCAACTCAAATAGAGCCATCATGAAAGAAGGAATGAAAAAGGGCTGAGTGCCTGGCTCCAAATCAATGCCAAAGTTAATGTCTCTATCTAGAGGAACACCTAGTAAATCAGTAGGGAACACATCCATACACTCCCAAACCACCCCAACTAACTCTAAAGGAGGCATTTTGGCACTAGTATCCCATATGTAAGTCAAATAAGAAAGACAACCCTTCTCAACCATATGCTAAGCCCGAAGGAAAAAAAATAACTCTCTTAGGATAGAAACCTTTGGTAACCTTCCACTCCAACCTTAGCATGACCATCATAACTTATATAACTATCTTGACATGATAATATAAGACAACATAATAAGAAGAATCAATCTATACCCCAAACTATATCAAAATCTACTATATCTAGAATAATCAAGTTCACCCAAGTATCATACCCCAAAGGGTCATAATACAAGACCGACATACTCGATCTATCACTAAAGAATCACCTACTAGGATAATATCACAAATAATAAAATAATGGACTTAGACATTATATCCATACCCGCTACTAAATATGCAGACACATAGGACAAAGTCAAATATGTAGACACATAGGATAAAGTCAAACCAAGATTAGATAATACTAAAGCAGGTCGATGTCAAACTGGGATGATACCTATAATAATTGTGTTACAGTCTTCTTTCTTAGTCTACCTAATGATGTCCAAACTATACCTTCTCTCAGAAGAGAATATGATTGTTTTTAAAATATAGGAACCCAATAGAGGTTGGGGTCAAATCCCAAGGGAACACGTGAAATCATAGATCTCAACAATTGTAGTCAGTAGGCAGAACATGAAAAGTAAATAGGGGATTTTGTATAGTAATCTCGAGAAAGTATCTATATTAACTTTGGTTGTAATCAGTCATAGGTGAAACTAGGATTGTGTTCCCTCTGGCTTCACAACTCCATAGGATTATCATGCTTTGTTGAACCAACCCGATATCTTGCATGCAAATTGATAAGTTATATATCTTCTGTAGGCTTTAGGACGAGTAGAAGGATTTCACCCTTTACCATTTGAGACTCAGGATGTCACCTCACTAACCCTTATCTTGATCCCAATTAACTATTACCTTTTGAGTCTTTAGTTATTATATGAAAGCCAACCATCTTACTTAGATATTACCTAGTAGCATGGATCGATAGTTAAACTCTAAATTATTATTGTATGTATCTTTTACTAGTCACTACTCTTTTGGAGTAAGTAGTAATATCTTGGATAGATCTTAACATGTGAACTCGTTAAGAAAACTAATATAATAAAGATAAAGCAATGTATGCATGGGTATCAATTCAGAATAACAACACACTTCCCTTACTTCGTCAATCTGCCAAGGTTTCCACGACCCTAGCTATGAGTTTTAGCAGCTCATGCTTGTGAAGAAATCAATATCATTCATAATCTAAAGCATAGATGAAATCATAATGATAAGAAGTAATAAAACCCACAACCGTAACTAAATTAATCAACTGAAGTCAATACAACAAAATCCAAAGATCAAAATCGAATCATGGAACCAAAATATGTTTGTGAGTACCAAAAGTGCATAACTCATGCTAAAACTCACATAAAAGGTATTTATAGTACATGAGGAAAACCTAAAACCAAAGCCCAAATAAAATAGAAGAAAACAGGATTGGTGGCCACATGTGGTCTGTAGCTGCGCTTTGACCCTGGGAGCAGGTAGTACCTGCGATTCTGACCCTGGGCGCAAGTATAGGGCGCAGGTAGTGGATGAAAAAATACCGCAAGTTTAGCTCTTGATATTTTGACTTCTAGTACTTGCTTTGCCTACTTGCGGTCCATAGGTCTTACTTACGGTCTACATGTTGACTTAGTAAGTACTAGGTGTTATTTTTTCAGCTCTTCTTCAATTCTCAAATATGCTTTGATCATGATCAAGATAAAAAGTGTCCCGAACATCCATAATTTCTCTATAAAGTAGCCGAAAACACCTTTTCCCTCTTTTTTATGAACTTAGCATCCAAAATATGATTTCCTGAAACAACCCAAAATGTATAATATTGATCAAAATAACCTTAGAAACCTGTATATTTTTTTCATTTTAAGCATTGACAGTGCTATATTTCTATAGCACATCAACACTCTCAACTTATAACATTTGCATGCCCTCAGGCAACAAAACACAACAAAAACAAAAATGATGCTTAACTAGGAGAATAAAAGCTGTTTAAGGCAGTCAGTTAACACTTTAAGCTCAAATTACAACATCCCTCTCCTATCTCACTTTTATACACCAACTGTATATGATCATGAAGAACAATAATGTGACATAATGGGATCAAGGTATGTCAATTACATTAGCAACAGACAACCACTCATATATACAAATTACACTACCTGAAATAAGCAAATAGCTAGCAATATGACTCAAGTGCCCTCACAACAAGGATGTCCCGCTGACTCATATGAAATAATGTATGTCAATGCAAGGAAGATCAAGAGACACTCGTACTCAGGAGAGAAGTTCCAATCAATGCATGTCATATACCATAGGCTTGCCCTTATTTTCTTTACCTTAACATTCAGATAGTCTAGATTAGGATCATCGGTTTGTAATGTAGGCTTGGGGGATGGTATGGTATATATGGACATATCAAGTGACTAAGCCTCCTTGGCACTACACTAACTTTGGGGTCTCACTTACTAGCCAATTTTCTTTTTATTCCACCCTTATTTCTCTATTTTCATTCTTTATTGCACATTTAGGTTGGGTGTGGTCTTTTATTCTTTATTTTTCTTTTTTTCATAATTTTTCTTTTCTTTTTCTACTACACCTAGCCCTACTAACTTTTCTCTTGTTTTACCCTTCTTTATACCCATTTTAGACTATGCACCCCTATGATAGACACACTCAACTTAAGTGTTTTGACTGAGTTGAGGTGCACAATTTCCAAGAAGGACCAGGGCCAAAATAAGTTCATTGTAACATAAATGGGAAGGTAAATGGTAAAACAAAAAAATAGGGTTATAAGGCTCAAAACAGGGATCAAGGGATATAATTCACACATGGAAGGTCATTTAGACTAAAAGTGGACTAAAATAAAAATGGCCTATGATTCTTTCCTAGCCAACTATCCTTTAACCTAAGCAAGACTAACAAGGAAAGTCTTGAATTCAACACACAAAGGTAACTAGGTAGTATCTCACACACATATGGTGCAGAGTTACATCACACGCTATTGCCTATCTAGTTCATGCAATTGTTAGTAAGTGATTATCATATCCCTAATCTTAATTCCATAACAAAATTCACAATGTTCACACATGTATACATTCACACAGTTCTAAAACACAAAAATTTAGATGGGTATTAAAAATCAATCAAAACATAAATACTGCCCTAAATACATAAAAATCTCCTAATTACACAAAAAATAAAACACAATACAAAATAAAATATGATATGACACAAAATTATCCTAGACATGCCAGTTCTATAACCATACCACAGCTGATAGAAAAAAAACATGAAAATAAAAACCTATGGCGGTAGGGTATGCCCACCCCAACTACAAACTATGCACTATCCTCAATGCACTAAAAAAATAGAGAGAATTAAGAACATACCTGGGAGGCACTATGCGCCCAAATCATGAGCGTTCCTAAATAGGGGCATATTAGTTGGCAGAGGTGGTGGTGGTAGTGGTGTACTAGTAGATGATTCACTCGCTGCTATAGATACGTGCTTCTGCCTATTAATGAATTCAGTCTCTAATGAATTATGTTTGGCCTTTTTATTAGCCTGGTCATATGGAAAATCAGGATCCTATAAGACGTCTATGTGACCTCTCTTGGCCCCAACTATTGGGATCTCTTCATCACCCTACACGAAGAAATAAAACTATCTCAATGCACATAGAGGTGATATCTAGACTACATAAGGTATAACCGAGGGATTATCTTCTATATGCTTCTCTACGAGAGAGTATACCTTATAATATATCAAACTCCTCTCTCATCTGGGCTAGATTCAATGCATGTGTCTCTGTTAATCGGGCTATAACCCATATCTTAAACTCATTGAGACATATATGGAAATAAGCGTGTAGATCAGATAATACAGCTCTCTGTGCAGCCTCCTATCGGGCCTCTGCCTACTCAAATCTAGTCCTAACCGCTGATCTCATCTTCTCGTAGAGGGTAGTTATTTTGGTCTCAACAACCCTCAGCCGAGCATTTATGGCCCTCTGGTTATCCACTAAGCTCTACAAAAAACTTGCTAGATATAGTAATCATACCTGTAGTAGGAGATATAGTGGATGGGTGAGTAGGTTATGAACATATAACAATTGTCTCTGAGATCAAAGCCGGGGCCAAAAAAGATGTAGATGGTGCCCCCTCGCCCTATGTACTAAAGTCTGGATCCTCTATCTTATCCCCTATCTCTATATCAATACTAATACCCATATTATCTCGATGTACCTCATTAGGCTCTATGGAAACTACTGGGCCCTCGATCTGAGCCTGTGGTATTGCTTCTTGCCCTCTCGATCTCTTGGAAGGGCTTAGATATTCTAGATCCTTCATAGTCCTTGTCTGTAAAGTTGCTATCGCAAGTACCCTCTTTTTTATTCTTAATATCTTAAGCATAATGGCCTCATCACACAACCTCTGAATTATGCAAAGGAATGGTAGATTAATCAACTCCCCACATGCTTTGTCATGTAACTCATACCTGAGGATGGTAGCAAATCAACAATATATCCAACCATCATACAAGCAACCAGTGCTGCTCCCTCCTATATCAATATATTATCTAAAGTAGTTGGTATCAATTAGTATCTAATCAGAAACCACCAAAACTTGGCCTTAAATATCAATAGGCCCTTCTTGATCATAGCTTGCCCCTCGATCCATAGGGACGTATCACCCAAAGGGGAAATATAATTGGCTATCTACCTAGTTATCTCAACCCTCTCTTATCAGTACTCATCCCCTACATGATATATAAACTATGTGAGACCCTCAGTCTGTGGTCACACTCAACTGTAGATGTAAAAGTAATGTACTCCGGGCCGAAGATAGCTCTAGGGATAGTCTCTATCAAAATGTCAACTCTGGCCCCTCTAACCAGTGTATGATCAAGTTGTGTCTGCCTCGTGAATCTCACCCGGACTATATGTCTGTGCATAGTAAGGACTGTGGTAGCTTGATAGAATGCATAAACTTCCCATACCATAGCCGAGTTGTAAGAACCGAGTGGCCTAGTTATCCACTCTAGTTGATATCTGTCAAACATAGCCCACAACTATGGTACTTGATCCAGCCCTGATAGGTCAATCTGGTGCTCCTCACAAATACACCTCGTAGGCCTTCCTAACTCCCAATCATGACTATCAATAGTAAATATCTCCTACATCCCTTCCACACACCACCTCTAATATCCCTTCTTGGGTGGTGCATCTGAGGCATGTATGGATGCGGGACTCTGTCCCTATTATACTGATGCATCATGGGTAGCCTGCTCTATACCTACCTTAGAGTGAGGTACATCTATTTACTGTACATGAGTAGTGGTAACCCCTTAGACTGGGGAACCACTAATGGCTCATCCCGCTCTACCACCTTAGATGAATCCTGAGACTCATCTTCAGACTGGGGGAGTGTGTGGTGGTGACATCAGGATATGAATCCTAAGAATTTGACTCCTCCTTCTCCTCCTCATCAGGCAGAGGAGTGTGTGGTGGTGACATCCTGGCTAACTGCATCCTTGGTTGGGCTGCAATTGGCTAAGCAGCCTGGCGTATCTGTCCTTTTATAACTCTGCGTGTTACCTCTATTACAATGTCCCTACATCGTTGCCTCGGGTACTTCTCCACTGAACCACTAGGCACGGGACACTCTGCCATCTCCTTGAGATACCGGCCTTTGTATTCTTCATAGATTTAGGTGCCATATGTACCTAAAAAACCAGCTGTTAGTTTCCAACAAAAGTGAGGGATAATAAAAGTTGAAGAAAAACTTAAAATTGGAAAAGTTTAATTTTTTCTTTAATTTTCAAACCCTTATAACCTATTTGAAATTCCAATAAGTCCAATGTGCACATACCTATCATAAATCACAGCTTTCAAAGCAAACAAACATTCTCAACTAGTGGTATTACATTTATTCATTCAAGTTCAACTTCCAGCTGGGCCCTAACTTTAGATTTTTCTTCAAAACAAGGCCCTACATTAAGATTTTAGGCTACTTCAAGGCTCTTACATACAAGCATAATAGATTCTATATATTTTTAATGGAATACACATATCAACTTGTTTAAACAATATATAGATCAACACATAACCGTTAGGAGCCGAGAAAGTTGCCTCTTTTATGAAGAACCAGAAATGAATAATGAAGAATCAAGCAAAACCAAAGTTGGAACTTGTTTTTAGCGTGTTGGGACAAGTTGGTATCTCAAATAAGTGTCAATTTAGCCTTTACTTAAGTGTGGGGCAAGTTTGTGTTTAAGAGGGAAGTTTGAATTCAAAGAGAAAAGTGAAGTTTTGAGGATTTGAATAAGTTGGAATGAGGTTAAGGTTGTTTAAATATACGTGAGGTGCTATTTTAGGTCATATATATGTGTTGATGAGCCCACAATTTGAATTAAAAGTTGGGCCCACAAAAGACTAACCCATGGCTTCTACCTATGGCCAACAGGTGCTAGGCACATTTGCTGGGCCAAAATTTTTGGTTCGCTTTCCTGTAATCTAGACTTGGCGTTTTGATATTTTTCCAGATACTTACAGCCCCGTAACCAAAGTTTGAGGTTCCAAAAGTAAATTTAGATGCCAAAGTCCATAACTTTCCATTTTTTCATCCTCAAAATTTTAACTTTCAACTTATTACTCAACTTATCATGTGGGACTTGTGACCGTGATGGGTTGATCACACAACCCCTTACCTGCAAATAAATATATGTTGCAATTTTTACCATATTCTAGGTAAGTCCAAGATCTAATAACCTATAAAAAAGAAAAACAAAAAAACATGAACACTAACAATAGTGGGTTGCCTCCCACTCAATGCTTGATTTAACATCACAGCATGACGTGGCTATGTTGGTTACTCAGACTTCACCAATAATCCCATGGGGTGCCTCTGATTCAATTCTTGATTTAACGTCGCGGCACGACTAGGTATCTTGACTACTTTGAATTCATCAAGATACCTATAGGAGTATCCTCTAGGAGTTATCAATAAAATTAATCATCGTCACTACCCTCATATCGGTTGGCTTCTTCATTGACTTTTGGATGTTGAATGTAGCCTCCACGCCATTGAATCTGACTTTCAGCTCATTTTTGTCTATGTTAAACATAACTCTTCCTATGGCCATAAATGATCTTCCCAATATAATGGGCATCTTAGTGTCAACCTCACAGTTTAGGATGACAAAGTCAGTCAAAAAGATAAAGTTATCCACCCTCACGATCATATCAAAAGAGATTCCCATAGGTTTTTTCTCTATGTAGTCAGCCATCAACAACCACATCGAAGTCGGTTCCATAGGGTTCAGGCCTAATTGCTAGAATACGATCAGTGACATCAAACTAATCCTGGCCCCTAAGTCACACAAGGCTCTAGAAAATTAGGATGACCCAATAGTGTATGGTGTAGTGAAGGCTCAAGGATCACCCCTTTTTTGTGCTAAAGACCTAGTCGTGACTGCATTGCAGTGGTGCAAACCATCAATATCCTCAAATGTAGCTTATTTATTCCTTGTGACTAGTTGTTTCATGAACCTGACATATCCAGGTATCTTTTCTAACTCCTCAAGAAGATGTATGTTCAAGCTTAATTCTTTCAGCATCTCAATGAATTGCTTGAACTTACCTTCATCTTTCTTTGCTTCAATCTTTTAGGAAAAAGTAGGGGTGGTCTCGAAATTTGTCTGATTTTTGGCTCAATGACTGGGTCCTAACCTTTGCCTTCAGCAGTTTTACCTTTATCACCTGTTACCTTCTCAAACTTAATAGTAGGTGTCCCATCATTATCAACTTCTGCAGCAAGTTATGGGGGATCTATAGTAATGATACCACTCCTTGTGGTAATAGCTAGTACATGGCCATCGTTATTCAGATTTTGCATTATGTTGCTTGGAAGGGAACTTGGCTGCCTCTGGTTTAGAGTTTCTAACATCTGCCCAAACTATTGCACCAACTACTTGATAACAGTGGCATATGACTCAACCTTTTGGATCAATCCTGAAATGTCGGCCTTAATCTCCTTATGGCTAATCTCTTGATTTTATTGCACCTTGATAACACTCAAATTACACGACATTTTAAGTGCAAAGCAGTCTTTATCAATATATTTATCCAATTTTGAGTCGGGGTTGAATCCACAAGGAACAATATGAGTGACGATCAAATTAGCTCAAAATAATGGATACTCGCTAAAATTCAAACCTAGAGTACAAGAATATACAAATGGGAGGGGGGGGGGTATGAAAGTATCACGACAAATATTTATTTTTGGATTTTTCAAGTACTAATTCGGGGCTACAAATAACTATATTATAATCAATTAGGCATGAATCTTGGTGTTATGTCTTACTAAGGGAAGCTAAAATGACAGTGTTAACAATTCAACTTTACTTTTAGTAGATCAAATGCGGGTAGGTTCGATTAGGGGTTTTGGTACTAGCCTTTCAACAAAGCACCAAACCACTACCCATTGATTCTTTTGAATACCAAATGGGTGTGATTATCAATTGGTAACCAAGCGTCAATTTAAGCATCCCTATTTCTAGGATAATGCCTAAGTCAGCTATCCCACAATTTATCCTTATTTCCAAGATAACAAAAAGGGAACAACTATAACCTAAGTAATTGTTCACAAATGCTTATGCCGCCTTCAACCCCTCTTTCAAGGATAGTTGAAAGATCTAGGTTACCCACATCCCCCTGTCAAAGATGATGTGGGAGTTAGGAAATTTGAGACTTTCACCAACAAATTCCATATTATCATTAAGAATTTGCAAAATCCATCAACATGAACTACTAATTGAAGCTAACAATAACAACCCACACATACTTTAACCATATTCATGCACAACTCCAAGAGGAAAAACTAGCTACTAATAATATAAATAAGTAAATATATACCCAAAATCTCCATTGATTTGGTTTATAGGAGACTAAGTGAATGTTGCTTCAAACTTTAGACTCAAACAAATCTTCAATGGGAGTTTTATAGCTCTCCACTTATAATCTACTCCAATGTATTCTTCACCCAAAATTAATACAATATTTTCCTCTCCAAGTATGGAGGCTAAGAACTAGAAAAAAACTCAATTGTTGGGAATTGTAGAATGAATGCTTGAAGGATAGGGTTTGAGCCTTCTATAGGCAAATTTAGGATTGGATCACTGAAATTACATGTTTTTCCGTGGGCAAAATACCGTGCTACCATGATCGTACCAACTTTTTTGTGATCGCGGCTATGCGACCACAATTGAGCTCATGCGATCGCGTTAGACAATCGATCTTGACTGACCGTGATCGTTGTAACTGCGCCTATGTTTAGATCCAGGTCTTCAAACTATAATTCTTTACTTTTTTTGATCTTTTTCATCCTACATCCGCATATTTTCATCTCAATATCTATGCGCTTGCAAAACGTGAAACATAGTGCATTTTATCACAAAGTTATCCTATTTAGATATGCAAATCATAGTAGTGTGCACAAAAGTAGAGTGCAAATGAGTGATAAATTCACCACTCGTCAACACCCCCAACTTAAATCTTTGCTTTTCCTCAAGCAACACTACCTCTTAACATGAGACAACGCACATTTATGCCAAAAATAGATGACCTAATGATCACAGTGGCATGAAGCTTAGTTATTACCTTAAGTAGCTCTTCAAACATGGGCAAAGCCATTCTCTCAACACCCCTCAACATATAACGCAATAGTCAAGGATGTAAAATACTTCAAAGAGCATCAATGAAACAGTCACCAATACTCTAGAAGTGACTCACTTTTTGACCTTAACTACATTATACTTCCTTTGCCTCTTTTCTCGGAGGATGATAAAATCACCCACCTCAACTCGTTTACTTGCCTCCCCACAAGAAGGGAAATTTCATGCACTATGCTACCAAATATGCATCAAGGAATTTTAAATGCAAAACTCTCTCCCTCACAAGAACTCTCTGTGCTAACAAGTGTCATACCATAGGCTTCCCTCTAGTTTTAATCGCCACCATAATAAATGTAAATGGTTGGAGATCTCAAAGGACTTTATGAGCTTGTAACATGGGTTTAGGGTATGGTAGGATATCATTTAGGAAAAGTCATGGCTAATACCCTTATTGAATGTCTACATCATACCTATTTAATCCATCTTTCACTATGGGCCACTTCTTTTTATAAATATGCCTACTTTTATTTCCTTGTTTCACCCATTTTCTTCCATTTGTTTTTCTCGCAAATTTCATGCAATTCATTCCTTTTTTGGGTCCTTTCTTCTTCTATTCATTTGTTTTAATGCTTAAGCACGTAGGTACCCACTATCACTTTTGTGGCCCAAAGTTTCTTCCTTCAATCTTCAGCACCCCTAACTTAGGGTTTCAACCTCAAATTGCATTTTGGAGTTCAAGGAGGGTAGGGTTCAAAAGAGGAATAACAATGGGCTCACGACTTGTAATGCGTTTGATGTGTGAGATAATGCTAACACATTTGAGGCTTTTAACTAAGAATAATTGCAAAGTCTTAAGCAACTTTTGTCATTTTGATTAGTTTATGTTTGATTTATCAGTTTAAGCTGATATGATAGAGAACCAACAAGAATGGAAGCAAAGAAGTTGAAATTTGAAGAAATCTGAAGACAAGTATGGCTGACGACATTTGTGATAAATCGTTAGCCCTGTGATGACATTTTGTGATAGGTCGTCATGGGTCTGATAAGCTATCAAGAATGTCATCAGCCTGAGGTAGCACAAGAGAACTGAAGCAGAGCTTTGATGACATTTTGTGATAGGCCGTCACGAAGATGATAAGCTATCAAGTTTATCGTCAGCCTTAAATAGGAAGAGCTAAAACTGAAGAAGGAGCTGACAACATTTGTGATAAGTCGTCAGCCTCCTCATAGGCTATCACAAATATTGTCACCTAATCCGAGGGATTTTTGAATTCTATTATTTTGTTTCCATTATTAGGGTGAACTATTTAAAGCTTTGTTTTAGGATTTTCTGGAGAGTTCCACACATTGAGTTTTGACAATACTTTTGATATTTTCTCTCTAATTCCTTGGCTTGAAAAAGCAAATACTTTGAAGAGATTATTATTATTATTCTGCGATTTTCCTTTGTGATCTAATCTGCGATTCACCAAGAATTATTCTTCTTATGGTAAGTTTAACTCTCAAAGCATGAATACAAATTGTTGTTTTTATTTTAGCATTATGAGTGGCTAAATTTCTTTAACCTAAATTATGGGATCTAGGGTTAGGTCTTGATAAGGTGCTAAGTGTTCAAGATTCAAAAGTTGGTAGGATTTTTTGATAATTTTGAGGTTGTAATTAACGTCTGTTGGTTGCAAACAATAGATAACACCTTCTTTGGTTTGCTTGAGAAAGAAATCAAATATAGTGGAAAATGAGTTATCGACAGGGACTTGGAAATACTCCATTTAATAATCAGCGCTGTAACAAGGTTGGTTAACATGAGGTAAAATCTGGGCAGTGAATATAAATTTCCTAAGTCCAAGAGGATTAGGTAATTAAATGCTTAAGTAGGTCAAGAGATATTTAAGCATAACTTCGATAAAGATAACTTGTTGTCCTACCAACCGTGAGAATCTTAAACCACCATTAGCATCTGTCAAGTACCGGAAGCCTAGTGAACATAATTCTGGTTTTTCAGAAACTCTTGATTACAAACACTGAAACTGATGTTACCAAAAATTACTTGTTAAACTAAACCCCCTATTTCTGGAAACATCCAACTATCAGTTGATTGATTTGCAACCGACTTAAGTTCACACCATATTTCCTATGGGATTTGACCCCAAACTAGTTGGATTTTATATTGACAACGATTGCTTACATTCTCATTGAGAGGTGTAGTTTGAGCGTTATCAGTGTTTGCCAAAGAAAGGTCCAAAGGCTCAAAATGGGTGACTAGGGATAACATCTATGCATGGGTAAGCTTTTTAGGCTAAGTGGGCTTCCAATTTCACCAAGATGGCCTAAGATCATCTCACCAACTAATTTACAATCAAAATTTAGTCTTGAGAGACTAATGGGGCAAGTTTTAGATGGCAAAAGTATACATGAGACTTAGATATATAAACTCACTACATATGGCATGTGGATTCGCCAAGAGGCTCAATTTCTCCTCACATTAGAGACAAAAATGAAGTATCTATCAATATGTACAAGTAAAAAATTTTGGAGTCACAAAATAAGACAACAATTTGTTCCGAGGTTGCTCACGTCCATGCCCTTGATTTTTTTAAATTTTTGTATGGAGGGGGTTGTTTGTTTTGCATTTACGCCACGCATAATTTTCTAACTTATGGCAACAATCGAAGCCTTAGTCTCACATTTTGGATTAGTATGGGCAAACCAACCATTGGCTACTCAGACTTCACCAATGGCATGTGTGCAATCCCAAATTCATAATGCCATAGGTGCTTAACTTCTTTGCATTTGTGATATTGATGCCACGGGTACTCAGAATTCCCTTGCATCTATGTCTCAAAATCTAAATCATGACGCTTTTCCCTTAAGAATGTCGTCACTCAATCTACCATAGGGAAAATCTTGTCAAGCATCACCATAATCAAAATAAACCAAAGTAAAATAGAGAATCCAAAAATAAAAACAAAATGACTAATCCATGAAATGTGGGCACTATAAGACTGCCTAAATATAGCAATCCAAAAACAAAATAAAAACCATCCATAATGTCATCAAAATAATACAAAAAATATCTAGAAATATATCAAAACAATACAGATCTAGGGACAGGCACCCCCAACTGTAAAGCTAGCAGTATCCCCACTGCATAAACAACAAGATAAAAAAATGGTGCTCCTTGAATCAGCCTTAGGAAGTGCTCTTCTTCGAAAGAATCTACATTATCTCCACCATCATTAGCATCTGACCAGTCAGTAGGGGCCTCATCATCACTCTTGACCCTCGGAGAAGGTAACCTATCACGGGGTTTCAGGACCTTCCACAGGCCCTTCACCCTTTCCATATTTTGCTGAACAACTTGTCACTCTTCTTCTTATTCCTTTTCTTTATCTTTTCGTGGGAGTTCTGAAGCTCCCTGTGAGATTCTGATAGTGCTGAATATGACCTCTCAAGCCTAGAAACTGTTGCTTCCTGCTTCTTCTGCTCCTCTCGATGCTTTTCATATTCTGAGCGGGACATATAATAATGATGCATGGTGGATGGCTCTCTTGGTCCCTGAGGCAAACCGGATACTATCTCCTTGATGGCCCTAATATCAATACCAATGTCTTCCAGAGGCCCAGTAGCGGATGGTCTACAAGAGTCGGGCTCCTCAGCTGTTGACTTCCCCAAGTCAACTTTTCTCTTTTTGCTCTAGCCAGGTGCACTCTCACCTTAGATTTTGAGTGAAGTGGTTCAGGTTCTTGGTTTCACCCAAGTATCTGTAGGATACTTCTCTACCTCGACCCTCCTGCATAACTCAGTGATAAAAGAAGGAAAGGGAAGAAGTGTACCACTCTAAATCTTTAAATGCCTCCATTTTTCAAGAACAATCTGGCCCACACTCAGAGCAATACCAGACATAAGATAGGTTACCATGCAAGATCGCAAATCCATTACTGAAGTCATATGTGTACAAGGTGAAACTCTATGCTAGATGATGTTCAACCAGATTTTGGCCTCTGTCAGGGCACAAAATGCTAGCCATCTAGGTCCCTGGCTTATAGCCCTTTGCCTAGAAGTCGGCCATGTTTGTATCTAGGAGCACATATACTTTGTTTACCTGTTCAACTCTAAAAGGCACCTCCTTTCACCTAATCATTATTATTGGGTTTGAGAGTGAGACTACATTAAGATTTGCATAGAACTCTGTTACTTGGTGTTCATTCGCCTCACAAGGCTCTGGGGCAAAGTATATACACCTAATAGCAGCAAGCCTATTGAAGAAGTTCAAAATTTTTTTAAGTACCCTGTCCATGCAGATACCCCTCTCTTGGAGTAGTTTGGTCCTTGAGAGGTCACTATAATACTGGCTGTGACATTCTTGAGTCGTGAAATAGGTGTGGTCATAGTCTCTTATTTTTAGTACTTGTAGGCATCATAATCTAGACCATTATTAGCATTTTCATAGCATAGCCATGCTAAATTAATCAGATAACATCATGTGGCAATGTTACAACAGGTTTTGGGGTGAGAAATGGGTATGCAAAATTTTTGGACTCAGCTGAAAATGGTCTCAGTTATTGAGATCATAGTCCATTCACCGCAATTACAATTTTGTGATCACAGATGATACCACAATCACAAGTTTGCGATTGTGGTCCCAATGACCACGATTGCGGTAATCATGAGACGAATAAGTAAATATATACAAAAAAACTGTATTGATTTGGTTTATAGGAGACAAAGTGAATGTTACTTAAAACTTTGAACTCAAATAAATCTTCAATGGGAGTTTGCTAGCTCTCCACATAGAATCTACTCCAATGTACTCTTCACTCAAAATTAATACAATATTTTCCTCTCCTAGTATGGAGTTTAAGAACTAGAACAAAACTCAATTGTTGGGAATTATTGAATGATAGGGTTTAAAGTCTTATTTAGGGCAAATTTGGGATTAGATTGCTGAAATTACATTCCACCCCTAGGAAAAATCTTGTGCAGCCGCGATCGCACCATCTTTTTCGTAATTGCAGCTACACGACCATAAAAGAACTCATATGATCATGTTAGATGATTGATATTAACTGACCGCAATCGCGGTAACTAAGCCTATGTTCTGCTCCAGGTCTTCAAATGCACTTCTTCACTTTTTTGATCCTTTTCAGCTCGCATCCATATATTTTTATCTCAATATTTATGTTTTTGCAATATATGGAACATAGTGCATTTAATCACAAAGTTATCTCATTTAGATATGCAAATCATAGTAGTGTGAACGAAAGTGGCCTAGAAATGAGTGGTAAAATCACCACTCGTCAACCCTTCACCAGCTTAGCCAACATTTCTTTTATTCTGGATTCTACATCTTATCTGCCAGGTGAAATTTTGTTTTCTCCCCTTTTTATAGAGTCATCCTACTTTCTCTGGTCACCATCTCACTCTCTGCTACAGTTTTTGTATCTATCATAGTAGTTCAAACCTTGGTTCCTTCGCCATTGGGCTCGAAAACCTGCTAAATGACAATCAAGATAATTTGCTTCCTCCTCTAATTCTAACTCGTAAGATTTATAAGTTGACCCCTATGCTTCTACTGTATTTACCCTCTTGGAAGTCGCTCCTACAAGCTGCTTTGCTAGTACCCCAATATCAATTCTTAGCAATATAATCTCTTATACTACTAGTCATCAACTACTTTCTGGTTGCAGGAGGCACCAATAGCATATATGTCAGATCCCCTTCTAGCCTCCCGAGTTCGCAACCCTCAGTTAGTGAGCAAGATCTGATCTAACATCTCCAAAGCTGTCTTCTAGTGTAGTCTAAAAAAAGTACCTCCAGGTATGGTATCTTTCATGGATCTAGGGCTGATGGTCAGATCTCAATAAAATAGGTCTAATAAGCTTTCCCCTAACAACCAATGATTGGGTCCCATGCTCAGCTTCTTCTTAATCCTGAACTATGCCTTCTACATAGATTCTGATTGCAACTGCCTGAAGTTATAGATCTTGTACTTAAGCTGCAACATCATGGATGAAGGAAAGAACCTATTCAAAAATTGCTTGCATAACTCATTCTATGTAGTTATAGAGTCTCTTGGTAGATCCTCTAACTATAAAGATGCTTCTTCTATAAGTCAGAATGGGAGCAGCCTCAGTCTGAGTGATTCCTAATTCACCTATAGATTGTATATGAACTGTAGATCCCAATGAAATTGGAAAGGTACAAGTTTGCATCATTTGTAGGAAGACTTGCAAACACACTCTTCAGATTTAAGAGCTGGATCATTGCACCCATTAAGTCAAACTTGATGCTTGGGGGTAAAACAGAAGGACCTATGGCTCTAGTCTCTGCCGGATCAACATATCCTAAGTATTCTTTATCATCTATATATGGATGCACATACTGATATACTTGGATTACTTAAACACGGGCACCTCTATCTCTATTTTGGTTTCCATCGTGTGCTTCTTATTGGTCTGCTGCTTCTCCCTACTCAGTTAGCTCTACTTCCTAAGCTACCCACGAAGCTTTTTTCATTTCTCTCCTCTCAACTTCATATTATGATAATAGCTCACTATTCTATCAATTAACAATATCCTATACTCCTTTGAGAGGAGGGGGAGGTATAACATCACGGACCCCTTCAGGAAGTTCATCTCTTTTCTGCTCAGACATCCTACTAGGTATTTGTAGGATCCTCTATGTATTTAGATTTAGTGGGAGTAAGGGATTCCTTCTACTCCATGTGCTAGCATACATCGGTGTATGCCCAACTAAGAACGAAAACAAAAAGAAAAACCTGAAAACTTTAACAACTTTAAATCATAAATCAACATCGTGTTCCCCGATAATGGCGCAAAATTTTGATAATGTCTAAACTGTACATCTCTTAGAAGATGATATGGTCGTTGTCAAAATATATTAAACCAATAGAGTTTGGGGTCAAATCCCAAGGGAACACATGGAATCATGGATCTCAGTAGTTGTAGTGAGCAGATAGAACAAGAAAAGTAAAATGAGGGGTTTTGTATAGTAATCTTGAGCAACTATTTGTATTAACTTTGGTTTTAATCAGTTGTAGGTGAACACTAGGATTGTGTTCTCCATGGCTTCTCAACTTTGTAGGATTATCGTGCTTTGTTAAACCAACCCAATACGTTGCATGCAGAATCAATAAGTTATGTACCTTCTACAGTCTTTTAGACGAGCAGATGGATTTCACCCTTGACCTTTTGAGTCTCAGGATGTCTCCTTACTAAGCCTTATCTTAATTCCAGTTAAATATTACCTTTTGAGTCTATATTTATTAGATAATAGCTAACCATCTTACTTAGATATTACCTAGGAGAGTGGATCGGCAATTAAACTCCAAATTACTATTGTCTTTACCTTTTCCTAGTCACTACTTCTTTCTTGGAGTAAGTAATAATATCTAGGCAGGATCCTAATGTGTGAACCCATTAAGAAAACTATTATAATATAGATAAGCAATTCATGCATAGATATTGGCTTAGAACAACAACAACACTTCCCCTACTTCATAAATCCACCAGGGTTTCACAACCCTAGCTATGGGTTTTAGCTGCTCATACTTGTGAAGAAATTAATATCATTCATAATCAAAAGTATAGATAAAATCACAATGATAAGAAGTAATAAAACCCACAACCATCAATGAATTAATCAACTGAAGTAAATACAAGAGAATCCCAAGATCAAAATCGAATCTTGGAATCAAAATATATTTGTGAGTATAAAAAGTGCATAACTCCTACTAAAAAATACATAAAGGGTATTTATAGTACATGAGGAAAACCTAAAACCAAAGCCCAAACAAAATATATGAAAATAGGCCAGTGTCCACATGTGGTCTGTACCTGAGCTCTGACCCTGGGCATAGGTATTACCTGCGGTCCTGACCCTGGGCATAGGTACAAAGCGTAGGTAGCGAATGAAGAAATCCTGCAAGTTCATGTCTCAAAATTCTGGACTTCTGGCACTTGCTTTGCCTACTGATGGTCTGTAGGTCCTACTTGCAATCCAAATGTTGACTTAGTAAGTACCGGGAGTTATCGTTTCAGCTCTTCTTTGATTCTCGAACATGCTTTGATCACAATCAAGTCGAAAAGTATTCCGAACATCTATAATTGCTCCAAAAAGTAGCCAAAACACCTTTTTTCCTCTTTTTTCATGAACTTAGCATCCAAAACATAATTTCCTATAATACATACCCAAAATGTATCATATGTAACAAAATAACCTCAGTAAGTTGCATATTTTCCTTGTTTTAAGCATAAAAAAATGCTATATTTCTATAGCATATCACTACCTAGGAATGCATACTAGTTTCCACATTTAGACTCAAGCTAAGCAACTCTATGACAACCTTTACAAGATGTTTGAGCTTCACTCCTAGTAACTTGAGAACCACATCTACCACTCTAAGTACCGTTTTTAGTCGGTAGTGCCAACATATGATAAGTCTAAATATGAGAACCTTACTATGGATGACCCTACTTACAACTAGGTCAATTTTTCATAAGCTGGCCCAAGTCACCTACCTAGGACAAAGCACCGTGACTACATGAACAAAGTAGAATACCTGGCATCTAATTGATTTATTTACTTAATAATGTGATGAATCTTTCCTAAGTTATATGTGTAAAAAGTTAGTTTTAGAAGTTGTATTATCTTGATAGAAGTCTTTTATTTTTAATTATTCAACGCACCTTACTTGAGAGTTTTTAAAATGTCTTGGCAATCTAGGTAAAGGTAACCTATTGAGCTTGTATAGTAAAATAAACGTTAAGCTAGAAGTGATTAGTGATTCTTCAAGGATGAACAAAGTTTTAAGTGTGGGTTTATGATACAAGGATATTATACACTCTTTTAACTACTTTTTATCCATATTGATGCCTTATTTTGACGACAAGTTAGCTTAATACTTATGATTTATCTTTTATTTATGTTTTTATCACTTATATGATATGTTTTGGCAATTTAGGTTAAAGGATATAAAATGGGTTTAGAAGGGAGTATAAAATTCCAAATATTCCTAAGAAAAATCTAAGAAAAACAAGAGGGTTATGGAGCGAGTTCTTGACAAAAAAGGGTAAAAGTACACAACTTCTAAGTTTACACACTGAAGAAAATATAACAAGTCATTCCACCATTATGAGTAAGTCTAGCATATCAAAATTTAGGTTAAGGGTTTCCCTGAATTTGGAGTTAGAATTTTAAGTTAGGCTAGTCTTGGTTGAAATTTGAGTGACGTATTATCTAAGAAAACCTGGGAATAAATTGGCTAAATATGAAGGAATTAATATGCTTTTACGTTAGATTAGATGATATGAAATTAATAGGATTTTTCAAAAGTGAACTCAAATTAGTAGAATTTCCAATATTGAACTTGATGTAAAGAGGTTAGTCTTAAATATCAAAATTTAGGGGTGCACTGCAAAAAAACCAAAACTGGGAGCAATCCTGAGCTTTTGCCCTGCCACACCCACTGCATCAAGTGGTAGACACTATGATTGTGCTGCTATAGCATGAAAATTTTTCTTATAATGGGAGTCAAAGTTGGACAATCCCTCCATAGTAAGCAGAACCTGCTATAGCGAGGCTGCTATGGGCCGTTATAGAGAAATTTATTTGGATTAAATTAGAAAAGTCCCCTAAAAGGTTTCATTATTTCAAAACTCATTTTGGAAAGGGAAAGGGAAATTTTGGATGAATTACATTAAAATCATATAAAATCTTTGTAAAGGTAAGTGATTCCTTTTATTAACTCATAGTTTAATTGAAAATACTAGAAATTACTAGTTTGGTTTTTGGGGATGATTTAGCTTGGCCTAGCTAATTTTCTGATGCAATTAAATGAATTGGGTAGAAAACCATTGGGTTTTGGTTAAATATTGTTAGTTTACTCTTGTATATTGATAGTTCACTATTGTAACCATGATATTGGTAGGATTAAGGTAGAATTATGGTAGAAAAACCCTAGAATAGAAGGAATAATCATGAATTTGGACTTGAGGTTTGAGATTAGGTTATAATCCTTGATATTTTAGGTCATTTTGTTGATTATTTATTATATTCCTATTTTTAGACCATAACTAGAAAGAGGAAATTTCAATTTCATTAGAGCATTCCAAGCTTGGATTAAGGTAGGTGATAGTTTAATGTAGTTGAAACCCAACTTGTTGTATGTATGCATGATAAATTTTTATTTGTATTTCTTACTATAGTGCATGTTCAAGGAAAGTAAATGATTATTTGATATCTTAAGAGTTAATCACATGCAATAAACTTATATGAAAGCTTGTTAGTTTGTACAACTATTGTTTCTATTATCATTGTGGTTGTGATTATTATGATATCTATCATTATTATAAGATGTACTGGTATTTAGACATCTTCACAGGATTAGTTGACAAAAGGTTGGCAAACACTTGATGTCTAGAATTGGTACATAGACAAGATCTCATCCCCTACAGGTCATGGTTAGTAGGTGAGCATAGGACCCTTAACATGTATGTGTAAGGTACATATGAGTGTGGTGATTCCTTGAGTGAACTCAGAATTATATGTTTACTTTCTATATTGGTTCCTTGAGTGAACCGGTTTAAGTGTTGACTTGTTATATTGGTTCCTTAAGTGAACTGTGCTTATGTGTTACTTGCTATATTTGGTTTCCTGATGTAAACTAGGACCCATGATTATTTCCGTACTTATTGCTGAAATAGATCCTTGAGTGGTCTGAGTTTAATTTCAAGGTTGTCATAACTCCATATCATCTATTTATGAATGTAATTGAGACATGGTTGATATAATTGTTTGGGTATGGTTGTTGACTTGGAGTCTTATTAGTAGTCATAGTCTTGACTTGTCTTGACTTGTTATCCATGTTGCTTGTATTGACTAAATTCTATGATGTTGTTAAATAAGGTAAAGTCTTACATACTTGAGGTTAGATTACATAGTATGTGTTCATGGTTGTCTTACTTTACTAATTTATGGTTACATGTTCATATTTCTCATTTTAGGTTGGTCGATAACCCTACCAGTACATTATTTTCTTATATATTGATACTACACTTGCTATTCATTTTATTGAATGTAGTGTAATTCCATAGACTATTTCGATACCTCAGCTATATAGCGGATAAATTTCTTACTCAAGGGTGAGCTACATATTTTAGGCTACCATGAGTTCTTCATTTATGTTTCTGGTCCATTGTTTCGAACTTAAACATTTTCATTTGTTTTGGTAAAACCCTTTTATTGACATTATTAGTGTTTTGGTAAAATAGTTTTCAGATTCTAAGGGATTGTTTGGTGTTGATTATTTCCATAGAGTTATCATTAGATTGTTGAGGATCTTATTTTCCTTAATACAGAATAGCTAGTTTACCTTATTCTTTGCTAAGTGTTGGGTTTGCATGTTTGGAGTTGGTTGGTTCTCGTACTAGGAGATAGTTTGGGTCCCAATCACGGTGGGTTGGATCATGACAAAATATGTATTGGAGTCTTAGGTTCGTTGATTTTGTTGTACAAAAGTAGGTCAAGTAGAGTCTTATGGAATGGCACAAGGATGTTTTTATTTTTCTTTGAGAGGCTATAGGAGTTTAGGAAGCTGTCATTTCCTTTTTCTTTCATGCTATAACCTGATTCTAATTGGTATATGATAATACAAATTGATATCTAACTTTTTTTATGAAATTCAAGAAGGGGGGGGGGGGTAAATTGAAAATTTTTTGTGAGTCGACTAATGGCTCCTCACGGTTGACTCTCCTACAGATTAGTACACTTCAAAAAACAAATTAGGTTCAAAATAATTGATGATAGGCGAATTTACACGCCTATATCAATATATTTTGCCCATATTTGTGCCACGTTTTGAGAACAAATTATATATTTCATGCACTTTTAGTCCTTTTTCCTGTAAGAGAGCTAAAGAACATGATTAGCAAAGTTTCAGGTATAAATAATGTAGAATTCAGCATTTTATGGATAACTTGACGCCAAAGAAAGCTCACGAAGGAAGGAAAGGGAGCTTGGACGCCTAAAGGACCAAAAGTGATGCATGGAAAATCTGTCCCGGGCTAAAACAATATTTCTGAAGACTTTGGGGACTAGCAGTAACTTATTTGGATTAGGATAATAATACATTAACCTAGTACAATTGGGTTAAGTATTTCATTAGTTTATTTGGATTTGGATAATGTTACATTAACCTAGTACAATTGGGTTAAGTATTTCATTAGCTTAGTAGGATTTGGTTAAGTATTTCATTAGCTTAGTAGGATTAGGATATGGGTATTATAAATACCCTATCATGCTAGAGATTTTTATACAATCCTCCCTTAGTGGAGAGATACATTCTACTTCTCAATTACAAATCTTCTAATCTTTCCATTAATTCTATTTTTCTTCTTCTATTCATCTATTCAATTCTTAATTTCCGCAACAAGAGAAACGTTACTTTACTAAGGAATTCACGCCTCACGCCTACCACTTGTGCTATACGAAAATCATCAATCTTGTGGTATAATAACAACAATGCAAATTGTGATTTCCTTCGCATTCATGGGTAACTAAACTTCTCTGTTGGGGTTATTGAAGCCGTATGAGATACTATCTATTGCTGTGAGTTTATGAGTTCGTGACACGTATGCTGCTTATATCATTATTCTCTTCATCTTAATGCAAATTCTTGTGGCTGCAGACGCATAGAATAATGCCAGTATAACATTTAACTTGTTCGAAAGAAAGGTTATCTGTCTGGAAAAGAGATAATGTCAAGGTAGTAGGACACCCTTTCCTATTAAAAAGCTAGTGCCGTAACTGGACTAACCTCTTGGAGAATTCGTACCGTTAGACACTCTTTAAGCTCGAAAGAGTTAAAGTGAAATAATCCTCGAATAGGTCGAAAGACGCCTGGATTTACCATCGAATACAATTCTCTATAAGCACATGCATGTCACAATTCTACACACTCATAGCCAATAGAGACGTATAACTCAGAAGGTGGACATAACCCCAACGCTTCAATTCTCATTGTTTACAACTCACGTAACATTCTTTCTTTTTATTTTTAGCTTTTATTTTGATACTTTATTTAAATTACTTGCACGACAAGAATCCCCCCTCTTACGAGACTTGCACCAAAAGTTTAGTAATTTTGCTTACTTGTTGGCCAAGCTATTCCCTGTGGGATCGACACCCAACCCAGGTTGGGTTCTATATTTGCTAACGACCGCTTTACACTCCTACGAGAGCTGTAGATTGAGCGTTATCAATAATCAAGTAAATAAATAATCAAATTTGAAGTAAAGACACAGAGATTTATCCTGGTTCGGAACATCAATGTGGTGCCTACTTCCAGTACCCTTGGGTTTCAATGTTTCCTTAGATTATTCAATGTCAGGCTAGAGTACAATGATGGGAAATAAGTTTGATGACTTATTATATTCTTCAGTTCTTGTGACACAGCTTCAATTTGTGTTACAAAGTTGACTCGATCCTACTCTTTATACAATAATTGTAAACTAAGAGTTACAAAGCTTTGTGAGACTAAAATTGAGACACTTTGAGATTATTCTTTGAAGTAGCATAACCCTTGTCTATATTTAGTATTATTATTTTATAGTGTTTGGCTACTACTCTTCATGAGGAAACCCAAAAGATTTATTCTCAATCAAGGATTTGAATTGATTCCTTGATTGAGGAATATAGCTGTATGATATGTCCATATACAACTTTACTCACTCCATATCAGATATGTTTGTGATATTTTCTTTCTTTTTGTCTTGTAGTGATTGATGCTTTTCCAATGTTTGTTTGTGATATTTTCTTTCTTCTACTTCGTTGTGATTGATTTGATCTGTCGCGATTCTGGGAATAGGATTCTCCTTCTATTTGTTCTCATTTTGATTGATTCACTTGGATGCCGCAGATCATGATTTGATGTCCTTCCATTCTTGGAGGTGATTTTGTTACTTGCTTCATCTTTCCATCATTAGCAGTCTTCCAATATCCTACAAAGATCTGCTCATTAGTTTGTCATTAAATGTAAACTCAGGTGGATAATAATCTCCCCTTTTTTGATAATGACGAACACGTGTAAACATCAGCTGACTTCCCTGTTTGTCAGCTTGCTCCCCCTGACTTGTACATATTTTTTAAGTATTAGTCGAATTCCGTTTGACATCAGACTTGCTCCCCCTGACTGGTAGGCGCTTCCTGATTTCCTGATGTTCCTGTCTTTCTCCCTTTTTGGCATAGTAAAAAAAGCAAAACAAAATAGTAGACAAGAAACAAATATATATAATCTATTAACTAGAAAGAGCAAAACAGTGTAGTAGATAACATTTAACAAATCATCTTACTACCCATCAACACAAGGGACAAGATCCCCTTTTGAATAAAACAAAGTCATCATTGTTCACCTCTTCTTGAGAAAGTTGGTTAGAGTATTATGCATGTTGTGACAAAAAGTGTCATACGATTTTTCAACGTTTTTAAAGAAGGAGAAATTAGAGTTCTGGACGGAAATAACTAGATCATCATTGGAGGAATGGGCTTGGTTCATGAGGGAATCCATTCAGGTGAACAATCGAGTAAATAATTTTATACCCTCTTGCTTGAACCCATCAAGAGCCAACCTAACCATGCCTATGACTGTGCTAGTGCTTTTCCCAAGGTCCAAAAGTTTCAAAGTTGACTCCTGTAGCAGCGCAACACTTTCCTTGATGGCCTTGAACCGATCCTTAATCTCTTTCAATTCCTTCAAAATAACAATCATAGGGTTAGAGACAGATTTGCTTATGTTGGGATGTTCCGAGCTTGCCCGAGCAGAATCCTTTTTGCACCATTCCTCTTCAACCAAGACACACCCCATACTTGCAATTATCTTGGAATTATAAGTGGAAACAACCTCCATTGGTGTATAAGGAAATAAATCAATAGAGTAATATTGAAGAATCTGAGTAATGAGCAGGCCATACGGTAGACTGACAGAGACATGAGCATCGGCTGTACTTTTAAGCATGTACTCACAAATCAACATTGCCTAATTGATTTTGATTTTCTTAACCAAATAGTATAGTACAAAAATGTCACGACTGATAGTATTACTGAGAGATCCTTTCTGGGGGGTCAGTGTAGCAGCAATTATGTGAGCCGTAATGCGAAACTTGAAATAGAGGGATAAGGGACCAAAATTGGTCAAAGTAGAGTCAGTGTCTGACAGAAATTTCTTGGCTTCTTCAAAGCTAGCATCAAAATCAGCAGACCAGTCACCATTCATAAAACATATGTTACCAGAGAGCTTAGTATCAATGGCATTCTCGAACAAAATATCATTCACAATGATTCTCGTTCCAAGCACAAGAGTCTCAAGTTCACCACTACTAGGGGAGAGGCAAAGATTCATATAAAACATACAAACTGGATCCTCATAGACCAGAAGTCCATAGAGATGAAAGATAAGGGACAAATCTTAAAACATAAGGAAGTGATTGACATTATAGAAGAAGTCTTTTAATTTATGGAGATTAATACTGTGACCGGGTATAACGGAGTGACCATTAAAGACAGAGAATTTTTTTTTGTGTGAGGATGTGCAGAACTTATGCATGTCTTCTAGAGGGATGGAGTAGAGAGGGTTGGGATGAGGTTTCTTGGTTAAGGGGTATGAACTAGAATTAGGAAGACATCTTTTGATGACAATTGACTAAGAGTCCATTGTGGATTCATCAGATGACTTAAAGAGAAGAATAGGGCTGTCAGGGAGGGATTTGGAAAGAAATTTGGACATGGTTATCATTGAATGAGTTCTGGTCATAGGAGAGGAGGAAAGGTGGATTTTAAAAGGGGTAGATAGGGAGAGGAGAGAATAGTTAAGAGAACTTGAGGAGGAATAAGGAAAAGTATGCGACTATTGGAAAAGATAGGTGAGGGGAAGTCGAAGAGGTGTAAAGGAAAAGGTGACTAATGGAAGTGAAAGGGTAGAAGTCGAAGGAGTGTTGGAAAGGTAAAGAGGTGAAGAGGCTACAAAAGAGGTGAAAAACGGTGAGGGTAATGATGACTTACCTTTTGAAAATCAAATTTTAAGAGAATGAAAAAAATAGTTTTTTGTCTAAAAATAAGGCTCATAAGTCACTAATACTAAGAATACCAAGTCTTTTCTAAGGTAACAAAATCTTTCTTCTAACAGGGGTTTTGTAAAAATATCTGCCAGTTGATTTTTGGAATTAACAAATGTTAATAAAAAATCACTATTTTCTACACGATCACGAATAAAATAATGCTTGATATCAATGTGTTTTGTCCTAGAATGATGCACCATATATTTAGTGTAGTGCCCCAAGTCTGTACCCCGAACACTACATGGTGCTCATAATCACGAGGGACCACACTCTAACCCATGACTGGTACCTACTGTAATAACTGAATAATAATACTGTAATTATGCAGAAACTAGGCAGAAACTTGCCATAAGGTTCAAACTGAAAGTGACTATTGAATACTGAAAATTGAATACTGATACATCTGTCTGAAATACTCTAGTCTGAAAAGCCTCTACTATCTAAACAAGGAGTTGATGGTACAAGTCCCCAACTAACCCTGACTACTAAAAATTGATAAACTGAGATACTGAAATACTAAAATAATAAGTCTGTCCTCAAACTATGAGGACTCACCACTAAGTCTGTTTCTTATAGATCGGGCTACTAAATATGATCGGGAGCCTGTGTGTCTGAACCTATGATATAAGACATCACAGTGCAAAAGAAAGGTATGCTTTAGTACTTTGAATGTACTGGTATTCCAAGTGAGGTAGGTTAAGATACATGGATTCATATATATGAATAATACTAATTGAATAACATGAATATAAATGAGTGAGAGTACATGCATGAATACATAAACTGTAACTGAGATCATGATAACATTGGATACTGAGTATTGAATTACTGATTTACTGATATCTGAGTTTACAGATACTGTATATCTGATAATTGAGTGACTGTATCTGACAGTACTGATTCTAAAAAGCTGGTCTGAGTTATATACTAAGCTGAGTGACTATATATAACAGTTCTGAATCTGTAGAACTAAACTAAGTTCTATACTAAGACTAAAATTGAGACTGTGGGAGGTAATCATCTAACCGACATGCCTCTTTTTGAAAAATTTGGGGTCCAACCTATAACCCCAATTGGAAGGGTATAAATTTCGTGCCACGGGTAAAGAAAAGTTGTAAGTTAACCCTCTCTAATAAGAGGCTCTTTCGTCAACCCTTGTTGGCTGGAAAACTCGAATGAGATATATCAACCCTTATAATATCTAGCAGAAAGATATCTCAACCTATGTTGGCTATATAGTTTTGTAATGCACGGATTGCTACTAAGGTTTAAACCCTCTGTTGGCAGGAATGCCCCCATCCCTGGGTTAACTCGATGCTAAATCCTTCTCCCATCTGAATAGACACTGAACTGATTTCCTAGTTCATACTAGGCTTGACTGGACTGTTACTGATTATACTGTCTAACAAAAAATAAACTGAGTTCACTAAGTTCTATTGACTAACGGAATACTACTGAATTCTATTAACTGATTGAATTTACTGAGGTCTGAACTGAATACTGAACTGGACTGGACTGGACTGATATAAAGTCTACTGAGTATTCCTAAGTCCTGTAACTGACTGAGAGTACTACTGATCATGACATGACTGAGATTATTCTATACCTGACACTGGCTCTAGGTAAATAGCTAAATTGTCGGGTATTAAATACCCCCAGGATTCGATAGCATAAAAAGTAAAGCATCACATGATCTTGCATAGCATAAAAATGTACACTTGTTCATAATGCATCTATATTGGCATTTTATCAAATACTTGGAAGGCATTGTATATGCACATAGCACTAATAAACACATGAGCATTACAATTTCAAGACTTTAACATAAATTCACATGATACTACTTACATAATAATTGTTTTTACATAAATCTTGCACTTAATCATGGTATAGAAACCCAATCAACATTATAATCATGAATACATTTGAATCTAAATCATGAAAGCCATGAAATCAATTTACTTAAAGTTTAAAAGAGTTTCTTGGAATCCAAGGATGGAAGGGACCCTTGGATGAACACTTGACATACCTTATCAATTAAATTCTTGAAGATTGAGGGAGTGTTCTTGAGAATTCATCATGAAATTAATGTTCTAGGGTTTTGTTCATGAGAGTAAATTGAGAGAAAGGAGTGTAACTTGCTTTGTGAGGGCTGAGTTTTGTGTTTTACGGGCTGGGTCGAAGTGGGGAAAATGTCCCAAATACCCCTCTGGATGCTATTTTTAATAACCAAAAACTGGTTAAGCGACGTGCAGGCTGACACATTGCGTTGTTGGAATCGACGCAATGGCCAACGCACCACGTCGAGTCTGCATCAGTTTACTAGAATATGCACTGAAGGCTGGGGAAGATATTCATCAATGTAATGGGCGATGCGGCATGTTGAGATCGTATCAATCCATTGGTTTGAGCTTTTAAATGTGATCCAATTGATGTCCAAAAAATCTGAAACTTGTTTGGGAACACCCACTGATATTCTTGATCATGATTCAACCTAAAAATTATTTTTTTAAGGTCATAAGGGTCGTGAAATAGAGTCGCCAACCTACAAAGGCTGAAATAACACTAAGTCTAAATACTTAGCTAAAATTTTCTAAGTATGGGACCCCTTAACAAGCTTTAAAGGATTGCATTAAGCTTAGGATTTTGTGGGGTCTTACAACATCTCCCCCTTGGGAATATTCATCCTCGAATGAGACTAACTAAGTTGAGAAACACTAATGGACTGAGCTTACAGACTGAACATGCATATCTGTTGCATGAAACATCTGATTGAAACTACTGATAAGCTGAGTTTTCAAACTGAACATGCATATCTGATGCATGAGTACATGATTGAACTAATTCGTGAATGCATGACTGAATATGTAGTGGTAATGGATACCAAGTAACTGAACATGGAGTAAGCCAATCTAAGGAAGACTGTTACCTTTAGCTGAGAAAACTGATGATCTTGAGATCAGTTACTAAATATGCATGAACAAGAACATGAGAATATAACTGAGACTGAAACGTGATACATGAACCGAATATCATGGACTGAACTGAGCCCCTGAATCATGGCTTATGGCTGAGATTAAAACTTGATGGTCCACTCATGAGTACCCATTATTCCAAACTAGATTCATTACGTGAAGAGAAACTGGGAGGTTTAGGACATGAGATATCAGGGGTTATGGTGCATCTGCCCCTTGGGACATTATATCCCTTGAAGAATGATGACTTGGCTGAGATATTAAGAAAAAACTGGGACGATGCGTAGGGAACCTCCGAATTAAGTTGTGACTGAATATGTAGGATCTAAAACTGGGACATGATACAAGAACTGATTTGAACACACAACTACCTAGTTGCTCCATCTTGGAATAGTTATATTTATGAGGCTTCGGATAGTGTGACTATATGGAAAGACAGGAAACCAAACCATACGAACTTGTCTGCCTGGCTGCTAAAATGAATTATTGGCTTATAGACTAACTCATGCTGAAATCTAATTCTCGACTAGAGAATTTCCTTGACACTCTTTCTATAGAGTTCTAGTGACTTTAGGGAGAAAGAAATCTTGGCATGGACTGAATAAAATATTTGAATAAGAAATCACATCCTGGATAAAATTTTGTAATATGAGGTGAGGCCTACGAATCATCATATAAGATAGAGTGACTAAGCCTTATCCACTGCAACTACAAAATTTTAAGCTTAGATATATTCCTCAAATACTCTCTTAACTATACTCTCCACCCTATTATGACACTTCACCTGAGACTACTGTAAAATATTCATATGGGCATTGAGCACGAATGCATAAACATACTAACTTGTCTGATTAACTGAATGGCTGATAGATGAATACTGGTCATGTAAGATTGAACTGTACTTAGTTTGTACTGAAATTGTAGAGTATTTTATGTATGAGGTAAGGGCTGACTGAGAACCATGAGGTACTAAGCATAAATACGTGGAGACTGTATTATTTAAGAATGTAAGACCAAATATATAACATGATTCCAAAATAGTCTATAAACTGAGGTACTAAAATATTGATAACTGAATAACTGATAACTGTATGCTATGGTTAAGAAAATCTGAAACTAAATTGAGTTTCTGATCTGATTATTGGACTGAGACTGTGACAAAGACTGTAACTAAGATGATAACTAAGACTATAACTGAAACTATAACTGGGACTGTAACTGAGCTCGTACTGGAACTAAATACTAAGTTCTGATTACTACGTGATAGAGACTGATATAAATCGAGAATCTGAATAGACACACACACTCGACATTTTATCAACTTATCATCTTATGAAAAATTCTAATTTCTCTCCCTTCAACAACTAAATTCAACTTCTTTCTAGCCATTTACTTAACACACTACCCTGATATTCAGGCCTATTCTCATAACTACAGCCTAGTTTAAAGCAAGCATGCAAAAATCTTTCCTTATCATGAAACATTTACCCTCCCCCATCTAAGCAATCGCTTATCACTACATTATTTTATAAAGAGAGTTCACTAAAGGGTTAAAACATGAGGACCTGATATATACATGAATACTATACCAAACTGGACACTTACTGAGGTATGAGTAATAGAATATCGATACCATGGATTTATCAAAAGATCCAAAATGAGTATATGCATGAAAAATTCTAAACTTATCCAATCGCTAGGAGTGTAGCATGGTTCATGGGAACTGAGCATACTATACAACATGACATGGGGTACCTGAGTCATGAGCTGCATGACCTGAGTCTGGAGTTTCTGTATTTATGGAATCATGGTTCGTAACACTGAGTGAACTGAAATTCCTTATACTGGAAACTGTAAGCGTACATGATTTTTTCTAACGTGCTCGAATATGAGCCATGATCATAGAGATAACATATAAGACATAAATAGATATTATGATAACTAATGGGTTTTGAGAGTATAAAGTACGATTCAGAGATGATCGACGTGATCATTCTAGCTACTGGAATAGACAAGAATGTCATCAATGAAGAATATAATGAACATGTCCAACTAATTCTTGAACACGTGACCCATTAAGCCCGTGAAAGCTGCTGGGGTTTTAGTAAGACAAAAGGACATGACTAATAATTCAAAGTGACCATACCGATTTCTAAAAGCTATTTTTAGAATGTCACATTCTCTGACTCTAAGTTGATTATAACTCTATCTAAGGTCTATCTTGTAGAAGTAACTGGCACCCTGAAGTTGGTCAAACAAGTTATCAATTCTGGGAAGAGGATACTTGTTCTTTACCGTGACTTTATTTAGCTGGCGGTAATCAATACATATTCTGAGAGAACCGTCTTTTTTACGCACGAATAAAACTGGTGTGCCCCATAGGGATAGACTGGGTCTGATAAATCCCTTATCTAGGAGATCCTTTCACTATTCTTTTAATTCTCTGAGTTCTACTAGAGCCATTTTGTATGGCAGAATAGATATAGGCTGAGTATCTAGAAGAAGGTCTCTTTCAAAGTCGATTTCCCTTTCGGAAGGAACTCTGGAAAGATCTTCAGGAAACACATCTGGGAATTCACATACTACTGATACTAAATCAAGAGTAGGGGTTTCTGATCTAAAATCCTGGAATCGAACGAGATGGTAGACACATCCCTAAGATACCATTTTCCTTGCCCCAAGGTAGGAAACAAGCTGACCCTAAAGTGCTGAAGTACTACCCCTCCACTTTAGGACGGGCTCATTTGGAAACTGAAACTGGACCATTCTATTTCTGCAGTCAACTAAGGCATAGCAGGAATAAAGACAGTCCATGTCGAGAATGGCATCAAAATTGGTCATCTCTAATTCAACTAAGTCTGCAGAAGTGACTTTCTAAGATACCATAACTGGACAAATCCTATATACCCGCGGGGCTATGATAGATTTACCCACTAGGGTAGAGACTGAGAAAGGCTCTTCTAGAAATTTTGGGACTAACTCTAAAGTCAATATCTATATAAGGATTTACAAAAGATAAAGAAGCTCCCAGATCTAATAGGGCATAAACATGTAAATAAAAGATCTCTAACTGTAACACCCCGAGTCTACATCCCGAATGCTACACGGTGCTTATAATCTGGAAGGACCATAAGCTAACCCATGGCTGGTACCTACTATAGTAACAAAATAATAATACAGTAACTTTGCAGAAATAGGTAGAAATTGGCCATATGGTTCAAATATGAAATAACTACTGAATATGGTATCACAATACCAAAATTGAACATCAATAATAAAAACTAAACAATTGTCTGAAAATACTCTAGTCTGGAAAGACTTTAAACTGTCTGAACTGTGGAGTTGATGGGATAAGTCCCCAACTAACCCTGACTACTAAAATTAAACTAAAATACTGAATTAGATAATCACATCCTTGAAATATGAGAACTCACCACTAACTTTTTATGCTGAGAATCTAAACTGCTAAGGGTGCTCGGGAGCCCGTGCGTCTGAACCTATGATATAAGACATCATAGCACAAAAAAGTTATGCATCATTAGTTTGAATGTATTGGTATGCTCAGTAAGGTAGGATGAAATGCAAGGGTTCATACGCATGAACAATACTAACTGAATTAGAGAATAAACATGAATATGGAAACTGTACTGAGATTGTAATAACACTAAATACGGAATCTAAACACTGATTAACTGATATCTGAGTGTATTGATACTGAATTACTGGTAACTGAATGACTGTGTCTAATAGTCTTGATTCTGTGGATCTATACTAAATCTCGTACTAAGATGAGTGACTGTGTCTGACAACCCTAAATTTGCAGGACTGAACCGAGTTCCATTCTAAGATTGAATTTGAAACTGAGGTTGTGGGAAATAATAATCTAAATGACATTCCCCTTCTTTAACTAATTTAGGGTCCAACCTGTAACCCCAGTTGGAAGGGTGTCAATACCGTGCCACGAGTAAGGACAAGTGTTGAGTCACCCTCATCTGGTTGGTACTTTGAATGAGAATAGTGGTACCCTCAACTGGTAGGTAGATTACCTCATCAACCCTTAACTAGCAGGTTGATGTCTCAACTACGCTGGCTACGTAGTTTTAGAATGCAAGGACTGCTTCTTTAGATTTCACCCTCTACTGGAAGGTGAGTCCCCATACTTGGGTTCACTGGGTGCTGAATCCTACTCCCAACTGAATAGACACTAGATTGAATTGTAAACTATACTAGGCTAGACTAAACTATTACTGATCGTACTGTATAACTAATCTGAACTGATTTTACTGAACTGAGCTGGACTGATTCTGAGTTCATTGAGTTTTCCTAAGTTTTGTAATTGATTAAATTCCACTGATCGAGATATGACTGATTCTACTCTGTGACTGACTATGGCTCTAGACAAGAAGCTAAATTATCAGGTATTAAATACCCTTAAGACTCGATAGCATAAGCTTAAAAGACATGGCATAATCTTGAGACATGGTAACTAGCTACTTAGTCATCATTCATTCATTTGGGCATTCAAGCAAACACTTGCATACATGCTAGCATGATATAATTTTGTTTTTACTATTAAACTTATATGGACAATTCATCAAACACTTGTAGGGCACAATATATGCACATAATACTAAAACAACATGTAGGTATCATGATTCAATTCCAATTACACAATTCCAAGAGTTTCAATATGAATTCACATGATAACGCACACATATCAATTAAATCTACATGAATCATGAATACACTTTGATTCATATCATGGAAATCATGAAATCACTCTACATGAGCTTTAAAAGAGTTTCTTGGACTCCAAGGTTGGAAGGAACCCATGGATGAACACTTCACACACCTGAGTTGGTGAATTGTAGAAAATTAATAGTGGAATCTTGAGCCTTGAATTTGAATTTAATTCACCTAGGGTTTTTGTTCTTGAGCAACTTGTGAAAGAATGAATATAACTTGCTAAAAGAGGGCTAACTTTCATGTTATGAGGGCTGAAGGGCGTGGGAAAAAGACTTGATTAACTTTTAGGATGCGGTTTTTTAATGAATGTAAAATGAACCATCGACACGTAGGATGATGCGCCACATCATTGGCATCGATGCGTTAGCCAACGCGCCACATCTGTTAACTGAAATTGGAAGCTGGGAGCTAGGGAAGACATTTATCAATGTGATAGTCGATGCGACGCGTCAAGATTAGGTTGACAAACTGGTTTAGGATCCCAAAGGTTCTTTAAATGAAGTCCAAAAATCCAAAACTTGTCCGAGAATACCTACTGATATTCCTGATCGTGAATTAACTCAAACATTAACATTTAATAGACGTGAAGGTTGCAAAATAAGATTGCCAAATTTTAAAGGCTAAAATAACACTAAGTTTGAATACTTAGCTAGAGTTTTCTAAGTTTGGGATCCCTTAACAAGATTAAAGGATTGAATTAAGCTAAGAATTTTGCGGGTTCTTTCATTATCTCCCCCTTGGAAACATTTGTCCTCAAATGAGACTAACTAAGATGAGAATACTGGTAGACTGAACTTACTTTCTGAACATGAACATCTGAAACATGATTATCTGACTGACATTACTAACATATTAAATTTCATACTGAACAGACAAATCTGATGCATGAATACATGACTGAATTGACTCATGGACATATGAATGAATATGCAATTGTAATTGATACCAAGTTCGTAATGGAAAATCTGAGCATTAAACTGAATAAGCTTAAGAAAAAATATTACCTTGAGCTGAATCTGAGTTTACGAAGAAGAGGTGAGGATACTTGGTCCGCATATCTACTCATGCTTCCCAAGTATCTCCCTCAACAGACTGATTCTGCCAAAGAATTTTTACTAGAGGGACTTCTTTGTTCCTTAGTCTGCGAATCTGATAATCTATGATTTCAACTAGAATCTCTTTATAAGAGAGGTTGTTCTAAACATTTATGACCTCTATGGGGACTACGACAGATGGATCACCCATGCATTTCTTTAGCAAGGAGACATGGAACACCGGGTGGACTGAAGATAGATTTGAGGGCAACTTAAGCTCTTAAGCTACCTTTCTGAAACAACTGAGAATACGGTAAGGACCAACATATCGGGGACTGAGTTTCCACTTCTTGCCAAACCGCTTCACTTCTTTCATAGGAGAGATTTTTATGTAGATATAGTCACCAATCTCAAATTTGAGATCCTTTCTGCGCACATCTGTGTACGATTTCTGTCGGCTCTGAGTTGTCTTAAGTCTTTCCCTAATTAACTGGACTTTCTCTAAGGTATCAAATACAAAGTTAGGCCCTACCACTATAGCCTCACCCACTTTAAACAAACCAACAGGAGATCTACACCTCCTCTTATAAAGTTCCTCAAATGGAGCCATCTAAATACTAGAATAATAGCTATTATTGTATGCGAACTCAATCAAAGGCAAGTGGTCATCCCAACTACTTTAAAGTCTATTACACACACTCGCAGCATATCCTCTAAAGTTTGAATGGTCCTTTCTTCTTGGCCATCTGTCTAAGGTGAAAGGCTGTACTGAGGTGAATTCAGGTACCAAGACACTTTTGGAATTCTTTCTAGAAATAAGAGGTGAACTGGGTACCTCTATCTGAGATGATAGACAATGGAATACCGTACAATCTGATCAACTCCCTAATATAGAGTTTTGCGTAATCCTCGACTGAGTAAGAGGTATGGACTGGTAGGAAATAAGCTGATTTGGTCATCCTATCTACAATGATCCAAACTGAATCATGCTGACAATGATTGTGAGGTAAACCCATCACAAAGTCCATGGTCACTTCTTCTCATTTCCAGGTAGGAATGCTGAACTCATGCATGGACCCACTAGGTTTCTGATGCTTAATCTTAACCTACTGACATGTTGAGCACTTAGCCACTAATTCTGTAATATTTCTCTTCATCCCACTCCACCAATAGATCTCCTACAAATAACGATACATCTTAGTGGCCCCTGGATGAATAGAGTAGCGTGCACCATGCATTTCTGCAAGGATTTTTTGCCTCAAGTCATCTATTCCTGGCACACATAGTCGACCCTGACAACGCAAAACACCATCTCCCTCTTGAAAGAAAACCTCTACCTTCTGATCTTTTACTGATTCTTTCAACTTGACCAGACTGAGATCTCTATGCTATTTTTCCTTTACTTCAGAAGCTAAGGATGATTCTGAACTACTCTGCACCCATACACTTCCTTCTACTGAATCGACTAAGAGGACACCTAGTCGGGCTAGCTGATGAACTTCCTAAGCTAACATCTTCTTACTGTCCTCGACATGAGCAATACTATCCATAAACATTTTACTGAGAGTTCCAACCACTATATTGGCCTTGCCTGGATGATACAAAACACTTATGTCATAGTCTTTCAACAACTCCAACCACCTTCTCTAATAGAGGTTTAGGTTTTTCTAAGAGAATACATACTCCAGGCTCTTATGGTCAGTGAACAAATCCACATGCACACCATACAAATAGTGCCTTCAAATCATTAAGGCAAACACTACAGCTGCTAACTCAAGATCATGGGTAGGATAATTCTTATCATGGGGCTTAAGCTGTCTAAAGGCATAGGCTATGACCTTACCTCTTTGCATTAGAACACACCCCAAGCCAACTGTGGAGGCATCACAATAAGCAACAAAGCCATCTGAACCATCTGTAGGGTCAAAACTAGAGTTGTAGTGAGTCGAGTCTTCAACTCATGAAAACTCTTTTCATAAGAATCTGACAACTGGAATTTAACTTTCTTCTGATTCAATCTGGACAAAGGGATGCAATAGATGAAAATCCCTTAAAAACCTTTGGTAATAGATAACGAATCCCAAGAAACTACAAATATCTGAAGGAGAGATAGGTCTAGGCCAGTTTCTTACAACTTCTTCAATCTTTTGAGGATCAACCGTAATGCCATTACAAAAAACTATATGACTCAGAAAAGTTACTAACCTTATTCAAAATTCGCACTTATTGAATTTAACAAATAACTGATGATTTCTGAGAGTCTGTAATACTATTCTGAGATGGTCTGCATGATCATTTTTATTGTGGGAGTAGACAAGAATGTCATATATGAAGACTATGACGAACATGTCCAAGTATTTCTTAAACACACGATTCATCAAGTCCATAAAAACTGCTGGGGAATTGGTAAGACCAAAGGACATAACTAAGAATTCGAAGTGACCATACCAAGTTCTGAAAACTATTTTTAGGATGTCACACCCTGACTCTAAGGTGATGATAGCCTGATCTGAGGTCTATCTTAGAGAAGTAACTGGCACCCTGAAGTTGGTCAAACAAGTCATCAATTCTGGGAAGTGGATACTTGTTCTTGACGATAACTTTATTTAACTGACGGTAGTCAATACACATTTTGAGGGAACTGTCTTTCTTATGCACGAATAAAACTGGGGCGCCCTACGGGGACACACTAGGTCTGATGAATCCCTTATCTAGGAGATCTTTTAATTTTTCTCTTAGTTATCTGAGTTCTACAGGTGCCATTCTATATAGCAGGCTAGATATGGGCTGAGTATCTCGAATAAGGTCTATTTTGAAGTCAATTTCCCTTTTGGGAGGAATCATAAGAAGATTTTTGGGAAACACATCTGGGAATTCATATGCTACTGACACTGATTCAAGAGTAAGGGTTCCTAAACTAGAGTCCTGGAGTCGAACTAGATGGTAGACATATCCCTTAGATATTATTTTCATTACCTGAAGGTAAGAAATAAGCTGACCCCTAAGTGGTAAAGTACTACCCCTCCACTTGAGGATGGGTTCATTAAAAAACTAGAATCAGACAATTCTATTTCTTCAGTCAACTGAGGCATAATAGGAATGAAGCCAATCCATGCCGAGAATGACATCAAAATTAGTCATCTCTAATTTGACTAAGTTTGCTGAAGTAACTTTCTGAGATACCATAATCGGACAGATCATGTATACCCGCTAGGCTATGATAGATTTACCCACTGGGGTAGAGACTGAGAAAGGCTCTTCTAGGATTTCAGGACTGACTCTGAAATTGACAGCTATATAAGGAGTAACAAAGTACAAAGAAGCTCCTGGATCTAGCAAAGTATAAACATGCAAATGATAAACTTGTAATGGACCAATGAATATATCATGAGCACTCTCCTAATCCACCAGGACTGAAGAGCATAGGGTCTGTTTAGGCGTTGCCCACTTATGTCACTGGAAGTGGCACCCTGCTGATTCTAGCGACCGAACTAAGCTGGGGGACAGTTATACTGACCCTCAGAACCTGATTTGGGACATTATCTTACTCTGTAGCCTGGCTTGCCACATTTGAAACACACATCACTACCTGCTCTATAGATACCCTGGTGTTTTTTGCCATACTTCTGACAAAGAGGATTGGTTCGGGCATTGCTAACATTGTCGTGGGGTTTAGGGCCTGATTCCCTATCCTTTTTGCCATCTCTAAATTTTAGAATAGGAGCACTAGCTGAGAATAGATCTAGGACTAAAGATTTTAGGCAGAACTGAGAATGATTCCCACCGTCTTATTTAGGCTGTGCAAAGTTGAAACTACCTATTCTCGCTCTCTTGTTCTGCCTTTCTTTATCTTTATTCTGGACCTCCTCTATCTGCTGAGCATGGACCATGATCCTGGATATGTCCATATCCTTAATAAGCATTGCGGTCCTATACTCCATGAACACGCTGCTAGATGCCCCTGACACAAACTTAGTCATTTAGGATCTGCTGTTTGCCACCACATGAGAAGCATATCTAGCTAACTGAGTAAACTTGAGAGAATACTCTTTCACTATTATATTGCCCTTCTTTAGATTGATAAATTCTAGGACCTTTGCCTCCCTCAGCTCCAGTGGGAAGAACCTATCCAGAAAAGCAATGGCAAACTCTTCCCACTCTATGGACCCTGGATCTGCAACCCTTTCTGCTTTTCACTATTTAAACCATGAGTATACCACATCCTGCAACTGATATGTGGGCAACTCAGCACTTTTAATAGGGTTCACCCCCATAATATCAATAACTTTATGCACCTGATCAAGAAATTCTTGAGGGTCCTCATCTGGCTTAGACCCGATAAATGATGGAGTGTTCATTCGGGTGAAGTCTCGAATCTAGGCAACGATAGTATTGTCTACTGGGTTGGCTGAAATGGTAGCTGAGTGTTTATTTTGGGCTGCCATAGAATAATCTAGGGTAGTGAATACTACTCTGAACTCAGCATGGGAGACGTGTTTGTCCACTAGATCTGGCTGGATGGACTGGGGTTCTGGCTAGTCTCATGTTCCTCTTCCCTTAGTCCTCTTTAGAGGAATATTTTTGTGAATAGAAGATAAGGAATTAGACTAAGAGTTCAACTGGAGCTCATGCTCACTCGCACGACATAAATACCGAAAGAAATGTAACTTTTCCTAAAATATCTCATAGCCTCCTGTCCATAAGTGTTGCTGCAATACACCCATGCACAAGACTCTACTAGATGCGGCTTTCAGACTTTCTTGGACTCTATTGAACCTTAGGATCTAATACCAAGTTTGTAACGCCCCAATTCTGCACCCAGGATGCCACACGGTGCTCATAATACCAAAGGACCACAAGCTAACCTATGGCTGGTACCTACTGCTGTAACTGAATAATGATACTGTAACTTTGCGGAAATAGGTAGAAATTGGCCATATGGTTCAAATATGAAATAAATACTGAATATAATATCACAATACCAAAAATGAACATCGATACAAAAAATTAAACAACTGTCTGAAAATACTCCAGTATGGAAAGCCTTTAAACTGTCTGAACTGTGGAGTTGATGGGACAAGTGCCCAAGTAACTCCGACTACTGAAACTGAACTGAAATATTGAAATAAATAATCATATTCTCAAACTATAAGGACTCACCACTAACTCTATATGCTGATAATCTGAACTGCTAAGGGTGCTCGGGAGCCTGTACATCTGAAACTATGATATAAGACATCATTGCGCAAAAGAAAGATATACGTCAGTACTTTGAATGTATTGGTATACTTAGTGAGGTCGGCTAAAATGCTTGGATTCATATTCATGAACAATACTAACTGAATATCATGAGTTTGACTGAATGAGAGAACATGCATGAATATGGAAACTGTACTGAGATCATAATAATACTAAATACTGAATTTGAACACTGATTAACTAATATCTAAATGTACTGATACTGAATGACTGGTAACTGAATGACTGTGCCTGACAGTCTTAATTCTGTGGAATTATATTAAACCTTGTACTGAGCTGAGTGAGTGTGTCAGACAACCTTGAATCTATGAAACTGAAATAAGTTCCATACTGAGACTAAACTTGAAACTAAGACTGTGGGAAATAATCATATAACCGATATGCCCCTTCTCTAACTGATTTGGGGTCCAACCTATAACCCTAGTTAGAAGGGTGTCAATACTGTGCTATGGGTAAGGACAAGTGCTGAGTCACCCTCATTTGGCAGGTACTCTAAATGAGAACAGTGGTACCCTCAACTAATAAGTAGATCACCTCATCAACCCTCAACTGGTAAGTTGATGTCTCAACCTATATTGGCTACATAGTTCTGGAACGGAAGGACTAATTCAAAGGATTTTACCCTCTACTAGAAGGTGAGTCCCCATCCTTGGGTTCACTCGGTGCTGAATTCTACTCCCAACTGAATAGATACTGGACTAAATTCTAAACCGTACTAGGCTAGGCTAAATTGTTACTAATCATACTGTATAACTGAACTGAACTAATTTTACTTAACTGAGTTGGACTTATTTTGAGTTTACTGAGTTTCCCTAAGTTCTGTAACTGATTGAATTCTACTGATCGAGACATGACTGATTCTACTCTATTACTGACCATGACTTTAGAAAAATAGCTAAATTATCGGGTATGAAATACCCCCAGGACTCGATAGTATAAGCTTTAAAGACATGGAATAACCGTGAGATGTGGTAACTAACTACTTAGTCATCATTCATTCATTTGGGAATTCAAGCAAACACTTGCATATATGCTAACATGATATCATTTTGTTTTCACTATTTAACTCACATAGGTAATTCACTAATCACTTGTGGGGCACAATATATGCACATAATACTAAAATAACATGTAGGTATCATGATTCAAATCTAATTACACAATTCCAAGAGTTTCAACACGAATTCACATGATAAAGCACACATATCAAATAACTCTAAATGAATCATGAATTCACTTTAATTCAAATCATGGAAATCATGAAATCACTCTACATGAGCTTTAAAAGAGTTTCTTATACTCCAATGGTGGAAAGAACCCTTGGATGAACACTTCACATACCTTAGTTGGCGAATTCTGGAAAATTAACGGTGAATCTTGAGCCTTGAATTTGAATTTAATTCACCTAGGATTTTTGTTCTTGAGCAACTTGTGAAAGAATAAATATAACTTGCTAAAAGAGGGCTAAATTTGGTGTTATGGGGGCTGAAGGGTGTGGGAAAAAGACTTAATTAACCTTGAAGACATAGTTTTTAATGACTGTAAACTGAACCATCGACGCGCAGGCCGACGCATAACGTTGTTGGCATCGACGAGATAGCCAACGCGTCATGTTGAGTCCACATTGGTTAACTGGAATTTGACACTAGGGAAAACATTTATCAACGCGATAGTCGATGTGACGCATCAAGATCGCATTGATTCACTATTTTAGGATCCGAAAGGTGCTTCAAACAAAGTTCAAAAAATCCAAAACTTGTTCGGGAACACCTACTGACATTCCTGATCATGAATTAAGTCAAACATCAACATTTAATAGACGTAAAGGTCACAAAATAAGATTTCTAACTTTCAAAGGATAAAATAACACTATGTCTGAATGCTTAGCTAGAATTTTCTAAGTCTGGACACCTTAACAAGCTTAAAAGACTGAATTAAGATAAGATTTTTTTGGGGTCTTATAGTAACGTATCAGTGAGCACATCAGGAGAACTTTCCTAATCTTGTCAGGACTGAAGTACATGAAGCCTGTTTGGGTGCTGCCTATTAGTTGTACTAAAAGTGGCACCCTTCTGATTCAGGCAACCAGACTGAGCTGAAGGATGGTCGAACTGACCCTATTGGCGTAAATCCTTTCCCTTATGAGCCATTACTCTATACTCCCGCATCCTGTGGCTTGTCTTACCGTATCCAAAACATACATCACTACCGGCTCTACACACTTCCTTGTAGTTCTTACCACATTCCCCGCAAAGCAGATTAGTACAAACACCCTTTACCCTACCTTGTGACTTAGAGCCTGATGCCCCATTTCGACTGTCATTCTTAAACTTAAGCACTAGTTTCCTGACTAAAGGCAGAACTAGGGATGAGAATCTCTAATGGAATTGGGAGCGGTTACTGCCCTCTGATCTTGGCTTAGAATTATTTATTCTAGCCCTTTTATTCTTCCTACGCTCCCCCCTTACCCTACTGACGGTAAGTCAATAACCTAAATTGGACAACAGTCTATAAATTATTTTGAGCAACTACCAAATAAGCCAATATAGTGAAAACAGCTCTGAATTCAGCATGAGAGACATGCTTATTCAGGGGATCTGCCTAAATGTATGGAGGGGCTGACTGGTTTTCGTTACCTCTCTCATTAGCTTCTCTAGAAGACATGTTCTGGAAGCATAAGGAGGAGATGAATTAGACTAAGAGTTTAGCTTGATCTCATGCCCACTCGCACGAATTGAATACTAAAAGAAGGGAAATTTTTCCTAAAACACCTCGTAGTCTCCTATCCATAAGTGTGGCGCGCTATACACCCATGCATAAGATTCTACTATATACGACTTTCAGACTTTCTAGGACTGTGGAACCTTAGGCTTTAATACCAAGTTTGTAACGCCCCAATTCTATACCCCAGATACTACACAGTGCTCATAATCTCGAGGAACTACAAGCTAACCTATGACTAGTACCTGGTGTAATAACTGAATAATAATACTATAATTATGTAGAAATTAGGCGAAAACTTGCCATAAGGTTCAAACTGAAAGTAAATGCTGAATACTAAAAATTGAATACTGATACATTTGTCTGAAATACTCTACTCTAAAAAGCCTCTTCTGTTTGAATAAGGAGTTGATGGGACAAGACCTTAACTAACCCCGACTATTGAAAATTGATAAACTGAGCTACTAAAATACTAAAATAATATGTCCTCAAACTATGAGGACTCACCACTAAGTTTGTTGCTAGACATACCAATAAGTTTGTTGCTGATAGATCGGGCTGCTAAGTATGATCGGGAGCCCATGTGTCTGAACCTATGATATAAGACATCATACCATAGAAGAAAGGTATACGTCAATACTTTGAATGTACTAGTATGCTAATTGAGGTAGGCTGAGATGAATGGGTTCATATGCATGAACAATACTAACTGAATGACATGAATATAACTGAGTAAAAGTACATGCATGAATACATAAACTATAACTGAGATCATGATAACACTTGATACTGAGTTCTGAATTACTGATTTACTAATATCTGAGTTTATAGATACTGTGTATCTGATAACTGAGTGACTATATCTGATAGTTCTAATTCTAAAGAGCTGGTTTAAGTTCTATACTGAGCTGAGTGGCTGTATCTAATAGTCTTGAATTCGTAGAACTTAATTGAGTTCTATACTGAGATGAAACTGAGGCTGTGGGAGGTAATCATCAAACCAACAGTTGGAATATAATATACATAGATTGGGGTCCAACCTATAACCTCAGTTGGAAGGGTGTCAATACCGTGCCACGAGTAAAGACAAGTTGTGAGTTAACTCTCTCTGACAGAAATCTCTTTCATCAACTCTCACTGGAAGGAAAACTCAAATGAAATGTATCAACCCTCATAATATCAGGTAGGAAGATTTCTCAACCTAAGTTGGCTACTTAGTTCTATAACACAGGGATTGCTACTAAGGATCAAACCCTCTGCTAGCAGGAATGCCCCCATCCTGGGTTAACTCGATGCTGAATCCTACTCCTATCTGAATAGACACTGAACTGATTTCCTAGTTTATACCAGGCTTGACTGGACTATTACTAATTATACTATCAAACTGAACTGAACAGAGTTTACTGAGTTTCGTTGACTGGCAGAATAGTACTGAATTTTGTTAACTGACTGAATTTACTGAGGTTCGAACTGAATACTGAATTGGACTGGACTGATATAGAGTCTACTAAGTTTTCCTAAGCCCTGTAATTGACTGAGAGTACTACTGATTGTCACATGACTAAGATTATTCTGTATCAGACACTGGCTTTAGGTAAACAGCTAAATTGTTGGGTATTAAATACCCCCAAGACTCGATGGCATGAAAAGTAAAGCATCAAAAGATCTTGCATAGCATAAAAATGTACACTTGTTCATAATGTATCTATAGAGGCATTTTATCAAACACATGAATGGAATGAACTAATATACACGCTAACATGATATAATCCTACTATTTAATTCACATGAACAACTCATCAAACACTTGGAAGGCATTATATATGCACATAGTACTAATCAACACATGAGCATCACAATTTCAAGTCTTTAACATAAATTCCTATGATACTACTTACATAATAATTTTTTTTTACATAAATCATGCACTTAATCATGGTATAGAAACCCAATAAACATTATAATCATGAATACGCTTGAATCCAAATCATGGAAGTCATGAAATCAATTTACTTAAAGTTTATAAGAGTTTCTTGGACTCCAAGGGTGAAAGAGACCCTTGGATGAACACTTGACATACCTTATCAATTAAATTCTTCAAGATTGAGGGAGTATTCTTGAGAATTGATCTTAAAATTGATGTTCTAAGGTTTTGTTCATGAGAGAAATTTGAGAGAAAAGAGTATAACTTAATTTGTAGGGGATGAATTTCATGTTTAAGAGGCTGGGTCAAAGTGGGGAAAATGTCCCAAATACCCCTTTGAACGCTATTTTTAATTACTAAAAACTACTTTAGTGATGCGCAGATAGACGGACCACATCATTGGTATCGATGAGATGGCCAATGTTCCGCATCGAGTCCGTACGTTGGTTTATTAGAATTTGCACTGGAAGTTGGGGAATATATTTATCGATTCGATGGGCGACACGGTGCATCGAGATCGCATCGATCCACTGGTTTGAGCTTTCAAATATGATCCAAGCAAAGTTCAAAAAAATCCAAAACTTATCTGGGAACACCCACTGACATTCCTGATCATGATTCAACCTTAAAATCATTGCTTTAAGGTCATGCGGGTTGTGAAATAGAGTCTTCAACCCATGAAGTCTAAAATAACACTAAGTCTAAATACTGAGCTAAAATTTTCTAAGTATGGGACCCCTTAACAAGCTTTAAGGGACTGAGTTAAGCTTAGGATTTTGCAGGGTCTTACATTTAGATAACCTAATAGTGCTGGTGTTATCGCACATTATGAGAACAGATTCAAAAGACAAATTAAAATCAAGTAGTTGGTGTATAATTCATAAAATTTAAGTACCACAACTTCCAACGGCTATGTATTTGTCTTCAGTTGTTGAAAGAGCAATTGCTATTTGCTTCTTGTTGTGCCATAAAACTAGGGCATCACTGAGAGTTTTACAAGTTCCACTGGTGCTTTTTATATCACTTTTATCACTTGCAAAATCAGTGTCTGAATATCTAATTAAGTTGAAATGGTATGAGCAAGGATACCATAGTACAATGTCTCGAGTTCCTAAAAGGTATTGGATGATCCTTTCGGCGACAGTCAGATGAGACTCTTTAGGAGTCAATTGGAACCTGGCACACTTACATATGCTGAACATGATGTCTAATCGGCTGGAATCAGATAGAGTAGTGATCCTATCATTCCCCTGTATATTTTCTCATCAACATCCTTACCAGAAATAGTCCGAATCAAGGCTTGTGGATGGACTCATTGGAGTACCATAGGCCTTTTCTTTTTCTCTGCTGAATTTATTGATGAGTTCCTTCATGCAATTGGCTTGACTGATTAAAGTACCTTTGGGAGTTTGGTAGATTTATAATCCTAATAAGAATGTGAGCTCACCCATAAGACTCATTTCAGATTCTTCTTTCATCAAGTTAGCAAAATTCTCACACAAAGAGATATTAGAACTACCAAAAATGATATAATCAACGTAAATTTTCACACTAAGAAGATTTGAATCAAGATTTTGTATGAACAAAGTTGTATCCATTTTACCACTTTGAAAATTGTTATTTAGTAGTAAAGTACTCAATCTCTCATACCATGCCTTTAGACCTTGTTTAAGACCATAGAGTGCTTTTGATAATTTGAAAACATAATTCGTATATGATGGATTTTCAAACCTTGGGGGTTGTTTTACAAAAACTTCTTCATTAATAAAACCTTTTAAAAAGGATTTTTTACATCCATTTGATACAACTTAAAACATTTGAAAGCTCAAAAGCTAATAAAATCTGAATTGACTCTAACCTTGCCACGGGGGTAAAGGTCTCGTCATAATCAATACCTTCTTCTTGGGAATAGCCTTGAGCTACAAGTGTGGATTTATTTCTGATAACCTTACCTTCTTTATTCAATATATTTCTGTAGACCCATCTAGTTCCAATTATCGAGTAGTTTCTTAGTCTTTCAACTAAGTCCAAACTTGATTTCATTCAAAATAGTCCAATTCTTCCCTAATAGCTTCTACCCATGATTCATCTTTGAGGGCCTTATTACTTTTCTTTAGTTCAATTTAGGATACAAGGGCGACATATGTTTGTCTTCTCAATGATGCTCTTGTTTGCACTCTATCTTCTGGATTTTTGATGATGAGTTCATTTGGATAGCTAGCATTATGTTTCCACTCTCTTGGAACACTTGGTTTCACTATTTTTGCTGAGGGAGTCAACTCTGGAAAGTGTGTAGTTGACTTGTCTTGTGATGTCTCAAAGGTTGTATTGTTATTTTCTCTAGATTGTAGATTACTTACCTATTCATTATCAACACTTAAACTCATAGGGGGAGGGAAGGGTCATTAGACCCATTAAATATAATATGCATAGATTCCTCAACACACAAAGTTATTTAATTAAAGTCCCTGTAAGCACGACTATTGGGAGAATAACCAAGGAAAACACCTTTGTCATTTTGTGGATCAAATTTTTCTAAGTTATTCTTACCATTATTGTGAATAAACTATTTTCAACCAAAAGGTTAGAAATATATAAAGCCGGGCTTCTTTTCTCTTCAGAGTTCATAAGGCATTTTCTTTAGAATGAGTCTGATCAGGCATCTGTTGATGATGTGATATGCCGTGCTTACTTGTTCTACCCAAAAATGATCTGGGAGATTATGATCTAACAATATGGTCTTGGTAGTTTCCTGGAGATACCAATTCTTTCGCTCCACTACAATATTTTTCTAAGGAGGTCAAGGCAAAGAAAAATTTTGAGAGTATCCGTTATGAGCACAATACTTCTCAAATGCCTTATTTTTGAATTGTTCTCCGTGATCACTATGAACGTAAGTGACGAGGTATCTACTTCTTTTTGTACCTTTATACAAAAAATCTCAAAGTTTGTGAAAGCCTCATATTTATGAGAAAGAAATATTACCCAAGTAAAACGTCAGTAATCATCAACTATAACAAAAATATATCACTTTTCACCAATACTTACGGTCTTGGTGGGGCCAAATAGATCCATGTGGATTGTTTGAAGAGGTTTGGTAGTAGATACAATATCTTTGACTTTGAATTATGTCCAAGTATATTTACCTAATTGGCAAGCATCACAGATGTGATCCTTTTCAAACTTGAGTTTTGGCAGACCTTTCACCAATTCCAGTCTAGAGAACTTCTAAATGATATGCATACTAGCATTCCCAAGCTTTCTATGCCACAATCAAATATCATTGGTTTGCACAGTAAGGAAAGATAAGGTATCAAAGTTAGGACTATTTAGGACATAAATATTATCAATGCGTTAACCAATGAGAGAAATATATCTTTTGTCATGTTTGACTGATAAATTTTTTTCTTTGAAAAAGACTTTGAAACTAGCATCAAACAACTGACTGATGCTAAGCAGATTATATTTAAGGTCCTCTACTAGATATAATTTAGTGAATTCACATGATGAGCTGATTTTTATGGAACCAACTCCGACGACGTTGCCTCTAGCATTGTCACCGAATCTGACTGATCCCCTATCTATTTTCTTTAGAGTAGAAAAGTTTTATTTCTTATAGCTTTGGTGGACCTATTCCTACAAAACAAAAAAATTAATTTTGTTTAGGTATCCAAGTGGTCTTGGGTCCTTACGGGTTATATGTAATTCATTTGGGCTTCCAAACACACACTTTTAGGCTTATGCCTACAGTTGTAGGATTTGTTCCCTCGCTACCACAGATAAAACAGATAGGTCCTTAAGAGACAAAAAGGTCTTGGCTGATTTAAATGACTCTGATGAGGAACTTAAATCTTTTAAAAGAGTTTGATCTCACAAAACTGTGACTTGGTGTTAACTTAATACTGTTTAATTTTATTTTTACATCATCAAGATCTTCATGACGCAAGTCAATTTCAATTTGATATGATTCAATTTCTATTTAATGACTTCTTTGTTCCTCTTTGAGTTTTCACTTAAATTGAGCTTCGTAACTTTTCTTCTCTTGAGCGATTTTGTTAAATTCATTTATAACTTTTTGATGCTCGTCAGTTATCACATATAAATTGGATTCATCCATATTACAATTATGATAATCGTGTAGTCTTACCTCTCTAGATTCAACTATTGCTATGAAGCACATATTATCAACCTCTATTTCTTCTTTGATTTCATCTTTATCACTCTAAGCTCTAAAATTTTGATTCTTCCTGGATGTTTTTCTTCTTAAATTTGGACAGTTTTGTTTGAAGTTGATAGGCTTTACATAGTGATAACAATGATCATCATTTTTAGTGGACTTATTATTTTTGGCTCCTTGGGATCTTTGCTATCTCTGTCTCATGATTTACCTTACTCCACGATCAATGAGGGCCATTCCTTCACTATTGGTATCTTCCAAAATAACCTCTTCTTTATTTGGAGCAGCATTGAAGGCTATTAGTTTCTTATTTTCCTCTTTGTTGTACCTATTGGTATAATTTCATTCACATACAATGAGGCTACCTCATAGTTCATCATATTTCATGTTATGAAGATATCTGTCTTCCAAAATGGTAGTCTTGGTTTCCTAAATTTTGGGGAGACTTCTAACTAGCTTTTGGATTTGCAGGCTATGTGGATAGATCATCCCCAGTGATTTCAGTTCGCATACAAACTTGCTTAATCTTGAAAACATTGTTTCAATACTCCCATTCTCTTTTATTTTGAACAACTCGTATTCATTGACTAGGGCAGCAATCTTTGACTTTTTGACTTTGGTGGTTCCTTCATAGGTTACCTCAAATTCCTCCATAATTCTTTTGCAGTCTTGCAAGTTGATATCTTGTCATATTCTTCTCCACTAACTGCACAAAGAAGTAAACTTATAGCACGTGTAATAGTTTGGATTATGATGATAGGCGAATTTACACGCCTATAGTGCTATATTTTGCCCATATTTTAGCCAAGTTTTGAGAATAAATTATATATTTCATGCACTTTTAGTCCTTTTTCCTGTAAGTGAGCTAACGAACATGATTAGCAAAGTTTTAGGTATAAATGATGCAGAATTCAGCATTTTATGGATAACTTGATGCCAAAGAAAGCTTCACGAAGGGAGAAAAGGGAGTCTTGGACGCCAAGGACCAAACGTGGCGCATGGAAAATCTGTCCCGGGCTAAAACAACAATTCTGAAGACTTTGGGGACTAGCAGTAATTTTTTAGGATTAGGATAATGATACTTTAACCTAGTAGGATTGGGTTAAGTATTTTATTAGCTTAGTAGGAATAGGATATGGGTATTATAAATACCCTATTTTGCTAGAGATTTTAATAATTCTCATCTGACCTTACAATTCATTCACTACAACTCTTCTAATCCTTCCATTAATTCTACTTCTTATTCTTCTTCTATTCATTTATTCAATTCTTAATTTCCGCAACAAGAGAAACGTTACTTGCAAAGAAAGTCATGCCTAAACGCCTACCACACTTTGCTACACGAAATCTTTATTGTGGTATAACAACAATGTCGATTGTGATTTCCTTCGCACTCATGGGTAACTAAACTTCTCTGTTGGGGTTATGGAAGCCTTATGAGATACTATCTATTGCTATGAGTTTGTGAATCCGTGACACGTATGCTGCTTATATCATTATTCTCTTCATCTTAATGAAAATTCTTGTGGTTGCAAACGCATAGAATACGCCAGTATAGCATTAACTTGTTCGAAAGAAAAGTTATATGTCTAGAAAAGAGATAATGTCAAGATAATAGGGTCCCATCCCCTATTAAAAAGTTAGTGCCGTGACTGGATTAACCTCTTGGAGAATTTGTACCGTTAGATACGCTTTAAGCTCGAAAGAGTTAAAGTGAAATAGTCCTTGTTGAGGTTGAAAGACGCTCGGATTTACCATCGAATACAATTCTCTATGAGCACATGCATGTCTGAATTCCGCACAACTCATAGCCAATAGAGACGTACAACTCATAAGGTGGACATAACCCCAACTGCTCAATTCTCATTGTTTTACAACCTACTAAAAATTCTTTCTTTTTACTTTACTATTTTCAGTTTTTACTTTAATAATTTGGTTATACTTTACAATCCCCCCTTTTACGAGACTTGCACTAAAAGTCTGTAATCTTTGCTTACTTGTTGACCAAGCTATTCCCTGAGGGATCGATACCCAACCTAGTTGGGTTATATATTTGACTACGACCGCTTTACACTCTTACGAGAGCTGTAGATTGAGCGTTATCAAAAATTGGCGCCGTTGCCGGGGAATACGAGTGTCAATTAAGCTTGTGATAATAACTAGACTCTTTGGTCAAAGATTCTCGTACTTTTACTTTTAGTTTTTGTTTTTGTTTACTGCAGGTTTTTATTCAGTGCATGCCCCATACTCGAAGTTCTGGTCAACCGTTATTACCTATCAATCCTGAACTACAACGTGTTGGCAGAATGGAGGCACAACACGAAATCGAAAGGATGGCTGCTCAACAGGAACAGGCGAGATTAGCTGCTCTTGCCGCCACTCAAGTGCATCAATAAAATATTGATAACCCTGGCCGAGCAATAAATCCTGACGACGAGGACCTAGGTGATGATGAATTGCTAAACCCTAGGCATGCTGCTGAGATTGCAACACATGCCAACAGAAGAGATCGTCAAGCTAGGTTTAGGCCTGAACGCCGAGCTATGCAACTAGCTTTCGACGATGATGATGATGATCTTGATGGAGCCGGAGCCACAGGAGCCATAATTCCTCCACCATTAGCGCCCGGAGCCAAGTGATTCAGTTATTGCAACTCAAGGGATTATTTGGTGGACTAGCAGGCGATGATCCGAATATGCATCTCATCAGCTTTATTTCTACATGCAAGTCGTTTGACAATCCTGGCGTTGGTCAGAATGCAATTCGATTACGCCTATTTCCATTGTCTCTGTCTGGGGAGGCAACTCTATGGTTGAATGGGCTGACTCCTGATTCTATTACAAATTGGAGGCAATTGAGAGACGCTTTCCTAGAAAGATTCTTTCCGCCATCCAAAAGAGCACAATTGAGAGATGAAATCAGCAACTTTCGGCAGCTTCCAACTGAAGCCCTTCATGAAACATGGGAGAGGTTCAAGACAAAGCTATAGAGATGCCCAAACTATCACATGACTAATGTTCACCTAATGGAGATACTATACAGAGCCTTGAATTCAATAACTAAACCTGTGGTGGATAATGCGGCTGGAGGATCTTTTATGGACCTCACCTTTGGTCAAGCAAGCAATATGCTAGATCGTATGACGAAGCAAAGTAGAGCTTGGCATACCAGGGATTCTGAGGTAGCAAGCCCCACTTTATCTATTGGCATGACTGCAGACCAAAGGAGAAGAGAAGAAGAACGTGATCAAGATATGGCGCATATGAAAACACAAGTGGATCTTCTTACAAAACATTTATTATCAGGGAAAACCAAAAAAGTGAAAGCTATTGCATCAAAAGAAAGAGACGAATCTGATTCGGAAGAAGAGGCCAACTACTTGAACAATCAGGGGGGTTTCCGAGGTAATACCCAAGGAAACCAAGGTCGGAACTACCATGATAAATCTAGAAACAAGGACCAAGGTAGTTGGAAGAACAAGAATGAAAAGAGTGGTTTGTATGTTCCCCCAGGAAGACGTGACACCACCACATCTAGTTCTGGAAATATGGAAGAGATGATGGCTAAACTATTGAAAGGAGTGGAAGCAACGAGCGCTGGAGTAACGGAGGTAATAAATAATTTGTCCTCCATGAAACAATTAGCTGATTCCTATTCCACTTCAATCAAGCAGATAGAGCAGCAATTGAGCCAACTTTCAGCAGCACTCAATCAAAGAAAGGCTGGCACTTTACCTAGCGACACTGTGCAAAACCCAAGGAATGATGGGTCATGCATGGCCATTACTACCCGAAGTGGTAAGGTCCTGGAAACTTCAGCAAAAGGCAAGCAAGTGGTTGACGAAGTAGTGGACATTGATGATAAGGCGAAAGGGGAAGATGCCGCAGCAGCTGAACCTGACGTCCATAACGTCACCCCTCACGATTTGCAACCTGAAAAAGCTGAAAAATAGAAGCAAGAGGAGAAGAAAGCAATAGAGAGAACAATTCCATACCCACCACCACCTTTTCCCCAAAGATTAAAGAAGGTGGCGGATGATACAAAGTTCAGCAAATTCATGACTATGTTAAAGCAGCTAACCATTAATGTTCCATTGGTGGAGGCACTTGAACAAATGATTGGGTACGCGAAATTTATGAAGGATCTTTTGAAAAAGAAGCGGGCAGCAAGTTATGAGTTGAAAGATGATGTTCATCACTGCAGCGCAATCGCTACCCGATCAATAGTGCAGAAGAAGGCTGACCCCAGTGCTTTCACTATTTCTTGCACCGTTGGATCTTTGAATTTTGCCAAGGCATTATGTTATTTAGGATCCAGCATCAATTTGATGCCACTATCTATCTATAAAAAGTCGGGGTTGGGTGATCCTACTCCAACCAATATGAGGCTCGTAATGGCGGATAGGTTGGTAAAATGACCTGTTGGTATTCTATATGATGTATTGGTAAAGGTTTCTTCATTTATCTTTCCGGGAGACTTTGTTATTTTGGATTGTGAGGCAGATTCAGAAGTTCCCATAATCTTGGGGCGCCCTTTCCTTGCTACGGGAAGTATGCTTATTGATTTGAGAGCTAATGAGCTTTCATTCCGAATAAATGACGAAGTAGTTTGCTTTGATGTGTGTAAAGCAGTGAAGCAACCCAAAGAGCTGAACGTATTCTCGGTGGCTGATGTTTACTTTGATGATGAGGAAGAATCACTTGAAGAAGAGCAAATTATTGATGACCCATTGGCGATTGTGCTCATGAATGGAGAAAGTAAGGATGCTGAAAATTGCGAAGAAGCTATTTGTGCTCTATCAGGATTAGGGACATATCGCCATACTCCCAAGAAGCTGGACCTTGATCTCAAAAATTGACCCACACCACCAGCTAAGCCATCTTTTGAAAAGCCACCCACGTTAGAATTGAAGGAGCTGCGTAGACATTTAAAGTATGCATTCTTAGGAAGCGAAAACACACTTCCAGTCATTGTGGCAGCAGATTTGGGTGAGCAACAAGTTGCAGCTCTCATTGCTATTCTACGCAAGTATATTAGAGCCATTGGATGGACCATTGCGGATATTATTGGTATTTCACCTGGAATTTGTACACACAAGATTCAGCTTAATAAAAAATGCACACCCACCATTGAGCATCAAAGGCATCTAAACCCACCTATGCAAGAAGTGGTGAAGAAAGAAATCATCAAGTGGTTAGACGCAGGAGTGGTGTATCCAATTTCAGAGAGTACATGGGTAAGTCTGGTACAATGTGTTCCCAAGAAAGGAGGCATGACGGTGGTCGCGAATGAAAAGAATGAGCCTATTCCACTTAGACCCATCACCGGATGGAGAGTATGCATGGACTACCGAAAGCTGAATTCATGGACGCTCAAAGATCACTTTCCAATTCCATTCATGGACCAAATGCTAGATCGATTAGCGGGGAAAGGATGGTTTTGTTTCTTAGACGGTTATTCAGGCTATAATAAGATTTGCATTGCCCCCGAAGACCAAGAGAAGACAACATTCACATGTCCATATGGCACGTTCGCCTTCAAACATATGCCATTCGGGCTATGTAACGCACCAGCCACCTTTCAGCGTTGTATGATGTCCATTTTTTATGATATGGTTGAAGATACTTTGGAGGTATTCATGGACGACTTTTCAGTTGTTGGTGAATCGTTTAAAGCGTGCTTGGCAAACCTAAGTATGGCGTTGCAAAGATGTGTAGAATTCAACCTAGTGCTGAATTGGGAAAAGTGCCACTTCATGGTAAAAGAAGGAATCATTCTTAGGCATAAAATCTCTGAAAGTGAAATTGAGGTTGATCGAGCAAAAATTGAAGTCATCGAGAATCTACCTCCCCCACTTTCAGTGAAGGGAGTTCGTAGTTTCCTCGGTCATGCAGGTTTCTATCGGCGGTTCATCAAAGACTTCTCCAAAATTGCGAGTCCATTGTGCAAAATCTTGGAGAAAGATGCAAAGTATGACTTCAATGAAGATTGTTTGAAGGCATTCGAATGCCTCAAGAGAAAACTCATAGAAGCTCCTATCATGGTAGCACCAGATTGGTCTCTCCCGTTCGAACTCATGTGTGATGCTAGTGGTGTAGCCGTTGGTGCTGTACTTGGCCAAAGAAAGGAGAAGCTATTCCATCCTATCTACTATGCGAGTAAGGTTCTGAACGAAGCCCAAAAGAACTACACTGTCACAGAACCAGAGCTCCTAGCGGTTGTGTATGCGTTTGAGAAGTTTCGAGCTTATTTGTTGGGTACTAAAGTGATCATTCATACAGACCATGCAGCTCTAAGGTATCTAATGACAAAGAAGGATGCATAACCAAGATTAATTCGATGGGTTTTGCTGCAGCAAGAATTTGATTTCGAGGTTAAAGATAGAAGAGGTTGCGAGAACCAAGTGGCTGATCATCTATCTAGACTCGAGAACGAGCATGTGGCGCAGCCTGAAATCGAGATTGATGATGCATTCCCTGACGAGGAGATCTTAGCGACAATAATGGAAGGATTACCATGGTATGCCGACTTTGCAAATTTTGTGGTGAGTAATGTGATACCTGCAAACTTATCTTACCATCAAAAAAGGAAGTTTATGCATGATGTAAAACACTACTTTTGGGATGAGCCATATTTGTTTCGACGATGCGCGGATGGTGTTATCCGACGATGTATATCCCATGTAGAGGTGCCTAATATATTGGAAGTATACCACACTTCCCAAGTTGGGGGACATCACGCAGGTAATCGGACAGCAAGGAAGGTATTGAAAAGTAGATATTATTGGCCTTCGATATTCAGAGATGCCTACGACTTTGTAAGAAGATGCGACCAGTGTCAGCGACAAGGTGCTATTTCGAAACACCATGAGATGCCCATGTCGAAAATCCTTAAAGTAGAGCTCTTTGACGTATGGGCTATTGATTTCATGGGTCCATTCGTAAATTTGTTTGGAATGAAGTACATCCTAGTTGCTGTATATTATGTCTCGAAATGGGTTGAAGCAGTAGCGTTGGCCGACAATGAGGGAAAGCGTGTTGTAGCATTCTTGAAGAGAAATATCTTCTCTCGTTTTGGAGTACCACGTACTATCATAAGCGATGGAGGGTCTCACTTTTGCAACAAGCTATTCAAATCCGTGTTGGCAAAATATGGTGTTAAGCAACATAAGGTAGCCACGCCTTATCACCCACAAACTAGTGGACAGGTAGAGGTTTCCAATCGAGAGATCAAGCAAATCCTTGCAAAGACGGTAAATGCTAATAGGAAAGATTGGTCTCGAAAACTGGACGATGCATTATGGGCGTACAGGACTGCATTCAAAACACCAATTGGCATGTCCCCTTATCAACTAGTTTATGGGAAGGCTTGTCACTTACCCATTGAGCTTGAGCATAAGGCATTATGGACTTTGAAGCGATTGAATTTGAATTGGGATGATGCAATGAATCTGAGATTGGAGCAGCTGAACGAGATGGACGAATTCTGTCTCCATGCTTATGAAAGATCAGACCTATACAAGGAGCGGATGAAAAAGTATCATGATCAGCGCATTGTTCGACGAAACTTTCAAAAGGATGATATGGTACTTCTTTTCAATTCCAGACTAAAGTTATTCCCAGGTGAGTTAAAGTCCAAGTGGTCTGGTCCATACAAAGTTATCCAAGCCTACTCGTCTGGAGTAGTTGAGTTGGAAGACAATAATGGTGTTGTCTTCAAGGTGAATGGCCAACGAGTGAAACCCTATATCGGTCCTCTTGACTCGACAAACTATATGGCCATCACTTATCTCGACGAAGTCTAAGTACTCGAGATAGCCATGTCGTGCCGCGACAATAAATAAGGCGCTAGATGGGAGGCAACCCATCGTTTATTGTTTTTCATTTTGTGTCTTTCTTCCGTTTTAGTATGTGTTTTGCTTTTGATAAATAAAAATCCAAAAATAAGAGTCGTTCCACGACCAAAACAAAGGCGCTTGATGGGAGGCAACCCATTGTTCTAATCGTTTTTATTGGTTTTGAGCAAACGTAGGTGCAAGAGGTATAAAACGAGGAGATCGGTTGCAAATTTCGATTTGGACGTATTGCATGTTAAAGGTGGTAAGTTAGGAATGAAGAAGAAAAAGGCTATGGATTGAGAATTACTCATGAAAATATAGGCATCGAACAAGTCTAGGCCTAGGTAAAACTAGGCCACGAACAAGGCAAGGCCTATACTATGGCCTAAGGTCTCGGAATCTAGTGTGCCATAGCATAGGCGCCGCCCATGCTCAAGTATGCCATAGCATAGGCGCCGCCTATGCTAATGCCTTTTGGCTCTGAATCTCATATTCCATGCTAAAGGCGCCGCCTATGCTCACCAAAGGCTTTGCAAAAGGCGCCACCTATGCTCACCAAAGGCTTTGCAAAAGGCGCCGCCTATGCCAAGCATAGGCAAAGCTAAAGGCGCCGCCTATGGTCACTTCTTGTCTCCAGATCCGATTTTAAATGGGTCAAAACCCGACCCAACCTTTTCCTATATATATGAGACTTAGTCTTGAACCAAAAACATATTGGAAACCTAGCTTATGCGCTGCCTATAGCCTCTAAATCCTCTCAAAAATTTTCCTTTTGCTCTATTTCTTCACAAGAACATCATCCAAAGGCATCAATCAAGTAAGTGCTTCTTTGTTCTTCATTTATTTTTCGTAAGTACTACATTACTATGCCTACTATGAATTTTTAATTATTGAAGAAATATTGGTGATGTGAATGTGTTTGAATTGTTGATACACAACCAAGTGAGTGAACATATACGTTAGGATTATCTTAACTTGTTCCCAACTTGAATTTGATTTTGATGCATTGTCATACTCTTGCGGAATTGCTATAGTCATTAAAATTGCATAATCTTGTCACTTGCATACTTACATGTTGGAATGACTTGTTCATCGGAATAGAAATTATAGTTGCCTACTGATATAGGAGGTTGTGATTATGGCTGGATACTATACCTTGATTCAATCCCTATGTAGTAGTCTTGATATAGTCAACATGAACGTATTGCCAAGATTACAAGAAATGTGACTACTCTGATTTTATTGTTGGAATATAGCACCTAAAACGTATGTCGATGAAGTCTGAATAATCGACCACTTTCACTTCACTAGTTTGTGACAACAAACTAAGTGTGGGGTGGTGCCCCTATGGCTTGTTTATAGATTGTATCTATCTAGAGGATGCTAACATGAGCACTATTTCAAGTCTCAGGTACAATGGCACCCAAAGCAAGACAAGGCAAAGATAAGGCTAACACTTCCCAAAAAGGTAAGAAAAGAGGCCGCAAAGAGCAAGGAGAATCATCCTCGATGCAATTACCACGCTGCATGTTTGGAATAAAATGGGTTCTTGAGGAGGAAGCGAAGGAATGGTATAGGAACAACAAGGAAAGAAAATATGTTCATGTGGACTTGATAAACAAGGAAAGCCTAGCGAAGAAAGAGCCGTGAATGTTCGCCAAGATCATGGCATTACATCTTGATTTCATCTTCCGAGACATGGGAGAATATAATCTCGATTTGACAAGAGAATTTTATGCCAACTGGTCACCGAAAACCATAGGAAGCGAGGTCAAGATTCGGGGCCAAGTTTTACAACTCAATGCGGATTTCTTCAACTCCTTTCTTGGCTTGCCTTCAGTTGATCCATCACCATTCAGAGAGCTGTACAGTAGACCTCCATATAGAGAAATTCGACACACACTCTGTGGAACTAGATCCATGGCAAGGTGGAGCAGACATAAAGACACCGGACGACACAACACCTTCCCATATGCTCCTTTGAATAGGGAAGCAAGGATATGGTTGCGCATTGTCAACTCTTGCCTCATTCCAGGGACCCAGTACACCAAGATAACAAGAGATAGAGTGTGCCTGGTATACGCTTTGATGACGAATGTCCCTATCAACATCGCGGCAATCATTCGCTCCACAATGCGGAAAGCTAGGCTACACAAGCGGTCCCATTTCAGTTTTGGCAATCTGTTGACTGCAATCTTGAGGAAGGAAGACATCGAAGAGGAACCGGCTGATCATAAACTCCCACACAATCCGAAGAAGGTTGACCTCACAAAGGTCAAAGATGCTGAATCAACACATGGCGTCAACCTTACTACGGCAGAGAGACATGCTCGGGATGAGAGTTTCTTTCGCCATCTTTATGGCATGACTAGCTTCACAATGATGAGTGGTGGACGTGTTCCAACTGCTGCAGAGCTCCAACAGCTGGATCATGACTATCCAATGAATGTGAATGCAAGGGAGATGTGTGGAGTAGGTACATACTTTGAGGAACCTCTTGATGACGATGTGCCGACCGATGATGAGAGACGAATGCCAGACTCCAATGTGGAAGAGAATTCTGATGACGATGACTCCTATGATGATTCCGACGAAGGGGGTATGACCCCCGACATAGAGGAGGAGTCCAACTGACCAGGTTCTTCATATTTATTTTCCACTGAGGGAAGTGTGTCCCGTTTAAGTGTGGGGTGGTGGTATTTGCATGCTATACTCCTTTATCCGCATTTGCATTTATGTTTGTTTGCTTAGCTAGTTTTTTTTCGTTTTTCGTTTTTTGTTTTTTTAGTAAGCAAAGTTTTTTTTCTCGTTTTAAATTTTTTTTTTTACTTAACTTCGCATGAAATTATTCTAATAGGCAGCATGAGATTATAACAAGAGTTTGTGCTAAAATCATGACTATTGAGACATTTAGGCTCTAATTGTGACTCACTATGTGATATTGTGTGGTGTAATTCCTTCATCTGTTGGGTCAAGAGTCTATACTACTTCCAATAAAGTCGACCATGTGCCTTGTGTGTGTGAGATAATAGTATATTCTGTGCTTGTGGCTGATGCTAGAACTTGCCTGGTATGTGTGTGAAGCGAAAATAAAGAATGTGAGTTTAGGAGATGATTTAGGCATTTCTTTGGCAACCTATAATTGTTTACCTTCTTTTTACCTACCCGTGAACATCATCCTAGTTAACCCCTTTTGAGCCTTTAAGCCTATTTTCTTTGACAGCCTCATATGTAAGCCTAATCCATTTTTTTTCAAGACCATAATTTGATCCAAATTCCTAAGTGCTGTAAATTGAAAGAGTCATGTGACAAAATAAGAGGAAATTGGATGAGTATGATGCTTTAGAATGTATTGGTGCTTGAATTTGTTATGAAAAAGAAGTGCTATCATAAGGGGTATGTTATGAAAAGAAAAAGGAAAAAAAAAACTGAAAAGTTAGTTATGTTTAAAAATTGAAAAACAAAAGAGGAGAAAAGGGGGGGTAGAATAAAAGAAAGTAGAAAGGTTGTTTGAAAGAAAAGTGTTAATGACATAATGTGATGTATTAAAGTGCTTAGGAACATAGTCACTATTTTTGGCCAAAATAGTCCTACCCATCCCTTAGCCTACATTACAACCATCAAAAGATCTATTTGATCCTAAGCTTAGCATTCTGACATTTAGTGGAGCATTACACTAAGGGCAAGCCTATGGACATCAGTTGCTGCATATGAATTCCTTGTAAGAGCAAAAGCAAGGATATTTCTATACCCATGTTTGAAAAATATGCTATACTTGTGAGTGAGTATGGGTAATATATTGTGAGACACACATGGTTGATGAGTTTTGGGTAGTGGTGTATGATTCTCTGTACCTTAACTTTTGGATATGAATTAACTACCATCACGAGTCTATGCTAGAGGTTAAATTGTTTCTACTAATGATTGGAAAACTACTCTTTGTTGATAATTGTTGTGCTTGTCTTGACGAATATTTTGTGTTGTTACTGTGAAACCCTAAGTTAATGTTTAGAAGGACATGATAGTTTGTTCGAGGACGAACAAAGCTTTAAGTGTGGAGTGTTGATGATAGACGAATTTACACGCCTATAGTGCTATATTTTGCCCATATTTTAGCCTAGTTTTGAGAACAAATTATATATTTCATGCACTTTTAGTCCTTTTTCCTGTAAGTGAGCTAACGAACATGATTAGCAAAGTTTTAGGTATAAATGATGAAGAATTCAGCATTTTATGTATAACTTGACGCCAAAGAAAGCTTCACGAAGGGAGAAAAGGGAGTCTTGGACGCCAAGGACCAAAAGTGGCGCATGGAAAATCTGTCCCGGGCTAAAACAGCAATTCTGAAGACTTTGGGGACTAGCAGTAATTTATTAGGATTACGATAATGATACTTTAACCTAGTAGGATTAGGTTAAGTATTTTATTAGCTTAGTAGGAATAGGATATGGGTATTATAAATACCTTATTTTGCTAGAGATTTTAATAATTCTCATCTGACCTTACAATTCATTCACTACAACTCTTCTAATCCTTCTATTAATTCTACTTCTTATTCTTCTTCTATTCATTTATTCAATTCTTAATTTCCGCAACAAGAGAAACGTTACTTGCAAATAAAGTCACGCCTAAACGCCTACCACACTTTGCTACACGAAATCTTTATTGTGGTATAACAACAATGTCGATTGTGATTTCCTTTGCATTCATGGGTAACTAAACTTCTCTGTTCGGGTTATGGAAGCCTTATGAGATACTATCTATTGCTATGAGTTTGTGAATCCGTGACACGTATGCTGCTTATATCATTATTCTCTTCATCTTAATGCAAATTCTTGTGGTTGCAAACGCATAGAATACGCCAGTATAGCATTAACTTGTTCGAAAGAAAAGTTATATGTCTGGAAAAGAGATAATGTCAAGGTAATAGGGTCCCATCCCCTATTAAAAAGTTAGTGCCGTAACTAGATTAACCTCTTGGAGAATTTGTACCATTAGATACGCTTTAAGCTCGAAAGAGTTAAAGTGAAATAGTCCTTGTTGAGGTCGAAAGACGCTTGGATTTACCATCGAATACAATTCTCTATGATCACATGCATGTCTGAATTCCGCACAACTCATAGCCAATAGAGACGTACAACTCATAAGGTGGACATAACCCCAACTCCTCAATTCTCATTGTTTTACAACCTACTAAATATTCTTTCTTTTTACTTTACTATTTTCAGTTTTTACTTTAATAATTCGGTTACACTTTACAATTCCCCCTTTTATGAGACTTGCACTAAAAGTCTAGTAATCTTTGCTTACTTGTTGACCAAGCTATTCCCTGAGGGATTGATACCCAACCCAGTTGGGTTATATATTTGACTACGACCGCTTTACACTCTTACGAGAGCTGTAGATTGAGCGTTATCAGATTACCTTTTGTTGTTCTTTGGTGACCTTAAAACTTTCAAAGTATTGTATGCCAGTACTGCTAGATTCTTTGTCTTTGTCCTTTTGATTCTCTTTAAGTCCTGGAATCGACTTTGGACCCTTCTTGATGACAACCTAGGCTTGGAAGTCATTTGATTAGACAAAAATTCTAAATCTACTTTTCCAGTAAGAATAGTACTGTCCATTAAACATATGGTGGTCTTGTGGAGGATTGACCATCCTGAAGAAGAGCATCGGGAATTTAATAATTTGCCATTTGATATTTGTTCACTTGGAGTTAAGAACCACTGTCGGCGATACATGCTCTGACACCAATTGAAATTTAAGAGGTGAGGGGGGTGAATTGAAAATTTTTCGTGAGCCAACTATTGGCTCCTTACAGTCGACTCTCCTGCAGATCAGTACACCTCTCAAAATAGATTAGGTTTGAAATAATCAAGCAAATATATAATTGAATTTAAATTAAACACATAGAGATTTATCCTGGTTCGGGCTTGAGTACAATGATGGGAAACAAGTTTCAAAGACTTATTTTGTTCTTTAAATCTTGTGAAACAACTTCAGTTTGTGTTATAAAGTTGACTCGATCCTACTCTTTATACAATAATCGTAAACTAAGAGTTACAAAATTTTGTGAGGCTAAGATTGAGACACTTTGAGATTGTTCTTTGAAGTTGCGTAACCCTTGTCTATTTTGTCTTCTTTTTTAGTCTTCGAATGCTACTCTTCATGAGCAAACCCAAGAGATTTCTTCTCAATCAAGTATTGGAATTTATTCCTTGATTAAGGAATCTAGCCATATGATATGTCCATTTCAGATATATCTTTATACAACTTTTACTCACATTTATATCAAATATATCCATGATATTTTCTTCCTTTTGGTCTTGTAGTGATTGATGCTTTTCCAAGTTTATTTGTTATCTTTTCTTCCTTTTACTTCATTGTGATTAATCTGATCTACCGCAATTCTGGGACTAGGATTCTCCTTCCATTTGTTCTTCTTTTAATTAATTCACTTAGATGCCACGGATCATGATTTGATGTCCTTCTATTCCTAGAGCCGACTTTCTTACTTACTTTCTTCATCCTTCCATTATTATCAGTCTTCCAATATCCTGCAAATATCCACTCATTAGTTTGTCATTATTAAAATATTAATTCAAGAGGCTAATATTTTATTTTTTTATTTGTAAATGGTGAATACTAATGTGAATAGAGTTAGAGCTGCAAACCCATTCTAGCAGCCCTAGCTATGTAATCAATTATTAAAATACAAGAATAAAGAAAGGGTAGAGGAAGAAAAACAGGGAGGGCAACATCTGCTGGGGTGGATCTTAGGCAGTAGCTGACCAGGGCTATTAGAATTCAGTGACCCCCCTAAGATCATTATAATGAGGTTGATGAGATATTTAAGGATGTTGTAGAGTAGGATAAGGTGGCCAATTGGGGGTACATCCTATCCTCGATAACTTCTAAGATGATTCAATAGGGGTTATATTTTTTGAATAGATTAGCTAATACCAGAGCCATTTATACTTGCCTATTTATTGATTTTTAGGTGTCTAACCAACTGCTATAGTTTCTTTTAGAATAGGTGAGGCCTTAGGACTAAAATTTTCCCTTACTCGATGTTAGGTTCTGTTATGACTAGGGCTGAGCATGACATGTTGACCAAGTTCTGGGGGATTAAACCTCCTAATTTTGTTGGCTCTAAGACGAAGGATGCATTTGAGTTCATGTTGATTGTTATTAAAGGCTGCATAAGATACATATTGTTAAGTAGAATGTTGTTGAATTTTTTACTTTTTAATGATAAGGTAATGCCAAGCAGTGGTAGAGAGCATATATGGAGTGTCATTCACCAACTTTGTCTCCTTTGGCGTGAGATTAGTTTCATGCCCTATTTTTGACGAACTATGTGCTTGATACTTTTATGATCGTAAGAAAGATGATCTTTTGGCCCTTGAGTTGTACAATATGTCTTCTGCAGCCTGTGAGGCCAAGTTTCATCCATTTTTTATTATACCACTCAGTTACCTGGTATAGAGGATAAGAGGATTTGGTTCTTCGTGAAAGGCCTAAACATTGTCTTGTAAGTTCTGACTATTCATACAAATTCTATTCATAAGACCTATAATAAAGTTTTTGATTATGTGAAAAAAGTAGAGGAGGTGAAGCAAGTTGGTCAGGAAAAGGTGTTAGTAAAGAAGTCCCAAAATGAGCATAGCTTTGGCGGTTCTTATTCCAGGGTTCATAGCCAACATGCCTATTTATCTCACCCTTTCAATAAACTCTTCTAACTCATACATGTAGTTATTCAGGGGCTATTCAACTATCCTAAATTGCTAAAGGATAAGGGGCTTCTTATTCTTAGGCTAATAGGCCTTCTCTTAAGCAAATTTATCATACTTGTGGTGTTGTGGGGTACTTTAAGAGAGTTATCCATTGAGATAGGCTTGCGTGTAGGTCCAACAGTAGACTAAGACTGTGGTTTCTACTAGTGAAGGCAAGGTAAGGGTTGTCCATATGGTGGGAGGGGTAATAATCAGAGAGGTCATGGTGTAAACTAAGGTAATGGTAATTCAAGGAAGGATTGTGCATAACTCACTAAAGAAGTTTTTGACTTGATGATATAGCTCACTGTTATGCCTTTTCAGGCAAGATTAAGGTTGAGGAATGTGATATTATCATTACAGGTGCTATTTTTGTCTATGAACAGATGGCTACTATTTTGTTTAACATGAGTTACACTTAATCTTATGTATTTGTTAGATTTTCTTTTAAATTAGGCTTGATTTGTAATACCCCTGGTTATTGGACTCTGTAATTTATGGAGTGTTATCAATACTACTATGACTACAACTCAGGTAATGTCATTATCGCTCATCACAAGTTGTAGGGTGGGACTCGTGGTCTCACCAGTGAGGTTGCCTAAGGTTTCTTCTTTGATCACGACTTCTCATGAGTCATTAGGTCAGGTAATGAGTTGTAGAGAGTAAATCGCGACCATAATAGTGAAGGGCAAGGATTTGGACCATCAAAGTAATGAGTCCAGGCGACGACTTATGGTCAGACTGCCTCACGAGTCGTTACCAGAGTTGTAGCTACTAGGCCTAATTTTCTTTCACATTTTCATTAAGGTATCTTTGGTATTCCTCTATCTATACACTATTCCCCATGACTTAAAAATATCTAAAGGACCCTTTTAACATCAGTTATCAAATTAAACCCTCACTTCTCTCCTCTTAAACTCCCAAAGAAAAAGAAAATTAGGGTTCATAAGAGATTCAATCTCCAAGATTCAAAACCTAGATTTCTTATAAATTGTTGTGTGTTTCAGGCATGTCTCTTATCCCTAACTTATATTTCATACCATGGTATAAACAAATTCAATGTTCATGTGATTTAAATGTTGGGTGTGAAATTGAGTTGATGGCTTTTCAATGTTTATTGTTGGAATTATTTTCCCTATGATTTAAATGCATTGTTCATACTAAATGACTTTTGGGGATGAATTGGGGAAATATGGTATGGTTTGTAAAGGGGGACATGGGTTCCCCCAAATTGATGGATTCTGGTCTGAAACGGGTATTAACCTTAACCCACTTTGCAAATTAATTTTGGAACAAGGACAATTGTATGGCTTTACTTGCTCTTCTAAACAATTTCATTGCATTAAAGGCTAAACGAATAAAAATGGTTTTGAAATGCTTTAGTGGCCATGGTTTTAGATTAAAATGGAACTTGGGAGTCTAATGGTTAAACGGATTGTCTATGTCATAATGGAATCGGCTTGCAAGCATAATTAGTACGACGATACCATGACAGTAAATGCCTTAATAAATAACTCCCAGGTTAATGGTTGGGATTTTGTGCAAATATCTTAGTATGGGCTTAAAGGGGGTTGTGTAGCTCATTGTGACGATGGAGGTCCCGGGGGGACCAATACTAGAAACCACATTTGCCGATGTGGGGGTCTATATGACTGTATGCATGGTTCACACATTATATATTTTTTAAATGGTTAATGCCTTGATGGCTTTATCCCTTTATGGGATTTTCTGCATTTCATGCGGCTAATACACACTCGGCCCTTTTAGTAGGGGAAGATGAACCCATATAGCTTGTTCCCTTAGGACAGATAAAGTTACACAGTCTAGGTTAGTGGTTTTAAACTCGCATGTTCATGACCCTTTTACCCAATCTCAACATTTTATATATGTATAAATAAATGTGTGCTTGCCATTTAGGATGATTTTAGACATGACATTGTTTTACCACTTTTCCTGAGTTACATGCTAGTGCTTATCCCACTGACTGTCCTAGGATGCTACATTATTTCATGATGTAGGGCTTGAAGATTTTTCTGTTACCCCTATGCAACATTAGGTAGTGCCGTTATCCATTGAGTTGATGTGAAGTGGTGAGGCTCTACCTTTTGGAAATCTTTTCCATTTTATTAGATTTTCTTTTGGATTTTGGTAATTAAAGAGTTCCACTATCATAGTCAGGGGCATTTCCCGACCTAATTTAATATTCTGGTTTTAGAGGATTTTTGGACAAGTTTGGGGTTATTTAGTTATTATGTTTGACTTGTATTCTCTTTTTTAATTTCATATACATATCTCTCATTGGTTTGGTTTTCTTCTACTTTTATATTTATTATACACAAGTGGTTAGGTTAAGAGGGTGGTCTCTGGCCCACTGTCGGGTCGAGATACCCATCACAACTAGGCCCTAGTTTGGGTTGTGAGAAGCATGGTATCAGAGCATGCTTTTAGGGTCGTTAGATTTCCATAAAGCTGTGTTTAGTAGAGTCTTTGTTATGGGTGTGTAGCATACCACACTTATAAGAGGGAGGCTACAAGTCATTTAGGAATATTTCCCTTTCTTATTTTTATTTTGGGATAGAGTCTGCTGTTTTAAATTCTCCTAACTCTTCTTTTACTTACATTTCACATCATGCCTCCCCAAATATCTGATGTTCATAGAAACTTTGCTGGACTCTCTGTTCTACCCAAGGAAAATGTAGAGAGGACTTGCCCTATTTCTGGAGTATAAACCCAGTCTAGGGTCCCTACTCCTGACTGTACTACTCTATCAGTCCCTACTAGTTCTCCTTAGGCTACCTGGGCTGGTGATACTTATGATCAGTTGCCTCAGGGAGATATTTCTATTGTAGAGTTCCACCAGTCTATTCATCTTCTTACCCAACTAGTGGCCTCTCAATATTGTTAGTCTAATCGTGTTGATTCTATTTCTTATCCATCTGATGTTACTTGGGTTGGCCAATTTGTAAGGTTGAATCCCCCATTCTTTACAAGCTTAAAGGTTGAGAAGGATCCTAAGGGGTTTATTGATGAGATTGAGAATATTTTTAGAGTAATGCATGCTGCTGATGTAGAGGGTGTGGAATTTGTTACATATCAGTTAAAAGATATAGACTACCAGAGGTATGAAGAGTGGAAACAATCGAGAGGTTATAATGCTGAGCCGTTGATATGGGATAAGTTTTCATATACCTTTCTTGATCATTTCTTTCCTCAGAAGTTGAGGGAAGCTAAGGCTGAAGAGCTTGTAAATTTGAAGTAGGGTAAGATGAGTGTGATGGAGTACACCCTGAAATTTTAGTAATTGTGTTGTTATGCTCCAGAGTTGGTGTCTATCATGAGCTCTAAAATGAGAAAGTTTTCTTCTGGTCTGTACAGTGACTTGGTATAGGAATGTAAGGCCATAATATTAAACCATGATATGGTATCTCCAAGCTAGTGGTTTACATGCAACAGGTAGAAGATGAAAAGAAGAAGTAGGAAGAGACGGGAGAGAGGTAGAATAAGAAGTTAACATAGTTAGAGTAGGGTACAGGGCAATAGAATAGTGGGAGATATGATAGGCAGTGGACCAAGAAGAAGACTTAGGGAAGTTTATATTTATCAGCGAGTGCTCCTTATCCTAAGTCAGCTGGTGAACCTGGTTTTTAAGCTAGCAACGGTCCTAATACATAGGGTGCCCAGTCTTAGGCTAGTGAAGCTCAGTCAGCCCCACCTTATCCTTCTTGTCATTTTTGTGGGAAACTTCACTATGGATATTGTGAGAAGGGAAGGAATCGGTGCTATAATTATGGTCAACTTTGTCATATATAGCGAGATTGTCCTTCAACCAAAGTTTCCACTGGAGCTAATAAGGTTCTGATCAATATTTCTTTAACTTTGGCTCCTAAGGGCGCTACTTCTGGTATCGATACCGGCCGAAATTCTCTTTATGCACTTGCTACTTGCTAGGAATCTGAGGCATCTCTTGACTTTGTCACTGGTATGTTACAACTTTTCTTTTATGATGTTTATTGTTTGCTTGATCTGGGTTCGACCCTTTCTTATGTGACCCCTTATATGGCTGTGCACTTGGATTTTGGTTTGAAGAGTATTTTTGACCCTTTTTCTATGTCTACTTTGGTGGGTGATTCTATAGTTGCTAAAAAAAATCTATAGGGGTTGTGTGGTGTCCATCTTTCATAGAAAGACATTGGTGGATTTGATAGAGCTTGACATGGTGGAATTCACTATAATATTAGGGATGGATTGGCTTCACTCATGCTATACTTGAAACACCCTAGTTTTTACGCTTGGAAATTTCCTGATTTTGACCTCTCTGTATATCATACGACTTGTGATTATTTTTGATATGGGTATGATTTAGGATCTTGGTCATATATTACATAGTGTGGTTTTGGTTGTTTTCTGTCCAAGATATGAATGGACACCATACAAGTCGTATGGAGATGGTACAAGTGAGGAAAGCCACTCGTATATTTCTCAGTGTGTCAAGCCCTTGGTAGACTGCCTAGGGTACGATTCTAGGGTACTAATTGTATGTTGTGGATACAAGTTGGCCTATGAAGTTGTATGTTGGAAAAGATTGGAATCCAACATTCTGTTTAGGGTACGAGAGGTAGGTACCACTTGTATGTTGTGTAGGTGAGTTGGATAGGGAGTCGTACCCTCCTGCGCACCTTTTTAGCTTTTAAGCTGAGGTTATTTTAGACATTTACCACCCTGAGACACTTAATACTCGACATCTTAAAACATATTTTAGCCTCTTATAACATACTTTGAAACATCAAATTACTCCTAAAACTCACTAAAAAAGATTGACCTAGGGATTTTTTCAAGTGTTCATCTAGAGGCTCAAGAGTCAAGTTCATTCTGTGAATCTTCATGAATAAGGCATGTGACTCTTTTCTCATTGTTAGTTCATGAAGATCATGTGTTTAAAACTTTGTTTATGACTCATTAATAGTGGTTTTAAAAATCAATGTTGAGGGTTTTGTTGCAAATTTTTAAGTATTGTTTACTCTTTGTTTTAATTATATTTATACATATTTTAAGGATGGTTTTGCACATGTGGGTGCTTGGTAATTATGGTTTAACAATTAGGTACTGGTTCATCCTAAACTTGACTATTTTTACCTTGCTCTTGGTCTTGATAATGGTATGCCCTCAACATGTTTGTGAAAAGGTCTAACATAATAAACTAGTCACATGTTAAATTGTATTTTGAACTAAGGCATTTGCCCAATAAATATGAATGGTTGGTAAATGGTTTTGTGAATGCCTTGTTGGCCATGTAATAATTTAAATTGTAACCTTAGTGGTTTAATAGTCTAAAAAGGATTTGAGTCCTTAAATATTAAATTAATTTATTTCCTTATTAGAATATGGGTTCGAGTCCCTAAACTTTGAATTGAATTGGTGTCTTTCTTAGACAATGGGTTCGAGTCCAAAAGTCAAATGAATAATTGATAATGGTAATGGCATATTGTACACTTGAAAGTGGTGTTGGTATGATGATACCAATGAAGTGCCTTTGGTAAGTAATTGGATTATTGGTTGTGTATGTGAAATGATATTTTTAAATTAAGCTTTGAAGCGGGATGTGTATATGAGCCATGAAAGTGGAGTTTGAATGACTAACAGTGGAAATCGCGCTAGACGGTGTGGGTGTCTTTATGACCGGGTGGTTTGATTCTCATGAATAAATATATGAATTAGATGTTTGAGTCACCCATAATACATTTATTGGTTCTTAAGTCACCTTAATTATGCCGAAAGGTTCGAGTCCCCCATATAGGTATATAAGGTTATGGATACTCTCTGGTTTATGTGGCTACGCGCACTTGGGCCCTTCCACCTAGGGGAGAGATGGGCCCATATAGCCCGTAGGTGCCTTGATATATGAAAGTTATGCTACACAACCCTGGTTAAGGTTTCCAAAGTGTATGCTAATCTTGTTCCCTATCCCTGCATGGTATATATGCATATATATGTATTATTGGTTATGTGAATTGTTTGATTGGTTTTGAACTATTGGCATTATTTTAACCTTCTTCTTGAGTTACATGCTAGTGCTCTAACCGCTTATCATCTTTGATACTGTATCCTTGTGCGATGTAGGGACTGGTTATACTATTACCTCTCCTACTATCTTGAGTTGACTTAAAGTAGTGAGCTTTCATACTTCGAAAGGCTCTATTTGTTACTTTGTGGTTTCTTATATCCTTATTAGATTAGACATAGATATTGGTTTTTAGGATATGGTCGGGGGCATGTCTCGATCGGATACTCTTGTTTTATTTTAGAGGCTTTTTATGGAGAAACTGCAGACTTGGGTATGTTATGGAATAGATAAGGATTTAGTTATGTTATGGTTGTTAGTTTGTTATTGGATGGTTTGACTTGTTTGGGTTGGTTTGGTCATGGTTATAGACTTACCCAGAGTTATTTTATTTTGAATTACTCTATCGTGGTTTTATGTTGGAATTCACCTAATTCAGGGTACATACTGGATGGTTAGATTGGGTAGTGAGGTGATCTACGGTCCTTCTTTGACTTGAGATACCCAATATGACAAGGCCTGGGTTCAGGTCATATAAAGTTGGTATCAGAGCCTAAATTCATGGTTGGTTGGGTGTTCTCAAAGCTGCGTCAAGTAGAGTCTCCTTTATGGGTGTGTAGCACACCATACTTATAAGAGAGGCTATGAGACATTTAGGAGTGTTTCACTTTCTTGTTATCTTGCTTTGAGCTATAGAGTCTAAGGTCTTGGATCCTTCTGATTTCTGTTTGCTCATCTTTCATATCATGCCTCCAAGAAGATCTGATGTTCATGACAACTCTTCTTTCCCAACCGAGGATAATGTAGATAAAGATCATCCAACTTTTGGAGTCTAGGACTTGTCAAGGGTTTCTATATCTAACTATCCTCATAGGGTCCACCTATCCCCACTGATCCTACTTTTGAGGGTGATACTCATACTTAGTCGCCTCAAGAGGAGGCCACTAATGCTGTGTTTCGTCACTCTATTACCCTATTGACTTAGTTAGTAGCTTCTTAGTCTGAGTGCGATACTCCTATTACTCTATCTTTTGAGGCCACAAGGTTTGTCCAATTCATGAATTTGCATCCTTCAATGTTTATTGGTACAAAGGTTGAGGAGGACCCTTAAAGTTTCATTGATGAGATGGAGAAGATTTTTTTGGTTATGCATACTTTGGAGGTTGAAGGTGTTGAGTTTGCTTCCTACTAATTATAAGATGTGGCGTACCAGTGGTACGAAGAATGGAAATAGTTGAGGGGAGAGAATGCTGGTTCTGCCTTATGAGAGGATTTCTTTAGTGGATTTTTGGACCGCTTCTTTTCTCAGGAGTTAAGGGAGGTAAAACAGGAAGAGTTTGTGAATTTGATGCTAGGTAGGATGTCAATCAAAGAGTATTCCTTGAAATTTCATTAGTGTCTAGGTATGCTCTTGACTTGGTCTCTCTCATGATGGATAGAATGCATAAGTTTGCTTTGATATTTTTTGGTGAATTAATCCTTGAGAGTAAGACTGCCTTGTTGATCAGGGACATAAACATCTCCAGATTGGTTATGTATATGCAATAGGTAGAGAAAGAGAAGAGGAATCAGACTAAGTATAGTGAGTGGCAAGGGAAGAAATTTAGGCCTTCTAAGTAAAGTAGTAGAGATGGTGGAAAGTGCCATAAAAAAGTGGGGGAGTTTTGTTTTTTTCTCCACGGCTAGTGCTCCTTACCCGAAGCCATCGGGTGATCGTCGATCTAAGAATGATGGTGGATTCCGAGAATAGGGTGCGCAATCTCAGGCTAGTGGGGCCCAGTCGACTCTATCTCACCCTTCTTGAAGATTTTGTGGGCGGTCGCAGCATGGGTTCTGTAAGGAAGGGAAGAATATATTTTTTTATTGTGGTCAGATTGGTCAAATGCAACATGACTGTCGTTGTAAAATCGCTTATGGGGATAAAAAGGTCCCTATTAGCTCTTCATTTGCTCTTGCCAAAGGGTGCTATTTCTACATCTATTTCTGCTTCTGGTACTAGCATTGGATGAAATCACTTATATGCTCATATGTCTCATTAAGAATCTGAGGCATCTCTCGATATCGTTACTGGTATATTGAAACTCTTCTCTAGTGATGTGTATTGTTTACTTGATCTAAGGTCCACTCTTTCTTATGTGACCCCATTTATGGCTATGCATTTTGGTTTTGGCCCTGGGTTTATTTTTGATCCTTTTTCTATATCTACCTCGGTTGGTGACTCTGTGATTTCTAAAAGAGTCTATAGGGTATGTGTGGTATTTGTTAGTGGTAGAGAAACTCTTGTGTATTTGATAGAGTCAGATATGGTTGACTTTGATGTCATATTAGGGATAGATTGGTTGCATTTGTGTTATGCTTTCCTAGATTGTTGGACCCATAAGGTCATGTTTAAATTCCCTAATGAGTTGATCATTATATGGGAAGGGTGTGTGATTGGTGGAGATAGTATCTTAAAGTACCAAGGAAGGCTATGTGTTCTCGATGTAGATGATTTGCAGGAAGGGATTTTGGCAGAAGCGCATGGATCTCATTATGCTATTCAACTTAGTTCCACGAAAATGTATCATGATCTTAAGGAGTTCTATTGGTGGAATAATATAAAGTTAGATGTGTCTAACTATATGGCAAAGTGTATAGTGAGTCAACAAGTGAAAGGTGAGCACATAAGACCCGAAGGTTTGTACCAAGAGATTGAGTTTCCAGAGTGGAAGTGAGAGGTAATTAATATAGATATTATTATCGATCTTTGTCGGTCTTAAAATCAGTGTGATTCGATTTGGGTCTTCCTGGATAGGATGACCAAATCCATTCATTTCTTGCCTATAAGGACTAGTTTTTTGATGTAGGATTATGCTAAGTTATATCTTGCGGAGGTTGTGAAGTTGCACGATGCTCCTATTTCTATTATTTTAGATTGTGGTACTCCGTTCTCATCTTATTTTTGGAGGTTGTCTTAGAAAGGTTTGGGGACTAAGGTGTGCCTTAGTACCGCTTTCTACCCACAGTCGGATGGACAAGTGGAGAGGACCATTTAGATATTGGAAGATATGCTTCATTCTTGTGTGATTGACTATGGTGATAGTTAAGTTCACCATTTACCGCTTATAGAGTTTGCTTATAATAATAGTGATCACTCTAGCATTGGTATAGTTCCTTTTGAGGTGTTGTATAGTAGGAGATATCGTTCTCCTATTGGGTTGTATAAGGTTAGTAAGGGTAAGATGTTTGGCCCTAATTTGGTTTACCAAGCCTCTAAGAAGGTGAAGGTGATTTATTATAGATTAGAAGCCACTCAAAGTAACCAAAAGTCCTATTCTAATGTAAGAAATAGGGAGTTAGAGTTTAAAATTGGTGATTGGGGGTTTTAAAGGTGTCTCCTATGAAGGGAGTAGTGCTATTTTGTAAGAAAGGGAAGCTTAGTCATCGGTATGTTGGTCCGTACTTTGTTTTGAAGAGGGTTGGGAATGTTGTGTATGAGTTTGAGTTGCCTCCTAGTTTGATCTCTATTTATCTGATTTTCCATGTCTCTCTATTGAGAAAGTATGTAGGTGATCTTTTATCGGTTGTCCCTTTTGAAGGGTTGGGTATTTTAGATTCCTTATCTTATGAGGTAGTCCCAGTTGAGATCTTGGATCGTCTAGTTTGTTGATTGAGGACGAAGGATGTGGCTTTGGTAAAGGTTCTTTGGATGAACCATAATGTTGAAGAAGCTACTTGGGAGGCAGAAGAGGACATAAAGTCAAAGTATCTGCATTTGTTCCCCATTTAGGAAATTCATACTTGAGGTATGCGTTGTTCTTAATATCCATGTTTTATGTTTTTGATAAAGGAAATGGTAGTTCCTTAATGTCTTTGTTTTCTAGTATTGGTTAAAGGGATATTTGATGGGTAATAATGTGTTAACTCATGCTTGTGCTTGCCTTAACTAGTCATTCGAGGATGAATGATCCTAGTAGGGGAGAATTGAAACACCCTAGTTTTGATCCTTTGAGATTTCTTAATTTAGACATCATACGACTTCTGCTTACTTGTCATATGATGTGGGTATAGTTTAGGGGTCTTGGTCGTATGGTATCAGTGTAGTTTTGGTTGTTTTCTGTCCAAGATATGAATAGACACCATACGAGTCATATAGAGATGGTATGAGTAGGAAAGCCACTCTTATTTTGCCTAGTGTGTTAAGCCCTTTGTAGGATACCTTGGGTATGGTTCTAGGGTACTAATCATATGTTGTGGATACGAGGTTGCTTCTGAAGTTGTATGTTAAATAGGATTGGAGTCCAATATTTTGTCTGGGTACCACTTGTATGTTATGTGTACGAGTTGGGGGGGAGGAGTCATACCCTCCTACGTATATTTTTAGCTTTTAAGTTGAGGACATTTTAGATATTTCCCACTCCAAAACCCTTAATACCCCATTTCTTAAAACATATTCTAGCCTCTCATAACATTCTTTGAAAGATCAAATCACTCCTAAAAATTTCTCAAGAAGATTCGGCTAAGGTTTTCTTCAAGTGTTCATCTGGAAGATCAAGAGTCAAGTTCTTTCTGTGAATCTTCATGAATAAGGCATATGACTCTTCCTTCATTGTTTGTTCATGAAGATCATGTATTTAAAGCTTTCTTTACGATTCATTAATGATGGTTTTGAAAACTAATGTTGAGGGTTTTTATACATATTGTTTACTCCTGGTTTTAATTGTGTTTATACATGTTTTAAGGATGGTTTTGCACATGTGGGTGTTTGGTAATTGTGGTTTAATAATTGGGTAATGGTTTATCCTAAACTTGATGGTTTTTACCTTGGTTTTGGTCTTGATAATGGTATACCCTTAACATGTTTATAAAAATGTCTAAGAGAATAAACTAGTCATGTGTTAAATGGTGTTTTGAACTAAGGCATTAGCCTAATGAATATGAATGGTTGGTAAATGATTTTGTGAAGGTCTTGTTGGCCATGTAATGACTTAAATTGTAACCTTGGTGGTTTAATTGGCTAAAAAGGGTTTGAGTCCCTAAACATTAAATTGATTTATGTCTTTATTAGACAATGGGTTTGAGTCCCTAAACTTTGAATTGGATTGGTGTCTCTGTTAGACAATAGGTTTGAGTCCCAAAGACAAATGAATGATTGGTTGATTAATAATGCTAATGGAATATTGTACGCTTGCAAGTTGTATTGTTATGACGATGCCAATGAAAATCCTTTGGCAAGTAATTGTCTTAATGGTTATATATGTGAAATTATGGTTTTAAATTGGGCTTTGAAGTGGGATTTATAGACGATCCGTGAAAGTAGAATCTGAAGGACTAACATTAAAAACTGTGCTAGCCGATACGAGTGTCTTTGTCATTTGGTGGTTCGAGTCCCTTGAATGAATATATGAATGGGAGGTTTGAGTCCCTCATAATACATATATTGATGTTTAAGTCACCTTGATTATGCTGGGAGGTTCGAATACCCCATATAGGCATTTACAGTTATGGATATTCTCTAGTTCATGCAGCTACGCGTACTTAGGCCCTACCAACTAGGGAAAATCTGGGCCCATATAGCCCGTGGGTGACTTAATATATGACATTTATGCTACACAACGTAGGTTAAGGTTTTCAAAGTTCATGCTAATCTTGTTCCTTATCACCACATGGTATATATGTATATATTGCATTAGTTATGTGCATTGGTTGATTGGTTTTAAACTATTTGCTTTATTTTATCCTTATTCTTGAGTTACATGCTGGCGCTCCAACCGCTAACCATCTTCGACGTTGTATCCCCATGCGATGCAGGGACTGGTCATACTATTACCCATCATGCTCAGTGACTTAGATTCATGGATAGCTTGAGATGACTTAAAGTAGTGAGCTTCCATACTTTGGAAGGCTCCATTTCTTTCTTTGAGGTTTCTTATGTCTTTATTGGTTTAGACTTGGATATTGGCTTCTGGGCTATGGTCGGGGGCATGTATCGATCAGATATTTTTATATTGTTTTAGAGGCTTTGTATGGACAAACTATAGACTTAGGTATGTTTTGGAATGGAAATGGAATTTTTTATGTTATGGTTGTTAGTTTGGTATTGGATAGTTTGACTTATTTGGGTTGGTTTGGTCATGGTCATGGACTTACCATAATGTCATTTTAACTTGAATTATTCTATTATGGTTATAAGTTGAAATTTACCCGACTCGGGGTACATGTTGGTTGGTTGGATTGGGTCGCGGGGTGATCTCCGGTCCTTGTTGGACTTAAGATACCTAATACGATAAGGCCCAAGTTTGGGTTATTTCAATGCTTCTTTGGGTTATAGGACCCTAAAGGTCAGTTTTCATTTTCCTAATGAATCAGTGATTGAATGGAGGAGAGTTCCTTAGTCCCTAAAGGGAGGTTTATTTCCTATCTTAAAGCTTAGAAATTGATTTCTAAATGGTGTATATGTCATCTAGCTTGAGTTAAGGATTCTAACTCTGAGAGTCCTTCTTTGTAATCTGTACCTGTAGTTAATGAATTCGCAAAAGTTTTCCCGATGATCTTCCCAGAATTCTGTTTGATAGGGAAATAGATTTTAGGGTTGATCTTCTACTGGATGCCCATCTAATTTCCATTCATCCTTATAGGGTTGCTCTGACTAATTAAGAGAGCTAAAAGAGCAATTAAAGTATCTTTTTGATAAAGGCTTTATTCGTCCTAGTGTGTCTCCATGGGGTGCTTCTGTATGTTTTGTGTTAAAGAAAGATAGGTCTCTTTAGATGTGTATAGATTATCATCAGCTGAATAAGGTTATAGTGAAGAATAAGTATTCTCTTCCTAGGATTGATGATCCTTTTAACCAGCTTCAGGGTGTATATGTTTCTCTAAGATTGATCTTCGTTTGGGCTACCATCAGTTTAAATTTGGGAGGTTAATATTCCCAAGACTACTTTTCAAACCTGGTATGGTCATTATGAGTTCATGGTTATGTCATTTGGATTGACTATTGCTCTGGCTGCATTCATCGATCTTATGAATTAGGTTTTTAGGAAGTTTTTGGACTATTTGATATAGTCTTCATTGATGACATCTTGGTGTACTCTAAGAGTGAGGAAGATTATGCAAATCACCTCTGAATTGTGTTGTAAACTCTTAAGGATTAGAAGCTATATCCAAAATTTTCTAAGTGTGAGTTTTGGCTGAATGTTATGACTTTTCTTTGGCATGTTCTTTCGAGTGAGGAGATCAAAGTGGATCCACAAAAGGTTAAGGCTGTTAAGAAATAGCCTAGACCCACAATTCAAACTGACATTAGGAGCTTCTTGGGCTTGGTTGGGTATTATAGGAGGTTTATGGAGAGTTTCTCTTCTATTGCTGCTCCATTGATAAAGTTGACTTAGAAAAAGTTTAAGTTTTTGTGGTCCGATTCTTTCTAGTTTTGAGAAGTTGAAGGATAAGTTGACTTTTACGCCAGTTTTGACCCTGCCTAAGGTATTGATGGGTTTGTTTTATTTTGTGATGTGTTCCGTGTGGGTCTGGGTTATGTTTTGATGCAGCATGGTAAGGTTGTAGCCTCTGCATCCAGGTAGCTTAAAGTTTAAGGAATTACCCAACTCACAATCTAGAGTTGGCGGCGGCGTTTTTTTCTTTTAAGATTTGGCGTCATTATCTTTATTGGGTGCATGTGGATATTTATTCAGATCATAAGTTGTTACTCAAATAAAATCTTAGGAAGAGGTGGTTGCTCGAATCACTTAAAGATGATGACATAAGTTCACACTACCATCTAGGTAAAGCTAATGTTGTTGCTGATGCTCTTAGTGCGTTGTCTATGGGAAGCTTATCTCATGATGAGGAGGATAAAAGTAGTTCGGTGAAGGATATTCACTGGTTGGATAACTTGGGAGTTCATCTCTTAGACTCTCAGAATGGGGGAATGATTGTTTAAGAAGAGGTTAAATCATCTCTTGGTGTAGAGGTGAAGGAGAAACAAGTTTTGGATCCCATACTTATATAGATTAAGGATGATATGTGCCAGCAGAAGGTTATGTCTTTTGAGATATGGGGAGATGGTACCTTGAGGTATTAAGAAAGGTTGTGTGTTCTTGATGTTGATGGTCTGCACGAAAGGATTTTGACTGAGGCCAATTTATAGTTCATTCAAGTTTGATTAAGATGTACCATAACTTTAAGGAGATCTACTAGTGTAACAATATGAAGAGAGATATTGACAATTTTGTAGAAAAATATATGGTTTGTTATCAATTTAAGGTAGAGCACTTGAGGCTGGGTGGAATATCTTAAGAGATAGAGTTGCTTATGTGGAAGTGGGAGATGATTAACATGGATTTTGTTATGGATATTCCATGGTCTCACAATCAATAAGACTAAATTTGGGTTAATATGGATAGGATGACTAAGTCTGCTCACTTCTTACTTGTGAGGACTAACTACTCAGGAGAGGATTAGGATAAGTTGTTCATTTAGGAGATTGTGAAATTGCATAGTGCATCGATATCCATCATTTCAAATCTAGGTACATATTTTTCTTCTCACTTTTGGTATTTGTTTCATAAAGGTCTGGGTACTACGGTGAACTATAGCACCGTTGTTTACCCTCAAATGGACGGATAAGTGGAGCATACTATTCAGACGTTATAGGATATGATAAGGGCATGTGTAATTGATTTTAAAGGTAGTTGAGTTGATCATTTGCATCTCATTGAGTTTGCATACAATAACAGTTATCATTCTAGCATTTAGATGGCTCCTTTTAAGACACTATATGGTAGGAGGTGTAGGTCTCATATTGGGTGGTTTGAGGTTGGTGAGACTAGATTATTTGATCCTAACTTTGTTCATCAGGCCACGGAGAAGGTAAAGGTATTAGAGAAAGACTTAAGATTGCTCAGAGTCGTTAAAAACCTTATACAGATATGAGGCAGAAGGAGTTGGAGTTTGAGGTTAGTGATTGGGTGTTCTTGAAAGTTTCTCCTATGAAAGGAGTCATAAGTTTTGGAAAGAAAGAGAAGCTCAATCCCCGTTATGTTGGCTTGTACCAAATTATGAGGAGAGTAGGGAATATTTCTTATGAGTTGGAGTTGACCATGAGTTTAGCTTCCATTCATCATATTTTCCATATGTCGATGATGAAAAAGTGTGTGGGTGCTTCTTTTGATTATTCCTGTAGGGGATGTTGGTATTTCAAATTCCTTGTCTTATTAGGAAGTCCTGGTGAGAATATTGGATAGGCAAGTTCGTAGGTTAAGAACTAAATATATAGCTTTGGAGGAATCAAAAGGTTGAAGAAGCTACTTGGGAAATAGAGGAATATATGAGGGCTGAGTACCCGTCCTTGTTCCCCATGGTGGATGAAGATGCTTGAGGTATGGTTTTCATTCTCATTATTATGGTATTTTGAAATTTGTCCTTGGATTCCGTTTGTATTTCTTCTTGTTTTCATGTCAAGGGTGGCCTAAATTTTCATTTGGGGATGAATAATCCTAAGGTTGGTGGGGGGAGGGATAGTGTAATACCTCTAGTTGTTGGACTCTAAAATGTCTGAGTGTTATCAACACTAGTATGAATATAACTCAAGTGATGAGTCATTATCGCTCTACATGAGTCATAGGGTAGGACTCATGGTCTTACTAGTGATGTTGCCCAAGGTTTCTGATCTGATCACGACTTCTCATCATGAGTCGTTAGGTCAGGTCATGAGTCATGGAGAGTGACTCATGACCATGACATTGAAGAGCCAAGATTTATACCCTCAGGTAACGAGTCCAGGTGATGATGACTTGTGGTTAGGCCTAATGAGTGGTTACCTGAGTCGTAGCGACTAGGCCCAATTATCCTGCATGTTTCATTATGGTCTATTTGATCTTTTCCTACCTATACATTATTCCCTACGACTTAAAAAACATCTACAGGACCCTTTTAACATCAATTATCAAATAAAAAAATCACTTCTCCCCTCTCAAACTCCTAAAGTAAGTGGAAACTAGGGTTCATAAGGGATTCAATCTCTAAACTTCAAACTCTGGATTTCTTCTATATTCTTGTGTGTTTCAGGCATGTCTCTTATCACTAACTTATATTTTACATCATGGTAGAAATTAATTCAATGTTTAGGTGATTTAATTGTTGGGTTTGAAATTGGATTGATGGCTTTTTAATGTTTATTGTTGGAATTGTTTTCCCCATAGTTTAAAGGCATTGTTCAAAGTTTAAAGGCATTATTCATACTTTGATTAATGAATTTTGGGGATGAATTGGGGAAATACGGTATGCTTTGGAAAGGGGGACATGGGTTCCCTCAGATTGATGAATTTTGGTTTGAAATTAGTATTAACCTCAACCCACTTTGCAAATTATTTTTGGAACATGGGGAATTACATGTCTTTACTTGCTCTTCTAAGCTATTGGATTGAATTAAAGAATAAATGGATAAAACTAGTTTTGAAAGGCCTTGGTGGCTATGGTTTTGGATTAAATAAAACTTGGGAGTCTAATGGTTAAATGGATTGTATATGACATAATGAAATTGGCTTGCAAGCCTATTTGGTATGACGATACCATAATGGTAAATGCCTTAGTAAATTACTCCTGGGTTAACAGTTTGGATTATGTACAAATATTTTAATTTTGACTTAAAGGGGTTTGTGTAGCTCACCGTGAAGGTGGAGGTCCCCAAGGGACTAATAATGGAAACCACGTTTGCCGGCATGGGAGTCTATATGACCGTGTGCATGGTTCACACAATATATATTTTTACAATGGTTAACGCCTTGGTGGCTTTAGCCCTTCCTTGGATTTTCTTTGGTTCGTGCAGCTAACACGTACTGGGGCCCTTTAAGTAAGGAGAGTTGAACCTATATAGCCCGTGGGTGCCTTTAGGATGGATACAGTTACACAATCCAGGTTAATGGTTTTGAACTTGCATGTTCATGACCCTTTTACTCTATTCCGATACCTTATATATGTATAAATGAATATGTGCATATGGTTTATGCTGATTTTGGACATGGCATTATTTTACCACTTTTCCTGAGTTACATGACAATGCTTAGCCCACTGACCGTCCTAGGATGCTACATCATTTCACGATGTTGGGTTCAAAGACTTTTCTATTACCCTTATGCAGTGTTAGGTGGTGAGGTTGTCCATTGAGTTTCTGTGAAATAGTAAGCCTCCATCTTTCAGAAAGATTTTCTATTTCATTAGGTTTCCTTTTGGATTTTGGGAATTGAAGTGTTCCATTGTCATGATCGGGGGCATAGCTCGACCTAATTTGATATTCTGATTTTAGAGGCTTTGTGGAAAAGTGTGGTGTCGTTTTGTCATTGTGTTTGAATCGTATTCTCTCTCTTGATTTTATATACATATCTTTCATTGGTTTGGTTTGCTTCTACGTTGATATTTATTGTGCTCAGGTGGTTAGGTTATGTAATACCACGAACTTTCCTAAGCCTAATTTCATCTCTATAAGATTGAGAAATGACTTCCAAAGTGAGTAACGTTAGAATCATATAGAATTCTCCTAATTTTGACTTTTTATCGTGTGGGAAATTGAATTATCTTTCCAATGATATAAGATTCGCCCGAATTCAATAACCAGGTAAGAAGTTATGGCTAATTGAAGTTTCTGTCATAAAGCACCGTCATTCAGACCCTTAGCGCATTGTGGAGAAGAGTAATATCCCAATTGTCAGTTTCCAGTAGCCTAGCACGATTGTGGCACGTCGTGATGAAGTTTCAGGTCCCAACCAGTAGGACAACACGATGATTCAGCATCGCGGTGACCCTTAGATTCCCATATGTCAATTTCTAGTGAGCTACCGCGATAGTGGCGCATCGCGGTGGCCCATAAAATCCGTCTTCCAGTTAAATTTGTCCAGTTTTGTCAAGGGTTAAAAGAGGGGTATTTTGGACAATTATCCTATCCCCAATTCGTCCAAAAAAATAAAATCTAGCATATTACAAAGCTCTTTATGCCCTAAATCCTCTTTCACTTCAAAATAAAAACCCTAAGCATCCAAATCCTCTTCCAAGAAACTCAAGAGTTCACCATAGTTTTTACAAATTGAGTCAAGATTCAAAACCCCCAAGTGAAAAGCTTCAAGAACCCTTATTCAAGAGTTCCAATAACATCTCAAAAGCAAGTTGTTCATCCAAGTTTATCAATCTAAGTTTTGTGGGGTTTTGAACAAGGGTAATCCTTTCACCTTCGTGCCCAAAGACTTATTTAAACTACAATTTTCTGCAATTTATGAGATTTTACATGAAATTGAATTGGGGATTTTCACCCATTGTTATTGGTTGATATCTTTTGATGTTACCCATGAATTGAAAGTCTAATGACATGGTTTTTACATGTTTTCTTGAGAAATTAAAGCTGGGTTTATACCCCATGATTTTAATCCTTGAGAAGTTAATAGTTGTGATGTTTGAAATACTGAAGTATATGAGTATGTTGATATTTTGATATAAATTTCTGTAACTTCCAGATTTCTACATGAATTATGAATCTATATGCTATCTATTATGCTTTTGATGAGTTCTAACTTGAGATTGAATTATGGATTATTAAGCCCTACTTGAGACTTGAGATTTTATGAATTATTGTGCTATAAGCACCCATGATTTGAGTATTCTGAGATTATTGAAAAATGTTTTGACCTAATGGTCATTGAGTTTTGAAATCCTTTCTACTACAAGAGATTATATATTTGATTATTGGATTCGTGGTGAACCATGGGATTATTTCTAAGAGTGAATTTTTCCAGATGAGCGCAGAAAATCTTAATGGAGTAGTATTTAGCACCGAGCGAATAAGTTACTATGGTTTCTTACCCCAAAACTATGTGCTACTGTAGGTTGGGCCTGAGGCCAAGTTTATGATTATCATTGGGCCTAAGGCCGAGTTGATATTGGGCCCGAGGCCGAGTTTGTTTAGTGATCACTGCACCTAGTTTATACTCCCTGGCAAGAGTATGATGCCTCTCTCCAAAGTGAGGTCTCTTCCTTAGGAGGACAAAATGTTGGACTCCATGTAGCTTGCATGGTTTATGTCGGTTAAGAGAACCTCCCTAAACTAAAGTATTTTCCATTAAGATAGAATATTTTCCCTTAAAACTAAAGCTTTGAGATAAGATACTTTCCTTTAAAACTAAAATACTTTCCTTTGGTATGAGTATTTTTCCCCTAAAGCTTGAAATGAGATATTTTCCTAACGTGAATGAAATGCTTTCAAGTATGTTCCAAAGTTATATGATTCTAAATTCCAAGTATTTGAGTTCAAAAGAGTTATTCTTGAGCATTGAAGAAGTTTTACTCTACGTGAGACATATGCATGAGTTGAAAGTATTGTTTAAAGTTTACTTCAGCCTATGAGTAATGAGAATATGAGAAGAGTACAGATTTTAAAGCAAAAGTAGAATGACTCACGAGATTTGTACTATATGCTTCATTATACATGATTTATGAGATTCAGATTTCAGCTTTTACTCAATCTATGTGAGTCATTTATATCAGCATGCAGATTTTCTGTAAAGATTGATCATAATGTTTATTTAAATGCATACACCCCCATATACTCAATACATTCCCAAGTGCTTATCCACATATATGTCTATGTGCTACATTGTCTCATAATGTAGGTACAAGTTGTAGTATGTGCAGTCAAAATTAGACAGTTGCAGATTCTAACCAGCAAATGATGAGTCCTCCTATTTTGAGGACTTCAGTTAGATTCACTATTGTTCTTTACTTTTTTATTCTTGAGTATTGATTAGTGATAGTTGGGGTTGCGTCCTTGCTATCTATAGTTAGTATTGGTAGAGGCTTCATAGACAGTTAGTAGAGTTAGTGTATTTAGTTTAAGTTTTCATTGAAAAAACAGAGTTATAATCCTATGAATTCAGTTTTGTATTGATTAGATTCAGAAAAGAGTTATCTTTCGCTGATATTGTACAAATATATGCATTTTATTCAGTTGCTTATGAGTTTGCCAGTAGAAGGGTTAGCTTGGGGTCACTTGTGACCCTAAGCACCACGTGACATCTCGGGACTCTTTTTTAGGGCATTACAAACTTGGTATCAAAGCCAGGTTTTTAAGTGTCCTAGGGTGTCTGTGAAGCCGTGTCTAGTAGAGTCTTGCGGATTAGTACAGAGATGTTTGTACTTTTCTTTGAGAAGCTATGAGGCATTTTGGAAATGTTTTCGTTATTTCAAGTCTCAGATCGTGCTATAGAAAGATTCTCTAAGAAACTTATATAGATTTTCATCTTACTCTATTACGAATATCTCTGCCTTATTTTCAAGGTATCAGAAATAGTCATGCTTAAGTCTTTACTGATAAAGCTTTCTCAAAAAATCTCTACAGATAGTAATGGGATTGTAAGCGAGCAATAAAGTATCCCACAGTGCTTTTGAGTTTTGACGATTGAAGTATTTTATTTATGTTTATGAAAGTCGTGCGCTAAGCCCAAGTGAGAGGTTCTTTTAGATTCCTCCTCAGAGTCCATAATGTAAATCTATACTTTTTTATCCTTGCATTATTCTTGGGATAGCATGATCAATAAGTTCCAGTTCCTTTCCTGACAATGCTCTTAGACTTCCTAGCAAGAAGTTTCAGAAGTCTCTCAAAGCTGCTTGAGAGGGGCCTTTGGGTGTATTATAAGCCCCTCAAGTTTAAAGTTATGTCTTCATTCTTATGAGCCATTCAGTTAAGACAGAGTAGATTTGTATTCTTAGATCATTGAATATTAGGTGTCAGATTTCTATCTCTTGTAATCTTATTATCATTATGTTGTTGAAAAATCAAAGTCTAGTGAAGCTGTGTGAGGCCTATTTTGATACACTAGCAATATGTTGTTCATCTTGTTGTACTTGTGTTGGTTGGAACCGGGGGTTTAGAGGTGTATTGGCAAGAAGGGTAGTAAGTGTGATTTATTGAATATATGTATAGACGATATCCTTTTGCATATGATTGAGTTAGTAATGAAGTGATATATCCTGGTGTGCTAGTTTAGTAGAAGGTAAAGAAGGAGTTATTAGTTGAGGTGAATTATTGTTTTCTTGAAGTATGAAAAGAGTTGTTGACGGAGTTTGTTGTTCTAGAAAAGTATAGGTTATTGATGAAAGAAATTAGTGGATGAGTGTTGTTAATTTAGGGTTCCCTGAGATTGCAAGATGGAGTTTAGTTGAAACTTATAGAGCTATGAAAGAAGTTTAGGTGTATAGATAGGTATTTAGTAAGGATCTATGGACAGAGGATGTGTTAATGGATTATGATTAAGATAGGCCATATAATTATGATCAATTATTGTTGTTATGAGGTTTGAGTAGGCTAGTATTTCTTGATGTTTGTTTTATAGTTTCCAAGTGAGAATTGTGTGTGAGGTAGGGTTGTAAATCATGTTGAGCACTAGGAATTAAGTTTGAACAATTGGTAGTCATAAAGGTGGATGTGATGATTTCTTGGTTTAATTTACTATTTATAGGGAAGTGATCTAGTAGGCTTGAATAGTGTATACAAGATCTTAAGTTTATTTGATTCGTAATCGAGTCTAATGTTGTATGTATGATGTAGAAGTATGCCCAAGGTGCTATGGGGCGGCATTAGTTTTGAGGGATCATTGTATGTGGTGGAGTTAGTAGTACCATGGATATGCTAGTTGGATAAAGACTAGTTAGATAATAATGATGTTCTTGATAGCTAAGTTAAGAAGCTATGATTATGATTAAAGATGTTGAGACTTTTAAGTATGATTTTGATTCTCATGGTTTGGAAATGTAAGTTTATAGGCGTGATATGGGTAGGCTATGACAGAAGTAGTATGGTCCGTCAAAGGTTTTGAAGTATCCATGTTAAGTATTAGAAATCAATTTTTAAAAGTTTGAAGATTCAGCCAATAGAAATAAGAGTTGAAGCACTAGATGGTGTGCACTTCGACTATGGGGATGCTCATGCAGATTCAAAGTTAGTAAGTGTTCAAGTATTATATGATGACTATCGGGCCGTTATTCGAGCTAAGTTCTATTATTCATATGTATTGTTATATCCCAGACTCTAGAGTAAAGTGATTTCAGTTTAGACTAGAGTGTATATAGTGGTTCACAGACTTAGAGTGATGGCTTAAATCTAAGGGGGAGATGATATAACTAGTAACTGAGTCAAGCTTTTAGATTCTAGTAGATATGCCAATAAGTTGTAGTATAGCTGTGAGAAAGATTGATGCTTGAACTAATCTTATTTCAGTATTTTCAGTGGTCCCAATACCTACTCATGCTTTACGTGTTAGTTCCATGATCTTAATTTATGTTCATGCATATTATAGAGAATTATGTACTCTCCTAGTTCCCAAAAGAAGGATTTCCAGTTCTTTCAGCAGTTGGAATCACATTCCATAAGTTATGAACTCTAAATCTGGGTCATATAGCTCATGACTCATGCACTCAAGCTTTATGGTATGTTCAACTCAATTGCTCAAGCAATACTTTTGATGAGAAGTGAAATTCAAATTTATATCATGCATATCCTCGGGTTAGACCTCTTTGATAAGTTCATGATGTTAAATGCTCTATTTCTCAGGCCTCAGATAAGTGCCCAAATTACACATAGTATCCCTTCATGCTACAGGTCCTCGTGTTTTAACCTTTCAGTGACCTTTTCCTTAGGTCAAGAATTATGATGACGAGCAGTTGCATAGATAGGAGAAAGTAAATGGATCATGTTGGGGAAGATGGTCGTATGCTTGCTTTATGTAATTCTATGAGTTTGAAGAAGTATTGAGTGAAGTGTTTGTATATGACCTGGTTAGTTCAGAATATGTTATGTATGTCTTCTTAAGAGTGGTGCATGACAGTTGTTCTTGGTAAAGGTTTGTAGGTTATGACAAGGGCGTTTTATGGGAGTGTGTTTAGAAGTGCATGTGTGGTTATAGAAGTAGGCTTGAACATCATGTTTGTATATATCTGGATAAATACACTATATGTTAGTAAATGTCTAGTATGAGGTTGAATATGGTTGTTGGAGTGGTAATGAGAATTTTGCATGAGATGAGAAGTTGTGAAGTGCAAGGTGTGTTGAATTACGGTCCAGGCTAGTATTACAGTGTTATGTGGTGTATCCTATGATGGTGGGTTAGGCTTTAAGATAGTGAGGGAATTTAGTTCAATTTAGACATGAGTAGATGGAAATATAAAGGCCATGTGAGAGTTAGAAGATGAATAAATGAGTATGGTCTTTAAGGGAAAAAATAGTTGAGAGAATATTTTAGAAGTATGTCTAAGCTTGCTAGTAAGGTGTTGCATTGCCTAAGACCCAGAAATTCTATCCCAGTCTCTGATTCAAAAGGGTCTATGTTCCAAGCTACAGAGTTGTAGAAATATTGTAATCTCTTATTCAGATCCCTTTTTCAGATCATGCCCAAAGTTCTTTGCTCCCTCATATCGTTAGAACTCCCTAGGAGAGTGTTGATAAAATCCTTCACTAGAGTATGAGTATCTAGTATGATTCAGTTTGGATAGCCAACAGTCCATTTTAACAATTGGACGGATAGATTTCTATAGTTTTCCATTTTTCGAACTAGTTTTGTCTTATTACGTGAAGTTTCATAAGTACGGTCATTCTAGTAAATAGTTGTTCGAACCCATAAAAATTTTAAAATTCAGCTCAGTATATGTATCAGGCATTAGTTTCAGAATTCAGATATCTAGTCATGATTCAGTGCGTAAGTATTCAAGGAACAATCTTCGTTTTTCAAGTGTTCCAGCTCAGACAGTGTAATACCCATTTTGTAATCTTAGCCTCATTTTCTCATGATTTATGCCTGCATAAACTATCACTTCGCCATCTATAAGTACGATCTCACCATGAGCGCATAAATCAAGTTCTAAACTCTCAGCATGAATCAGCTCCTTATGATAAGTAAAGACAAATTCAGTCGAAGGTAATAGTCTTCCTTCATTCAGCTCCTTCCTAATCAAAGATTCAGCTATATAGTTATTCTTATTATAAGTTCGTGCACTCACAGAAGTACTTACAGTTTTAGAATAACGTAGAACCAGTTTAACAAGTTATTTCAACTGTGCACCCTCAGTTTTCCTCTATATTCTTAGTCTAGCTAGCCACATTCGAGGACAAATGTTCCCAACGGGGAGATATTGTAATTCCCCGAAGTTTCTTTAAGACTAATTTCATCTCTATAAGATTGAGGAATAACTTCCAAAGTGAGTAATATTTAAATCATATAGAATTCTCCTAATTTTGACTTTTTATCGTGTGGGAAATTGAATTATCTTTCCAACAATATAAGATTCACCCGAATCCGATAACCAGACAAGAAGTTATGGATAATTGAAGTTCCTATCATAAAGCACCATCATTCATACCCTTAGCACGTCGCGGAGAGGAGTAATATCCCAATTGTCAGTTTTCAGTAACCTAGAGCGATTGTAGTGCATCGCGTTGAAGTTTCATGTCCCATCCGATGGGATAACGCAATGACTCCGTGTCGCGGTGACCCTCAGATTCCTATTTGTCAATTTCCATTGAGCCACCGCGATAGTGGCGCGTCGCGCTGGCCCATAAAATTGGGCTTCCAATTAAATTATTCCAGTTTTGCCAAAGGTCAAAAGGGGAGTATTTTGGATAGTTATTCGACCCTCAATCCGTCCAAAAACATAAAATCTAGCTTATTACAAAGCTCTTTATGCCCTAAATCCTCTTTCTCTTCAAAACAAAAATTCTAAGCATCCAAATCCTCTTCCAAGAAACTCAAGAGTTCATCATAGTTTTTACAAATTGAGTTAAGATTTAAGACTCCCAAGTCAAAAGCTTCAAGAAGCCTCATTCAAGAGTTCTAATAACATCTCAAAAGCAAGTTGTTCATCCAAGTTTATCAATCTAAGGTATATGGGGTTTTGAACAAGGGTAATCCTTTCATCCTTGTGCCCAAAGGCTTATTTAAACTATAATTTTCTGTAATTTATGAGATTTTACAAGAAATTGGATTGGGGGTTTTCACCCATTGTTATTGGTTTCAAGCTTTTGATGTTACCCATGAATTGAGAGTCTAATGACATGATTTTTACGTGTTTTCTTGAGAAATTGAAGATGGGTTTATACCCCATGATTTTAATCCTTGAAAAGTTAATAGTTGCAATGTTTGAAATACTGAAGTATATAAGTATGTTGATATTTTGAGATAAATTATTATAACTTCCAGATTTCTACATGAATTATGAATCTATATGCTATCTGTTATACTTTTGATGAGTTCTAACTTGAGATTGAATTATGGGTTATTAAGCCCTACTTGAGACTTGAGATTTAATGAATTATTGTGCTATAAGCACCTATGATTTGAGTATTCTGAGATTATTGAGAAATGTTTTGACCTAATGGTCATTGAGTTTTGAAATCAACTCTACTATATGAGATTACAAATTTGATTATTGGGTTTGTGGTGAACCATGATATTATTTCTAAATGTAGATTTTTACGAGATGAGCGCAAATAATCTGAAGAGAGTAGTATTTAGTACTTAGCGAGTAAGTTACTACGGTTTCTTACCCCAAAACTACGTGCCACCATAGGTTGGGCCTGAGGCTGAGTTTATGATTTTGATTGGGCCTAAGGCTAAGTTGATATTGGGCCCGAGTTTGTTTAGTGATCACTAGACCTAGGTTATACTCCCTGGCAAGAGTATGACGCCTCTCCCTAATGTGAGGTCTCTTCCTTAGGAGGACAAAATGTTGGACTCCATGTAGCTCGTATGGTTTATGTCGGTTAAGAGAACCTCCTGAAACTAAAGTATTTTCCATTGAGATAGAATATTTTTCCTTAAAACTAAAGCTTTGAGATAACATATTTTTCTTTAAAACTAAAATACTTTCCCTTGATATGAGTATTTCCCCCCTAAATCTTGAATTAAGATATTTTTCTAACATGAATGAAATGCCTTCAAGTATGTTCCAAAGTTATATGATTTCGAATTCCAAGTATTTGAGTTCAAAAGAATTATCAGTTCTTGAGCATTGAAGAAGTTTTACTCTCCATGAGACATATGCATGAGTTGAAAGTATTGTTTAAAGTTTACTTCAGCCTATGAGTAATGAGAATAAGAGAAGAGTACATATTTTAAGGACAAAGTAGAATGACTCATGAGATTTGTACTATATACTTCATTAAACATGATTTATGAGATTCAGATTTCAGCTTTTACTCAAGCTATGTGAGTCATTTATATTAGCATGCAGATTTTCTATAAAGATTGATGATAATATTTATTTAAATGCATACACCCTCATATACTCAGTATATTCCCAAGTGTTGATCCACATATATATCTATGTGCTTCATTGTCTCATAATATAGGTACAAGTTGTTGTATGTCCAGTCAAAATTAGACAGTTGCAGATTCTAGCCTGCAGATGATGAGTCCTCCTATTTCAGGGACTTCAGTTAGATTCACTATTGTTCTTTACTTTCTTATTCTTGAATATTAATTAATGATAGTTGGGGTCGTGTCTTTGCTATCTATAGTCTGTATTGGTAGAGGTTTCATAGACAGTTAGTAGAGTTAATGTATTCAGTTTCAGTTTTTGTTGTAAAAGTAGAGTTATAATCCTGTGAAATCAGTTTTATATTGATTAGATTCAGAAAAGAGTTATCTTTCGCTAATATTGTACAAATTTATGAATTTTATTCAGTTGCTTATGAGTTTGCCAGTAGAAGGGTTAGCTTGGGGTCACTTATGACCCTAAGCACCATGTGACATCTTGGGACCCTTTTTTGGGGCGTTACAGGTTAAGGGGGTAGACTCTATCCCACGGTGGGTTTCAGATACCCATCATGACTAGGCCCTGGTTCAGGTTTGATCTATGATACATTAACTCTTTTATTAGTGTATCTACTCTAGTTTGAGACTTTGTAGTAGTGACCAATGTGTATCGTGCATGTTTTGTTTTGTTCATGGGTTCTTATAGACTTGGGTAGATTTAATAATCTTGGATATTGTCGACTTTAATATTATTCGAGGTATGACTTGGCTATCTCCATATCATGCTGTATTAAATTGTAATGCTAAGATAGTGACTTTTGAGGTGACAGAACAGATAAGCTACTGTAGGAAGGTGTGTATAAGCCTAAGTCTATGAAAATTGTATCTTTTATTTGGGCTAAGAAGTTAGTTGGGAAAGGGTGTTTGACCTTTTTAGCATATTTCTAGGATGTTAATGAAGGATCTCATTCTATTGAGTCAATTCTTGTGGTGTTGGAATTTTAGGAGGTGTTTTCCATAGATTTGCTTGGTATTCCTTCGGGACTGAGACATTGATTTGTATATTGGTTTAGAGTTGGCACTTACCCCATTTCTATTTCTCTCTATCAAATGGCTCTAGTTGAGTGGAGAGAACATACTTAGTTTCATGAGATACTTGATAAGGGGTTCATTTGTCCTTGTGCTTCTTCTTGGGGTGATCCTGTGTTATTCTTTATGAAAAATGATTGTATCCTGAGAATGTTCGTTGACTTTAGGCAGTTGAATAAACTTACCATTTAGAATAAATATCCTTTGTTTAAGTTGACGATATCTTTAATTAGTTACTGGGTTCTTCCATTTTCTCCAAGATATACTTAAGATCATGTTATCACAAGTTAAAATTTGGCCCAAGGATATACCATAGATAGCCTTTAGGACTCAGTATAAGCATTCTGAGTTTTCGGTGATGTCTTACAGCTTGACTAATGCGCTAGCAGTTTTTAAGAGCTTGATTAACAATATCTTTAAGTCATTTTTGTATTCTTTTGTTATTATTTTTATTAATGATATTCTGGTTACTCCAAGAGTAAGGAGGAATATGCAGTTCATCTTTACATTGTGTTGAGGATTGGAAGAAGAAACACTTGTATGCTAAGTTCTCAAAAGATGAGTTTTGGCTGTCTTCGGTTGCCTTCTTAGGGCATATGGTTTGGGAAAAGGGGTGATGGTAGATCCCCAAAAGATTGAGGTGGTTAAGAGTTGGGTTTTGCTTAGCTCTGTGACCGAGGTTAGATGTTTCATGGGTCTTTCTAGTTATTATTCCAGGTTTGTCAAGAATCTTGCATATATTGCTACTCACTTAACAAGGTTGACTTAGAAGGAGGTACCATTTGTTTGGTCGGATAAGTGCGAGGAGAGATTCCAAAAGATCAATACACGTTTTACTCTATCTTTCACTACTAGTTGAAGGTAAAGATTTCATTGTATTTTGTGATGCTTCACTCTCTAATTTAGGTGTTGTATTAATGCAGGGCAGGAGTGTGATCGCCTATGCTTCAAGGAAATTGAAGCCTCGTGAAAAGAATTAGAAACCTATGACTTGGAGTTAGTAGCAATGGTCTTTGCACTTATGATTTGGAGGCACTAACTTTATGGAGTTAAGTGTGCAGTGTTCATGGATTATCATAGTTTGCAACATGCTTTCACTCAAAAGGATCTGAATTTGAGGCATAGAAGGTGGATCCGAGTAAGGACAATATGGTGGCAACGCGTTGAGATAGAAAGCAGTAAGTATGGGAAGTCTAGCCTATTTGAAGTGTTGAGATGACCTCTGGCTAGGGAGTTTTAGATTGCTACATTAGTGATGTCCTCAAGTGGTGCAAGGGATTCTGATCTATCACGAGCCTGTCCAGTGGCTTAAATCCTTCCCCTGGTGGGTGTTGCTCCTCCTCCTTTGAGCTTAGCAGGCTCTACTCCTTTAGCACATCCTCTACTATGAACTATAGAGCTAACAGCCTTCTCGAGTACCTCTACTATCGCCTCATTGCACATGTCCTTTCTATCTATAAGAGAAAAGAATGAAACAAGTTAGATAAAAATTTGGATTGATAGTTACCAATTTAGATTGACAGATACCAATTGGACTCAAGTAATTGCACAAAAGAATGAAAGTTTAATTTTCCTTGTGTCCTATAGCATCTCAAAGAAAAGTATAGGCATCTCACACCATCCCACAAGAATCTATAATGCATGTCTTTGTACGATGAGATCGATGAACCTTGGGCGCTAATACCAACTTTTTAATGACCCAAGTGGCCATAATTGGCACCCACTAACCCTTAGGTTGGATAACTATCAAAATCAAAGACTTAACTAATTTATTTAACATAACACAACAATAAAATAATAACTCAAACTTAAATAAATAAAATGTGGTAGTCTAACTATTACATCTCCAGAATTTAAGAGTCATCGTACAAAAGACAGTAACAAAAAAATATAGTCCAAAGTATCTAACAAAACTTCATTTTCCAAAATATGATACAATAGCACTAAGATGATTGTGGCAGCCAGGAATGAAGTAGATCACCCTTAATTGATCTACTAGAGGCACTAGATATGACATGTAGAAGTCCCTAGAACACAGTCTGCACTCAGAAAAGAGTACATGAGTAAGCTTGTAGGAATCATAGGCAATCTCAAAATAGTAACAAGTGTACCTAATAAATCAATAAAATATGCAAATGGGTACATCAACACCTAATTCACTTAAGTATACCAGCCAGATAGACCACTCAAGTTCAGACCACCTTTAAGATTAATAATGATATCATGCAAATCACTGATAACGCTCAATCTACAGCTCTCGTAGGAGTGTAAAGCGGTCGCTAGCAAATATAGAACCCAACTGGGTTGGGTATCGATCCCACAGGGAATAGCTTGGTCAACAAGTAAGCAACGATTACTAGACTTTTAGTGCAAGTCTCGTTAAAAGGGGGGATTGTAATGTGTAGCCAAAATATTAAAGTAAAAACTGAAAATAGCAACGTAAAAAGAAAGAATAGTTATTAAGTTGTAAACAATGAGAATTGAAGAGTTGGGGTTATGTCCACCTTCTGAGTTATACGTCTCTATTGGCTATGAGTGTGTTGAATTCCGACATGCATGTGCTTATAGAGAATTGTATTCGATGGTAAATCCAGGCGTCTTTCGACCTATTCGAAGATTATTTCACTTTAACTCTTTCGGGCTTAAAGCGTGTCTAACGGTACAAATTCTCCAAGAGGTTAATCCAGTTACGACACTAACTGTTTAATAGGGGATGGGACCCTACTACCTTGACACTATCTCTTTTCCAGACAGATAACCTTTCTTTCGAACAAGTTAAATGTTATACTGGCGTATTCTTGCGTTTGCAACCACAAAGAATTTAGATTAAGATGAAGAGAATAATGATATAAGCAGCATACGTGTCACGAACTCACAAACTCATAGTAATAGATAGTACCTCATTCGGCTTCCATAACCCCAACAGAGAAGTTTAGTTACCCATGAGTGCGAAGGAAATCACAATTGACATTGTTATTATACCACAATAAGAATTTCGTGTAGCACAAGTGTGGTAGGCGTTAGGCGTGATTTCTTGCAAGTAACGTTTCTTTTGTTGCGGACATTAAGAATAGATGAATAGAAGAAGAAAAATAGAATTAATGGAAAGATTAGAATTGTTGGAAGAGTAGAAAAGATTAATAGTTGAAGAATGAATATGGATCCCTTGTGAGGAATGTAGAATGTATTAAAATCTCTAGCAGAATAGGGTATTTATAATATCCATATCCTAATCCTACTAAGCTAATGAAATACTTAACCAAATCCTACTAAGCTAATGAAATACTTAACCCAATTGTACTAGGTTAATGTATTATTATCCTAATCCAAATAAGTTACTGCAAGTCCCCAAAGTCTTTAGAAATGTTGTTTTAGCCCGGGACAGATTTTCCATGCATCACTTTTGGTCCTTAGGCGTCCAAGCTTCCTTTTCTCCTTCCGTGAAGCTTTCTTTGGCGTCAAGTAATCCATAAAATGCTGAATTCTGCATCATTTACACATGAAACTTTGCTAATCATGTTCGTTAGCTCACTTACAGGAGAAAGGACTAAAGTGCATGAAATATATAATTTGTTCTCGAAATATGGCACAAATATGGGCAGAATATATTGATATAGGCACGTAATATCGCCTGTCATCAACACCACACACTTAAAGCTTTGTTCGTCCTCGAACAAACTATCATTTCCATCTAAATATCAACTTAGGGTTTTACAGCAACAACAGAAAATATTCGTCAAGACAGGCACAACAATTATCAACAAAGAGTAGTTTTCCGATTATTTGTAGAAACAGTTTAACCTCTAGTATAGACTCGTGATGGTGGTCAACTCATATTCAAAAGTTAAGGCACAAGGAATCATATACAACTACCCAAAACTCATCAACCATGTGTGTCTCACAATATATTACCCATAATCACTCACAAGTATAGCATATTTTTTTCAAACATGGGTATCAAAATATCCTTGCTCTCGCTCTCACAAAGAATTCATATGCAGCAACTAATGACCATAGGCTTGCCCTTAGTGTAATGCTCCACTAAATGTCAGAATGCTAGGCTTAGGATCAAATAGGTCTTTTGATAGTTGTAATGTAGGCTAAGGGACGGGTAGGACTATTTTGGCCAGAAATAGTGACTATGTTCCTAAGTGCTTTAATACATCACATTGTATCATCAACATTTTTCTTTCAACCTTTCTTCTTTCTTTTATTCTACCACCCTTGTTCTCCTCTTTTGTTTTTCAATTTTAAGCATAACTCACTTTTCAGCTTTCTTTTCCTTTTTTCTTTTCATAACATACCTCTTATGATAGCACTTTCTTTTTCATAACGCATTCAAGCACCACTGCAATTTAAAGCATCATACTCACCCAATTTCCTCTTATTTCGTCACATGACTTTATACGTTAAAGCACTTAGGAATTTGGATCAAATTACAGTCTTGAAAAAAATGGATTAGGATTTCATATGAGGTTTGTCAAAGAAGTAGGTTAAAGGCTCAAAAGGGTTTAACTAGGATAATGTCCATGGGTAGGTAAAATGAAGGTAAATATGTATAGGTTGCCAAAGAAATGCCTAAATCATCTCCTAAACTTACACTCCTTATTTTCGCTTTGCATACATACCAGGCAAGTTCTAGCATCAGCTACAAACATAGAATATACTATTAATCTCACACACACAAGGCACATGGTCGACTTTATTGGAAGTAGTATAGACTCTCGACCCAACAAGTGAAGGAATTGAACCACACAATATCACATAATGAGTCACAATTAGAGCCTAAACGTCTCAATAGTCATGATGTTAGCACAAACTCTTGTTATAATCTCATGCTGCTTATTAGAATAATTTCATGCGAAGCTAAGTAAAAAAATTACTACTAAAAAAACTTAACTTAAACTAAAAACACACACACAAAAAAAAAAACGAAACAAAGTAAACAAAGTGAACAAACAAAGTGAACAAAGATAGATGCGGTAGAGAAGTATAGCATGCAATACCGCCACCCCACACTTAAACGGGGCACTGCCCTTAGTGGAAAGTAAATATGAAGAACCTGGTCAGTCAGACTCTTCCTCAATGTCGGGGGTCATACCCCCTTCGTCGGAATCATCATAAGAGTCGTCATCAGAGTTCTCCTCCACGTCAGAATCTGGCAAGCGTCGATCATCATCGGTCGGCACATCATCGTCTAGAGGTTCCTCAAAGTATGTGCCTACTCCACACATCTCCTGTGCATGAATATTCATTAGATAGTCATGGTCCAGCTGTTGGAGCTCTGCAGCAGTTGGAACATAACCTCCACTCATCATTGTGAACCGTGTCATGCCATAAAGATGACGGAAGAAACTCTCATCTCGAGCATGTCTCTCCGCAGTAGTAAGGTTGACACCATGTGTTGTTTCAGCATCTTTGACCTTTGTGAGGTCAACCTTCTTCGAGTTATGTGGGAGTTTGTGGTCAGCTGGTTCCTCTTCGATATCCTCCTTCCGCAAGATTGCTGTCAACAGATTACCAAAAGTGAAGTGGGACCTCTTGTATAGTCTAGCCTTCCGCATTGTAGAGCGAATGATTGCCCCAATGTTGATAGGGACATTCGTCATCAATGCATAAACCAAACACACTCTATCTCTTGTTATTTTGGTGTATTGAGTCCCAGGAATAAGGCATGAGTTGACGATGCGCAACCAGATTCTTGCTTCCCTATTCAAAGGAGCATAGGGAAAGGTGTTGTGTTGTCCGGTGTCTTGGTGTCTGCTCCACCTTTCCATGGATCTACTTCCACAAAGTGTGTGTCGAATTGCTCTATAAGGAGGTCTGCTGTATAGCTCTTTGAATGGTGCTGGATCGACCGAAGGTAAGCCAAGAAAGGAGTTGATCAAATCCGTGTTGAGCTGTAAAACTTGGTCCCGAATCTTGACTTTGCTGCCCGTGGTTTTCGGCGACCAGTTGGCGTAAAATTCTCTTGTCAAATCCAGATTACATTCTCCCATGTCGCGGAAGATGAAATCCAGATTCAATGCCATGATTTTTGCCAACATACGCGGTTCCTTCTTCGCTAGGCTGTCCTTGTTGATCAAGTCGACATGAACATATTTGCTTTCCTTGTTTTTCCTATACCATTCTTTGGCTTCCTCCTCAAGAACCCATTTTATTCCAAACATTCGGCGGGGTAATTGCATTGAGGATGATTCTCCTTGGTCCTTGCGACCTCTCTTCTTGCCCTTTTGGGATCTGGTAGCCTTATTTTGTCTCGCTTTAGGTGCCATTGTTCCTGAGATTTAAACGATATTTCATGTTAGCATCAACTCAATGGAAACAATCTATAAACAAGCCATCGGGGTACCACCCCACACTTAGGTTCGTTGATACAAATCAGTGAAGTGAAAGTGGTCGATTACTTAGACTTTGTCGACATACGTTTAAGGAGCTATATTCCAACAAGAAAATCAGTGATGTATCACTTCTTGCAACCTTTGCAATACGTTCATGTTAGGTAAATCAAGACTACTACATAGGGGTTTCATCATGGTATAGTTTCTATCAACAATTACAACCTCCTATGTCGGTAGGCAACTATAAGTCTTATCCCGATGAACGGGATAGCCTAACATGTAGGTATACAAGTGACAAGACTATGCAATGTTCATAGCCATAGCAATTCCGCAAATAGTATGACAATGCAATTAAAACCAAATTCAAGTCGGAAACAAGTTAGGATTGTCCTAACGTACATGTTCACTCACATGGTTTTGCATCAACAATTCAAACACTTTAACATCACCAATATTTCTTCAAGATGTAGCAACTCAAAATAGTCATAGCAATGTAGTACTTACGAAAAATAGATGAAGAATAAAAGAGTACTTACGTGATTGAAGCCTTTGGATATGTTCTTGTGAATTGAAAGAGCAAAAAGAAAAATTTTGAGATGATTTGGAGTAGATGTGCGGCGCCTTTAGGTCAAGTTTCAATATGTTTATGTTTCAAGACTAAGTCCCCTTTATATAGGAAAAAAATGGGTCGGGTTTTGACCCATTTAAAATCGGTTTTGGAGACAAAAAGGGACCATAGGCGGCGCCTTTAGCTTTGCCTAAGCATGGTATAGGCGGCGCTTAATGCAAAGCATAAGCTAGCATAGGCGGCGCCTAGTGTAATGCATAAAGGGACCATAGGCGGCGCCTAGTGCATGGCATATGAGATTCTGAGACCAAATGCTTTAGCATAGGCGGCGCCTATGCTATAGCATACCTGAGCATGGGCGGCGCCTATGTCTTTGCACACTAGATTCCTAGACCTTAGGCTATAGTATAGGTTTTGCATTGTTCGTGGCCTAGTTTTACCTAGTCCTAGCCTTGCTCGATGCCTATTTTGTCATGAGCAATGCTCAATCCATAGCCTTATGCATCTTTATTCCTAACTTACCACCTTTACCATGCAATACGTCCAAATCGTTATTCGAAACTAACCTCCTCGTTGAATACCTCTTGCACCTATATTTGCTCAAAACCAATGAAAACGATTAGTACGATGGGTTGCCTCCCATCTAGCGCCTTAGTTTTGGTCATGGCACGACTCTTATTTTTAGATTTTCATTAATTAAAAGCAAAACACATACTAAAAAAATAAAAGATGATAAACGATAAACGACGGGTTGCCTCCCATCTAGCGCCTTATTTATTGTCGTGGCTCGACATAGTTACCTCGAGTACTTAGACTTCGTCGAGATAAGTGATGGCCAGATAATTCATCGAGTCAAGAGGACCGATATAAGGTTTAACACGTTGGCCATTCACCTTGAAGACAACACCATTATTGTCTTCCAATTCAACTACTCCAGACGAGTAGACATGGATAACTTTGTATGGACCAGACCACTTAGACTTTAACTTACCTGGGAACAGCTTCAATCTAGAGTTGAAGAGAAGCATCATATCATCCTTTTGAAAGTTTCATCGAACAATCCGCTGATCATGATACTTCTTCATCCGCTCCTTGTATAGGTCCGATCTCTCATAAGCATGGAGACGGAACTCATCTAATTCGTTCAGCTGCTCCAACCTCAGATTCATCGCATCATCCCAATTCAAATTCAATTGCTTCAATGCCCACAATGCCTTATGTTCGAGCTCGATGGGTAAGTGACAAGCCTTCCCATAAACTAGTTGATAAGGAGACATGCCAATGGGTGTTTTGAATGCAGTCCTATACGCCCATAGTGCATCATATAGCTTTCGAGACCAATCCTTCCTATTAGCATTGATCGTCTTCTCAAGGATTTACTTGATCTCCCGATTGGAAACCTCTACTTGTCCACTAGTTTGTGGGTGATAAGGCGTGGCTAACTTATGTTGCTTGACACCATATTTGGCCAACACGGATTTGAATAGCTTGTTGCAAAAGTGAGATCCTCCATCACTTATGATAGTACGTGGTACTCCAAAGCGAGAGAAGATATTCCTCTTTAAGAACGCTACAACAGGCTTTCCTTCGTTGTCAGTCAATGCTACAGCTTCAACCCATTTTGAGACGTAATCTATAGCAACTAAGATGTACTTCATTCCAAACGAATTCATGAATGGACCCATGAAATCAATACCCCATACATCAAAGAGTTCTACCTCAAGAATTTTGGACATGGGCATCTCATGGGGTTTCGAAATAGCACCTTGACGCTGGCATTGGTCGCACCTTCTAACATAGTCATAGGCATCTCTAAATATCGAAGGCCAATAGTAACCACTTTGCAATACTTTCCTTGCCATCCGATTGCCTGCATGATGTCCTCTAACTTGGGAAGTGTGGCATGCTTCCAAAACATTAGGCACCTCTACATGGGATATACATCGTCGAATAATACCATCTGCACATCGTCGAAACAAATATGGCTCATCCCAATAGTAGTGTTGTACGTCATGCATAAACTTCCTTCTTTGGTGGTAAGATAAATTGGCAGGTATCACATTACTCACCATGAAATTTGCAAAGTCGGCATACCATGGTAATTTTTCCATTGTTGTCGCTAATATCTCCTCGTCAGGGAATGCATCATCAATCTGAATTTCAGGTTGCGCCACATGCTCATTCTCGAGTCTAGATAGGTGGTCGGCCACTTGGTTCTCGCAACCTCTTCTATCTTTGACCTCGAAGTCGAACTCTTGCAGCAGCAATACCCATCGAATTAATCTTGGTTTTACATCCTTCTTTGTCATTAGATACCTAAGAGCTGCATGGTCTGTATGAACGATTACCTTAGTACCCAATAGATAGGCACGAAACTTCTCAAACGCATACACAACCGCTAGGAGCTCTTGTTCTGTCACAGTGTAGTTCCTTTGGGCTTCATTCAGGACCTTACTTGCATAGTAGATAGGATGAAATAGCTTCTCCTTCCTCTGACCAAGCACAGCACCAACGGCTACACCACTAGCATCACACCTGACTTCGAACGGGAGAGACTAATCTGGTGCTACCATGATAGGGGCTTCAATGAGTTTTCCTTTGAGGCATTCGAATGCCTTTAATCAATCTTCATTAAAGTCAAACTTCGCATCTTTCTCCAAGAGTTTGCACAATGGACTAGCAATTTTGGAGAAGTCTTTGATGAACCGACGATAGAAACCTGCATGGCCGAGAAAACTACGAACTCCCTTCACCGAAATTGGAGGCGGTAGCTTCTCAATAACCTCTATTTTTGCTCGATCAACTTCAATCCCTCTTTCGGAGATCTTGTGCCCAAGAACGATACCTTCTTTTACCATGAAGTGGCACTTCTCCCAATTCAGCACTAGGTTAAATTCTACACATCTTTGCAACGCCATGCTTAGGTTTGCCAAGCATGCTTCAAAAGACTCACCAACAACTGAAAAGTCATCCATAAATACCTCCAAAGTGTCTTCAACCATATCAGAAAAAATTGACATCATACAACGTTGAAAGGGGGCTGGTGCGTTACATAACCCAAATGGCATACGTTTGAAGGCAAACGTACCATATGGGCATGTAAACGTTGTCTTCTCTTGGTCTTCGGGTGCAATACAAATCTGATTGTAGCCTGAATAACCGTCCATGAAGCAAAACCATCCTTTCCCCACTAATCGATCTAGCATTTGGTCCATAAATGGCATTGGAAAGTGATCTTTGAGTGTCCAAGAATTCAACTTTTGGTAGTCCATGCATACTCTCCATCCAGCGACGGGTCTGAGTGGAATAAGCTCATTCTTCGCATTCGCGACCACCGTCATGCCTCCTTTCTTGGGAACACATTGTACCGGGCTTACCCATGTACTATCAGAGATTGGATACACAACCCCCGCGTCTAACCACTTGATAATTTCTTTCTTCACCACCTCTTGAATAGGTGGGTTTAAACGCCTTTGATGCTCAATGGTGGGTGTGCAATTTTCTTGAAGCTGAATTTTATGTGCACAAATCCCAGGTGGAATACCAATAATATCCGCAATGGTCCATCCAATGGCTCTAATATACTTCTGTAGAATAGAAATGAGAGCTGCAACTTGTTGCTCACCTAAATCTGCTGCAAGAATGACTGGAAGTGTGTTTCCGCTTCCTAGGAATGCATACTTTAAATGCCTTGGCAGCTCCTTCAATTCTAATGTGGGTGGCTCTTCAATAGATGGCTTAGCTGGTGGTGTGGGTCGATTCTTGAGATCAAGGTCCAGCTTCTTGGGAGCATAGCGATATGTCCCTAATCCTGATAGAGCACAAATAGCTTCTTCACAATTTTCAGCATCCTCATTCTCTCCATTCATGAGCACAATCGCTAAAGGGTCATAAATAATTTGCTCTTCTTCAAGTAATTCTTTCTCATCATCAAAGAAAACATCAGCCACCGAAAATACACTCAGATCTTTGGGTTGCTTCATTGATTTGCAAACATCAAAGCGAACTACCTCGTCATTTATTCGGAATGAAAGCTCATTAGCTCTCAAATCAATGAGCACACTTCCTGTAGCAAGGAAAGGGCACCCCAAGATTATGGGAACTTCTGAGTCTGCCTCACAATCCAAAATAACAAAGTCTGTCGGAAGATGAATGAAGAAACCTTTACCAATACATCGCATAGAATACCAACAGGTCGTTTTACCGACCTATCCGCCATGACAAGCCTCATGTTGGTTGGAGTAGGATCACCCAACCCCAACTTCTTATAGATTGATAATGGCATAAAATTGATGCTGGCTCCTAAGTCACATAATGCTTTGGCAAAATTCAAAGATCCAACAGTGCAAGGAATAGTGAAAGCTCCAGGGTCGGCCTTCTTCTGAACTATCGTTCGGGTAGCGATTGCGCTGCAATGATGAACATCTTCTTTAAACTCATAACTTGCTGCCCGCTTCTTTGTCAAAAGATCCTTCATAAATTTTGCATACCCAGGCATTTGTTCAAGTGCCTCCACCAATGGAACATTAATGGTCAGCTGCTTTAACATAGTCATGAATTTGCTAAACTTTGTGTCATCCGCCACCTTCTTCAATCTTTGGGGAAAAGGTGGTGGTGGGTATGGAATTGTTCTCTCCACAGCTTTCTTCTCCTCTTGCTTCCGTTTTTCCACTTTTTCAGGTTGTACGTTGCTGGGTGTGACGTCCTTGACGTCTTCCGCGGACTCCTCTCCTATTGCGTTGTCATCCAAGTCCGCAGCTTCGTCAACCACTTGCTTGCCTTTTGCTGAAGTTTCCAGCACCTTACCACTTCTGGTAGTGAGAGCCATGCATAACCCATCATTCCTTGGGTTTTTCAGAGTATCGCTAGGTTGAGTGTCGGCCCTTCTTTGATTGAGTGCTGCTGAAAGTTGGCTCAATTGCTGCTCTATTTGCTTGATTGAAGTGGAATGTGAATCAACTAATTGTTTCATGGAGGACAAATCATTAATTAACTCCGTTACTCCCGTGCTCGTTGCTTCCACTCCTTTCAATAATTTAGCCATCATGTCTTCCATACTTCCAGAATTAGATGTGGTGGTGTCACGTCTACCAGGGGGAATGTACAAACCACTCTTTTCATTCTTGTTCCTCCAACTACCTTGGTCCTTGTTTCCAGATTTATCATAATAGTTCCGACCTTGGTTTCCTTGGGTATTCCCACGGAAACCCCCTTGATTGTTCAAGTAGTTGGCCTCCTCTTCCGAATCAGATTCGTCTCTTTCTTTTGACGCAATGGCTTTCACTTTTTCGGTCTTCCCTGATAATAAATGCTTTGTAAGAAGATCCAATTGTGTTTTCATATGCGCCATATCTTGATCACGTTCTTCTACTCTTATTCTTTGGTTTGCAGTCATGCCAATAGATAAAGTGGGGCTTGCTACCTCAGAATCCCTGGTATGCCAAGCTCTACTTTGCTTCGTCATACGATCTAGCATATTGCTTGCTTGACCAAAGGTGAGGTCCATAAAAGATCCTCCGGCTGCATTATCCACCACTAGTTTAGTTATTAAATTCAAGGCTCTGTATAAGATCTCCATTAGGTGAACATTAGTCATATGATGGTTTGGGCATCTCGCTAGCTTTGTCTTGAACCTCTTCCATGTTTCATGAACGGCTTCAGTGGGAAGCTGACGGAAGTTGCTGATTTCATCTCTCAATTGTGCTCTTTTGGATGGCGGAAAGAATCTTTCTAGGAAAGCGTCTCTCAATTGCCTCCAACTTGTAATAGAATCAGGAGTAAGCCCATTCAACCATAGAGTTGCCTCCCCAGACAGAGACAATGGAAATAGACGTAATCGAATTGCATTCTGACCAACACCAGGATTGTCAAACGACTTGCATGTAGAAATAAAGTTGATGAGATGCATATTCGGATCATCGCCTGCTAGTCCACCAAATAATCCCTTGAGTTGCAATAACTGAATCACGGTGCTTGTGATGTTGAACTTGGCTCCGGGCGCTAATGGTGGAGGAATAATGGCTCCTGTGGCTCCGGCTCCATCAAGATCATCATCATCGTCGTCAAAAGCTGGTTGCATGGGTTGGCGATCATACCTAAACCGAGCTTGACGACCTCTTCTGTTGGCAGGTGTTGCGATTTCAGCATCATGCCTTGGGTTTAGTAATTTGTCATCACCTAAATCCTCATCGTCAGGATTTGTTGCTAGCCCAGGGTTATCAATGTTTTGTTGGTGTACTTGGGCGGCGGCAAGAGCAGCTAATCTTGCCTGCTCCTGTTGAGCAGCCATTCTTTCAATTTCTGCTTGTGCTTCCATTCTGCCAATACGTTGTGGTTCAGAATTGATAGGTAATAACGGTTGACCAGAACTTCGAGTATGGGGCATGCACTAAATAAAAACCTGCAGTAAACAAAAACAAAAACTAAAAGTAAAAGTACGAGAATCTTTGACCAAAGGGTCTAGTAATTATCATAAACTTGATTGACACTCGTACTCCCCGGCAACGGTGCCAATTTTTGATAACGCTCAATCTACAGCTCTCGTAGGAGTGTAATGCGGTCGCTAGCAAATATAGAACCCAACTGGGTTGGGTATCGATCCCATAGGGAATAGCTTGGTCAACAAGTAAGCAACGATTACTAGACTTTTAGTGCAAGTCTCGTAAAATGGGGGGATTGTAATGTGTAGCCAAAATATTAAAGTAAAAACTGAAAATAGCAACGTAAAAAGAAAGAATAGTTATTAAGTTGTAAACAATGAGAATTGAAGAGTTGGGGTTATGTCCACCTTCTGAGTTATACCTATCTATTGGCTATGAGTGTGTTGAATTCCGACATGCATGTGCTTATAGAGAATTGTATTCGATGGTAAATCCAGACGTCTTTTGACCTATTCGAGGATTATTTCACTTTAACTCTTTCGAGCTTAAAGCATGTCTAACGGTACAAATTCTCCAAGAGGTTAATCCAGTTACGGCACTAACTGTTTAATAGGGGATGGGACCCTACTACCTTGACACTATCTCTTTTCCAGACAGATAACCTTTCTTTCGAACAAGTTAAATATTATACTGGCGTATTCTTGCGTTTGCAACCACAAAGAATTTAGATTAAGATGAAGAGAATAATGATATAAGCAGCATACGTGTCACGAACTCACAAACTCATAGTAATAGATAGTACCTCATTCGGCTTCCATAACCCCAACAGAGAAGTTTAGTTACCCATGAGTGCGAAGGAAATCACAATTGACATTGTTATTATACCACGATAAGAATTTCGTGTAGCACAAGTGTGGTAGGCGTTAGGCGTGATTTCTTGCAAGTAACGTTTCTCTTGTTGCGGAAATTAAGAATAGACGAATAGAAGAAGAAAAATAGAATTAATGGAAAGATTAGAATTGTTGGAAGAGTAGAAAAGATTAATAGTTGAAGAATGAATATGGATCCCTTGTGAGGAATGTAGAATGTATTAAAATCTCTAGCAGAATAGGGTATTTATAATATCCATATCCTAATCCTACTAAGCTAATGAAATACTTAACCAAATCCTACTAAGCTAATGAAATACTTAACCCAATTGTACTAGGTTAATGTATTATTATCCTAATCCAAATAAGTTACTGCAAGTCCCCAAAGTCTTTAGAAATGTTGTTTTAGCCCGGGACAGATTTTCCATGCATCACTTTTGGTCCTTAGGCGTCCAAGCTTCCTTTTATCCTTCCGTGAAGCTTTCTTTGGCGTCAAGTAATCCATAAAATGCTGAATTCTGCATCATTTACACCTGAAAACTTTTCTAATCATGTTCGTTAGCTCACTTACAGGAAAAAGGACTAAAAGTGCATGAAATATATAATTTGTTCTCAAAATATGGCACATATATGGGCAGAATATATTGATATAGGCGCGTAATATCGCCTATCATCAATCACGAATAGGATAAACAACCCATCATGAAACAATTCTATAAATATAATGTAGTCACATCATAACTAGGGTTTAACACCCAAATAATCCTATGATAACAAAGTTCTATAACTCAATAATTATTCTCGGTACCATCACAGAACCCACAAGTATCACCCTTCTATACACACATGCTAAAGGTCTTACTTCTTCCCAACTAGCCATGACCTTCCAACTAGCCATGACCTACTAGGAATAATTAGGGTACATGTACCATACCAACATGGAACCCGCTCCATATCATAACCACTTTCATAAGTTCACACTACACTCGAGCTTCTCAATAATTAGAATAGTTCATTTATTCTCAATCTCTTTTAACATAACTCAACATGTTCTAGTATTTTACTATCACTTAGGATATTATCAATAAATACACAACAAGTTAACAAATGTACACTACTCTTACAATTTATCAATATAGTATTCAACAATGTTAAGCTTATTAATAAAAGTAGTGTCAAGCCAAACGAATCAATCAATCACAAATTATGTATGAAGTTCAATAAGTATGGTCATCAAATAAAAACACATACAAGAGACTATTTTAAGTCTAACTCCTAAAAAATAATAACTTATCTCAACCAAATAATCTAGAACACGAAAACTAAACCACAAAAGTTTTTTTTTCACAATGCCACAGAACACTCAGATCTAAAACAAATAAACTAAAAAGTAATTAATCATCTACTCTATGGTTCTACTTTTTGGGGATTCAAACCCACCAACTCTATGTCACGACCCAAAATAAGGGTCATGATGGCATTTTTCATGGAGAACCTTGACAAGGAAGCGTAGTAGACAAATTGACAAAACAGGGGAAAAAGATAAAAATAACCCCAAGGCAAGGCTTCTAGAACAATGCCGAACCATATAATTTAATATAAAAGAGGGAATATACAACCACAGATATTAAACCAACTCCCAAAACTTGTTGTCAATAGTGTAAGTAAAATCCATGAGTCAATTACATCAGAATATCAAACATGAACAATATATGTCTCTGATTACTAGTAAAGACATAAACTAATATAGAAAGATAGAAGTGGACCCTAGACACATGAAAGTCCAATAGGTACATTGAACAACTCTGAAGGCGATCAAAATCAAGCCACGTGAGATGTACCCGCACCATAATCTACACTAAAAGGGCACAATAGCGATGAGTATGGGGCACTTGTACTCAATAAGTATCATTGACCGATCGAGTAAAGTAGAAAATAAATTATAATAAATAAACACCAAGGGAACATCACCTGCAATCATAAAAATCCCATAATGGTAGTCCACACTACTTGCACTAATAGTTCTATAATACCCACATATAATATAACAAAGCACCAAAAAGAATACTAGTATATATTTATACCACATATAAGCACAGGAAAGGGGAACACCATATACAAGAGCATCAAGTACAAGTAAGGGATGTTAGAATAATGGATCGGTAACAAGACAAACAGAATATATAATCACATCACAAACATAATAAAGTAAACACAATAAGAAAAATGATGATGATGATGTAATGCACAAGGTCATCACACAACCTTCGAGGTAGTAGTACAACCTCTGTATACACCTATGGAGCTAAAAATTTTCAATGTAGGACCCATAGGGGTTTGTCAACCCATATACAATCCATATATCTATATCTCTTCCTCGGTACATCCCCTAAGAAGGGTTTTATAAGATGTTGTATTTTCTATCATAAAAAGGTTTCGCCAATGTTTCTCAATATTTCCATGATAGTACCATTATTTCATAAATGAGTATGAGGATGCAATGCTTACAACTGACCACGATGAGTATTTCCATAATCAATCACAATGAGTATTTTCATAACCAACAAATATATCATTATATGAGCCAAATATCCACTCATTATTTCCAACCATTCATGAAATCCAACATGATTCATAAGCCAATAAACTATGCATACATCACAATAAATAATTGGTACCACAATATGCTTTTCATTAAACAAAACATAATTATTCTTATGTACACAGGCTATCAACATCACATGGGACCCTACACAGTCACACATAGCATATAATATACCAAATCCACCAATTACATCACATATAGGCCTCTATAAGGGCATAATACAATAATATAGCCATTTTTCATTCTTCGTTCCCGTACTCTTAACATGCATTTTGGATCAACATTAACTACCCAACTAGTATGAAAGAAGTTAAGCCATAACCTACCTCAAAGGCTAAAAATTGATCCACAAAAATTTGATCCCAAAGCCCTACACTTCATGAATGGACCCAAAATCAACCAAAACACCAAAATATAGAATCTACGCATCAAAAGAAAGCCAATGATACTCATATTTCTAAGTTTTAAGTTGGGGTCAAACTAAACCACAAAATAGGTTTTCAAAATAAGGGCAAAGTCATAACTTTGTTTCAAAAACATGTTCTCCATATTAGGAGGCTACAGTTGAAAACCCAAGTGAAAACAAATTAAAAATGAGGTCCAAATCAAAGAAAAACTATTTTAAAACTTTATCGGGTAAAATCTTGGAAATTCATTTAAAAATCAAGAATCAAAGTTGTTTTTAAGATAAAAGTAAGGGGAAACTGATAATTATGGTTTTAGAAACTCATTAATTTAAAAAGGAGAGAAATTGGCGTTTAAATTGGAGGAATACCTTTTTAGGACTTACGGGTAAAATTCTCAAATTCCATACTTTAATCCATGTCTAAAAGAAGAATTTAATATTAAAGATAGAAGAAATTAGTTGAAATGAGTTTAATGGAACTTATCTGAGCTTAGGAATTAAGAAAGTTGCTCAAAACCATGAAACCCTAAGCTCCAAGTCTAAAAATTGGTGTAAAATAGCAAATACTAGTATTTATATACCTAGGCTTCGCGATTGCGGAACCTTGCCTGACAGAGGTATCAAAATCAAGGAAGGGGTGTTACAATAGTGACACTCTGTATGCTGCCCAATCATGATAGTGGCATAAGACATACACTCGCAGGTGTACCAGATAATTGGTGCACTAGTTGGGGACTTGGTGAATTTCTAAGTCTCCGCAGGCCCCTAGGGATTTTTTTAGAATCTCATGACAGCAAATGAACTATGCTACACTATCAAATTCGATGCTCCGAACTGAATAACAATATCAAATTTTCAAAAAAATATTATTTTCACAAAGTTTACCTCCAAAATCCAAAATTACAACTTTCCAAATCGAGGGTCAAAATGAGATTTAAAAGCCATAAAACCACACCAACCATGTTACCACCCTAAAATTGACATTTTAGATCTACTGGTGTAGTCAGTTTTGCCATTCATCACAGGATCAAAAGATATCTACAAAATTACTATAAGGCTCTCAAAACCACCAAAAATCACAAAATCACATAAATGGCACTAAAATGCATCAAAAATCGTGTCAATTATCCCCACACTCTAGAAATACCATAATACAACCACAGGGTGGGATAAAATAGTCAAAACACATAGAAACACATATGTCACACATTTTTATCAAAATTCAGGTTGTTACACTCTACCCTTATTTATGGTCAATAATGTATCCAAGGGTCGGCTACCCATCAACTAGTTCCACAAGACATCACATTATCTAAATTTATGGAGTTTCTACTCCAGTTACCTATCTTAAGTAGTTTCTACTCTAAAGCTACCATTTTAATCAAACTCTAGGTCCCAAATCCCTAAAGTTATCATTTAAGAATGAAATTACATGTTAGCAAGTATTAATTCACAACCTAAACTTATTTCAGGTGACTAGAACATTCACCCTTAGGCCTTACCTTACTTTTCATGGAGAAATAAAATAGTAATCACAAGATTAAGAAAACAAAGCATAATGGTAGATTCTACAAAAGTAAACAATATGTAAACAATGATGTTCATACTATGGCCATAACCCTAGATGGCGAGGGCTATTATCCACTCATAAAGTTGAATATAAAGCAATAGTTACTATTGAAATAATAAATTATGTCAAGTAAAAAGTGTAAGAAATAACCCTAAGAGAGTTGATATCAAGCTCTATACTCATCTATCCTTCCTTAGGTATATTCTAAAATAAAAACAACCTAAGAGGGTATTCATAGTATTTAAAAACACCTAAAATTTAGATTAGGCAAAAAGGAAAAATTTACCTTTGCCATGATCAACTTGCGAGGCAAGATCCATCTGCTCGCCCCTGAACTCGCATCATTATGCCTACTCCTAACTGTACAATTTCTCTATCATGTCCCAACCCACCGTTAGTGGCACCCACACTAAATTCTAGTGGGAGAACCATATAACACCAAATGAAAAAATCCAAAACTTAGCAAAAAATAAGGCAAACTATCTATTTTACATTCGATAAAATAATATCCTCAATAATCTAATGATAACACTACGGAATTAATCAACACCTAAACAATCCCCTAGAATTTGAAAGTCATTGTATCAAAATACTACGAATGTCAATAAAAAGTTTAAACTCAAAGCAACTGGATATGTTTAAGTTCGAAACCATGGACCAGAAAAATAAATAAAGAATTCATGACAACCCAAAAAAAGTAGCTCACCCTTGAGTTTGAAAGTTATCCTCTCTGTTATTGAGTTATCTAAAATATGATCTTCTCTCAACAAAATAAAGAGCATATGTAGTATCAGTACACAATTAACAATAGTGTACTGGCAGGGTCATCGGCCAACCCAAAAATAAAAAGTATGTATAAGTAACCATAACTTAGTAAAATAAAGACAACTATGTAACCTTACCTCAAGTATGTAACACTTAACATTAATCAACACATCATAGAGTTTAGCCAATAAAAGTCAACATAGATAAAAAGTCAAGTCAAGACCGTGAGTACCAACAAGACTCAAAGTCAACAACCATGACTGAAATGATTATATCAACCATGTGTCAGTTACTCCCACAAATAGATGATATAGAGTAATGCCAACCTTAAAATTAAGCCCAGACCACTCAAGGATCCATTCCAGTAATAAGTACGATAATAATCATGAGTCCAATTTACATCAAGAAACCAAATATGACAGGAAAAATATAAACCCGATTCACTCAAGGAACTAATTTAACAAGTCAATACTTAATCCGATACACTCAAGGAACCAATATAGAAAGTAAACACATAATCCCAAGTTCACTCAAGAAATTGTTACACTCACATGTACCTTGTACATACATACTAAGGATCTTATGGTTGCCCACTAGCCATGACCTTCAAGTAATGAGCAACTGTTTTTGTTCCAATCTTAGAAATCAACCTTATGTCAATCAAGCTTGTGAAGATGTCCTAATACTGGTACATTCCATAATAATAATAGATACCAAAACAATCACAACCAAAATAATACCAGAAACCAAACTTGTAAAAACTAACAAGCTTTTATATTAATTCATTGCATGTGATTAACACTTAGGGTATCAAATAGTCATTAACTTTCCTTGAACCTGCATTGTATCAAGTGATACGAAGGAAGAATTATCATGCACATATTAAACAAATTGGGTTTCAACTACATTAAGCCATCACTTATCTTACTCCAAGCCTGAAATGCTTTAATGAACTTGACTTTTTCCCTTTCTTGCAACCTTGGGTTGATTGTGGTCTAAAAATAAGAATATAACATATAATCAACCAAATGACCTACTGTATTGAGGATTATAGCCAAATCCCAAACCCCAAGACCAAATTCATGATCATTCCTTCTATTCTAGAGTTTTTACCTTAATTCTACCTGGATCCTATCAATTTTATAGTTATAATAGTGAATTATCAACATGTAAGAGTAAATTAATAATCTTTAACCAAAACCTAAGAGTTTACTCCCAATTAACACTACAATACCCAAAAATTATCTAGGTTAAGTCAAATCATCCTTAAAAGCTTGCAAACTAGTAATTCATAGATTGCAATCGAACTATAAGTTAATAAAAGAAATCACTTACCTTTACAAAGATTTTTGATAAAATTTGAGTAAAGTTTTCCTAAAATCACCCTATCCCTTCTCAAAATGAGTTTTGAAATATTGTAATAATTTGGGGTATTTTTCTACTTTAATTCATGTATATCCTGATATAGCGACCCTCGTCTACTATCACGGCCTCGCTATAGAGGGTTACACTCACTATGGCAAGATTGACCAACTTTGATTCCCATTATAGTAGGAATTTTCCCATTATAGCAGTACAATCATAGTAGCCTGCCACCTGCTATAGTGGGTGTGGCAAAGCAGAAACTTAATATTGCTTCTAGTATTGTTTGTTTTGCAATGCAACCCCAAAATCTATTTCAGACTAACCCCTTTATGTCAAGTTAAATAACAAAAGTTCTACTTACCCAAATTCATTTCCAAAATATCCTATGAAATTTTTTATTTAAATTTTATCCAGACCAACCTAGCCTAAAATTTTTAACTCCTTATTTGAGAAAAACCTTAGCTAGAATTTTAGTATACTACACTTACCCATAATGACAAAATGAGTCATCACAACAAATACAAATTTACCCATCATTCGCCTCCGAACAATCAAATAAGAGAAATGAGTTAAATACGAGAAAAGAGGACTTGCATACTAAAAAAAGTGGGGCTACTTATACCATATATACCTCTCTATTTATCAAGTAATTTTATTAATTGGATGATACTTTCATTGGATCTTAAGTGATTGAATTTCCTTCCTCCTAATATCTAAATGTCTCATTCAAGAATTGTAACATGACTCCTTATAGAAATGATTTTTATCAATCAAAGTTGAATTCTTTTTTATAATATAATCCCCATCCCTATGGTATCTCTTTATCATAAACACATAGACCACTAGATGGACCCCTAAAAGTCTTGGTGTTAATGCCAACCTGTACGCTACCAGATTTATTTTCTTAAGAACTTTAAATGGATTAATATAATAAGGGCTAAGCTTACCTTTCTTTCTAAGACACATAATACCCTTTATAGGAGATGCTTTCAACAAAATTTATTCACTGGGCTTGAAAGGCATGTTTCCCTCACCTTAGGATTTATATATTCCTTTTGCATACTCTGGGCCGACAACAACTTACCTTAAATAAACCTCACCTTTTTCTTAAGAACTCTTAACCAAGTTTGTGTGAAAAGTCTTCACATCACCAATCTCAAACCATCATATGGGTGACCTAAACCTTCTCCTATAGAGTTTTTAAAATAGAGCCATATCAATGCTATAATGATAGATATTATTGTATGAAAACTCATATAATATCAAACAAAGTCAAGTATATAGGACCCCTAAGCATATCCTTAAGCACCTGAATAGTCCTTTCTAACTGGACGTCAGTCTAGGGATGGAAAACAACATTGAAGTCAATATTAATGCCCAACGCTTAAAATATCCTCTCCAAAAATTTAGAGGTAAATTGTGTACCTCTATAAAAAAATAGTGGAAATTGGCACCCATTGTAGTCTCAATATTCCTTGACATAAAACTTTGCCAACTGCTTCAATTCGTAATCCACTCTAACTGAGATGATATAAGTTGACTTGTTAGATTGTATACTCTAATATAAATTAAGTCATGATACCCTAAGGTCTTTGAAAGACCCACCATGAAGTACATATATATCCTCTTCTATTTCCACTCTAGAATGGGTATCACTTGAAGAAAACTGTAGGCCTTTGATGCTTATACATACCTGCTAACTATTATGGAATTTACACATATTTAACTATCCCTCTCTTAAATTTAGGCCACCAGGAAAGATATCTTAAGTTTCAGTACATCTTGATTTCACCAGACGAATAAATTATCAAGAACCATAAGCTTCTACAAGCAAACTATAAATCAAATCACTAACCTAAGGGAAACATACATGTCTTCTTACCATCCACACCCCACATGAATCAAATATGACATCAAAAGCTTTACCACACTACCTTGTTCCAAAGTTTATTCAACTTTTCATCTTCAAACTATTTGGCATTGATTTGATCAAGGAATGTTTACCTTACCTCAACAGTATCCAACACTCAACCTTTTTTAAATGCACTAAACTGCATAAACTATGATGCTAGAGTTCACCACTAGGCATGTCACATTCACATTGAAAACATATGAATACTAATTTAAGACTTGCTAACCTCAAGAATTGACTCTACCAAGTTGGAAAACTCATGCATATTACTCAAAAAATAGATCATAAAATTCACCTAACCATTATCAAACATGTGCCCTCACCACAACAGAGTCACCCATAATTACTCACTAATATGCAATTTATCATAAGAATGTGTGTAAGAATTAAATTTAGCTCATTCTCACAAAGAATTCATATGTCAGATAAGCTAAACCATAAGCTTACCCTTAGTATATTACTCCACTAATATTTGAACATCAAATTTAAAGATCAAGTAGAACATAAGGGTTATAATGCAAAAGTAGTGGCACTAGATAAAATAGATATTATTCCTGCTCTAGTTGCCTAAATGCAATACAATAGATGTTGAATTTGTGGAGTAGATTGGTTAGGACTGGGGTGGAACTTACAACTCTAGTAGGTTTGTATCTGGGAGTTCAATATGCTATAGTTATGGCTCTGTGGATGGATGAGAATTTGAGATAGATTTTTCTGAGATGATGACTGGGTTGGTGGTGATTGGACAGGAAGATGATTTTTTAGAGGTACTTTATAATTAAGATTCTTATTTTCTATGTTATTGAGAATTAGGATAACTACGAATTCATTATTAACTATTATATAAGGCTCTATAAAATGGGGCCATGAAGCAAAATAGGGTCGATTTTGTCACTTCTTAGGTACATGGAGAAACAAAGTTATGGTGGAGACACTTTGTGGAGTGTAAACCATATAGGTTACCTTTATTAAATGAAAAATAATTCTACTTTATCTTTCCAGATAAGTGTGTTCCTCGTACTTTGCGAGATAGGAGGCGAGATGAGTTTAGAAGCATTGACCAGGGTACTTCTTTTGTTACATTTTATGAGGCTTGATTTAACTCACTCTCTAGGTATTTAGTGTTTTTTTCACATACTAAGGAGTATAGGATCCATTGGTTCATTAAAAGGTAGAACACGAGACTTAAACTATAAGCCCTTTAGATGGTGTCCTCAAGTTAGAGTTTTTTGGAGGTAGTGGAGTGTTTGAAATGTAAAGAGGTGAAGCAGGATGGTTATGCAAAGTTCGTAAAAAAAAGGCTAAAAATATGCTATCTATAATGTCTCTTTCTCTGAGGGTCTGAGTTCTCTGTAGTATTTTGGGTTCCCCTTTAGTCAGCTATATAGGTATTAGTTGGGGGTCCATCAGGGGCTAGCCAACTTTATTTGATCATAATTGGTATATCATTTTTGTGGCTTTGACTTAAAGGCCTTTTTTATAAGAGTATATTATGAGTGTGATGAGGTTAGGTACATTCATAAATTATGCCCTAGGTTTAGATAGCTTATTCTGTCAGCTCTGCAATATGTTTCTTAATCTCTATCCTCAGCAGGTAGGAGAGGTGGTATACATGGTATAATTTATCCTCAGGGTGGTCATGGTGGTTGTATGGTAGGTAAAGATGTCACTCAGCCTTATTGAGGTGGTGGATATAATTTTAAGGATGGTACTTAGCCCCACAGGGGTGGTGCACATACAGGTGTACAAACACAATTCTATTCTTTTTTAGACATACCCATGGTAGAGGTGTTTGATGTAGTGACCACATGTACTATTCTAGTTTGTAATTGAATATCTACAACCTTATTTACTCCTAGTTCTACCTTTTCTTATGTGTCTACATATTTTACTATAGGATTGGATATGGTGTATGGTTTTCTTAATATTTCTATGCATGTTTCTACTTTTGTTGTTAATTTTGTAATTGAATATAAAGTCAACCATTCTTGTCTTATTACATCTATTGGGTATAAACCTGGGTATTATTAGTGATTCTTGACATTATTGTCTTTGATGTCATTTTGGGGATAAGTTGGTTGTCTCCTTATCATGTAATATTAGTCTATCATACTAAGATAGCAATTATAGATATGTCGTCTATGTCTTGCATTAAGTGGATGGTTGATTTTAGTCCTTTTCCTAGAAAGTTCATATCCTTTATTCGTGTTAAGAATTTGATAGAGGGGAGGTGTCTGGAATTTTTAGCACATTTTTGGAATATTAGAGCTAAGGTTACACCTATTCAGTCACTTCTATGATTTGTGATTTATTAGAGGCATTTCCCATATATTTACCTGACATGCCACTATACTATGATATAGACTTTTGTACTAATTTAGAGCCAAATAATCATCTTATTTCTATTTCTCTGTACAGGATAACACTGACTGAATTGGGAGAATTAAGGTCAGTTACTAGATCTTTTTAGTAAGGGGTTGATTCTTCAGAGTGCCTCCTTATTGGGTGATCTTGTATTATTTATAAAGAAGAAATATATGGGTATGCACATGTGCATTGACTGCCATCAGTTGAATAATGTCAATATCCATAATAAATAGCCTCTTCCTCTCTTAGATGACTTAATCAATTAGCTTCAGGGTGATTAAGTCTTATTTATTATTGACTTGAAGTCTGGGTATTATCAGCTAAAGATTTGGGCTGAGGATACTCGTAAGACGGCTTTTCGAATCATGTATCTGCATTATGAGTTCTTGGTAATGTCTCTAAGACATTAATTCTCTGACAGCTTTTATGAGTTTGATGAATGGAAATTTTCAAGCCATGTCTAGATTAATTTGTTATGATATTTATTAATGACATCTTAGTGTATTTAAAGAATAAGGAAAGCATGAGAACTATTTGTAAATTATGTTGGGTTTGATGAAAGAGAAACAACTATGTGCTAACTTTTCCAAGTATAAGTTTAGGTTGTCTTTTGTGTCTTTCTTGGGGCTTGTGGTTTCAAAGGAAGGAATTATGATCGATCCAGAAAAAATAGAGGTTAAACTTAATTTAGTGACTAAGGTTTTCAACTTTATGAGGTTGATCCAGAAAAAATAAAGGTTAAACCATTATTGATTTAAGAAGGGTTCATATTTATTGCTTTTAGCTAACTTATTTAACTTTGAAATATATTCTATTTTAATTTTCCTATAGGTGTGAGAGAGCCTTTAAAAGTTCAAGTCTTTGTTGAATATTGCTCACATTCTTGCATTGCTTTTAAAAGGTATGGATTTTGTTGTTTATTGTGATACTTCACATTCAAGTTTGGGTGCTATTTTGAGACAGGGTAAGAAACTCATTGCATATGCTTCAACACATTTGAAGGTGCATGAAAAGAACTATCATGCACATGACTTGGAGTTGGCAGTGGCCGTGTTTGCTGTTATGATTTGGAGGCTCTATCTTTATGGTGTTCGTTGTGAGGCGATTATTAAATCAAAATCCCCAAAATATGTATCCTTTTCCATTTGGCATAGTGTAGTTGGCTATAATTCCTTATTTTTCAATTACCCTTACATTGTTTCTAGTAGAATAGACCCCTACTTTTATAGGATAAATTATATTATAATGATCGTGTATACTTTCTCTTAATTGAGGAGTAGATTTGGACGTCATCACCAAAACACTAATAGATACGTATGAGGATGAACATAGACTCATAGACTCATGTAGAACATGATTTTGATAGATTTGGAGATTGATGAGGCAATTCTCTAAGGAAAGGTGGTTGTATAATAGTTCTATACATTTTCTCAACTTTTGAGGTATAATATTCTTACTCTTTTAGATATACTTCAGTCAATAGATTATTGAGTGTGTGTGTATATATATAATGCTATGGATTGATGAAATTATGGGATTGTAGTATTGTAGAGTTGAGTCAACAATGAGATTTCTTAATTGGGAACTTAACTGATAAATGCTATTTGACTGAAAAAGTGTAGGGAAAAATATTAAAATATTTCTTATTGTTATTATATTGCAATGGATTATTTTCCACATGGTGATTTAATTGAAATCAATCTGCTTAGTTAATAAAATATGAACTAAGGGCACTATTTTCAAAGATTAATATGTTTTTTGAGGAATCTTGTACAACAACAACAACAATAAACCCAGTGTATTCCCACATAGTGGGGTCTGGGGAGGGTAAGATGTACGCAGTCCATACCACTACCTCCGACGAAGTAGAAAGGCTGTTTTTGATAGACCCCCAGCTCACGATAAGGAATAATAATCAAATCCATAATAAAGCATGGAACAAGATGACATAACATAAATACAAATCCCACAAGTAATAGTAACCAAAGAAAAGTAAAAAAATCATAATAGAGCATGAAACAAGGTGTATTAGCAAGAATAATACACCCACCAAGTAATACCCTACACTAGCGGCCCAAACTGACACCAACCTTCTATCCTAATTCGTGTCCTCCAGATCTTCCTATCTAGTGTCATGTCCTTAGTAAGCTGTAACTGCTCCATGTTCTCCCTAATCACCTTTTTCCAGTACTTCTTTGGCCTACCCCTACCCCGCCTAAAACCATCCAAAGCTAGCCTCTCACATCTATGAACCGGGGCATTCATGCCCTTCCTCATCATGTGTCAGAGCCATTTCAGCTAGACTTCCCACATCTTGTCCTCCACCGAAGTCACTCCAACCTTCTCTCGGATAGTCTCACTCCAAACTCTATCACCCCTAATTAGCCCACACATCTAATGCAACATCCGCATTTTTTCCACCTTTATTTTTTGAATGTGGGAGTTCTTGACTGGCCAACACTCCGCTCCATACAACATGGCCGAACGGACTGCCACTCTGTAGAATTTGCCTTTAAGATTGGGAGGCACCTTCTTGTCATATAACACCCCTGATGCGAGCTTCCAGTGTATCCATCCCACCCCAATATGGTGTGAGACATCCTTGTCAATCTCACCATTCTCCTGAGGACCCGAGATACTTAAAACTATCCCTCTTACACACCACCTGTGAAACCAACCTTACTATCACCTCATTCTCCAACCTCACGTCATCCAACCTTACTTGAGGAAGCTTGTAGCCTGTGATTCTTTTGGTAAGAAAGACACTGATATTTAACTATTGCATATAAAATTTCCTTTATTTGTTATAATCACACATATATATCATTCTCATGGATCATAGGGTTGGTACGCAAATAGCAGGTTGAGGAAAGTATATCCAACAAAAAATGTTCTAGATGGTTGATTATATATATATATATATATAAATATATCCAACATAATTAGTTTTGGATGATTTATTTTAATAATGACACCCAGTGGAAAATAGTTCTAGGCAAGGTATATAGATCTCACGAGTCCCTCATGGATCCCACATCACAGCATACTACTATGGATGGGTTGTATGCTAGGATACTGGACCTTATATTCCATTTACTTACTATGCCATATCTTTGTGTTTGAATAACTATATGCTTTATTTTTACTTACTTTTTATTAAGACGGTGATTCTGCTCATCTTTTTCTAATGTTTTTATTGGTTTGGATTGTTCTACTGATTGGCAAGGTTCCTAATATCCTTTGTTCGAAATAATTACTAACTTTTACTTTGCCGACCTATGATGGCTATTAAATACATATGGTTTTATACTTATTCTACTCTTATTGAAACTTTTTAATGTAGATCCTAGTGCTAGTGGTACCTTTGATTCTGATAGTCCGAGGTTGTGTCTACTTTAAATTTTTGGTATGCTATCTACATCTAGAGCAAAGCCTAGGTATTTTATCTCCCAAGACAGCTTGTAATGTTAGACAATTGTATTGTACTTTAGTAGCTCTTGTATTTGTAATACTAGATTTTGGGTATTTTAGTTAACTCTCGCATTAATTATATATATCTATGACAATTGGGTTATAAGACATTACTCTATTATTTTTAATTCTTCAATGTTATTTCTTGTTGTTATTTTGGATGAAGGATTGGCTTACTTTACCTTGAATTTTAAGTTGTGACACTTATAACACCGAGTGTCATTACCCACTTATCTTCTTCAATATGAGTCAAACTTTCCATAGATAATTTGATAAGAGTATCAACTGCTATATTTGCCTTTCCTAAATGAAAGAGAATATGATGTCATAATATTAAAGTAGCTCTAGCCATTTCCTTTGTCTCAGGTTCATTTATCTCTGCTTTGAAATATACTAGAGGTTTTATGATCAATGAAAATTTTAGCATGAAATCTATATAGATAATGATGGCAGATTTTAACTAAAACACCATTAGTTCAAATTCTAAGTCATGGTTTGGATATTTCTTGTCATAGTTCTTAAGTTGTATGGAAGTGTAACTACTACCTTTGTATGTTGCTGATCTAAGGTGGATTTATGCACCTTAATGTTGTTATTCAAGCTTAATTAGTCTTGTTTGGAGGACTTCTTATGTGCTTAATGAGTTATTAATGCGATAATTTAGTTTCTAAGTGTCAAACTAATTTATTATAATGTTTAAGGTATATTTCAAACAAGTTTGGAATTAATTTGTCCACTTAGAGTATAGACTAGAAAACTAGTGTTACTAGCTTGAGCTATGTGTTGTTCTAGTTGATCTTGACATATTATAGTGTGTGTAATGGGTTAATAAAGGTATAATTGAGTAATTATGTGAGTATAACTTTTTATAGTGTTTAAGGTTCAATTGAAACAATCTAAGAGAGAAAACACTAAGTTAAGGATCAAAAGGAAAAACTAGTACTCTTAGCTTAAGTTACTAGTTCATCATCTTGATTTGTATCTTGTTTTTAGCTCTAATATATGGTTGTTTATGATATATGATTCTTTTTAAGTTTATCATGATGATATATATTTGATTTAAAAGCTGGAAATCAAGTGTAAACAACACCACAAGGCTTTGAAAAGATGGACAACACTTGACCAAAAATGGATGTTTTGGAGTCATTAGCATGCCCCGGACCTTAGACACAATGTTAGGGTCATTACACACCCTTGGGATATTGATAAATGAATAATTATAGTATATAATAGTGATTAGGGCATGCAATATACCCTAGTCCATGCGATAAGGGCATGGCACGCCCCTATGTCAAAATTGACATCTTGTGTCCAAGTATAAATAGGACACTTAGTTGTTATGTTACACACCTTGGACGACCTTGGGGCTTTGAAAAATTATTTAAGAGGCTTAAATTAGGGTTTTATTCCTTTTATTTAGTTTATTGATGTATTATATCATAGATTCATTGATTGTGATTACGTGTATATCTATGAGTGGCAAAACACCCTTTTTCGGGGTTAAGGCCAAGAACATAAGTACTTTTGTCATTAATTGAATTGGTTTCGGTTATGTATCATTGTTATTTGTTTGTTTATCCTTTTTATCACTATTTTAATGATTTACGACCCTTGGAATATGTGCATAACTCTATTATAAACTCGAAAGGATGAATGATAGGGTAGAACGTGGGATAGATGGAATAGGATTGAAATCTTCTAATTGAATGAAGTTATGATTTGCATTTAGGATAGGGATATACCTAATACACCCTATTTTTTCATACAAGGGATGAATATAAATGCATTTAACTTAGTTCTCGCATCGCCACTCAACAATGTTGTTGTAGGGCTAAGTTACGTAGTTGATTAGATGTTTGGAAGGACATAGTCATAAAATCAACCCTGAGAGCCAACAACAAATATAATTAACATAACCAATTAATATATATAGCAAAGTATGACTGTTCATAGTGCCTTAGCCCTTGGCTTCTCCCCATTGATTGTCTAAGCAATTTACTTTACCACATTGCTTTAGTTTGAGCTTAGTTATAACTCCCAAACATCTTGTGGTTACATTTGCACTAATTTAATATTAATAGTTGAATTTGAATTGCATAGTTGCTTAACACTAATCCCTATAGAATCGACTTGGTGTAATACCCCACATTTTCAGGCTAGACATTGAACCGTCGTTCCAACGTGTATAAATTCAAATCCTATGAATTATTTTAGTACATGTGTCATGATATTTATCCTAGTGTGTGAAGTGCTTATGAGGTGAAAAGCATTCATAGAAATTAATTTGAGCAAAGTTGAGCTAAGAGCCTTTGATTCAGCCAAATATTGGTATTCGATTCTACATAGGTCACCTTTGAACGTGTATACTTTTGAAATATGTGGTATTTTTCATCTCAAGACCTACAAATTGATATATGATTGAGTTAGTTTTCCAACAACACTTATTTTGCCTTAATCTGATACCCGAGCAAAAAGTTATGACCATTTTTGTGAGAAATAGTAAGCCTCCATGATAAGCCCGCGACGTGTTGGTCTCTCCTTCAGAATAAGGTGTGAGGAATGTTGGTCTCTCCTACGGAATAAGGTATGCAACTCATAGGTTATTCCCACACTGTTTCAGCTTCCTAAGGTCCAAGGGGTAACTTGGTCCTTTCCCCTCAACCCCAATCATCCAAAACACGATTTATAACACTAGAAAGGGAATTATTTGCCCATCTTCCTCAAAATTTCTCACGTAGAAACCCTCCTCTTCCAAAGAATTCTTATCTAGAGAATTCAAGGATTAAAGCTTCAATTTTAAGATTTCTTCAAGAATCCATCCAGTTAAGGTATGTGGGGTATTCATCAACGGGTGTCTTTCACCCATAGAGCCCAAAAACTTTCTCTTTGATTAAAAAATGGGTTCTTGTTTTATTATGGATCTTATATGTTCAATTTGGGTTAAATTAATGTCTTTCCTTAGTAATTGAACTCAGTTTTATATCCACAAATCCCATGAAAGGTTAGGTTAATTCATGTTTTAAACTACAATTTACCATGTCATGTTTAAGTTAATTTCATGTTGCAATATTAAATTATGAATTTAGCCATGCAATCATGTTGTTTCCTTATGTTTAACATATTCGTATATTCAAGTTCATGATTTCCACTCGTTTAGTGTAATGTAAATGTTTTGGATCTTTGAGCCATAATTCCACACTACAGTTTTAAGTTTTGATATTATATTTTTATGATCATTCAGTGCTGGTGGGTTATGAACACCCGATACCTATGTGTTTTTCATGATTTTAAATTTTCAAGTCATAAGTCAGTTAAGCCATGAATCTTATCATTATACTCAGATATTTATGACCATGATGAGCACTATCAAAAATATTATTCAGTTAAATTTAGTTAAGTTCTGAAACAGTGTTAGTTCAGTTGAGGGTAGGATTTAACATAGAGCGAGCCTAGGAATGGAGGCTCACCTGCCAGTAGAGGGTGTGACCTTTAGTAGTAGGGTTGGAGGCATGTCATAGCTATCAACAGTCAATATAGTAGAGGGTTTATATATAGTCAATCAGAGTCATTACACGTAATTCAAGTTTCTTTCTTCAGTTTTATCATGATGTAAGCTTTATTAGTATTACACTTATTCATATTTCATTATGATCATGTTTCTACTTAACAAATTTAGTTTTTATACAATTTAAATTAGATGCTCAAGTAGTATGACAATTCATGGGTTAGCTTGGGATCACTTGTGGTTCCAAGCACAGTGTTATGACTAGGGGTAGTTTCGGGTCGTGACAAACTTGGTATTAGAGCACAAGGTTCAAGTGTCCTAGGGTGTTTATGAATCCATGTCTAGTCGAGTCTAGTGTAAGTATGGCGATGTCTATACTTTTCTTTGAGAGGCTATAGGGCATTTAAGAAATATTTTCCTTCATTTATATCTCAGATCATGTTGCAGAAAGGTTCTCAAAGAAACTTATATAGATTCTCATCTTGCTCCATTCATGCTAGTTCTTCGTTGTTTTTAAGGAAACAGTAATAGTCAAGCTCAAATTCCTACAGATAGAGCTTTCTCATAAAGTCCCCGCATATAGTTATGAAATTGCATGTTGGCTCAAAAAGTATCCCATCAGTTCCCTTATGTTCTAAACTTTAAAAGTGTTTATTCTTGTTTATGAAAATTTTGCATTGAGCCGAAGTCAAATATGCTCTCAGATCCTTTCCCAGAATCCTTTGAAAGCATATGATCTAGAGTTATAAGCATGAAGCTAGAAGTTTTAACAATAGTAAAGTAGGGATAGTATTTATTCGGATTTTGTAGATTATGTATCCATGGGTTTGTTTGTATGAAAGGTGAACCAGTAGGCTTGAAATAGCGCACAAAATTTAAGTTTATTAATTTGAAGTTAAGTATGATAGTATGGTTGTGATCTAGAGGTGTACCCAAAGTGATATGGGATCATATTATTTGTAATTTTTTACAGTGTGTATGCTTAGATAGTACCCTTGAGTTCCTAAGTGCAAATGAGGCTAGCTATGGAGTACATGATGTTCTTACTAGCTAAACTATAGGTTATGGTTTTTGATGTCGGATGTTTAGGTATAATGGTAATTCTCATGGATTAAAACATATAAGTTTAGAGATGAGATATTTGTAGGCTATGATGGAAGTAGTATGGTCCATTAAAAAGTATGGGAATATCCGTGTTATGTTTTAGAATCTAAGTTTGAAATTCTAGATGCTTTGAACTCAGGGTATGGTGATAGTCCTACAAATTCTAAGTTAGTCAGTGCTTAAGTTATCATATGATGACTATTGGGGCTATATAAAGTTAAGAGTATTATCTCAAAAATACGTCTTACTAGTGGATTTGACATTGTTAGGTGTAGTCCTTTGGGGTGAGTTTGTTATCTATGTGTATTGTTTTATCTTAAACTCTACAGTAAAGTGGTTCCAGTTCAATTTAGTGTGTATTGAATAAGTCTATAGACTTAGAATGATGGCTTAAATCTAAGGGGGAGATGATAGAACAAGAAACCAAGTCAGACTCTTAGATTCTAGTAGTGACGTCGGTATATTGTTGAACAATAGTAAGGGAGGAAGATGCCCAACCCATTCTTATCTCAGTGCAAAGTTTTGTACTTTAGTCATCATGACATCTACTCATGCCTTACATGTAAGCTCTATGATCACAACTCATATTCATGCACTTTTTGTGGAATCATGTACGCTTCCAGTTCCTAGTATAAGGAGTTCTAGTTCGCTCAGCAGTACGAATTATATTCCTGAATTTATGAACTCCAAAATAAGGTCATGTAGCTTATGACTCATTTACCCATGCTTTACAGTATGTTAAATTCTAGGTACTCATGCTACACTCCTAATGATCAGCGAAAAATTTAGATTATGTTATGTATGTCCTCAGTTTAGATCTCTTTAATCATTCTATGCCATGGATACTCTATTCCTCAAGCCTCAGTTAAGTGTCAAAATTATGCATAGTATTCTTTCATGCTTCAGGTACTCATGTTTTAACCTTTTAGTAACCTTTTCTCAATGTTAAGATAGTGGTGATGAACAATTGATGATCAATTGTTTTGATGGGAGAGAAAAAAATATTTCATGTTGGGGAAATATTGTTGTATGCTTGTTTTATATAAGGCTATAAGGATAAAGGAGAATTGAGGCAAAGTTTTTGTATATTTCATGGTTAGTTGAGAATTCTAGGTTTGTCTTCTTAGGGAATAGTGTAACAAATTTATTATTGACTAGAGATATTTGAGAATATGGTAAAGGTTCCTAGGTGGGTTGGTTGACCAAATGTTTATATATGGTTATTATAATAGGCTTGAATGTCATGCTAGTATATAAGTGGATGGGTGTATTGTGTGCTAGTGAATTTCTAGTAAGAAGTTGAATTTAGTTGTTGCAGTGGTAACATGAATTTTTCTTGAGATGAAAAACGTGAAACACACATAGAGTATTGAATTCATGGTTTATACTAGTATTATGGTGTTATGTGATGTACCTTGTGATTTTGAGTTAGGATTGAGCATGGTGAGAGTATGTAGCTCAACTTATACTTTGGTTAGAGTCGTGATATATACCCATGTAAGAATTATAAGTTGAATCAAATGAGCATAGTAATTCAGGGAAAAGTATAGTTGAGGAAGTATTTGAGAAGTGTGGCCAAGCTTGAAAGTTAGCAGTTTCCATGCCTAAGGCATAGTGATTGTATCCTAACTTATATTTCATAGGCCTATATTCCACATTATAAATTTGTAGCCATGTTGTGATTCCTTATTCAAATATCTCGTGTTGAACAAATACTCAAGTTGAGTATAAACTTTTAGTATAATTCAGTCTGTATAGCCAGCAATTCAATTTAGCAGTCAGAAAGACAAGTTCCTGTGGTTTTCCATATTTCCAGCCAGTCATACTATCTGAATATTCATGAATATGGCTATTCTATGAGGTAATTTGTTCACATACATGTAAGTTCTGAATTCAGTTTAGACCATGCATCATGTTTTAGATTCAGCTATTTAGTCATGACATAGTTCAGAAGTGTTCAGTGAATAATATCAGTTTCCAAGTAGTCTAGCTCAGACAGTGTAATACCCCTTGTACAACCTCAATCTCGTTATCTCATGACTTGTGCTTACGTAATGTACTTGGCGATGTCATAAAACCCTTTAATTTTAATTCCTATACGTGTTTTATTGGGAATAATTCCTAATGAGAAATTACATACCTCATTCCCTCCATAGTAACTCTTGGTATTTTTTTGCATTAGTTATCACTTTGCAGTTTTATATGTATGATCATATCATGAACATTTCAAGTGAGTTCTAAAATCTCAACATGAATCAACTTCTTATAGTTAATAGAGTCAAGTGATCACATAATTAGTTTTATGATGGATGTTGTAATGTTTTAGCTCAGTGATATCCTTCATTAGTAGACATGCTATGTCCATAATATTCCATATTTCTAGAATTTCAACAAATTCCTATCCATCATTTGAGGATGAATGATTCCAATGGGGAGATAATGTAACACCATGCATTTTTGGGCTAGACTTTGAACCATCGTTCCTACGTGTATAAACTCAAATACCTTAATACATGTGGCATGATCTTTATCCTAGTGTGTAAAGTGTCTATCAGGTGAAAAACACTCATAGAAATCACTTAGAGAAAAGTTGAGCTAAGAGCCTTTGATTTGGCCAAATTTTGGTATTCAATTCTACATGGGTCAACTTTGAACGTGTATAACTTTTGACATATGTGTTATTTTACATCATAAGACCCACCAAATGATAGATAATTGAGTTATCTTTCCAACTATGCCAATTTTGCCTTAATTCAATACCCAAGCAAAAAGTTATGACCATTTTAGTGAGAAATAGTATGCCTCTGCAATAAGCATACGACGCGTTGGTCTCTCCCCTAGAATAAGGGACGCGATGTAATGCCTCGAATCTGGTACCCAAAATGATACACGGTGCTCATATCCCCTAAGGACCACAAGCTAACCTATGACTAATATCTGTACCTGAGCACTGCATAACATACTGTATAAATGCAAAATAAAAGGCTGAAAGGCCATAAGGTTCAAATATCTGATAAAACTTAACATCTGAATAATAGAGTATCACAATACCAAAATTGAAATAACTGTCTGAACATGCTAGTCTGAAAGTCTCTAAACTGTCTAAATAAGGAGTTGATGGGACATGTCCCCAACTAACTCTAATTGCTGAAATGAACTAAGTACTGAAAAATAAAATAATCAAATAATATCCTCGAATGATGAGGACTCACTGCTAGTCTGGTTGCTAAACGTCTGATCCAAAAAGGATGCTCTAGAGCTCACGCTTCTGAACCTCTGGTATAAAACATCATAGAACAAATGTGTCAGTATGATTGAATGTACTGGTATGCAAGTGAGGTAGGCTGAATGCAAGGGTTCATATGCTTGAACAATACTGACTGACTGAGTAACATGAATGTGGGAATACATGCATGAATACATAAATATAAATGAGATTATGAAAACACTGAATACTGAGTCTGAATATTGATAACATGGATTTCTGATAACTGATATAACAGGTACTGAGTGACTGTATCTGACAGTCTAGGTTCTGATGGAACTAGAAGAGTTATATACTGAGATGAGTGACTCTATCTGATAGTCCTGAATTCTGTAGAACTATCTGAGTTCTATTACTGAGACTGAGACTGTGAAAAGTAGTCATTTAAACGACATGCCCTAAATGAGAAAATATAATTGAGTTGGGGTCCAATCTGTAACCCCCAATTGGAAGGGTGTCAAAACCGTGCCACTGGTAAGGACAAACTGTGACTAATCCCTTATCTAACAAGTACTCTAAGGAGAATGGTGGGACCCTCATATATCAGGTCAATCCACCTCATCTACCCTCAACTAGCAGGTTTGATGTCTCGACCTACTGGCTACGTAGTTCTGGAGTACAAAGATTGCTTCTAAGAATCACACCCTTTAATAACAGGTGAGTTCCCATCCTTGGGCTCACTCAGTGCTGAATCCTACTCCCATCTGAATAGACACTGAACATGATTAACTGACCTGAACTAGACTACGTTCATTGAGTTCCATTGACTGGCAGAACACTATTACTAATTTGTCCTGAGTCATATGACTGACTGAGAGTATCTGGAAAACGTGAAACTGGCTCTAGGAACAACTAAATTATCGAGTACAAGTACCCCAAGGACTCGATAGCATGAAACTGACAAGACATAACACTTCTTGACACATGACCATAGTCAACAATTCATAGTACAATCATTAGGAATTTTCATGAAGTATTCGCATGCTGTAAGCTTACACATGAATAGGAATGCATGTAAACATATCATAATTTCATAAACCTAATCTCATGAGCATTACGTCAATCCATTACAAAGCATAACAATAACGTGGAAGTCATATCGAACATAAGGGAAGAACATGGATTCATTAGTTTTGGTCACAAATGAGTCATAAGGCATAATTCCTATTCTCTTAGGCATTTTATCAAACACCTTGCATGCATATCTTTAGGCTTAGGCACGAATATTAAAATAATACTTCATGGAAACATTTTACACTTCCAATGTAAGAATTTCAACCACATACTAACATATTTTCATGATAGTCATTAAAGACTTTAACTTGGAAATCAAACAACAACATAAATATGTATATAATTCAATTCATACAATGAAATCCAAAGTTTATATTTCAAATAGGGTTTCTTGAGCTTCATGGGTGAAAGGAACCCTTGAATCAACACATGACATACTTGGGTAGAAGAATAAGACTTTTCATATTAGATAGGAGAATACACACACACACATTAGGAGACTCTTACAACCGACATAAACCATGTGAGCTACATGGAGTCCAACGTCCAACCCACATTGGGGAGAGCTGTCCTATCCTTGCCATCGGAGTAGAACCTTAATCATTCTTTTCACTAGTGATCACTATATCAATTAACCTTAGGCTCACATCCTATGGGGCACGTAGTTCTAGGGAAGTACCAATCACAACTATACCTCTCACTCCATGCTAAAGACTACGCCCGGAGTTAGCTCTAATCTTTTCAAAGGAAAATCCACAACAACACAATTCAACAATTCATAACAGGAGCCATCATGCTACCCCTTTATCAAAATCAATCAAAATATGGATTTCTTTTCTCATTCGAGTTCAAAAACAACTCCATCAAGACCAACAGGTCAAATCAATCTAATATTACAGTGTATATAACACATTACTTCAACAAAATATAAATTCATTTCGGGTTCAACAACCCATATATGAATACTTGATCAAAACATTTCAAGATTCACACTTTATATATCAAACATGTATGATTCATACGAAAATCTGGAAATTTATCTTTAATTATGAATATTCACATCAACGCTCATGAAATTCATCTTTGAAACATCAAAAATATTATAACTTCTTCAACAAGAATATAGATTTCAAATTTCCATCTCAAATTCGTAAGTAGAGCATGTAAAATCATATATCTTTGTAAAATAATACAAATTTTGGGCACAAGAACGAAAGGGTGTTCTTTTTGAAAACCCCCACATACCTTAAACTTGAATCTTGAATGAACTCTTGACCTTGGGACTCTATTCATGAAAATAATGAGTGTTTCTTGTAGCCCTCGAAATGGGAATTCAGAATCTCAAAGAATAATTGAAAATTCATGATTGAATTTTGAGATATTTCAATTTTTAGGTTGAAACCCCAATGAATGTTCTTGGTGATTTTGAGAGAAAGTAATCTTATTTTTGTGTTATGGGTGTTTTATCCCGTGTTATAGACATATATAGAGGTGTTTTTGGCACTTGGAAGTGAGGTATGTGGCGCACAACCCATGGCAGACCTTAAGGTGTGCGTCACACACCTTATGGCAGACATTTAAGTATGCCTCGTAGTCCCAATCGCACACATTTGATTGGGCGGCGCATTGGCCATCGTACACCCTTACTGGCTCTCACGAAAATGGCCATAACTCATCGCTCAGGCATCGGATTTTTCCGAAATTGGTATCGTTGTAAAGATAATTAAATTATCTACAATTTGGTAGGTCTTGGAATGAAAACTTTCATGTATATTAAGAGATATAAACGTTTGAAGTTGACCCTTGTAGAATCGAATATCAAACTTTGGATGAATCAATTGATCTTAGGTCAACTTTGTTCTAGGTCATTCCTATGAATTTTTTTCATCTCCAAACTAACCCATAGACTAGGATAATGATCATGAAACTTGTATTGACATTCAACTAATTTGGATTAGAGCTTAGACGTGTAGAAACGACGGTTAGAATTTTAGCACGAAAATATGGGGTATTACATTATCTTCCACTTGGGAACATTCGTCCACGAATGTGGATAATTAACCTTAAACACAGAATATTAGTCTTTAAGATATCATGTGTAAATGATAGAACTGAATCAGTTGATCTCAAGAATAATGAGTTACTGAACTGGTCTGCAGGTGCATGAATCCTCAAGAAAAATAACTATACGGCTAAGATAGAAACGAGACTGTCGACTTATGATTAGCCATTACTTTGGACTGGATCTGATCTCATGAGAAAGGATGAGAGGTCTATGACATGAAAACTCGGGGTATTACAACATCCCTCTCTTGGGATCGTTCGTCCCCGAATAATAATAATTTGATGAAAATACTAGGAAGAGACTGTGATACCACACAGGATACTTATGAACTGAATAATGCTTAATATCTGAAACTAAAAATGATGCATGAACTGAGCTGAATTCATAGTTTAATTGGACACAAACACATTGCCTCTTGGAATGTACATACGTATAAGTCTGTGGATAGTAAGACTAGTTGGAAAATTAAGAATCTATAGGAGCTTATCGCCTTGCTGCTAAACTAGACTGTAGGCTATATGGACTGGATCATACTGACTACCCATACTCAAATGGAGTATTTCTTCAGCACTTTTCTATGAAATTCTATTGACATTAGGGAGCAAAGAATTTTGGGTATGCTCAGAACAAGACATTTGACTAAGGAATTAAAACATTGATATAACTCTATAGCATGGAATATAATTATATAACTCATAAACTAGGATAGGATTGCTAGGCCATAGGCAACACAACTTTTTACTATGAAGCTGAGCATCACTTCTCAAATGCTCTCTCAACTATACTTTTCCCCTTAAATACTATACTCATTTCAATCAACTTATAATTCTCATACTGGCACTGCAACATCTTTCTACTAAGGTCTAAACTAACCTAAATTCTATCACCATAATTAAGCCTAACACTAAATCACAAGATACAACATGTCAAACCACAATACTAGTATAAACCACAAGGTTCAATATTCTATATCCTTTTAGAGCTTGCACCCTAAGCATAATATGCCTTACCACTTCAATGACTAATTTAAAACTCTTGATATGGATTCACTAGTGCATATTGCATACATCATCTTACACCCAACATGACATTCAAGCTTATCATTAAAACCACATATAACTTTAAGGCAAATACCCCAAAAGGCATACTCCACATATTCTCGAGATTAAGCCATAGTTTCATCATTATATTATCTACACATAAATCCTAAAATCACAAGAATAAACTAATTTCGAACTTACCAACTTCATTCTTAAACAACCCATCCATATGCCATCCTTAACTTTCTAGCTTCAATAATCATCATCTAAGACTTGCACTCTCATTTGCAACCATACCTACATCTCTAATCACATAATCATAACCTACCAAGATCACACCTTTATTCTTATATTTTTTTTTCCAAACCATGAGAATAATAATCATACTAAAAAGGCTTAACATCTTCAATCATAACTCCTTAACTTAGCTATCAAGAATATCATAAATTATCTAACTAGCCTTTCTCCACCTAGAAACTCAACGTTACTACTAACCCCACAATATACAATAATCCTCGAAAAATAATGAAGCCCAATAGCACCTTGGGGACACCTCTACACCATACTTAATTACAAACACATGATCTTACACTCTTGCATACACTATTCAGGCCTACGAGATCACCTCCATATAACTAGCATCAACAGCTAAACCATCAACTGTTCAAACTTAAAGTCTAGAGCTAAACATTATTTACAACCCAATCTCACACAAAATTTTCACTTCAAAACTATAGAACATAGCATTAAGAAAAACTAGTACACAATGATAATCGATCATAATCATATGGCCTATCTTATTCATAATCTACTAACACATCCTCTTTCTTTACATCATTACCTTTTACCCATCTTCACACCTAAATTACTTTCATAGCTCTATAAATTTCAAGTAAACTTCCTCTTGCAATCTCAGGAAAGCCTAAATTAACATTACTCAACCACCAAGTACTTCCATCAAAACCTATACTTTCCTAGCACAATAAATACCATCAATAACTCTTTTCGTACTTCAAACAAACAACAATCCACCTTAATTAATAATCTCCTTCTCTAACTTCCCTAAACTAACAAACAAGGGTATATCACTTCATTACTAATTCAATCATAAGCAAAAATTCAGCTATACATATTCAATAAATTGCCCTTACCACCATTCTTACCACTACATTTCTAAACCCACAAGTTCAACTAACACAAGACTTCCAACTAAACGTTATTACTTCTATTACTACATAGAAACCCACACTTTTAACTAATACCAGAACAACAAGATAAACAACAAGTTGCTAGTGGATTGAAATAGGCCTCACACGACTTCACTAGACTTTGGTTTTGTGTTTTGATTAAGAAAATTATATGAATAACAAAGCAACTATGGTAGTGAATCAAAATAGGCCTCACGCGGCTTCACTAGACTTTGATTTTAGGCAAATATAATCATACCAAGATTACATAATATAAGAGATAGAAACGTGACACACAACATTCAACGATCTAAGAATGTACCTTACTCTATCTTAATTAAATAACTCATAAGAACGAGGGAATAACTTAAATGTAAAGGACTTATAACACACTAGAAGGCTCTTCTCAAGCCACATTATGAAATTTTGAAAACTTCTGCTAGCAAATATAAGAGCATTATCTGGGGAGGAAATTGGAACTTGCCGAACATATTACCTCAAGAACAGTACATAGATAGAGAAGTATAGATTATCATTATGGATTTTGAGGAGAAATTTGAAAGCATATCCGACTCAGGCTTTGTGTACGATTTCTATAGGCCTGATAAGCACTTTAGTTTTTGGAACTCAAAAGTACAGATAGGATACTTTCTAGCTCTATTACCTTAGAAATAAGAAAGAGATGACCAGACTAGAGTAAGATGAAAATCTGTATACGTTTCTTGGAGAACTTTTCTATAGCACAATTTAAGACTTGAAAGAATGAAGACATTTCCTAAATGCCCTGTAGCCTTTCGAAGAAAAGTATAGACATCTCCGTATCATTCCGCAAGACTCTACTAGACACGGCTTCATAGACACCCTAGGACACTTGAACTCTGTGCTTTGATACAAAGTTTGTAACGCCCCAAAATTAGGTCCCTAGACGTCACACGATGTTTAGGGTCACAAGTAACCCCAAGCTAACCCTTCTACTGGCATAACTCATAAGCAACTGAATTAAAACTATAAATCGATACAAATCTGTGGAAAATAACTTTTTTTTGAATATGATAGATACTAAACTAAATTTACAAGATTATAACTCTACTTTTACAACCAAAACTAAAATGGAATACATCAATTTCCACTGACTATCTATGAAGCCTCTATTAGTACTGACTGTAGGTAGCCGGGTCATAACTCCCGACCAACCCAACTCAATACGACTGAATAAAGAAAATACAACACTTCTCGAACTGTATAACTAACTCACGCCCTTGAATCAAAAGGACTCATCACCTGCTGACTGGTTGCTGCAAACTGACCGGATCTGAAGATGTAAACTATAACTTCTACCTATATTTCGAGAAAATATAGCCCACATACGAATATGTGGCTCAGTACCATGGAAATGTACCGAGCATATGGGGGTGCAATGCATATATAAAATAATATGTTAATATCATCACAGTTTATAAAATTATGCATGCTGATATAAAGAACTCGCTTAGCTCGAATTAAAATCATCATAATCTTAAGAGAGCAAAATATATCGGGTGAAACATATGAGTCATCATAATAAATCTCAATTCCAAATCATCAAAGCAATCAAATCTCATAATAATTCTCTTTGGAATATATGTACATTAAATCTTTCGAAAATAATGACTTTCTCAAACTCAGTCTTTCAAACAAATATATTTTCATCTCAGATAGAAGAATAAGACTTTTCATATTAGATAGGAGAATACACACACACACATTGGGAGTCTCTTACAACTGACATAAATCATGTGAGCTACATGGAGTCCAACGTCCAACCCATGTTGGGGAGATCTGTCCTATCCTTGTCATCGGAGTAGGGCCTTAATCATTTTTTTCACTAGTGATCACTATATCAATTAGCCTTAGGCTCATATCCTATGGGGGCACGTAGTTCTAGGGAAATACCAATCACAGCAATACCTCTCACTCGATGCTAAAGACTACTCCCGAACTTAGCTCTGATCTTTTCAAAAGAAAATCTATACAACACAATTCAGCAATTCATAACGGGAACCATCATGCTATCCCTTTATCATAATCAATCAAAATATGGATTTCTTTTCTCATTCGAGTTCAAAAATAACTCCATCAAGGCCAACAGGTCAAATCAATCCAATCTTAAAGTGTATATAACACATTACTTCAACAAAATATGAATTCAAATCGGGTTCAACATCCCATATATCAATACTTGATCAAAACATTTCAAGGTTCACACTTTATATATCAAACATGTATGATTCATACGAAAATCTGGAAATTTATATTCAATCATGAATATTCACTTCAGCGCTCATGAAATACATCTTCAAAATATCAAAAATATTATAACTTCTTCAACAAGAATATAGATTTCAAATTTCCATCTCAAATTCGTAAGTAGAGCATGTAAAATCATATATCTCTGTAAAATAATACAAATTTTGGGCATAAGAACGAAAGGGTGTTGTTGAAAAATCCTGCATACCTTAAACTTGAAGCTTTGAATGAACTCTTGACCTTGGGACTCTATTCGTGAAAATAATGAGTGTTTCTTGTAGCCCTCGGAATGGGGATTCTGAATCTTGAAGAATTATTAAAAACTCATGGTTGCATCTTGAGATATTTGAATTTTTAGGCTGAAACCTTAATGAATGTTCTTGGTGATTTTGAGAGAAAGTAAACTTATTTTGGTGTTATGGGAGTTTAATCCCGTGTAATACACATATATAGGGGTGTTTTTGGCACTTGGAAGTGAGGTATGCGACGCACAACCCATGGAAGACCTTAAGGTATGCGTTGCACACCTTATGACAGACATTTAAGAGATATTAAGAGATATACACGTTTGAAGTTGAACCTTGTAGAATCAAATGTCAAACTTTGGATGAATCAATTGATCTTAGCACAACTTTGTTCTAGGTCATTGCTATGAACATTTTTCACCTCCAAACTACCCCATACACTAGGATAATGATTATGAAACTTGTATTAACATTCAAATCATTTGGATTAGAGATTAGACGCGTAGGAACGACAGTTAGAATTTTAGAATGAAAAGACGGGGTATTACATTATCTCCCCCTTAGGAACATTCATCCTTGAATGTGGATAATTAACCTGAAACACGGAGGAATATTAGTCTTCAAGCTATCATGTGTAACTAATAGAACTAAATCACTTGATCTCAAGAATAATGAGCTACTGAACTGGTCTGCAGGTGCATGAATCCTCAAAAAAATAACTATACGGCTAAGAAAGAAACGAGACTATCAACTTATGAGTAACCATTATATTGCACTGGATCTGATCTCATGAGAAATGATTAGAGGTTTATGACATGAAAACTCGAGGTATTACAACATCCGCCTCTTGGGATCGTTCGTCCCCGAATGATAATAATTTGATGAAAATAATAAGAAGAGACTGTGATACTACATAGGATACTTACGAACTGAATCATGACTTAATATCTGAAATTGAAACTGATGCATGAACTGAGCTGCATTCATAGTTTAATTGGACACAAACACATTGCCTCTTGGAATATACATACGTATAAGACTGTGGATAGTAAGACTAGCTGGAAAATTAAGAATCTATAGGAGCTTATCGCCTTGCTTGCTAAACTAGACTGCAGGCTATATGGACTAGATCATACTGACTACCCATACTCAAATGGAGTATTTCTTCAGCACTTTTCTACGAAATTCTATTTACATTAGGGAGCAAAAAATTTTGGAAATGCTCTGAACAAGACATTTGACTAAGGAATTACAACATTGATATAACTCTATAGTATGAAATATAATTATATAACTCATAAACTAGGATAGGATTGCTAGGCTGTAGGAAACGCAACTTCTTACTTTCAAGCTTAGCATCACTTCTTAAATGCTCTCTCAACTATACTATTCCCCTTAAATACCATACTCATTTGATTCAACTTATAATTCTCATATTGGCACTGCGAAATCTTTCTACAAAGGTCTAAACTAACCTAAATTCTATCACCATGATTAAGCCTAACACTAAATCACAAGATACAACATGCCAAATCATAATACTAGTCTAAACCAAAAGGTTCAATATTCTATATCTTCTTCGAGCTCACCCCATAAGCATAACATGCCTTACCACTTCAATGACTAATTTAAAACTCTTGATATGGATTCACTAGTGCATAATGCATATATCATCTTACACCCAACATGACATTCAAGCCTATCATTAAAACCACATATAACTTTAAGGCAAATACCCCTAAAGGCATACTCCACATATTCTCAAGATTAATCCATAATTTCATCATTCAATTATCTACACATAAATGCTAAACTCACAAGAATAAACTAATTTCGAACTTACCAACTTCATTCTTGAACAACCCATCCATATGTCATCCTTAACTTTCTAGCTTCAATAATAATCATCAGAATTACACTCTCATTTGCAACCATCCCTACATCTCTAATCACATAATCATAACCTACCAGGATCACACCTTTATTCTTATATTTTTTTTCCAAACCATGAGAATAATAATCATACTAAAAAGGCTCAACATCTTCAATCATAACTCCTTAACTTAGCTATCAAGAACATCATAAATTATCTAACTAGCCTTTCTCCACCTAGAAACTTAACGTTACTACTAACCCCACAATATGCAATAATCCTTGAAAAATAATGCAGCCCCATAGCACCTTAGGCACACCTATACACCATACTTAATTACGAACACATGATCTTACAATCTTGCATGTACTGTTCAGTCCTACTAGATCACCTCCATATAACTAGCATCAATGATCGAACCATCAACTGTTCAAACTTAATGTCTAGAGCGAAACATGATTTACAACCTAATCTCACACATAATTTTCACTTCAAAACTATAGAATATAGCTTTAAGAAAAACTAGTACACAATGACAATCGATCATAATCATATGGCCTATCTTATTCATAATCTGTTAACACATCCTCCTTTTTCACATCATTACTATTTACCCATCTTCACACCTAAATTACTTTCATAGCTCTATAAATTTCAACTAAACATCCTCTTGCAATCTAAGAAAAGCCTAAATTAACAATACTCAACCACCAAGTACTTCCATCAAATCCTATACTTTCCTAGCACAACAAATACCATCAATAACTCTTTTCATACTTCAAGCAAACAAAAATCCACCTTAACTAATAATCTCCTTCCCTAACTTCACTAAACTAACAAATAAGGGTACATCACTTCATTACTAATTCAATCATAAGCAAAAATTCAGCTATACATATTCAATAAATTGACCTTACCACCATTCTTGCCACTACACTTCTAAACCCACAAGTTCAACTAACACAAGACTTTCAACTAAACATTACTAATTTTGTTACTACACAGAAACCCACACTTTCAACTAACACCAGAACAATAAGATAAACAACAAGTTTCTAGTGAATCGAAATAGGCCTCACATGACATCACTAGACTTTGGTTTTGTGTTTTGATTAAGAATATTATATGAATAACAAAGCAACTATGCTAGTGAATCGAAATAGGCCTCACACGGATTCACTAGACTTTAATTTTTCACAAACATAATGATAACAAGATTACATAATACAAGAGATAGAAACTTGACACACAACATTCAACGATCTAAGAATACACCTTACTCTGTCTTAATTAAATAACTTATAAGAACAAGGGCATAACTTAAATTTAAAGGACTTATAACACATTAGAAGGCTCTTCTCAAGCCACTATATGAAGCTTCTGAGCATATGGGGGTGCAACGCATATATAAAATAATATCTTAATATCATGACAGTTTATAAAATTATGCATGTTGATATAAATGACTCACTTAGCTCGAATTAAAATCATCATAATCATAAGAGAGTAAAATATATCGGGTGAAACATTTGAGTCATCATAATAAATCTCGATTCCAAATCATCAAAGCAATCAAATCTCATAACAATTCTCTTAGGAATATATTTTCATTAAATCTTTCGAAAACAATGACTTTCCCAAACTAAATCTTTGAAACAAATATGTTTTCATCTCAGATAGAAGAATAAGGATTTTCATATTAGTTAGGAGAATACACATACACACATGGGGAGTCTCTTACAACCGACATAAACCATGTGAGCTACATGGAGTCCAACGTCCAACCCATATTGGGGAGAGCTGTCCTATCCTTGCCATCGGAGTAGGACCTTAATCATTTTTTTCACTAGCAATCACTATATCAATTAGCCTTAGGGTCACATCCTACAGGGGCACGTAGTTCTAGGGAAGTACCAATCACAGCTATATGTCTCACTCGATGCTAAAGACTACTCTCGAACTTATCTCAGATCTTTTCAAAAGAAAATCCACAACAACACAATTCAACAATTCATAACGGGAGCCATTATGCTACCCCTTTATCATAATCAATCAAAATGTGGATTTCTTTTCTCATTCGAGTTCAAAAATAACTCCGTCAAGACCAAAAGGTCAAATCAATCCAATCTCAAAGTGTGTATAACACATTACTTCAATAAAATATAAAATTAAATCGGGTTCAACAACCCATATATGAATACTTGATCAAAACATTTCAAGATTTACACTTTATATATCAAACATGTATGATTCATCCGAAAGTTGGAAATTTATCTTTACTCATGGATATTCACGTCAATATTCATGAAATTCATCTTCAAAACATCAAAAATATTATAACTTCCATGTCAAATTCGTAAGTAGAGCATGTAAAATCATATATCTTTGTAAAATAATATAAATTTTGGGCACAAGAACGAAAGGGTATTCTTGTTGAAAAACCCCACATACCTTAAACTTAAATCTTTGAATGAACTCTTGACCTTGGGGCTCTATTTGTGAAAATAATAAGTGTTTCTTATAGCCCTCGGAATGGGGATTCCAAATCTCGAAGAATTATTGAAAACTCATGGTTGAATCTTGAGATATTTGAATTTTTAGGTTGAAACCCTAATGAATATTCTTGGTGATTTTGAGAGAAAGTAAACTTATTTTAGTGTTATGGGAGTTTAATCCCGTGTTATAGACATATACAGGGGTGTTTTTGGCACTTGGAAGTGAGGTATGCAGCGCACAACCCATGGCAGGCCTTAAGGTGTGCGTCGCACACCTTATGGAAGACATTTAAGTATGCCTCGCATTCCCAATCGCACACATTTGATTGGGCGGCACATTGCCCATCGTACACCCTTACTGCCTCTCACAAAAATGGGCATAACTCTTCTCTCGGGTATTAAAATTCTGCGAAATTGGTATCGTTGGAAAGATAATTCAATTATCTACAATTTGATAGGTCTTGGGATGAAAAATTCAATGTATATTAAGAGATATAAACGTTTGAAGTTGACCCTTGTAGAATCGAATATCAAACTTTGGACGAATCAATTTATCTTAGCTCAACTTTGTTCTAGGTCATTACTATGAACATTTTCCACCTCCAAACTACCCCATAGACTAGGATAATGATCATGAAACTTGTATTCACATTCAACTCATTTGGATTAGAGCTTAGACGCATAGGAACGACAGTTAGAATTTTAGCACAAAAATATGGGGTATTACAAATATTAAAGTCGACCATTTCTAATTCAATCAAATCAGCTATAATGTCTTGTTAAGACATTAAAATCTTACAACTCCCATAAACTCGTCTTTCCACAACTAACTCACTCACTATAGTAGATACATAGAATTGTTCATGTAGTTGTTCAGTCTTACCCCATATTTCACATCAATAAAAAGGGTCAAATTAATAAAGTAGATCCAAGATATATGTGAGCATAAACATCATATAGAAAGACTATTAATATCCATGTGATGAAATCTAGAGATATCGTTGAGTCATAATGACCAATTAACACGTATACATGATTCTAACCTTTTCCCATTCCTGACATTCCATTTTTGTTCATGTATTTCCCTATTGGGTCTTGTAAGTTACATAAAGTTTTAGAATTTATTAGATTGAGCCATAATACTTGTACCATAACTAGAAAATTGTCACAACCCAAAATTTGAGGGTCATGATGACACTTGTTGCAACAAACCTTTACAAGTAAACCAATATGCCAAAATGATATGAAATAAGAAAAACAACACGAAAACCAAAAGTAAGACTTCTAGAATGAAGTCTAACCACATATATACAATAATAGCATAAAATACATAGCAATGATACCATAAATCACCCCAAAAGTTTGTGTCATACTGTAAGAACCAACTAAGTACATCTCGAAGTCAAACTATACAACTGAAAGTCCAAAAAAGAACATAATTTGTCTCTGAATATAAAATAAGACATAAACTAACTAAGAAGGGGTAGGAGATTCACTTTAGAGGCATAGAGCGACCGCTACCTCAAAAATACTCCAAGCATTGCCCGAAATCAGCTAACGTACGAGGCACTCATACCTTGATCTTCATCGAAAGGGCACATTAGGGATGAGTACGGTCCAATTGTACTCAGCAGGTATCATAGACTGACTAAGCAAAGTAGAAAATAAAGTATTTAAACACAAACTATAGGCATGTCATCTGCATAAAAAATGTCCCAAATGGTAGCCCAGACCATCTCCACTAACATTTTAAAATATAAGCACATATACCAAGTACAAGGACAAAAAAAGCAAAGGACAGATAGACATCAAATTTAATATGAAAGTACAGAATAGGAAGTGCAAAATATATGAAATGCAATAAGAATGATAATGATATGTGATGATAGGCGAATTTACACACCTATATCAATATATTTTGCCCATATTTTAGCCTAGTTTTGAGAACAAATTATATATTTCATGCACTTTTAGTCCTTTTTCCTGTAAATGAGCTAACGAACATGATTAGAAAAGTTTCAGGTATAAATGATGCAAAATACAGCATTTTATGGCTTACTTGACGCAAAAGAAAGCTCACGAACGAAGGAGAAGGAAGTGGGACGCCTAAAGGACCAAAACTGCTGCATGGAAAATCTGTCCCGGGCTAAAACAACAATTCTGAAGACTTTGGGGACTTACAGACACAAAGCTGGATTTGGACAATGATACATTAACCTAGTACAATTGGGTTATGTATTTCATTAGTTTATTTGGATTATGATAATGTTACATTAACCTAGTACATTTGGGTTAAGTGTTCCATAGGCTTAGTAGGATTTGGTTATTTATTTCATTAGCATAGTAGGAGTAGGATAGGAGTATTATAAATACCCTATCATGCTAGAGATTTCTATACATTCCTCCCTTAGTGGAGAGAATTCATTCACCATTAATCTTACAATCATCTTACACTCTTCAATTCATCTTTCTATTCTTCACTTAATTCAACAATTAATTTTCTTCCATCCCTCTCATCTTCCACTACAAACACTTCTAATCTACTCTTCTATTCTTAAATTCCACAACAAGAGAATCGTTACCAAGCTAAGGAAACACGCCTCACGCCTAACACTTGATCTACACGATATTACTCAATATCGTGATATAATAACAATGTCAATCGTGATCTCTTTCGCATTCATGGGTAACTAAACTTCTCTGTTGGGGTTATGGAAGCCGAATGAGTTACTATCTATTGCTGTGAGTTTGTGAGTTCGAGACACGTATATTGCTTATATCATTATTCTCTTCATATTAATCCACATTCTTTGCGGTTGCAAACGCAGGAATACGCCAGTCTAACATTTAACTTGTTCGAGAGAAAGGTTATTTGTCTGGAAAAGAGATAATGTCAAGGTAGTAGGACACCCTTTCCTATTAAAAAGCTAGTGCCGTAACTGGACTAACCGTTTGGAGAATTCGTACCATTAGACACACTTTAAGCTCGAGAGAGTTAAAGTGAAATAGTCCTTGTTTAGGTCGAGAGACGCTTGGATTTACCATCGAATATAATTCTCTATAAGCAATTGCATGTCAGAATTCTACACACTCATAGCCAGTAGAGACGTATCCCTCAGAAGGTGGACATAACCCCAACGCTTCAATTCTCATTGTTTACAACCAACGTAACAATCTCTCTCTTTTTACTTTATTATTTTCAGCCTTTGTTTACATTACTTGCAAGACAAGAATCCCCCCTTTTTACGAGACTTGCACCAAAAGTTTAGTAATTTTGCTTACTTGTTGGCCAAGCTATTCTCTGTGGGATCGACACCCAACCCAGGTTGGGTTCTATATTTGCTAACGACCGCTTTACACTCCTACGAGAGCTGTAGATTGAGCGTTATCAAAAATTGGCGCCGTTGCCGGGGAATACGAGTGTCAATCAAGTTCGTGATAATTACTAGACCCTTTGGTCAAAGATTCTCGTACTTTTACTTTCAGTTTTTGTTTTTGTTTATTGCAGGTTTTTATTTAGTGCATGCCCCATACTCGAAGTTCTGGTTAACCGTTATTACCTATCAATCCTGAACCACAACGTATTGGCAGAATGGAAGCACAAGCTGAAATCGACAGGATAGCTGCTCAACACGAGCAGGCGAGATTAGCCGCCCTTGCTGCTGCTCAAGTCCAACAACAAAATATTGATAATCCTGGGCGAGCAACAAATCCTGACGATGAAGATTTAGGTGATGACGAGTTGATAAACCCAAGGCATGTCACTGAAACTGCAATACCTGCCAACAAAAGAGGTCGACAAGCTCGGTATAGGTATGATCGCCAACCTTTACAGCCAGCTTTCGACGATGATGATGATGATCTTGATGGTGCCGGAGCCACTAGAGCTATAATTCCACCACCATTAGCGCCCGGAGCCAAGTTCAACATCACAAGCACCATGATTCAGTTATTGCAACTCAAGGGATTATTTGGTGGACTAGCAGGCGATGATCCGAATATGCATCTCATCAACTTTATTTCTACATGTAAGTCCTTAGACAATACTGGTGTTGGTCAGAATGCTATTCGATTACGTCTATTTCCATTGTCTCTGTCTGGGGAGGCAACACTATGGTTGAATGGGCTGACTCCTAATTCAATTACAAATTGGAGGCAATTGAGAGACGCTTTCCTAGAAAGATTCTTTCCGCCATCCAAAAGGGCTCAATTGAGAGATGAAATCAGCAACTTTCGTCAGCTTCCCTCTGTAGCTCTTCATGAAACATGGGAGAGGTTCAAGACAAAGCTAGCGAGATGCCCAAACCATCATATGACTAATGTTCACCTCATAGAGATCTTGTATAGAACCTTGAATTCAATAACTAAATCAGTGGTGGACAACGCAGCTGGAGGATCTTTCATGGACCTCACCATTGGTCAAGCAAGAAATATGCTAGATCGTATGACGAAACAAAGTAGAGCTTGGCATACCATGGATTCTGAGGTAGCAAGCCCCACTTTATCTATTGGCATGACTGCAGACCAAAGAAGAAGAGAAGAAAAACGTGATCAAGACATGGCGCACATGAAAACACAAGTGGATCTTCTGACAAAGCATTTATTATCAGGTAAGACCGAAAAAGTAAAAGCTGTAGCGCTAAAAGGAAGAGACGAATCTGATTCTGAAGAAGAGGCCAACTACTTGAACAATCAGGGGGGTTTCCGTGGGAATGCCCAAGGAAACCAAGGTTGGAACTATTATTATAAATCTGGAAGCAAAGACCAAGGTAGTTGGAAGAAAAACAATGAAAAGAGTGGTTTGTACGTTCCCCCTGGTAGACGTGACACCACCACATCTAATTCTGGAAGTATGGAAGACATGATGGCTAAGTTATTGAAAGGAGTGGAAGCAACGAGCGCGGGAGTTAAGGAGGTGATTAATGATTTGTCCTCCATGAAGAAATTAGTTGATTCTCATTCCACTTCTATCAAGCAAATAGAGCAGCAATTGAGCCAACTTTCAGCAGCATTCAATCAAAGAAAGGCTGGCACCTTACCTAGCGATACGGTGCAAAACCTAAGGAATGATGGGTCATGCATGGCCATCACTACCAGAAGTGGTAAGGTGCTGGAAAATTCAGCAAAAGGCAAGCAAGTGGTTGACAAAGTTGCGTACATGGACGTTACACCTAGTGACGTTACAAAAGGAGAAGATGTTGCAACAACAACTCCCAACGTCAAGGACGTTACACCTAGTGACGTGCAGCCTGAAAAAGTGGAAAAACGGAAGCAAGAGGAGAAGAAAGCCATGGAGAGAACACTCCCATACCCACCACCACCTTTTCCCCAAAGATTGAAGAAGGTGGTGGATGACACTAAGTTCAGCAAATTTATGACTATGTTGAAGCAACTGACCATTAATGTTCCATTGGTAGAGGCACTTGAACAAATGCCTGGGTATGCAAAGTTTATGAAAGATCTTTTGACTAAGAAGAGGGCAGCAAGTTATGATCTGAAGGATGATGTGCATCATTGTAGTGCAATTGCTACCCGATCGATAGTTCAGAAGAAGGCCGACCCCGGAGCTTTCACTATTCCTTGCACCGTTGGATCTTTGAACTTTGCCAAAGCATTATGTGACCTAGGAGCCAGCATCAACTTGATGCCATTATCGATATACAAGAAGTTGGGGTTAGGAGATCCTACACCAACTAATATGAGGCTTGTCATGGCGGATAGGTCGGTAAAATGACCTGTTGGTATTCTATGTGATGTCTTGGTAAAGGTTTCTTCATTTATCTTCCCAGTAGACTTTGTCATCTTGGATTGCGAGGTAGATTCTGAGGTTCCCATAATCTTGGGGCGCCCTTTCCTTTCTACAAGAAGTGTGCTCATTGATTTAAGAGCTAATGAACTTTCATTCCGAATAAATGACGAAGTGGTTTGTTTTGATGTTTGCAAATCAATGAAGCAACCCAAAGATCTGAGTGTATTTTCTGTGGCTGATGTTGTCTTTGATGATGAGAAAGAACGACTTGAAGAAGAGCAAATTCTTGATGATCCTTTGGAGGTTTTGCTCATGAAAGGAGAGAATGAGGATGCTGAAAATTCTGAAGAAGCTATTTGTGCTCTATCGGGATTAGGGACATATTGCTATACTCCCAAGAAGCTGGATCTTGATCTCAAGAATCGACCCACACCACCAGCTAAGCCATCTATTGAAGAACCACCCACGTTAGAATTGAAGGAGCTGCCAAGCCATTTGAAGTACGCATTCTTAGGAAGCGGAAACACTCTTCCAGTCATAGTGGCAGCCGATTTGGGTGAGCAACAAGTTGCAGCTCTTATTGCAATCTTACGCAAGCATATTAGAGCCATTGGATGGACCATTGCGGATATTATTAGTATTCCACCTGGGATTTGCACACATAAAATTCAGCTTCAAGAAAAGTGCACACCCACCATTGAACATCAAAGGCGTTTAAACCCACCTATGCAAGAAGTGGTGAAGAAGGATATTATCAAGTGGTTAGACGCAGGAGTTGTATATCCTATCTCTGATAGCACATGGGTAAGTCCTGTACAATATGTTCCCAAGAAAGGAGGTATGACGGTGGTCGCAAATGCGAAGAATGAGCTTATTCCACTCAGGCCCGTTACTGGATGGAGAGTATGCATGGACTACTGCAAGCTGAATTCTTGGACACTCAAGGATCACTTCCCCATGCCATTTATGGACCAAATGCTAGATCGATTAGCGGGGAAAGGATGGTTTTGCTTCTTGGATGGTTATTCAGGCTATAATCAGATTTGTATTGCACCCGAAGACCAAGAGAAGACAACGTTTACATGCCCATATGGTACGTTTGCCTTCAAACGTATGCCATTCAGGTTATGTAACGCACCAGCCACCTTTCAACGTTGTATGATGTCTATTTTCTCTGATATGGTTGAAGACACTTTGGAGGTATTTATGGACGACTTTTCAGTTATTGGTGACTCTTTTGAAGTGTGTTTGGCAAACTTGAGCATGGCATTGCAAAGATGTGTAGAGTTCAACCTTGCGCTGAATTGGGGGAAGTGCCACTTCATGGTAAAAGAAGGAATCGTTCTTGGGCACAAGATCTCCGAAAGAGGAATAGAGGTTGATCGAGCAAAAATTGAGGTTATTGAGAAGCTACCGCCTCCAATTTCGGTGAAGGGAGTTCGTAGTTTTCTTGGCCATGCTGGGTTCTATCGTAGATTCATCAAAGACTTTTCCAAAATTTCTAGTCCATTGTGCAAACTATTGGAGAAAGATGCGAAGTTTGACTTTAATGAAGATTGCTTAAAGACATTCGAATGCCTTAAAGGAAAACTCATTGAAGCCCCTATCATGGTAGCACCAGATTGGACGCTCCCGTTTGAAGTCATGTGTGATGCTAGTGGTGTAGCCGTTGGTGCTGTTCTTGGACAGAGAAAGGAGAAACTATTTCATCCTATCTACTATGCGAGTAAGGTCCTAAATGAAGCCCAAAGGAACTACACTGTTACTGAACAAGAGCTCCTAGCGGTTGTGTATGCGTTTGAGAAGTTTCGTGCCTACCTATTGGGTACTAAGGTGATCGTCCATACAGACCATACATCTCTTAGGTATCTAATGACAAAGAAGGATGCAAAACCAAGGTTGATTCGATGGGTATTGCTGCTGCAAGAGTTTGATTTTGAGGTCAAAGATAGAAAAGGTTGCGAGAACCAAGTGACTGATCACCTATCTCGACTTCAGAATGAGCAGGTGGCGCAACCAGAAATTCAGATTGATGATGCATTCCCTGACGAGGAGATATTAGCGACAACAATGGACAAATTACCATGGTATGCCGACTTTGCAAATTTCGTGGTGAGTAATGTGCTACCTGCCAATTTATCTTACCACCAAAGGAGGAAGTTTATGCATGACGTACAACACTATTATTGGGATGAGCCTTATTTGTTTCGAAGATGCGCGGATGGGATCATTCGACGATGTATATCCCATGAAGAAGTGTCCACTATATTGGAAGCATGCCACACTTCACAAGTTGGAGGACATCATGCAGGCAATCGAACGGCAAGAAAAGTATTGCAAAGTGGTTATTATTGGCCTTCGATATTCAGAGATGCATACGACTATGTGAGAAGGTGTGACCAATGCCAACGTCAAGGTGCTATTTCAAAACACCATGAAATGCCCATGTCCAAAATTCTGGAGGTAGAACTCTTTGATGTGTGGGGTATTGATTTCATGGGTCCATTCGTGAATTCGTATGGAATGAAGTACATCTTGGTTGCTGTGGATTATGTTTCAAAATGGGTTAAAGCTGTAGCATTGGCCGACAATGAAGGAAAGAGTGTTGTAGTGTTCTTAATGAAGAATATCTTCTCTCGCTTTGGAGTACCTCGTACTATCATAAATGATTGAGGATCTCACTTTTGCAACAAGCTATTCAAATCTGTATTGGCTAAGCATGGTGTCAAGCAACATAAGGTGGCTACGCCTTATCATCCCCAAACTAGTGGACAAGTAGAGGTTTCCAATCGTGAGATCAAGCAAATCCTTGCAAAGACGGTTAATGCTAATAGGAAGGATTGGTCTAGGAAGCTAGATGATGCACTATGGGCGTATAGGACTGCATTCAAGACACCCATTGGTATGTCACCTTATCAGCTAGTTTATGGGAAGGCTTATCATCTACACATTGAGCTCGAGCACAAGGCATTGTGGGCATTGAAGCAATTGAACTTGAATTGGGATGATGTGAAGAATCTGAGGTTGGAGCAGCTGAACGAACTAGATGAATTCCGTCTCCATGCATATGAACGATCGGATTTATATAAGGAGTGGATGAAGAAGTATCATGATCAGCGGATTGTTCGACGAAACTTCCAAAAAGGTGACATGGTACTAGTCTTTAACTCCAGATTTAAGCTCTTCCCAGGTAAGTTAAAATCGAAGTGGTCTGGTCCATTTAAAGTCATCCAAGTCTACTCGTCTGGAGTAGTCGAATTGGAAGGCAATAAGGGTGTTGTTTTCAAAGTGAATGTCCAACGTGTTAAGCCTTATATCGGTCCTCTTGACTCGATGAATGACATGGCCATCACTTATCTCGATGAAGTCTAAGTACTCAAGATTATTACGTCGAGCCACGACAATAAATAAGGCGCTAGATGGGAGGCAACCCATCGTTTTATCGTTTTATCGTTTATCGTTTTGTCTTTCTTTCATTCTAGTACTTGTTTTGTTTTGCTAAATGAAAAATCCAAAAATAAGAGTCGTGCCACGACCAAAACTAAGGCGCTTGGTGGGAGGCAACCCATCGTACTAATCATTTTCGTTTGGTTTTGAGCAAAAATAGGTGCAAGAAGTATTCAACGAGGAGATTGATTTCAATTGACGATTTGGACGCATTGTATGGTAAAGTTGGTAAGTTAGGAATAGTGATGCATAAGGCTATGGATTGAGCATCTCTCATGCCCAAATAGGCATCGAGGAAGGCTAGGCCTTGGAAAAACTAGGCCACGAACGATGCACAACCTATCCTATAGCCTAAGGTCTCGGAATCTAGTGTGCTATACACTATGCGCCGCCTATTCCTAAGTGTGCTTTTGACTATGCGCTGCCTATGCTATGGCATTTGGTGTCAGTATCTCATATGCCATAGACTATGCGGCGCATATGTCTACAAATGCCATAGACTATGCGGCGCATATGTCCCATTATGCCATAGACAATGCGCCGCATATGTCATGTCTATGCTAAGCATTATGCGCCGCATATGTGGGAATTTTGTCTCCAAAACCGATTGTAAATAGGTCATAACCCGACCCATACTCTTCCTATATAAAGGGGACTTAGTTTTATAACACAACCACACTAGAATATACCCTAAAGGCGCCGCATACTCTTCCAAATCTTCTCAAAATTTTCTTATTTTGCTCCTCCAATTCACAAAACCATCTCCACAAGTTTCAAGCAAGTAAGTACTCTCTTATTCTTCATTTATTTATCGTAAGTACTACATTGCTATGTTTATTATGAATTGCTAAATCGTATAAGATTGTTGGTGATGTTTATGTGTTTGGATAGTTGATACAAAATCATGTGAGTGCAGATATACGTAGGAAAATCTTGACTTGTGTCCGACTTGAATGTGGCTTCAATAGCATTGTTATGATATTTGCGAAATTGCTATGGCTATGAATATTACTTAAGATGGTTGTTTGGATACTTACATGTTAGACTATCCCGGCCATCGGGATAAGATTTATAGGGCCTACCGACTTAGGAGGCTGTGATTGTTTCAAGAATAACGATTCCATGTGGTAACCCCTATGTAGTAGTGTTGCTATATCTACCATGAAAGTAGTCCAATGGCTGCAAGTAAGTGATGCATTGCTGATTTTCTTGTCGGAATACAATCCTAAAACGTATGTCGACGAAATCTGAGTAAATCGACTACTTTCACCTCACTGATTTGTGTTAACAAAACTAAGTGTGGGGTGGTACCCCTAATGTTTTCTTATAGATTGTATCAAGTGAGATTGTGCTGCAACTAACACTATTTCTAGTCTCAGGTACAATGGCACCTAAAGCGAGGCAAGGCAAGGAGAAGGCTACCACATCCCAAAAGGGCAAGAAGAGAAGTCGCAAGGACCAAGGAGAATCATCCTCAGCACACCTACCCCGCAGAATGTTCAGAATAAAATGGGTTCTTTAGGAAGAAGCCAAAACATGGTACAGCAGCAACAAAGAACGAAAATATGTTCACGTCGACTTGATCAACAAGGAGACCTTAGCAAAGAAGGAGCCGCGTATGTTGGCAAAAATAATGGCATTGAAGCTGGATTTCATCTTCCGCGACATGGGAGAGTATAATCTTGATCTAACAAGAGAGTGTTATGCCAACTGGTCACCGAACACAACAGGCAATGAAGTTAAAATTCGGGGCCAAGTGTTACAGCTCACCGCGGATTGGATCAACTCTTTTCTTGGCTTACCTTCGGTCGACACAGCACCATTCAAAGAGCTGTACAGTAGGCCTCCTTATAGAGCAATACGACACACACTTTGTGGAAGCAGATCGATGGCAAGTTGGGGCAGACATAAAGAAACCGGCCGACACAACACCTTCCCCTATGCTCCGCTGAATTGGGAAGCAAGAATCTGGATGCGCATTGTCAACTCATGCCTTATTCCTGGGACTCAATACACCAAGATATCGAGAGATAGAGTGTGTTTGGTCTATGCTTTGATGACGAATGTCCCTATCAACTTTGGGGCAATCATTCGCTCTACCATGAGGAAGGCCAGACTCCACAAAAGGTCCCATTTCACATTTGGAAATTTGTTGACAACAATCTTGCGGAAGGAGGATATCGAAGAGGAACCAGCTGGCCACAAACTCCCACATAACCCAAAGAAGGTTGACCTCACCAAGGTCAAAGATGCTGAAACAACTCATGGTGTCAACCTTACTACTGCGGAGAGACATGCTCGTGATGAGAGTTTCTTTCGTCATCTCTATGGCATGACACGATTCACTATGATGAGTGGTGGACGTGTTCCAACTGCTGAAGAGCTCCAATAGCTGGACCACGACTACCCAATGAACATGCATGCATGGGAGATGTGTGGAGTGGGCGTATACTTTGAGGAACCTCTAGATGATGATGTGCCGACTGATGACGATCGACGCTTGCCTGATTCTGACGAGGAGGAGAACTCTGACGATGACTCTTATGATGATTCAGACGAAGGGGGTATGACCCCCGACATTGAGGAAGAGTCCGACTAACCAGGTTCTTCGTATTTATTTTCCACTGAGGACAGTGTCTCGTTTAAGTGTGGGGTGGTGGCGGTATCGCATGCTATACTTCTCTGTTTGCACCTATGTTTGTTTGTTTACTTTATTTATTTGAGTTTTACTTTGTTTTTTTTTGTTTTTTTTGAGTTCGTTTTTTTGTTTTTTTTAAGTTTTTTTTAGGAGTAAATTTTTTTTTTAGCTTCGCATGAAATTATTTTGACAGGCAGCATGAGATTATAACAAGAGTATGTGTTACAATTGTGACTATTGAGACGTTTAGACTCTAGTTGTGACTCATTATGTGATATTTTGTGGTTCAATTCCTTCACTTGTTGGGTCGAGAGTCTATACTGCTTCCAATAAAGTCGACCATGTGCCTTGTGTGTGTGAGATTAATAGTATATTCTATGTTTGTGGATGATGCTAGAACTTGCCTGGTATGTATGCAAATCGAAAATAAGGAGTGTAAGTTTAGGAGATGATTTAGGCATTTCTTTGGCAACCTATATTTGTTTACCTGCAGTTTTACCTACCCATGGACATCATCCTAGTTAAACCCTTTTGAGCCTTTAGCCTATTTCTTTGACAACCTTGTATGTAAGCCTAATCCATTTTTTTCAAGACCGTAATTTGATCCAAATTCCTAAGTGCTTTAAAGTGAAAAAGTCATGTGACAACATAAGAGGAAATTGGGTGAGTATGATGCTTTAAATTGTAATGGTTCTTGAATATGTTATGAAAAAGAAAGTGCTATCATAAGAGGTATGTTGAGAAAAGAAAAAGGAAAAGAAAGCTGAAAAGTAAGTTGTGCTTAAAATTGAAAAACAAAAGAGGAGAACAAGGGTGGTAGAACAAAAGAAAGAAGAAAGGTTGAAAGAAAAAAATGTCAATGATACAATGTGATGTATTAAAGTGCTTAGGAACCTAGTCACTATTCTTGGCCAAAATAGTCCTACCCATACCTTAGCCTACATTACAACCATCAAAAGACCTACTTGATCCTAATCTTAACATTCCGACATTTAGTGGAGTACTACATTAAGGGCAAGCCTATGGTCATCAGTTGCTACATATGAATTCTTTGTGAGAGTGAGAGCAAGGATATGTTGATACCCATGTTTGAAAAATATGATATATTTGTGAGTGATTATGGGTACTATATTGTGAGACACACATGGTTGATGAGTTTTGGATAGTTGTATATGATTCTACGCACCTTAACGTTTGCATGCGAGTTGATCACCATCACGAGTCTATGCTAGAGGCTAAACTGTTTCTACTAATGATCGGAAAACTACTCTTTGTTGATAATTGTTGTGCTTGTCTTGACGAATGTTTTGTGTTGTTGCTGTGAAACCCTAAGTTGATGCTTAGAAGGACATGATATTTTGTTCGAGGACGAACAAAGCTTCAAGTGTGGGGTGTTGATGATAGGCGAATTTACACACCTATATCAATATATTTTGCCCATATTTTAGCCTAGTTTTGAGAACAAATTATATATTTCATGCACTTTTAGTCCTTTTTCCTGTAAATGAGCTAACGAACATGATTAGAAAAGTTTCAGGTATAAATGATGCAAAATACAGCATTTTATGGCTTACTTGACGCAAAAGAAAGCTCACGAACGAAGGAGAAGGAAGTGGGACGCCTAAAGGACCAAAACTGCTGCATGGAAAATCTGTCCCGGGCTAAAACAGCAATTCTGAAGACTTTGGGGACTTACAGACACAAAGCTGGATTTGGACAATGATACATTAACCTAGTACAATTGGGTTATGTATTTCATTAGTTTATTTGGATTATGATAATGTTACATTAACCTAGTACATTTGGGTTAAGTGTTCCATAGGCCTAGTAGGATTTGGTTATTTATTTCATTAGCATAGTAGGAGTAGGATAGGAGTATTATAAATACCCTATCATGCTAGAGATTTCTATACATTCCTCCCTTAGTGGAGAGAATTCATTCACCATTAATCTTACAATCATCTTACACTCTTCAATTCATCTTTCTATTCTTCACTTAGTTCAACAATTAATTTTCTTCCATCCCTCTCATCTTCCACTACAAACACTTCTAATCTACTCTTCTATTCTTAAATTCCACAACAAGAGAATCGTTACCAAGCTAAGGAAACACGCCTCACGCCTATCACTTGATCTACACGCCATTACTCAATATCGTGATATAATAACAATGTCAATCGTGATCTCCTTCGCATTCATGGGTAACTAAACTTCTCTGTTGGGGTTATGGAAGCCGAATGAGTTACTATCTATTGCTATGAGTTTGTGAGTTCGAGACACGTATATTGCTTATATCATTATTCTCTTCATCTTAATCCACATTCTTTGCGGTTGCAAACGAAAGAATACGCCAGTCTAACATTTTACTTGTTCGAGAGAAAGGTTATTTGTCTGGAAAAGAGATAATGTCAAGGTAGTAGGACACCCTTTCCTATTGAAAATCTAGTGCCATAACTGGAATAACCTCTTGGAGAATTCGTACCGTTAGACACACTTTAAGCTCGAGAGAGTTAAAGTGAAATAGTCCTTGTTTAGGTCGAGAGACGCTTGGATTTACCATCGAATACAATTCTCTATAAGCAATTGCATGTCAGAATTCTACACACTCATAGCCAATAGAGACGTATCCCTCAGAAGGTGGACATAACCCCAACGCTTCAATTCTCATTGTTTACAACCAACGTAACAATCTCTCTCTTTTTACTTTATTATTTTCAGCCTTTGTTTACATTACTTGCAAGACAAGAATCCCCCCTTTTTACGAGACTTGCACCAAAAGTTTAGTAATTTTGCTTACTTGTTGGCCAAGCTATTCCCTGTGGGATCGACACCCAACCCAGGTTGGGTTTTATATTTGCTAACGACCGCTTTACACTCCTACAAGAGCTGTAGATTGAGCGTTATCAATATGATGATGAGATAATACACGAGGTTGTCGCAAACCTCTGTATACACCTATCGAGTTGTGCTCCTGAGGTAGGACCCGGGGGTGGTTGTCAACCCATATACAATCCAATAACCAATGCCAATACCAATCAAATATCTATAACCCCTCTCCAACCATGGTCTTCAGTAGAGGGTTTTTAAAGGTGTCACATTTCTGTTAGAAAAAATAGTATTTCCATGCTAGTACCGATGCCTCATGAATGTATGTGTCATATGAGGATGTAATGCTCACAACCAAATATCGAATCCAACCAATACACAAGTACGCAAGTAAGAATCCATTCAATCAGTCGACCATCAATAATCTAATATAATCCATAAACCATAAAGTAAAATATGTAAGTAAAATGTCATTAATACCACATCAATCCCAATTTAGGCATTTCCACTAGGAACAATACAACCAAATATACATACACAAGGATGACAATATCATAAAAGACCCTACACAGCCACACATAGAAAATAATGTCTCAAACCACCAAATAATAACAACATAGGATGCCACACGGGCACATAATAATACTATTACATTTTCCATGATACAACCCCATACCCATAGTATTCTTTTACATCAATATTGACTACCCAACCCAGTCTGAAGAAAGTTAAGTCATGACCTACATCGAAAGAAGAAACCCAATTCAAAAGCCTTCAATCACAAATCCTTCCCCTCAAGAACAACCTCAAAATCAACTAAAACATAAAAATATAGAATCTATGTGTTAAAAGAAAGCCAACGATACCCATATTATCCATTTTTGAATTGGGGTCAAAATGGACCCCCGAAATAGGTTTTCAAAAAAGAAGGGTAAAACCAAAATTTAGTTCATAAGTATATTCCTCATGATTACAGGAAGCCATAGAAGAAAACCCAAGTGAAAATGGGTTAAACTTGCTGTTTAAATTAAAGAAATATTGATTTAGGTCTTTTAGTCCAAAATTCCCAAATTCCACTTTTGAAATAGAGTTTTAATAAGCTTTAAATGACAAAAATGGAAGAAAAATAATTGAAATAGGGATTTGGAGATTACCTAAACTTGAAAATGGAAGAAATCACCCAAAAAGTCTAAAACCCAAAGCTCAAGGTCACAAATATGGTGGAGAATCGAGAAAGGGGTATATAAACTACCCAGGCATCGCTTAAAAGGACATTGGGCTGCTTAAGCGGCCATCGCTTAAGTGCCCAAGTGCCGCTTAAGCAACACCCGCCAAGGTTAGGTCTCTTCACTTAAGCAGACTCCCAACGCTTCAACGGTCTTAGCTTAAGCGAAAGGTCCTCACTTAAGCGACACCCAAGATGGTAGCCTGATCGCTTAAGCGACTGGCTGATTGCTTAAGCGAAGTCACCAACTGAAGACTTGGAAAGATTCCAGGTCTTCGCAAACCATCATGATTCATCTAAAATCATGAGAATGCAAACTAATTATACTACCCTATCAAATTCGATGCTCCAAACTCAATGGCGATATAATATTTTCAAGAAAATGTCATTTTCATAAAATTGAACCCTGACACCTATTTTCACAACTTTTCAACCTGAGGGTCGAACAGAGATTACAAAGCCGTCAAATCACACCAACCATTTAACCAACCCAAAATAGTTTTGGATCTACTAGAGCAGTCTGTTTTGCCATCCGATGCACAAAATAATAAATGTTAACCGAAGTTAACTAATAAGCCTTTTTAACCACCAAAAATACCAAGCTCGCACAAATCACACAGAAATGTATTAAGAACTATGCCAATCATCCCCGTGCCCCAGAAACATCATGAAGCAACCATAGGAGGGGTAAAATGGTCAAAGTACATGGAAATAAGAGTTCCACAAAACTTAAGCCATTACATCATCCACCAGTAAAAAAGTAGTTTGTCCTCAAACTATAGGTAAGGGAAGTACATGGACCAACAAAAAGGTGGGGATAACTACCACACATAGAAGACTCGACCTCCCAAGTATCCTCATCTATAAGTCAATGTCTCCACTGGACTTTAACTACTGGAATATCTCTAGAACGCAGCCGCCTAACATCCCTGGCTAGAATGGAGATGGGCCCATCAATAAAGGACAACCTCTCATATAACTAAACTCATCCAGAATGTAATGCCAAAGCACGAAAACATGAAAAACTGGATGGACAACTGATAAATCTAGGGGCAATGCTAAATCATAAGCAATATCCCCAATAGTCCAAAGAATTTCAAAAGGTCCAATATACCTGGGGCTAAACTTGCCCCTCTTCCCAAACCTCATGATTCCCTTTATGGGTGATATACGAAGGAAGACTCGATCACCAACTACTAAATCTCAAAGCACAAAGTCTATGATATATATAGCACTTCTGCCAACTCTAAGACACTTGAAGTCTATCCTAAACGGCCCAAACTCTATCTAAGGACATGCTAAGTAAGTTAGTACCTCGAGGTCTAATCTCAGAAACCTCAAACCAGCCAACTTGCGAGCAACAACACCTATTATACAATGTCTGTAAGGGAGCCTTCTCAATACTAGAATGGAAGCAATTATTATATGGAAACTCTACCAAGATATTGCTATAAATAACTTCCAAAGTCCATGACACAAGCACGTAATATCCTCCAAAACCTGAATAGTTTGCTTTGACTGACCATCGGTCTGGGGGCAAAAAGTTATGCTAAGGTCAACCCGGGTACCCAATTCCTGCTAAAAAGTCTCCCAACAATGAAATGTAAACACTAAACCTCTCTCTAGGATGATAGACACTAGCACACCATAAAGATGAACTATGTCAAAAATGTAGATACAAGCCAATCTCTCAGCACTAAAATAAACCTAAATTGGAATAAAATGAGATTATTTGGTCAATCGATCCATAATGACCCAAACATTATCAAAACCATAAGAAGAACGAGGCAACCCAGTCATGAAGTCCATAGTAATTCATTCCTATTTCCACTCAAGAATGGGTAACCTTTGAAGCAAACCATCTGGCCTAAAATGCTCGGCCTTTACCTACTAGCAACATAGGTAATGAAATACAAAATCCACTATATTCTTTCTCATACCACCCTGCCAGTAGTGTTTCCCTAAGTCACGATACATCTTAGTCACTTCTAGATGAATGGAATATCTAGAGCAATGAGCCTCCTCCAAAATAAATCTCACCCAATCACTCACTCTCGGTACACAAACTCGACCTCCAATCCTCAAAACACCATCAAAATCAAGTGAGGCTTCCTTAGCCTCTCCACTTACCACCTTATCCTGAATCACTCTAAATCTAATATCATCAAACTAATAAGCCTGAATCTGCTCCATTAAGGAAGACTTGGCCTTCACAAATGCCAAGACACATCGAGGTGTCAAAATATGAAGCCTAAATATATGGTTAGCCAAAGACTGAACCTCTAAGGCCAAAGGCCTCTCATGGTCAAAAGATGTGCCAATCTACATATGGTAATCGACTTTTGGCTCAAGGAATCCATAGCCATATTAGCATTGCCCGAATAATAGAGAATAGTCATGTTATAGTTCTTAAGCAATTCAAGCCAATAATGCTGCCTAATATTAAAATATCCCTGGGTGAAGAAATACTAAAGACTACAATGATCCGAGAAGATCTCACAATGTTCCCCATACAAGTAGTGCTACCACAACTTCAAAGAAAATACAATCGTTCACAACTCCAAATCATGGGTAGGTTAATTCCTCTCATGGGGATTCAACTGACGAGAAGTAGACATAATCACATTAACCTCATACATCAACACAACATCTAACCCAACACCAGAAGCATTACAAAAGATGGTAAAGTCCATGCCCTTTTAAGGCAAAGTCAAGATAGGAGTTGAAGTCAACAAATCCTTGAGCTTCTGAAAGATCACCTCGTAAGCATCAGACTACTAAAAGGAAATCTCCTTCTGAGTCAACTTGGTCAATAGAGTTGCACTAGATGAAAACCCTCAATAATGCACTGATATTAACCTACTAAACCAATAAAACTTTGAATCTCGATAGGAGAAATATGCCGACTCTAATCATAAACCACTGCAATCTTGGCCGAATCAACCATAATACCATCCTTGGTCACCACATAACCCAACAAAGATAAATACGCCAACCAAAACTCACGCTTGGAGAACTTAGCATAGAATATCTCATCTCTTAATATCTGAAGCACAATCTATAAATAATCCTCATGGTCAGCCTCACTCTTAGAGTAAACTAATATATTATCTATCTATATAATGACAAAAAAGTCTAGATACAATCACAATATCCAGTTCATCAACTCTATGAATGTGGCTGAGGCATTGTTCAACCCAAAGGACAAGACCAAGAACTTATAATGACTATACTTAGTTTGTAATGCTATCTTCAGAATATCCAAAGCTCTAAACCACAACTAATGATACCCAAATCTCAAATCAATCTTAAAGAATAATAAAGCACCCTAAAACTAGTCGAGCAAATCATTAATATGAGGAAAAGGATACTTATTCTCAACTATCACCTTGTTCAACTATTGATAATCAATACACATATGAATAGACCCATCTTTTTTCTTCACAAACAAGATAGACACACCTTAAGTTGATGAACTAGGTCAGATAAATCCCTTATCCCCTTATCTAATAACTCCTATGAATGATTACTTAATTCTTTCAACTCTGCTGAGGCCATTCTATTAGAAGGAATAGAGATGGGCTTAGTGCCTAACTCAACATTAAAAGTGAAGTCAATATCATGATCCAGAGGTATACCAGGCAAATCCATGGTAAAAACATCCATGAAACTCACAGATAAGAACAAAATCCAAAGAAAGAGATTAAGCAACAATAGTATCATAAATATGATTCAAATAAGACAAATATCCCCTCTCAACCAAGTGACGAGCCTAAAAAAATGATATAACTCTCTTGGGATCCAAATAAAGTAGACCCTTCCAAGCTATCCTCCACATGCTCGGTAAAGCTAAGGTCACAATCTTAGCATAACAGTCTAGGATAGCATGATAAGGAGCTAGCCAATCCAAACCCAAGATGACATCAAAATCTACCATATCTAGGATAATCAAATCTACCTAAATTTCATGCCCAACAAAGGTAACAACACAAGATCGGTACACCAATCCACCACTAAAGAGTTTCCTAGGGGTAGATATGTGGATTGGAACATCAAGAGGCTCACTAGAAGAATCAAAACTCAAACCAAAATATGCAGAGACATAGAAGAATATCGACCTTAGGTCAAACATTACAGATGGAACCTCTTGGCGCCTCCCTAAGATGCACAAAGAATAGACTAAGTCATATTATCATGATCCATTTTTCTCTAAAATATTGCCCCTAAAATTGCCATTTGGGAAGTAGCTAGCTAAAGTGAAACATCTACCCCCTTCACAAACTTCTGAATATTCTCTGACTCAATCGTAATACTACATAAGAATATCTAGACAAAGTATGGAAGTATGCCTCATACTATGCAACAGTCATAGAGCCCTACCCCAAGTGATCAAACTCATCTTTCATCTAATCCCTCAGGCTGAAAGGCATAAAACTGTCCAAAAAGGCCTCAATAAACTGATCCCAAGTCATCTCTAGCGAACCAAGAGGTCCACAACTAACAAATGACCTCTAGCAATACCTGGCTACACCTCTCAACTAATAAGTATTGTAAGCAACCCCATATTACTCGAGTGATCCAATATTAAGCAACTTCCCCCTATAATCAGTTAAGAACTCATAGGAGTCCTTGACAACCACACCACTGAACATGGGTGGACCTAAGAAAATAGTTCAATAACTAAACCAATAGTTCTGACAAGTCATAAATGACCTGTATCCACTATGGGAAGGATCAAAATGCTGGAAATGCATACAAATCAAGGAAATAAACTAGAGGGTATTTACAATATCCACTACTAAAATTACTTTCATCTGCAAGTCAATTGGATAGAAGAAGCATGAAAACTCAAAGGATGAGGTACTAGGCTCTCATGATTCGAGCAAGACTTCCCAGTTACCACCAAAAAGAAATAATGCTTCCAAGGTATTTTTCCACAGGCAGCCCTTTTCTAACCAACTTCTACACTTCACTCTCAAACAAAAACCTCAACCACCAACTAGTCTCCAACTTAATCGAGGAAGGCTGATGTCATAACTCGATTACTTAGGTCATGATGACACCCACTATAACCCACCAATAGGTAAGCCAACTCATAGTTCAAAACTACTAGTAATGGACTAACAAAAAAAATGAAGGAAGAATGCGGAATAAATATAATACAAGACTAAAAAGTATAAGATAGTCCTAAAACCTAGTGAAACTAGTACAAGAGCTCCTAATATAATAATCCTACAAAATAAAGAACTAAATAAATATACTGATACAAGCTATCTCTGAATATAACACTGATATTAGTCTAGTACACGAGAGAGAATAGTAACACTCTAAATGATGGGAGCTTAACCTACATCTCTGAACTATAGCTACTCTACATGACACACATAATAATGATGAGAACCCACACTATGATCTGTAGGCTATAAAAGTGTAGTATAAGTACCAAACACATATTACTCAATAGGCAACTACCGACTGAGATCTAAATAGATGTAAATATAAATAATATGCAAGTAGGAATGTAAACTACACCCAAATATCCAGGAAGATAACATAATAAGGATAAGCAAAGCTAACATAATAAAGATAAGAAAACAATAAGGATTATCCTATTTTGTTCATGCTTCGAAACTTAACACTATATCGTATATCGCTGGTTAATATATGAATAAAGAACAAAAGAAGGATACATATTAGTATACAAGGCCAAGGAATAGATATAAAATATGAATAAATGAAAGAAGAGAGGGATATATAGTAATACAATAACTACCTATAGATAGATGCATATACATAAACAAGGCTAACCCAAAGGTACAACCGAAGGAGTCACACTAACATCTTTTAACCTGTCTATCATAGTAGAAACTAGTACTAACATAATTTGGATGTTTAATCCATACATCTAAACATAAGATAATTATCCATAATAAAGTAATCGCAAAGAAAAAAATCAAAATCATACCTCAAATATCAGTACCAGTCCAGTAATTAAACTGTTATGAACCAACCATAATAATAACACAATAAAGTAATCGAGTAGCCCAAATAAAAATACCTAAATCAAGACCCATAATCCCAAAAGGTCCAATTATCACAAAACACACCACAAGCAATACTCATCGCCTATACCTATGCAACACCCTATAAGGCTATAGATATAGGTGCATACTGATGATAGACAATGCATATGCAAGGATAAATGCAAAGTATAGTCCATACTACTATAATCGATACAAGTACCATAAATTAACCCATTGTATATACCTCTTCCATCTCGATGGCTTGTAAAGGACAACCTACGACAACCTCTCTTCTCTACATGATGGCCAACAAAAAAAGGCCCCTATGGGGTTTGGGAGTACCCATATACACTAACCTAGTTTAGATCCATGATTTCTAGTAACCATTATTATTATATATCTGTAAATGCACAAACTCAAACTGTGGCTAAAAGAGTCTACAAATCTGTAAATTCATTACCTAGGGGGAAATTTTGGGGCTAAAAAATCATAAGAGTATGGAAAGGGTTGAAATCTCTCTCGATTGAGGTAAATAGTAATTGTAAACCCCGTGGACCAAAATATTTCTTATTAAGAAATCTAAAACATCACTTTTAGTCTCCAAAGCCAATAAATTATCATATAAACAACATTTTAGTCTCAAAAGACCAAAAATCATCATTGAAGTGGTACAATTCCATTATAAAAGAATCTATTTTAAAAGTGAAAAGTGGATTAAATCCCTTTTTAGAAAAGTAGTAGTAAAACCATATTTTAGTCGGAATAATACCATTGAGTATGAACGTACCAAATCTATGCATGCCATCACCAGTATCCAATCAACATGATTATAAGAATCTAAATGTCTATACACTGCAACCCGGTTCTTTACAAGGATGAACCACTTCCCAAAATCTAACTAATATCATGAACATGACCTTAGACACAATAATATCTATCTGGCATAACCATAACATCATAATTTGAGAAAACGCTCAATCCCTTGAGTAACATAGTAAACATTATACTAGAGGTTCATATGTCTCAACTATGCCTAAAATGCTAACAACCTAGGGTAATAAGATCCTAGAAACATAATAAGTATTTTGCCTTATGGGTCAATTACCCTTCTAGCCCTCAAGATCATAAATTAGGTCAAGTCATGGTGTTCTAACCATAATCACATGCTAACATCCCCAACTAACATGCAACATATATAATACAATATCTCGTGAAGAAGAATAGATAGAAACCTACCTTGATGTCGAACTACAATCCTTAAATTACTAAAACATCATCTTTCTTCGATATAAGATTCCAAATTGCCACCACACTATCAAAATAGTAATCTATACGCCGTTAGAGTAAAATGAGACCTATATTGCTTTATTTAGGATGGGTCTAAAAATGGACCCCAAAAATGAGTATGAAAATAAAAGGGGCAAAAACATAATTTTATTTTAAAAATATGTTCTCCCTACTAATAGGAGTCTACAACTAAAAAATGATGTGAAAATGAGTTTAAAATGAGGTTCAAATCAAAGAAAACTCATTTTCAAGATTTATCAGTAAAATCTCACAAAACCTATTTTGAAATCAAGAATTTGAAGTTGTTTTGAATCTAAAATTGGGGGAAATGATAATTATAATATTAGAAAACTTACCCACGGAAGAAATCTCAAAAAATCCTTTGAAATTGCCTAAATTCGAGCTCCTAAGCCTCCCAAATAGCGAAATAGGATTTTAGTTCTCAACTTGGGTGGAAATCATGAAAAATATTATAGATGTTATGAAAAATGGGGAAAATATAGTTTTGAATTGATATACAATGATTATACAAGAAAAAAGCATCAAAAATCACCAAAATTACAGTTTGCTACCTCCCCAAAAGTCAAAAATATGAATTTAGGTTTTATACACAGTGATGGACACTAAAGAGGCACTTTGACTGCCAAAGCGGTCTGATCAGAAAGGAAATGTAATGCTAATGTGGTCATATGGTATCTTTAGTGGTTGGCCAACTGGTCAATGGCTGCTAGAGTGGCCACACCAGCACCAACAACCCTCAAAACTTATTTTTGACCCCTAGAATTCATCGGAACTTTATGAACATGACCTAATAGTTCAAATTGATTGTAAAATATGTTACGGATCCAATGGAACCATAGAAACATTCATCCGAGATTTTTTTGACTATATGGGGGCCTACACCTATATTTCCACTTTTCATATAATCTGTAGAATAGCCTAAAATGAGTTTAGAAGTCTCGGGACCTGGACCAAGGGTCTCCCTATCCTAAATTTAATGATCCAGAGCTGATTGTGCCATTAGAATTCTCATCTTAGGTCATCTACTAGGAGTTTTGGATTGAGACAAAATTCTAAATAGCGAAAGTTCCAAAACAGAGAAATGAGCCAAAAATCCAAGTAAACTATTTAGTTATTGAACCGAGAGTTTTAACAAGTCATAAATGACATGTAGCCACTATGGGAAGGCTCAAAATTCTAGAAATGCATGCAAATCAAGGAAATGACATGGCTGGTAATTACAATATCAACTACAAAAAGGTCTTTAGTCCATAAAAATCAATGGATAGAAAGATCACAAAATCTCAAAGTGATGAGGTACTGGGCCTATATGCTCGGAGCACGACTTCCCAGATAACCTCCAATAAATATGAACGATTTCAAGGGATTTTGCCATAGGTATGATTTTTTCCCAACTAACTGCCACACTCTACTCTTAAACAACCAAAACTCAACCTCAACCACCAACTAGCGTCTGACTGAATCGAGGAAAGATGATGCCAAATCCAAACCATAACACACTGATACCACATCGATGCCAGCATAATCAAATGAAAAATCATCCAAACCAAAGAAAAACCATGGCATGAGTTATACAACCAACTCCAAATATAAATATAACCTTATTTTGCCTTTCCAAACCTGCAATCCACTCCAAACTAAGAAAAAAGTCACTCGAGTCCTGCTCACGTAACCCCATCAGACTAACCTTGAAAAACTGAAGTTGATCCACTAAAAATAAATAATGGAAAGCATAAAAATAATCCCCTTAGGTTTTTCCTAGACGCACAATTATAGATAATCAAGGTCTGCAATCTATGCCGATCGAATGATCCTCAAAACTTCCAGTCAGGAGTCTGAAGTATAAGTGCTTACTATCGAGTGATCTTTTCTAGGATATTCAACTAATTAAGGAATAAGTTATGTTGAATCTAACTCAATCATACTACTCTTGCTGAGTATATCATCCAAATTTGCAATGATAACTAAAAATAGAGGTCAAGGCTAAAGGAACCAATACTATGACAATGTACGATCATCTGAACACCTAAAACCACCACCCATCTGAACTTTAGAAGACCGAATAGGTAGACAAAGAGTAGGCTTATCCAGCCTACAGATCAAATCCAAACTAAGACAAATCTAGAAACAAAGGTTGCACCCATGTCATGACCCAATTTATAAGTCATAATGAAACCTACCAATTCCCACCAGTAAGTAAGCCAATGTCCTAACCCGGAGGTAACGCAATGGGTTAATCCGATAAGAAAGGACCAACATAGGTGAAATTTGAGAACACAAATTATAAACATAAGGGTTCTAGATAGAATGAACAGTCAAGGGGAGAGCAATCCCAAAACCTGGTAGAGTTTGTACAAAAGAAACTAATAGCATCAATACAACTCCAATTCTAGAATAGTTAATACATCTGTCTTGAATACTAAAGACTAAATACAAGAAATAGAAAGAAATTGGGTGACTCAAACTATAAGAGCTGACCCTATCTCTAAAAATTAATCATTCTATGATCCACGATCAATGACGATAGATAATACTTGTATCTGCACCAAAAAGGTAAAGAAGTATAGTACAAGTACCAAAATAGCGGGTACTCAGTAGGCATCATTGGTCGACTAAGCTAAATCATGTTATAAGAATGATAAAAAGTAAGATAATCATAACTAAGTCAAGGTACAGAATCAAACCTGAATCATCTCCATCATCCCTATATATAATAAGTAAACAAATTAAAATAATAGTATAACATAAGGCATCAACACATGCCAATATCGCTATACATAATAAACATTAAATATTAGAATAATAATATAACATAAGGAATCAACGCATGCCAATTTCATCATGCATAAGAAATAAATGATACTGACTTATAAAGTAACACAAGTACAATCACAAGCAAATAGAAGTACAGAGTTTGTGCCCATACACCAACTAGTGTATAAAGTAAAGAACACACCACGACGTCACATACCGTCGGAGAGTACGCCCAAGAGAAACATAAGTAACTCAAGTCAATAATATATTCAAACTTCCTCATTATCCATAGTTTTCTTCAATTTTCATCAAATGACTTTTTGCCAACATTCATAATCATCATCAATAATCATAAGGGAATAACATATACCAATATACCCATAATAGTAACCATACCATCATATAGACATCTATCTCGTCAATACATCCTATTCACACATTATTAGCTAGCCAACATTTAATACCAAACTAATTACTCACTAAACATCATATAACATCTAATTATTATCTATCCACTATCCACTATTCATCACATAATCACTATTAATGGTTCAACGTCTAACCATTTTTTACTAACTAGCCAATATCTAGCATCTAGTCAACAAAAGTCCATATTGGCCAATTAACAAATATTTATTTCTAGGCATTATCTAACAAAAGTCCACCAATCACCATTTATTAATTATCCATCAATCAACTAACATCCTTTACTAACTAGCATCATTAATAAACAAATCCCCTATTAACAACTAATCAACATCATAAACTTAGTCATCAATAGCAACTACCCACCACCATTGCTAAACCTATTATCACTAACCTCCACAATAAGTTAATCATCACAATTAATAAACATCAATGCCACTAGTGCTCTTTATTACTAAGGTTCACTAATTCATTAGTCACTATTAGCCACTTAAGCATTATCCACCACAAAGCATCTTTCATCCTTAATCAACAACTATACTACTTTAAACCTTAACACATTATAAGACTATGACCAACATATCTAATATCAACATTATACCCAACTACATAAGAGCATAAATAAACATATAATTTCTATATATAGGGCTATCTGAATTTGAACTGGTAGATATATATGTAGGCACATCAACAATCATCCTCCGGCCTTGTCGGGCATCATCATATAATCATAGTATCCTCCGGTCTTGCCAGCTATCAATATAGCATAATAATTTCCTGTGGCCGCACCGTGTATCATCATATTATCGCAATATCCTTCGGATTTACTGGGTATCAATATAATATCATAATATCCACTGGACACACCAGGTATCATCATATCATTACCATATCCTCCATCCTTTTTGGGTATCATCATATCATCATAATATTCTCCGTCTTTATTGGGTATCATCATATCATTATAATATCCTCCGAGCTTGTCAGGCATTATCATATCATCAAAATATTATTTGGCCACTACTAGTATCATTATATCATCATAATATCCTTTAGCCTTGCTAGGTATAAGAATATAATCATAATAGATAAATTATAACATTAATAAAGAACAATCTCCACAAGGACTAAAGAAAATAACAAACCCCATGAGAGCTAAAGTAAATGACAAGCCCCATGAGGGCTAAAGTAAATAAATATAAAGAGAAATGAAGAAGAGCATACCTTCATAATCCAACATGCATCATCAATGTCACTTTGTCAATAGATAAATATGTATATGTAACATGAATAATATAAACTATCATCGGGTTTTTTCCTTGGAACTTATATCTTCATCAACATCTTCCCCTGCCCCATACCAGAGAGATAGGTATATAGATATGTATAATAAGTGGAAACAACATTAGCATAAATAATAATATAAGGAAGTATCATGATTTCAATTATAATTTATAGAATATCTTTACATATAGTCAATAATCGTGTCTTCTAGCACCATTACCATCATCATTCCCAATATCGACAATAGGAAAGATTTCTAATATAATTTATTAGCGTAATTATTATGTATGACCGTAACTTGGTCAATCGCATAGTTAATGATCTGAAAACTAGCCTAATCAATAGCTTAATCAATGATGTAGACATGGCTTAATCAAGAGTATAATCAAGGAATCATTATTACATACTCGGTAATATAATCATTTAGACCATGGGCATAACAATAAGTGATATCATGAACAATTATTGTCTTAGTCCATAGTATAGTCAACAACTCATTCAATAGAACATTTATTGGCCTAAACAATAATTTATCACAATCACATAATTATTAGCTTGACATAATATTTAGCCAATAGAACATACAAACGCATAATCACTTGGGCATTACTCTCAATGCCATTCCTCATAACCAACAAGTATTAAGTATCATCAATATTGCCTCAAAAAGGCACCCGCTAGTCAATACTAAGCATAAGAGTTCTGGAGAATTAATCATAAGTTTTACCTTAAGGTGGGTTAACAAGCCCACATCTAAATCCCCAAATGCATTCTAAGTTAATTTATACCCCGAACTAGGCTACAGTATCTAAGCAACCCCTAGATGTATAGCAAGCCACCATAAGACCTAAGGTAGACATTCTACTCAAGCACCTTTACCAAGTCCATGGAACTAAGACAATCTTTACTAGTATTAGCAACTAAGGCCAACTTACTCTAAGTATGAGAAACTAGAGTATTTCACCTAATATTGAGTATTTTAAGGCATTCTCATGATAAACTAAAGTAATGAAGTCTATTTTACCTAAGTCAAAGAGAAACAATTCAAGTTTTTGAACGTTAATATTCACTAGCCTAAATGGTCTTGATAATCCAAGTCTTGCATTTCATCAATCCAATACTTATAACCCATTCCAATCTAATAAGATATCATAATTATATTATGACATAGCTCAATCTAATAAGGAATAAGCCTAGTCTACCTCAAATTCGAAGAATGCTCAACAATCCACTCACCCTTCTCTTTTTCCTTCTGAGAAGCTTCTTCAAGATGCCAATATATCAAAAACACAATCTATAAATCATTACGAGAACATCGATACCCATATTGCACCATGGTATTTTGGGTCCAAAACGACATCAAAAACCCCAAGTGGGTCCCATGTATTGAAAACACATTTTTGAGACAAACCCAATGTTCATACACCATTAGGGAATCATAAACCTCAAGAAATAGGTAAAATTTAAGCTTATTTAGGCTAAAATCAGACCCTTAATCTATTTAGGGTTTTGGTAAAGAATTAAAGAAGTTTAAACATGAAATGGAAGGATTCTTACCTCAAATCTATTGTTAATTATGAAAATATAAGTTAATAAAGCTTTTTTTTGCACCCAAGAATCAATTTAAGGTTGGACACCATTTTAGGGATCCTTGGTCTCACAGATGAGTGGAAATGCCCAAAATTTTTGTCTGAAGGGCCTTTTTATAGCCATATTAGGCCCTCATCTATGGTTATCGCCATCCAGGGATGGATACCACACAAAGGAGATTGAGGAAACTCATATGATGATAGTGCAAAATGATTGCATTGCTCTTTATGTGATCGTGCACACCTCAGCACCAACAACTTGGGAAATATCTATGTTTTCCAACAACACCTTAGCATTCATTCAAAATCCAATATTCATAAATAAACTATGCAACCATACTAAATTTGACATTCTAAATGCATTAGTAGAGTCATATTTTTAATCTGAGGTCATTTTGATCAAATATAGGTCCCACAGCTAAACTTTAAATTTTTTAACTTTTTGAACAATAGATTAAAATGAGTTCAGGCATGATGGGACCCAAAACAAAGGTCAGCTAGCCTAAAATTGATATTTCAGAGATGTTGGCATAGTTGGAATTTACATTCGAGATTGTTTTAGTGAGGTTTTTGCTCAGTGGCCATTTGGAACCAACGAAAACCTTTAAAGAGGGAATTGACTTTTAAAACCAAATGAACCACCCGGTAACTGAACTATTAGTCCCAACAAGTCATAAATGACTTAGGGAAATTATGGAATAGATATAATGGAAAAAATAGGTGGGAACATAGAAAATGACCTGGAAGGTCATTACAATATCCACTACTAAGGAACCTTCATCCCCAAAAGTGAAGAACTAAAATAAACCTAAAGTCTTAAACAAGTAAGGATATTGGGCCTACATCTCACTCTCAATCTCCCAAGTGTCCTCCTTCACTGTCTGGTTCCTCCACCAAACCTTAACAACTGAAATTTCCTTGGTACGCAATCGTCTCACATCTCTATCCAAGCTAAGCACAAACTCCTAAACAAGGGAAAATGCTCATCCAACTGTATTGAGTCCCATATAAAAACATGCGAAGGATCAAGACTAAATCACTGCAATATAGATACAAGAAAAATTAGAAGAATAATAGAAAAAACTAGAGGTAAGGCTAACTCATAAGCTACCTCACTAACTACCAAAGAATCTCAAAGGGTCTAATGTATCTCAGACCGAGCTTACCCTTCCTCCCGAACCTCATCACATACTTTATAGGTGATATATAGATTAATACATGATCACTAACTCCAAATCTCAAGGCACAAAGCTGGCAATCTGCATAGGCCTTCTACCTACTCTTAGCTGCTCATAGTCTATCCTGAATCACCTTGTCTCTATTTAATAAATACTAAAGCAAATGCATACCATAAGGTATAACCTTAGGATTCAAAACCTATCCCACCAAATAACAACATCACCTACTCTAAAAAGACTCAAATTAATCTTATAAAACATAGTGGAACTCTGGAGCTGAATTTAGCTTTTTAAGCTTGGCATAAGCCATACAGTAAGGTGCCACAGAAATAGGTTGGGTGCTAGGCTCGAGGACAATAGAAAACTCAATCTCATGGATAGGGGGAATACTAAGAATTTTGGTAGGGAAAATATTAAGAAACTCACCAATAATAGGAATAGAATCAAGCGATGAACTTTTAACACTAGAATCACAAACATAAGATGCCTTGTTTGCCATGAGCCAATAGAGATTATATCTTATATTCATGATAGGAGACTTATCGCTGGAGATGGCGAGTCCAACCAACATTTGGAGAATAATGGGGATTATAAGTTATGTTTGTGCTAGGAGACTAATCACTCTCTTTTATATTAGACCCATGACACCAACTGACATTTAGATCTTCTTAGACCTAGTCAGCTATTATAGAAGGTTTATGGTGAGTTTCTGTTCTATTGCTGCCCCATTTACTAAGTTTACTAAGAAAAGGTAAAATTCTTATGGTTTGATACTTGTGAGGGTAGTTTCAAGAAGTTGAAGGATAAGTTAACTTCAACTCCAGTTTTAACTCTACTTGAGGGAACTAATGGTTTTGTGGTCTATTGTGATGCATCTCGGGTGGGACTGAGGTGTGTGTTGATGTATCATGGCAGTGTGGTTTCTTATGCCTCTATACAATTGAAATCCCACAATAAGAATTATCGACTCATGATTTAGAAATTTTAGCAATGGTGTTTGCATTAAAACTCTAGTGACATTATTTGTATGGGGTCCATGTTGATATTTATTTTGATCATAAGAGACTGTAATATGTGTTCACTTAGAAGGATCTAAATCTCAGTTAAAGAAGATGGCTTGAGTTGCTCAAGGACTACGACATGAGTCTTTACTATTATCCATGTAAAGCTAACATGGTTGTTGATGCTCTTAGCAGGTTGTCCATAGGAAGCTTATCTCATGTGGACAAAAAAAGAGATTTGGTGAGGGATATTCACCATTTGGATAATCTAGAAATCTATCTCTTGGATTCTAAGGATGGTGGTGTGATTGTTCAAGAGGTGGATAAGTCATCTCTTGGTGCTGAGGTAAAAGAGAAGCAGATATTGGATCCTATTTTGATGCAAATTAAGAATGATGTATATAGGTAGAAGGTTATGATTTTTGAGATCGTTGGTGATGGTATCTTGAGGTACCAAGATAAATTATGTGTTCTTTATGTTGATGGGTTGCAAGGAAGAATTTTGGCGAAAGCTCATGAGTCATGTTATACTATTCATCCTAGTTTAACAAAATTATATCATGATCTTAAGGAGATTTATTAGTGGAGTAATATAATGAGGGATGTGGCCAATTTTATTGCTAGGGCATAGTGTGTCAACAAGTGTAGGTGGAGCACTTGAGGCCCAGTGGGTTAACTCAAGAGATTGAGTTTCTGGTGTGGAAATAAGAGATAATTAATATGGATTTTGTTATCAGTCTTCCGCGGTCTCGGCAATAATTTAATTTGATTTGGGTCATCATGGATAGGATGATTAAGTCTTCTCAATTTTTGTCAGTGAGGACTAATTTCTCTTCTGAGAATTATAGGAGTCTTCCATGAAGGGAGTGGCATGGTTTGGTAAGAATGGAAAAATTAGTCCCTATTATATTGGTCCGTACTTAGTTTTGAAGAGGTTAGTAATATTGCATATGAATTGGTGTTACCTTCTAGTTTGATCTGCATTCATCCTTTGTTTCATGTTTCGATGTTGAAAAAGTGTGTGGGTGATCCTTCGACAGTTATTCCCTTATAGAAGGTCGGTATTTTGTATTCCTTGTCATATGAGGAAGTCCCGATTGAGATTTTGGATTGGCAAGTCCGTCAGCTATGGACTAAGGATGCGGATTTGTTAAAGTTTTATTGGAGGAACCAAAAGGTTGAAGAAGTTACTTGGGAAGCCAAGTAGGACATGAAGTCCAAGTATCCATTCTTGTTCCCTGTTTTAGATGATCGTCCTTGAGGTATGCGTATCTCTTAATATTTTGTTTTCTGACTTTGTTAAAGGAAATTGTAATTTCCTTAGCATATTTGTTTTTGTATTTGTTAAAGGTAAGTGCGGTTGTGGTTGCAGTCAAATTGTGCTAATAAATGCTTTGTCCGGTCATTCAAGGATGAATAATCTTAAGAGGGGAGTATGTAATACCTCGGGTTTTTGGTCCTTGAAAATTTTGGAAATTTTATCCTTATTGTCCTGACTACAACTCCCCTAACAAGTCGTTGGACAAAATCATAACCAAATCAGTAAGTGTGTAACTAAATTTTACTCTGAGTACGAGTGACTCACTAAGAGCTGTAAAGACTCATTACGATTCGTTAAGTGCAAATCATAGGATGTCCAGTGTTAACCCCAAGTGGGTTCTGTGTTGACCATGACTGGACCCTATAAGTTGTAAGGTTCCATTATAAGTCGTATTTGTAATGCCCCGAGTTTTTACCCTGGAGCTACACGGTGCTCATAATCCTGAAGGACCACAAGCTAACCCATGACTGGTACCTGGTGCAATAACTGTGTAATAAATACTGTAATAATTATGGAAATAGGTGGAAACATATGCCATAAGGTTCAAATCTATAAATAAATCTGGATGCGATATCAAAATAAAATACAAATACTGAATATAAGTACTGAAAAACTGAACAACTGTCTGAAGATACTCTAGTCTGAAAAGCCTCTAAACTGTCTGAACTGTGGAGTTGATGGGACAAGTCCCCAACTAATTCCGACTACTAAAAATAATACTGAAATACTGAAAACAACCATGTCCTCAAACTGTGAGAACTCACTACTATGCTGACTGCTAAAAATCTGAACTACTAAGGGTGCTCTGGATCCCGTGCATTTGAACCTATGATACAAGATATCATAGCGCAAAAGAAAAGCATGCGTCATTACTTTGAATGTGCTGGTATGCTCAGTTAGGTAGGCTAAAGTGCATGGGTTCACACGCATGAACAATAATATCTAATAACATGAGTATGACTGAATGAGAGTACATGCATAAATATGAAAATTGTACTGAGATCATAATAACACTGAATACTGGTAACTGAATAATTGTATCTGGCAGTCTAGATTCTGTGGAACTATACTAAGTCCCGTACTGAGCTGAGTGACTGTGCCTGGCCATCCTGAATCTGCAGAACTGAAATAAGTTTTGATAACGCTCAATCTACAACTCTCGTAGGAGTGTAAAGCGGTCGTTGTCAAATATATAACCCAACTGGGTTGGGTATCGATCCCACAGGGAATAGCTTGGTCAACAAGTAAGCAAATATTACTAGACTTTTGGTGCAAGTCTCGTAAAAAGGGGGGATTTTATCATGCAAAATAATGTAAACAAAGTAATAAGGTAAAAACGGAAAATAGCAAAGGAAAAATAAAGAATGTTTGGTAAGATGTAAAACAATGAGAATTGAGAAGTTGGGGTTATGTCCACCTTATGAGTCGTACGTCTCTATTGGCTATGAGTTATGCGGAATTCAGGCATGCATGTGCTTATAGAGAATTGTATTCGATGGTAAATCCAAGCGTCTTTCGACCTCAACAAGGACTATTTCACTTTAACTTTTTCGAGCTTAAAGCGTATCTAACGGTACAAATTCTCCAAGAGGTTAATCCAGTTACGGCACTAACATTTTAATAGAGGATGGGACCCTATTACCTTGACATTATCTCTTTTCCAGATATATAACTTTTCTTTCGAACAAGTTAATGCTATACTGGCGTATTCTATGCGTTTGCAACCACATGAATTTGCATTAAGATGAAGAGAATAATGATATAAGCAGCATACGTGTCACGAATTCACAAACTCATAGCAATAGATAGTAGCTCATATGGCTTCCATAACCCCAACAGAGAAGTTTAGTTACCCATGAGTGCGAAGTAAATCACAATCGACATTGTTATTCTACCACAATACAGATCTCGTTCGGTATAGGGTGGTAGGCGTTAGGCGTGACTTCTTTTCTAAGTAACGTTTCTCTTGTTGCGGAAATTAAGAATTGAATAGATGAATAGAAGAAGAATAAAAAGTAGAATTAATAGAAGAATTAGAATCCGAGTTGTAAGTTGTGGAATAAGAAGTAGAATGAAAATTAGAACTAGAATGAGAATTAAAACTAGAATGAATGAAAATCTCTAGCACAATAGGGTATTTATAATACCCATATCCTATTCCTACTAAGCTAATGTATTACTTAACCCAATCCTACTAGGTTAATGTATCATTATCCTAATCCTAATGGATTACTGCATTATTATCCTACTCCTAATAGGTTACTACTGGTCTCCAAAGTCTTCAGAAATGCTGGTTTTGCCCGGGACACGTTTTCCATGCATTACTTTCAGTCCATAGGCGCCCAAACACTGCTCTCCTTCTTTCGTGAAGCTTCCTTTGGCGTCAAGTTATCCATAAAATGCTGAAATCTGCATCATTTATACCTGAAAACTTGCTAATCATGTTCGTTAGCTCACTTACAGGAAAAAGGACTAAAAGTGCATGAAATATATAATTTGTTCTCAAAACTTGGCTAAAATATGGGCAAAATCTAGTGCTATAGGCATGTAAATTTGCCTATCATCAACACCCTACACTTGAAGCTTTGTTCGTCCTCGAACAAACTATCATGTCCATCTAAACATCAACTTAGGGTTTCACAGTAACAACACAAAATATTCATCAAGACAAGCACAACAATTATCAATAAAGAGTAGTTTTCCAATCATTAGTAGAAACAATTCAACCTCCAACATAGACTCATGATGGTGGTCAACTCATATTCAAAAGTTAAGGCACAAAGAATCATACACGACTACCCAAAACTCATCAACCATGTGTGTCTCACCATATGTTACCCATAATTACTCACAAGTATTGTATATATTTCGAACATGGGTGTAGGATTATCCTTGCTCTCACTCTCACAAAGAATTCATATGTTGCAACTGATGACCATAGGCTTGCCCTTAGTGTAATGCTCCACTAAATGTCAGAATACTCAGCTTAGGATCAAATAGGTCTTTTACGGGTTGTAATGTAGGCTAAGGGACGGGTAGGACTATTTTGGCCAGAAATAGTGACTAAGTTCCCTACGTGCTTTAATACATCACAATATGCCATTAACACTTTTCTTTCAAACAACCTTTTTGGTTTCTTTTAATCTACCTCCCTTTGTCACATCTTTTGTTTTTCAATTTATGAACATAACTAACTTTTTAGTTTTATTTTCCTTTTTCTTTTCATAACCTACCTCTTATGATAGCAATTCTTTTTCATAACAAATTCAAGCACCATTACATTCTAAAGCATCATACTCACCCAATTTCCTCTTATTTTGTCACATGACTTTACACTTGAAAGCACTTAGGAATTTGGATCGAATTATGGTCTTGAAGAAATGGATTAGGCTTACATATGAGGTTGTTAAAGAAAATAGGCTAAAGGCTCAAAGGGTTTAACTAGGATAATGTCCATGGGTAGGTAAAAAGAAGGTAAACAAGTCTAGGTTGCCAAAGAAATGCCTAAATCATCTCCTAGACTTGCACACCTTATTTTCGCTTTACATACATACCAGGCAAGTTCTAGCATCAGCCACAAGCACAGAATATACTATATCCTCACACACACAAGGCACATGGTCGACTTTTATTGGGAGTAGCATAGACTCTTGACCCAACAGATGAAGGAATTGAACCATACAATATCACATAGTGAGTCACAATTAGAGCCTAAACGTCTCAATAGTCATGATTTTAGCTCAAACTCTTGTCATAATCTCATGCTGCCTATTAGAATAATTTCATGTGAAGTTAAGCTAAAAAAAAAAATAAAAAAAAATTTTACTACTAAAAAAAAAAAAAAAACATAAATGCTAATGCGGATAGAGAAGTATAGTATGCAAATACCACCACCCCACACTTAGACGGGACACACTGCCCTCAGTGGAAAATAAATACGAAGAACCTGGTCAGTCGGACTCCTCCTCTATGTCGGGGGTCATACCCCCTTCGTCGGAATCATCATAGGAGTCGTCGTCATCAGAATTCTCCTCCACGTCGGAGTCTGGCATTCGTCGATCATCATCGGTTGGCACATCGTCATCAAGAGGTTCCTCAAAATATGTACCTACTCCACACATCTCCCTTCCATGTACATTCATTGGATAGTCATGATCCAGCTATTGGAGCTCTGCAGCAGTTGGAACACGACCTCCGCTCATCATTGTAAACCGAGTCATGCTATAAAGATGGCGAAAGAAACTCTCATCCCGAGTATGTCTCTCTGCCGTAGTAAGGTTGACGCTATGTGTTGATTCAGCATCTTTGACCTTTGTGAGGTCAACCTTCTTCGGATTGTGTGGGAGTTTATGATCAGCCGGCTCCTCTTCGATGTCCTCCTTCCTCAAGATTGCAGTCAACAAATTGCCGAAGCTGAAATGGGACCGCTTGTGTAGCCTAGCCTTACGCATTGTAGATCGAATGATTGCCCCAATGTTGATAGGGATATTCGTCATCAATGCATATACCAAGCACACTCTATCTCTTGTTATTTTGGTGTATTGCATCCCTGGAATAAGGCAAGAGTTGACTATACACAACCATATCCTTGCTTCCCTATTCAAAGGAGCATATGGGAAGGTGTTGTGTCGACCGGTGTCTTTGTGTCTACTCCACCGTGCCATGGACCTTGTTCCACAGAGTGTGTCGAATGGCTCTATATGGAGGTCTACTGTACAACTCTTTGAATGGTGATGGATCAACAGCAGGCAAGCCAACAAAGGAGTTGAAGAAATCCGCATTGAGTTGTAAAACTTGGCCCCGAATCTTGACCTCGCTTCCTGTGGTTTTCGGTGACCAGTTGGCATAGAATTCTCTTGTTAAATCGAGATTGCATTCTCCCATGTCTCGGAAGATGAAATCAAGATGTAATGCCATGATCTTGGCCAACATGCGCGGCTCCTTCTTCGCTAGGCTTTCCTTGTTTATCAAGTCCACATGAACATATTTTCTTTCCTTGTTGTTCCTATACCATTCCTTCGCTTCCTCCTCAAGAACCCATTTTATTCCAAACATGCGGCGTGGTATTTGCATCGAGGATGATTCTCCTTGCTCTTTTCGGCCTCTTTTCTTGCCTTTTTGTGAAGTAGTAGCCTTATCTTTGCCTTGCCTTGCCTTGCTTTGGGTGCCATTGTACCTGAGACTAAAACAATGTTCATATTAGCATCATCTCGATGGATACAATCTATAAACAAACAGAAGGGGCACCACCCCACACTTAGTTTGTTGGCACAAACTAGTGGAGTGAAAGTGGTCGATTATTCAGACATCATTGTCATACGTTTTAGGTGCTATATTCCAATAATAAAATCAGAGCAGTCATACTTCTTGTAATCTTGGCAATACTTTCATGTTTGATATATCAAGACTACTACATAGGGATTGAATCAAGGTATAGCATCTAACAATAATCACAACCTCCTATGTCGGTAGGCAACTATAATTCTTATTCCGATGAACAAGTCATTCCAACATGTAAGTATTCAAGTGACAAGATTATGCAATTTTTGTGACCATATCAATTCAATAGAAGTATGATAGTGTATCAAAATCAAATTCAAGTTGGAAATAAGTTAGGATCATCCTTACGTATTCATTCACCCACTTGGTTGTATCACAATAATTCAATCACATTCAAATCATCAATACTACTTTCAAGATTCAACAATTCATAATGGGCGTAGTAGTGTAGTACTTACGGAATATAAATGAAGAACAAAGTAGTACTTACTTGATTGATGCCTTTGGATGATGTTCTTGTGAAGAAAAAGAGTAAAAAGAATTTTTTTGAGAGGATTTGGAGGCTATAGGCGGCGCATAAGCTAGGTTTCCAATGTGTTTTTGGTTCAAGACTAAGTCTCATATTTATAAGAAAAGGTTGGGTCGGGTTTTGACCCATTTAAAATCGGATTTGGAGACAAGAAGTGACCATAGGCGGCGCCTTTTTCAAAGTATTGTCTAGCATAGGCGGCGCCTATGCCATGGCATTCCTAGGCATAGGCGGCGCCTTTAGCATGTCATATGAGATTCAGAGACAAAAGGCATTAGCATAGGCGGCGCTTATGCTATGGCATACTTGGGCATGGGCGGCGCCTATGCTATGGCACACTAGATTCCGAGACCTTAGGCCATAGTATAGGCCTTGCCTTGTTCGTGGCCTAGTTTTACCTAGGCCTAGCCTTGTTCGATGCCTATATTTTCATGAGCAATGCTCAATCCATAGCCTTTTGCTTTTTCATTCCTAACTTACCACCTTTAACATGCAATACGTCCAAATCAAAATTTGAAACCGACCTCCTCGTTTTACACCTCTTTGCACCTACATTTACTCAAAAACAATAAAGGCGATTAGAACGATGGGTTGCCTCCCATCAAGCGCCTTAGTTTTGGTCGTGGCACGACTCTTCTTTTTGGATTTTATTTATCAAAAGCAAACACGTAATAGGACAAAAAAATGACAAACGATGGGTTGCCTCCCATCTAGCGCTTGATTTATTGTCGCGGCACGACATGGCTATCTCGAGTACTTAGACTTCGTCGAGATAAGTGATGGCCATATAGTTTATCGAATCAAGAGGACCGATATATGGTTTTACTCGTTGGCCATTCACCTTGAAGACAACACCATTAGTGTCTTCCAACTCAACTACTCCAGACAAGTAAACTTGGTTAACTTTGTATGGACCAGACCACTTGGACTTTAACTTACCTGGGAATAACTTCATTCTGGAATTGAAGATAAGTACCATATCATCCTTTTGAAAGTTTCGTCGAACAATCCGCTGATCATGATACTTTTTCATCTGCTCCTTGTAGAGATCCGATCTTTCATAAGCATGTAGACGGAATTCATCCATCTCATTTAGTTGCTCCAATCTTAGATTCATTGCATCATCCCAGTTCAAATTTAATCGTTTCAAATCCCACAATGCCTTATGCTCAAGCTCAATGGGTAAGTGACAAGCCTTCCCATAAACTAGTTGGTACGGGGACATGCCAATTGGTGTTTTGAATGCAGTCCTATAAGCCCATAGTGCATCGTCCAACTTCCGAGACCAATCTATCCTATTAGCATTTACCGTTTTAGCAAGGATTTGCTTGATCTCTCAGTTGGAAACCTCTACCTGGACGCTAGTTTGTGGGTGATAAGGCGTGGCTACCTTATGTTGCTTGACACCGTATTTTGCCAACACGGATTTGAATAGCTTGTTGCAGAAGTGAGATCCTCCATCGCTTATGATAGTACGTGGTACTCCAAAGCGAGAGAAGATATTTCTCTTTAAGAATGCTACAACACACTTTCCCTCATTGTCGGCCAATGCTACAGCTTCAACCCATTTTGAGACATAATCTACAGCAACTAGGATGTACTTCATTCCAAACGAATTTACGAATGGACCCATGAAATCAATAGCCCATACGTCAAAGAGCTCTACTTTAAGGATTTTCGACATGGGCATCTCATGGTGTTTCGAAATAGCACCTTATCGCTGACACTGGTCGCATCTTCTCACAAAGTCGTAGGCATCTCTGAATATCGAAGGCCAATAATATCCACTTTTCAATACCTTCCTTGCTGTCCGATTACCTGCGTGATATCCCCCAAATTGGGAAGTGTGGTATGCTTCCAATATATTAGGCACCTCTACATGGGATATACATCGTCGGATAACATCATCCGCGCATCGTCGAAACAAATATGGCTTATCCCAAAAGTAGTGTTTTACATCATGCATAAACTTCCTCTTTTGATGGTAAGATAAGTTTGCAGGTATCACATTACTCACTACAAAATTTGCAAAGTCGGCATACCATGGTAGTCCTACCATTATTGTCGCTAAGATCTCCTCGTCAGGGAATGCATCATCAATCTCGATTTCAGGCTGCGCCACATGCTCGTTCTCGAGTCTAGATAGATGATCAGCCACTTGGTTCTTGCAACCTCTTCTATCTTTAACCTCGAAATCAAATTCTTACAGCAGCAAAACCCATCGAATTAGTCTTGGTTTTGCATCCTTCTTTGTCATTAGATACCTCAGAGCTGCATGTTCTGTATGAACGATCACTTTGGTTCCCAACAGATACGCTCGAAACTTCTCAAAAGCATACACAACTGCTAGGAGCTCTTGTTCTGTGATAGTATAGTTCTTTTGGGCTTCGTTTAGGACCTTGCTACCATAGTAGATAGGATGAAATAATTTCTCCTTCCTCTGGCCAAGTACAGCGCCAACAGCAACCCCACTAGCATCACACATGACTTTGAACGGTAGAGACCAATCTGGTGCTACCATGATAGGGGCTTCAATGAGTTTTCTTTTGAGGCATTCGAATGCCTTCAAACAATCTTCATTGAAGTCATACTTTGCATCTTTCTCCTAGAGTTTGCACAATGGACTCACAATTTTGGAGAAGTCTTTGATGAACCGCCGATAGAAACCTGCATGACTGAGGAAACTACGAACTCCCTTCACTGAAATTGGGGGAGGTAGCTTCTCGATGACTTCAATTTTTGCTCGATCAACCTCAATTCCTCTTTTGAAGATTTTATGCCCAAGAACGATTCCTTCTTTTACCATGAAGTGGCACTTTTCCCAATTCAGCACTAGGTTGAATTCTACACATCTTTGCAATGCCATACTTAGGTTTTCCAAGCACGCTTCAAACAATTCGCCAACAACTGAAAAGTCGTCCATGAATACCTCCAAAGTATCTTAAACCATATCAGAAAAAATGGACATCATACAACGCTGAAAGGTGGCTGGTGCGTTACATAGCCCGAATGGCATACGTTTGAAGGCAAACGTGCCATATGGACATGTGAATGTTGTCTTCTCTTGGTCTTCGGGGGCAATGCAAATCTGATTATAGCCTGAATAACCGTCTAAGAAACAAAACCATCCTTCCCCCGCTAATCGATCTAGCATTTGGTCCATGAATGGCATTGGAAAGTGATCTTTGAGCGTCCATGAATTCAGATTTCGGTAGTCCATGCATATTCTCCATCCGGTGATGGGTCTGAGTGGAATAAGCTCATTCTTTTCATTCGCGACCACCGTCATTCCTCCTTTCTTGGGAACACATTGTACCGGTCTTACCCATGTACTGTCAGAGATTGGATACACAACTCCTGCATCTAACCACTTAATTATTTCTTTCTTGACTACTTCTTGCATAGGTGGATTGAGACGTCTTTGGTGTTCAATGGTGGGTGTGCAATTTTCTTCAAGCTGAATCTTGTGTGTACAAATCCCAGGTGGAATACCAATAATATCAGCAATGGTCCAACCAATGGCTCTTATATACTTCCGTAGAATAGCAATGAGAGCTGCAACTTGTTGCTCACCCAAATTTGATGCCACAATGACTGGAAGTGTGTTTCCGTTTCCTAAGAATGCATACTTTAAATGACTAGGTAGCTCCTTTAATTCTAACGTCGGTGTCTCTTCAATAGATGGTTTAGCTGGTGGTGAGGGTCGATTTTTGAGATCAAGGTCCATCTTTTTGGGAGCATGGTGATATGTCCCTAATCATGATAGAGCACAAATAGCTTCTTCGTAATTTTTAGCATCCTTACTCTCTCCATTCATGAGCACATTCGCCAATGGGTGTTCAATAATTTGTTCTTCTTCAAGTGATTCTTCCTCATCATCAAAGTAAACATCAGCCACCGAGAATACGTTCAGCTCTTTGGGTTGCTTCATTGCTTTGCACACATCAAAGCAAACTACTTCGTCATTTATTAGGAATGAAAGCTCATTAGCTCTCAAATCAATAAGCACACTTCCCGTAGCAAGGAAAGGGCGCCCCAAGATTATGGGGACTTCTGAGTCTGCCTCACAATCCAAAATAACAAAGTCTGCTGGAAAGATGAATGAAGAAACCTTTACCAATACATCACATAGAATACCAACAGGTCGTTTTACCGACCTATCCGCCATTACGAGCCTCATATTGGTTGGAGTAGGATCTCCCAACCCCAACTTTTTATAGATAGATAATGGCATCAAACTGATGCTGGCTCCTAAATCACATAATGCCTTGGCAAAATTCAAAGATCCAACGGTGTAAGGAATAGTGAAAGCACCGGGGTCAGCCTTCTTCTGAACTAGTGATCGGGTAGCGATTGCGCTGTAGTGATGAACGTCATCTTTCAACTCAAAGCTGGCTGCCCGCTTCTTTGTCAAAAAATCCTTCATAAATTTTGCATACCCAGGCATTTGTTCAAGTGCCTCTACCAATGGAACATTAATGGTCAGCTGCTTTAGCATAGTCATGAATTTGCTGAACTTTGTATCATCCGCCACTTTCTTTAATCTTTGAGGAAAAGGTGGTGGTGGATAGGGAATTTTTCTCTCCACGACTTTCTTCTCCTCTTGCTTCCGTATTTCAGCCTTTTCAGGCTGCAACATGCTCGGTGTGACATCATAGACGTCGTGGGTGGCTTTCGCGGATTCCTCTCCTTTTGCATTATCATCAATGTCCGCTACTTCGTCTACCACTTGCTTGTCTTTTGATGAAGTTTCCAGAACCTTACCACTTCGGGTAGTAACAGCCATGCATGACCCATCATTCCTTGGGTTTTGCACAGTGTCGCTAGGTAAAGTGCCAGCCTTTCTTTGATTCAGTGCTACTAAAAGTTGGCTCAATTGCTGCTCTATTTGCTTGATTGAAGTGGAATGAGAATCAACTAATTGCTTCATAGAGTACAAATCATCTATTACCTCCGTTACTCCCACGCTCATTGCTTCCAATCCTTTCAATAGTTTAGCCATCATCTCTTCCATATTTCCAGAACTAGATGTGGTGGTGTCACGTCTTCCTGGGGGAACATACAAATCACTCTTTTCATTCTTGTTCTTCCAACTACCTTGGTCCTTGTTTCCAGATTTTTCATAGTAGTTCCGACCTTGGTTTCCTTGGGCATTGCCTCGGAAACCCCCCTGATTGTTTAAGTAGTTGGCTTCTTCTTCCGAATCAGATTCGTCTCTTCCTTTTGACGCAATAGCTTTGAATTTTTCGGTCTTCCCTGATAATAAATGCTTTGTAAGAAGATCTACTTGTGTTTTCATGTGTGCCATATCTTTATCACATTCATCTTCTCTTCTCCTTTGGTCTGCAGTCATGCCAATAGATAAAGTGGGGCTTGCTACCTCAGAATCCCTGGTATGCCAAGCTCTACTTTGCTTCGTCATACGATCTAGAATATTTCTTTCTTGACCAAAGGTGAGGTCCATAAAAGATCCTCCAGTCGCATTATCCACCACTGGTTTAGTTATTGAATTCAAGGCTCTGTATAGTTTCTCCATTAGGTGAACATTAGTCATGTGATGGTTTGGGCACCTCGTTAGCTTTGTCTTGAACCTCTCCCATGTTTCATGAAGGGCTTCAGTTGGAAGCTGCCGAAAGTTGCTGATTTCATCTCTCAATTATGCTCTTTTGGATGGCGGAAAGAATCTTTCTAGGAAAGCGTCTCTTAATTGCCTCCAATTTGTAATAGAATCAGGAGTCAGCCCATTCAACCATAGAGTTGCCTCCCCAGATGGAGACAATGGAAATAGGCATAATCGAATTGCATTCTGACCAACGCTAGGATTGTCAAATGACTTGCATGTAGACATAAAGTTGATCAGATGCATATTCGGATCATTGCCTGCTAGTCCACCAAATAATCCCTTGAGTTGCAATAACTGAATCATGGTGCTTGTGATGTTGAACTTGGCTCCGGGTGCCAATGGTGGAGGAATAATGGCTCCTGTGGCTCCGGCTCCATCAAGATCATCATCACCATCATCGAAAGTTGGTTACATAACTCGGCGTTCAGGCCTAAACCTAGCTTGACTATCTCTTCTGTTGGCAGATGTTGCGATCTCAGCAGCATGCCTAGGGTTTAGTAACTCGTCATCACCTAGGTCCTCGTTGTCAGGATTTATTGCTTGCCCAGGGTTATCAATATTTTGTTGATGCACTTGAGACGCGGCAAGAGCAGCTAATCTCGCCTGTTCCTGTTGAGCAGCCATCCTTTCAATTTCGTGTTGTGCCTTCATTCTGCCAATACGTTGTGGTTCAGGATTGATAGGTAATAATGGTTGACCAGAACTTCGAGTATGGGGCATGCACTGAATAAAAACCTGCAGAAAATAAAAACAAAAAGTAAAAGTAAAAGTACGAGAATCTTTGAGCAAAGGGTCTAGTAATTATCACAAACTTAAGTGACACTCGTATTCCCCGGCAACGGCGCCAATTTTTTGATAACGCTCAATCTACAACTCTCGTAGGAGTGTAAAGCAGTCGTTGTCAAATATATAACCCAACTGGGTTGGGTATCGATCCTACAGGGAATAGCTTGGTCAACAAGTAAGCAACGATTACTAGACTTTTGGTGCAAGTTTCGTAAAAAGGGGGGACTTTATCGTGCAAAATAATGTAAACAAAGTAATAAAGTAAAAACGGAAAATAGCAAAGTAAAAAGAAAGAATGTTTGGTAAGATGTAAAACAATGAGAATTGAGAAGTTGGGGTTATGTCCACCTTATGAGTTGTACGTCTCTATTGGCTATGAGTTATGCGGAATTCAGGCATGCATGTGCTTATAGAGAATTGTATTCGAAATCCAAGCGTCTTTCGACCTCAACAAGGACTATTTCACTTTAACTCTTTCGATCTTAAAGCGTATCTAATGGTACAAATTCTCCAAGAGGTTAATCCAGTTATGGCACTAACTTTTTAATAGGGGATGGGACCCTATTACCTTGACATTATCTCTTTTCCAGACATATAACTTTTCTTTCGAACAAGTTCATGCTATACTGGCGTATTCTATGCGTTTGCAACCACAAGAATTTGCATTAAGATGAAGAGAATAATGATATAAGCAGCATACGTGTCACGAATTCACAAACTCATAGCAATAGATAGTAGCACATATGGCTTCCATAACCCCAACAGAGAAGTTTAGTTACCCATGAGTGCGAAGGAAATCACAATCGACATTGTTATTCTACCACAATACAGATCTCGTTCGGTATAGGGTGGTAGGCTTTAGGCGTGACTTCTTTGCTAAGTAACGTTTCTCTTGTTGCGGAAATTAAGAATTGAATAGATGAATAGAAGAAGAATAAAAAGTAGAATTAATAGAAGAATTAGAATCCGAGTTGTAAGTTGTGGAATAAGAAGTAGAATGAAAATTAGAACTAGAATGAGAATTAAAACTAGAATGAATGAAAATCTCTAGCACAATAGGGTATTTATAATACCCATATCCTATTCCTACTAAGCTAATGCATTACTTAACCCAATCCTACTAGGTCATTATCCTAATCCTAATGGACTACTGCATTATTATCCTACTCCTAATGGACTACTGGTCCCCAAAGTCTTCAGAAATGCTATTTTTGCCCGGGACAGGTTTTCCATGCATTACTTTCAGTCCATAGGCGCCCAAACGTTGCTCTCCTTCTTTCGTGAAGCTTCCTTTGGCGTCAAGTTATCCATAAAATGCTGAAATCTGCATCATTTATACCTGAAAACTTGCTAATCATGTTCGTTAGCTCACTTACAGGAAAAAGGACTAAAAGTGCATGAAATATATAATTTGTTCTCAAAACTTGGCTAAAATATGGGCAAAGTCTAGTGCTATAGGCATGTAAATTCGCCTATCATCAAGTTCCATACTAAAACTGAATCTGAAACTGAGACTATGGGAAGTAATCATCTAACCGACATACCCCTTCTCTAACTGATTTGGGGTCCAACCTGTAACCCTAGTTAGAAGGGTGTCAATACCATGACACGGTTAAGGACCAGTGCTGAGTCACCCTCATCTGGAAGGTACTCTGAACGAGAATGGTGATACCCTCAACTGGTAAGTAAATCACCTCATCAACCCTCAACTGGAAGGTTGATGTCTCCACTTACGCTGTCTATGCATTTCTGGAATACAAGGACTGCTTCTAAGGAGTTCACCCTCAACTGGAAGGTGAGTCCCCATCCTTGGGTTCACTCGGTCCTGAATCCTACTCCCAACTAAATAGACACTGGACTAAATTCTAAACTGTACTAGGCTAGACTGAACTATTATGGTCATACTGTATAAATGAACTAAACTGAGCTCATTGAGTTTCGTGGGCTGATGGAATACTACTAAATTCTGTTAACTAACTGAATTTTATTGATCAAGACATGACTGATTATATTCTGTGACTAACCATAGCTCTAGACAAGCAGCTAAATTATCGGGTATTAGATACCTCCAGGACTCGATAGCATAACTTAAAAACATGACAAAATCTTGAGATATGGTAATTACTACTTAGTCATCATTCATTCATTGGGCATTCAAGCAAACAGTTGCATGACATGAACTTGCATACATACTAACATGATATAATTTCAGTATTGAACTCACGTGGATAATTCATCAAACACTTGTGGGGCATAATATATGCACATAATACCAACATAACATGTATGCATCACAATTCAATTCCAATTACACAATTCCAAGAGTTTCAACATAGAATCACATGATAAGGCACATATATCAATTAACTCTACATGAATCTTGCTATAAATCATGAATACACTTTAATTCAAATCATCGAAATCATGAAATCACTCTACATGAACTTTAAAAGACTTTCTTAGACTCTAAAAGTGGAAGGAACCCTTGGATGAACACTTCATATACCTTAGTTGATGAATTTCTAAAAGTTAATGGTGAGTTCTTGAGTTCTTGATTTGAAATTTGAACATCTAGGGTTCTGTTCTTGAGTAAATTGGAGGATAAATGAGTATAGTTGCTCTCCAAAGGGCTTAATTTAATATGTTTGGAGGTTAAAGGATGTGGGTAAACACCCAAATACCCCCAAGGATGTGGTCTTTTAATGACTAAAAAATTATGTTACCCGATGCGCAGGCCGACGCACCGCATCGTGACATCGATGCGATAGCCAATGCGCCACGTTGAGTCCATGTAAGTTCACTAGAATTTGCACTGAAGCTGGGAAAAAAATATCTTATCGATGCAATGGTGGACACGATGTGTTGAGATCGCATTGACCCACTATTTTGGGCACTCAAACATGATCCAAACGAGGTTCGAAAAATCTGAAACTTGTTTGGAAACTCCTATTGACATTCCTGATCATGAATTAACTCAAATATCAATATTTAATGGATGTAAAGGTCGTGAAATAATATTCTCAACTTTAAAAGGCTAAAATAACACTAAGTTTGAATACTTAGCTAAAATATTCTTAGTTTGGGACCACTTGTCAACCTAAAGGACTGATTTAAGCTAAGAATTTTGCGGTTTCTTACAATATTAGTTGAGTCATAGTTTTAACAAATTACGAGTGTCGTAGATAGTGTCTTAGATACAAATAATGGTGATGAGTCATAATGAATCCGTACGAGTCGTATAGTGACCCATAGTCACTAACGCCTAAATTTCAGTTTTTAAATTGAGGGCACTTTGGACAATTCCCTTTTTACCCAATTGAATCCCATATTCATAATGCACTTAAGGGGGTTATTTCTCATTCATAACATACTTAAATACTTCCAAAGCTATCTCAAGTCTCTCAAGCAACCATACTTAGGGTTTTTAAGAAATAGGTCGTCCAAGGGCTCAAGGGTTGAATTCTTTTTGTGAAACTTGGTATTTTAGGCATGTTACTCTTTCCCTAAATGTTAATTTGATAAAAGAAGAAGTTTTAAAGTGTTGTTCATATGGTATTGATGTTGGTTTTGAAAACATTGGTTAAGGTTTTTGAATAACTATTGTTTATGTTATGGTTTATGTTTGTCTTTGTATGGTTTATGTTTTAATGGTGGTTTTAGAATCAAATTGATGCATGGTAATGGCGAATAAATTATGGGATTTTGATTTCCCCAAATTTGAGACTTTTGAAGTGGTTATGACCTGACGTCAACCCCCTATTGTGGAATTGGTTTTGAATATAAAAGTATGCATATTGAACTACTCTTGAACTATTGCATAATGATAAAGGTAAATGAAGAAAAATGATTTTGAATTGAACCTTATGGGGTTGTGTAATTCCCTAAGTTAGTGTATAATTGAATCAAAAAGGATTGTGAATTCCCCCAAGTGATGGTAATTGGTGTGGCATGTTAATGTTACCTTGCAAGTATACTTGGTATGACGATACCAACAATGTATTCCAAAATGTGTATTGTGGTTCAACGAATGGGAATGTTTGATAATTGTTTAATTGGGCTTTAATGAGGGTTGTGTAGCTAATTCATGAAAATAGAGGCATTGAGTAGCTGATACTAGAAACCGCAGTTGCCAACACGGGGGTCTAAATGATCGGGTGGTTCAATTCCCCCTTATTATTATTATCATCATATGATTGGGAGGTTCGAGTACCCCACATTATATTACATGATTAGGTGCTTGTGTCATCTTAATATGCATGGAGGTTCGAGTCCCCCATGGTACATATACACATCCTCTGGTTCATGCGGCTACATACACTGGGGCCTTACTAGTCGGGGGAGAGCTAGGCTCATATAGCCCGTGGGTGCCTTCTTATGTTATGACGTTTGAGTTACACGATCAGGGATAAAGTTTTAAAGTGAATTCTAAGCCTTGTTCCCTACCCCGACGCATGATATGTGTGTATGTGGGTTTGCCTATGATTATGTGTATTGAATTTTGGACTGTTTAGAATTGATATTCGTGGCATTATTTCATCCCCTATCCCTGAGTTACATTCTAAAGCTCCAATCTTTAACCGGGTCTTTTATCCTCATGCGATGCAGGTACTGGGGATACCTCTACTTTTCCTATGCAGAGTTAGGTGGATTGGCTCATTTTGTCAGTTCATTGTGGTGAAGTGGTGAGCTTTCATTCTCTGGAAGACTTTGACATTTCATTAGTTATTATTATACATTAGGATTGAGAGTTTTCATTATCATTAACATTATCATTGTCATTGTCATATGTCAGAGTCGGGGACATGTCCTGTCCAAGACTAGTTTTTGGTTCTTTGTTAAAAGGCTTTGTTGGATTACTGTGGACTTGGATGATGTTGGTTGGTTGTTTTGGTCGGTCTTTGATTATCTATAGTAGACATACCCTTTATTGTTTAAAATTATCCTGTTATATGTTCAGAACTCATCCACCATTATGGATATTGTGTTATTCGTCTAGGTGTAGAGGGTGGTCTCTGGTCCCCAATGGACTTGAGATACCCATCACGGCCAGGCCTTGGTTAGGGTTGTGACAGTTGGGCATGGCTAAGGTAACAATCTTGGCAAAACAATCCATGACCATATGATCGTGGAATAAGCAGTTCGTGCCCAGAATCACATCGAAATCCAGCATATCCAGAACAATAAGATCAACGAGACTGACCTCCGATAGTAATCTGAAAAGTTGACTGATTAGGTCTACTTGGCTAACTCTGAGGCAAAAAGGATGGACGCGGAGGATACCAACTCTAAGAACTGCCATCTCTGGGTTGGAGATTACTAAGGCTCCCACTGAGTCAGCCCTGAAACCTAGACCTCTTATCATATCCCTCATAACTCTTATGGAGCACCTCCTCCTTCAGTCTATCATGCACCGAAACCTCAGTGAAATACCAACCTAAATCAACCAAACTCTGAGTAAACATGTGAATAGAAATCCTTAACCCTCTAAGAAAGCAGTGAACCATCTCATACTCCACAACTATCAAGGAGCCATGTTCCACTTTAGAGAACTGGTCTCTCAATTGATCTCTAAGGTTGTACGGCATATAATTCTCCAACAACATCTCGTTGAACTGAATCCATGACAAAGGGAGAGGATCCAGTTGGTCTCAAATCCATATGACCCTTCTTCCAATGATGAGATGTCAATCCAACTAAAATGTTGTGTAATCCACACCACGAGTCTCAATGAAGCCTAAACCATGAAGCCTATCCTTACAAGCAGTCGGGAACTCTCGTGCATCTTTTCCAGGAGTACCAGAAAATCTCGGTGGGACTAACCTCAAGAATCTGCCCAATATCTTCTGTTTCTCAAAAGACATAGTAGATTGGGTAACCACTGGTTGGGCAACTATCACTGAGCAACTACCGATGTAGAAGGAGTCTCAACTCGGGGAGTCGTAGCTACAGGTTGCACCTCTGCCAATATATCACTCTGATCTGCTTACTGTTCACTCTCAGACAGTACACCACCAATAATAACCAACAACCAAACTAATACATTTTTAGCACTACTGAAGAAATGAACCCTGGTGGAGCCTGGGTTGGTGCCTGGACCACCGTTGACCCAACTATACAAGAGCATAAATAAACACATAATTTCCATACTTAGAGCTAGCAAGATTTGAATTAGTAGATGTACACGTAGGCACATAAACAATCATCCTCCGACCTTGCCGGGCATCATCATATTATCATAGTATCCTTTGGCCTTGTCAGGTATCAATATAACATCACAATATCCTTTGGACGCATTGGGTACATCATATCATCACAATATCCTCCGGCCTAGTCGGGTATCAATATAACATCACAATATCCTTCAGTCACACTAGGTATCATCATATCATTATAATATCCCACGGCCTTGCCGGATATCATCATATCATCATAGTACATAAATTTATAACATTAATAAAGAACAAGCCCCACAAGGGATAAAGTAAATAACAAGCCCCCCAAGGGCTAAAGTAAATGACAAGCCCCATGAGGGCTAAAGTAAATGAATATGAAGGAGAAACGAAAAGGATCTTACCTCCATGATCCAATGTTCATCATCAATATCACTTTGTCAATATATATATATATATATATATGTATATGTAACATGAATAATATAAGTTATCATTGTGTTTTCTCCCAGGAACTTATAGCTTCATACCAGCATCTTCCTCTATCACATACGTGAGAGATGGGTATATAGATATGTATAATAAGTGGCAAAAGAATTAGCATAAGTAATCATGTAAGGAAGTATCATAAGTTCAAGCATAATATATAGAATATCTTTACATATAGTCAACAAATATGCCTTATAGCACCATTACCATCATCGTTTCCAATATCGGCAATAAGGAAGATTTCTAATATAATTTATTAGTGTAATTAATAAACATGATCATAACTTGGGCAGTAACATAGTTAATGGCCCGATCACTAGCCTAATCAATGGCTTAATCAAGAGTATAATCAAGGACTCATCATTACATAATCAATACTCTGTATGTTTACACCACGGGCATAACCATATGCGATATCATGAACAATGGCCCCAAAGATAATTTATCATTATTAAGAGCAATAGCTAAAGCATGACATAATCGATCTATAGCTTGTTCAAAGTGTGGTCAACAACATCATATATGTCTTAGGTTATATTATAGTCAAGGGCTCATTCAATAGCACGTTCATTTTCTCAAACAATAGCATTACACCATAACTAATAGCTTGACATATGCTCTAGACAATAAAACATAGAAAGGCATAATCACTTGGTCATTACTCTCAATGCCATTCCTCATAACAAACAAGAACTAAGAATCATTGATATTGCCTTAAATGGGCACTCGCTAGACAATTACTAAGCGTAAGGGTTCAAGAGAACTAATCATAAGTTTCACCTTAAGGTGGGTTAACAAGCCCACATCTAAATACCCGAATGCATTCTAAGTCAATTTCTACCCCCAAACTAGGCTACGGTATCTAAATCAACTCTTATATGTATAGCAAGCCACCACAATCCCTAAGGTAGATATTCCACTCAAGCACCTTTACAGTCCAATGGAACTAAGAAAACCTTCACTAGTATTAGCAACTAAGGACAACTTACTCTATGTATGAGTAACTAGAGCATTTCACCTAATATTAAGTATTCTAAGGCATTCCATTTTAAACCCGAGTAATGAATTCTATTCCACCAGAGTCAAAGAGAAACAAGTCAAGCTTTTCAACTCTAAGATTCACATAGCCTAAATGGTCCTACTAACCAAAGTCTTGCATTTCATCAATTCAATACTCAGAACCCATCCCAATGTAACAAGATATAACAATTATATTATGACATAGCTTAATCTAATAAGGAATAAGCCTAGCCTACCTCAAATTCAAATAATGCTCAACAATTCGTTACACCTTCATTTTTCCCTTCTGTGAAGCATCTTCAAGGTGCCAAGCTATCAAAAACACAATCTACACATCATTAAAAGAACATCGACACTAATATTTCACTATTATTTTTCCCTTTTGAGAAGCTTCTTCAAGGTACCAAGCTATCAAAACCACAATCTACAAATCATTACGAGAACATCGACACTCATATTTCACCATTGTGCTTTGGATCCAAAATCACATAAAAAAACCAAGTGGGTCCTACATACGAAAAACACATTTTTGAGATAAACCCAATGTTCATACACCATTAGGGAATCATAATTCTCAAGAAATAGGTGAAATTTAAGCTTATTTGGGCTTAAATCAAACCCTTAATCTATTCGGGGTTGTAGTTAAGAATTCAAGAAATTTAAACATTAAATGGAAGGATTCTTACCTCAAATTCGTTGTTAATCACAAAAATATAAGTTAATCAAGCTTTTAAGTTGAACCCAAGAATCAATTTAAGGTTGGCACACCATTTTAGGGATCCTTGGTCTCAAAGATGAGTGGAAATGCACAAAATTTTGGCCTAAAGGGCCTTTATAGCCATGTCAGGCTCTCAGCAATAGTTGTCTCCAAGACAAATCGAGACATAGCTAAAGAATAAAATCACAATAGAAGATAAATCACCAACTAAAAGCACAAGCAATCAACTCCATATCTGTTGGAGGGCACGAACCACCAAAGTATATTCAGGAACTCACCAAGGTTGTAAACCACACTGGTCATCGCCAAAAATCTAGCAACTCAGAGAAATGCAGCCTTAGCTGGAAACTAGTCGATCCAGTACTCGAACCCAGCAACAAATACTCAATTATCATCTTAAGAAGCAGTCATAGAAAAGATCAGTGATCTCCAACTCTCTTAACTCTACTAAGACAAAAACCACATCACGACAAGAACAGAGTATCCAACTCCACACTAATTTTAATAGCAACTATTAGTAGGAGACAAACCCGATAAACCTGAAAGATAAATCCAATAATTCTTGACATCAAAATCAAAACCACTATCAGGTAATGAATAAGTCAAATTAGAAAAATGGACCCCAAATTGGTCAACCTCAAAAATTGTTTACATAGAGATGGATAGCAAATGCTAAAACCTCTGCAACCCAAGAGGCAAGTCCAAAAATTTCAAACCCAGAAATCGATAATATAGTCAATTTCCATCTCTAGAACCATATTAGAAACACAGAAGGGCAATTCATCTTCACTGTCATAACCTACTCAACAACTGATCTAACCTCACCAAAAAAAGAAGAAAATGACCAAACTCACCTCCCTATAAGAGAGAAATCATCCAACCAAGCTAACCGCCCAAGCCAAAGGATAAGAACCACGAGGAAGGAAATTCTAATTAGATACTACTAGTTTTGTCGTCTACAAAGCAAGGATCAATAAATATAAAACAATGAATATAATAACAACATCAATGTAAACATAAGTATAAAGACAAATGATACCAAAAAAATGAAAATCAACAATAAGTATCACCCAGGGCCATATGAAGACCAATATGCCAAGGTAAATGGGACTCGAACCCAAATGCCACAGCCCTAGGGAAATATAAACACTGGTCTAATCCATCCACTACTAAAAGAAATAATATGTTGGTGTAGACATATAATCATGAACTCTATATAAAGGCACAAAATAATGGATATAAACCTATTAAGGCATACAATCATCGATGGGTACGAGAACCCCAATACGAATAAATGAAAAGGTAAAGAAAGAAAACAAAAGCACACCTATCATAGTGAAATCCAAAGTTACATGCCTAACGAATTTGAGAGAGAACAAATCTAAATGGGTGCAAATTCAAATTGACCGTCTAAACCACCAATTGTGGTACTAAGCGTACTACTTCTGACTGAAGGGTCCACAACACTATGAGACTGGTCTGCATCTCTTCACAACCAAAACAAGCTCTTGGAATACTCCAAAATACTTCTCTTCTGATCCAGAACGATCGACATGGCCTGAAGACCCATACTAAATACTCTGCAAGATTCAGCTTAAACTTTGGCTGTTGTGACCACCACAACTAATCTGATATCCACCCATAGTATGAAATGCTATCTACATAGAACCGATAATCTGCAAGTAAAGTTGACCTTTGTCGGGTAGATCCTTACTCTAGGATGGAATACCAATAGCATTTTACTGATGACATGGTCTCTTAACACCACCTCTATAAGTCTCATTACATGCTCTCTCTATGTCCCTCGCATGTTCGATAACCTGAAAGAATAAAGACTGAGCTGATATCAAGTGTTGTGATGCCAAACTAGAGTGGAAGGGCTAATCTCTAATAAATCAATACATCATGTCATGCTTTGAATGATATAGTATAGGAATATGTATGGCCCACTTAAGAAACCCAATCTCATACTTTGAAATGTTTAAGGAACCTTGATGAACACCAATAAACCCAACTCTAGCCTGAGAACTACTTGATGAACCAGATGTCATCCCTGGCTGTGAGGTATCCATAAAAAGTTTTGGGATCCCCAATGCTAAATCTCAAAAGGCTGAAGCATTCATGAGCTCTACAGGAGCCTGGGTTGTCCCCAAATCCTCAGCCTGACGCTGGAGATCTTCGACATCCATCTCTAACTCCCTAGTCTGACACTATATTGAAACTCTATAAACATATTCCATAGTCCCATCCGCATCTAACAACAACCTCACATGGTCCATCATAGACAAAATAGAGTCAAGGAACATACTTGAGGCTTATAAAAGTACGAACACTAGACAAGGATTCAAGAATAGAATTTCCTAAAAATGCCCTGTAGATTCTTGAAGATAGGTTACAGACGTCTTTGTACTGATCCATAGAACTTTACTAGGTGCTTAGCTCTTGCATCAACACATCGATAAACCTAGCTCACTGATACCAGTTTATCACGACCCAATTTCTTAAGTCATGATGGCACCTACTATAACCCACCAGTAGGTAAGCCAACCCATAGTTCAGAACTAATAGTAATAGACAACCAAGGAAAAGGAAGGAAGAATGTAGAATATACTAAAATGCATAAGATAGTCCCAAAACCTGGTGGAATTAGTACAAGAGCTCCTAATATAATAAGACTACAAAATAAAGTACTAGATGAAAATACTGATACAAACTATCTCTGAATATAACATAGAGATTAGTCTAGTACATAAGAGGAAGAATAGTAATACTCCAAATTCTAGGAGCTTACCCTATGTCTCCAAACCATAGTTACTCCACAGGATGCACATAAAATGGTAAGAAGTCATACTATGATCTGGACGTTACAGAAGTGTATCGTAAGCACCAAATGCATGGAATTCAATTAACTACCAACTAAGATCCAAAGATAATGCAAATATAAATAATATACAAACGGGAATGTAAGCTAAACCCAAATATCTAGGAATATAACATAGTTAGTCTAAGTAGAAAATAAGGATTAACTATCCTATTCTAGTCATACTCCAGGATCTAAGCGCTATATCATATATCGTTGGCCAATTTATGAATAAAGAACAAAAGAAGGATATATATTAGTATACAAGTCCAAGGTATGGTTATACAACATGAATAAATGAAAGAATGAGGGTTATATAAAAATACCAGAACTACCAATAGATAGATGCATATACATAAACAAGGCTAACCCAAAGGTACAACCTAAGTAGTCATACTAACATCTTAAGGCCTGCTAATCATAGTATGAACTATTACTAACAGAACTAAGATGTTTAATCTATGTGTATAAACATGAGATAATTATCCATAATAAAGCAATCGTAAAGAAAAGAATCATAATCATTCCTCGAATCTCAGTACATGTCCAGTAATCAACCTGTCATGAACTAACCATAATAATAACACAATACAGTAACTGACTAGCCTAAAAAACAATACCTAAATTGAACCCTATCACTCAAAATGTTCAATCAACACATAATACACTACAAGCAGTACTCTTTACCTATACTTATGTACCCCTATAAGGCTGATAGACATAGGCGTATACTAGTGGTAAGAAATATGCATGCAAGGATTAATGCAAATTTAATCCATGCCTCTATAACCGATCCAAGTACCATAAAGTAATCTAGTGTATACACATCCTTGATACTCCTAAATTACAACTCTCGTGAGAAAGTGTAAGCGGTCGCTGTCAAATATAGAACCCAACTGGGTTGGGTGTTGAATCCCACAGGGAATACTCTAGTCACTAAGTATTGCGACTATTAGTAGACTATTGGTCAAAAATTCCAAGGAAAAAGGGGGGTTTGATTTAGGCGTGAACTAATATTATCAAAGTAACGATGGAATGATTTATATAGTAAGATTTAATCACAGAGAATAATAAGTTAGGGTTATGTTCACCTTGTACTTTCTACTTCTCTATTAACTATAAGTAACGCGGAATTTATACATTCATGCACTTATAGAGAATCGTATTCTAATTCTAAATCCAAGTGTTTCCCAACCATCAAGGATTTATTTCACTTTAACTCTCTCGAGCCTAAAGTGTATAACAAATGGTACAAATTCTCCAAGAAGTTAATCCGGTTAAGGCATTAACGTGTAAATAGAGGTTGGAAGCCTTATTTCCTTGTCACACTCTCTTTTCCAAACATGTAACTTTTCTCTCGAACAAGTTAATGCTATAATGGCGTGTTCTCTATGTTTGTAACCATGAGAATTCAATTAAAACGAAGAGAGTAATGATATAAGTAGCATACACATCAAGAATTCACAAACTCATAGTTAATAGATAGTATCTTACAAGGTTTTCATAACCCTAACAGAGAAGTTTAGCTACTCATGGATACAACGGAAATCAAAGTAGACATAATCATCATACCACAACCTAGAACAATCTTGGCGATGGAAGTGATTTTAGCGTCAAATAGAGGGTGACGTTTTGCCCTTTATCCGTTGCCCAAGTCTAAGCCGTGTTCTCTGTTCTCAAAACTATTACAGAATCTGAAAACTGAATAATGAGTAATGATAATGATGCTGAAAAATTCAGCAATAAGGTTTTTAATAGCATCCTTGTCTAATAAGTTGCTACTGCATCCTTAAGTCTTTAAAAATACTGGGTTTGCCCGGGAAAAAGTTCCCATGCATCACTTTCAGTCCAAAAGTTGTCTTCCCTCTAACGTGAAGTTTTCCTTTGCTGCCCACAAGTCCACAAAGTGCTGAAATCTTCATCATTAGTCCCTGAAAAACATGCTAATCACATAGGTTAGCTCACTTAAAGGAAAATGGACTAAAAGTGAAGGAATTATATATTTAATCCTCAAAACTAAGCTAAAACATGGGTAAATTATGGTGCTTAGACGTATAAATACGCCCAACATCACTCCTCCAACTCGATGTCTTACAAAGAGAGGACTTACAATGACCTCTCTTCTCTAGCATGATGGCCCACGAACGAAGGGACCCCTTGGGGGTTTAGGAGTACTGATGATAGGCGAATTTACGTGCCTATATCAATATATTTTGCCCATATTTTAGCCTAGTTTTGAGAACTAATTATCTATTTCATGCACTTTTAGTCCTTTTTCCTATAAATGAGCTAACAAACATGATTAGTAAAGTTTCAGGTATAAATGATGTAAAATACAGCATTTTATGGCTTACTTGACGCAAAAGAAAGCTCACAAACGAAGTGGAAAGGAGCTGGACGCCTAAAGGACCAAATCTGCTGCATGGAAAATCTGTCCCGGGCTAAAACAGCAATTCTGAAGACTTTGGGGACTTACAGACACAAAGCTGGATTTTTACCAAGATACATTAACCTAGTGCAATTAGGTTATGTGTTTCACTATTCTATTTGGATTATGATATTGTAACCTTACCCTAGTACATTTGGGTCAAGGATTTCATTAGTTTAGTAGGATTTGGTTATTTATTTCATTAGCATAGTAGGAGTAGGATAGGAGTATTATAAATACCCTATCATGCTAGAGATTTTTAAGGAACTCCTCCCTTAGTGGAGAGATTCATTCTTCACTTAATTCAACAATTAATTTTCTTCCATCCCTCTCATCTTCCACCACAAACACTTCTAATCTACTCTTCTATTCATCTATTCCACAACAAGAGAATCGTTACTTGCTAGGGAATCACCAAAACCACACGCCTAAACACCCACTTCTCACGCCATCCACCATGCAAAACGTGATCTCCTTCGCATTCATGGGTAACTAAACCTCTTAGTTGGGGTTATGGAAGCCGAATGAGTTACTATCTACTGCTGTGAGTTGTGAGTTCAAGAAACGTATATTGCTTATATCATTACGCTCTTCATATTAATCTACATTCTTTGCGGTTGCAAACGAAAGAATAACGCCAGTCTAACATTTAACTTGTTCGAGAGAAAGGTTATTTGTCTGGAAAAGAGATAATGTCAAGGTAGTAGGACACCCTTTCCTATTAAAAAGCTAGTGCCGTAACTGGACTAACCTCTTGGAGAATTCGTACCATTAGACACGCTTTAAGCTCGAGAGAGTTAAAGTGAAATAGTCCTTGTTCAGGTCGAGAGACGCTTGGATTTACCATCGACTACAATTCTCTATAAGCAATTGCATGTCAAGACTCTACACACTCATAGCCGATAGAGACGTATACCTCAGAAGGTGGACATAACCCCAACGCCTCAATTCTCATTGTCTACAACCAACGTGACAATCTTCCTCTTTTTACTTTGCTATTTTCAGCTTTTATTTCATTACTTTGGTTACTTATTACAATCCCCCCTTCTTACGAGACTTGCACCAAAAGTCTATTAATTTTGCTTACTTGTTGACCAAGCTATTCCCTGTGGGATCGACACCCAACCCAGGTTGGGTTCTATATTTGCTAACGACCGCTTTACACTCAAACGAGAGCTGTAGATTGAGCGTTATCAAAAAGTGGCGCCGTTGCCGGGGAATACGAGTGTCAATCAAGTTCGTAATAATTACTAGACCCTTTGGTCAAAGATTCTCGTACTTTTACATTTAGTTTTTGTTTTTGCTTATTGCAGGTTTTTCTTTTAGTGCATGCCCCATACTAGAAGTTCTGGTCAACCGTTATTACCAATCAATCCTGAACCACAACGAATTAGAAGAATGGAAGCACAAGCTGAAATCGACAGGATGTCTGCTCAACACGAGCAAGCAAGATTAGCTGCTCTTGCCGCTGCTCAAGTCCAACAACAAAACATTGATAATCCTGGGCGAGCAACAAATCCTGACGATGAGGATTTAGGAGATGATGAGTTGATAAACCCAAGGCATGGCGCTGAAATTGCAACACCTGCCAACAGAAGAGGTCGACAAGCTCGGTATAGGTATGATCGCCAACCTTTGCAACCAGCTTTCGACGATGATGATGATGATATTGATGATGCCGGAGCCACTGGAGCCATAATTCCACCACCATTAGCGCCCGGAGCCAAGTTCAACATCACTAGCACCATGATTCAGTTATTGCAACTCAAGGGGTTATTTGGTTGACTAGCAGGAGATGATCCGAATATGCATCTCATCAACTTTATTTCTACATGCAAGTCTTTTGACAATCCTAGTGTTGGTCAGAATGCTATTCAATTACGTCTATTTCCATTGTCTCTGTCTGGGGAGGCAACACTATGGTTGAATGGGCTGACTCCTGATTCAATTACAAATTGGAGGCAATTGAGAGACGCTTTCCTAGAAAGATTCTTTCCGCCATCCAAAAGGGCTCAATTGAGAGATGAAATCAGCAACTTTCGTCAGCTTCCCTCTGAAGCTCTTCACGAAACATGGGAGAGGTTCAAGACAAAGCTAGTGAGATGCCCAAACCATCACATGACTAATGTTCACCTCATGGAGATCTTGTATAGAGCCTTGAATTCAGTAACTAAACCAGTGGTGGACAACGCAACTGGAGGTTCTTTTATGGACCTTACCTTTGGTCAAGCAAGCAATATGCTAGATCGAATGACTAAGCAAAGTAGAGCTTGGCATACCAGGGACTCTGAGGTAGCAAGCCCCACTTTATCTATTGGCATGTCTGCAGACCAAAGAAGAAGAGAAGAAGAACGTGAGCAAGACATGGCGCACATGAAAACACAATTGGATCTTCTGACAAAGCACTTATTATCAGGGAAGACCGAAAAAGTGAAAGCTGTGGCGCTAAAAGGCGGAGACGAATCTGATTCGGAAGAAGAGGCCAACTACTTGACCAATCAGGGGGGTTTCCGTGGGAATGCCCAAGGAAACCAAGGTCGGAACTATTATGATGAATCTGGAATCAAAGACCAAGGTAGTTGGAAGAAAAATAATGAAAAGAGCGGTTTGTACGTTCCCCCTGGTAAACGTTATACCACCACATCTAATTCTATGAAAGACATGATGGCTAAGTTATTAAAAGGAGTGGAAGCAACGAGCGCGGGAGTTAAGGAGGTGATTGATGATTTGTCCTCCATGAAGCAACTAGTTGATTCTCATTCCACTTCTATCAAGCAAATAGAGCAGCAATTGAGCCAACTTTCAGCAGCATTCAATCAAAGAAAGGCTGGCACCTTACCAAGCGATACTGTGCAAAACCCAAGGAATGATGGGTCATGCATGGCCATCACTACCAGAAGTGGTAAGGTGCTGGAAACTTCAGCAAAAGGCAAGCAAGTGGTTGACGTAGCAGCAGACATTGACGCCACACCTAGTGACGTTACAAGAGAAGAAGCCGCAACAACTACTTCAAACGTCAAGGATGTTTTACCTAGTGACGTGCATCCTGAAAAAAATAATAAACGGAAGCAAGAGGAGAAGAAATCCATGGAGAGAACACTTCCATACCCACCACCACCTTTTCCACAAAGATTGAAGAAGGTGGCCGATGACACTAAGTTCAGCAAATTTATGACCATGTTGAAGCAGCTGACTATTAATGTTCCGTTGGTAGAGGCACTTGAACAAATGCCTAGGTATGCGAAGTTTATGAAAGATCTTTTGACTAAGGAGAGGGCAGCAAGTTATGAGCTGAAAGATGATGTGCACCATTGTAGTGAAATTGCTACCCGATCGATAGTTCAGAAGAAGGCCGACCCCGGAGCTTTCACGATCCTTGCACCGTCGGATCTTTGGACTTTGCTAAAGCATTGTGTGACTTAGGAGCCAGCATCAACTTGATGCCATTATCGATATATCAGAAGTTGGGGTTAGGAGATCCTACACCAACTAATATGAGGCTTGTGATGGCGGATAGGTCGGTAAAACGACCGGTTGGTATTCTATGCGATGTCTTGGTGAAGGTATCTTCATTCATATTTCCAGCAGACTTTGTCATCTTGGATTGTGAAGCAGATTCAGAGGTTCCCATAATCTTGGGACGCCCTTTCCTTGCTACGGGAAGTGTGCTCATAGATTTGAGAGCTAATGAGCTTTCATTCCGAATAAATGACGAAGTGGTTCGCTTTGATGTTTGCAAATCAATGAAGCAACCCAAAGATCTGAGTGTATTTTCTGTGGCTGATGTTGTATTTGATGATGAGAACGAGTTACTTGCTGAAGAGCAAATTCTTGATGATCCTTTGGAGGTTTCGCTCATAAAAGGAGAGAATGATGATGCTGAAATTTCTGAAGACGATATTTGTGCTCTATCGGGATTAGGGACATATCACTATACCCCCAAAAAGCTGGATCTTGATCTCAAGAATCGACCCACACCTCCAGCTAAGCCATCTATTGAAGAACCACCCACATTAGAATTGAAGGAGCTGCCAAGCCATTTGAAGTACGCCTTCTTAGGAAGCGGAAACACTCTTCCAGTCATTGTAGCAGCCGATTTGGGTGAGCAGCAAGTAGCAGCTCTTATCGCAATCTTACGCAAGTATATTAGAGCTATTGGATGGACCATTGCAGATATTATTGGTATACCACCTGGGATTTGCACACATAAAATTCAGCTTCAAGAAAAGTGCACACCCACCATTGAACATCAAAGACGTCTAAACCCACCAATGCAAGAAGTGGTGAAGAAGGAGATTATCAAGTGGTTAGACGCAGGAGTCGTGTATCCTATTTCTGATAGTACATGGGTAAGCCCAGTACAATGTGTTCCCAAGAAAGGAGGTATGACGGTGGTTGCGAATGCAAAGAATGAGCTTATTCCACTCAGACCCGTTACTGGATGGAGAGTATGCATGGACTACCGCAAGCTGAATTCTTGGACGCTCAAGGATCACTTCCCCATGCCATTTATGGACCAAATGCTAGATCGATTAGCGGGAAAAGGATGGTTTTGCTTCTTGGATGGTTATTCAGGTTACAATCAGATTTGTATTGCCCCCGAAGACCAAGAGAAGACAACGTTTACATGCCCATATGGTACTTTTGCATTCAAACGCATGCCATTCGGGTTGTGTAACGCACCAGCCACCTTTCAACGTTGTATGATGTCTATTTTCTCTGATATGGTAGAAGACACTTTGGAGGTATTTATGGACGACTTTTCAGTTGTTGGTGAGTCTTTTGAAGCATGTTTGGCAAACTTGAGCATGGCATTGCAAAGATGTGTAGAGTTCAACCTTGTGCTGAATTGGGAGAAGTGCCACTTTATGGTAAAAGAAGGAATCGTTCTTGGGCACAAGATTTCCGAAAGAGGAATAGAGGTTGATCGCGCCAAAATAGAGGTAATTGAGAAGCTACCACCTCCAATTTCGGTGAAGGGAGTTCATAGTTTTCTTGGCCATGCTGGGTTTTATCGTAGATTCATCAAAGACTTCTCCAAAATGTCTAGTCCATTGTGCAAACTATTGGAGAAAGATGCGAAGTTTGACTTTAATGATGATTGCTTAAAGGCATTCGAATGCCTTAAAGAAAAACTCATTGAAGCCCCTATCATGGTAGCACCAGATTGGACGCTCCCATTCGAAGTCATGTGTGATGCTAGTGGTGTAGCCGTTGGTGCTGTTCTTGGACAGAGAAAGGAGAAATTATTTCATCCTATCTACTATGCGAGTAAGGTCCTAAATGAAGCCCAAAGGAACTACACTGTTACTGAACAAGAGCTCTTAGCGGTTGTGTATGCGTTTGAGAAGTTCCGTGCCTATCTATTGGGTACTAAGGTGATCGTTCATACAGACCATGCAGATCTTAGGTATCTAATGACAAAGAAGGATGCAAAACCAAGGCTGATTCGATGGGTATTGCTGCTGCAAGAGTTTGATTTCGAAGTCAAAGATAGAAGAGGTTGTGAGAACCAAGTGGCTGATCACCTATCCAGACTTGAGAATGAGTATGTGGCGCAACCAGAAAATCAGATTGATGATGCATTCCCTGACGAGGAGATACTAGCAACAACAATGGAGAAATTACCATGGTATGCCGACTTTGCAAATTTCGTGGTGAGTAATGTGCTACCTTCCAATTTAGCTTACCACCAGAGGAGGAAGTTTATGCATGACGTTCAGCACTACTATTGGGATGAGCCTTATTTGTTTCGAAGATGCGCGGATGGTATCATTCGACGATGTATATCCCATGAAGAAGTGCCTACTATATTGGAAGCATGCCACACTTCGCAAGTTGGAGGACATCATGCAGGGAATCGAACGGCAAGGAAAGTCTTGCAAAGCAGTTATTATTGGCCTACAATATTCAGAGATGCATATGACTATGTGCAAAGGTGTGACCAATGCCAACGTCAGGGTGCTATTTCAAAACACCATGAAATGCCCATGTCCAAAATTCTGGAGGTAGAACTCTTTGATGTGTGGGGTATTGATTTCATGGGACCATTCGTGAATTCGTTTGGAATGAAGTACATCCTGGTTGCTGTGGATTATGTGTCAAAATGGGTTGAAGCTGTAGCCTTGGCCGACAACGAAGGAAAACGTGTGGTAGCGTTTTTAAAGAAGAATATCTTATCTCGCTTTGGAGTACCTCGTACTATCATAAGTGATGGAGGATCTCACTTTTGCAACAAGCTATTCAAATCTGTATTGGCCAAGTATGGAGTCAAGCAACACAAGGTAGCTACGCCTTATCATCCCCAAACCAGTGGACAAGTTGAGGTTTCCAACCGCGAGATCAAGCAAATCCTTGCCAAGACGGTTAATGCGAATGGGAAGGACTGGTCTCGAAAGCTAGATGATGCACTATGGGCGTATAGGACTGCATTCAAGACACCCATTGGCATGTCACCTTATCAGCTAGTTTATGGGAAGGCTTGTCATCTACCCATCGAGCTTGAATACAAGGCATTGTGGGCATTGAAGCACTTGAATCTAAATTGGGATGATATGAAGAACCTGAGGTTGGAGCAGCTGAACGAACTAGATGAATTCCGTCTCCATGCATATGAAAGATCAGATTTATACAAGGAGCGGATGAAGAAGTATCATGATCAGCGGATTGTTCGACGAAACTTCCAAAAAGGTGACATGGTACTACTCTTTAATTCCAGACTCAAGCTCTTCCCAGGTAAGTTAAAATCAAAATGGTCTGGTCCATTTAAAGTCATCCAAGTCTACTCGTCTGGAGTAGTCGAATTGGAAAACAATGAGGGTGTTATCTTCAAAGTGAATGGCCAACGTGTCAAGCCATATATCGGTCCTCTTGACTCGATGAACGACATGGCCATCACTTATCTCGACGAAGTCTAAGTACTCGAGATTACTACGTCGAGCCACGACAATAAATAAGGCGCTAGATGGGAGGCAACCCATCGTTTTATTGTTTTATTGTTTTGTCGTTTTAGTATTTTTTCTTTTTGATAAATGAAAATCCAAAAATAAGAGTCGTGCCATGACCAAAACTAAGGCGCTTGGTGGGAGGCAACCCATCGTACTAATCGTTTTCATTTGTTTTGAGCTAATATAGGTGCAAGAAGTATGCAACGAGGAGATTGATTTCAATTGACGATTTGGTCGCATTGTATGGTAAAATCGGTAAGTTAGGAATGGTGATGCATAAGGCTATGAATTGAGCCTTTCTCACGTCATAATAGGCTTCGAGGAAGGCTAGGCCTTGGTAAAAATAGGCCACGAACGATGCACAACCTATTCTATAGCCTAAGGACTCGAAATCTAGTGTGCTATACACTATGCGCCGCCTATTCCTAGGTATGCTTTTGACTATGCGCCGCCTATGCTATGGCATTTGAGATACTGAGACCAAATGCCATAGACTATGCGGCGCATATGTCTAGAAATGCCATAGACTATGCGGCGCATATGTCCCATTATGCCATGGACAATGCGCCGCATATGTCATTGATATGCCGAGAGATATGCGCCGCATATGTGGTGATCTTGTCCCCAAATCCGATTGTAAATGGGTCATAACCCGACCCATACTCTTCCTATATAAAGGGGACTTGGTTTTATAACACAACCACATTAGAAACAACCCTAAAGGCGCCGCATAACACTCCAAATCCTCTCAAAATTTTCTTCCTTTGTTCTTCCAATTCACAACAACTTCTCCACAATCTTCAAGCAAGTAAGTACTCTCTTATTCTTCATCTATTTATCGTAAGTACTACGTTGATATGCTTATTATATTTTGCTAAATCATGTGAGATTGGTGGTGATGTTCATGTGTTTGGATAATTGTTACAAGATCGTGTGATTGAATATATACGTAGGGAATTCTTGACTTGTTTCCGACTTGAATTTTGTTTCGATAGCATTGTTATGATAGTTGCTGAATTAATATGGCTATGAATATTGCTTAAGATTGTTGGTTGGATGATTACATGATAGACTATCCCGGCCATCGGGATAAGGTTATAGTGCCTATCGACTTAGGAGGTTGTGCTTGTTGTAAGAATAATAATTCCATGTGGTATCCCCTAGGTTGTAGTGTTGCTATATCCACCATAAAAGTAGTCCAATGGCTGTAAATAAGTGATGTAATACTGATTTTCTTGTCGGAATACAATCCTAAACCGGATGTCGACGAAATCTGAGTACTCGACCACTTTCACTTCACTGATTTGTGTTAACAAGATTAAGTGTGGGGTGGTACCCCTAGTGCCTGCATATAGATTATATAAAGTGAGATTGTGCTGCAACTAACATTGTTTCTAGTCTCAGGTACAATGGCACCTAAAGCAAAGCAAGGCAAGGAGAAGGCTACCACGTCCCGAAAGGACAAGAAGAGAAGTCGAAAAGACCAAGGAGAATCATCTTCAGCACACCTATCACGCAGAATGTTCGGAATAAAATGGGTTCTTGAGGAAGAAGCCAAAGCATGGTACAGCAGCAACAAAGAAAAGAAATATGTGCACGTCGAATTAATCAACAAGGAGACCTTAGCAAAGAAGGAGCCGCAAATGTTGGCTAAAATAATGGCTTTGAAGCTAGATTTCATCTTCCGCGACATGGGAGAATGCAATCTTGACTTGACAAGAGAATTTTATGCCAACTGGTCGCCAAACACAACAGGCAACGAAGTCAAAATTCGGGGCCAAGTGTTACAGCTTACAGCGGATTGGATCAACTCTTTTCTTGGCCTACCTTCGGTCGACCCTGCACCATACAAAGAGCTGTACAGCAGGCCTCCTTACAGAGCGATAAGACACACGCTTTGTGGAAGCAGATCGATGGCAAGATGGGGCAGACATAAGGACACAGGCCGTCACAACACCTTCCCCTATGCTCCACTAAATAGGGAAGCAAGAATCTGGATGCGCATTGTCAACTCATGCCTTATTCCTGGGACGCAATACACCAAGATATCAAGAGATAGAGTGTGTTTGGTTTATGCGTTGATGACGAATGTCCCTATCAAATTTGGGGCAATCATTCGATCTACCATAAGGAAGGCCAGACTCCACCGAAGGTCCCATTTCACATTCGGCAATTTGTTGACAGCAATGTTGCGGAAGGAGGATATAGAAGAGGAACCAGCTGACCACAAACTCCCACATAACCCAAAGAAGGTTGACCTCACAAAGGTCAAAGATGCTGAAACAACTCATGGAGTCAACCTTACTACTGCGGAGAGACATGCTCGTGATGAGAGTTTCTTCCGTCATCTCTATGGCATGACACGATTCACTATGATGAGTGGTGGACGTATTCCAACTGCTGAAGAGCTCCAACAGCTGGACCACGACTACCCAATGAATAGGCATGCCCGGGAGATGTGTGGAGTGGGCGTATATTTTGAGGAACCTCTGGACGATGACGTGCCAACTGATGATGATAGACGCTTGCCTGATTCTGATGATGAGGAGAACTCTGACGATGACTCTTATGATGATTCAGACGAAGGGGGTATGACCCCCGACATTGATGAGGAGTCCGACTAAACCAGGTTCTTCGCATTTATTTTCCACTGAGGGCAGTGTCCCGTCTAAGTGTGGGGTGGCAGAATCTGCATGCTATACTTCCTTATTTGCACCTATGTTTGCTTGTTTACTTTGTTTTTTTTAGTCCATTTTTTTTTTGTTTTTTTTTTTATTTTTTAGGAGTAAACTTTTTCTAGCTACGCATGAAATTATTTTGATAGGCAGCATGAGATTAGAACAAGAGTATGTGCTACAATTGTGACTTTTGAGACATTTAGACTCTAGTTGTGACTTATTATGTGATATTGTGTGACTCAATTCCTTCACTTGTTGGGTCGAGAGTCTATATTACTTCCAATCAAGTCGACCATGTGCCTTGTGTGTGCGAGATAATAGTATATTCTATGTTTGTGGCTGATGCTAGAACTTGCCTGGTATGTATGCAAAGCGAAAATAAGGAGTGTAAGTTTAGGATATGATTTAGGCAATTCTTTGGCAACCTATACATGTTTACCTTCAGTTTTACCTACCCATGTACATCATCCTAGTTAACCCTTTTGAGCCTTTAGCCTATTTCTTTGACAACCTTGTATGTAAGCCTAATCCATTTTTTGTCAAGACCGTAATTTGATCCAAATTCCTAAGTGCTCTAAAGTGAAAAAGTCATGTGACTACATAAGAGGAAATTGGGTGAGTATGATGCTTTAAATTGCAATAGTGCTTGAATGTGTTATGAAAAAGAAAGTGCTGTCATAAGAGGTATGTTGTGAAAAGAAAAAAGGAAAAGAAAGCTGAAAAGTGAGTTATGCTTAAAATTGAAAAATAAAAGAGGAGAACAAGGGTGGTGGAACAAAAGAAAGAAGAAAGGTTGAAAGAAGAAAGTGTCAATGATACAATGTGATGTATTAAAGTGCTTAGGAACTTAGTCACTATTCCGGGCCAAAATAGTTGATCCTACCCGTCCCTTAGCCTACATTACAACCATCAAAAGACCTACTTGATCCTAATCTTAACATTCCGATATTTAGTAGAGTACTACATTAAAGGCAAGCTTATGGTCATTAGTTGCTACATATGAATTCTTTGTGAGAGTGAGAGCAAGGACATCTTGATACCCATGTTTGAAAAATATGCTATATTTGTGAGTAATTATGGGTACTATATTGTGAGACACACATGGTTGATGAGTTTTGGATAGTTGTATATGATTCTAGGTACCTTAACGTTTGCATGCGAGCTGATCACCATCATGAGTCTATGCTTGAGGTTAAATTGTTTCTACTTATAATCGGAAAGCTACTCTTTGTTGATAATTGTTGTGCTTGTCTTGATAAATGTTTTGTGTTGTTGATGTAAAAACCTTAAGTCGATGCTTAGAAGGACATGATATTTTGTTCAAGGACGAACAAAGCTTCAAGTGTGGGGTGTTGATGATAGGCGAATTTACGTGCCTATATCAATATATTTTGCCCATATTTTAGCCTAGTTTTGAGAACTAATTATCTATTTCATGCACTTTTAGTCCTTTTTCCTATAAATGAGCTAACAAACATGATTAGTAAAGTTTCAGGTATAAATGATGTAAAATACAGCATTTTATGGCTTACTTGACGCAAAAGAAAGCTCACAAACGAAGTGGAAAGGAGCTGGACGCCTAAAGGACCAAATCTGCTGCATGGAAAATCTGTCCCGGGCTAAAACAGCAATTCTGAAGACTTTGGAGACTTACAGACACAAAGCTGGATTTTTACCAAGATACATTAACCTAGTGCAATTAGGTTATGTGTTTCACTATTCTATTTGGATTATGATATTGTAACCTTACCCTAGTACATTTGGGTCAAGGATTTCATTAGTTTAGTAGGATTTGGTTATTTATTTCATTAGCATAGTAGGAGTAGGATAGAAGTATTATAAATACCCTATCATGCTAGAGATTTTTAAGGAACTCCTCCCTTAGTGGAGAGATTCATTCTTCACTTAATTCAACAATTAATTTTCTTCCATCCCTCTCATCTTCCACCACAAACACTTCTAATCTACTCTTCTATTCATCTATTCCACAACAAGAGAATCGTTACTTGCTAGGGAATCACCAAAACCACACGCCTAAACACCCACTTCTCACGCCATCCACCATGCAAAACGTGATCTCCTTCGCATTCATGGGTAACTAAACCTCTTAGTTCGGGTTATGGAAGACGAATGAGTTACTATCTACTGCTGTGAGTTGTGAGTTCAAGACACGTATATTGCTTATATCATTATGCTCTTCATATTAATCTACATTCTTTGCGGTTGCAAACGAAAGAATAACGCCAGTCTAACATTTAACTTGTTCGAGAGAAAGGTTATTTGTCTGGAAAAGAGATAATGTCAAGGTAGTAGGACACCCTTTCCTATTAAAAAGCTAGTGCCGTAACTGGACTAACCTCTTGGAGAATTCGTACCGTTAGACACGCTTTAAGCTCGAGAGAGTTAAAGTGAAATAGTCCTTGTTCAGGTCGAGAGACGCTTGGATTTACCATCGACTACAATTCTCTATAAGCAATTGCATGTCAAGACTCTACACACTCATAGCTGATAGAGACGTATACCTCAGAAGGTGGACATAACCCCAACGCCTCAATTCTCATTGTCTACAACCAACGTGACAATCTTCCTCTTTTTACTTTGCTATTTTCAGCTTTTATTTCATTACTTTGGTTACTTATTACAATCCCCCCTTCTTACGAGACTTGCACCAAAAGTCTATTAATTTTGCTTACTTGTTGACCAAGCTATTCCCTGTGGGATCGACACCCAACCCAGGTTGGGTTCTATATTTGCTAACGACCGCTTTACACTCAAACGAGAGCTGTAGATTGAGCGTTATCAAGTACCCGTATATACCGACCTAGTCCTGATTCAGGATTTCCAATAACCATCATCATCATTAATATTCTTTGTCCAGTACCAAAGCTATATATGTACAAATGCACAAAATAGAAACGTGGTTAAAAGAGTCTATAAATCTATAAATCCATTGTCTGAGGGAAATTATAGGGCTAACTCATCATAAATTGTAGAAAGGGTCGGAATCTCTCTTGATCGAGGTAAATGGTAGTAGTAAAATCATGTTTCAAATCCCGTCTCGGTCAAATCTCTAAAACATCATTTTTAGTCTCAAACGCCCATAAATCATTTATTAAGGTGGTACGATTCCCGTTATAAGAGAATCAATTTTAAAATAGAAAAGTGGGATTAAATCCATTTTTAGAAAAGCAATAGTAAAATAATATTTTTAGTCAAAATCATACCATTAAGTGAGCATGAATGTGCCAAATCTATGCATGTCATCACCAGTTTCCAATCAACATAAGTATAAGCATCTAAATGTGTATAGACTACACCATGTTCTATACAAGGATAAACAACTTCCCGAAATCACACTAATATCACGAACACAGTTTTACCCTAATAATATATATCCAACATAACCATAACATCATAATATGGGAAAACCTTTACAATCCATTCAGTAATATAGTAAACATTATACCATAGGTAGTCTCAACTATGTCTAACAAGCTAGAAACCTAGGTTAGTAAGATCCTAAAAGCATAATAAGTATTTCACCTTATGGGTCAATTACCCTTCTAGCCCCTCAAACTCATAAATTAGGCTAAGTCATAGTGTTCTACCCATATTACACTCTAGCATCCCTATCTAACATGCACATATATATATTACACTATCTCGTAAAGAAGAGTAGACATATACCTACCTTGATATTGAACTGCAATACTTGAATTACTGATAAATCATTTTCCATTTCTCCACGATTTTAAAATACCATCACACTATCAAACTATTAATCTACACGTTAGAGTAAAACAAGAACCATATTGCTATATTCAAGATGGGTCTAAAAATAGGTCCCAAAAATAGGTTTGAAAATAAAAGAGGTGAAACCATAATTTTATTTTAGAAATGTGTTCCCCATACTCGTACGAGTCTACAAATGAAAAATGATGCGAAAATGAGTTCAAAATGAGGTTCAAACAAAGAAAAATATAGCAATATGAGTTTTTACCTTTCCAAAAATATAGAAAAATAGAAAAATCCAACTATAACCTTGTTTTACCTTTCCAAACATGCTATCCACTCCAACCTAAATAGAAGTCATCTGAGTCCTGGTTGTACAACTCCATCACACTAACCTCGAAGAGCTGAAGTTGATCCACCAAAAATCCGTATTGGTAAGAATCAAAATAAACCCACAAGGAGCTACTTGGTCACACAAATGGTGATAACAAATGTCTTTAATCTATGTCAATGCTATAACTAGTTTGGATGACCCTTAAAATTATGATCAGGGGTTTGAAGCACACACACTTACACAGAATGATCCAAAGATGTCCCATAAATCGAGGATAAAGTTTTGTTGAATACAACTCGGGCATACTACTTTCGGAAAGTATATCACCTAAATTTTGACAAAGCTGAGAGCTTTGGTCAAAGTAGAAGAACCATTATCGGGTGGCAACAGGCTACCACCTGAAAACCTATGAAACACAGTACATCTGAACTGAAGAAGACTAAATAGGTACACAAGGAGTAGGATTAGCCAACCTATACATGAAACACCAACTAAGACAAATCTAAAAATAAAGGCTGCACTCAAACTCCATAACTTCCAATTGAAATCTCAATACTAAGCTTGAACCGCTCAATCTCTACTATTCCAACCAAACCTGTAAATCAGTATGCATCCACACTCCAAATCCATTATCACCTCTAAATATTGATTCCAAGTCATCAAATCTAAAAATGAGCTAATGATTCTGAGCTAAGGTCAAAAACCCAAATCGATCTTATTACCACAATCAGACATAGCCTTACTGAATGTCAGAGCCAAAACCAAAATGTATCTAAAGAATAAAAATTACAACAGAGGATAAATCATCAACTGAAAGCACAAGCAATCAACTCCATATAAGCTGGAGAACATGAACCACCAAAGCATATTCAAGAACTCACCAAGGCTGTAAATTATACTAGAGATAACCAAAACTCTAGCAACCTGGAGAAATGCAACCTTTGCCCAAAAATAGTCAATTAAATACTCCATATTGTCAATGAATACCTAATTCACCAACTTAAAATATCACCTATCTCCACCTTTTATAACTCTACTAAGTAAGAAACACATTACAACAAGGACGGAGTATCAAATTCCACTCCAATTCTAAAAGCAAACCATCACCAGGAGACAAACCCAATGAACCAGAAGGCAAGTCCAAGACCTCACAATATCAACATCAAGAGCACTACTATCGATGAACTATCCAAATTAGAAAAATGAACACCAAATTGGTCGAACTCAAAAATGGGCTACAATAACTCCATTTCTAACTATAGGACCATAATAGAACCATGAAGGTCAACTTACCTTCACTATTATAACCCACTCAAAAACTGGTCTAGCTTTTCTAATAGAAGAAGAAAGAGACCAACCTTACCTCACTATAAGAGACAAATCATCCAACTAAGGTAGTCATACAAGGCAACGAATAAGAACCAAAAGGAAGGATAATTCTAACTAGATACTTCTACTCTAGTCTTCTACCAAGCGAGGGTCAATAAACATCAAATAATTTCAATAAAAAAAATGTAATATAAACATCAGTAAAAGATATGTGGTACCCAAAAATAAAAATCAAAAAGTACCACCCTAGGTCCATAAGAATGCCAATATGCCACGGTAAATGAGACTCGAACCCAAATGCCACACCCATAGTAAAATATCAGCACCAATCCACTCTATCCACTATTAAGAGAAATAATCTATAAGGGTAGTCATATAATCATGAATTCTATATCAAGGCAAAATAATCGATATAAACCTACTAAGGCATACAATCCTTGATGGGTACAAGAACCCTAATACATACAAATAAAAATATAAAGGCAGAAAAGAAAAGCATATCTATCATGATGGAATCCGAAGTAACATGCTTGATGTGCTCGAGGAATGACAAATTTGTGCAGATCCAAACTCAGACTAGTTGTATGAATAATAACTAAGTGCACTGTCTCTAACTGAAGATGCCACAACATAATGAGATTTATCTGGATAAGCAAAATGACCAATAATCCCATGTTAGGGATACTCTGTGAACCAGTGACCGATCTCTCTACCGTCATAGAAAACCCCTGAAACCCTAATTTGGTAAAAAAAATAAGCTGACCCCAATTAGCTGACCAACTGACGTCGAGGGAACTCCTTACTAAAATAACCTTCCTTCCCACAATCATAACACATCTCAAGAGGTGTAGGCTAGTGAGGAACAAATGATAACTCTATCTGAGCAACCAACTCATGTTTGGGGCACTCTCTAGAATAATGTCCAATCTCACCACAACCATGACAAGCTCATAAAATACCCTGAGGTGTTGCACCATCTAATCAACAATAGTCTCCATAGCCTAAAGATCCATACCCAATATTTTATAAGATTTAATGAGAACTCTACCTACTGTGATCACCATAACTAATTTAAAAGCCACCCATTATCTAAAATGCTACTCGCATAGAACTGATATGCTGCAAGAAACGATGACCTCTACCAGAAAGGATCCTCACTCTAGAATGAAGTACTAGTAGCACTAGACTAAGGACATTTACTCTCACCTCTACCTCCATAAGTCTTAATACGTGCTCTTTTTATGGACCTCACATAGTCGACAACCTGAGAGAAAGAAGATCCAATTGCTATCAAGTGCTCTAATGCCAAGCATAGTGGCACGCTAATCCTCAAATAAATCCACACACTATATCATGCTTAGGTAGATATAGCATAGTAATATGCTTGGCCAACTCAAGAAACCTAATCTCATACTCTAAAACTATCAAGGAACCTTGTTTGACACCAACAACGACAACTCTATCCCAAGGACTGCCCAAAGAATCAAATGTTATTCCTGACTATGAGGTACTCATAAAAAGGATCATAATCCCCAATAATGAATATCAAGAGGCTTAAATGGTTGCAAAATCTAGCAGATCCTAGGTTGAACCCAAATCCTCTGGCTGATGCTGAAGATCCCAAATGTCAATCTCTGGCTCCCTCGTTTGACGCAATATTGAAACTCTAGGAATGCATGCCAAAGTCCCATATTCTTCTATTGATAACCTTATATCACCCATCCAAGATATAATAGAATTAAAGAACGTACTTGAGGCCCATAGAGATACGGACACAGGACAAGCAGTTAAGAATAAAATTTCCTAAGAATGCCTTGTAGCCTCTCGAAGATAGGTTATGAACATCTCCACATCATTCTTTAGGACTCTACAGACACTTAGCTCTTGTATCATTACACCAATAAACCTAGCCTTAGATACCAATTTATCATGACCCAATTTCTCAAGTCATGATGAATCCTACTATAACCCGCCAGTAGGTAAGCCAATCCATAACTGAAAACTACTAGTAACAAACTACCAAAAGAAATATACAAAAAAAGCTAAAATACATAAAATAGTCTCAAAACCTAGCGAAACCAATACAATATCTTATAATGTAATAAGATAACAAAATGAAGTACCAATTAATATCTGAAACAACCCATCTCTGAATACAACATAGAGATTAGTCTAGTACATAGAACGGACAATAGCAATAATCTAAAATTTAGGAGCTCACCGTATATCTTCAAACCCTAGCTACTCCACATGATGCACAAATAATGGCGAGAACCTGTACTACTATTTGTAAGTCGTAAAAGTGTATATAAGTTCCAAACACGTGGTACTCAGTAGGCAACTACCAACTGAGCTCCAAAGATAATGCAAATATAAATAACAAACAATTAGGAATATGAACTATACTCAAATATCTAGGGAACTAACATAGTACAGCTAAGGTGGCAATAAGGATGAACTATCCTATTCTAGCCATATCTAGGACCTAATTACTATACCATATATCATTGAACAATATACCAATAAATAGCAGAAAAAAGATAAACATAGTAGTACACAAAGACAAGGAATGGATATACAACATGAATAAATAAAGCAAGGGAGGGACATACGGTAATACCATAACTACATGTAAAAATACGCACACATATATGCCTAAACAAGGCTAACTGAAAGGTTTAAATTAAGTATTAATACTAACATCTTAAGGCCTTCTAATCATAGTAGGAACTAGTGCTAACATAATTAGGATTTTGAAATCCATACTTCTAAACATCAGATAATTATTTGTAATAAAGCAAACATAAAGAAATGAAACAAAATAATACCTTGAATCTCAGTACTAGTCCAATAATCAACCTATCACGACTAACCATAATAACAATAACAATATAAAGTAACTAGCTAGCATGGATAAAAAATACCTAAACTGAGCCTCATAACTCGTAGAACTTAACACTATATCTTACAAACCCAATGTATGGGCCCATATGTGGGTCCCATTGGTAGAATTCTTCTCCCTTTCATCTCTTTTTGCTCCTTCTCTACTCTAAACCCTATTTTCCTAGTAAACCAACATAAAAAACCATCACATCTAACAAATGGACCTAAGTACTTGCATAATTTCCTTATTTTAAGCATCAAAAGTGCCATGAAACCATGAAACATCAACACCCTCAACTGATAACATTTGCATATCCCTAGGAAATTAACATGTAACAAAGAATACATAATGCTTACTAAAAAAACTAAGGTACCTACGACAGTCAACTTAATTTTGGCTCAAAGTACTTACCCCCTCCTATTTCCCACTATTCAAAACCATTGTATTGATCAACACAGCACAATGGTATGACACAAAGAAATCAAATAATGGCATTACATTAACTACTAAAAAACAAGTGTATATACAATTTACACTGCCCGAACAGATAAGTAGTTAACCATACAACTCATGTACCCTCCCAACAAAGAAGTTCCAACTCTCATAATATCATCATGCATGTCAATGCAAGGGACAATATCAAGACACTCACTCTCAAAAAATAAGTTCCAACAATTTTCATAAAATACCATAGGCATTCCCTTATTTTCCATACCTTAGTCTTTCGGATAGTTGGACTAGGATAACTATATGACTTTGATAGGCTTGTAATGTAGGCTTGGGGATAGGTATGGTATATTTGGGATGTAATGACTCAACATTATTTACACTTCACTTACATTTTAGGCTCCACTTCTCAACCATTCTTCTTTTATTTATCCTTTTTTCTCCTTTATTGATTCTTTGGATTGGGTGTGCTTTTTTTGCTTTTAATTTATTCACTTCTCTTTTTTCCTTATCTTTTTCTTTTTTCATCATTCATTTTTTTCTCTTTTTCAAAAATTTCTATCACACCCAACCCTATTTGTATTTTCCTTTATTCAAAACCCTTTTACATACCTAATTTCAACTACACACCCCTATGATGGCCACCCTTAACTTAGGCAATTTGCATGAGTTGAGGTGCACAATGTCTAAGGAGGGACCAGGGTCAAAATAGGTTCATTGTAGTCAAATAATACTATGAAAGGGTTAAGATAAGAACATAGGTCAACTCATGCTCAAAACAAGGATCAAGGGATACTTATTCATATTTGGTCGATCTTTTAGGCTAAGAGTAGACTAATTTAAAAATGACTTAGGATCATGTCCTAACCAGCTATCCTACAACCTAGGCACAACTAACTGGGCATATTTTGGATTAAATGCACAAATGGAACTAGGTAGATGCCTCACTCACACATGGTACATGGTTATACTATCAACTACTACCTATCCATTTTATGCAATGCTAAGCTTTGGTAATTTTGTCCCTAATCCTAATGCCATAACAAGATTCACACAATGATCACACATATATTTACATCACATAGTTCATAAAATTTTTGGAGGGTAATCATTTTTTTAGTCTCTTAAAAACATAAAACAATCTTTGTCAATCACACTTAGGTTCATTATTTTTTTTATAGTTAAACCTACACATCACATAACATGAAAGTTCTAATCATGATAAAGTAACTGATTGAAAAAGAGACATAGCAAACAAAAACCCTGAACTGTGGTATACGCCCACCCCCAACTGAAAGTTGATGCACTATCCCTAGTTGATATAAAATATTAAACAACAAATAAGTATAGGGACATCCATAGGATGCTCTAGGCGTTCAAAGGTAGCTTACACCTATCTGAGGCATCCCATCGCTCATCAGCAGGAGGAGGTAGTGGTGTACCTAATGCCTTCTCAAGATTTCTCCACTCATTAATAAAAAGTTAAACAATTGACTCAGTATTGGATTTTTTCAAGGCCCATTGATACTTCTTATCTCCTAACTCCTAATGGCCTCTATTTTGATGTAAAAGTCGATGTTGCTGTTGATGTGCTCGTGGCTCTCTCATTGCATGTGGTAGTAGTAGGATCCTCTCTTTAACTACTGATGTCAACATCCATACTAACACTCAGCCTCACAACAGGATCGTTTAAAGTAGAAGGCCCCTTAAAATGGGTTATACCCAAAAAAAGTAAATGGTTGTCCTCTCTTTAGTTTAATCAGGTTGGCCACATCCTTAATCATGCCAACATCTACCATGTAGGTCACCTTGACCCTGTGATCTTGACAGCACTCTAGTTGTATCACATAATTGTTGCACTAAAAATGCAAAAGAAAGGGTGGGTAACTCTCTGAATGCCTTCTCATAGATTTTAGTTCGGATCCACATAGCAAAGTTGATGTCATAACCAATTATCAAGCTGTCAATCAATACTGCTCTATTCCAAGTGAGCACATTATCTAAAGATGTTGGACTCAAATAATGCCTTATTATCTACTAGAACTTTGTTGCAAAGTCCAGTAATGCCTTATTAATCTTACCCTTCCCCCTAACCCAAGGGGCATTAGTACCTAACTCTGATATCTACTCAGCTACCCGTCTAACCAAGTCTAATATTTGTTCTCTATGCTCAGCATCCCTCATTGTGTGCCTACTTCACACTAACCTCAAATAGTATTAAAATTAAATCGTGGTGGAAACCCCCATATATCTAATCAAAACATGATCATTTCCTTAAAAATATCGACCTTAACCCTTCGAACAAATGTAGGTCAGTGGAGACTAGTCAACTGCTCTATCCTCAACTAGGTTAACTAAGTAAATCAATGATTAATATGAAATATAGAACTCTTAGATGATCTCCAGGTAATAAAAACCTAAAGAATGGGTCATCTACTTAAGTCGGTAGCTCCTAAATACCTATCACGGGTCTAGAGCTCCTGACAAAATGGCCAACTCAATCTTGGACTCCTTCATAGTACGTCACTGCAATCTATCTTTCTTGGTGATAGCACTATCTCTATCATAAACATATTGTATTACCTCCACACACCATCTTGGGTTAACTTGAGCTAGTAAAATTATAGAGACATATGTGGAATCTGACTTCTTAGCAGTATTTTCTATAGCAATGGTAACTTAAGTACCCTGAGCTGAAGATGAAAAAATCTCCAATAGAATCCGAGCTACATCATCACCCTTATCTGACCGAGGTGTAGCAAAAACTGATGTAGACTCACTACCAACTTAATCGAATACAAACTCTAACCCCTCCTTAGATTAGGAGTTGATTACATTCTTCTCCTCTCTAGAACTAGTAACTGACTGCTCAACTCTCTCATTAGAACTAAAAGACAAACCATCTTCACTCCCATTAGACTAGGAAGAGTATGATGGTGAAGTTATGGATGACTTTATCTGGGGCCCAATCCAAACAAAGTAAGCTAGTAAAGTCTGGGCCTTACCTTTGGTGGTGAGGTTTAAGACCCCGACTTAATAGTAGTTGCTACAGGCTAAGAGCCCGTCAGGGCAACTGCTTTGGCTATAGTCTTCCTCTGTATTTGGCCTCGTGTTTAGTGTGGGACCAAGGGTGTACTTTTAATACTCACTGAATACTCCTTAATGGATTCTCTCCACTTAGGAGATTCATCTCGTAACCTAGATTGTACTCCCTTCTTCTGAGTAGCCTTTGGTGCCATAATGCCTAGACTTATCAGAAATTTTGCAATTTTTTGCAATTTTCTAGGTGTTTCTCCAAGTTTTTAAGCTACAAAATAGAAATAAAGTGAACTAAAACCTTGAGTTGTTTCCCAAACAATGTTTGATTTAATGTCATAGCACGATGTGGCTATTTAGGGTGCTTAGACTTCACAAACAAGGATATGGGTTGCCTCTCATGCAGCACCTATTTTAATATCGCAACACAACTCGATTGCTTTGGCTACTCAGACTTCACCAAGGCTAATATCCTGACACACTTTCTATTACTCTATGCTTTCCATATAATATTTGACACAATTCTAATTTACCTTGAATGTGGCATCGCCATCTCATTTAACCTCAATTACACCATATGAAAATACCCTAACCACGGTGAATAGTTTAGATTACATAGACTTTAACCTACAAGGAAACAAGTGATGTCTTGAATAACACAACAAGACTATATCACCAGGCTGGAATACCTTTCTCTAAATCTTCTTGTTATGATACAACTTTATATTTTCCTTGTACAAGGTTGAACTCTCATAAGCACGAAGGCAGAATTTATCTAGCTAATTCATCTTATCCAACCTTAAGTGTGTTGCATCACTTCACTCAAAATTCAGTTTCTTCAATCCCCATAGTGCCTCTTGCTCAAGTTTGACGATCATGTGGAATGTCTTTCCATACACAAGCTGATAAGGAGAGGCACATATGGGAGTTTTGTAAGTAGTCCGATAGGCCCAAAGTGCATCATTTGACTTTATTGACCAATCAATCTGGTTGGCATTCACAGTCTTTCACAAAATAGACTTGATTTCATGATTAGAGACCTAAACCTGCCCACCTATCTACGGATAGTAAGGTATTTCCTCCTTCTATTTCATACCATATTTCTTAAGTCGGACCTTGAATAGACAATTGCAAAAATGGAACCTACCATTACTAATAATCGTATATGGATTACCAAAATAAGAGAGAATATTCTTTCTAGAAAATATTATGACACTGCGACCCTCATTATTAGGAAGAGCAACCTCTTCCACCAATATAGAAACATAGTCAACTACCAAAATAATGTACGTATTGCCATTCAAACTCACAAATAGACCCATGATATCAATACCACATACATCAAATAATTCTAGCTCAAGAATAGGTATAATGGGGGGCTCATGCTTTCGTGAAATATTTCTTGGCCGCTGGCATTGGTCACAGGACCGAGCATAATCAGGGCATATTTTATAAATTGTCAGCCAATAGTAACCACACTGGAAAATCTTATGGGCCATAAGAGTACCACCATGGGGACCCCTAACAGAAGATGAATGACAGGCCTCGAGAATTCTCATTATCTTAACTTTGGGAATATACCTACGAATCACACCATCCGAGCACACCCAAAATAAGTAAGGATCGCCCCATAAAACCTTTCATACCTCATGCATAAATATTTTTCTCTACTGAAATGACATGTTTTACTAGATGAGACTACTTGCCAAATAATTGACAAAATCAGCAAACTAAGGGATTAAGTCTTATGATCCTTCCAAGACCCGCTTATCTACAAAAGTATCATCAATATCAAGATTATCCTATAATTTAAGTATCCCCTTCTCTTCTAGGTTAGATTGATGTTCTGTACCATGATTTTTGTGCCCTCCCGATTCATCACCTAAAAATCAAACTCTTGCAGCAATAGTACCTATCGAATCAATCTGTGCATCATGTCTTTCTTTGCCATAAGGTACCTAATATTTGTATGATCAGTATGTACGGTAAATTTAGTCCTAATCAAATAGGATTGGAATTTTTCAAAAAGCAAACACCACCATAAGTAAGTTTTGTTCTGTGATCACGTAATTTTTTTGTGTGGAGTTAAGTTATTTGAGATATGCTATTGCAATACCTCATGTTTTAAAGTCTCTGTATGACATACAACTCATGTCTTTGAGTCGTATAGATATCGTATGAGTCGTATGTTCAACTCGTACCTATGGCAGTATGTGATGGGTGATATTCTATTTAAAGTATGACTTAAACCTTGGAAGTCGTAAGGTGATAGTACAAGTCATAACCAAGTCAGTGTGAGGTGAGATGAGTTCAGCCCAGGTTACAAAAGGATAAGTGTTAGTTGTATGACTTGTTACGAGTCATAATATATGACTCATATCCTGATCAGTGTAGGATCCAAGAATCAAGCCTTATTTTTTTATATCTTTATAAGTTACTTGGACATATATTAAGTTCTAAAATATTTTCTAACTAATAGACAAGTCGAAACATCCCATAACGATTAAATTCTTGGGATTTATATAACTATAGTTATCTCCAAACAAGCATAACTTTAGTTCTACGAATAATTTATGAGCTAAAGCCCATCCAATAGATAAATAATTTAATTAGATTTCCAACTATACCAATTTTTCATAAATCTAATATTGGGGTAAAAATTTATGGCCAAATTACTAAAGCACTGCCAAAGCTGCCAGTAGGGTACGACTCCTGATGACGACTTATAAGTAGACCATATGGTTCTTCAAGAGGAGTCGTACCCACAATAGTAGGGGTCGAAATTTAGGTTCCTTGTGATGACTCAAGGTACGAACCTTACCTATAACTTATGATTCATACCCAAACTCATTGGGATGGCTTCCAGACATTTTCTAGATGATTTAAAAGTTTTTTTTGGTCTTTTTCCACTTTTAACCCCAAAACTATGTCGTTTGATCCTCTAAACAATAGTTATTAAGCATTAAAACTACCCTAATCTATCATAACTCAGAAATCATCTATTATAGAGTAATAAGGGAAATTTATTTCTCCCTAAAACCAACTAGGGTTCATCAAATACAAGTTTAATACTAAGAAATTTATCCAAGGCTTCAACATTCAAGTATTTGGGGTATTTATCAATGGGTTCCTTTCAGCTATTGAGTCCCAAAAATTCCCTTTTTGTTCAAGTATGGATTTTAACCTTCTTCTGAGAAATTATCCATGTAAATCATGAATTTAATCCATGTCTTCTTAGAAATTTGAAATCAAGCCATGTCAACATGCCTTCTCATGTAAATTAGGTTACTTTATGTTTTAAATTTTAATACCCATGTCATGTTCAATTGATTTCATGCTAAATCATTAAGTTATGAATTAAACCATGTAAATATGTTGTCCTCTCAAGTTTAACATATTTCCATGATCAAATTCATGTGTCTTACTCATTCATTGAAATGTCTTATGTTTTGGGTCTTTGAACTATGATTTTATATCACTATTTTAAATATTGTTATCATATATTTGTGATCATTCTATTCTGGAGGCTTATGAACACCTAATACCTATCTATTTATACATGTCTTTATTTTCAAGTTACAAGTCAGTCAAACCATGATTTTATTACTACATTTAGAACATTATGTTCATGTTGAGCACTTATCAGTACAATACCTAATCATGTTAGACCCATAATAATAATACCATTGTCACTCAATTGGGAGTAAGATTTAGCATCAAGTGAGCCTAGGGATGTGGGCTGATCTCCCCAGTTAGGACTGAGTCCTTAGTAGTAGTCCCTAAGTTCCAAAACTACGTAGATAACGTAGGATTATGAGATGCCACCCGCCAGTTTAGGACTGGCTCCCTAATCCTTTAGGACATCAACCTTGTGGATCCATATCGTCAGCCATATGGTAGTACCCGTGGAAAGGTACTGACACCCTTCGAACTAGGTTACAGGTTAGACCCTAATTTGCTCAGATTAGGGCATGCCGATTACATAATAGCTCCTACAGTTTTAGTCAGTACTCAATCTATATTAGTTTAGGTTTGTTTGACCAAGTAATCAGATTTTTAGTTATTTAATAAGTCAGTTTTATAGATTATTTCAGTACATACTTACTTGTCTTGCATTCTTAGTTTTACACATTCATGCAACCACATTCAGTTTCCACATGTATTTCAGTTAGTCTTTATCTCATATGCCAGTACATTCAAAGTACAGGTCACATACTTTTTGCTTGTGTTATATTGTCTTATAACAGAGGTTCAAATGTATAGTTTTCTGACCATCCCTAGATAGCTCTACAGTTCCATGCAACAGTAGTGGTGAGTCCTCATCCATCGAGGACATGACATGTTATTTTAGTTATTTCAGTATTTCTTTATGTTTAAATAGTTAAGTTAGTTAGACGGGGGTTTGTCCCATCAACTATTTATGTTTTAGAGGCTTTCAGATAGATAGTCTAGTTTATAATATTTATCAGATACTTCAGACATGTCGTGTTATGTATTTTACTATTCCAGTTGATATAACTTTATCCATTTATCTTCTGCACATGTTGTTTTATTATCATTTTATTTAGTGCTCACTGCAGGTATCAGACCATGAGTTAGATTTGGGTCATTTGTGGCCTTTAGTACCGTGTCGCAACTAGGGGTAGCCTAGGGTCATGACAAACTTAGTATCAAAGCATAAGGTTTTAAAGTATCCTATGGTGTTTGAAAGCCACGTTGATTAGAGTCTTGTGCATTGGTGTGAAGTGCTCCACACTTATGGACAAGAGGATACAAAACATTTTTAGGAAAGTTTCCTTCTTTCAATATTTATGTTGTGCAAAAGAGCATGAGCTCTATTGAATTCCTTTTTATAAATCATCCTTCATTCCATTTATAAAAAATTCCTCCCAGAAGAAATAATAAAAGAAGGAAACGGGATCAGCCCGCACCACCACTTGTTTAGGAAGATCCCCTGAAGGAACATGTTACTTACGCTGAGTTTAGGAGTGATTTCACAGCCTTGGCCTATTATTTTGCTTCTCAAAACAATTAGAATCCTTTTTCCCTAGCCAATCCAATGATGAATACGGATGCAACTAGGGTACGATACTTTAACTGGATGAATCCCTCTATGTTTTTGGGATCCAAGTCAGAGGAGGATCTATAAGAGTTTTTAGATATAGTGAAATAAGTGATAGACATCATCAATGTAACTTCAATTAAGAGTGAAAACTTAGCTTCTTACTAGTTGCAGGGAGTAGCTCATACCTAATTCAAGTAGTGAAAGGAGGATAAAGGTATTGAGGCAGCGCCTATGGAGTGGAAGAAGTTTGGCATGACTTTCTTAGATAGGTTCTTCCAACTAGAATTGAGGGAAGCTAAGGTTCAAGAGTTTATAAATTTAAAGTAGGGTATCATGAGTGCGAGGGAGTACTCACTCAAGTTTACTCAATTGGCAAGGTATTCTCTAACTATGGTGGCTGACTCCAGGTCAAGGATTAGTAAGTTTGTGTCTAGTGTATCCAATAGTATAGTCAAGGAGTGTAGAAGAACCATGCTAATTATGGACATGGACCTTTCTAGATTGATGGTTCATGCTCAGCAGATTGAGTAGAAGCTCAAAGAGAAGTAAAGAGAAAATAAGCGGGCCAGAATAGGTAGTTTCAACTTTTTATAGCGAAGGTTGAAAGGCATTAATGATTCTCATTTGCACCAGAAATTTGCAGTCCCATATCCATCTTCAGCCAATGATCAAGTGCCTAAGTTCAGGAAGGATAGTTAGGATAGAGCGCCAAGCACTATGTCTAAGGGTAGTATGAGCAGTGGTCATACCAATCTGCTTTGCAAAGAGTATGGTAAGAATCATCAAGGTGAGTGTAGAGCTGGTAGTGATAGGTGTTTTAGGTATGGAAAGTCAGGCCATAGGATTTGGAAGTATCCAATGGTTTCTCAGAAGGGAAAGGATTTGCACTAATAGGGCCAATCTAATTTTTCATCAGATCCAGCATGGTGCCACTTCTTGTGCCACCAGTGGGCAGCATCAGAATAGGTTGTATTCTAACTAGACTCGTCATGATCAAGAAGGTTCTCCTGATGTGGTTACGATTATGTTACAAGTCTTCCATCTTTATGTTTATGCACTGCTAGACCCCGAAGCTTTACTTTATTTTGTGACTCCTTATATAGCTTTAGACTTTGGAATCAGTCCTAAAATATTGGTAGAGCCTTTCGTAGTGTCTATGATAATAAGTAAGTTTATTGTAGCCAGACGGGTTTACAGAAATTGTCTGATCATAATGTCTTAGAAAGTTGCTATAGTTGACCTTATGGAGTTAGACATGATAGATTTTAATGTCATTCTCAACATGGATTGGCTCCACTCATGATATGCCTCAGTTGACTGTAGAAATAGAATTGTTCAGTTCCAGGTTCCTAATGAACCTGTTATTAAATAGAGGGGTAGTACTTCAGTGTTAAAGGGTCTGTTTTTTTCATATCTTAAGGTAAGAAAGATGATATCCAAAGGGTGTATTTACCAGCTCATCTAAGTCAAGGACTCAAATTTTGAAACTCTGAGTCTTAAATAAATTTTGGTAGTAAATGAATTTCCAGATATGTTTACTAAAGAACTTTCTAGAGTCCCCTCTTGAAAGGGAAATTGACTTTAAAATAGATCTCCTTATAGACACTCAGCCTATCTCTATTCCACCTTATAGAATGTCTCTAGTTAAGCTTAAGGAATTGAAAGAATACTTAAAGAATATCTTAGATAAGAGTGTCATCAAGCCTAGTATTTCCCCATGGGGTTCTCCAGTTCTATTTCTGCACAAGAAAGACAGTTCTCTCAGAATATGCATCGACTACTGTCAGTTGAACAAAGTCACCATCAAGAATAAATATCCTCTCCCCAGTATTGATGACTTATTCGAACATCTTCAAGGTGCAAGTTATTTCTCTAAGATAGACCTCAGGTCTGTCTATCATCAGCTTAGAGTCAAAGAATGTGACATTTTGAAGATAGCCTTCAAAACTCAGTATGGTCACTATGAATTCCTAGTTATGTCTTTTGGACTAATAAATGCCCCTACAGCTTTCATGGCCTTAATTAACAGGGTGTTTAAGTAGTACATGGACATGTTTATCATAGTCTTCATTGATGATATCCTTATCTATTCCCATAGTGAGAGTTGTTATATTGACCATTTAAGGGTTGAATTGCAGACCCTTAAGGATCACCAGTTATTTGCTAAGATCAGCAAGTGCAAATTTTGGATGAGATTAGTATTTTTCCTTGGTCACATTATTTTCGGTGATGGCTTTTGAGTTGATCCTCAAAAGACCAAAGCAGTGAGAAACTGGCCTAGACTCATCTCTCTATCAAATATCAGGAGTGTTTTAGGTTTAGCTAGATATTATAGATGGTTTGTTAAAAGGTTTTCTTTTATTCCTTCTCCCATATCTAGACTAACCCAGAAGAAAGTCAAATTTTAGTGGTCAGATTCCTATGAGAAGAGTTTCCAAAAGTTGAAGACTCGACTTACTTCTGCTCCAGTCTTGACTTTGCCAGATGATACAGATAGGTTTATAGTGTATTGTGATACTTCTAGAGTTGGTCTTGGTTGTGTATTAATGAAAAGAGGTAAGGTCATAGCCTATGCCTCTAGACAACTTAAATCATATAAAAATAATTTTCCAACCCATGATCTTGAGTTGGTTGTTGTTGTCTTCGCCTTAAAGATTTGGAGGCATTAATGGTATTCATGTTGATGTTTTCATGGATCATAAGAGTTTAGAGTATATGTTCACACAGAAAGACCTGATCTTCATTAAAGAAGGTGGCTTGAATTATTGAAAGACTATGATATGAGTGTGTTGTATCAACCAGGCAAGGCCAATGTAGTAGTGGATGCCCTTGGTAGATTGGCTATGGGCAGTGCTGTCCATTTTGAGGATGATAAGAAGGAGTTAGTCTATGAGGTTCATCAGCTTGCAAGGTTAGAAGTTAGATTAGTTGATTCGACCAAAGGTAGTATATGGGTTCCAAATGGTTTAGAATCTTCATTGGTTACCGAAGTAAAAGAAAAAAAAATAGGGATCCTAGTTTGGCTAAGTTAAAGGAGGCTGTTAGAGGTCACGATATGGAGGATTTCACCCAAGGAGAGATGTATGCTTTGATGTCAAGAAAAACTGTGTGTTACATGTCTTGATGGTCTGAGACAGTGAATATTAGCTGAGGCACATGGTGCACAATACTCTATCCACCCAGGAGCTACTAAGATCTACCATGAGTTGCAAGAAATCTATTGGTGTAGTGGTATGAAGAAGGATATTATAGAGTTTATGGCTAAGTGTTCAAATTGTCAATAGGTTAAAGTTGAGCGCCAAATTCCTAGTGGTACACTACAGAAGTTTAGCATCCCTACTTGGAAGTAGGAGGTGGTAAACATGGATTTTGTGAGAGGATTGCCTCGTATGTATTGTCAGCATGATTTGATATGGGTCATCATAGATAGAATGACCAAGTCAACTTATTTTTTGCCAGTTCATACTTTATTTTCAGCTGAGAATTGTGCTAGACTCTATCTTAGGGAGTTGGTGAAGTTACATGGGATTCCGTTGTCTATCATTTCAGATAGAGGTACTTAGTTTACCTCTCACATTTGGAAGGCTTTTCGGAAAGGTCTGGTACTGAAGTTCATCTCAGTACATCTTTTCATCCTCATATAGATTGTTAGGTAGAATAGACCATTCAGACTTTAGAGGACATGTTGAGGGACTGTGTTATTTACTTTAAGGGTAGTTGGGATGACCACTTACCTTTGATTGAGTTTTCCTACAATGATAGTTATCACTCTAATATTCACATAGTTCCATTTAAGGCTCTCTATGGAAAGAGATGTAGATCTCCTATTGGATGCTTTTAAGTTTGAGAGGCTACTTTGATAGGCCAGATTCAGTTTATGAGGCAATGGACAAAGATTAGTTGATTTAGGAAAGGCTGAAGATAGCCCAAAGTCATCAGAAATCTTATGCAGATATGAGAAGGATAGATCTTGAGTTTGATTTTGGTGACCTAGTTTATTTGAAGATTTCACCCATGAAAGGGGTAAAGAGGTTTGGCAAGAAGAGGAAGCTCAGTCCCCGCTATGTTGGCCCATATAAAATTTTTAGTCATTTTAGGAAGTTAGCTTATGAGTTGGAGTTACCTGAAGAATCGACGTCTGTGCATTCGGTGTTTCATGTCTCTTTCTTAAAGAAATGCCTTGGTGACCCAACTTCAGTCGTTCCCTTAGAGAGATGGAATTTAAAAGAGTCTCTCCTACGAATAAATCCCGATTGAGATCCTTGACCGTCAGACTCGTAGTTTGAGGAATAAAGAGGTTCCTTTGATGAAAGTTCTATGGTGAAATCAGTCTGTTGATGGAGCTACTTGGGAAGCAGAAGCAGATACGTAAGCTAAGTACCTTCATCTTTTCTCCACAAATTCAGAATCATCTTGAGGTAAATATTTTCCTTAAATTGACTCTTTCTGATCTCTATTTCATCTATGTAACCATTCTTATATCATTGCATATGTTCATGAAACCAATTCAGTCCATGTATTATGCTCAGACTCAGTCACATTTTAATCCATGAACATTCAGTGTATGGTCTCAAATTACCTTAATACTCTTATCCTAACTAGTCTCATTTAAGGGAGAATGTTCCTAATGGGGAGATATTGTAATACCCCATATTTTGAAGTCACTATAAAATATATGACTCATGCCTTTGAATTGTATGGACATCATAAAAGTCGGATGTTTAAATTATACCCATGACAGTGTATGATGGGTGATATTCTATTTAATATAGGACTTAAACTTGGATGTCATAAGGTGGTCATATGATTCGTATATGGTAAGTCATAACTAAGTCAGTGAGAGGTGAGATAAGTTTTGTCCATATTATGAGAGGATAAGTGCTAGTCGTATGAATTGTCACGAGTCATAAGATATAAATCATATCCTGATCAATGAAGGATCCAAGAATCAAGCCTCATGTTTTGATAGCTCTATAATTTACTTGGACATATATTAAGTCCTCAAATATCTCCTAACTTATAGACAAGTCAAAACTTCTCATAGCGATTAAATTCTTGGGATGTATATAACTATAGTCATCTCCAAACAAGTAAAAATTTTGTTCTACAAAGAATTAATGAGTTAAAGACCATCCAATAGATATATAACTGAAATAACTATCCTACAATATAAATTTTGTCTTAATTCGATATTGGGGTGAAAAGTTATGGCCAAATTACTAAAGCACTATCAAAGCTGCCAGTAGGGTACGACTCCTAATGACGACTCATAAGCAGACCATACGAGTCATCATGAGGAGTCATACCCATAATATTAGGGGTCAAAATTTGGGCTCCTAGTGAGGACTTAAGGTACGACCCGCACCCAGAACTTAGGAGTCGTACCCAAACTCGTCGGGACGGCTTCCAAACGTTTTCCAGATGATTTCTAAGGATTTTTATGGTCTTTCTCCACTCTTTTAACCCCAAAACTACGTTGTTTCACCCTCCAAACAAAAGTTATCAAGCGTAAAACCTACCCTAACCTATCATAACTCAAAAATATCCATCATAGAGCAAAATGAGCAATTTCTTTCTTCCCAAAACCAACTAGGGTTTATCAAGTTCAAGTTCAATACCAAGAAATTTATTCAAAGCTTCAATATTCAAGCATGTGGGGTATTCAAAAATGGGTTCATTTCACCCATTGATTCCCAAAAATCCCCTTCTGTTCAAGTATGAATTTTAACCTTCTCTTGAGAAATTATCCATGTAAATCATGAATTTAATCCATGTCTTCTTAGAAATTTTAATTCAAACCATGTCATCTTGCCTTCCCATATAAATTAGGCTAGTTTATGTTTTAAATTTCCCATGTCATGTTCAATTTATTTCATGCTAAATCCTTAAGTTATGAATTAATCCATGTAAATATGTTGTCCTCTAAAGTTTAACATATTCCTATGATCAAATTCATATTTCTCACTCATTCATTAAAATGTCTTATGTTTTGGGTCTTTGAACTATGACTTTCTATCACTGTTTTAAATGTTGTTATTGTATTTTTTAATTATTTTGTGCTGGAGGGATAGGAACACTTGATACCTATCTATTTAAACATATCTTTATTTTCAAGTAACAAGTCAGTCAGACCATGATTTTATTACTACATTTAAAACATTATGTCCATGCTGATCACTCATCAGTACAATACCCCATTATATTATACCCATAATAATAATACCAATGTTATTCTACTGGAATTAGGATTTACCATCGAGTGAACCTATGGATGGAGGCTTACCCGCCAGTTAGGAATGAGTTCTTAGTAGCAGTACCTAAGTTCTAAAACTATGTATCCAGCATAGGATTATGAGACATGACCCGCCAGTTTAGGACTGACTCCCTAGTCCTTCGGGACATCATCTTTGTGGATCCACATCGTCAGCCATGTCTTAGTACCCGTGGCAAGTTACTGATACCCTTCCAACTGGGGTTACAGGGTTGACCCTGATTTACTCAGATTAAGGCATTCGGTTACTTGATATCTCCCACAGTTTCTATTAGTACTCAGCTAATATCAGTTCAAGTTTGTTTGACCAAGTAATCAAATTTTAGTTATTTAATCAGTCATTTTTGTAGATTATATTAGTACATGCTTACTTGGTTTTGCATTCTCAGTTTTACATGTTCATGCAACAATGTTCAGTTTCCACATGTATTTTAGTTAGTAGTTACCTCATGTACCAGAACATTCAAAGTACTGATCACATACTTTTATCTTGAATTATGTTGTCTTATAACATAGGTTCGGACGTACAGTTTCCCGACCATCCCTAGATAGCTCAGCAGTTCCATGCAATAGTAGTGGTAAGTCCTCATCAATCAAGGATGTGACATATTTTTTTTGTTATTTCAGTATTTCTTTATGTTCAGTCAGTTGAGTTAGTTAGGATTTATTCCATCAACTCTTTATGTTTTAGAGGATTTCAGACAAATTATTTAGTTTCCAGTATTTATCAAATACTTAAGATATGTCATGTTATATATTTCAGCATTCCAGTTGATAGAACTTTTTCAATTTATCTTCTGCACATGTTGTTTTATTATCATTTCATTCAGTGCTCACAGAAGATACCAGACCAAGGATTAGATTGGGGTCACTTGTGGCCTTAAGGACCATGTTGTGACTAAGGGGTAACCTCGGGTCATGACAGCTATAGAAATATAGCACTTTCGATGTTTAAAATGAGGAAAAGATGCAGGTTTTTGAGGTTATTTTGTTAGATATGATGTATTTTGAGTATGTTTTGCAGGAAATCATGTTTTGGTTGATAAATTTGTGAAAAAGGTGGTGTTTTGGCTATTTTTGAAGCAATTATGGATGTTTGGGACACTTTCCAACTTGATCGTGATCAAAGCATGTTCGAGAATTAAAGAAGAGCTAAAAAGATGACTCCCGGCACCTACTAAGTAAACCTACAGATTGCATTAGGACCTACGGACCGCAGGTAGGAAAAAAAAGTACCAGAAGTACAAAATACCATGAACTGACCTTGCAGAAAAGTTTTATTCGATACCTATGGTTTGTACCTGTGCCTAGGGTCAGGACCACAGGTACTACCTATGCTCAGTGCCAGGCCGAGGGTATGAACCACATGTGGCCACCGACCCTGCTTTCTCCTATTTATTTGGTCTTTTCTCTTAGGGTCTCCTCATGTACTATAAATATCCTTTATGTGTTTTTTAGTAGGAGTTACACACTTTTGATATTTACAAATATATTTTGATTCCAGCATCTAATTTTGATCTTGGGATTATCTTATATTGACTTTGGTTCATTAATTCAGTTGCAGTTATGGGTTTTATTACTTATTATCATTGTGATTTCATCTATGCTTTTGAATATGAATGTTATTTATTTCTTCACAAGCATGAGAGGCTAAAACCCATAACTAGGATTATTGAAACCCTGGTAGATTGACAAAGTAAGGGAAGAGCTTTCATTATTTTGAACTGATACCCATTCATCCATTGCTTTATTTTTATTATATAGTTTTCCTAATGGGTGAACATATTAGGATCCCACCTAGATATTGATGCTTACTTCAAAAGAGGAGTAGTGACTAGGAAAAGATAAAGACAACAGTAATTTAGAGTTTAACTGTCGATCCACGCTTCTAGGTTCTATCTTAGTAAGATGGTTAGGTTTGATCTAATAACTAGAGACTCAAATGAAATAGTTAACTAGGACCAAGATAAGGATTAGTAAGGTAACATCCTAAGACTCAAAATGTAAAGGGTGAAATCGTTCTGCTCATCCAAAAGACTGTTGAAGGTACATAACTTATCAATTCTGCATGCAAAGTATCGGGTTGGTTCAACAAAGCATGATAAGACTATGGAGTTGAGAAGCCAGGGGGTACATAATCAAAGTGTTCACCTATGACTATCAAAGTTAGTATAGTTACTTGTTAAAGATTACTAAATCAAAATCCCCCATTTATTTAACTTATTCTACCTGCGGACTACAAATGTTGAGATCCACACTTCCACATGTTCTCTTGGGATTCAATCCCAACCTCTGTTGCATTACTATATTTTGATAGCGACCATATCATCATATTATAGCTGTTGTTGTTTGACATCGTCAAAATTTTGGCACCATTATCAGGGAAGACAATGTTGATTTATGATTTGAAGTTGCTATAGTTTTGGGGTTTTTAGTTTTGTTCATAGTTGGTCATATGTCAGTTTATGCTTAGAACGTGGAGTAGAGGCAATCCCTTACTCCCACTGAATCCAAATCTAGAGAGGATCCTACAAATATATAGTAGGATATCTGAACAGAAAAGGGATGAACCTACTAAAGGGGTTCATGATATGGTACCTCTCCTCCTCTTGAAGGAGTACAAGATATTATCGATCGATAGACTGGTAAGATATTAATTCAAGATAAAGCCGAGGGGAGGGAAATGAAAGAATTTCAGTGGGTAGCTAGAGAGGCATAGCTAGGTATACATAGAAAAGCATTAAACCACCAAGCAACACTCTATAGAAACCATAACAAAGCTAGAGATGCCCTTGTTTAAGTAATCTCACCATATCAATATGTTTAGCTATATATAGATGATGCAGAAGACTTAGGATATGTAGAGCAGGCAGATACTGGAGCCATATTTCCTCCTACTTTACCCCCAGGCATCAAGTTTGATATCACGAGTGCAATGATCTAACTCTTAAATCTAAAGGGTGTGTTTGTAGGTCTGCCTACATATGATACAAACTTCCGCCTGGCCAATTTCCTTGAGATCTACAATTAGTATACAAATCCAAGGGGGATTAAGAAGCACTCAGACAAAGGTTATTCCCCTTCTCACTTACAGAAGAAGCATTTTTATGGTCAGGGAAACTTCTAAGAGGCTTTATCACTACATGGAATAAGATGCGCAAGCAATTCTTGAACAATTTGTTTCCTTTTATTTAGGATGTTGTAGCTTAAGGACGAGATTTATAACTTCAGGCAGCTGCAGTCAGAATCCATGTAAAAGGCATGGTTTATGTTCAAGAAGAAGCTGGGTATGGTTCCCTTTCATCGGTTGTCAAGGATGAGCTTAGTAGAGATATTCTACCAAGACTTGACCATCAGCTCTAGAGCGATGACAGAAACCATATCAGAAGGAGATTTTATGAGACTACACTGGGAGGTAGCTTTAGATATGTTATACTAGATCTCGCTCACTAATCAAGGGTTTTAAACTCGAGAGCCTAAGAGGGGATCTGGTACTTATGCTATTGGTGCCTTCTGCAATTAGAAAGTAGCTGATAACATAGTAGCACAAGAGATTATTTTGCTAAGGACTGAACTTAGGGTACTTAAAAAATATCTTGCAGTAGTAACTTTAGAAAAGGTAAATGCAGTAGAAGCACAGGGATCATCTTTCAAAGCTTACGAGTAAGAATTGGAGAAGGAATCAAATAATCTTGATCGTTAGTTGGCGGGTTTTCGATCCCAAGGGAAAGGGAACCAAGGTTGGAATTATAATGACAGATACAAAGATAGAAGAGTACGAGAGAGTGATTGAAGAAAAAAGAATGACTATAAAGAGAAGGGAGATAGGTATATTATGCCTGGCAGACGAGATAAAGAATCCAGAATGGAAGAGATGTTGGCTAAGCTGGTGAAGGGTTAGGAAAATCAAGAGATCAACCTTATGGAGATTAAGGCCGATATTTTAGGATTGACCCAGAAAGTTAAGTTACATGGAACTACTATCAAGCAGTTGGAGAACCAGTTTGGGAAGATGTCAGCAACTCTTAACCAAAGGCAGCCAGGTACCTTTTTGAGCAACATGATGCAAAATTGTAAAAATGATAGTCATGTACTTGGTTTTACCACGAGGATTAGTATCACTACTGTGGATCCTCATGACCTGCTGCAGAAGCTATTGATGATGAGACACTTATTATTGAGTCCGAGAAAGTAACAGGCGATAAGGTAAAGTTGTTGAAGGAAATGGTAAGGGTCTAATCATTGAGCCAGTTATTAGACAGATTTTGATACCACCACACCTTTCCCTCGGAGATTGTAGAAAAAAAAGGGAAAGATAAGTTTAAGCAATTCATTAATATGCGGAAAGAATTGAGTTTGAACATACGTCTTCTAGAGGTATTAGAGAAAATGCCTGGATATGCAAGGTTCATGAAACAGTTGGTCACAAGGAAGAAAGGAGTGACATTTGATGACGTTGATGGTATGCACCACTACAGTGTAGTGATGACTAGGTTTTTGGAGCACAAAAAGGTTTATCCCAATGCATTCACAATACTATGTACTATTAGATTATCTCAATTTGTCACAGCCTTGTGTGATTTAGGAGCCAGCATTAATTTGATGCCACTGGCCATATTCAAGCAGTTGGTCTTGAACCCTTTGGAATCAAATTCAATGTGGCTATTGATGGATAACCACACAGTGAAAATCCTGTAGAAATCTCTTTTGATGTTAACGTAAGGATGGATAACTTTATCTTTCCAGCTGACTTTGTCATCCTGTATTATGAGGTTAACACTGAGATGCCCATAATATTGGGAAGACCATTTATGGCCACAGGTAGAATTATGGTTGACATGGAGAAAGGTGAGCTGAAATTTAGAGTCAATGCTGAGGAGGCTACATTCAACATTCAAAAGTCAATAAAGCAAGCAATCGACATGAGGATAGTGTTGGTGATTGATTGTATTGATGACCCTAGAGGATATTTCTATGGGTATCTTTATGAATTTTGAGTAGTCAAGATACCTATGTCATGCAACAACGTTAAATCAAGCACTGCATGGGAGGAAACCAATGGTCTTGTCAGCGAAGTCTGAGTAACCAACATTGCCACATCATGTAGTGACGTTAATCAAACACTGAGTGGGAGGCAACCCACTATTTTTAGTGATCACGTTTTTGTTGTTTTCCTTTTTGTAGGTTTTTAGCTCATGGACTTACCCACATTATGGTAAAAAATTGCTACATTCATCGATTTCCAGGTAAGGGGGATATGTGATCAACCCATCATGGTTACAAGTCCCACACGATAAGTTGAGTAATAAGCCAAAAATTTGAAATTTTTAGGATGACAAAAATGTGTAAGGTTGTGGACTTTGGCATCTAATTTTACTTCTAGGAACTCAAACTTAGGTTACAGGACCATAAATAGCTGAAAACTATCAAAATGACAAGTCCAAATTGCAGGAAAATGGGCCAAAATTATTAACCCGGCGCATCTGCCCAACACCTGCTAGTTTCAGGTGGCACCTGCACCCACAGCCTGATCATAAGTCTAAGCCACAGGTAGCTACCATGGGTAGGCTTTTTGTATTCCCAATTTTTAATTTAAATTTTGGGCCCACCAATACTTATATATGACCTAAAAAAAACCCCCACCTATATTCAAACAACCTTAACCTTATTGTAACTCATTTAAATCCTCAAAACTTTACTTTTTTCTTTGAATTTAAACTTTCCTCATAAAACACCAAGTCACCCCATACTTAAGTAAAGGCTAAATTATCACTTGTTCGAGATTCCAACTTGTTCCAACATGCTAAAAAAAAGTTTCAACTTTGGTTTGCTTGACTTCTTCATTATTTACTTCCGATTCTTCATAAAAGAGGTATCTTTCTCAGATCCCAATGGTTATATATTGATCTATCTATTGTTTAAACAAGATGATATGTTTATTCAATTGAAAAATATTTAAAATCTATCATGCTTTTATGTAGAAGCCTCGAAGGCCTTGTTTTCAAGTAAAACTTAAAGTTAGGCCCTAACCGAAAGTTGAACTTGAATGAATAAAAGTAATACCACTAGTTGAGCATATTTATTTGATTTGAAAGATATATTTTATGATAAGTGTGTTCACATTGGACTTTTTGGGATTTCAAATAGGTTATAGGGGTGTAGAAATTAAGAAAAAATTCCAACTTTCGAATTTGGAGGTTTTCTTTGACTTTTGCTATCCCTCACTTTTATTGGAAACTAACAACTAGTTTTTCATGTACATATGAAACCTAAGGCTGTGAACAAGATGAAGGTCGGTACTTCAAGGATATAGACAATCTCTTGATCCTAGTGCTTCAGTGAGGAGTACCAGAGGCAGCTCTGTAAAGAAACTAGAGTTGAGATGATATGCAGAGTCAGGAGAGGATAGACTCACCAGGATGCTCAGTCAGTTGCAACTCGACCTAGGATTAAGTAAGCTAGGATGTCACCAACTAACACTCCTCCACCTGATGATGATGAAAAAGAGTACAAGACAGAGTCTGAGTCTACTCCACAGGTTGCTTCTCAGTACCCCCAGCCTGAGGAGGGGTCCCAGGATTTATTCAATGAGGTAATGCAGGAGGAGCCATCAGTGATACCCCAGTATGATGAGTGCACTGCTACTCATGTAAAGCATACAAATGTACCCTATTCTAAGGAGGGTACAAAGCAGGCTAACCACGATGAGTTAGTACACCAGGGGAAAAGTCCTGTTTTCATACATGCCTCAGATGCACCTTTCGAGGAGGTACATCAGAGGTGGTGTATGGAAGAGGTGTAGGATATTTATACTATTAATAATCATATTTGGGAGGAAGGCAGGCCTATGAGGTACATTTTGTAGGAGCTTCGGATTGACCTATTGAGGCTAGATTGAGTACTACAGTTGCGGCGATATTTGATAGATATCTACTAGAATGGATGACTAGGTTACTTGATTCATATAGCCTGGGTAATGTACAATAATTTTATGGATCCTATAGATCTACCATAGTCCTTCATATGTGCAGACAACTAGGCTTGATAAGATTTCCTAGGTAGCTACTGCTTGAGCATACACTGGTTAGAGGGATCAGAGTTGACATATCGACAAAAACTATCCATAGAGTTATCTTTGGCCCAGATTACATTACTCTTGCATCTACAGTGGAGTAAGACCATAGAATGAGGATCACACATAATCGACATATAATGTGGAAGGTTGAGCACTGATGTGAGAGGGTCAAGATATCTAGGTGGATATCTAATTATATTTCATCTTTGGGTGATGCGACCCATGGATTGAGGGGCATGGTGTGATCAAGAAGGGTCTACTAAAATTTGAGGCTAATTTATGGTGGTTGCTGATTAGATACCAACTCATACCCACTGTTTTAGTCAATACATTGACATGGAAGGGAGATGCACTAGTTACTTGTATAATGGCTAGTTGTACTATTGATTTTGTGGTGATTCTCGGGTAGGAGTTACATGACAGAGCCTATGGGGAGTTGACTAATCTGCCATTCCATTACATAATTCAGAGGCTACGCGATGAGGCCAATATGCCTGAGATACCAGTGGTAGATGAGAGGGTACTTACAACAGAGACTGAACACATTAGGACTATAAGGGATCTAGTACATCCAAGCTCTTCTAAGAGATTAAGACAGCAGGCAGCAGTACCATGAGCCCAGATTGAGGGCCCAGCAGCTTCCACAGAGCCTAATAAGGCACATCAAGATTATGTCAGTTTTAGTATTGATATAGAGATAGGGGAGCAGAGAGAGAATCTAGACTCCAGTACACAGGGCGAGGGTATACCAACTACTTTATCTTCAACCTTGATTCGACCTTAGAGTTGGGGTGTACTTTTAGAGCCTACTCACCCATCCACTACAGTACTACTTCAAGTATGATCACTATATCTAGTGAGTTTTTGCAGAGCTTAGTGGACAGTTAGAGGGCCACCAATCCTAGGGTGAGGGTTGTTGAGAATAATATGACTGGACTCTATGAACAAATCAGATCAGGGGCTAAGACTAGATTTAAGCAGGCACAGGCCCGATGGGAGGCCACACTGAGTAATGCACTATTCGAGCTGTGTGCCAACTTCTAGACATGGCTCGATGAGTTTGAGAGATGGGTTATAGCCTAATTTACAGATATAGGCATACCATATCTAGCCTAGATAGGGGAGGAGTTTGATATATTACAAGTAATAGTACGCTCACTTATAGAAAGTCGTGTTGCAGCCACTCCCTTAGTTATACCCTAGGTGGTATAGATATTAGCTACATGCAAACCAAGATAGTTTGATTTCTTCGGTTAAGGTAATGAGGAGTTAAGTACGGTTGGGGACAAGAGAGGTCACATATATAACTTGCAGGACCCAAATTTACCATATGACCAGGCCATTAAAAAGGTCAGGCATGATTTGATGGAGTCTACATACGTCGATAGGCATAGTCTTGCATCTATAGCAGCGGGTGTATCATCTAATAGTGAACCACTACCACTGCCTTTGCTAGCTGATATGCCCGCATCTGGGGATGCTCCTGATTCAAGCGCCTAGTGCATCCCAGTTATGTTTTCACTTTCCTTTGTTTTACTTTGTTTTAGTGCATTGAGGAAAGTGCGTAGTTTTTTATTGAAGGTGGGCATACCATACTACTATGGGTTTTTATTATCGTACTTTTTTTCCTTTCGGCCGAGGTATGGTTGTAGAACTGGAATGTCTAGGATAATTTTGTGTCGTATGTGTTTATTTCACATTGTGTTTTATTTTTTGTAATTAGGAGATTTTAAGTATTTATGGAAGTAGTCATGTTTCGACTGATTTTTGATACCTCTCCAAAAAATTATGTTTTAAAATTGTGTGAATGTATATATGTGTGAACATTATGGATCTTTTTATGGCATTAGGATTAGGGACATGATAATCACTTGCTAACAATTGCATGAACCGGGTAGGTAGTAGTTCGTAATATTGACTCTGTGCTATGTGTGTTAGATATACTACCTAGTACCCTTTGTGTGTTGAATTCAAAACTTTCCTGGTTAGTCTTGCCTAGCTTGAAGGATAGACGGTTAGGAAAGGATCATAGGCCAATTTTTATTTTAGTCCACCTTTAGCTTAAATGACCTTCCATGCGTGAAATATATCCCTTGATCCCCGTGTTGAGCTTTTTAGCCTATTTTTCTTGTTTCACCTATTCATCTTTCCATTTATATTAAAGAAACCTATTTTGGCCCTGTTCCTCCTTGGATATGGTGCACCTCAACTCAAGCAAAATATTTAAGTTGAGGATGGCTATCATAGGGGTGTAGTGTAAAATGGGTATGAAGAAGGGTAAAATAAGAGAAAAAAAGTTAGTAAGGGCTGAGTGTAATAGAAAAAAAAGAAAAAGAAAAGAAAAATTATTGAAAGAAAAAAAGAATAAAAGACCACACCCAGCCTGCATGTGCAGAAAAGAATAAAAAGGGAGAAACAAGGGTGGAATCAAAAAAATAAAAATTGTCTAGTAAGTGAGACCCCAAAGTTAGTGTAGTGCCAAGGAGATTTAATAACTTGATATGTCCATATGTATCATACCAGATCCTAAGCCTACATTACAAGCCGAGAAAAATCCTATAGTGATCCTAACTTGACTATCTGAATGCTAAGGTAAAGAAAATAAGGGCAAGCCTATGGTATTTTACATGCACTGATTGGGACTTTTGTTTTGAGTGTGAGTGTATCTTGACTATCCCTGCATTGACATACATGATTTCATATGAGTGAGTGGGACAACCTTATTTTAAGGGCACTTGAGTCATACTGCTAGCTATTTGCTTGTTTCAGGTAGTCTAACTTGTATATATGAGTGGTTCTTTGTAGCTAATGTAATTGTCGTACCTTGATCCCATACATTGTTGTGATTCATATTCATACATAGTTGGTTTTGAAAAATAACATTATAGGGGGGTGTTGTGTTCTGAGGTTTTAGTGTTGACTGACTACCTTGAATAACTTAGATTCTCCTAGCTAAGAATTGTTTTTGTTTTTGTCGTGTTTTGTTGCCTGAGGACATGCAAACATTCTATGTTGAGGGTATTGATGTTCTATAGAAATATAGAACTTTCAATTCATAAAACGAGGAAAAGATGCAGGTTTCTGAGGTTATTTTGTTAGATATGATGCGTTTTGGGTATGTTTTACAGGAAATTATATTTTGGATGATAAGTTCATGAAAAGGGTGAAAAGGTTTTTTGGCTATTTTTGGAGCAATTATGGATGTTCAGGACACTTTTAGGCTTGATCATGATCAAAGCATATTCAAAAATCGAAGAAGAGCAAAAAAGATGACTCCCGACACCTACTAAGTCAACCTACAGACTGAGGTAGACGAAGCAAGTACGAGAAATTCAAAATTTTGAGAGTTAAACCTGTAGGAATTTTTCATATGGTAACTGTAGTTTGTACCAACACCTAGGGTTAGGACCGCATGTACTACCTGCCCCCAATGCCAATATGCGGGTACAAACCCCACACGACCACTGGCCCTATTCTCTTTTATTCCATTCAGGATTTGGTTTTAGGGTTTCCTCATGTACTATAAATACCATTTATGTGTTTTTAGTAGTAATTACGCAATTTTGATATTCACAAATAAATTTTGATTCCATGATCCGATTTTGATCTTGGGATTCTCTGTACTGACTTTGGTTAATTAATTTAGTTGCGATTATGGGTTTATTATTTCTTATCATTGTGATTTCATTTATGCTTTCAAATATGAATATTATTGATTTTGTCACAAGCATGCGCGGCTAAAACCCATAGTTGTTGTTGTAGAGGCCCCAGCGGAGTGACGAAGTAGGGGACGTGATTTCATTAGTCTGAACTGATACCCATGGATGCATTGCTTTATCTTTGCTATTATAGTTTTCCTAATGGGTGCACACGTTAGGATCCTACCTAGATATTGCTACTTACTTCAAAAGAGGAGTAGTGACTAGGAAAAAATAAATACAACAGTAATTTGGACTTTAACTGTTGATCCATGTTTCTAGGCTTAATCTTACTAAGATGGTTAGGTTTCATCTAATAACTAGAGACTCAAAAGGCAATAGTTTATTGGGATCAAGACAAGTTTTAGTAAGGCGACATCCTGAGACTCAAAAGGTAAAAAAGTGAAATCCTTCTGCTCATCCAAAAGACTGCAGAAGATACATAACTTATCGATTCTCCATGCAAAGTATTGAGCTGGTTCAACAAAGCACAATACACCTATGGAGTTGAGAGGCTAGGGGGAACACAATCCTAGTGTTTACCTACAACTGATTACGATCGAAATTAGTATAGTTACTTGCTTGAGATTACTACATCAAAACCCCCATTTACTTTTCGTGTTCTGCATGCGGACTACAACTGCTAAAATTCCACACTTCCGCGTGTTCCATTGGGATTTGACGCCAACCTCTTTTGGGTTACTATATTTTGACAGCGACCGTATCATTATCTGATAGGATATGTTGTTTGGATGTCAGCAGATTGCTAGCATAATAGATGGGATAAAGTATTTTATCGCGTCTTTGGCCTAGGACAACTCCTAGGGCAACACCATTAGCGTTACCACAATACCTCAAAAGGAAGATTACAATCCAAAGACACAATGATAGGATTAGAAATCAACCTCTCTTTTAGGAACTCAAAGGCCTTGCGACAAGCATCATCAAACACAAACTTCACCTCCTTCTATAATATTTGAACAATGGATTTACAGTCTTATAGAAGTCCTTAATGAATCGCCTATAGAACCCTACATGACCCATCAAACTCCAAATACCCTTTACAGAAATCGATAGAGGCTATTTTTTAATCACCTCAATTTTATCCCTGTCAACCCCTATACCCTTCTTTGAAATGTTGTGCTCAAGAACTATCCCCTCTTTAATCATGAAGTGACACTTCTCCCAATTTAGCACCAAGTTGCACCCCTCACATCTTTGAAGGGAATTATCCAAGTGATGCAAACAGTCATCAAAAGAGTCACCCAAAATTAAGAAATCATACATAAATACCTCTATAGTATCCTCTACCATATCAAAAAAGATAGACATTATACAACGCTAAATGGTGGTTGGAATATTACAAAGTATGAAAGGCATCCTCTTGAATGCGAACGTATTATATCTAAATATGAAAGTAGTCTTGTCTTAGTCTTTGGGGTAGTGAAAAACTGATTATATCCTGAAAAACCATCAAGAATACAATACCATTCTCCACCTACAAGACGGTCTAATATTTTGTCCATGAATGGCATAGAAAGGTGATCATTTTGCATCCAAGTATTTATCTTCCGATAATCCATACAAGCTCTATATCCCGTGACTGGTCCCATGGGAACTAACTCATTCTTCTTATTTGAGACCATAGTGATCCCACCTTTCTTAAAAACACACTGAACCAGGCTCACTCACTTCCAGTCGATAATAGGGTAAACCACACCTGCACGTAAACATTTGATGATCTCCTTCTTCACCACCTCTTGCATAGGTGGATTAAGATGATGCATCAATGCTAGGCACACTTTTGGGTTCAAGTCAAATCTTATAAGAGCAAATTTAAAGTAGAGTCTTGAAAATATCCATAATAGTCCACTGATAACGCCCAAACTACAACTCTCGTAAGAGTGTAAGCGGTCGCTGTCAAATATAGAACCCAACTAGGTTGGGTGTCGAATCCCACAGGGAATACTTGGTCACTAAGTGTTGCAACTATTAGTAGACTGTTGGTCGAAAATTCTACGGAAAGGGGGGATTGGTTTTAGGCATGAAATAATGTTAACAAAATAAAGAATGAAACGATTAATGTAGTAAGATTTAATCACAGAGAATAATAAGTTAGGGTTATGTCCACCTTATGAGTTCTACGTATCTATTAACTATAAGTAATGCGGAATTCAGACATGCATGCACTTATGGAGATTCGTATTCTAGTGGTAAATCCTAGTGTTTCTCAACCATCAAGGATTATCTCACTTTAACTCTCTCGAACCTAAAGTGCATAACTAACGGTACAAATTCTCCAAGAAAGTTAATCCGGTTAAGGCATTAACGTGTAAACAGGGGTTGGTATCCCTATTTTCTTGTCACACTCTCTTTTCCAAACATGTAACTTTTCTCTCGAACAAGTTAATAGTATAATGGCGTGTTCCTTATGTTTGCAACCATAAGAATTTAATTAAAAACGAAGAGAATAATGATATAAGTAGCATAGACATCACGAATTCACAAACTCATAGTAATAGATAGTATCTCACAAGGCTTCCATAACCCTAACAGAGAAGTTTAACTACTCATGAGTACGACGGAGATCAACGAAGACATCATCATCATACCAGAGTTAGAATAATCTTCGCGATGGGATAATGGTTTGCGTCAACAAGGGAGAAGAACGTCGTCCTATCCGTTGCTCAAGAAAGCCGTGTTTTTCTCTGTCTCAAACCTTACAGAACTTGTAACGTGAATAATGCTAAAAGTCAAATGAAGAAAAATCGAATGAATAAAAAAACAACGCTGAAAAATTCAGCAAATAAGGTTTTTATAATATCCTTGTCCTAGTCCTACTAGGTTACTGCTGCACCCCTAAGTATTAAGAAATACTGATTTTGCCCAGGACAGATTCTCCATACATCACATTCAGTCCACAAGCTTCCAAAAGCTGCCTTCCTTCTTACGTGAAGTTTTCCTTTGCTGCCCAAAGGTCCACAAAGTGCTGAAATCTTCATCTTTAATACCTGAAAAACATGCTAATCACATAGGTTAGCTCACTTACAGGAAAATGGACTAAAAGTGCAGGAATTATATATTTTATCCTCAAAACTTAGCTATAACATGGGCAAATTATGGTGTTTAGGCGTGTAAATACTCCCAACATCACCACCCCACACTTAAAGCTTTGTTCGTCCTCTAACAAAATATTACGTCCATGAAAACATCTACTTAGAATTTCACAGTAACAGCACAAAATGTTCAACAAGACATGCAAGGCAATTATTAACAAAGAGTAGTTTTCTTGATCACTACTACAAACAATTCAACCTCCAATATAAACTCGTGATGATGGTTAATTCGTGTCCACAAGTTAAGCCACAAAGAATCATATAACACTACCCAAAACTCATCAACCATGTGTGTCTCACACAAGATATCACCCATAATCACTCACAAGTTTTGCCTTTTTCGAAACATGGGTACAAGATTCTCCTTGCTCTCACTCTCACAAAGAATTCATATGTTGCAACTGATGACCATAGGCTTGCCCTTAGTGTAATGCTCCACTAATATCAGAATGCTAAGCTTAGGATCAAATAGGTCTTTTACAGGTTGTAATGTTGTCTAAGGGACAGGTAGGACTATTTTTTCCAGAAATAGTGACTATGTTCCCTAAGCGCTTTAATACATTACGTTATGTCATTAACACTCTCTTTTAAACAACCCTTCTACTTTCCTTTCATCTACCACCCCTTTTCACCTATTTTGTTATTCAATTATAAACAGAACTATCTTTTTATTTTTTATTTTTTTCTTTATTTTTATTTTTATTTTTATTTTTTTATAAAACACCTCTATGATAGCCACTCTTTTTCATAACAATTTCCAGTACCAATACACTCTGAGGCATCACTCTCACCCAATTTCCTCTTATTTTGTCACATTGCTTTACACTTTAAAGCGCTTAGGAATTTGGATCAAATTATGGTCTTGAAAAAAAATGGATTAGGCTACATATGAGGCTGTCAAAGAAAATAGATAAAGGCTCAAAGGGGGTTAACTAGGATAATGTACACAGGTAGGTAAAAAGAAGGTAAACAATCACAGGCTGCCAAAGAAATGCCTAAATAATCTCCTAAACTCACACTCTTTATTTCGCTTTACACACGCACCAGGAAAGTTCTAGCATCAGTCACAACACAGAATATACTATAACCTCACACACACAAGGCATATGGTCAACTTTATTGGGAGCAGTATAGACTCTTGACCCAACAGATGAAGGAATTAAACCACACACATATCACACAGTGAGTCACACTTAGATCCTAAATGTCTCAATAGTAATGATTTTAGCACAAACTCTTGTCATAATACCATGCCGCCTATCGGAACAATTTCATGCAAATCTAAACTAACTAATTACGACTAATTAACACAAACAAACATAAATAAATCAAACAAACATAAATAAATCAAACAAACATAAATAAATGTAGGCAAAGAAGTATAGCATACAAATACCAGCACCCCACACTTAGACAGGACACACTGCCCTCAGTGGAAAATAAATAAGGAAAACCTGATTAGTCGGACTCCTCCTCTATGTCTGGGGTCATACCCCCTACATCGAAATCATCATCAGAGTCGTCGTCATTAGATTTCTCCTCCACGTCTAAGTCTGGCATTCGGCAATCATCATCAGTCGACACGTCATCATTGAAAGGTTCCTCAAAATGTACCCCTACTCCGCACATAGCCTGCGCATGCTCATTCATTGGGTAGTCGTAATCCAACTGTTGGAGCTCTGCATTAGTCATAATTCGACACCCACTCATCATGGTAAACCACGTCATGCCATATAGATGGCAAAAGAAACTTCCATCCCGAGCATGTCTTTCCGCAGTGGTCAGGTTGACGTCATGCATAGTTTCAAGATCTTTAACCTTTGTCATATCAACCTTCTTTGGGTTGTACGGAAGCTTATGATCTGCGGGTTCCTCTTCAATGTGCTCCTTCCTCAATATCGCAATCAACAAATTGCCAAAGCTAAAATGGGACCACTTGTGCAGCCTAGCCTTACGCATTGATGATCGTATAACCGCACCAATGTTGATGGGAATATTAGTCATCAGAGCGTACACCAAGAACACTCTATCACGTGTGATCTTTTTGTACTGTGTCCCAGGAATGAGGCAAGAGTTGACTATCCCTAACCATATACGAGCTTCTCTAGTTAGGGAAGCATACGGGAAGGTATTGTGCCGCCTGGTATCCTTGTGATGATTCCAACGTGCCATTGATCTAGTTCCACACAATGTGTGTCTGATTTCCCTGTACGGAGGTCTGTGATAAATCTCCTTGAGCAGTGATGGATCTACAGATGGAAAACCCAGAAAAGTGTTGAAAAACTCCGCATTCAGTTGCAAGACTTGTCCCCGAATCTTCACTTCACTTCCGGTAGTCTTTGGGTACCAATTGGCATAGAACTCTCGCGTTAGATCAAGATTGCATTCTCCCATATCTCGGAAAATGAAATCAAGATTTAGCACCATGATTTTAGCCAAAATGTGAGGTTCTCTCTTCGCTAGACTTTCCTTTTGTATCAACTCCACGTGAACATATTTTTTAACTTTGTTGTTCTTGTACCACTCCTTTCCTTCCTCCTCGAGGACCCACTTTATCCTGAAAGTGCATCGAGGTATTTGCAGCGAGGAGGATTCATCTTGCTCTTTTCTTCCCCTTTTCTGACCTTTCTGTGAGGTGGACGCTTTTTCTTTTCCCTGTCGTCCTTTTGGTGCCATTCTACCTGAGATTAAAATAGATTCATGTTAGCTCATCTCAAAAGATTTAATCAACAAACAAACAGTAGTGGCACCACCCCACACTTAATTTGTAGGCACAAACTAATTAAGTGAGTGATGTCGATTACTCAGACTTCATCGACCTATATTTAGGCGATATGTTCCAACAACATGTTCAGCACAGTCATACTTTCATGTCATCTTAACTATCCTTTCCAACTCTATTTCATGCAATCTTGACTATACTTTCATGTTTGAATTTATGCACTTTCTGAACAAGACTACTACATAGAGATCATATCAAGTTATTGCAGAGAAATAATCACAACATCTCATGCTTGTATTCAATCATAATCTTTATCTCGATGAACGAGTCATTCAAACATTCAAGCTTTCAATTTTTGAAGATTATGAAATTAACTTCACCATGTCGATTCCGCAAAAGTGTGACAGTGTATCAAAATCAAATACAAGTCGAAACCAAGTCAAGAACACCCACACGTATTCTTTCACTCAACTAGATGTATCATATCAAATCAACCACATTCTAATCATCAACACCACTTAAAAATCTAAAATACCATTATAAGCGTAGTATTGTAATAACTACGGAATATAAAAGAAGAACTTACCTGGTGATGGATTCGGAAGATGATCTTGCAAGGTTAGATTAGCAAAAAGAAAAGTTTTGAGAGATTTGGGAAGCTTAGGCGGCGCCTAGGTTGAGCAAAAAATATGATTTTGTTCTAAGGTTAAAGTTCTATTTATAGACCAACGCTTGGGTCGGGTTTGACCCATGAAAAATTGGGTTAGGAGACAAAATTGCATAAGTAGGCGGCGCCTAATGCTTTGCCTATGCTTGACATAGGCGGCTCCTAATGCTTTGCCTATTTGGGCATAGGCGGCGCCTATGCTATGGCCTAGTTGGGCATAGGCGGCGCCTATGCTATAGCATTGTAGATTCAGAGAGCAAAGACAATGGCATAGGCGGAGCCTAATGCTTTGCCCAGTTGAGCATAGGCGGCGCCTATGCTATAGCATTGTAGATTTAGAGAGCAAAGGCAATGGCATAGTCCTTGCCTTGTCCGTTGCCTGGATTTACATAGGCCTTGCCTTGTTCGTTGTCTAGATTCGTATAGGCATTGCCTTGTCTATTACCTTTGCTCCTTCATTCCTAACTTACCACCTTTAACATGGCTTTCTTTCAAATCAAAATCTGAGACCAATCTCCTCCTTTATACGTCTTGCACCTACACTTACTCAGAAACAAGAAAAATGATTAGAACGATGGGTTGCCTCCCACCAAGCTCCTTAGTTTTGGTCGTGGCTCTACTCTTCTTTTTGTATTTTTATTTAATAAAAACAAACTCCTAGGAAAACAAACGATTAAAAACGATGGGTTGCCTCCCATGTAGTGCTTGATTTATTGTCGCGGTACGACATAGTTACCTCGATTACTTAGACTTCATTGAGATAGATGGTAGCTATGCATTTTATCGAATCAAGAGGACCGATATATGGCTTCACTCGTTGTCCATTCACCTTAAAGACACCACCATTATTATCTTCTAACTCTACCACTCCAGACGAGTAGACTTGGCTAATTCTAAACGGACCAGACCATTTAGACTTCAACTTTCCTGGAAATAGCTTCAATCTGGAGTTGAAAAGAAGTACCATATCACCCTTCTGAAAGTTTCGTTGGATAATCTGACGATCATGATACTTTTTCATCCATTCCTTGTAGAGGTCTGATCTTTCATACGCATGTAGACGGAATTCATCCATCTCACTCAGCTGCTCCAATCTCAGATTAATAGCATCATCCCAATTCAAATTAAGCCACTTCAACGCCCACAATGCTTTATGTTCGAGCTCAATTGGCAAGTGACTTGCCTTCCCATAAACTAGTTGGTACGGGGACATGCCAATTGGTGTCTTGAATGCAGTCCTATAAGCCCATAAGGCATCGTCTAGCTTTCGAGACCAATCTTTCCTACTAGCATTTACAGTCTTAGCAAGGATCAGCTTGATCTCCCGATTAGAAACCTCTACCTGCCTACTAGTTTGTGGATGGTAAGGTGTGGCTACCTTATGTTGCTTGACCCCATATTTCACCAACACGGCTCTAAACATCTTGTTCCAAAAGTGTGATCCTCCATCGCTTATGATGGTATGTGGTACCCCAAAACGAGAGAAGATATTTCTCTTCAAGAATGCTACAACACGCTTACCTTCATTATCAGTCAGCGCTACTTCTTTGAGCCATTTGGATACATAATCCACAGCAACTAGGATATATTTCATCCCAAACGAACTCACAAATGGGCCCATGAAATCAATACCCCACACATCAAATAGCTCTACTTCAAGAACCTTAGACATGGGCATCTCATGATGCTTTGAAATCGCGCCTTGCCTCTGACACTGATCACATCTTCTCACAAAATCATAGGCATCCTTGAATAATGAAGGCCAATAATAGCCGCTTTACAATACCTTCCTAGTTGTCCGATCACCTGCATGGTGACCCCCAACTTGGGAAGCATGACTTGCTTCCAATATGCTAGGCACCTCCACATAAGATATGCATCGCCTAATAACACCATCCACACATCGTCGAAAAAGATATGGTTCATCCCAGAAGTAGTGTTTCACATCATGCCTGAACTTCCTCTTTTGATGAAAAGAGAGATTCTCAGGCATCAACTTACTTACCATGTAGTTCGCAAAGTCTGCGTACCACGGTAACTCTTCCACCATCGTGGCTAGGATCTCTTCATCGGGAAATGCATCATCAATCTCAAGATTGGGCTACGCTATGTGCTCATTCTCAAGTCTAGATAGATGATCAGCTACTTGGTTTTTGTAACCTTTTCTATCTTTTACCTCGAAATCAAATTCTTGCAGCAATAACACCCACCGAATTAGCCTTGGCTTAGCATCCTTCTTTGCCATTAAATATCTCAGAGCAGCATGATTTGTATGAACCACCACTTTGGTTCCCAACAAGTACACACGGAACTTCTCAAAAGCATAAACAACCGCTAGAAGCTCTTGTTCCGTGACGGTATAGTTCTTCTGGGATCCATTTAAGGCCTTGATTGCATAGTAGATTGGATGGAATAACCTTTCTCTTCTCTGAACAAGTACAACACCCAAAGCTACCCCGTTTGCATCACATATAACTTCAAATGGTAGAGACCAATCAGGCGCTACAATGATAGTAGCTTCAACTAGCTTCCCTTTGATGCATTCAAATGCCTTCAAGCAATCTTCATCGAAGTCGAACTTTGCATCCTTCTCCAAAAGTTTGCATAATGGACTAGCAATCTTGGAGAAGTCTTTAATAAACCTTCGATAAAAACCTACATGACCGAGGAAACTACAGACTCCCTTTACAGAAATTGGAGGTGGTAGTTTCTCGATAACTTCAATCTTGGCCCGATCAACCTCAATTCCTCTTTCGGAGACTTTATGCCCAAGAACAATGCCTTCCTTAACCATAAAATGGCACTTCTCCCAGTTTAGCACCAAGTTGAATTCAACATATCTCTGCAATGCCATACTCCGGTTCGCCAAGCACGATTCAAATGACTCACCCACAACTGAAAAATCGTCCATGAACACCTCCAAGGTGTCTTCAAACATATCAGAAAAAATGGACATCATACAACGCTGAAAAGTGGCGGGTGCGTTACATAGCCCAAATGGCATACGTTTGAAGGCAAACGTACCATATGGGCATGTAAACGTTGTCTTCTCTTGATCTTCGGGAGCAATACAAATCTGATTATAGCCGAAATAACCATCTAGGAAAGAAAACCATCCTTTTCCTGCCAATCGATCAAGCATTTGTCCATGAATGGCATTGGGAAGTGATCCTTAAGTGTCCACGAATTCAGCTTTCGGTAGTCCATGCATACTCTCCACCCTGTGTCAGGTCTGAGTGGAATTAGTTCATTTTTTTCATTTGCAACTACCGTCATGCCCCCTTTCTTGGGCACACACTGTACCGGACTCACCCATTTACTGTCAGAGATTGGATACACTACCCCTGTATCTAACCACTTAATAATTTCTTTCTTCACCACCTCTTGCATTGGTGGATTCAAACGTCTTTGATGCTCAATAGTGGGTATGCAATTTTCTTCAAGCTGAATCTTGTGCATACATATCCCAGGCGGGATACCAATAATATCAGCGATAGTCCAACCGATAGCTCTCTTGTATCTCCTCAGAACAGAGATGAGAGCTGCAACTTGCTGCTCACCCAAATCAGCTGCAACAATAACCGGAAGTGTGTTTCCACTTCCCAAGAATGCATACTTTAGATGACTGGGAAGCTCCTTCAATTCTAGCATTGGTGGCTCTTCAATGGATGGTTTCGCTGGTGGTGTAGGTCGATTTTTGAGATCAAGGTCCAGCTTCTTAGGAGCATGAGAATACGACCCTTTTCCTGTTAGAGAACAAATAGTTTCTTCATAATCTTCAACATCCTCACGCTCAAAATTCATTAGCACAGCGGCCAATGGCTCAACAATAAGCTGCTTCTCTATAGATAATTCTTTCTCATCTTCATAGTATACATCAGCTACAGAGAACATATTCATATCTTTGGGCTGCTTCATTGATTTGCATACATCAAAACAGACCACTTTGTCATTCATCTGAAATAAAAGCTCATTGGCTCTTCAATCAATAAGCACACTTCCTGTTGCAAGGAAAGGACGCCCCAAGATTATGGGAACTTCAGAGTCCACCTCACAATCCAAAATGACAAAGTCTGCAGGAAAAATGAAGGAATAAACCTTCACCAATACATCATATAAGATACCAATAGGTCATTTTACCGACCTATCTGCCATCACGAGCTGCATATTAGTTGGTGTAGGATCACTCAACCCCAACTTCCTGTAGATGGATAGCGGCACCAAATTGATGCTAGCCCCCAAATCGCATAATGCCTTGGCGAAATCCAAAGATCCAACAGTGCAAGGAATAGTGAAAGCACCAGGATCTACCTTTTTCTGAACTAACGATCTTGTAGCGATTGCACTGCAATGATGAATATTATCTGCCAACTCATAACTTGCTGCCCGCTTCTTTGTCAAAAGGTCCTTCATGAATTTCGCGTACCCAGGCATCTGTTCCAGCGCCTCTACCAAAGGAACATTAATAGTCAACTACTTCAACATAGTCATAAATTTACTGAACCTGGTATCATCAGATTTCTTCTTTAGTCTCTGAGGAAAAGGTGGTAGTGGAAGAGGAATAGTTTTCTCCACCGCTTCCTTTTTATCTTGCTTCCGATTATCAATATTTTTAGGCTGCAGATGTCTAGGGGTGACGTCATGAACACTCTTTTCAGCTTCTTCGGCATCTTCACATTCTGCATCCATAACATTATCTGCTATATCATCAACCACCTGCTTGCCCTTGGATAGATTCTCCAACACCTTACCACTCCTGGTAGTAATAGCCATACAAGATCCGTCGTTCCTTGGATTTTGCACAGTGTCACTAGGTAAAGTGCCAGCCTTTCTTTGATTGAATGCCGCCGAAAGTTGACTCAGTTGTTGTTCCAGCTGTTTTATTGAAGTGGAATGCGAGTCAACCAATTGATTTATTGATGACAAATCATTCTTTACCTCATTTACTCCCGTATTGGTTGCCTCCGCTCCCTTCAACAGCTTAGCCATCATATCTTCCATGGACATCTTCCCAGAGCCAGACGCCACGGCCTCACGGTTTCCAGGAGGAACATACAAACCACTCCTATCAGTCTTATTCTTCCAACTACCTTGATCACGGTCCTTGTTTCCAGATTTATCATAATAGTTCTGACCTTGGTTTCCTTGGGCATTGCCTCAGAAACCCCCCTGATTATTCAAGTAGTTCGCATCCTCCTCAGAATCGGATTCATCTCTTCCCTGTGATATAACAGCTTTGACTTTTTCAGTCTTTCCTGATAATAAATGCTTGGTAATAAGATCTATCTGCATTTTCATGTGCGCCATATCTTGATTATGTTCCTCCTCTCTTCGCCTTTGTTCTGCAGTCATGCCAATAGATACAGTAGAGCTTGCTACCTCAGAATCCCTAGTATGCCAAGCTCTACTCTGCTTTGTCATACAATCTAGCATATCACTTGCCTGAATAAAAGTAAGGTCCATGAATGACCCTCCTGCAGCATTATCAACCACTGGCTTAGTCACCGAATTCAAAGACCTGTATAATATCTCCATCAAGTGGACATTGGTCATATGATGATTTGGGCACCGCATAAGCTTCTTCTTGAACCTCTCCAACATTTCGTGGAGAGCTTCAGTTGGAAGATGTCGAAAATTGTTGATCTCATCTCTCAACTATTCTCTCTTGGATGGTGGAAAGAATCTTTTCAGGAAAGTGTCTTTCAATTGCCTCCAATTAGTAATAGAATCAGGAGTTAGCCCGTTTAACCATAGAGTTTCCTCCCCAGATAGAGACAATGGAAATAAGCGCAGCCGAATTGCATTCCGTCCAACGCCTGGATTGTCGAATGACTTACATGTAGAGATAAAACTGATCAGATGCATATTTGGATCATCGCCTTCAAGTCCACCAAATAACCCCTTGAGGTGCAATAGTTGAATCATGGTGCTAGTGATATTGAACTTCGCTCCAGGTGTAAAGGGTGGAGGAATAATAGCCCCTGTGGCACCAGCCCCGTCCAAATCGTCATCATCATCGTCAAAAGGAATCTGCACAGCTCGGCGTTTAGGTCTCAATCTAGCTTGACGATCTCTTTTGTTCATAGGTGCCGTCACCTCATCAACATGCCTCAGGTTTAGTAACTCATCATCACCCAAATCCTCATTCTCAGGATTTGTTGCTCACCCTGGGTTATCAATATTCTGTTGATGCACTTGAGCAGTGGCCAATGCAGCTAATCTAGCCTGCTCCTATTGGGCAGCCCTTCTATCAATGTCTCGTTGTGCATCCATTCTGCCAATAAGTTGAGGTTCAGGATTTATAGGTAATAATGGTTGACCAGAACTTTGAGTATTTGGCATGCACTGGACAAAACCTGAATGCAACAAAAACAACAGACAAAAAGTAAAATCCGAGAATCTTTGACCAAAGGGCCTAGTAACTATCACAAACTTAGTAGACAACCGTAATCCCCGGCAACGGCGCCAAAATTTGATAACGCCCAAACTACAGCACTCGTAAGAGTGTAAGCGGTCGCTGTCAAATATAGAACCCAACTGGGTTGGGTGTCGAATCCCACGGGGAATACTTGGTCACTAAGTGTTGCAATTATTAGTAGACTGTTGATTGAAAATTCTACGGAAAGGGGGGATTGGTTTTAGGCGTGAAATAATGTTAACAAAATAAAGAATGAAACGATTAATGTAGTAAGATTTAATCACAGAGAATAATAAGTTAGGGTTATGTCCACCTTATGAGTTCTACGTATCTATTAACTATAAGTAATGCGGAATTCAGACATGCATGCACTTATAGAGATTCGTATTCTAGTGGTAAATCCTAGTGTTTCTCAACCATCAAGGATTATCTCACTTTAACTCTCTCGAACCTAAAGTCCATAACTAACGGTACAAATTCTCCAAGAAAGTTAATCCGGTTAAGGCATTAACGTGTAAACAGGGGTTGGTATCCCTATTTTCTTGTCACACTCTCTTTTCCAAACATGTAACTTTTCTCTCGAACAAGTTAATAGTATAATGGCGTGTTCCTTATGTTTGCAACCATAAGAATTTAATTAAAAACGAAGAGAATAATGATATAAGTAGCATACACATCACGAATTCACAAACTCATAGTAATAGATAGTATCTCACAAGGCTTCCATAACCCTAACAGAGAAGTTTAGCTACTCATGAGTACGACGGAGATCAACGAAGACATCATCATCATACCAGAGTTAGAATAATCTTCGCAATGGGATAATGTTTTGCGTCAACAAGGGAGAAGAACGTCGTCCTATCCGTTGCTCAAGAAAGCTGTGTTTTTCTCTGTCTCAAACCTTACAGAACTTGTAACGTGAATAATGCTAAAAGTCAAATGAAGAAAAATCGAATGAATAAAAAAACAACGCTGAAAAATTCAGCAAATAAGGTTTTTATAATATCCTTGTCCTAGTCCTACTAGGTTACTGCTGCACCCCTAAGTATTAAGAAATACTGATTTTGCCCGGGACAGATTCTCCATACATCACATTCAGTCCACAAGCTTCCAAAAGCTGCCTTCCTTCTTACGTGAAGTTTTCCTTTGCTGCCCAAAGGTCCACAAACTGCTGAAATCTTCATCGTTAATACCTGAAAAACATGCTAATCACATAGGTTAGCTCACTTACAGGAAAATAGACTAAAAGTGCAGGAATTATATATTTTATCCTCAAAACTTAGCTATAACATGGGCAAATTATGGTGTTTAGGCGTGTAAATACGCCCAACATCACCCACCCAGTGGCCCATTTTTACCTCTGCAATATTGGGAGTAAGGCCTCAACCTGGGTATCCAACAAATCTACAGAAATAATAACCGTCAAGGTATTTTTGGCCCCCAAGAATGCATAACGCAAGTGAGAATGGAGGACCTTTAATTCTAATATTGCTCCTCAATAGATGGTGGAGCTGGTGGAGTCTCTCTATTCTTCAAATTAAGATCCAATTTCTTTGGCACATAAGAATAAGAACCACTGCCAATAAAAGCACTCACTATCTCATCATACTCATTATACCGTCACTATCAATGTTCATGATCACCGCTGCCAAAGCCTCTATACCAAGTCTCTCCTAAATGAGTAAAATCAATGCATCTTTCTCTATAGTGTCAATCACAGACACCACCCGCATATCTTTTGGTTATCATACCAATCGACACACATTAAAAGTAACTTGTTCATCAATAAGTCTTAATTATATTTGTCCTATCTCCATATCAACAAATGTCCTATCGCGGCTAAAGGGCTCTTCAAAATAATAAGGATGTCAAAATTCACTTCATAGTTGAGAATAAAAAATCAATTGGGAATATAAAAAAAGCTACCTTCGCCAAATAAGAGAGTTTAGTCTATGAAGGGTTTGGGTTATCAGCCCTACACAGGCCACAGAGAAAGAAAGAATGGATGAAAGCGAAAAGCTTATCTAAAAGGGGAAGTAAAGTATGTGGCACAAATTTGATAATATTTTATAGTTGAGTGCTAAAATCCACGATGCGGAGTAAAATCATAAAGTAATCCAAAAACTCAAATATAGTCTATCAAGAAGGTGGTAACATAACATACCAATTGGCTTTTACACAGTGCGATCAGCCATTAATAGTCTCATAGATGTAGTCTTAGGTGACCCCAACCCCAACTGCTTGTACACAACTAGTGGCATCAAATTAATAATATCTCCCCAAGTGACATAAAGATCATGTTAAATTCAGGGATCTAATAGTGAAAGGAATAATGAAAGGGTGACTCTTTCTTCTCAACCAAAGATCATGAAGCAATAGCACTATAGTGATGCATATTATCAGTGGGCTCAAGACTCACCGTCCTCTTCTTATGAACTTTGAATAGCCAAGCATTTGTTCCAATGCTTCTAAATGAGGGATATTCACCAATAATTCCTTCATCATCAACAAGAATTTTTGGTATATCCTCTCTTTTTTTTTCTTTTCTACTTTTGAGGAAAAGGTGAGGGAGCTTATGGATTTGGCTTTAAGACTGGATCGGCCTCCTTACCCTTTTCTTTATCAATATCAGCTTATTTCTCTACACTATTTGATTTCTGTGACATCTCACTATTAATCACCAACTTCTCAGTTTCAGCTTTCGTTGCATCATCAACAACAATCGTATCATCCCTTACCTCATCAACTACTGCATAGGTGGATCAATAGTAGCCTTATCACTCCGAATGGTAATGGCTAGGCAGTGACTATTATTCTTTAAATTTTGAATGGTATTGCTCAAAAGATTGTTTGGTTGATGTTGATTCAATGTAGCCGATATCTGGTCAAACTGCTGCTCAAGATGCTTAATCGCGATAGCATGCGATACAAATTTCTAGTTCAATCTTGAAATGTCTGTGTTAATATCCATAAGGCAACTCTTTTGGCTCTTTGAAACCTTAACTAGATTTGCAAGCAATGCTTCCATTCTCTAATCAGCATCATGGTTCCCTGATAGAATATACACACTACTCTTCTTCTTATAATTATCCTTTGTCCTTTAGTCACCATCCCTCTCTCTGCTCTTATCCCTATACCTATCCCTATAAATGTTTTGAAATTGATTCTGTCTCCTTGACTTCTAATCATACTAATTAGACCCTTGGACCTTGGCTTAAAAACCCACTATCTCTCTATCTAAGTACTTTTCTTTATCCTCACAGTCAGACTTGTAATGTCTAACATATTTACCTCATGTCCTATTCCATTCACCTTTCTACTCTGATAGTTGCAAACTACCTTGTAAGTAACCCAATCTCCATCCTCAGTTATGCTAGCCCTTGCGCCACTATTTTATCTAGGGCTCTCTGCTCACTAGAAATGCCAATAGCATAAGTGTCGACTCCCTTAAACGCCTCCCGAGTATGTTATCCTCCATTAGTTTTGGTGATCCGATCCAAAATTTTTGTAGCCTGCTCCCAATAAAGACTCATGAAATCCCCAATAGTAATAGTATCAACAACAGCTTTGGTGTTTGCATTCAAGGCTGTATAGAGTATCTCAAGAACACTCCTCCCTAAAATTTATGATAAGGCATATGCATCAACTTCTCTTGAATATCAACAAGTATCATACAGTGACTATAAATACAATTTTTTGAAATTATAAATCTCATCCTTCAATTACATCATTCTATAAGGTGGGAAGAATGTATCCAAGAATTGTGTCCGCAACTCATTCCAAGTGGTAATGGACCTATGAGGTAGTTCCCTAACTATAATGTCATTTTACCTGTAAGAGAAAATGGGAACAACTTGAGTCTCAAAGATTCCTGACTCACCTTAGGTAGATTATACAAAGTGGAAATTTTAATGAAAATTCATAATGTGTATGTTTCCATCATCAATCAACAAATCAGCAAACATACCCTTCAAATTAAGCAACTCGATCGTTGTACTTGTAATGTCAAATTTTGTTCCTTGGGGAAACTCTGGATGAATGGTAGATCTTTGCTCAATTGTTTCAACATACCTAAAATCTTCTTTTGGATCATTATATACTGGCAAGTAATGATAAGCAGGTGGTTGACTCTATCTCTTCTAAGTCTATCCCAGTCGAGTGTTACTTGGTGATCTTCTACCTCCTATCTAGCCCTTTTCTCAGCATGTCGGGCTAGTACTAACCTTGGATTCTCTTTTTCTAACAACCAGTTAGTAGTTTCCTCAGTATTTTCATGAACACTTGCTGGAGGTAGTCGATTCAATGCATTAGCTCATCCTGAAGCCCCTCGTGTCGGGCTCCATCTCATACTCTTTAATCTTACAATTTTGTCGTAAAGTCCATTAATCTTAGGATCACTAGGAATAAGGGGATTGCCTGACTCCAAATATTGGGCATACACTAGCGTATGCCTTAGAAACAACAAAAAGCAAAAAATAGAAAACCAATAACCTCAGTCAATCAACCTATAACCATATTCCCCGGTAACGTTGCCAAAATTTAATATCACCTAAATTACACCTTTTAAAAATTATAACGTGATCTCTTGTAAAATATAGAACCCAACAAAGATTATGGTCGAACCCACAAGGAATAGAACGAATATCTATCAAGAACTTACTGATGTAGTTAGAAAGTTCAGAAAGTAAATAAGGGGTTTGTAAGAACAGTAGTAGTAACAATGCTTGGAGTATTTAGGTTGTTATCAATAGTAACAATGCTTGGACTATTTAGGTTGTTATCAATATGAGATGATCACTTGGATTGTGTTCCCCTGACTTCCTAACTTCATAGATGTATCGTGCTCATTAAACTATCTAGGTGCCTTGTATGCAAAATCTAACAGGATGTGTATCACCAACCATCTCTCGGCATTGGTTTTGGTAAATTTCACTTATCTCCTCTCGATATCAAAATGTCGCATTACTAACCCTTGTCTTGGATAACAAATTAACTATCTCCTTTCAATCTCAAGTTAATTAGATGAAGGGTAGTAGCTTCAAATTACTGTTGTGGTCTTTTTCTCCTAATCCAAACCTCTCTCTAGAGTTAGTATCAAATATAGGCAGGTTCCTAATATTTGAAGTCTTCAAAAAAGTAATCACTACAAAGAAGACCACAATACATGCAAGAACACTAATCAAGAAAGACTTTGCACTTTCTCTACTTTATTATTCCATCAGGGCTCCCACAACCCTAGTTATGGGGTTTAGCTGCTCATAATTGCAAGAACACATATAATTCATAATTGAAAGCACACGAATGATATCACAAAAACTTGTGAATGAAAACCAAAATCTCAAATTAATATCAAACCCTAAAAGTCAAGAACAAGAATTCTAAGATAAAAAGTATATCTCATAACTCAATATAATGTTGAAAATATATAAAGTGCGTAAACTAGTGACAAAACATCAATTGGGTATTTATAGTTACATCTAAAAACCTAGAAAAACTATCCAAAACTAAGTAGGAAAATAAGGTCGGCTCCTATCTACACCCCACTTATGGGCCGTTGGTAGTACTTACGAACCCTAGGTGGGTTCATAGGAATCAAAGCATCCTGCTGCTTTTAGATTACCTACCTAGGAGGGGTACATATGGGACCATAGATACCACCTACGCCCCATAGGTGATCTTTTTCTGAAATAGAGCGAATCAATAGCTTTCAGAAACTCAGCACTTCAACGTACGGACCCAACCTATGGGCCCATAGGTGGGTCTCGTAGGTAGCCTTCTCCTTTTTTTAATCTATTTTTGCTCCTTCTCTTATTCGAACCCTCTTTGTCTGTAAAACAAACATAAAATACATCACCTCTAACAAAAAGACCAAAGTAGTTGCATAATTTTCTCATTTTAAGCATCAAAAGTTCCATGAAACCATGGCACATCAAGTTGATCCACTAAAAATCCATACTGGCAAGCATGAGAATAAGCTCATAAGATGCAATTTGGGCACACAAATGGTGATAACCAAAGTCTGCAATCTATGCCGATGATACAGTTGGTCCGAATGACCCTCGAAATTGATGGTCAAGGGTCCGATGCACACACACTTACCATGTAACAATACTCTCCAAGATGTCCCATCAATGGAGAATGAAGTCATCTTGAATACAACTCGGGCATACTACTCCCACCAAGTATATCACCTAAAATTCTGACAAAGTTGAGAACTTAGGTCAAAAGCAGAAGAACCATCACTAGGTACAATAGGCTACCACCTAAACACCTATCAACAACAATACATATAAACTAAAAAGGACCGAATAGGTAGAGAAGGAGTAGGCTTATCCAGCCTATAAACGAAACTACAATTGAGACAAATCTAAAAACAAAGGCTGCACTCAAGCTCTACATCTTCCAGCTAAAATCTCAATACTAAGGACGAACTATATAATCTCCACGATCCAACCCAAACTTGTAGATAAGTAAGCATCCATATCCAAATCCATCATCACCTCCAAATTGCCATTCCAAGGAGTCAAGTCTGAAAATAAGTTAATGAGTTAAGCTAAAGGCAAATACCCAGATCGATCTTGCTACCCCAATCAGACATATCCTTACTAGATTATGTCGAATCTAAAACCAAAATGTAGCTGAAGAATAAAAATTACAATGGAGGATAAATCACCAGCTGAAAGCACAAGCAATCAACTCTATATATGTTGGAGGACATGTCCACCAAAGCATACTCAAGAACTCATCAATGTTGCAAACTATACTAGAGATGAAAAAAATAATAGAAACTTAGAGAAATGCTACCTTAGCCAAAAACTAGTCAATCCAATATTCCATCTTGGAAATGAATACCCAATTAAATAATGGAAGAAGTAGTCATAGGAAAAATCACCTATCTCCACCCCTTGTAACTATAATGGAGCAAGAACTACATCATAGTAAGGATGGAGTATCCAACTCCACTCCAATACTATGAGAAAACCATTACTAGGAGACAAACTCAATAAATAAGAAGCCAAGTCCAAGACCTCTGGACATCAACATCAAGACCACTATTGTCGATAAACTAGCAACATTAGGAGAATGAACCACAAACTAGTCAAACTCAAAAAAAAAAAGATAAACAACTCCATTGCCAATTCTAGGACCATAATAGAAATATGGAAAGTTAAGTTACCTTCATTCCTATGACCCACACAAAAACCGACCTATCCTCGCCAGTAGAAAAAAAAATGACAAACCTCACCTCACTACAAGAGAGAAATCATCCAACTAAGCTAGCCCCAATCTAATGAATAAGAACCACAAGATAATAATAACATCCAAATAGATACTGCTAGTCTAGTCATCTACCAAGCAAGGACTGATAAATATCAAACAATGACAATAATAACAACAGTAATATCAACATCAGTATAAAAGATTGGTAGTACACAAAAATGAAAATCAACAATAACTACCACCCAAGGGCCACAAGAAGACCAATATGCAATAGTAAATGGGAATCAAACCTAAATCCCACACCCATGGGAAAAATATCAACACTAGTCCACTCATCCATTGCTAAGAAAAATAGTCTTTGGTGGTAGTCATATAATTATGAACTCCATATCAAGGAACATAACAATCGATGTAAACCTAACAAGGCATACAATCCTGGATAGGTATGAGAACCCTAATACACATAAATAAATCAATAAAGGTAGGAAAGAAAAGTGCACCTATAATAGTGGAATCCAAGGTCACATGACTGTCGTGCTTGAGGGAGAACGAATCTGAGTGATTCTAACTAAAGATGCCACAACACTATGAGATTGATCTTGATGAGCTAAATGACCAATAATTCCAGGTAGAGGACACTCTCAAGACCAGTGACCAATATCTTTACAGTCGTAGAAAACTACTAAAGCTCTAACCTGGCAAAAAACATAAGTTGAACCCAACTGGCTGACCAACTGATGCTGAGGGCATTCCCTACTAAAATGACCATACTCTTTGCAATCATAACGCATCTCAGGAGAACTAGGCTAGTGAGTAACACATGCTAACTCTACCTGAGCAACCAACTCAGATCAGGGGAACTCTCTAGATCAATGGACAATATCACCACAACTAAGACTAGCTCCTAAAATACCCCAAGGTTTTGAACCCTCTGATCAGGATTGGCTACCATGGCCTAAAGATCTATACCCAATATAATACAAGGTCTGAAGAGAACTCTGCCTGCTGTGATTTCCATAATTAATTTGAGAGCCACCTATAGTCTGAAACTCTATCCACGTAGAACCAATAGGCTACAAGCAAAGTTGACCTCTACCAAGAAGATTCTCACTCCTAGATGGAATACTAATAGCAATGTATTGATGACATAGCCTTTAACTACCATCTCCATAAGTCTTAATTCATTCTCTCTTGATAGCTTGCACATGGTTAACAACATAAAAGAAAGAAGACCCAACTGTTATTAAGATCTTCAATGCAAAGTAGAGTGGTAATGTTAATCCTATATTAAATCAATGCACCATATCATGTTCAGATGGATATAGAGTAGGAATATGCCTAGCCCACTTAAGAAACCCAATCTCATAATCTAAATCTTTAAGGAACCCTACTGAACACCAATAAACTCAACTTTGGACTGAAGACTGCTCCAATAACCAGATGTCATCCCTAACTATAAGGTACCCATAAAAAGACTTAATATTCTCAATACCAAATCTCAAAAGGCTAAAGCAATCATAAACCCAACTGATGTTATTCCTTTTGATGGAATATTTTACATCTTTTTCAAGAGATAATTGTATTCTTTCAAGAAACTACTATTGTATTTAATTTGGGACTTTAGTGTTTTTGGGTTAAGGAGTTAGCTGGAAGAGAAACATGGAAAATAGCAGAAAAAGGGCACTGACGGTCAAACTGGAAGACCGTCAGCCATGCGACGAACCACCTGGGTGGCCGTCAGAGCTAAACAAAATGCTCCCAAGTAGAGAACTCATACAACGGTCTAAGTGGTGGACAATCAACCTTTTAATGGACCACCAACTTGGCCGTCAGTCTTAAACAGAACTCAGGATTCCAGAAAATCCATCGATGGCCTCTACAATGGACCGTCAGTCAAGCGATGCTCCACTAACATGACCATCAGCCCTCAATAGAACCTGACATCCTAGGATATTCAGCGATAGACCGTTAGGCTTCCAACGGTCCATCAGTTACACCATCAACTTGGATGAGGCTTTTATGAGTTCGCATTTTAAATCCTCTACACCTGGGGAACATAAAAATACCCAGTTTAGGTTTTATTTAGGTATTTCTTTTTATGATATTTCTAACTTTGAAACTAATTGTAACATAGTTTTCTCTTAATATCAAGCTAGAACTATGGATCTAAACATCTTATGCATATTTTTCTTCTGAAAAATCAAGCAAAAATCTTGTGATTTTTATAAGTATTTTCTGAATTTATTTATGAGAAATACAATGACTTTTTCTTTTTCTTCTAAGAAAATGTATGGCTAAGCTCTCATAACTAGGGTTATAGGAGCCTTGATGTGAAAAACTGATTGGGGTTGTGAAAATATTTGATTTACATGATTGACTAAAGTTGTATAAACCCTTCTTTGCAAGAATGACCTTTTTTGGTTGGAAACTTGAAGGGTGAGCCCAAGAACATCACTTGTTCAAATAGAGAAGTGTTTGTTGAGAAAAGAAGAGGTTTACATAGGATTAAAGGCTTTAACCTTTGGGTTAAGGGTTGATTCCTTAACAAAATCAGCCCACATGAGAGAATAATTGGAAAAATTAACGTATTCTTTAAGTTCGAGAGAATTGAAGGCTAATCTACTCATTTAGGTTGAGAAACAAATGGGTAAATTATAGGATTCAATAATTCTTGCAATTGAAGTGATTAATTGGGAATTCAAAATATTTCACAACCTTAGCTGCTTGAATATCTTGGTAATCGTAACTCTAGTTTGTCTATTCTTATTGAATTACTAATTGCAATAAGAATCACTGTTTGGAACACTTACTGTTACAAATAATGATATCACATTTACAAACCAAAACCCCCGTTTAATTTAGAACCTTTGATCAACAGTCTAGTAACAACCACAGTACTTAGCGAACACAGTATTCCCTGTGGAATTCAAACCCAACCTAGTTAGGTTATATATTTGATAACGACCGATTACTCTCTCATAAGAGAGGTGTAAGTTGGGTGTATCACCTACAGAAGCCTGGGTTGGCCCTAAATCCATTGGCTAACACTAAAGATCCCCAATATTAATCTCTGGCTCACTAGCCTGGCATTGTGAAACTCAAGGAATGCATACTGAAGTTGCATCTGCATCTATCGATAACCTCGTATCACCTATCTGGATAGAATAAAGTCAAAGAATGTACTTGAGTCTCATAGAAATATAGGCACATGAAAAGCAATCAAGAATAGAATTTCTTAAGAATGATCTGTAGCCTCTAGAAGATCGGTTACGGATGTCTCCATAATGATCCACAGGACTCTACTAGACACTTTGCTCTTATGCCAACATACTGGTAAACCTAGACTCTGATACTAAGTTGTCACAACTCAATTTATTAGGTCATTATGGCACCTAATATTACCCGCCAGTAGATAAGCCAATCCTTAGTTTGAAACTACTGGTAAAAAGGCTAAACTACATAAAATAGTCCCAAAACCTGGTGGAATTAATACTAGAGCTTTTAATATAATGAGACTACAACATGAAATACTAAATAAATATACTGATACAAGTTGACCATGAATTGGAATGGAAATTGAAGGAAAAGTTAATAGGAAATGACTAAGGAGAGTTAGGCTAGCTTACCTTAGCTTCTATGATTTCCTAATTTTTCCTCTCTTTGAGATCTTAATTTGGTGTGAAAATAGTGGAGAATCGAGTGAAGAAAAGGGGATTTAATGCCACCAAGTGCCTCTTAAGTGGTGAAGTTGTTGCTTAAGCGACAACTTCTTAAGCGGATCCACAATCGCTAAGCGGTCTAGCACCGTAGATCGGGTATCACTTAAGTAACTCCCAGGCCGCTTAAGCGGACACACCATCACTTAAGCTGCCCTGGACCAAATGGTTAAGGTTGCTTAAGAGACACTAGGTTACAAATATGGAGACCGCTTAAGGGGTTGCATCAGCAACCTGATGCACTATATTTTTGGAGTCTAAACGGACTCCAATCGAGTGTTCGAGATTTATTTGGAACCCCATATGCATAAATGAAATATGCTACCATACTAAATTTAAAATCCTAGACTCAATAAAACCGTAAAAAATTTTATCCAAGATCATTTTGACTAAGTGTGTGGCCCACACCTATAGTTTTATTTTTCAAATAATTTGTCCAATAACCCAAGATGAGTCTAGAAACCTTGGGACCTAAACCAAGGGTCCCCCTAGCCTAAAATCAACATTCTTGAGCTGATGGCATTATTGGAATTCTCATCGAAGGTAATATAACAAGAGTTTTGATTCAAGACCAAATTCAAGACCAGCGAAATCTCCAAAATAGGGAAATAAGCCTAAAATCTAATTAAACTATTCGATAATTGAACCAATAGTTTTGGCAAAGCATAAATGACCTATAACCACTATGGAAAGGATCAAAATCTTGGAAATATATGCAAATCAAGGAAATGACCTAGAGGTTCATTATAAAATATCTTATAGCCTCTCAAAGATAGATACAGACGTCTATATACCAATTTGTAAGACTCAACTAGATGCTCTATTCTTATGCTGATGAGATCAATGAACCTATCTTTGATACCAATTTGTCAAGACCCAAAATTCAAGTATCATGATGGCACTTATTGCAGTAAGTCTTGACAAGTAAGCCAATCAAACAAACTGATATGAAATAAGAAAAATAATAGCAAAACCCAAAGTAAGACTTCTAGAATAAAGTTGAATCATATATACACAATAATAGTAGAAAATACATAGCAATGATACCATAAATTGCCCAAAAAAATTGGTGTCGCAGTGTAAGAACCAACTAAGTACATCTCAAAGTCAAAATATACAACAAACAATCCAAAAAGGAACATAATCTATCTCTAAATATGAAACAAGACATAAACTAACTAAGAAAGGGTAGGAGAATGACTTTGGAGGCATAGAGAAATCGTTACCTCAAAAATACTCCAAGCACCACCTAAGGTCAACGATCGTGTAGCACACTCGTACCTAAATCTACAGTAAAAGGGCACAGTAGGAATGAGTACAGTCCACTTGTACTCAGTAGGTAGCATAGGTCAACTGAGGAAAGTAGAAAATAAAATATATCAATACAAACTATGGACACGTCACATGAAATCAGAAAATATCCTAACGGTAGCCCACACCATCTTCACTAATAGTTCTAAATATAAGCATATTTACCAAGTACAAGGATTAAAAAGGACCAAGGGATAGATAGACATCAAATGAAACACAAAACTACAACACAGAAAGTGTAAAATATATAAAATGCAATAATAATGATAATGATAATGATGGTGATGATGATGTGATGCACAAGGTTGTCGCACAACCTTTTCATATACCTATCAAGATGTGCTCTCGAGGTAGGAGCTATAGGGGATTCTTCAATCCATATACAATCCAATAACCAATGCCAATGCCAATCAAATATCCATAACTCTTCTCCATCCATGACCTCTGATACAGAGGTTTTAAAGGTGTAATATTTTTGTTAGAAAAACTAGTATTTCCACAGTGGCACCAATGCCTAAGAATGTATGTATGAGATGAGGATGTAATACTCATAACCAAATCAAAATGAGAATTTCGAATCCAACCAATACACAAGTACGTGAGCAATAATCCACTCAATCAGTCAACCATCCATGATCTAATATAATCCATAAACCATAAATGAAATGTGCAAGTAAGATTTCATTGATACCATAAATCCCAATTTAGGCATTTTAACTAGGAAGAATACAACCAACCATATATATACACACAAGGCCGACAATATCATATAAGACCCCACACGGTCACACATAGCAAATAATGTCTCAAACCACCAAATAACAACAACATAGAGCCCTACACGGGCATATAATACTATTATCACATTTTCCATGATACAACCGCATACCCATACTATGCTTTTACATCAATGTTGACTATCCATCCTAGTCGAAATAAAGTTAAGCCATAATCTACATAAAAAGAAGAAACCTAGTCCAAAAGCCTCCAATCACAAAACCTTCCCATCTTGAATAGACTCAAAATCAACAAAAACATATAAATACATAATTTACGCATCAAAAAGAATCTAACAATACTTATATTGCCCATATATTAGTCAGGATCAAAATAGACCCCCGAAATGGGTTGTTGAAAAAGAAGGATAAATCTAGAATTTTAGTTTATAATTATATTCCCTGTGATTAAATAAAGCCATAGAATAAAATTCAAGTAAAAACGAGTTTAACTTGGGGATTAGATTGAATAAATATTGGTTTAGCCTTTCAGGCCAAAATTCTCAAATTTCTCTTTTGAAATTAAGTTTTAACAAGCTTTGAATGACAAGAATCGAAGAAAAATAATTGAAATAGGGATTTGGATTTTACCCAAGCTTGAAAATGAAAGAAATTGCCCAAAAACTCTAAAACCCAAAGATCAAGGTCTAAGAAATGGTGGAAAATTGAGAAACGGGTATATAAACTACCCAAGCATTACTTAAGTGGAGAATCTTAAGTCGCCAAGTTCCGCTTAAGTGACACCCGCCAAGGTTAGGCCCCTTTGCTTAAGCAGACCCCCAGCCTCTTCAGTGGAAGGGCCTTGCTTAAGCAGTACCTAAGCTGGCAAGTGACCAAATGACTGCTTAAGCAACCCTTCGCTTAAGAGACCCAAAGGGTGCTTAAGATAAGGCACCATATAGGTGTACCAACTGATGATTAGTAAAAAATTCAAGTCTCCGTAGACCCCTGGGGATTTATCCAGAATTCCAAAAGCGCAAATGAATTATGCTACCCGATCAAATTCAATGCTCAGGACTTAATAGTTATAAGATTTTTGCAAAAATATCATTTCACAAAATTGATCCCCGAGACCTAGTTTTACAACATTCCAAAACAAGAATCAAAATGAGATACCAAAGCTGTAAAATCACACCAACCATGTTACCAACCCGAAATCAATATTGTAGATCTATTGGCATAGTCCATTTTCCATCTGACGCACATAATAATAAATTTTAAGCAAAGTCAACTAATGCCTTTTTAACCACCAAAGATAATAATCACATCGAAATGCATTGAGAATTCTGCCAATTATCCCCACACCTTGAAAACATCATAAAGCAACCACGAGGAGGGTTAAAATAGTCAAATCACATTGAAATAAAATTCCACAAAAATCAAGTCATTACACAAATGGGTAACTCTTTTGTTATGGCCCTAAAGACCACATACATAGCATACATCTAACCAAATTGACATTCCCTACATATCTTTTTCCACGTGTTATGAGGTCGACACTTTGAAGTTTTGTATGCCACTCTAGCATGTAACTATGAGTTTAGTGCATTGAAACGATGATCATCACTAGCTTGCAATTTATTATCATATAAGGATGTTGAGGATGGTGAAATGGTTATTAAAAGTGAAGGTCATAGTGGCCTATTATTAAAGAATGACATGTTGTCACCTCCTTGATATATTCCATTATTTTTAGTTTTTCTATCACTGTTACTCTACTTTCTATCCTTGCCAGATTTTGCCTTAAAATTATATTCTTTAGTTTGTTGTGAAAATAAATCAACCTAGAGATATTTATAACTTTATTAAAAAGTGTTGCATAATACTCATCAACCATATAGGTTCTAAGTTTGAGCATAAATTGATGCATTTGCTTTGCATCACAGAACTAACTCTAAAGCAAATATGAGGTTGTAATTTCTCACACTCATTTACTGGAATTTTTGTGATCTTTTTACATTTATATCTTTCCTACAGCTCCACCAAGTCATTTGTGACTTAATGGGACTAACAGTTTGGTAAACAAATAATTTATTTAGATTCTAGAGTCAGGCAAGGGGGATCCCTAGTTTGGGTCCCAGGGCTTGCAAAGTCATTTTGGATTATTAGGTGGATTTTGATTAAAATGGCCCTTTGGGTTTGGGGCCCACTTTTAGTTGAAACAACCTCGAATGGAAATTTTGATGGCATCGTTGATTCCAAAATATCAAATTTTGTAGGGTAACATAGTTCAACTGTATTCATGAGATTACACGCAAACCCTGAGGGTCCGATCTAAAACTTGGCACTTAGCCAAGTTTACTGGTGCAACATTTTCTGGTGTAGGCAAAACAATGGTCATCGCAGAGGTTATTGGTCATTGTTTTCATGATCCGAATTTGTGTTTTCAAAGAGTCAGTTGTCAACTGATCCGGGCTTTCTCCTTCGCAAAGGCTTAGTCAGGTCAAATGTCTCATTTGTAATGGGATTCCCACAATCGCGATGAAGGGACCCATGGAATCATTAAATGATGTGGAACCAAACTTTTTCCTCATATATTTCAATCCTCAACTTTATAAAACCCTAGAACAGATAATAAATTATAAAGTTCTGTCATTGGGTGTCAAGGGTGAGTTGGAGAGTCCATTGTAGTCATTTTTAATTTTCTAGTTTAATTATATGGTCAGCCTTAAATCCCTTGAGTAGTGATGGGATTGACTTAGGTCTTATTTGAATATTCCTTGAACTTTGAGGGAAACGATGATAGGTTCAACTTCATAAATTTGCAAGTGGGCTCTACGTGGGATTTTTAGCTTGATTTTTTATCCAAAGCATTCCTATCAAATATGGGTGTTGTTGTTCTCGTATTAATGCATATTTTACTATTTTGATAGTGTGACAATGTTTGGACTCTTCTTGATAGTGAAAAGCTCTAGAGTAGTGGACTTTCTATAGCTTTTGGAGATGTCCAGCTAGGCTAGGCTTACTTTCATTACAGATAGAGCTTTATTATGATATTAGTGTAGTATTATGATATATTTGAGTGGGTATTTCTGAATTTGTTTATAGTGTAGTATTTATTGTATAAAGTTAACCGGTTTGGGACTCTTTTTGGTAGAATATAGCCCCATTTTCCCTCATAATGGTTATGAGGATACTTTAGGGATAGTTTTGGAATTTATAATACTTTGAGATGGGATTTTAAGGCCTTATCTTATTTTTGGGTCGATGTTTGTCTTAGTTTGGATTTTTGGGACTAGTAGTGGGTCCCATCGACACTCCCTTTAGGTAAAAAAGCCTAATAGCTCCTTGTAGGTCTAACAGGCCCTTATACATACCCTTAGACTAAAATATGAGTTTTAGGATGAATTAGATAATTCCATGAACTTTGGTTAGCCTTACTACTCTGAATAAAGTAACTTTTTGGCCTTTAGGGCCACGTATTAAGATTATGGATTAATAGCTCTTCCTTCATTACCTTGATTGTATAACTTGGATGTTTGAACACCAATTTAATGTTAAGGAAAGTTACAATCTGGTAACATTTGGACACTAAGATTATTTTTCAAGTTTTGATTTGAGTCCGGCAATTAATAACTCCTTTTTTGTTTATTATATTGAGTTTACTTATGGCATATTTACTGCATGGCATTTAATTTATAGTTTAGGTTCAAGTATGGCATTCATGATTTATTTGCGCTACATTATTACGATGATACTATTTTAATTCCACTTCAAGTCTAGCATTAATGGTCCGAAAAGAGTTTAGGTATGTTATCACTCATGTCACACTTTAAGTTAATTATTGTTGATATTTATTCCTTGCTTGCATCCATCAGGCTTATGGATCGATTAGGTTGTTTCTCTCTTGTTTGTTCCTTCTAGGCTAATAGGGGCCCAGCTAGGTTTAGTTAGATTGTATATCCTTTCAATTCACTTATTCCACATATTTATTGCTTTATTTGGTTTGAGGTATTATTCTAACTTTAATCCACCCATCTGTAATGACCCGGGTCATCGTTTCGTATGAAAATGCCTCAAAAATAATTTATGCTAAATAATACACATAAAATAAATCCAAAAAAAATAAATCAAGATGGAAAAAAGAGGCCCAAAAAATAGTTGGACTAAATTGTCGATAATCGCTATAGTAGTCGAGTTATCGCTGCAGTGGTAGATAGCAATAGCCAAACCAAGGAATTTTTAAAACCCTCTTTCTCTTTATTTCCCTAGGTCAACCACTTTCTCCAAAACCACTTTGAAAAAATTCTATCCCTCCAACCATGAGATTTCAAAGGGCAGGGTTCATGAGAGTAGTTTCAAGGCTTACTAGAAGGGAAAGTTTCACCTAAGAGGTAAGTTATAATTTACTATTTAGAAACTCGACTTAGGATAGATGAATCTTACATTAAAAGTGATGTAGGGAGTATCATGCATTAGGCCGTTAGATACAAAGTTGGAAGGATAAAATATTTACAATTTAGTTAGGCTCAAAAATATTGTATTATTATATATTATATTAGTTATTAATTATGATAAGGAACGGATAGAAATAGTGAGTGAGAGTATGTAGTTTAATATCTTCCAGAATCTTTCAGACTGGTGGAAAATTAGATGATATAGTGAAGGAAAGTAGGAGGAAATTAAGGTAAATCATTTAAAATATAAATTTCATAAAGGTTTAAATTGCACTAAGGAAATTGGCTAAAAGGTAAGACAAGGTTAGTAATTAGCATAGCCGAACCTTGTGACTGATAAGGGGACATAAAAGAGTAATAATATGAAATAACAAACAAAATACCTATCAAAAGTAGTTAGAGAAGATTAAAGGATAAAGTGGAAATATGAAGTTAGGTTGTGGCTATAAGAGAAGTGTGTAATAATGTGAACTTGGGATAAGGCAGCCCTATAGGGGTTTACAGTAGTTGATGGATGTGATTAAATGCTTTATAGATTAAGGTCACTGATTAAATGAGTTAGAAAATTGATGTAACATCTAGACTGGCTTGGTCTTGTTGGTTTATGAACTGAACATTTGAGATTGGTTTTTTACATGATTTATGGCTTATTGATTTCATACACACATTCATATGCATTGTAATAAGACTGTAAGATAATGGTTGAGTACCATGCCAGTACAATTATAATTTACTATGATATGGGTCGAGTACCATATTGGTATGATTTGATTTGTTGTGATACGGGTTGGGTACCACATTGGTAGGTTTTGATTTGTTGTGATATGGTTCGAGTACCACTAATATGATATGATGTTGATGATGGTGATGAGGTTGTCGAGAAAGGATAAGGAGAGATGATGCACATATCTTGCATACATGCATTCATTCATATATATATATATATATATATATATATATATATATATATATACACACACACACATGTTTATGTTATGGTAAGTTATGAATAAGGAATATGAAAGTGTGTTGGTCCCTTGTGCAGACCGGGTTGAAGATAGAAATCTATGATTCCCTGAGAGAATCAATTATTATAGAAAATGATTTAGTAGAATTTTAATTTTATAGTGGTATGATACAGCGATGCCAAAGATAGTGAGTATTGAGAGAATTTGGGGGTGGATGTAGATTAAAATTTCATGGTAAAATAAGAATGAGTTGGCATGGGGAGAAAGGGTATAGGCTAGAATGATTAGTCAAAGGAAAAAATATATGAAATTATTAAATGACAGATAGGTCACCAAGATGATAAAGTGGGGTGTGATGTATGTTATAATTGGGAGTTTAAAACCAAAACTTTACTTGTATTATGATCTCTCTGTATTTATTATTGATGTTATTTATTTCTAATCCTAGTCTATCAATGATGCTTACCAATCCATATGGTTGTACTAATTCTACACTTACTATACCTCCACTCTAGGGTATAATTATGGTAAAGGTTAATGGGAGTTTATGTAGAAGCGATGTTGATCACTTTATAGTAGCTCCTACTATTTCTAATTTGCAAGGATGTTGTGTCGTGGGGATGTTCCTACCCCTTGTCTAGTTCTTTTGTACTGGTTTAGGCTAGGTTTTGGGGTGTCACTTGTAGTTATTTTTCATATTTATTTATGTATCAGATATATTAAAACAAGTATGAAAAGAATATATCAAACAATCATATTTGAACAGTTGATTAGTTATACATATGGAAGTGAAACACCCTGGGTTTTGGATTCTTAGAAAATTTCCTAAATTTCTAGTTTTTGGACATCATATGTATAGGAGGTACTAGTCGTATGATAGGGTATGGTTGTATAGCCTTAGTCGTATGCTATCTAATATTAGTTGGTAGGTTGGATTGGTGTCTGGTGTGGGTATGAAGAGTGGGAATAAGTCGTATGGTGGGTAACAGTTCATATGGTTTGGTTTTTCCTTCACTTAATCTGAAACTTAGTAATGTAACTTGGATCTGAGTACGAGTGTCTCACCATGAGCCATAAGATAGGGTATAAGTCATACCATTGACTCGTATGGTGGATAGTGTCCAAATCCTCTTTTGATTTCTATTCTGTGGTGGATACGGGTCAAAGGTACCATTCGTAGGATCAAATACGACTTGGCTTGGATGGTCATATAATGGAAAATATTGGGGTCCAAGGGGAGGCCTAGGGTATGAGTGGTGGGTACTACTCGTATGGTAGGTTATTACTGGCATGGGGTGGTTGTACCATCCTATGGGGATTTTATACAATTTAAGTTGGGGGCAATCTGGACATTTCCCCACTTAACCTCTAAAGGCCCCATGACTTATAACTCTTTTGGGACATAATTTACCCTAATATTCTAATTTCAAACACTTAGAAACTCTCTAAATTATCTCTTAGGATCTTGGGTAAAGAAAGGCTAGGGTTTCATCTAGAGGATCAATTTGGGGTGTGTATGGGTGATTTCTCTCCATCATCTTCATAATCTAAGGCAAGATACTTCTACTTCATTGTTAGTTCCAACTAAAGGCATTTTTATGAATTATTTTTATGGCATAATTATTGTATGGTTTTGGGTCTTCAAATATATGTTGGAGCTTTGGTTAGAAATGCTTGGTTATGGTTTTCCCATGTTTTAATTATGGATTTACATGCTTTAATGGTGGTTTAGACATTTGGGTGCATGTGAATGGTCAATTAGTACTTGGTTTTGGCTTTGGAAACACTATGCCCCCAATATGTTTGATAAAATGCCTATGAGAATGCTTTTACTACATTGTTGGACTTTTAATGGAACTATTGCATGATATAACTTGGTAATGGAACCCTAAATGGTATAAAGGGTTTAAATAGATTGGAATGGTTAAATGGTAAGGTGTTGGTGGTTATGATTGGTCTAATTGAAAGCCTTGCGAAGTACAAGGGAATCCCCCTAGCCAATAATAATAATGATCACTTGTGGGGTACATGTCCAAGTCAAATTGATAATGTAATCTATGGTTACATGGGAATCCCTTATCTTTAAAAGGCAGGCTAAGGACATTGCTTGCAAGCTATAGTCGGTATGATGATACCACTACTTATAACCCTGGTTAATAACAAATGGAATGGTGGTCTTAGTTGTGTGGTAATGGTTTAGACAATAATGGCAGGGTGTGATAGCTAACTGTAAAGTTGTGAGTCAAATGAACGGACACTAAAAAGTCATGTTTTCTAGCATGAGGATTTTGTCATGATGACCATATAGGGTACATAGGAATCCCCTAAGTTATAATTGTGTATATGTGTCATGGAAAAAGAAGGGTATTTAGGAATACCCTACTCCTATGGTATCTTCAGTTCATGCGGCTACAAGCATCGGGGCCCATTCAAAGAGTTACACTGGACCCATATAGCCCGTGGGTGGTTCTAGGATGGTTAAGCTACACATACCCAGGTTAATGGTTTAAAATGCATACTAAACCCGATTCCTTCTTCTGAGCATGGTTATATATATATATGTGTGTGTGTGTGTGTGTGTGTGTTTATATGTGTGTATATATAAGTATGGTTGTAAATGCATATAGTTGGTTTACTTGGTTTTAAAGGTTGGCATTATTTTATCCTTCTCTTGAGTACTTGCTAGCGTTTACCCGCTAACCCATCTTCAGGAGGTTGTATCCCCACGTGATACAGGAACCGACCATTCTACTTTTCCTGCTTATTGATCGAATTTCGGATCAGCTATTGGATTGAAGTTGTGAGCTTTCATATTTCAGAAGGTTCCATTTCATATCATGGATTTCTTTACGTACTTTGGTCATTTTATAGATAGTAGTTTTTTACATAGTTGGGGGCATGTCCCAACCGAATATTGTTTTTATTTTGGATAGAGGATTTGTGGAACTACTATGGGTTAGAATTAGCGGTGTTGGTATTGGTGTCAGCCTTAGTATAAGCATTAGTATTGAGGATGATACTGTTTGACTGAATTTATAATTGTTCCATTATTTTATATTATGTTATAGACAAGAACTTGGTTATTATATCAGTTTGGTCATGGTTGTTGGTTGGTATTGGATGGTTGGACTTTCTTGGGTTGGTAATGGTTATAAACCTATCCCAGAGTCTAGAATTGTAATAAATGCTATCTTATTATACGTTTGAACTTCATTCAACTCAGGGTATGTATATTTGGAGGTTGGGTTGGGTAACAGAGGTAGTCCCCGATCCTGGTTGGACTTAGGTTGCCCACTACGACAAGGCCCAGGTTCTGGTCGTGTTAAGTTGGCATCAGAGATTTAGGTTCATGGTCAATTAGGATTCCACAAAGTTGTCTTAAGTAGAGTCTCTTTTAAGGGTGTGTAGCGTACCATACTCATAAGGAATAGGCTACAAGGTATTTAGGAAATGATTCCCTTCTTTGTGTTCTATTTTCAAGCTTTGGGTTTGAGACCTGGAATCTTATCTAATTTTGTTTGTTCTCTTTTTAGATCATGCCTTGATGATCTGAAGTTCACGAAAACTCTTCTGTCCCAACTGGGGACGATGTTGATGGGACACAATCTACTCAGGAGATCCATCCTTAGTTTAGGGATTTGGACCCTGATATTTCTGGAGTTCCACTGGATCCTTCTAGTCCTCCACAGGCTCCTCAAGCTAATGTGAGGAATACAGAGTTTTGCCAGGAGATTCATGTGATTGCTCAGTTGGTAGCTTCTCAGGCTGAATATGGTGTATCTGGTACTGCATCATCGGAGGTAACAAGGGTTGGCTAGTTCATGAAGATGAGTCCTCCAACCTTTACTAGTGTTAGGGTTGAAGAGGATCCTCAAGGTTTTCTGGATGATATGGAAATGATTTTCAGGATTATACATGCCATGAATGTGGAAGGATTGGAGTTTGCAGCTATCAACTCAAAGATGTTACGTACCAATGGTATAAGGAATGGAAAAGGGCAGGGGGTGATGTTGAGGATCTTCCTTATGGGAGACTTTTTACAATGCATTTCTAGACCACTTCTTAAGCAAAAGTAAAGGAGTTTGTTAATCTAAAATAGGGAAAGATGTTAGTCATGGAGTATTCCTTAAAATTCCACCAGTTGTCTAGGTTTGCTCCGAAATTGGCATCTGATATGAGGGACAGGATGAGAAAATTTTCTTTAAGACTGTCTTTGGATTTGATCCTTAAAAGCAAGACTATATTACTGATCAATTACATAGATATTTCTAGGTTGGTTGTTCATATGCAACAGGTGGAGGAGGAATAGAAAAAGCAAGTTGAGATAGGTAAAAGGCAAGGTAAGAGGTTTAGGTTCTCTAACCAAGGTGGTGGTCAACATCAAAGTAGTCAGGATGGTTGAAAGTTTCTAAAGAAGAAGTGGGGGAGTTCTAGTTCCTTCTCCACAGCTAGTGCTCCTTACCTGAAGTTGTTGGGTGACAGGCGTCAGCAAAGTGGCAAAAACTTCAAGGTAGAGGGTGCCCAATCTTAGGCAAGTGAGGCATAGTCGGCTTCATTATGTCTTTCTTGTAGGTTTTGTGGTCGATTGCATCTAGGCTTTTGTGATAAGGAAAAGGATAGGTGTTTCAAGTATGTCCAGCTAGTCTCAGTTGGTAAGGTTGCTTCAGGAGAGAATAATGTTTTGGCTGCTTCGTCATCTGTTCCTGCACCAAAGGGTGCTGCTTCTACATCTATTTCTTCTTCTAGTACTGGCATAAGCCGAAATCGATTATATGCACTCACTACCCGACAGAAGTCTGAGGCATCACCTGATGTCGTGACTGGTACGTTACAAATATTTTCTTAGGGTGTTTATTGCTTACTAGATCCAGGGTCCACTCTCTCTTATGTGACCCTATTTGTTTATGTGTTTTTTGGTTTTTATCCCGAGATTATTTCGGATCCTTTTTCTATTTCTACTAGATAGGTGACTTTATGGTTACTAAAAGAGTCTATAGGGGGGTGTGGTATTTGTTGGTAGTAAAAAGACTTTGGTGGATTTTATGAAATAGATATAGTGGATTTTGATGTCATTTTGGGGATGGATTGGCTACATTCATGCTATGCATCCTTAGATTGTTGGACTCGTAGGGTTGTCTTTAAGTTCCCTAGTGAACAAGTTATTGAATATGAGGGTGGTTCCTTAGCTCCCATAGGGAAGTTTCTATCATATCTTAGGGCTCGGAGGTTAATTTCTAAAGGGTGTCTCTATCATTTGGTCCGGATTAAAGTATCTAACTCGAAAGGTCCTTCTTTGCATTTAGTTCCAGTGGTGAATGAGTTTCCTAAGGTCTTTTTGAATGATCTTCCTGGTGTTCCTCTGGATAGGGAGATTGTTTGGGATAGATTTGGTTCCGGAAACTCATTCGATATCTATTCCTCCTAATAGAATGGCTCTGGCTAAGTTCAGGGAACTCAGGGAGCAACTTAAGGATCTCTTGGATAAGGGTTTCATTTGTCCTAGTGTATCCCCGTGGGGTGCATCGGTATTATTTATTCATAAGAAGGATGATTCTCTTTCGATGTGTATTGACTATTGGCAGTTGAATAAGGTGACAGTTAATAACAAGTATCCTCTTCCAAGGATAGATGACTTGTTTGATCAAATTTAAGGTGCCAAAACTTTTCTAAAATAGATCTTCGGTCTGGGTATCATCAGCTTAAGATTAGAGAGGTGGATATCCCTAAGACAACTTTTTGTACTCAAGCACTTTGAGTTCTTGGTTATGTTATTTCGTTTGATCAATGCCCCAGCAGTATTCATGGATTCGATGAATAGGGTATTCCATCAGTTTTTGGATCTATTTGACATTGTGTTCATTGATGACATCCTGGTATATTCTAAGAGTGAGGTGGATCATGCCAATTACCTCTGTATGGTGTTACGGGCCTTAAAAGAGCAACATTTGAATGCCAAAGTCTCTAAATGTAAGTTTTAGTTGAACGTTATTACTTTTCTAGGTCATATTGTTTCTAATGGTGGGATCATGGTGGATCCACAAAAGGTAGCGGTGGTTAAGAAGTGGCCTAGACCCACAACTTCAACCAACATTTGGAGTTTTTTAGGTTTGGCAGGATATTATAGGAGGTTTATAGAAAGTTTCTCGATGATAGCTGCCCCATTGACTAAGCTGACTTAGAAAAAGGTAAAGTTTTTCTGGTCGGATGCTTGTGAAAATATTTTCAAGATGCTTAAAGATAAGCTAACTTCAGTTCTAGTTTTGACTTTTCCTAAAGGCAATGATTGGTTTGTGGTTTGCAATGATTCATCCCGGGTAGGACTTAGTTGTATTTTGATGCAGCATGGTAAGGTAATTGCCTATGCTTCTAGGCAATTGAAAGTGCATGAGAGGAATTATCCTACTCATGATTTGGAGCTCTTAGCGGTGGTGTTTGTATTGAAAATCTGGAGGCATTACTTGTATAGACTGCATGTGGACATCTTTTCTAATCATTAGAATCTACAGTACGTGTGTAACACCCCAAAAAATGGGTCTCGGAGCGTCACACGGTGCTTAAGGCTACAAGTAGCCCCAAGCTAACCCTTTGCGCCATTTTCATTCAGTTCAACATAAATCAACGGGGTTTCCATAAATAACCCTCAAATATCAATAGAGTAATCATCATCCAAGAATAAAAGAATTTCAGAAAGATAACAAAATACGACTTATTAGTCAACTCCCAACATTTATACTAGTCTGACAAGCCTCTAAGAAAATCAATAAAACCAGCGAGCCATTGAGATATGCCCCAACTGACTCATACTCAGTTATCAAATGTAAACAATTCCGTGAAACCAACATCAGACATAACATCCTCAGAACATGAGGACTCACCACAACAGAGGATGTAGAACAGCGTGCCCGAAGAATCACTGTCGAACCTGGAACTGAGCACCCGAACCTACATTCTGAGAAAATGCAGCCCACATCCGAAGATGTGGGTCAGTACCATGGAAAGGAACCGAGTATATGGGGGTGTATGCCGTTGTATAAACATCATCATCATAAATATTTATAAGAAATATGCAGGATGTATGAAAGACTCACATAGCTCGAAGAAAATCATCATAATCATAAGAGGATGACATAAGTACAATAACACATGTGAGTCATCATATAATTTGTCAATCACTTTCAGTTCATCAAGAATATTAATTCTCATAATGTAATACCATTTAAATCTTTTGAAAGAATAACTTTCATAACTCCACTTTCAAATCACTTTACCATTCACCATAGACACAAAGAAACACACACACACTGGGAGATCCTATAATCTACATAAACTATGTGAGCTACATGGATTCTAGCGTACAACCCACGTTGGGGAGAGCCATCCTATCCTTGCCATCGGAGTAGGACTATCGATATCAAATCCACACAAACTAGTGATCACTATATAAATCAGCCTCAGGCTAACTCCTATGGGGGAACGTAGTTCTAGGGAAGTAAGGTCTCTTTATACCTCCCACTCGATGCTAAAGATTTCTCTCGGACTTAGCTCAGATCATTTCAAAGACAATCCACAACAAAATAATTTCAGTAATATATAATATACATTGGGAGACATCATGCTTCCCATCTATCAAAATCAGCCACATTGTGGATTTCTTTAACACTCGAGTTCAAAACAACTCCATTAAGACCAAAAGGTCAAATCATTCAAAATATCTCAAATATTCAACATCAACGTGCTTATAACACACACTTTCTTAAAAAAAACACAATTTTTAATGGGAATTCATGGCCCAAATATCAAAATCATGATAAATATCGTTCAAGATTCATGCTTTATATCTCAACACATGTAAATTCATCTTTCAAAATCATAAACATCAAGATTTCATAATAATCATCATAAGATATGGGTTCATGCTTCAAATTCATAAAAATCAAATAAAAATCATGCCTTTGTAAAGAAAATTACTTTTGGGCACAATAACGAAAGAGAGTTCTTGTTGAAAAACCCCACATACCTTGAATGATAAACTTTAGATCAATACTCATTTTTGAGATATTAATCGTGCCTTTGAATGTTGGTTATTATAGTTCTTGAACTAGGAACTTGGAATCTTGAATAAATTTGCAGAATTAATGGTGAACTTTTGAGGTTCTTGAAGTTGGATGTAGGAGCTTAGGATTTTCTTTTTGAGGGAATTTGATGAAATATAACATATAATACTTCTTATAGGCTTTAATATAGGGTTTGGATGGATTTTGGGTGAGGGGGAATGACCAAAACACCCCTAAAAATCAAATAATTCTCAAATCTATCCTTTGGTGGACTGTTTTGATAGTCTCAAGTAGATCAATCATAACGTTTTACTCCGATATCCAAATTGGATGAAACTAATTTCATTAGAAAGAGTACTCTCATATATTTCCGTTTATATATAGTATCTCACCCATATCATTGTGTACGAGGAGTTATGATCATTTGAATTTGACCCAAAAATTTGCTTTTGGTAGGCTAAAGTAGATTGACCATAACTTTTTGCTCCGATAGACAAATTGGATGAAACCAATTTCATTGGAAAGAGGACTCGCAGAGCTTTCCGTTTATATATAGTAGATCACCCAGATCATTATGTACAAGGAGTTATGATCATTTAAAGTTGGAGCAAAAATACGCCAGGCCTCAGTACTTTTTCCTACACGTTTTACCGTTCACTACTATTCACGGTTCGATCGAAATGTTCATAACTCATTGCTCGGGTGTCCGTTTTGGATGATCCACATATCGTTGGAAAGCTTATTAGATACTCTATGCAATGACGGGTCATAATTTAAGACATTCCATACGAAAAATTTATAATTCATTCTAGAAGATAGAATCCAACACATTTACCACAAAATTTCAACGAAAAATTTCCCAAGGTATTACAACGTGTTCACTTAAAAAAAGTTTAATCTCAAGCAGAGAAGATGGCTTGATATTCTCCAAAACTATGACATGAGTCTTCACTATCATACAGGCAAGGGTAATGTTGTTGCTGGGGCTCTTAGAAGGTTATCCATAGGGAGTTTGGCTCATATAGATAAGGAGAAGCGGGATTTGGTGAAGGATATCCACCGCTTGGATAATCTTGAAGTTCGCCTTTTGGACTCAGAGAATGGTGGTGTGTTGGTACGGGAAATAGTTCGGTTGTCTCTTAGTGTGGAGATCAAGGAGAAGCAAATGCTATATCCTACCTTGATGAAAAACACGGATGATACAGGTGGGAAAAAGGTAATGGTATTTGATATCAGTGGTGATAGTACCTTGCGGTACCGAGAGAGGTTATGTGTTCCTGACGTAGATGGTTTGCGAGAAAAGGTATTGTCTGAGGCACATGAATCGTGCTACGTTGTTTATCCCAGTTTGATGAAAATGTATCATGATCTCAAGGAGATATATTGGTAGAATGGGATGAAGAAGGATGTGGCTAATTTTGTGGCCAAGTGCTTAGTGTGTCAACAAGTGAAATTTGAGCACATGAGGCCTGGAGGCTTGTACCAAGAGATTGAATTAACGAAATGGAAATGAGAGGTGCTCAATATGGATTTCGTTACCAATCTTCCTTAGTCTCAAAACTAATTTGATTCAGTTTGGGTCATCATGGATAAGATGACAAAGTCAGCTCACTTTTTACTAGTGAGGACTAACTTTTTGGCTGAGGATTATTCGAGGTTGTGTCTTTATGATATTGTGAAGCTGCATGGGGTACCTATATCGATTATTTCTGATCATGGTATGCAATTTTCATCTCACTTTTGGCGATCATTTTAGAAGAGCTTGGGTACTAAAGTTAGTCTGAGTACTGCTTTTCACCCGCAGATGGATGGGCAAGCAGAAAGGACTATTAAGACATTGGAACATATTCTTCGTGCATGTGTGATTGATTATGGTTCTAATTGTATTGAGAATCTACCTCTTGTAGAGTTTGCTTACAACAATAGTTATCATTCTAGCATTGGAACGACCCCTTTTGAGGCATTGTATGGTAGGAGGTGTAGATCTCTTATTGGATGGTTTGATCTTTATGAGGCGGATATATTTGGCCTTTATTTGGTTTATCAGGCTATGGAGAAGGTAAAGGTGATTCGAGATAGGCTTAAGGCTATCCATTGTTTCCAAAAGTCATATGCACATGTGAGGCATAGGGACTTAGAGTTTGAGGTTGGAGATAGGGTATTCCTAAAGGTGTCTCCCATGAAGGGAGTAATGTAATTTAGTAAAAAAAATAGAAGCTCGGTCCCCGATATATTTGTCCTTATATTATTTTGAGCAGGGCTGGTAATGTAGCATATGAATTGGTGTTGCCTTCTAGTTTGAGCTCCATTCATTCGGTATTTCATGTCTCTATGTTGAGAAAGTGTCTAGGTGATCCTTCTTCAGTTGTTCCTTTGGAAGGATTGGGTATCTTAGATTCTCTGTCTTATAAAGAGATCCCAGTTGAGATCTTGAATCGACAGGTTCGTCGATTGCGGACCAAGAATGTCGCCTCAATTAAGGTTCTATGGTGGAACAATAAGGTGGAAGAGGATACTTAGGAAGATAAAGAGGACATAAATTCCAAGCATCTGCACTTATTTTTAGCTTCAGATATTCGTGTGAAATATATGTGTTCTTGATCACATCTTTGTTTTCTAACTTAGTTAAAGATTGGAATGGTTATGTTGGGGTGTAACTCATGCTTGACCTACCCTGTCAGGCAGTCCGGGATGAATGATCCTAGTGGGGGAGACTGAAACACCCTGGGTTTTGGAACCTTAGAAAATTACCTGGATTTTTCAATTTCTGGACAGCAAGAGACTAAGGGGTACTACTCGTATGATGGGGTACAGTTGGTATAGTCTTGGTCGTATGTTAAACAGTGTTGGTTGGTGGGTTAGCTTGGTTCCTAGTGTGGGTACGACTTGGGTGGGAATGAGTCGTATGGTGGATGACGATTTGTATGGTTTGGGTTTTTCTTCACTTAATCTAAAACTTTGTAACGTAACTTAGATCTGAGTACGAGTAGCTTACCATGTGCCGTAAGATAGGGTACAAGTTGTTCTATTGACTTATATAGTGGACAGTGTCCAAATCCTCTTTTGATTTCCATTTTGTGGTGGGTACGGGGCAAGGGTACAAGTCATATAATCGGATATGAATTAACTTAGATGGTCGTATGATGGACAATCTTGGGGTCCAAGGGGGGGCCTAGAGTATGAGCGGTGGGTACCACTCGTATAGTAGGGTACGACTAGTATGGGGTGGTCGTACCATCCTTGGGGATTTTATGTTGTTTAAGTTGGGGGTAATCTGGGCATTTCCCTACTTAACCTCTTAAGGACCTACGACTTATAACGGGGAATTATTTACCCTAATATTCTAATCTTAAACACTTAGAAACTCTCCCAAATTCTCTCTAAGGCTCTTGGGTAAAAGAAGGCTAGTGTTTCATCTAAAGGATCATTTTGAGGCTTGTACGGGTGATTTTGCTCCATCATTTTTGTAATCTAAGGCAAGATACTTCTTCCTCATTGTTAGTTCCAACTAAAGGCTTGTTTTATTAATTGTTTTCATGGAATAATTGTTGTATGATTTTGGGTCTTCAAATATATGTTGGGAATTTTGGTTATAAATCTTGGTTATGATTTTCCCATGTTTTTATTATGGATTTACATGCTTTAATAGTGGTTTGGACATTTGGTTGCATGGGAATGTTCAATTAGTACTTGGTTTTGGCTTTGGAAACACTATGTCCCCAATATGTTTGACAAAATGCCTATGAGAATGCTTTTACTACATTGTTGGACTTTTAATGGAACTATTGCATGATATAACTTGGTAATGAAATCCTAAATGGTATAAATGGTTTGGAGTGGTTCAATAGTAAGGTCTTGGCGGCTATGGTTGGTCTAATTGAAAGCCTTGTGGGGTACAAGGGAATCCCCTAAGACAATATAATAATGATCACTTATGGGGTACATGGAATTCCCCTAAGTTAACTTGATAATGTAATATATGGTTACATGGGAATCCCTTATCTTTAAAAGGTCGGCTAAGGACATTGTTTGCAAGTTATAGTCGGTATGACGATACCATTACTTACACTACTAAAAAAATAAAAAAACTGACCACTTTAATTTTTTTTTGAATTATTTTTTGTTAAAGGCAGACCACTTGTGGTCGGTTTTTTAAAAATATTTTTATTTTTAAATTATTAAAAAAAAATTGACCACATGTGGTCGGTTTTTAACAAAAATTTAAAAAATCGACCACTTGTGGTCGTTTTTTAATGAAATTAAAAAAGAAATTAATTTTAAAAAACCGACCACTTGTGGTCGATTTTTAATGAAAAAATAAAAAAAATAATTTTAAAAAACCAACCACATGTGGTCGGTTTTTAATTAAAAAAAAGTAGATAATTATTTTTAAAAAATAATTATATAATCTAATATTTGCTTTATGTAATCTAATTATTATTACTAGTAAAAATAATATATTAGATTATATATATAATCTAATATATTTACTTTATAAAAAAATAATCTAATATATTATGTTTTAAAATTATATTGATTTCACGTAGTCAATAACCAATACAATAATAATAAAAATCAATAAATCTTAGATTTTGTGAAAAAACTTACACTAAAAAACATATCAAATATAATATACAAATTACGTTAAACGTAATCTTTATCTTTTACTTATGTTTCAATATATAAAATACATATTTTCCTTCATATATACGTTAAATGACGTTAAACATGCATAATCTTTGTATAATGAATATGTGTGTATATATATATATATCATACCGTTGGGATAGATAATTAAAAAATGATGTTTATAGTATGTGTTTGAAAGTTGAAAACTGATGTTTATATAGTACGTATTTGAAAGCTGAAAACTGATGTATATAGTACGTATTTAAGAGTTGATATATATGATGTAGTGATCGATAAACTATGTAGTAAAAAACTAGCAAAATCTATCCAAACATATTGAATACGTGATCGATGTATAGAGTACGTATTTGAATGTGTTGACACCCAATTTTCACCTCTCGATGCTCTCTTAGTCTGCTATTTTGTCAAAATTATTTAACCTTTAATATTAATATTTTTATTATTTTCAACAAGCTAAATTTATGATTTAAAAAATGTATAAAGTATTTTATTATTTTTCAGTATCATTTTTATAAATTTAATAATTCAAATACGACTTTTTACATAATTTTATTAATATTTATTAAATTATTTTTTCACGTACATTTGCACATTCACAATTTATAAATACATTGCCTATTATTATTATTATTATTATTACTGTTGTTGTTGTTGTTGTTATGTTTATTAAAATAGCAGTCAATTTCAATTTACTCTCCTATGTAGTTTAATTTCTAGTCATTATTGTACTCAATTTGTGTCAATTATGATCAGAATTAATATCAATTTGGTCAGGAAATCAAATTTCAATTTTTGACCTATATATGTACATGCCAATCGAATATATGTATATATCTCGTGTAGTGACGTATGCAGTAATCAAAAGCTATGTAACTGAATCTAATTAACCGATAATCCAATTGAATCTATGAAAGGTGGACTTGTGTTTTGAATATAGTTATTTCAATTCAACTAAATCAAATTTCAATTCTTATTTATTATTGTTATTATTTATTATTTATTATTATTTATTTTTGTTATTATTTACTATTATTATATTATCATTTACTACTACTACTATTTAAATAACAGTCTAAATTAAAACTATCTTGCCTACTTTATTCACCTTTTAATCCAATTTATTCAATTTCTTATGATCTTAGCCTATTCTATTTAATCTATTACAAATCTAGCCAATCTACATTTGGTTCATTTCAATTTTAGCCAATATTTCAATTTTAATCCAAAATTGAAATTTCAATTGATTGACCCTATTCTAATCTCAGTCGTTGATCAAAATTGATCCAACGGCTAAGATGAATTCAAACTTTGCCTTCCTTTTAATACCCAAGACAAAAATCAAAACCATAAACCTAAAATCATCTGCCTCCCTCTCTTTCTTCCTTTACCTCTCTTCCCTCCCTTCTATCTAAATCCCCGCCACCACAACCATTAACCGCGGCGAGCCAACCCAGGCCGCCTCTGGCTCCCTCCATTCTCCCCCGCCGTCAACAACCAGCTACGACAATAACCACGCCAACCCTTCGTCTCCGACGCCACCAACAATGACGGCAATAACCGCGCCAGCCATAGCCATCTCCGACGACCTCCCCAACGAAAACAATGCCACCAACAATGGCGCCTCACTTCTCCATCTCCGCACCAGCCCCGACGCCACCACCAGCAACCGCGAACAGTGACGAGTCAGCCCTCCCCCCCACTCCAGCCCTTCTCAGTCAGCTCTCTTATATACTCATAAGGTTATATGTTTATCTTAATGAATTCACGTTTAGATTTATGGATTAGCCATTTGCAAGTTATCCACTTTAGTCTTTTGATTTATGGATTAGCCATTTTAGGCTCATATATGATAAGTCACATTATTTATTAATGTTGCTGGGGACTCATAGAAAGTGATATCATAATACATATTGCCATGGTCATAAGATCTAGATTTTCATTACTCTATGGGGAATGAGATTTTGGATCGGTCCATGTTGCTTTTAGCATATCTTAAGATTGTGGAGATCATCTATATAAGGCAATGAGGGCATTCCTGGAGAAAATTAGTTGTGTTAGAAGTAATGTGGGTCATGCCATTATGTCATAGTTCTTAAACATAGGATTTTATAGAGTTATGAAGATTATGGAGATTTTGAAAGATACAAATTATTTTAGAATTATAGAATTGTGAAACAACTTTAAACTATTCTTATTGTTGAACATAACAAGAATTGTAAGGATTCAAGATATCTTAAGAACAAAGCAAGAACGAACACCTTATTTTATTGAATTTAGAATAAAAGGGTTAATATTGAAGATCTTGGAGTTTCATCATTATAGTAAATTCTCATGTTGGGGACTCATGATATTTTTAGGGCTCACGGTAAAATTCAATCTTCAATTAATATCTCCAAAGTTGATGAATTTCGTAGATTACATATTTTCATAAAGTTATAAGATTTATAATTTCGTGAGTTCATGATTAAGAGTTCACATATAATACATGGATTAAGAAAATTATTGAGGAGGAAGTTTACCCATGAAAAACTAGCGACTGGAAGAAGGAGGATAGGCTTGATTCTTGAAGCAGTTTTCTTGGATTCTTGAGATTTTGTATTGAGAGGAAGAGGAATGATGTTCTATTTATTGAAATGTAGGGATAGTGTCTTACTTGTTGAAAATGCTTAAGTTTTGGTGACTTTAATAGTGAACTAGTGTTTAGGAGGTGATGTTGTTGGTGACTTTATTTGTTGAAAATGTTCAAGTGTCGGTGACTTTAAAAGTGAACTTTTGTTTAGAAGGTGATGTTGTTGGTTACTTTATTTGTTGAAAATGCTTGTGTGCCGGTGCCTTTAATAGTGAATTAGTGTTTAGAAGGTGATCTTGTTGGTGACTTTACTTGTTGAAAATGCTTAAGTTTTGGTGACTTTAATAGTGAATTAGTTTCATTGGTGCCTTTGTTAGTTGAAAAAACTTAAGATTTGGTGACTTTAATACTGAACTAGTGTTTACGAGGTGATGTTGTTGGTGACTTTATTTGTTGAAAAAGTTTAAGTGTCGGTGACTTTAATAGTGAACTTTTGTTTAGAAGGTGATGTGGTTGGTTACTTTATTTGTTGAAAATGCTTAAGTGCCGGTGACTTTAAAAGTGAACTTTTGTTTAGAAGGTGATGTTGTTGGTTACTTTATTTGTTGAAAATGCTTAAGTGCCGGTGACTTTACTAGTGAATTAGTGTTTAGAAGGTGATGTTGTTGGTGACTTTACTTGTTGTAAATGCATAAGTTTTGGTGACTTTAATAGTGAATTAGTTTCGTTGGTGCCTTTGTTAGTTGAATAAGCTTAAGTTTTGGTGACTTTAATAGTGAACTAGTGTTTATGAGGTGATGTTGTTGGTGACTTTATTTGTTAAAAATGCTTAAGTGTTGGTGACTTTAATAGTGAACTTTTGTTTAGGAGGTGATGTGGTTGGTTACTTTATTTGTTGAAAATGCTTAAGTGCCGGTGACTTTAAAAGTGAACTTTTATTTAGAAGGTGATGTTGTTGGTTACTTTATTTGTTGAAAATGCTTATGTGCCGATGACTTTAATAGTGATTTAGTGTTTAGAAGGTGATGTTGTTGGTGACTTTACTTGTTGAAAATGCTTAAGTTTTGGTAACTTTAATAGTGAATTAGTTTCGTTGGTGCCTTTGTTAGTTGAAAACGCTTAAGTTTTGGTGACTTTAATAGTGAACTAGTATTTACGAGGTGATGTTGTTGGTGACTTTATTTGTTGAAAATTCTTAAGTGCCGGTGACTTTAATAGTGAACTTTTGTTTAGAAGGTGATGTGGTTGGTTACTTTATTTGTTGAAAATGCTTAAGTGTCGGTGACTTTAAAAGTAAACTTTTGTTTAGAAGGTGATGTTGTTGGTTACTTTATTTGTTAAAAATGCTTAAGTGCCGGTGACTTTGATAGTAAATTAGTGTTTAAAAGGTGATGTTGTTGGTGTCTTTATTTGTTGAAAATGCTTAAGTGCCGGTGACTTTAATAGTCAATTAGTTTCGTTGGTGCCTTTGTTAGTTGAAAAAGCTTAAGTTTTGGTGACTTTAATAGTGAAGTAGTGTTTAGAAGGTGATGTTGTTGGTGACTATATTTGTTGAAGATGCTTAAGTTTTGGTGACTTTAATAGTTAATTAGTGTTTAGGAGGTGATGTGGTTGGTGATTTTATTTGTTGAAAATGCTTAAGTTTGGGTGACTTTAAAAGTGAACTTTTGTTTAGAAGGTGATGTTGTTGGTTGCTTTATTTGTTGAAAATGCTTAAGTGCCAGTGACTTTAATAGTGAACTTTTGTTTAGAAGGTGATGTGGTTGGTGACTTTATTTGTTGAAAATGCTTAAGTGCCGGTGACTTTAATAGTGAATTAGTTTCGTTGGTGCCTTTGTTAGTTGAAAAAGCTTAAGTATTGGTGACTTTAAAAGTGAATTTTTGTTTAGAAGTTTAATTGTTGAAACTATTGTTGTAGTATTTTCTTACTCACTTTTGTTGGATATTTTCTATGTGTTGTACACTTTAGAAAATTTCCATTTATTTTTTTTTGTTGTTGTATTTTCGTTTTGGTTACTGCTGCATATTATTGTTGTGGTTGCATGCAGAATTTGGGTTTTCAATTTTTTTTTTAAATTTCCAGAAAAATCAACTACAAGTGGTCGGTTTTTCTATGTTTTTTTTTTGTATAAAACCGACCACATGTGGTCGGTTTTTCTAATTTTTTATTTTTTGTAAAAAACTGACCACTTGTGGTCGGTTTATTTTTCCCAAATATTATTTTTTAATTTAAATAAAATAATAACAAATTTTAAAAATGAATATATATATTTTAAAAAAAAACGACCACTCGTGGTCAGTTTTTAAAAAGCTATCGCTGCTTTTTCGACTAAAAATTTTGATCGGTTTTGTTTTCGAAAAATGGAAAAAACCAACCACTTGTGGTCGATTTTTTGCCTTTTTTTAGTAGTGTTATAGCCCTGGTTAGAAACAAATGGAATGGTGGTCTTGGTCATATGGTAATGGTTTTAATTGGGCAATAATGGCGGGGTATGATAGTTAACCGTGAAGGTGTAAGTCCAATAGACGGACATTGGAAACTCATGTTTGCCGGCATAAGGATTTGGTCATGATGACCATATAGGGTACATGGGAATCCCCTAAGTTATAATTGTATATATGTGTCATGGGGAGCGAAGGGTACTTGGGAATCCCCTACTCCTATGGTATCTCCGATTTATGCGGCTACACACATCGGAGCCCGTTCTGGGGGTTACATTGGACCCATATAGATCGTGGGTGGTTCTAGGACGGTTAAGCTACACATACCGAGGTTAGTAATTTTAAATGCATACTAAAGCTAGTTCCTTTTTTCTATCATGGTTACATATATATATATATATATATATATATATATATATATATATATATATATATATATGGTTGTGAATGCATACGGTTGGTTTACTTGATTTTAAAGATTGGCATTATTTTATCCTTATCCTGAGTACTTGCTAGCAATCATCCACAAACCCTTCTTAGGAAGGATATATCCTCACGCGATGCAGGAATCGGCCATTCTACTCCTCCTGTTTAGTGATCGAATCCGGGATCAGCTATTGGATCGAAGTGGTGAGCTTCCATATTCCAGAAGGCTCAATTTTATATCATGTCTTTATATACTTTGATCATTTTATGGATATTGGTTTTGACTATGGTTGGGGGCAGTCCCAATCGGATACTATTTGTATTTTAGATAGTCTTTGTGGAACTACTATGGGTTGGAATCGATGGTGTCGGTATTGATGTCAGTCTTAGTATTGGCATTGGTATTGGGCTGATACCATTTGATTGAATTTATGATTATTACATCCTTTTATGTTATGTTATGGACAGAAACTTAGTTATTATATCGGTTTGGTCATGGTTGTTGGTTGGTATTGGATGGTTGGACTTGCTTGGGTTGGTCACAATTATAGACCTATCCCAGAGTCTGATTTGAAATTCATCCCACCAGGGTATGCATATTTAGAGGTTGGTTTGGGTAACAGAGATGGTCCCCGATCCTGGTTACACTTGGGATGCCCACTACGACAAGGCCCTGGTTCAGGTCGTGTCAGATAAACATAAATTAACTAGTGAATGTTGTAGTAACTTCTGCATTTGATTGAATGGTGGTTCTTTAGGGTTCTCCTATCTGGGCTAGGTGTAGATAGGTGCTCAAAATGATCCGGTGGGTTGGGTCGTGACATCATCCTTGTTTTTAGTTTACGTTCTCACATATTATTATGGTTTTATTGTAATTTAGCTCAGTCGGTCGATAATGCCTACTGAGTACCCATTATTTTTTATACTCATACTACACTTCTGCATCTTCTTCTAATGTATATTCGAGTACTAGTTATCGTCGTTGATGCTTCATTCAGGTTTGATTTGGGGATTTGAAAATATGGTGAGCTTTTTAAGTCAGGGATGATCCTCTCTCCTTATATTACTTTTGAATAGTCTTTTGCATATTTTGAGACTACTTATATATTTTATACTACCTAGTACTCTAATTTTTTTATTTAGTTGCTCTTGTACCGATCTTACTAGGTCATGGGAAACTCTTTTGTACATTTTATCCCTTTTTTGTGATATTCTATATGCTCATAATTATATATTTTGCTGCTTAGTACTTTTATTGCATGTCTAAATTTTGTATTATTTTATCTTCCATTGTTTATCTCATTACTTGTCATTCTGGGCTTTGACTTGGTTTATCTAATTGTGGGTTAAATTAGGTGTCATCGTCAGTGGCGGATCTACATACAATTCATGGGGTTCATCCGAATCCCCTTCGTCGGAAAATTATACTATTTTTACATAGTCAAAAATATTTTTATGTATATATAGTAGATGTTGAACCCCTTTCGACTAGTCCATATATTTACTTCTGAACCCCCTCAGTGAAAATTCTGGCTCCGCCACTGGTCATCGTGACTTTAGAAATTGGATCGTGACATCAGACTTAGCATTATATTCCTAAAATCTAGAGCGGTACATCCTCACCTCATAAATCTTTCAAAGACTCATACCAAATATTAAGAATATCCTTTGATTGATATGAGGCAAACTCGACTGCCTTGAGCTCATTAATATGCATGACCCAGAGAATCCTTTGTATCTCACTGACAAAGTTATCGGGATCCTCCTTGGGTTAGACCTATGAAAGTTGGAGGGTTCATACAAAAAAAGCCCCTATATCAGGAGCTTATTGATCCTTTATGAGAACTAGTACTCTGAGTTGTCATTCCTGATGTTGGAACTATGCAACCATAATTTTTGTGAGCATATGAATGTCTCCCCTAATACTAGTGTTAAAAGAACTTGCAGGTGGCCTGTCTGGTGTGGGGTTCCCTATAGGGTCCTTTGTTATTAGTAGAGATGAAGTTCAAGTAACCTGAATGGATGGGCAACCCTAGGATTTAGTTTGAACACCTTGAGTTTGAGACATTTCATTTGAGCTCACATCTAAGGTAGAATTAGCTTGTTGTCTTGTTGTTTCTATCCTCACAACCATTAATGTAGTAACACATGACTTATATAGCTTGTTGGCTGCTTTTTTCTATCCTCACAACCATTAATGTAGTAACACATGACTTATAACCTATTCTTAAATTTTAACTCTATTGCACGATGTAGAGTATGAAATATTTCCTAAATTGCCTATAGCCTCCCAATATAAATATGTAGAGCTACACACCCATAAGTAGAAATCTACTAAACCCAACTTTATGGGCTCACTAGGACACTTAACCTAGTGGTCTAATATCAAGTTTGTCATGCCCCAAATCTTGGCCTAGCCATGACTAACACCCAATGCCTTTAACTGCCTAGAACCAGTTGTACATGACATACGCTTGAGCCATATGAAAATAGAAATTAGATTCATAAGTAAGGTCTTAAGAGAGAATTTCCATTCATAAAATATTATCTTCAAATTTAAAAAATTAAATCGTAAATCAAACAATCGATAAAGTATGTGTAACTGAATATCTAGATTCATCTATCTATGAAGCCTCTAAACATAACATGAATTACTATTGTTACAAGGCCTTGAAATACCTGTAAGCTAACAAAAGTGAATAAATAAAGACTGCACCTTAAGAATCAAGTAGGGTTCACCACAAATTGAGTGTGCAAAACATTAAGTGTATCCCTATCATCCTGAGTGACTGAAACTACAATGTGAAATGCAGTGCCCCGACAAAAGGAACGTAAATAGATGTACGATAGTACTCTATAATATACATATATAATAAAACATAAGAAGGGAAAAAGGGTGAACTAAAGCATAATGAATAAAACATGAGAATTTGTCAAAAAAAAATAGAAATCATGGAACTCCGACAATACAATAAAATTTATGTCTTCCTCATTTACGTAAAATACTTCTTTATGGGCGTTTGTTAGATAACAATTATATCTACCATGTGAGTACATAGAGACAGATCTTTGTTCGATAGGCCAAGTCATCCCATTATCTTGTTGAGGTAATGAAACATGCATATCATAAGCTCACATTTGGAATCATGTTATATCCATATTAGGGATAATATGTGGGAATAGTTGAACTAATGGTACGATTCTCATCCTACGATGGCATATGCAGTTCCAAGCAATCGAAACCAAACTGCAAATTGAACCACACCAATTAAAAAATTAATATTTAATTTGATTTGATTTTAAATCTTAAAAATCGATACTATTTAGTCTGATTTTGATTTTACTAAAAAATAATTGAAAAAATAACCTAAGGGAACCAATATAATATATACATAAATTTTATATTATTTATATGTTGTTCATAGAAAAATATAAATATTTTGTTATATTTTAATTCTGATTGTATTCTAGATTCTCTAGTTATTTTTGTTAATATATTTCTTTTTCTTTTCAATAGACTAACTTTGTACTTTGGAACCTTTGTTTTTAATTATTTTTTAAATTCCGACTGTGCTGTAACTTACAAGTTTTCTAGCAAGCATTTTAAGCAATTATTTTGTTAGTGGTTTCTTCCCCACAAAACACATTCACTTGTAGTTTTATCCTATAGGCAGTACTACTAATAGTTACTCCCTCCGTTTAAAAAAGAATGATCTATTTTCCTTTTTAGTCTGTTTAAAAAAGAATGATCCCTTTCCTTTTTTGGCAATACTTTAATTTCAACTTTCCACATGGCATGTTTAGGACCACAAGATTAAAAAATATTTTGGTATATTAGACACAACTTTAATTAAAGACCACAAGATTCAAAAGTCTTCTTTATTTTCTTAAACTTTGTGTCAACTCAAAGTAGGTCATTCTTTTTTAAACGGAGGGAGTATTATTTTGGCATTCGATTCACAAATTCAAGGGACACATCTTTAGTAGGGAATTTCAAATAAGATAGGCTTGTTAAAGACATTGACTTAGGCTACATTTGATTTTTTAAAGATTCAGAGGTCTGAATCTAAATGCACATCTGAATGATTAAGATGTTGTCTCTAGATCTGAAAACTGAATGATTAAGACTGTTTGTTTTTCAACATCTGATTGTGCAAAAAAAATTTATTCGTATATATGATAAAATAAAAAAATACAATTCAAATAAAAAACTAATTATATATCAAAAAAGTATGTAATTTAATACAACAAAATTATTATTTGATTGAAATTTTTTTTTATGTTTGTTAGTGATAGTGGAGATGCTTTATAACGGTGGTTGCAGTGACAATGATTGATGTTAGTGATTAGTAATGTTGATGGTGATAGTTGTGGTGGTTGGTATTGTAGTGACTGTTATGTTGGTGGTGGTTTATAATGGTGGTGGTTGTGATGTGACGTTGCTTGATATTAGTAGTTGGAGGTATTGATTGTGATGACTGAAAAATGAATGCATGATGTTTTGACAATGTGTTGGTGCTAGTTGGAGATGTTGTTAGTTGTGATGGTGGGATGGCTATTAGTAGAAATAAATTATAGTGATGGTAGTGGTTGAAGTGATAGGAGAGGTGGCGTTACTAGTAACAATGGTGGTGGCGGGCAAAGAATGTGTGGAGGTTGTGATATATTAGTGGTAGTTAGCGGTGGTACTAATTGTGATAGATGAGTTGGTCGATAGTAGGGATTGGTCAGTAGTGGTTGATGATAGTGAGCTATTGACGGAGGTGAATATAATTAGAATAATAAAGGTAGTAGGCGTGACAGCAGTTGACAATAGTGGTTGGTAGAAATATTCGTTGTCGATGGTGGAGGTAGTTGTTCGTGGTGGTTGACAATGGTGGCGGTGGCAGAGGTAGTTAGTGGTGGTGACTGATGATTATGAATAGAGTGGTGGTGAATTTTATCCAACACCAGAATACTTGTTCAGACCTATTAAGACTTGATTCTAGATCTGAATGATTAAGACTTATTCAGACCCATTAGAGCTAAAATCTTAATAAAAAACAAATGCAGTTAATGATCTAAAGTCTGAATCATTCAGATTCATACCTCCATTAAATGCAAACAAATGAGCCCTTAGTTGATATTATTAGGACTTGTATCTAGGCTAGCCGTTTGGGCATTGTCATTTGTTGCATTATTATTAATCTATCATTAGTTGTTTATAGATTGAAAATTAAATCAAATCATATCAAATCAAAAGGAACCAAATCGATGGTTACTTTATTGATTTGATTTGGTTTTAAAAATTTCAAAAATTGACTAAATTAAGTTGACAACCCACATATTTCTGAATTGAAAGTGTTACGGGAGATAGAAAAAGTAGAAGATAATATTGTGTCGATATAGATAATTAGGAGTGGGTATACAATTTGTTCGGTTTGATTGTTGAATATCGGTTCGGTTTTTGGATTTTCGGATTGACGAAAATGACAATCATAACCAAACCAAAATTATTGCGGTTTGGTTCGATTTGTACAAATTCGATTAGGTTATTTTGGATTTTTATTTCAGTTTTAAAGATTAAAGTAGTGAGTATTTAAAATTGGTGATTTTTCTAGAAAAATAATCTTTTTTTCAAACCTATTTTTCATTTCCAAATATAATTAATTCAACACGCATGAAATAACCATAAATATCGACCTTGTTGAGTCGTCGTCGTTGGCGCGACGGCAATGGCCGCACTCGGCAGCAACTGCCGACGATAGTGACGAATTAAGCAAACGACTGCCGCCTTTGGCTATGTTGAAATTTCAAATGAACTGACGAACTGAGGATGGTTAAGCGCCACTGCAGCCTTCACGTTAATGTTAGGGTCTAAAGCAAAGCAGTATATTAGGATTTAGGGTTACTAAATGATTATAATTTATATATTTATATAATATATCAGATTATATTATATTTTTAGTATATTTACATATATAATAAAATATATATATAAATATATAAATTATAATGTATTATTTAAATAATTTTGCTTTTTCGGTTTATCCAATTTTATTTTATTTTTGAAAATCTGAAAACCAAACTGTTTAACTAAATTTCTAAAATTTGAAACCGAAACCAATCCAAAAAAATGAAAAACTATACCAAAATTAAATTTCGATTTGGTTTTTCAATTTTTTTTTATTTAAATCAAAATATGCCCAGCCCTATAGACAATAAGATAAAATGACCCAATTCACGGCTCAATTCTTTTTCAAATGTCTATATTATTGCAACTGAAAGAAGTTTTTCAAATTGATAAAATTTTAGCTAAGATCAATAATATCTCAAGACATATTGTATGAATTGATTATCTATATTGTCAAATTAAAAAAATTATTAGAAAATATTGATTATGAAAAAATTTATAGTAATTTTGCGTGTCAAAAAGCTAAAAAAATAAATTTAAATAAATAAATAAATATATATATATATATATATATATATATATATATATATATATATATATATATATATATATATATATATATATATATATATATATATATATATATAATCAATTTAACACGCCTTCTTAATTAATAACAATTCTCCCAAAATATTTAAGGACGCATAATCATAGTTTATGTTTCATCATCATATGTGTCATATCATAAAATCATAAAGCTTATACTTTTAAAGAAAAATCATGGTTCATCATTTATCATGTTTTCATGGTGAGAACAATGAAATTAATTGAATAAGAATATAATGAAAATCTAAGAAATTCATAACATTTTTATAGTTGGAACCTTGACATACTCATGGAGAAAAATTATGTAGGATATAAAGAAATGCAATATGGGGAAGAATAACATTGTTCTAGCAAGAAAAGAGTTCACTGTAAAACCTTACCCACTCTAAATTAATCTAACAAAACATGCTTAATTCTTTGATGGGGCTTTCTTGGAAACATTATGATTTTATAGTAGAATTACATTAAAATTCATGTACAACTTTAGAATAACTTAGAAATACTTTGAGTAGACTTAGTAGCCGTTTGGTCATGAAAAATACTTTTTACTGGAGTTGGAGTTGAAGATGAAGTTGGAGTTGGAGCGGTGTTTGACTATGTCTTTTTGAAAAAAAAAATTAGACTTTTGAAAAATCTTTTGTAAATATGATTTTATGCCCTCAACTTTTAAAAATTATTAAAATCACCCAACTACTAATTTACCTACTAACATACGACCAAATGTTGAGAAAATAATTTATATGTCTTCAATTGATAAAATAATTAACAACAAACTAATTATTACAATTGTTATTCTTCTAAAATTTGAATAAAAATATCACAAGCACGAACTAAATAAGTTTATCTAACCATAATCGATTAAATAGAGAAAAATATATTTTGATAAATATGATTGATAGATATAAATATATTTTATATATTCTTAAATTTGTTGATGAAAATTCTTAATTATTTTCACTTGAATTAATTATTTTATTGAATTTGGTCTTTTTAAAAAAATTACGAAATTTAGTTAATAAGAGGGGTTTGTGTAAAAATTCAAAGATTGGGGTTATATGTAATAATAATGGAAGTTGAAATTGGAAGTGGAAAAAAGGGAAAACAACAAAAAGTTGTTTTCTATTTTCGGGATTTTATTTTGAAATTATTTTTCAAAGATTCATGACCAAACACCATAATTTCCAACTCTGAAAAAATTTCTAAAAAAAGGGGGAAAATATCCATGGTCAAACGGGTCGTTATCTTAATGTGGTTAGGTGAGGAGATCAGGAGAGAGAGAAAAGGTGCCCTACAGTCTAGAGAAATAAAGAACAAAATAAAATTTCAAAAGAAAGCTCATGCTAGGGTGAGTTAATACATAAAAATGACCCTAAACTTGACACCAAATTATAACTTTGACCTTAAACTTTGATAGTGCACAAATAAGACCTTTAACTATTCAAAACCTGAACAAACATGACCTCTGATTTTACAACCCCATGCGTGAGTCTCACTCGCACCTACGTGGAAAGGTAATCCAATCACACGGTGCCACGTCATTAAAAGGACTGACTTGGAGAGAGGTCATATTTGTGTAGTTTTGAATAGTTAAAGGTCATATTTGTGCACTGTCAAAGTTTTATTTTTTGTGTTAAAACGACGTCGTTTTTATTATTATTATTATTATTATTATTATTATTATTATTATTATAATAATAATAATAATTTTTTTATTTATTTCTATAGTAGCAGCACCTAACTTTTTTTAATTTAAAAAAATTATTATTATTATTATTATTTTATTTATTTCTATAGCAGCAGCACCTAGCTTTTTTTTAATTAAAAAAAACAGCCACTAGCAGGGATCGAACCCGCACAGTAGGCTGAAGGAAGCGCCCAAGAAGAGCAATTAACACCACTGGGTTATCTAAGTGTCTTGTTTCATGTGGTTCAACATTAATATACGTACATAAATACACATTTTCTATCTTATATATATACAACGTAATTTTTTTATCGAAGGGGTTCGGGTGAACCCCATGACAACCACTTAGGTCCGCCCCTCGTTAATTTAATAGCATTTTAATAACGTTAATTTAATAACATCTTTTAATTACGTTAATTTGATAACGTTAATTTTATATACTACTACTACTATCCTTAATAACATTAATTTAATAACGTTTTATTAAAACTATAATTTTTATTATTATTAGTATAGTTTCATCTTTAATTTAATATTTAAATAAATAATATTTAGATATATTATATAACTTAAATTCATCCTCTGCTTTATAATATATATACATACTCGCTTGATTTTTTCATATGAGGCTGACCCGCTTAATTAATAAATCTTAAATATTGCTCTTTTTCCGCAATGACAAAAGAAATTAGATGTCATTTTCATATTTGAGCCAAAAATAATGAAAAAATAATAGTGAAGAGTTATTTAAAGGTCATATTTGTGCAGTTTTGAATAGTTAAAGGTCATATTTGTGCACTGTCAAAGTTTAAGGTCATATTTATGTATTATGCCTTTAGATTTTAAGCTGGACGCACCCAGTTTTGTGTGTTGAACACGCGTTTTGCCACGTAGGATTGGAGGTCATATTTGTGCAGTTTTGAATAGATAAAGGTCATATTTGTACACTATCAAACTTTAAGGTCAAAGTTATAATTTGATGTCTAGTTTAGGGTCATTTTTATGTATTAACTCTATTGGGGTTCTATTTATCAGTTGAGGACCCCGACTGACATTTGGCATATATCACATGCTCCGTCGTGTGTGATAGGCATCATGTCAGACATCATATAAATAGACGTCGCACCACAGTCATTTTTTCCCTTTTTGTATATTTTTTATATTTATAGCTTTACTATAATTGTCTCAAGTCATATATTACTAATTTGATTTTATAATTCGATTTTCGAATAATCCATTTGACTTTTGTTTCAGTTTTTCTGTTTTAGAGCTTTTATTATTAAGAAATTGATCGTTGGTCTAAACTTTAAGTAAATGATATTAGATAAGAATTTTGATGGTTTCGTTAGCTTCGAAATGTGAATTTTAGACTAGGAGAATCTTAGGTTGAGATCTCAAGGCATTCGAGTATATTTTGGACTACTGGTTGAAATTTAATAAAATTTGAATAGTGGATGTGGGTAGGGCTGGGCATATTTGGTTCAAACCGAAAAAATAAAAAAACCAAATTGAAATTAATTTTGGTATCAATTTTTTGGTTTTTTAGATTGATTTCGATTTCAAATTTTAGAAATTCGATTAAACAGTTCGATTTTTGGTTTTTTCAAAAAAAAAATGGTTAAACCGAAAAATTGAAATTATCTAAATAATATATACATATTTATTATATATATATATATATATATATATATATATATATATATATATTATACATATATATTTTATTATGAATATGCAGTATAGGTAATGTTTTTCGGTTATTTCATTTCATTTCATCCATGTTGAGTTATTTATATTTGAGAATGAAAACTAAGTTTGAAAAAAAATATTTTTTCTAAAAAAAGAAAAATCAATTTTAAATGCCTAGTCATGACAAAGAAAGGTTCACTAATTCAATCTTCTAAACCGAAATAAAAATCTGTAAAACCGAACCGAATTCGTAGAAATTGAACCAAATCGAATTTATTTTGGTTTGGTTACGGTTGTCATTTTCGTTAATTCAAAAGCCAAAAAAAAATGATATTAAACAACCATCGAACAAATCGAATGCTCACCCCTGGATGTAGGGCTCATATTTTGCGAAACAATCTATGTTGGGAATTATATTAATTTTGTCGAGTTTGAAATGTCATTTTCTGTAGGATAGCAAAGTTCGTTTGTGTGCATGGAGGTCCAAATAAATCTAGAGCACCTGAGCGAAGTTTTTTCTACTTAGGAAAAACTATAGGTGCATCAACTGGTTCAGCCGTTGAAGCACCCTTTTGGTTTCTTAAGTGGACCCACTTTAGTAGCTAGGAGGTCGCGTAGGCGGCCTGATACCAAATGGTATCTACAAGTACAAAATAGTCCACACACAAACAATAACAACCCACATTCACCTGCGACAACAAGACACAAACGGTACAAGAAACAAACATAAACTTGAAGCGATAAAGAAGATAGTTAACTTGACACAAGGAGAACACGTAATGTAGCAACTAAAGAGTATATTAAACTCCAAAATCTCTACAAAACACGTTAACAAGCACCCAGTTCTTACGATGACCTCCAAAGGAATCAACTCACCTCAAGATCCACCGTTTCCAAGCAAAGAACAATATTGACTTTTCCAAGCCCTAAACTACAATGGCTAATCCAAGCCCTAACTAAGAACTACATAAGGTGGTCTACTCTCAAGAGAGAGGATTTTCAATGTCTCATATTTTCATCACTAAAAACTAATGAGAGAAAACCTAAAAATTCCTACTTATAGTATATTACAAAAGAATATAAAAAGACCACTTTACCCTTAATGGGAGGGGTTACCATGGTGTGTAAATACACCATGTGCAATGTCCAAAATACCCTTAATAAAGGGGCAGCCAAGGTGTGTTGGACTTGAATGACTGACGCCTCTTCAATGCACTCAAAATAGAGGATGGTTTATACTTCTAGGCTTGTGGTTCTCGGGTTAACAACAATGTAAGAATCCAAACAACCTTCCATATGCGGGATTGCTTTAAGTCATGCTCAAAATGGGCCTTTCTTGGATATCCTTGTGCTCTTGGAGTGACCAAGTCTTGAGCCTTTAGGTGTTGGTCTCCAAAGATGTCACCAAAAGTTAAGGCGGCCATTTGACTTGTATCATCATCCCCTCCTTGAAAAGAATTCGACCTCGAATCCATACCTTGCAAAACAAGAGAAAGTACAAACAAGCACAACTTCTTCATGGCATGAGGGTTAGAGTTAGCACAATAATAAACATCATCATGCCAAGACGGAACATACTTGAAATATAACTATGATTCCGTTGTGTTAGTCATGAAAATCTTAGCAAAATCATCACAAATGGCATGGTTATGACAAGTATCAAGACATAAAGAAACTACAAAGGACTCAATAGTATCCCAAAGTCCCAAAGGTAAGGCTACCCATAACTTAGGGGCCATAAAGCACAATTGTTCCATTACCCCTTGAAGTGACCTCATCAAATGTGGTGCCACTATTGGTATTAAAGTTCACTAAACACACATGGCATAGTCATTAGAACAAGTGGACCAACCAACAAGTTTCCTACCTCTACATAAGACAAATCCAAGAGGTAGAATAGAAAAGAACCAAGTGTAAAGGTATACATGGGTGAAAATAAAATATTTAAGCACATAGACATTCTTTCCTTCAAGCAAATAGGCAACTTGGCATCCTCAAGTTGGTATTCATGCAATGTAAGCACAAGTGTATCAAGCAAGGATACAAATTTAGAAACATTACCCCAAGGAGTCAATGACACCTTTGCCCCTAGGTTTTTAAGAAAGATTACACATTTCTTACCCTTAAGAGTACTCTCATCTTTCAAAAATAGATTTTCATCTTTAGGAGAAATGTCGTCACACCATAGTGGATTAGCATATCGGCTATAGACTTCAAGGCAATCTATACCATCATTTTCTCCACTAGGTTCCTTAGAAGTGTGTATATCATCTTCAAACAAGACATTATACCTAAAGTGAGCATGATCTATCTCACGGGAAGATTTGGAACTCGCAAATTCCTCACTCTCTAAAAGATCAATATCAAGTTTTAAAGAAGTTTCAAGCATAAGATTGTCCTAAGAATGGCTCTCGGTTTCACTCCTATATTTTGACCAATATTTTCAAGTATTTCACTCACTTGATTTCTATTAATCACATCACACACATACTCAAGTGGTGGACAAGTTTCACAAATAAGTTGGTCAACGCAGTTTTCAAACGATGATGTACTTTCATTCAATGCAATAGCTTCAACACTAGGTGGACACAAGTCAATCTTACAAGAAAAGTCAACTCGGTCATCTATAGGATCAACTAGTGTATCCACTCGCACAACATGTACATCATCCACAAGTGGAAAAGAATTAATATACTCACATGTAGGTAGGCTATTACTCATACTCAATGGCTTATTAGCCACATAACTATCATTCGCATGCACCAAAGTGTAAGAGTTAGCTATTTTACCTTGACGTTTGATGATAGGCGAATTTACACGCCTATAGTGCTATATTTCACCTATATTTTAGCAATGTTTTGAGAACAAATTATATATTTCATGCACTTTTAGTCCTTTTTCCTGTAAGTGAGCTAACAAACATGATTAGCAAAGTTTCGGGTATAAATGATGCAGAATTCAGCATTTTATGGATAACTTGACGCCAAAAAAAGCTTCACGAAAGGAGAAAAGGGAGTCTTGGACGCCAAGGACCAAAAGTGGCGTATGAAAAATCTGTCCCGGGCTAAAACAACAATTCTGAAGACTTTGGGGACTAGCAGTAACTTATTAGGATTAGGATAATGATACATTAACCTAGTAGGATTGGGTTAAGTAATTCATTAGCTTAGTAGGAATAGGATATGGGTATTATAAATACCCTATCTTGCTAGAGATTTTGATTCATTCCTCACAATTCCCCCATTCCATCAATTCCCATCCATCTACCATCCATCCATCCATCAAAACAATTCTTTTTATTAATTCTTATTACTTTCTCATCATCTATTCAATTCTTAATTTCCGCAACAAGAGAAACGTTACTTGCAAAGAAAGTCACGCCTAAACGCCTACAACACTTTGCTACACGAAATCTTTATTGTGGTATAATAATAATGTCTATTGTGATTTCCTTCGCACTCATGGGTAACTAAACTTCTCTGTTGGGGTTATGGAAGCCGTATGAGATACTATCTATTGCTATGAGTTTGTGAATTCTTGACACGTATGCTGCTTATATCATTATTCTCTTCATCTTAATGCAAATTCTTGTGGCTGCAGACGCATAGAATAACGCCAGTATAGCATTAACTTGTTCGAAAGAAAAGTTATATGTCTGGAAAAGAGATAGTGTCAAGGTAATAGGGTCCCATGCCCTATTAAAAAGTTAGTGTCGTAACTGGATTAACCTCTTGGAGAATTTGTACCGTTAGATACGCTTTAAGCTCGAAAGAGTTAAAGTAAAATAATCCTCGAATAGGTCGAAAGACGCCTAGATTTACCATCGAATACAATTCTCTATAAGCACATACATGTCTGAATCCCGCATAACTCATAGCTAATAGAGACGTAAACTCAGAAGGTGGACATAACCCCAACTCCTCAATTCTCATTGTTTTACAACCTACTAAACATTCTTTCTTTTTACTTTACTATTTTCAGCTTTTACTTTAATAATTTGGTTACACTTTACAATCCCCCCTTTTACGAGACTTGCACTAAAAGTCTAGTAATCTTTGCTTACTTGTTGACCAAGCTATTCCCTGAGGGATCAATACCCAACCCAGTTGGGTTCTATATTTGACTAAGACCGCTTTACAGTCCTACGAGAGCTGTAGATTGAGCGTTATCAAAAATTGGCGCCGTTGCCGGGGAATACGGTTGTCAACTAAGTTTGTGATAGTTATTAGACCCTTTGGTCAAAGATTCTCGTACTTTTACTTTTAGTTTTTGTTTTTGTTTTATTCAGGTTTGTTCAGTGCATCAATGGATGCACAACGTGAAATTGAAAGGATGGCTGCTCAAGTGCATCAACAGAATATTGATAATCCAGGTCGGGCAACAAATCCTGATAATGAGGACCTGGGCGATGAGGAGCTACTAAACCCACGGCATACTGCTGAGATGGAGGCACCCATGCAGAGAAGAGATCATTAAGCTAGGTTTAGGCCTGAACGCCGAGCTATGCAAATACCGTTTGATGATGATGATGATGATCTTGATGGAGCTGGTGCCACAGGAGCCATTATTCTTCCACCATTAGCGCCCGGAGCCAAGTTCAACATCACAAGCACCATGATTCAGTTATTGCAACTCAAGGGATTATTTGGTGGACTAGCAGGCGATGATTCGAATATGCATCTCATCAACTTTATTTCTACATGCAAGTCATTTGACAATCCTGGCGTTGGTCAGAATGCAATTCGATTACGCCTATTTCCATTGTCTCTATCTGGGGAGGCAACTCTATGGTTGAATGGGCTGACTCCTGATTCTATTACAAATTGGAGGCAATTGAAAGACGCTTTCCTAGAAAGATTCTTTCCGCCATCCAAAAGAGCACAATTGAGAGATGAAATCAGCAACTTTCGGCAGCTTCCAACTGAAGCCCTTCATGAAACATGGGAGAGGTTCAAGACGAAGCTAATGAGGTGCCCAAACCATCACATGACTAATGTTCACCTAATGGAGATACTATACAGAGCCTTGAATTCAATAACTAAACCAGTGGTAGATAATGCGGCTGGAGGATCATTTATGGACCTCACCTTTGGGCAGGCAAGCAATATGCTAGATCGGGTGACGAAGCAAAGTAGAGCTTGGCATACCAGGGATTCTGAGGTAGCAAGCCTTACTATATCTATAGGCATGACTGCTGAACAAATGAGAAGAGAAGAAGAACGTGATCAAGATATGGCGCACATGAAAACACAAGTGGATCTTCTTACAAAGCATCTCTTATCAGGGAAGACCGAAAAAGTCAAAGTTGTTGCGTCAAAAGGAAGAGACGAATCTGATTCAGAAGAAGAAGCCAACTACTTGAACAATCAGGGGGGTTTCCGAGGTAATACCCAAGGAAACCAAGGTCGGAACTACTATGATAAATCTGGAAACAAGGACCAAGGTAGTTGGAAGAACAAGAATGAAAAGAGTGGTTTATACGTTCCCCCAGGAAGACGTGACACCACCACATCTAGTTCTGGAAGTATGGAAGACATGATGGCTAAACTATTGAAAGGAGTGGAAGCAACCAGCGCTGGAGTAACGGAGGTAATAAATGACTTGTCCTCAATGAAACAATTGGTTGACTCACACTCCACTTCTATAAAGCAAATAGAGCAGCAATTGAGCCAACTTTCAGCAGCACTGAATCAAAGAAAGGCTGGCACTTTACCTAGCGACACTGTGCAGAACCCAAGGAATAATGGGTCATGCATGGCTATTACTACCCGAAGCGGTAAGGTGCTGGAAACTTCATCAAAAGGCAAGCAAGTGGTTGACGAAGTAGCGGACATTGATGATAGCGCGAAAGGAGAAGATTCCGCAGAAGCTAGCCAAGACGTCCATGACGTCACCCCTAGTAGGTTGCAGCCTGAAACTACCAAAATTCGGAAGAAAGAGGAGAAGAAAGCCGTGGAGAAAACAATTCCTTATCCACCACTACCTTTTTCTCAAAGATTGAAGAAGATTGTGGATGATACAAAGTTCAGCAAATTCATGAATATGTTAAAGCAGCTAACCATTAATGTACCGTTGGTAGAGGTACTAGAACAAATGCCTGGGTATGCGAAATTTATGAAGGATCTTTTGACAAAGAAGCGAGCAGCAAGCTATGAGTTGAAGGATACTGTTCATCACTGCAGCGCAATCACTACCCGATCACTAGTTCAGAAGAAGGCTGACCCCGGTGCTTTCACTATTCCTTGCACTGTTGGATCTATGAATTTTGCCAAGGCATTGTGCGATTTGGGTGCTAGCATCAATTTGATGCCACTATCCGTCTATAGGAAGTTGGGGTTAGGCGATCCGACACCAACCAATATGAGGCTCGTGATGGCTGATCCTGTGGGTATCTTGAATGATGTGTTGGTGAAGGTTTCTTCATTCATCTTTCCTGCAGACTTCGTTATTCTGGATTGTGCGGTGGATTTTGAAGTTCCCATAATCTTGGGACGTCCTTTCCTTGCAACAGAAAGTATGCTTATTGACATGAGATCTAATGAGCTTTTATTTCAGTTGAATGACGAAGTAGTCCGTTTTGATATATGCAAAGCAATGAAGCAACCCAGCGATATGGATGTGTTCTCCGTGGCTTATGAAGATAAGAAAGTATTATCTGTAGAAAAGTCGCTTATTGTTGATTCACTGTCTGATGCGCTGCTGAATGTTGAGCATGAGGATGATGAAGATTATGAAGAAACTACGTGTGCTCTAACAGAAATAGGGTCCTATTCTCATACTCCTAAGCAGCCGACCTTTGATCTTAAGAATCAACCGTCACCAATAGCAAAGACTTTCATTGAAGATCCACCAGAGCTAGAATCGAAAGAGCTCCCCAATTATCTAAAGCATGCATGCTTGGAAAGTGGAAATACACTACCGGTAAGTATGGCAGATGATTTCAGTGAACAACACGTAGAGGCTCTCATCTCTGCTCTGAAGAGATACATGAGAGCTATGGGTAGGAAGATTGATGATATAATTGGTAACCCTCCTAGGATATGTATGCACAAGAGTCATCTCGAACAAGATTGCATGCCTACAAGTAAGTATCAGCGTCGTCTGAATCCATTCAGAAAATGATGTCCCATCTATCTCGATGAAGACTAAGTAATCGAGATAGCTATGTCGTGCCGCGACAATAAATCAAGCTCTTGGTGGGAGGCAACCCATCGTTCGAATCATTTTTGTTGTTTTTTAGTGAATGTAGGTACAAGAGGTGTAAAACGAGGAGGTCGGTTTTAAATTTTGATTTGGACGTATTGCATGTTAAAGGTGGTAAGTTAGGAATGAAGAAGCAAAAGGCTATGGATTGAGCATAGCTCATGAAAATATAGGCATCAAACAAGGCTAGGCCTAGGTAAAACTAGGCCACGAACAAGGCAAGGCCCATACTATGGCCTAAGGTCTCAGAATCTAGTGTGCCATAGCATAGGCGCCGCCTATGCTCACACAATGCCATAGCATAGGCGCCGCCTATGCAAAAGCCTTCTGCTCAACTAGGCATGGCCTATGCTATGGCATTCTGCTCAACTAGGCAAAGCCTTAGGCGCCGCCTATGGTCACTTTTGACTCCAAATCCGATTTTAAATGGGTCAAAACCCGACCCAACCTTTTTCTATAAATATGAGACTTAGTCTTGAACCAAAAACACATTGAAAACCTAGCTTAAGCGCCGCCTATAGTTCCCAAATCCTCTCAAAAATTTTCCTTTTGCTCTCTTACTTCACAAGAACATCATCCAAAGGCATCAATCAAGTAAGTACTACTTTGTTCTTCATTTATATTCCGTAAGTACTACACTACTACGCCTATTATGAATTGTTAATTCTTGAAGAAATATTGGTGATGTGAATGTGTTTGAATTGTTGATACACAACCAAGTGAGTGAACATATACGTTAGGATGATCTTAACTTGTTCCCAACTTGAATTTGATTTTGATGCATTGTCATACTTTTGTGGAATTGAATTGGTCCCAAATATTGCATAATCTTGTCAATAGAAAGCTTACATGTTGGAATGACTTGTTCATCGAGATGAGAATTAAGGTTGACTAGCAACATATGAGGTTGCGATTATTTCTAGATGCTATACCTTGATTCAATCTCTATGTAGTAGTCTTGATATATCAAACATGAAAGTATTGCCAAGATTACAAGAAGTATGACTGCACTGATTATATTGTTGGAACATATCACCTAAATGTATGTCGATGAAGTCTGAGTAATCGATATCATTCACTTAATTAGTTTGTGTCAATAAATTAAGTGTGGGGTGGTGCCACTATTGTCTGTTTGTTGATCGAATCTTCCGAGATGAATCTAACATGACTCTATTGAGATCTCAGGTACAATGGCACCAAAAGACAAGAAAAGCAACCACTTCACAAAGAGGCCAGAAAAAAGGAAGAAAAGAGCAAGGTGAATCCTCCGTGCTGCAAATACCTCGACGCACTCTTGGAAACAAGTGGGGTACTTATAAGGAACTTCTGAGGATGACGACTCTGATGATGATTCCGATGCAGGGGGTATGATCCCGAACATAGAGGATGAGTCCGACTAACCAGGTTCTTCTTATTTATTTTCCACTGAGGACAGTGTGTCCCGTCTAAGTGTGGGGTGCTGGTATTTGTATGCTATACTTCTTTATCTGCATTTGCATTTATTTATGTTTGTTTGTTATTTATGTTTTTTTGTTCTTTTTTTTTAGTAGTTAAATTTTTTTAGTAGTAAAATTTTTTTTACCTTGCATGAAATTATTCTGAGAGGCAGCATGGTATTATAACAAGAGTTTGTGCTAAAATCATTACTATCGAGACATTTAGGCTCTAATTGTGACTCACTATGTGATATTGTGTGGTTCAATTCCTTCATCTGTTGGGTCAAGAGTCTATGCTACTCCCAATAAAGTCGACCATGTGCCTTGTGTGTGTGAGATAATAGAATATTCTATGTTTGTGGCTGATGCTAGAACTTGCCTGGTGTGTGTGTGAAGCGAAAATAAAGAGTGTAAGTTTAGGAGATGATTTAGGCATTTCTTTTGCAACCTGTAATTGTTTACCTTCATTCTTACCTACCCATGGACATCATCCTAGTTAACCCCTTTTGAGCCTTTAGCCTACTTTCTTTGACAACCTCATATGTAAGCCTAATCCATTTTTTTCAAGACCATCACTTGATCCAAATTCCTAAGTGCTGTAAAGTGTAAAGTCATGTGACGAAATAAGAGGAAATTGGGTGAGTATGATGCTTTAGAATGTATTGGTGCTTGAATTCGTTATGAAAAAGAAGTGCTATCATAAGAGGTATGTTATGAAAAGAAAAAGGAAAGGAAAGCTGAAAAGTTGCTTAAAATTGAAAAACAAAAGATGAGAAAAAGGGTGGTAGAATAAAAGAAGGTCGAAAGGTTGTTTGAAAGAAAAGTGTTAATGATACAACATGATGTATTAAAGCGCTTAGAAACATAGTCACTATTTCTGGCCAAAATAGTCCTACCCATCCCTTAGCCTACATTACAACCATCAAAAGACCTATTTGATCCTAAGCTTAGCATTCTGACATTTAGTGGAGCATTACACTAAGGGCAAGCCTATGGTCATCAGTTGCTGCATATGAATTCTTTGTGAGAGCGAGAGCAAGGATATTTCTATACCCATGTTTGATAAATATACTATGCTTGAGAGTGATTATGGGTAATATATTGTGAGACACACATGGTTGATGAGTTTTGGGTAGTGGTGTATGATTCTTTGTACCTTAACTTTTGGATACGAATTAACTACCATCACAAGTCTATGTTGGAGGTTGAATTGTTTCTACTAATGATCGGAAAACTACTCTTTGTTGATAATTGTTGTGCTTGTCTTGATGAATATTTTGTGTTGTTGCTGTGAAACTCTAAGTCGATGTTTAGATGGACATGATAGTTTGTTCGAGGACGAACAAAGCTTTAAGTGTGGGGTGTTGATGATAGGCAAATTTACACACCTATAGTGCTATATTTCACCCATATTTTAGCAATGTTTTGAGAACAAATTATATATTTCATGCACTTTTAGTCCTTTTTCCTGTAAGTGAGCTAACAAACATGATTAGCAAAGTTTCAGGTATAAATAATGCAGAATTCAGCATTTTATGGATAACTTGACGCCAAAGAAAGCTTCACGAAAAGAGAAAAGGGAGTCTTGGACGCCAAGGACCAAAAGTGGCGCATGGAAAATCTGTCCTGGGCTAAAACAGCAATTCTGAAGACTTTTGGGACTAGCAGTAACTTATTAGGATTAGGATAATGATACATTAACCTAGTAGGATTGGGTTAAGTAATTCATTAGCTTAGTAGGAATAGGATATGGGTATTATAAATACCCTATCTTGCTAGAGATTTTGATTCATTCCTCACATTCCTCACAATTCCCCCATTCCATCAATTCCCATCCATCCATCCATCAAAACAATTCTTTTTATTAATTCTTATTACTTTCTCTTCATCTATTCAATTCTTAATTTTCGCAACAAGAGAAACGTTACTTGCAAAGAAAGTCACGCCTAAACGCCTACCACACTTTGCTACACGAAATCTCTATTGTGGTATAATAATAATGTCTATTGTGATTTCCTTCGCACTCATGGGTAACTAAACTTCTTTGTTGGGGTTATGGAAGCCGTATGAGATACTATCTATTGCTATGAGTTTGTGAATTCTTGACACGTATGCTGCTTATATCATTATTCTCTTCATCTTAATGCAAATTCTTGTAGCTGCAGACGCATAGAATAACGCCAGTATAGCATTAACTTGTTTGAAAGAAAAGTTATATGTCTGGAAAAGAGATAGTGTCAAGGTAATAGGGTCCCATCCCCTATTAAAAAGTTAGTGTCGTAACAGGATTAACCTCTTGGAGAATTTGTACCGTTAGATACGCTTTAAGCTCGAAAGAGTTAAAGTAAAATAATCCTCGAATAGGTCGAAAGACGCCTAGATTTACCATCGAATACAATTCTCTATAAGCACATATATGTCTGAATCCTGCATAACTCATAGCTAATAGAGACGTAAACTCAGAAGGTGGACATAACCCCAACTCCTCAATTCTCATTGTTTTACAACCTACTAAACATTCTTTCTTTTTACTTTACTATTTTCAGCTTTTACTTTAATAATTTGGTTACACTTTACAATCCCCCCTTTTTACGAGACTTGCACTAAAATTCTAGTAATCTTTGCTTACTTGTTGACCAAGCTATTCCCTGAGGGATCGATACCCAACCCAGTTGGGTTCTATATTTGACTACGACCGCTTTATAGTCCTATGAGAGTTGTAGATTGAGCGTTATCAACGTTCATGAGTATGTTCATCTTTACCTCAGTATGAAAGTCCGTCACAAGCTTGGGCAACAACTTCTTTCGGGAAGCTCTCATCGCAAGTTTTTTAGACAATTGAATTTTAAGAGAAGCGTTTAGGTAACAATTGATGTATAATTTCAATGTGTCATTGCATATCTTCATGATCGTCATTGATGCAATCATATGTGGCCTTGAAATTATAGGCAGCCATGGTGCCTAATAAAAAAAAAAAGACAACAGTAAACAAAAGAAAACAAATAAGATTAGTAGTAAAAGCTCCTCACCAACACTCGTATACACTCACCTTTGTGATTCTCACAATTGGAGTGGCGAATATTGAAAGTTGCTTATACACCGGTAGTCAATAAGATGTCAATCCTACTTGGCAACCAAAATAGATTCTTATTTTGATTGACTCAAGACACAAAACAAAATTCACTTAAGAAATTGAAATAAAGAAGTTACTATGAGTTACAAACGATAAAAGCACACAAATAACGAAGACACAAAAGAAACGTATTCAAAAACTAATTTACAACTTAGTAGGTATTTACTAGTTGCCAATTAGTATAAGAAAAAAAATGAAACTAAGAATCAACAAAAGGAAACTAAGAATCCAAGAATTTGAGCCCTAAGTTTTGGTATTGTACGAAAATTGGTGATGTGGCAGTCTAGGATTGGTTGCGGTTTTCAAAAGGTTCTTATATTTCCCACTTTAAAATTTTGATTCAATTTTCAATTCTTGAAGAAGTGTATTTCGGTCGTGGGAAAGAAAAATATCAAGATTGGAGCCCTTTTTCACATTCAAAAATGATTGACTTGTCTTACACCTTTTGGGAAAGACATCTTTTTGAAGGATTGGTGGCCTTTTCTTCTTTTGGACTCCTAGAAAAGTGTTCTTTCCCTCTTTTGGTACCAATTCTTTTGTAGATCTTTTTGTCCCCCCTTCCCTTTTGGTAGGTCTTTGGGATTTATTTGCAAGACTAACAAAGGCCTCACTTCTTTCTACTTGTCTTTTGGATCAAACAACACTATTGAAGAGCCCTTTTGCAACTAGACATGAAGATAGTCTAGAACAACAAGAACTTTCAATAAAAGTTTGAAAACCTAGACTGACGTTGAACCTCCAACAATCAACAACACCTTTTTCAAGATTAAAAACCACAACAAAATACCAAAAACACGATCTCAAATTACACCTTCAAGTTTTGGTCCACACAACAACACTAACAATGTTCAAGTTCTTGAAACCGTAACAACAATACCAACAACAATGTTCAAGCTCAACTTGGATCTAGACTCAAGGGTGTTAGTGAAGACAACACTAACACTTAGAAACAACTAAGACAAGAAAAAAACAACTATATCTAGACACAAATCTCGGCCAAAACAACAACAACAACAAGAACACAATTTTGGCCAAGAACATAAAAATGGACAGATTTGCCTCTTTTTGATTTTTCAGTTTTCTAACACTTTTTTTTGTTTTCCAAGTTTATGAGCCCAAGATTGATCTTGTGGGAACAATATCAAGCCATGATCTAATACCAAATGATACCAAATGGTATCTACAAGCACAACATAGTCCACACAGAAACAATACAACCCGCATTCATCCGCAACAACAAGACACAAACGGTACAAGAAACAAACACAATCTTAAAGCGATAAAAAAGATAGTTAACTGGACATACGGAGAATACGTAATGTAGCAACCAAAGAGTATATTAAACTCTAAAATCTCTACAAAATACGTTAACAAGCACCAAATTCTTACGGTGACTGCCAAGGGAATCAACTCATCTCAAGATCCACCATTTCTAAGCAAAGAACAATATTGGCTTTTCCAAGCCCTAAACTACAATGGCTAATCTAAGCTCTAAATAAGAACTACACTAAGGTGGTCTACTCTTAAGTCAGAGGATTTTTAATGTCTCATATTTTTATTATTAAATAACTAATGAGAGGATACCTAAAATATCCTCCTTATAGTATATTACAAAAGAAGACAAAAACACCATTTTTCCCTTAATGAGAGGGGCTTCCATGGTTTGTAAATACACCATGTTCAATATTCAAAATACCCTTAATGAAGGAGCGGCCAAGGTGTGTTAGACTTGAATGAATGGTGCCTCTTCAATGCTCTCAAAATCTAGGATGGTTTATACTTCAAGGCTTGTGGTCCTCGGATTAACAACAATGTAAGAATCCATGCAACCTTTACATGTGAGATTGCCTTAAGTCATGCTCAAAACGGGCCTTCATTGCATATCCTTGTTCTCTCGGGGTGACCAAGTCTTGAGCCTTTAGTCGTTCTCCTCCAAAGATGTCATCAAAAGTTAAGACGGCCATTTGACTTGTATCACAGCCAACACTGATGTCCCCTCTGTCTCTTAAGCGAGCTCTTCAGCACTTAAGTCAGTTATGCAATGTGGGAGTTACTCAGATAATAACGCAAGAAAATAGTAATTCTCACTTAAGCAATGGATTAGCCTCTTAGGCGATACTATTTAAGTAGCCAAATTTCCGCTTAAGCAGAGGTCGCTCTATATAAAACCCATTCCCTCTCTTTTAATTATTTTCTCAAAATTTTCTCCGTATTTAAGTATTGTGAACCTATTATACTTCATCTCTTTTAATTATTTTCTTAAAATTCCTCCATATTTGAGTATAATGAGCTTGCTAATCAGTTTAGGATCATAGTTTGGAGTTAGGAATTGTTAGTAGATGGACTATAACCTTCTCCTCATCTTTAATTCATAAGTTTCAACCTTAATTTGATTTAAATTCTGGTTTTAAATTCTCAATTTTCCTTTTCATTCTTAAAACTATTTTGGGACTGTTATTAAGTTTGGATTGTGCTTTATTTTGAGCATGTCATCCTTGAGTTGAGTGGGATCTAGTGGTGCACTTAATTTTTTATTCTATTGGGAAGCCCTATGAACTAATCTGTATCCCAATTTTTGACCTTGAATGTGAATTTGCAATTATGGGTATTTTTATCCTCTTCTTGACACCAAGATTACTATTTTGATTGTATGAAAATAGCCAATAGTCGAAGGCTTCTCAGAAATAAAAAGTCTCAGTTTTTCGGATTGCAAGTGCATTCTTCGAATTTTAGATAGGTTAGGCTTACCTTCCTTTACACTTTCCTCATTTATCATTTTTGACGTAGTAAATTTCTTATTATTCATGAAATATTATGGTTCGGATAGTCTTTAGGTAGTTTATGATTATTTTAGCCGGTTAGTGTAACGCTCTGAATCTGGTACCCAAAATATTGCACGGTGCTCATGAACCTGAAGGACCACAAGATAACCCATAGCTGATATCTATACATGAACACTGCATAATATACTGTATAAACGCAGAAATAAAGGTTGTAAGGCCGTATGGTTCAAGACTGAGACATAATATCTGTTAAAATATAACATCTGGGTAGGGTATGAAATACCCAAAACAACTAAAATAACTATCTGAACATGCTAGTCTAAAAAGCCTCTAATAGTCTGAACAAGGAGTTGATGGGATATGTCCCCAACTAACTCTATCTACTGAAAGCTAAAACTGAATTAATGAAATAACTCATAATATCATCCACGAATGAAGAGGACTCACTGTTAAACCTGGTTGTTACTGATGCTCTAGAGCTCGTGCTTCTGAACCTATAGTATAAAAACACCATAGCACAAATGCGTCAGTACGATTGAATGTATTGGTATGCATGTGAGGTAGGCTAAATGAAAAAGGTTTCACATGTATAAACTATACTAATTGGGTGGATGACATAAACATGAGAATGCATACATGAATACGTAATAACTGTAACTGCGATCGTGACGACATGATTACTGAGCCTGAGTGCTGATAACATAATATACTGATAGTTGTTCAACTGAAATAACTAATACTGAGTGACTATATCTGACAGTCTAGTTTCTGATGGAACTAGCTGAGTTCCATACTATTCTAAGTTGACTGTAGCTGACAGTCTTGAATTCTGAAGAACTATCTGAGTTCTTTTACTGAACTTGTATGACTGTATCTGACAGTTCTGATCGTGTAACTGAAACTATGAGAAGTAGTTATCTAACCTACATGCCCTAAATAATCGTAATATAGCTGAGTTGGGGTCCAATCTATAACCCCAATGGGAAGGGTGTCAATACCACGCCACTAGTAAGGACTTTTTGTGAGTAACCCTCATATAACAGGTAACTCTAGTAAGAACAGTGGGAACTCTCATATAACAGGTTAAGCCACCTCATCTACCCTCATATAACAGGCTATGATGTCTCAACCTACGCTGGTTACATAGTTTAGGAACACAAAGATTACTTCTAAGAATCACACCATCATATAACTGGTGAGTTCCCATCCTTGGTTTCGCTCAGGTGCTAATTCTTAATCCCATCTGAATAGACACTAACATAATTAACTGAACTGGACTAGACTGATTTCATAGAGTTTCGTTGACTGACGGAATAATACTGAGATTTCTGAATTTACTGAGATTTCCTGAGTCATATGACTGACTGAGTTCTATGGATCATGGCTTGACTGAGGATATCATGAAACATGACACTGGCTCTAGGTACACAACTATATTTTTTGGGTACAAGTAGCCCCAGGACTCGATAGAAAGAAACTGATAAAGAATGACTTTCTTGAATATATATTCAATATCAACAATTCATACTACGATAGTAGGGGATATTTCATGAAGCACATGGTTACCATAATCTTTTATATAGATTAGAATGCACATGATCATGTCTTAACTTCATTATTTTAATATCATAATTATATCATCACGCAATTGTATTACACAATAATCCTCATGGAAATTATTTTAAGCATAGAGGAATACGTACATTCATAACCTGGGTCATAGTTTAACTATCAAGCATAATTTCTATTCTCCTAGGCATTTTATCAAACACTTAGATTGCATGATTTAAGGCTTAGGCATGAGCATAAATTTAATATAACCTTACTTCGCAATTCCACCCAATTTCATGATTTTAGTCCACATATTAGCGTAATTTCATAAAGACATAATAAAGGTTCCATCTTGGAATTTATAAAATAATAACACATGAACATAATTCAGTTCATAGAATGAATATCACAATTCATAATTTAAAACTTGATTCTTGGGCTTCATGGACGAAAGGAGTCCATGAATGAACACTATGCATACTTTAGATGGAAGATTCTTGATGATTCACAGAGAAATTTTCCTGGACTTGGGTCCCCAATTGAAAACTCTAATGTGTTCTTAAGAGTATCTTGAGGGAAGTGGTTATATTTTGGTGTAAATGAGGCTTAATCCCGTGTTTTTGACTTATATAGAGGTAGGAGAATTCCCCTTTGTCCTTAAAAATGTGGATATTTAATGACTAAATAACTGGGCACCAACGCTATGGGCGATACAGAACGTAGATTGTTTCAATGCTATACCCAACGTCGCGTACTATAAATGCGTCGAGCCTCAGTTATTTTGGATCTGGCAGTCTACACAACTGGTGACCAACGCGACTAGCGACGCGGCGCGCTAAGATCACGTTGGTCTATTATTTTGGACTTCCAAACTTACTTGAAACGAGTTTTGAAAAATCCAAAACTTGTCCGGAAACATCTTTTGACCTTCCTGATCATGAATTAACAAGAATATAAACCATTAATGGACGTTAAGGTGGGGAAATGAATTTTCCAACTTTTGAAGGCCAAAATTAAGCTAAGTCTGGGCACCTAGATAGATTTTCTAAGTATGTGACCCCCTTGACAAGTTTGAAGGACTGAATTAAGATTAAGTATTTTACGGGGTCTTACAATATCTCCCCCTTGAGAACATTCGTCCTCGAATAAGACTGACTAAAAAGGGAGAAATGATAGACTGAAACATATACTGAGCATGAATGACTGGAACATTATTTCATAACTGAGATGACTAATAATTGAATATATCATACTGAGAATGCATATCTGATGCATGTGTAACTACTTCATGAATGCATTACTAAGTGTTCTGATGAGCTGGGTTTCTCACAATAAGAATGCATATCTAATGCATGACTATATAACTGAATTGATACATGAATGCATGACTGAATGTGCAGTGGTATTTAATACCATGTTTATAATGGAATTCTGAGCATGAACTAAGTACCAAGATTGTAACTGAAGTCTGAAAATGAAATTGAAAAGCTTAAGGAGAACTGTTACCTTGAGCTAGACCTGAGTTGGCGGGGAAGAGGTGAAGATACTTGGCTTGCATATCTGCTTCTGCATCCTAAGTAGATCCCCCAACGGACTGATTTCGCCAAAGAACTTTGACTAGAGGAACTTCTTTGTTCCTCAGTTTACGAGTCTGAAAGTCTAGGATTTTGACTAGAATCTCTTCATAAGAGAGGCTGTTCTAAACATCTACACTCTGAATAGGGACTATAACTGTTGGGTCACCTATACACTTCTTGAGCAAAGAGACATGGAAAACTGGATGAACTAAGGATAGATCTAAAGGCAACTCGAGCTCATAAGCTACCTTGCTGAAACGACTGAGTATCTTGAAGGGACTAACATATCGGGGACTAAGATTTCCCTTCTTGCCGAATTGCTCCACTCCCTTCATGGGAGATATCTTTAGATAGAGATAATCACCGATCTCAAACTCGAGATCCTTTCCGCACACATCTGTATAAGACTTCTGTCAGATCTGAGCAGCCTTAAGTCTTTCTCTAACCAACTGGACTTTTTAAGGCATCGAATACTAAGTCAGGCCCTATAACTGAAGCCTCACTAACTTTGAACCAACCAACTTGAGATCTGCATCTTCTACCATAGAGAGCTTTGAACGAAGCCATCTTAACAATGGAATGATAGCTATTGTTGTATGTAAACTCAATCAAAGGCGAGTGGTCATTCCAACTATCCTTGAAATCAATTGCACACGCCCTTAGCATATCTTCTAGAGTCTGAATGTTCCGTTTCTCTTAACCATCTGTCTGAGGATGAAAGGCTATACTGAGATGAAATTGGGTACCAAGACCCTTTTGGAATGCTTTCCAGAAATAAGAGGTGAATTGTGTACCTCTGTCTGAGATAATGGATAATAGAACACCGTGCAATCTGACCAACTCTCTAGTATAGAGTTTGGAGTAATCCTTGGCTGAATAAGAGGTATGGATTGGAAGGAAATAAGATGACTTTGTCATTCTGTCTACAATGACCCAAAATGAATCATGTTGATGACTAGTACGAGGCCAACCTATCACGAAGTCCATGTTCACTTCTTCCCACTTCTAAGTAGGAATATTAAACTTCTGCATAGGCCTACTAGGCTTCTGATGCTCTATCTTTACCTGCTGACATGTAGAGCACTTACCCACAAACTTTGCAATATTTCTATTCGTCCTACTCCACCAATAGATTTACCGCAAGTCATGGTACATCTTTATGGCCCCTGGATGAATAGAGTAGCGCGCACCATGTGCTTCTGCAAGAATTTTCTGCCTTAAGTCATCTACACCTAGAACACATAGACAACCCTAACAACGCAGAACACCATCTCCTCCTTGGGAGATAACCTCTACCTTCTGATCCTTGACTTATTCTTTCAACTTGACTAGACTGGGATCTCTATCTTGTTTTTCTTTCACCTTGAAAACTAGAGATGATTATGAACTACTCTGAACCCATATGTCACCCTCCTCTATATCGACTAAACGAACGCCTAGTCTGGAAAGCTGATGGACCTTATGAGCTAAATTCTTCCTACTGTCCTCAACATGGCCAATACTACCCATAAATAGTCTACTGAGATCATCGGCCACTACGTTGGCCTTGCCCAGATGATAATGGACGCTCATGTCATAATCTTTCAAGAGCTCAACCACCTTCTCTGATTAAAATTGAGATCTTTCTAAGTAAAGACATATTGAAGGCTCTTATGATCTGTGAATACATCTATATGAACTCCATATAGATAATGCCTCCAAATCTTTAAGGTAAACACTACGATTGCTAACTCAAGATAATGAGTAGGATAATTCTTATCATGGGGTTTAAGCTATCTAGAGATGTAGGCTATGACCTTACCATGATGCATGAGGACACAACCCAAACCTACTCTAGACACATCACAATACACTACAAGCCCATCTGAACCATCTGGAAGAGCTAAGACTGGAGCTGAGGTAAGTCGAGTCTTCAACTCCTGAAAACTCTTCTCGTAAGGATCTAACTACTGAAACTTGACTTTCTTCTGAGTCGGTCTGGAAATAGGGGATGCAAGAGAATAAAATCCCTCAAAAACCATTTGTAATAGCCAGTCAAACCCAAGAAACTCCTGGTATCTGATGGAGAGATAGGTCTGGGCCAGTTTCTTACCACTTTGGTCTTTTAAGGATCTACTCTAATGCCATCACCAAAAATGATATGACCAAGGAATGCTATTAAACTTAGCCAAAACTCACACTTACTGAATTTAGTGAATAGAGGATGATCTCTGAGATTCTGAAGTATGACGCTGAGGTGGTCTGCATGATCACACTCACTGCAGGAATAGACCAGAATATCATCTATAAAGACTATGACGAACCGGTCCAAGTATTGTTTGAACACCCGGTTCATCAAGCACATAAAAGTGGTTGGGGCATTAGTAAGATCGAAGGACATGACTAGAAATCCAAAGTAACCATACCGAGTACGAAAGGCTGTCTTCAGAATGTCACATTCTTTGACTCTGAGCTGATGATAGCTGGATCTGAGGTATATCTTAGAGAAATAGCTGGCACCCTGAAGTTAATCAAATAAATCATCAATTCTTGGAAAAGGATACTTGTTTTTGACTGTGACTTTATTGAGCTAATGGTAGTCTATGCACATTCTGAGAGAACTGTCTTTCTTACGTATGAATAAGACTGGTGCACCCCACGGGGACACACTAGGTCTGATGAATCCCTTATTTAAGAGATCCTTCAACTATTTTTTTAGTTCTTTGAGTTTTGCTGGTGTCATTTTATATGGAGGAATAGATATAGGCTTAGTATCTGGAAAGAAATCAATGCCGAAGTCTATTTTTCTTTTAGGAGAAATTCCTGGAAGATATTTGGAAATGACATCGAATATTCATTCACGACTAGGACTGATGCAAGACTGGGATTTTCAAAGCTAGAGTCCTTAACATGAACAAGATGATAGGCACATCCTCTAGTTATCATTTTCCTTGCCCAAAGGTAGGAAATAAGCTGATCTCTGAAAGCTGAAGTACTACCCCTCAATTCTAGGACAAGTTCATTCGGAAACTAGAACTGGACTATTATGTTTCTACAGTCGACTGTGGCATAGCAAGAATGGAGCCAATCAATGCCAAGAATGATATCAAAATTAGTCATCTTAATTCAACTAAGTCTGCTGAAGTGACTTTCTAAAATATCATAACCGGGCAGTTCCTGTATACCTACCGGGCTATGATGGTTTTACCCACTGGGGTAGAGACTGAAAAGGGTTCTACTAGAATTTTGGGACTGATTTTGAAATCAACTTCTATATAGGGAGTAACAAAATACAAGGAAGCACCTGGATCTACCAAAGCGTAAACATGCACATGAAAGATCTGCAACGTACCATTAACCACATTAGGAGAAGTTTCCTGATTTTGTCGGGACTAAAGAGTATAAAGTCAATTTAGGCGCTGCCCACTTGTAGCACTAGAGGTAGTACCCTACTGGTTTAGGTAATCATACCGAGCTGAGAAATGGTTATGCTGACTATAAGGACCTAGCTGAGGACAGTCTCTAACTCGGTGACCTGGCTTGCCACATCTGAAATAAATACCACTGCCAGCTCTGTAAATACCCTAATGGTGCTTGCCACAAGTCTAGCAAAGAGGATAGGTGTAGGCACTGCTAACACTGCCCTGAGACTTAGATCCTGGCACTCTATCTCTGCTACCGTCTCGAAATCTAGGAACTGGAGAACTAGATGAAGAAGAAGCTAAAACTGATGACTTAGGAAGAAACTAGGAATGGTTTCCTTCTTCTGATTTGGGCTGAGCAAAGATGAAACTACCTATCTTTGCTCTCTTATTCTGCTTATCCCTCATCTCAATCTTTTACTTTTTTATCTGTTGGGCATGACTCATAAGCCAGGCTAAAGTAATGTCACTATTCAACATTGCAGACCTACACTCATTGACCATACTATCATTCACCCTTGAAACAAACTTACTCATCTTGGCCCTGCTGTCTGCAACCACATGAGGGGCATATATGGCTAATTGAGTAAACTTAAAAGAATACTTCTTCACTGTCATGTTACCTTGCCTGAGGTTGATAAACTCTAACACCTTAGCCTCTCTTAGATCTTAGGGAAAGAATCTATCTAAGAATGCAATGAAAAACTCCTCACACTCAATAGGCCCTGCATCATCTGGCCTTTCAGACTTTCACTGTTTAAACCAAGTGTGAGTAGTATCCTGGAAATGATATGCATCTATCTCAGCACTCTCACTAGAAGTAACCCCCATGATGTCTGTAATCTTCTGAACTTGATCAATGAATTCCTGAGGGGGTCCTCATCAGACTTAGACCCGAAAAAAGATGGAGGATTCATTCGGATGAAGTCCCAAATCCTGGCTACAGCTAAACTGGCCACTGGGTTGGCCAGAATGATAGTTGGTCATTCATTCTGAGTAGTAACTAACTGAGCAAAAGTAGTGAATATAGCTCTAAACTCTTCATGATAAACATGTTTGCCCGAAGGATCTTCGGACTGAGGGGTTAACTGATTCCCATTTCTTTTTTTGGGAGGCATATTCTGTAGAAGAAAGAGAGAAATAGATCAAACTGAGAGATTAACTTGAGATTATTCTCACTGGGATGACATGAATACTGAAAGAAGGGAAATTGTTCCTAAAACATCTCATACCCTCCTGTACATAAATATGGCACATAACATACCCATCTACAAGACTCTACTAGATGTGGCTTTCAGACTTTCTAGGACACCATTAAACCTTAGGCTCTGATACCAAGTTTGTAATGCCTCAAATTTGGTACCCAAAATGCTACATGGTGCTCATGACCCCAAAGGACCACAAACTAACCCGTGACTGATATTTATACATGAACACTGTATAATATACTGTATAAATGCAGAAATAAAGGAAGTAAGGCCGTAAGGTTCAAGATTGAGACATAATATCTATTAAAATATAACATCTAGGTGGGGTATGAAATACCCAAAACAACTAAAATAACTGTCTGAACATGCTAGGCTGAAAAGCCTCTAACTGTCTAAATAAGGAGTTGATGGGACATGTCCCCAACTAACTCTATCTACTGAAAGATAAAACTGAATTAATGAAATAACTAATAATATCATCCTCGAATGATAAGGACTCACTGTTAAACTTGGCTGCTACTAATACTCTGGAGCTCATGCTTCTGAACCTATGGTATAAAAATACCATAGTATAAATACATCAGTACGATTAAATATACTGGTATGCATGCGAGGGAGGCTAAATTCAAAGGGTTCATATGCATAAACTATACAAACTAGCTAGATAACATGAACGTGAAAATGTATGCATGAATACATAATAACTGTAACTGAGATCTTTACGACATGATTACTGAACCTAAGTGCTGATAACATAAGATATTGATAGTTGTTCAATTGAAATAACTGATACTGAGTGACTGTATCTGACAGCATAGTTTCTGATGGAACTTGCTGAGTTGTGTACTGCTCTGAGTTAACTTTTTCTGACAGTCCTGAATTCTAAAGAACTGTCTGAGTTCTTTTACTGAACCTATATGACTATATCTGACAGTCTTAATCGTGTAATTGAAACTGTGGGAAGTAGTTATCTAATCGATATGCCCCAAATAATTATAATATAGCTGAGTTGGAGTCCAATCTGTAACCCCAATTAGAAGGGTGTCAATACCGCGCCACTGGTAAGGAAAATTATGAGTAACCCTCATATAACAGATAACTCTAGTGAGAATGATGGGAAACCTCATATAAAAGGTTAAGCCACCTTATATACCCTCATATAACAGGCTATGATGTCTCAACCTACGCTGGCTACGTAGTTCAGGAACACAAGGATTGCTTCTAAGAATCACACCCTCATATAACCGGTGAGTTCCCATCCTTGGATTTTCTCGATGCTAATTCCTACTCCCATATGAATAGACGTTGAACATAATTAACTGAACTGGACTAGACTAATTTCATGGAGTTCCATTGACTGATGAAATACTACTGAGATTTTTGAATTTACTGAGATTTCCTGAGTCACATGACTGACTGATTTCTATGGATCATGACTTGACTGAAGATATCATGAAACATTACACTAGCTCTAGGTACACAGCTATATTTTTTTGGTACAAGTACCCCCAGGACTCGATAAAAGGAAACTGACAAATCATGACTTTCTTGAATACATGGCCAACATCAACAATTCATACTACGACAGTAAGGGATATTTCATGAAGCACATGGTTACCATAATCTTGTATATAGCTTAGAATGCACATGATCATATCTTAACTTCATCAATTTAATATCATATTTATATCATCACACAATTGTATTACACAACAATCCTCATGAAAATTATTTTAAATATAGGGAGACACATACATTCATAACTTGGGTCACATTTTAACTATCAAGCATAATTTCTATTCTCCTAGGCATTTTATCAAACACTTAGATTGCATGATTTAAGGATTAGGCATGAGCATGAATTTAATACAACCTTACTTCATAATTCCACCCAATTTCATGATTTTAGTCCACATATTAGCGTAATTTCATAAAGACATAATAAAGGTTCCATCTTGGAATTCATACAACAACAACACATGAACATAATTCAGTCCATAGAATGAATATCGCAATGTGTAATTTAAAACTTGATTCTTGGGCTTCATGGATAAAAAGAGTCCATGAATAAACACTATGCATACCTTAGATGGAAGATTCTTGATAATTCACGGAGAAATTTACTTGGACTTAGATCCCCAATTAAAAACCTTAATGTGTTCTTGAGAGGATCTTGAGGGAGGTGGTTATATTTTGGTGTAAATGGGGCTTAATATCGTATTTTTGACTTATATAGGGGTGGGATAATTACCTTTTTCCCCTTAAAAATGTAGACATTTAGTGACTACATAACTGAGCACCAACGCTATGGGCGACGCGGCGTGTCGAGGGTTTTGATGCTACACCCGATGCGGCATATCGTAAATGCGTTGAGCCTCAGTTATTTTAGCTCTTGCAGTATGCACAACTGGTGACCAACGTGATTGGCGATGCGGCGCACCAAGATCACATTGGTCCACTATTTTGGACTTCTAAACTTGCTTGAAACGAGTTTTAAATAATCCAAAACTTATCTGGGAATATCTATTGACCTTTCTGATCATGTATTAACAAGAATATAGTCCATTAATAGATGTTAAGGTGGTGAAATGAATTTTTCAACTTTTGAAGGCCAAAATTAAGCTAAGTCTGAGCACCTAGCTAGAATTTTCTAAGTCTGTGACAATTTTCTAAGTCTGTGACCCCTTTGACAAGTTTAAAGGACTGAATTAAGCTTACGTATTTTACGGGGTCTTATAGTTAGAGGTGGGATTTAAGGTAGTTTTCTGCCTTGGTTTTTTTAAAATCGGTGGTTGCTCTCCTTTAGGACTTGGCTTGGCATATCTAGAGCCTTTGGGTTTTGATTTAGATGTCTTAGTCTAATCAGATAGTTGTTTTCCTTAGGTTGGGTTATCGAGGTTTGTAGTTATTATTATCGTTCTTTTTAAGATAAAGCACTTTAGGGTAATGTCCTTTCATGATGTAAATAACTATAAGATACTTAGGTGGTCCAATTATCAAAATCGGATGGATTTCCTCGTTATGTTCTATTTGTTTGGGTCGATATCCTTGGCATTCTAGCTTTTTGGCCTTAACACTATTTTAAACTTGATAAATAGGATTTGAAAATACTTTAAGAAATTTGGCCTTCTAAAGTAAAAATGAATTATTTATTCCAAGTTTGAGTCCAGGCACTTGAGTTATCCCTTATTGCATATTTTAATTTTGATTTAAGTCCAGCATTTATTTTACTACTTATCATATGCTTAGTTTCAATTTGAGTCTGACATGCACTATTATTGATATCTGATTGGAACCTAGTTCATTTTTGCTATGGTATTTGGATATGACTGGAATAGGAGTATAAGGGACGTTCACTTATATTAGGGATTATTTTTGCATTGCATGCTATTGTATTTGATTCATTTTTAGTATTATTCCTTATTTGTATCCACCGTGCTTATGGGGGCTCAGTTGGATTTGTTTTTCATTGTGTGTATCTTCCGGGCTTATGGGGGGCAGTTAGTTTAATGTTAGTTGCTTACTTGCGTTGTTCAAGTTATTTCCTTGAGTTTCTCATTGTTGCCTAGGTTTCTTCCATTACTCCTTCTCTGACCCCTTCTTTCTTGCTTTTAGCTTATATTCGCTCTTTATTTTGCTTTTATATTATTTGAACTCAGTCGGTCTATGATGCCCAATGAGTATCATGTGTTTTAGTACTTATACTACACTTCTTCATCTTTTTTCCTAATGTAGATACCTAGTATAAGTCATTACTATTGACCTCGACTTTGATTAGAGTTATTGATTGGAGATAACTGTGAGCTTCAGGATTCGAAGTTTATCCATCTTCTTTTGTTTTCACATTAGTCTTATCTTTTATCCTTTGGGAGACTACTTTGTATATTTTGACTTGTCTAGTACTTCCTATATATAGTGGCTCTTATACTGGCTTTACTAGATCTTAGGAGACTTGTTTTGTATATTTTGTCATTCTTTCCTCATTTTATATGCATCTATTGCATATTTTCTTTCCTGTTGTTCACTTTAATTACTATTTTATCCTTGTTCCCCTCTCTTCTATATGTTAGCTCATTACTCACCGCTCGAGATATGGTTTTGATTTATCTATTGGCAGATTATAGTATGTGTCATCATGACCTGAGTTTTTGAGTCATGACATTCCAATACTTGAGGATTTTTTCTTCCATTCCTTTTGGTCGGTGCGTGACCTCCACCTCATCTAAGTTGGCGCTATGGTCATTACATCGCATGGTGTCTTGTGTCGGAATAGGGGATGCATCGCGACCTCCACCACATCCAGCTTAGATAGGCGATGTGTTGCATACGCCATCACATTGAATACGTATAATTTCATGACCTTGGTAGAACATATGAATCTTTTTATGCCACACTCTAATTTATGAACGGTATGAAGCATTGAAAATTAGGCACGAACACGGTGTTGGATACGATCATGCATCCTTTTCAACACCAAACAGATCATAGATTTGAACCGTAACTCCCTAACACAAATATGTTCTTCAGGTTCAAATTGATTCACACATGTCTAATGGATTTACTCTTAGTCCAAAGATATGAGGTGTTACAACTACTACTAACCATAGAAGAACTCATATGTATCAAGATCAAAATGGTGCAAATTAAATCTTTTCATTAAACACAAAATGTCTTATATTCTCAATTGATCATCAAAATTCAAAATCATTTGCTTTGATTGAACTATTACACAAAACACACCTTCTAATTTAATATCCTCTTTCGAGGGAGAACCTTAGTTTGAAATATTATTAATGAAAAAAAGTTATAGTTATCATGGCCTATATAAGTAATTGTGGTACACATCTTCAACTTATATTTCTTTCATCCATAACCAGATTATGGGTTAACTAAACAAAGCATGTAGTAATATCTATAAGCCAGAATCGAGCTTATCATCACCAAATATGCATTGTCAAAAGTCATCAACCATACGAGGTAATCCCTGGCGAAGGAAGACTGTTGATTCCCATCCTAAAAGTTATTTTTCTTTCGAGATGTCAGGCTTCCTCTTGTGGGGATCATCTTCTGTGTTTGGCTTAAATTCTATCTTTGCATTTGGATATATTGTTTTTTGTACTACCTGCAAATAATAATATTTGTTCATACATTTATCAACCTTGTAGGATAAAAATTTCAAATTAAAACAATTAAAAGTTTGTTATTCTTAGATGATAACGCACTTTAATACATTATATTCAAATTCTTAATTTCCATTATATTGAGCCCCATATTATATATTATTGATGCTTCAATTGACAAATCTAGGTATGCAGGATGTTGAGTTCCACATAGGCGGTGGAATAGAAGACATGATCATATCTTAGGCAAATTCTTGCCTTTTTGTAGGGGTGCCCCCAATTTGGTCAACCCAAAATTTGAATTTTTCGATAGTCGTTTGAATTATAGGATTATGAATTGGACTTTCAATTTTATTCTTAAAATTTATAAATTTTGAATTGAATATTGGATTTAGTACAAAATACTGAATATTCAAAAATCCAAATTTTTAAAGCTTATATTTAAATCAACCCATATCATATGTGTTCAATGGTAATACGTTAGATCTCTCAAGGTCTAATAGATTAGTACCTTTATACCTTACGATCCTACCCATTATAGTATTAAGTTCAATATGAAATTTGATTTGAGCGACAAAGTACCTCAATCCTTGTTCAATATGAATTTTTGTTTGAGCGATAAAGTGCCTCAATCCTTGTTAAGTATACAAAGTTATACATTTTAGGGAACAAAATATTAGGTGGATTGAATTGCTGATTATTATGTCCTAGCTTATAGACTCAAACGTCAAAATTGAAATTTCGAAATGTCTAAATCGATTAATCCAAATCGGACATTAAAAATCCAACCCAAACTGAGCTTATTTGAATTGTAATCTCTTTAGTTCAAAAATTGAAATCCAAATTAAAATTTTCATATCCAATCCAAACTGATTGAACGTTCATCCCTATTTTTTTTAGCTAATATTTGAGATTGAATTAGGTCTAGTGTCTATTTTTATCATGATATTAGAACACACACAGATTCCAAATTCAAATCTCACCACCATCAATTATATTAAAAAAAAATTACTCATGACTAGCAATGAAAAAGAATCGAGCCCACATACCAAGGAATGTGCTCACAAATTACTGATTTTATTAAATTACCAATCAATACTTATTATAATAAATAATTCAATAGTGCAATTATTTGATGGGACTGGTAAGAGATTTAGTTAGTGATACCTTAGCTAGTTCAAGCATGGTGGATTCATCAGGGTTCCCACAATGGAAAGGACCCACATGATTACTTTCCATCAACTTCATCGATCCTTCTATCTGTTTATAAAAAAAAAGATTGTATTAATTAATTAGAGAGCTCAAAAATTAAGAAAGATCATAAACTAGCTAGCTTAAATTTTACAAGAAAATGTATGGAATTTACCAAATCAAAAACATATTGGAAGCTTCGAGTTTACTTCCCATCTCCATACACAGTTAATGGCTGCTTTCTCAAGGCCTGCAATTATATACTCCTAATTTGTATAGCAGACAAACTAACAAATTATATATACTAAAAGCATTCAGTGCCCCTCGAATTATGTTCAAAGTTGCTACGATACATCCCAACTTCATAAGAGTCCTATTACCCCTGAAATCAATTTTAGCATAATTTTGTCACTCTTTTATACTGATATGACACATTATTACATAAAAAGAGACCCACATCAAAAGTGACATGTCAGCTAAAAAGTTTGACAAAAAGTATCACGTTAGCTAGAAAGAATGGTAAAAATACGCTAAAATTTAGTTTAGGGTTGCGGATTAGGTGCGATAACTTTACTAGGAAATAAATAGTTATTGGGTAATAAGTATTTATTTTCTAGTAAAGTTACCACGCCTAATCCGCAACCCCCTACAATTGGTATCAGAGCCTTGTTATTTAAAAAATACGGAAGCCGTATATATATGGATTTATTTGATTCATTTATTAATTATGATTTATTTGATAAAACTAGATTTAGATATTCCCCAAAATATTATTTAAATGAATAACGTACAAAAATATAAAGAATTAAAGCAAATAATATCTGAAAAATGAAAAGAATTAAAAATAAGGATAGAAAGACTACAGTATAACATAATTGCCGAAGTTAGTAAAAACTTAATAAATGCACAAAAAGAAGAAATATCAAATTTAGAATCAATAATAAATAGTCTAGAATATACATACCAACATGATCTATTAACAATTAACTAAAAACTGAACAAAGAAGAATTTATAATAGACGAAAAAATATATGAAAATCACGAAAGATTAAAAATAAAAATAGTGTTTTTTAATTTAGGTAGAAGGTATAAGAAAATAGGTGAATATTTATATTTAATGTTAAAAAAAGAAGAATTAAAATTAGAAGATAAATTAACAGCTATGGTGAGAATAGAAAAAGAAAACGAAGAAATAGATAGAAAAAAAGAAATAGAAAAAATAAAACAACAAACTACATAAGAAATACGAAAATAGAAGAAACTAAAAATAGTAGGATTGCTGAATTAGAAAAAGAATTACAAATGTTAAAAGATCTGTATGAAAAAAAAACAGAAAAAAAAAGAAAAAGATAAAGAACAAAAATTATTAAATGAGATAAATCAATTAAAATAAAAATTAGAAATACACAATAAAGAAATAGAAACCAAGGAATTAGAAATTAATACAATAGATGTTGAAGAAACAGATAATTATGATTCGGAAGATTGTGAAACATATACAAAAATATTAACAAATACAAAAAATTAGGAATCAATGAAAAACAAGAAGTAATTAATGAAGAAAACTTAGAAAATACAAACACGGAAATAAACACTCTTGATAAAAAAGAAGATGAAAATATAATACCTAGAACATCAGAAATAAGAAAACCTACATATTATAAGAATAAGTTTAAAAAATATAATCTAAAGAATGAATATGACAAATGGACACCAAAACAAATAGTTAATAAAAATTATAACTTTTTAGACTTAGATTGTGTAATAGATACAGAAAAAATAATACAATTATGGATAGAATATATGACAAAACAATTATTAGATAATAATATAAATGTAATAGATGCACCAGAATATATAAAAAGAACACTAATAGGAACAGTGAAATTATGGTTTTTATATCTAATTGAAAATAGTAAAAGAGTATTAAGAACTGACAAACCCACAGAAGGAACATCATCAGCAACCACAACTAAACTAACACCTATAGAATTATTAAAAAAATATGAAACAGCTATAAAAGATGAATTTAGTAGCATGACAACAACAAAATTTAAAATAATGGAAAAAACATTAATAAAAAATTTAGCATGTTGCAAAGATAAAATAGCACCTCAATTTGGATGCGAAGAAAGATATTATAAGAAAAGAAAAAGGCATAAGAAATATAAGAAATACAAAAGATCAAAATATAAGTATAAGAAACCAAGAAAAAGGTATTATGTAAAAAATTATAAACATAAAAGACCATATAGGAAAAAGAAATCTACAAAGGAATGTACTTGTAATAATTGCAGAAAATTAGGACATTTAGCTAGAGATTGTAAATTACCTAAAAACCCAAAAATAAATAAATATCAGAAATAAAAATAGAAAATACAGAATATATGTAGATAGATTATATAGATTACGAATTAGAAAGTGAAGACAACATATATGAAATTTCAGAGAATGAAATAGAAGATAATGAAATAGATAGTGAATTAGACGAATTAAATGACTGAAAAAGATATACAAATAAACCAAAGGACTGAAGAAGATATAAAAATAATCACAAAAGAAGAATATTTAAATGACGAAGGAATAGATCAAAAAATAATATTTGATAATAATATATTTGATGAAATAAAAGAAAAAGAGTTAGACTTACGCGTAGAAAAAATATTTAAAATACCAACAATAAAAAATATATTTACTAGGAAAAAGAAGAATATTACGTAGTAAGTCAAAAGGAACATATAATAGACTGCAGATATGCAAAAGGTAAAGCTAGTACACCACTAGTAACAAAAAGGTTAACTAATAAAGAAATAAACGATATAAAAAGTAGAGGAGACCCAATAAAATATGTACACCTTGGAGGTACAGAGATATTAATAAAAGGATGTTTTAGAGAAGGAATAGATACACCAATAGAATTATATTTAGAAGATGATAGGATTATAAGACCTATAGAAAAAAGCATAATAACTGCAATTAAAGGAAATTTAATATACCAAAAATTTAAATTTATAATAAGTGCAAATTATTCAGTAGCAATAACAGATAAAAATATAGATAAATCATTAGTATTATATTGGAAAATATCAGGAAGTCTCTCTTGGGAGCAGAGCAGTCAAAGAATGAACCAAACCAAATGAAAAATAGAATCCAAACTCTCTTGCCGAGGGCTGCCCCCTCTTCCCCTCACTCTCATTTCCCTAATATGAACCTTGAGTCATCAAATCCTTTCTGACTCGGCCTGGCGTGTAAAAGATTTCCTTTTTTCTGTGAGCTTGGTTTACTTGACCGAAGGGTGCAGTAGAACTTGAAGGAGAGGAATAAATACCTGGTCTATAATTTTTAGAACTAACCCCAGGAAGTAAAATACTTACAGCAAGATGTAAAAATCTATATGTATTAACAACAAAACATAAAATAACGGGAAAAAAATAAAATTAATAAAATACAAATAGAAAGTTCTTTTGAACAATTCATAAAAACAATTGATAATAATGATTATAGTTACAGAAATATAGACATAGAAGAAGATTTAGAAATAATAAATTATAGAATAAGTACAACAAAAAGAATAGCTTATGAAAAACCAGAAACATCAAATTCATCAAAAAGAACAAGTTATGAAACAAGTTCAATAGTTAATTTAAATCAATATTACATAACAGGAACAATAAATGAAAAGGAATATTTAATACTCTTAAATACAGGACAAGAAGAAAATTATATAGCAAAATATCTAGTAAAAAATGAGGAAATAAAATTTGATAATAATATATGCCCAGATCTACCAAGAAGCTTAATGAACACTAAAAATATAGCAGAAAAAGAAATAAGAATAGGAGTTAGAAAAATGAAAATAGAATTTGAAATAAAGGAAGAAATGCAAAAAACAGACATAATATTAGGAATTAAATGGCTAAAACAAGTAAAACCATACAATATAGAACATACACAATTATCTATAACATATAATAAGGAAAGATTATTCCTAAGAAGAAGCTAATTTATGTAGATATAATTGTTTACCAGAAAGTAAATGAGATAAATTAAAAACACCAATAATAGTTAAAGGATTTAATAACGAAGGAAGCTTAATTACTTATAAAGCTAAGAATGTAAAAACACAAGTATGAGATAAAATATTAACAATAGAAGAAATCTATAATTATGAGCTAACATCAAAAGATATACTTTTAGGAATGCCGTTTTTAGATAAATTAAACTTACATATAATAACTAGAACAGATTGGTGGTTTACAACACCATGTAAACAGAAAGTAAGAGCAAAAAGAGTTATTAATAAAATAAGAAAGAAAACTGATTGGATCAAAGGAAGTGAAAAAATTACACAAAAATTAGAAAATATAAAAAATACTGAATATACAATAGAACTGATCGTATTTTCAATAAATAAAAATAAAATAACTATATTTTCAATAAATAAGATAGAAATAATTAAGAAAAAATTAGAATAATTATATAGTGAAGATCCATTAAGAGGATGGGAAAAATATAAAACCACTATAAAAATTAAATTAATAGATAAAAATAGCATAATAACCCAAAAACCATTAACATATAATTTTGATGATTTAAAAGAATTTAAAATGCATATAGAAGAATTATTAGAAAAACAATATATACAAAAAAAGTAATAGTAAACATAATAGCCCAGCATTTATAGTAAATAAACATAGTGAACCAAAAAGAGGAAAAGGTAGGATGGTTATTGATTATAGAAATTTAAATGCAAAAACAATGACTTATAATTACCCAATACCAAAAAAGATATTAAAAATAAGGCATATACAAGGATATAATTATTTTAGTAAATTTAATTGTAAATCAGGATTTTACCATTTAAAGTTAGAAGAAGAATCTAAGGAATTAACCGCATTTACGGTACCACAAGGATTTTATGAATGGAATGCACTACCAATTGGATATAAAAATGCACCAGGTAGATATCAACATTTTATGGATAATTATTTTAAACAACTACCTAATTGTATAGCATACATAGATGATATACTATTATAGTAAAAAACTAAAGAAGAATATTTAAAATTATTGGAACAGTTTACAGATATAATAGAAAAATCAAGAATAAGTTTAAGTGAGAAGAAAGCAGAAATTATGAAAAATCAGATAGAATTTTTAGGAATACAAATAGAAAAAAGTAGAGTCAAAATACATCAACATATAGTCCAAAAAATAATAAGTTCAGAAGAAGAATTAGATACAAAAAAGAAATTATAATTATTTTTAGGATTAGTAAACCAAGTAAGAGAATATATTCCAAAACTAGCAGAAAACTTTAAACCATTACAAAAAAAATTAAAAAAGGATGTAGAATATAGAGATAATGAAGAAGACAAAAAACAGGTAAAGAAAATAAAATTACTTTGTAAAGAGTTATCAAAATTATAATTTACAGATGAAAATAAAAAATTTACATATATAGTAGAAGCTGATGCAAGTGAATATAGTTATGGAGGAGTACTCAAATATAGGTATGAAGATGAAAAATTAGAACATCATTGTAGTTATTATTCAGGAACGTTTAACGAAACAGAAATAAAATGGGAAATAAATAGAAAAGAATTATGTTCTTTATATAAATGTTTAATAGCATTTGAACCATATATCGTGTATAACAAGTTTATTGTTAGAATAGATAATACACAGGTACGATGGTGGCTAATAAGAAAAATACAAAATTCAGTTACGACAAAGGAAATTCGGAGACTAGTATTAAATATACTGAATTTTACATTTACAATTGAAGTAATCAATACTAACAAAAATATCGTTGCAGATTACTTATCAAGACAAAGCTACTCAAACTGATTTCCCAATGGAAGAGGCTAACGCCAAAGATACCCAGACTGATTTATTGCTCCAAATGTTTAAACAAATGGAGTTATTACAAGAACGAGTTATTACACTAACTACTGAAGTTACAAATGTAAAAGTGCAAGTCGAGCACTATAAAAAACAAGATACTGTGCAGGAAAAGCACATTAAAAAACTAGACCTAGAAGGTGACGACGAGAAACACCTTAAAACTCAAATTACTAACGAAACTTCAATTACAGCTGCAGGTACATCTAAAGGAAAAAATATAGTCACTAAAACTAGACCTGAAATACCAAAGAAAAAGAATTATAACCTCAGCCAAATATTTTCAAAACCATATACACCAAATATACAAAATTTAGAAACATTTGCACCTTCCCAGATACATACCTATTCTGAATCACTTAACCAAGAAAAACATACATACAATTATTCTTATCGTAAGTACATTGACAACATACACACCTTACAAACCTTATTAAATACCAAAACTATTCAAAGTGAAGAGCTAGCCGCACAACAAAAAGAATATATTACCCAGAAATGCCAAAATTACAATAAACTTATTGCCTTACCAGGTACAAGCCCAAATTTTATTAAATCATGTTACTATTATGGATTATTATCTACAGTTTACATAACCGATGGAGAAGAGTTAGCAGGAATCCTAGAAATTCACAAAGAATTTATGACTTACAAGAGAATTACCAACGGACAATTATTCTATGTTCGATTTTATTCCGCACCAGCAGAAATATTATGTGACGAAATTAAACAGACTATTAATATGGTCAAAATGGGTATGACCAGAGATTATATTATTCTGGAAGAAATATGTGAACAGACCGAGATACCAAAAACGCAAATACGAACATTTTACCGAAATAAAAGAGTTATTGGAATAAGCAATATATTATCAGAGTTACTTAATAATTATTTAAATAAAAAGCCAGTTTGGATATATAATTCAAGGAACCAAGCGTTGATTTATTCAACTTGCAAAGAAGTTAGAGACCATGACATGGAGGAACTTAGAAAATAGGGATTAACACTTCTCAGACCAGAAGAACAACCATTAACAAGATCTATCAGTAAGGGAATTATTTCAGAAGAAGCTATGGATCAATTTTGTGAAAAAGTTGGCCAAAAATACAAAGACCACATATGCAGCAGATGTAGTGGCAAGCACAACTTTATTCCAGATGTGATGCTACACTGATAAGAAGATAGAAAAACAGCAGATACAACCAAAAAGAGATAATTAGGAGCGAAATAATGGAGAAGACAAACTATTAAATTGTGAAAGTGACATGTAGATAACTTTCACAATTTTCTTTACGTAAATTGTAAAAATTTGTATAGAAAAAGTCTTAGGCATTTAAAGTTTTTTTTGTCATTTAGTGCTTTATGTCAAAGTCTTCTTTTAAAAGATGAAGACTTTTTTGTAAACATTAATTAGTCTAGCCTAAACTAGTATAGACTTTGATTTTTCAAAGTCATTTTAGGAAACGTGTAAAGAAATCATCTGTAAATTTTAATTATAAATTGAAGGACCAAAGGCAGTGCAAAGGCAGACCTTCATGCGTTGAAGCAAAAACTCTCTCTTGTCTACAAAAAATATTTTGCTTATTTATTTAAAAAACAGGTATATTTCAATGGAAAAATCTATGGAGGAACAAAACTTAGGATTATCAAACTTACCAGAACAGGTATATTTATTCACTATTATGAATAGCTAAATTCATAATTCCTAACAATCATGATATAATAAGATAAGTTCATGTTAGTTACTTTATAGTAGAATTATTCGAAGAATAGCATGTTAAGAAGTTTATTAGCAAAGTGAAAACGGAGAAAAATCCCTAAGAACTATGCCATCCTAAAGGTGAAACCAATAAGGCAAGAAGCCGTGGTGGGGAGTAGCCAGAGTTGAGGCGTTGTTTAAGGGAAACGTATCTGGATTACCATGCTAATAGTGACCGACGAACGTGTTATTTAAGAATAATCTAGTATATAGTAATCTAATATGATCATATTTTGTTATGTGTATGATTGAAGGGAATATTTTAAAAATAGCAATTTTATGAAAAATGAATAATTATTTATCTGACGAAATGGTAGATAAATTTAAAAATACTTATTTTGTATACACTTAAGGATATAAAAGTAGTAGATATAAGAAAAATCATATTAGAAAAAGCATTTGGTAAATATTATATGACTAGAATAAATTACATACCATGCCTACCTAACTACTCTTACAAATACTTACCATGATAAATTACATATATCTAGAATTTTTGGAAAAAGATATGAGAAACATACAGTTAATAGAAAAACAGATGAAAGCAAATTTAGACAAATACATGGAAACTAAAGATATCAAATATATAGAATTTCTTAATGAAAATATGCAAGAACTACTTAGACTAAAACAAACAACTGAAAAATATTATGAAAAAACATTTAATCAAGCTTAAATGACAGATGATATTAAAATACTTGTCGTATATATACTTAGAGATATAGAAATTATAGACATAAAGAAAATAATATGAAAAAAATTACAAGATTATGAAAAGGAAGAATTATTAAACAGTATAGAAAACTTACTCATATATTATGAACACCAATACTATTAAGATTCAGATGGATATTATACAGACTAAAAATGTCAGAATATATTAAGAAAATTAGAGAAAACCAAGAAGACCTACATAAAGAAGTTGATTATAGAAAACAAATTAGAGAAATAATGGAAAATCTAATAGAAAAATTAAAATGGGTAGACGAAACCTTTAAAAATTTAGAAAAAAGCAAAGATAAAAGTTTAGATAGTTTAAAAAATTCATTAAGAAGAGAACAAGAAAAAATAGTTAGTAGTATTAATAACCTCAAACAAGATATTAAATATAGTACAAGTAGAATAGATTATTATACATTTACTTTAGAAAAATAAAATGATAAACTACGAATATCTAAAATACTGGGAACAAGAAATGGAAGAAATAAGATTAACACAAAACCTTATAAAAACGAATTTAATTGAATATTTTAAAACAAAAGATATAGAATATTTAGAATATCTTAAAAATAATATAGAAGACTTACAAAAACTAAGAGAAAAAGCTAAAGAATATTATAGCAAAACATTTAATCAACTACCGTTTAATCACCCCTCAAAATATGAATATCAGTAAAATTGAATATATTAATAAAATATATGAAAATAAAAAATACAAGAACGAAGAAAAACAGTTAATGAATATTACTACAAAGCATTTAAAAATTACATAAATTAATGGGTACATCTTACAAAAAGAATAAATCATTAAAAGAAATCGAAACCCTACTATATAGTTTATACCAAGAATACAAAAGATTACATAGTACTAACGAAGATCCTAGAACACTAGATAATTTAATTGCGATAATATATAATTTAGAATATGAATTAATAAAACATCTTAAGTCAAGAAGATAAAAATGAAAAATATTTCAATCGATAATATTCACAAAATACATTATATAAAATTAAATACTTATTACCCAATAACTATTTATTTCCTATTAAAGTTACCGCGCCTAATCCGCAACCCCCTACAATATAAATAATTATTCTTTTTTCATAAAATTGCTATTTTCAAAATATTTCCTTCAATCATACACATAACAAAATATGATCATATTAGATTACTATATACTAGATCATTCTTAAATAAAATATTCGTCGGTCACTATTAGCATGGTAATCCAGATACTTTTCCCTTAAATAGCGTTTCAACTCTGGCTACTCCCAGGACCCCATAAAATTGGAGTCTATCATAACAAACTTGATCATAGTTTAAAAAGGTACTAAATGATTTACGCTATACTTTTTGGTCTGAAACATAATAATATTAATTGACGTACTAAATCTTTACACTATACTTTTTGGTGAGAAACATAATAATATTAATTGACTAGTAGTCATACTGAAAGAAAAAATTAATGGGCTACAGTACTACGTGAAATACAAAGAAAGGGGGAAAAGAATCCCAAATATCAGTAGCGTCAAGTTTCTATAGAAAATTGAAGGAAAAGTGTATTTTAAGTCTTGAATGAAGGATTTGTGACATTGACCAACTTAAAGGGTCAAACATCATTAGGAAACTTGATTAAGTTTATTATGGACTTGATTTATATTTTCAAAACTTTTTAATCTTTTCAAAAATACAAATCAACCCACACCCCTCTTCAATCCAAATCAACTAGTCTCTTTCCTTTCTCTCTCTCTCTCTCTCAACAGCTTCTCTCAACTCTCTCCCAAACAACAATTCTGTAAAATTCTCCCTTCAATCCCGAGTGACTTCAACCTCCAGCAAAAAATAGTCGGGTGAGTTTTCTTTCGACTTTCATCCATCAATCGACTTGAAGACTTCTCTAGCGACAACAACTTTGAGTTCTTCATCATCCCATTTTATTTTTTACAGGTAAAAAATTATGAAGAAATAGAGAAACTTGAGCCAACTACTCTTCTAGTATTGAAATGTGGACTGAATAAAATTCTAATTTTTGGTATTTCTTTTTGTTGTTATCGTACTGTTGATTCAAATTTGTTGGTGATTTTTGTTCACAGTTGATGTTCTTAGTGTATGTATGTGATGTGTTGCTGGGTTGATTTGTTGCTTTTCTTGGTAAAAATGGTGTTGCAACAGATGAAACATCTGATGCAACAGATGAAGACATGTGATGCAATAGATGAAAACACCTGATGCAACAGATTAAAATCTGATGCAACTATGAAAATTTGATGGAACATATGAATAATCTAACAGATCATTCATCTGTTGCGACAGACGACTTTTTTATTTGGAAGAAATCTAAATAATATTGATCCAACAGATAACTCATTTTGCAATAAATGAGTAACATATTTCAACAGACCAGTGATCTATTTTTATTATTTCCAACGGATTACTCATCCATTGTAACAGGTCAGTTATATGTTGCAACAGATAACATACCTGGTACAATAGATTAGTGATTTATTTTTATGGTTTCCAATGGATTACTCATCTGTTGTAATAGGTTGGTTATATGTTGCAACAGATAAACTACCTGGTGCGATAGATTAGTGACCGGTTTTATGGTTTCCAATGGTTTACTCATTCGTTGCAATGGTTGGTTATATGTTGCATCAGATAACATACCTGGTGCAATAGATTAGTTATCTATTTTATGGTTTCCAACGGTTTACTCATCTATTGCAATGGTTGGTTATATGTTGCATCAGATAAAATACCTGGTACAACACATTAGTGATCTATTTTTATTATTCTCAATGGTTTACTCATCCTTGCAATAGATTGGTTATATGTTACAACAGATAAACTACCTAGTGCAACACATTAGTGATCTATTTTTACTATTTCAAAGGATTTCTCATCCGTTGCAACAGGTTAGTTATATGTTGCAACAGATAAACTACCAGGTGCAATAGATTAGTGATTTATTTTTATAGTTTCTAATGATTTACTCATCCTTGCAAGAAGTTGGTTATATGTTGCAATACATAAACTACCTGGTCCAACAGATTAGTGATCTGTTTTTACTATTTCTAATAGATTAATCATCCTTGCAATAGGTTGATTGTATGTTGCAATAGATAAACTACCTGGTGCAACAGATTAGTGATCTGTTTTTATGGCTTCCAACGGTTTACTCATCCATTGCAACGGGTCAGTTATATATTGCATCAGATAAAATACCTGGTCCAATAGATTAGTAATCTATTTTTATTATTTCTAATGATTTACTCATTCGTTTCAATAGGTCGGTTATATATTGAAATAGATAACGTACCTGGTGCAATAGATGTGTGGTCTGTTAGAACTATTATTTTACCGTTGTGCATGTTAGATTTACTGTTATTCTTTTTAATGATGCATTAATCAATTATAATCTATTTTATGTTCCTATTAGCTTAAGATAATATGATTCCCAAAATAAAACAAACTGAGTCAAGTCCAAGTAAAGGAATAGGTACAGCAGCTCGGCTACATCTATGTAATACCCCGGGAAATTTTTGGTTGAAATTTTGTACGTAAACGTGTTGGGTTCTATCTTCTAGAATAAATTATAAATTTTTCATATGGAATGTCTTAGATTATGACCCACCATTGCGTAGATTATCGAATAAGCTTTCCAATGATATGTGGATCATCCAAAACGGACACCCGAGCGACGAGTTATGAACATTCCGATCGAACCGTGAATAGTAGTGAACAGTAAAACGTGTAGGAAAAAGTACTGAGGCCTGGCGTATTTTTGCTCCAACTTTAAATGATCATAACTCCTTGTACAAAATAATCTGGGTGATTTACTATATATCAACGGAAAGCTCTGCGAGTTCTCTTTCCAATGAAATCAGTTTCATCCAATTTGTCTATCGAAGCAAAAAGTTATGGTCAATCTACTTCAGCTTATCAAAAGCGAATTTTTGGGTCAACTTCAAACGATCATAACTCCTCGTACACAATGATTTGGGTAAGATACTATATATCAACGAAAAGATATGAGAGTCCTCTTTCTAGTAAAATTGGTTCCATCCAATTTGGATATCGAAGTAAAACGTTATGGTTGATCTACTTCAGACTATCAAAATAGTTGATTTTTAAGGGCGTTTTGGTCATCCCCCCTCACCTAAAATCCATCCAAACCCTATATTAAAGCCTATTAGAATCATTATATGTTATATTTCATCAAATTTCCTCCCATATACTCATTTTCTTTCCATGGTACTGACCCACATCTTTGGATGTGCACTGTATTTTCTTCGAATGTAGGTTCAGGTTCTCAGTTCCAAGTTTGACAGTGATTCTTCAGGCACACTGTTCTACATACTCTGTTGTGGTGAGTCCTCATGTTCTGAGGACGTGATGTCTGATGTTGGTTTCATGAAATTGTTTACATTTGATAACTGAGTATGAGTCAGTTGGGACATGTCTCAATGGCTCACTGGTTTTATTTATTTTCTTAGAGACTTGTCAGACTAGTATAGATGTTAGGAGTTGACTAATAAGTCATATTTTGTTATCTTTCTGAAAATTTTTTATTCTTGGATGATGACTACTCTATTGATATTTGAGGGTTATTTATGGAAACCCCATTGATTTGTGTTAAACTAAATAAAAATAGCTCAAAGGGTTAGCTTGGGGCTACTCGTAGCCTCAAGCACCGTGTGGCGCTCCGGGACCCATTTTCCAGAGCGTTACAAACTTGGTATCAGAACCTAAGGTTTTAAGGTATCTTAGGGAGTTTGACAAGCCACGTTAAGTAGAGTCTTGATCATTGGTGTGTAGGCGCCACATCTATGAGCAAGAGGCTACAAGACGTTTTAGGAAAAATGTGATTCTTTCTTTCAGAAGTCTATCGTGCTTAAAGTGTCTCTCTCTGCTATTGATTCGTACTCTCCTCTTTTAAAAATATGCCTCCACATCGAGCGAGAAGAAATGATGATGGTTAGCAACCTCAACCCGCTGACCCATTGAATGAAAATGTGTCTTATGCTGAATTTTGGGCAGCCTTTCAGGCGCTGGCCCAAGTTGTTACTGCAAATGTTCAGGCCAACCCGGCCCTAACTCCACAGTAGTAGGGAGGTGATTCAGATGCTTCCAGGATCCATGACTTCATACGGATGAATCCGCCGGAATTCTATGGGTACAACTCTGATGAGAATCCATGGTTGTTTTTAGAGGAGGTGCGGAAGATTACTCAGGTGATGCATGTATCTGAGGAATATAGTGTGGAGTTGGCTTCGTATAGGTTGAAAGACCTTGCTTATGACTGGGTTGTTTCTTAGAGGAAAGGTAGAGGTGAGAGAGCTGTCCCTATAACTTGGCAAGTGTTTTAGGATGCATTCCTGGATAAGTTTTTCCCTTTGGAGATGAGAGAGGTGAAGGTGGAAGAGTTTATGAACCTACGATAGGGCTCTATGACTGTTAGGGAGTACTGTCTAAAGTTCAATCAGTTGGCCAAGTATGCTCCTGACTTAGTGGCTGATAATAGGGATAGTATGAGTAAGTTTGTAACTGGAGTGTCTAGTTATGTGGTTAAGGAGTGTAGGTCTACTATGCTGAATAGTGAGATGAATCTTTCTAGGCTGATGACTCATGCCCAACAGATTGAGGCAGACAAGATTAAGGAGAGAAATAGAATAAGAGGGAATAAGAGAGCTAGGTCCGAGCAGCACGGATAGGGTCAGACTAGATTGTAGGAAGGGAGTCACCCTCAGTATTAGGATCGTTCATCTATATCAGCATCGTCATCTGCTAGTGCTCCCATGCCTAGAGGTAGGAAGGAGCAAGGTAGCAAGTCATATGCATCCAGATCCCAGTACAGTGCTGGCAGTAAGCCAAATCATCCCCTATGTCCTAAGTATGGTAGGGCTCATTTGGGTGAGTGTTGGGGTGAGAAGAGGGGTTATTTCCGATGTGGTAACATGGGTCATAGAGTTAGAGATTGTCCACAGAATGGACAAGGGCGTCGTGACTATCGCCCTCAGACCCAGACTCAGACTGTTAGTGCTCCAGTTCCAGCGACTCGCCCAGTCCCAGCTCAGGGCGCCTCTTCTAGCAATGCTAACGGGCAGCGCCAGAATAGATTCTATGCTTTACCGTCCCACCAGGAATAGGAGGACTCCCCCGATGTTGTTACTGGTATGATTTGTATATTTCAGTTTGATGTGTATGCTTTGTTGGATCCTGGATCCAGTTTCTCATATGTTATACCTTTGATTGCTGTGAATTTTGAAATGAGTCCTGAGATTATTCCTGATCCTATCCTAGTTTCTACCCCAGTGGGTAATTTGATTGTTGCCTAGAAAGTGTATAAAAAGTGTTCTATTACCATTCTTCATAGAGTCTTGTTGGCTGATCTGATTGAGTTACACATGGTAGATTTTGATGTGATTCTGGGTATGGACTGACTCTATTCTTCTTATGCCTCTATTGATTGTCGGACCCGAGTGGTCAAGTTTTAGTTTTCGGGTGCATCCGTGTTTGAGTGGTCTGGGAATTCTGTGTCACCCAAGAGTCATTTTATCTCTTACCTCAAAGCTAGAAAGCTTATTTCCAAGGGGTGTATTTACCATTTGGTTAGAGTCAAAGACACTAAGTCTGAGACTCCAAATCTCCAGTCTGTTAACATCGTCAATAAGTTTTCTGATGTCTTTCCAGATGATCTCCCAGGGATACCTCCTGATAGAGAGATAGAGTTTGGGATTGATCTTCTTCCCGATACTCAGACTATTTCTATTCCTCCTTAACGTATGGCCCCTGCAGAACTTAAGGATTTGAAAGAGCAACTCAAAGATCTACTAGATAAGGGTTTCATAAGGCCCAGTGTTTCTCCTTGGGGTGATCCTATGTTGTTTGTAAGAAAGAAAGATGGATCTTTGTGTATATGCATTGATTACCACCAACTGAATAAAGTCACTGTAAAAAATAAGTACCCCATTCCGAGAATAGATGATTTATTTGACCAATTACAAGGTGCAAGTTATTTCTCAAAGATAGACCTTCATTCCGGCTATCATCAACTCAAAGTTAGGGAGTATGACATCCCAAAAACCGTTTTCTGCTTATTATGGCCATTTTGAGTTTCTTGTTATGTCTTTCGGGTTAACTAATGCCCCAGCAGCTTTCTGGATATGTTTTCTGGACCTCATGAATCGAGTGTTCAGACCATATCTAGATATGTTTGTCATAGTGTTCATCGATGATATACTGGTGTACTCCCGTAGTGAGGATGAATATTCTTATCATCTTCGAATTGTCTTGCAAACCCTTAGGGATCACAAGTTGTTTGCCAAGTTCAGTAAGTGTGAGTTTTGGCTAAGGTCAGTTGAATTTCTGGGTCATATCATTTCTTCCGAGGGTATTAGAGTTGATCACCAAAAGACCAAAGCTGTTAGAAATTGGCCTAGACCTATTTCTTTGAATGATATCCGAAGTTTATTGGGTTTAGCTGGCTATTACCACTATTTAGTTGAGTGTTTCTCCTCTATAGCATCTCCTATGACTCGGTTGATCCAAAAGAAAGTAAAGTTCTTGTGGTCCGAATCTTCTGAGAAGAGTTTTCAGGATTTTAAGACTCAACTTACTTCATCCCCTGTTTTGACTTTGCCTGATGGTTTTGTGGTGTACTGTGATGCTTTGAGAGTTGGGTTGGGTTGCGTATTGATGCAGAAGGGTAAGGTGATAGCTTATGCTTCTAGACAATTGAAACCCCATGAGAAAAATTATCCTACCCATGACCTTGAGTTGGCTGCTATTGTGTTTGCTTTGAAAATCTGGAGACACTATTTGTATGGTGTCCATGTTAATGTTTTCACTGATCATAAGAGTCTGCAGTATGTGTTTACCCAGAGAGAATTGAATCTTAGGCAGAGACGATAGTTAGAATTGTTAAAGGACTATGATATGAGTGTGTTGTACCATCTGGGCAAGGCCAATGTTGTGGCAGATGCCCTAAGTAGAGTGTCCATGGGTAGTGTTTCGCATGTGGTAGAAGGTAAGAAAGAGTTGGCTCGTGATGTAAATCAGGGGTTCAGAGTAGTTCTGAATCCTCCTTGGTTTCGAAAGTGAAGGACAACAATACTTAGATACTAGTTTGGTCAGACTGAAGGAGTCAGTCAAGGATCAAAAAGTAGAGGTTTTCTCCCAAGAGGGAGATGGTGTTTTGAGACTGCAGGGTAGATTGTGTGTCTCGAATGTTGATGATCTGAGACAAAGGATTATGGCTGAAGCGCACGGGGTGCGATATTCTATTCATCCTGGTTCTACCAAGATGTACTAAGACTTGTGGGAAATCTATTGGTGGAGTGGCATAAAGAAAGATATAACAACGTTTGTAGCTAAGTGTGCAACATGAAAACAGGTTAAGGTTGAACACCAAAGACCTGGTGGTATGATGCAAGATTTTAGTATTCCCACCTGGAAGTGGGAAGAGATAAATATAGACTTCGTGATTGGTTTACCTCCTTCCCGGCGCCATCATGATTCCATTTAGGTTGTGGTTGATAGGTTGACTAAGTCTGCTTATTTCTTACTTGTTCATACTTCATATACTGCTGAGGATTACACTAGATTGTATATCCGAGAGCTAGTCAGACTGCATGGAGTTCCCTTGTCTATTATTTCGGATAGGGGTACTCAGTTCACTTCGCAATTTTGGAAAGCTTTTCAGAAGGGTCTTGGTACCCAAGTGCTTTTGAGTTCTGCTTTTTATCCGCAGATCGATGGTCAGGCTAAGCGGACCATCCAGACCTTAGAGGATATGTTGAGATCTTGTGCACTTGACTTTAAGGGAAGTTGGGATGATCACTTACTGTTGATAGAATTTGCGTATAATAACAACTTTCACTCTAGTATTGGCATGGCTCCGTTTGAAGCCTTGTATGGGAGAAAGTGTAGATCACCCATAGGTTGGTTCTAGGTGGGTGAAGCGGTCGTGAGTGGTCCTGATTCGGTATTCGAGGCTATGAAGAAAGTTAAGTTGATTAGGAAAGGTTGAAAACTGCGCAGAGTCGTCAAAAGTCATATACGGATGTTAGAAGGAGAGACCTTGAGTTTGAAGTTGGTGACCTAGTGTATCTGAAAATTTCACCCATGAGGGGGGTAAAGAGATTCGGAAAGAAGAGGAAGATTAGTCCCCGTTATGTTGGTCCTTACAAAATTCTTAGTCGTTTTGGTAAGGTAGCTTATGAGGTCGAGTTGCCTTCCGAGTTGTCCTCCGTTCATCCAATATTCCAAGTCTCCATGCTTAGAAAGCATATTAGCGATGCTGTGGTGGTGGATTCCTCTATGAGTGCTGATATTCAAGAAAATCTTTCTTTTGATGAGATTCCTGTTGAGATTCTTGATTTTAGTGTCCGAAGACTAAGGAACAAAGAAGTTCCCTTGGTCAAGGTGTTGTGGTGAAACCAATCTATTGAGGGTGCAACTTCGGAAGCTAAGGTGCATATGCGATCCAAGTACCCGCACCTATTTTCCGCGAACTCCGATCAAGCCGAAGGGACCGTTATTTATTAAATCATGCACTTTTGATAAAAGTTGAAGCAGTTCAGCTGTCATTTATTATGTGTTCAGCTGTAGTTTCTTGAATTTATGCATTCTATGTTGCATTCGGAGTGAGAAACGATGTGGTGATGAGTCTAACGAATGGTTTCAGTTGTATGCTCTATTCCCTATCTAATTTTGGTATGTCTAGCATCATTCAAGGATGAATGTTTCCAAGGGGGGATGATGTAATACCCCGAGAAATTTTTCGTTGAAATTTTGTGCGTAAACGTGTTGGGTTCTATCTTCTGGAATAAATTATAACTTTTCCATGTGTAATGTCTTAGATTATGACCCATCATTGCGTAGAGTATCGAATAATCTTTCCAACGATATATGGATCATCCAAAATGGACACCCGAGCGACGAGTTATGAACATTCCGATCGAACTGTGAATAGTAGTGAACAGTAAAACGTGTAGGAAAAAGTACTGAGGCCTGACGTATTTTTTATCCAACTTTAAACGATCATAACTCCTTTTACATAATGATCTGGGTGATCTAATATATATCAACGGAAAGCTCTACGGGTCCTCTTTCCAATGAAATTGGTTTCATCCAATTTGTCTATCAGAGGAAAATGTTATGGTCGATCTACTTCAGCCTACCAAAAGAGAATTTTTGGATCAACTTCAAACGGTCATAACTCCTCGTACACAATGATCTGGGTGAGATACTATATATCAACGGAAATATATGAGAGGCCTCTTTCTAATGAAATTAGTTTCATCCAATTTGGATATCGGAGTAAAATGTTATGGTTGATCTACTTCAGACTATCAAAACAGCCCACCAAAGGACAGATTTGAGAATTATTTGATTTTTAGGGCCTTTTGGTCATTTTCCCTCACCCAAAATCTGTCCAAACCCTATATTAAAGCCCATTGGAAGCATTCTATATTATATTTCATCAAATTCCCTCAAAAAGAAAACCCTAAGCTCCTACATCCAACTTCAAGAACCTCCAAAGTTCACTATTAATTCTGCAAATTTATTCAAGATTCCAAGTTCCTAGTTCAAGAACTCTAAGAACCATCATTCAAAGGAACGATTAACATCTCAAAAATGAGTATCGATCTAAACTTCATCATTCAAGGTATGTGAGATTTTTCAACAAGAACTCTCTTTTGTTCTTGAGCCCAAAAGTAATTTTCTTTACAAAGGCATGATTTTTATTTGATTTTTTACAAATTTGAAGCATGAACCCATATCTTATGATGATTATTATAAAATCTTGATGTTTATGATTTTGAAAGATGAATTTACATATGGGGAGATATAAAACATAAATCTTGAACGATATTTATCATGATTTTTATATTTAGGTGGTGAATCCCCATTGGAAATTGTGTTTTTTTAGAAAGTGTGTGTTATAAGCACGTTGATGTTGAATATTTGAGATATTTTGAATGATTTGATCTTTTGGTCTTAATGGAGTTGTTTTGAACTCGAGTGTGAAAGAAATCCACAACGTGGTTGATTTTGATAGATGGAAAGTATGATGGCTCCCGATGTATATTTATATATTACTAAAATTATTTTGTTGTGGATTGTCTTTGAAATGATCTGAGCTAAGTCCGGGAGATATCTTTAGCACCGAGTGAGAGGTATAAAGTGATCTTACTTTCCTAGAACTACGTGCCCCCGTAGGAGTGAGCCTGAGGATGATTTATATAGTGATCACTAGTTTGTGTGGATTTGATATCGATAGTCCTACTCCGATGGCAAGGATAGGACAGCTCTCCCCAACGTGGGTTATATGTTGGAATCCATGTAGCTCACATGGTTTATGTCGGTTATAAGATCTCCCAGTGTGTGTGTGTTTCCTTGTGTCTATGGTGAATGGTGAAGTGATTTGAAAGTGGAATTGTGAAAGTTATTCTTTCAAAAGATTTAAATGATATTTATATTATGAGAATTGATATTCTTGATGAACTGAAAGTGATTGATAAATTATATGATGACTCACATGTGTTATTGTACTTATTTCATCCTTTCATGATTATGATGATTTTCTTCGGGCTATGTGTCTTTCATACATCCTGCATATTTCTTATAAATATTTATGATGATGATGTTTATACAACTGCATACACCCCCATATACTCAATTCCTTTCCATGGTACTGACCCACATCTTTGGATGTGGGCTGTATTTTCTCGAAATGTAGGTTCAGGTGCTCAGTTCCAGGTTCGACAGTGATTCTTTGGGCATGCTGTTCTACATCCTCTGTTGTGGCGAGTCCTCATATTCCGAGGACGTGATTTTTGATGTTGGTTTCACGAAATTGTTTACATTTGATAACTGAGTATGAGTCAGTTGGGGCATGTCTCAATGGATCGCTAGTTTTATTGATTTTCTTAGAGGTTTGTCAGACTAGTATAGATGTTGGGAGTTCACTAATAAGTCATATTTTGTTATCTTTTTAAAATTCTTTTATTCTTGGATGATGATTACTCTATTAATATTTGAGGGTTATTTATGGAAACCTCATTGATTTGTGTTGAATTGAATGAAAATGGCTCAAGGGGTTAGCTTGGAGCTACTCGTAGCCTCAAGCACCATGTGATGCTCCGGGACCCGTTTTCCGGGGCGTTACAATCTTCCACTCTATGAGCTTTCTTTACAAGTATTATCTCAATTAGGAGCAGAAGATAATGAACACGGGGAGGAGGAATACCTCAAAAGAGATGATCCAAATACTAATAGCCCTTCCACCGAAGAGTTGGTCAAAATCTTCTGCATTGATCATTATCCTGCGAGAATGCAGTATGATGGTGCCACAGATTTAGCCGGTGATTTCGTGGTTAATTCAGCCATGGGAAAATCTTTCAACGCCTTCAAAAAATAACTTCAAGAACAAAAATTGGATGGCTATTTCAGGGAAAGTTGCTTTGGGCAATATCTTGATTTATCGAAGGACAACAATGCTTATTTCCAGATGAAAATGGTAGACTATCTTCTCAAGTGTAGGTTTATGTATGAAAACAAAGACAAGATGGATGAGATATGGATAAATTACTGTGGCATGCCTGTTTGTTTTGGTTGGAAGGAGTTTTTCATAGTTACTGGACTAAAATGTTATCCTCCTTCTCCTTCTCAAGTTATACCTACTCTGACTCAAAAAAAAGCACCCCGCACACCTAAAAAGGGCAAAGGCAAGTCGAGTGATCGTGAGGACCTGGTATCCATTGTTGGTCCAAGCTTCAAAATTAAAAATTTGATAGAAGCGTTGAAAGGGAAAGGACTCTCGAAGAAGCACAAGCAATCATTGTGCTTGGTTTGGTTTATACATAATATTCTTTGGGTGAGAGACATTAACAACAACATAAGCCTCGATTTAGTAAATTGCTCCGGGGATCTTGAAGCATTTAATAGCTATCCTTGGGGTTATGAAAGCTTCAAAATAACTGTCCAATATTTGTTGACTCCGTTAACGCCAAAGACAGTCAACGTATACGGCTTTCCATGGGCCTTTATGGTAAATATTTCTTTTATCATGATATGATTCATCATTTTCTTATTCAATAATGCTTTTGATTTTGTTGGCGTTATATTATAGGCATGGGCATTTGAAGTTATTTCTTATTTGAGACAACAAGTGAACTACTAGGAAGAAGTTTCCTGTCCAAGAATCCTGAGATAGTTGTTAGCCAAAATCGATAAAAATGTAAAATTTCTTGATCTTGTCAAGCCCCCAAAGGAAGCAATAAGTCCAATTCTAATCAAGTTTTTGTTTTAATTAATGATTATTTTAAATAATTTTATCATCATTCTAATATATGTACTGATTTATTCTGTGGCTTGTTCCGACCAACCAAGAGCTAAAGATGCCATTTTTTCTTACTTTACGGTCTATACAAACTTTATCGTACCCTAAGGTCATTGATGGAATAAAAATGGAATTATTTGGAGCAACAACTATTAGAAGAAAAATAATTTTGAAGGGTGGTCTTGTTGCTATTAATGATGGTAGTGGTAGTGGTGCTGCTGTTGGGGCTAATGATACTCCTCTTACAATTTTTGAAATAAAAAGCCATTATGATTATGATCATACTAGTTATACAAATTTTTCTCCAGATTTTGTCATATCTACCGAATATTCTGCATACAAATGTCAAGACTGCAAAACAAAACACGATGGAGTAATTAATGCTATTAATGCACTAACTGCTTCTATAAAGAAAATGGCATCTAAGAGGAGTGTCATTCCATCAAAGAGGATTCCATAGCCATACACTCCACTAGAGATCAAGGCGGCTAAGAGGAGAAAGAAAGGTACTTCAAATTCATCATCAAGCTTCAAAAAAAGCAAAATTGCAATACCTTTGTCTTTGTCTTGCACCGTTGTTCAGTGTGCAAGGGCCACAGAAGAGCAGCATGAGCCGAAGAAAGTGAATGTACAACATCTGTTCCAACAAACCAATAGGAACATATTTGTTTCAACAGCTGATACATCTGCTGAAAATTATCAAACATATATATATATATCTGTTGCAACTATTGTCTAACCTGTTGCATCATATGCGTTATCTGTTGTAACAAATGAGTCTTATGTTACAACAGATGGGTCATCTATTCGAAATTGTCGTACTTCTCTAATTTACCTGTTCGAATTCGTCCCAACAAATGATCCATCTATTGCAACATAAGGCTCATCTGTTTCAACAGATGGACAATCTGTTGTATATCTATAATTAGCATTGATAATTTTTCGATTTCAAGGTGGATATCATAGTAGAAGCCCCTAATATCACAGTTGATAATCTATCAGCTGCTTCCAAAGAAGAAGAAAATGTAAAGCCTTTTAGTTCAGGAGAATGGAAGAATTACCCGTTTGAAGGGTTCAACATCTAGAACGAGGCTCCAAAAAAACTAACATAGTTGATCAACGACTATTTAGAATGGATTGACGATGGGATGTTAAAGCACAATGCCGGCAGGTACATAAATTAATTTTTAAAGATATTGGTTTATACGATTCTTGTTGTAATAACGTGACATTAACACATATAAATCATCATATAGAAAATGAAATGACGAACGCTATAAAGTTAACGAATCAAGTCTTGGTTTTGATATGTTCGACTTTGTTGTTGTACATCTCGAAATAAAGAATTGGTTCTATTTGATGTCACAGCCCCAAACTTACTCGAATGATGAGGTTTAAAAGTCATACATATTACGATTAATTAATACCTTATTTAATTACATCTACGTATTAATGTTTCATCACGTAATCTAAAATATTTGATAATATGTGCAGCACATCGATGTCATTTATTACTACCTCCAAAAGAAGGCCACATTGCAAACACAAGAACAATACAGATAAAAGATAGACAATTATTTGTACAAAGTTTACATCAATAATGCCTATGATAGGTATTGTCAACAACAACCAGAAGTTTCCTGAAATGAGGAATGTTTAATCAACATCATCATAGGTTTTAGCATTCCGACTGGCTTTTCTTGGTATTTGGTCGACGAAGTGTACTTCCCAATCAATTGTGGTGATGAATTCCATTAGGTGCTGGTTGTTGTCATTCTAAAAGAGAGGCACATCTGAGTTTATGACTCGATGTTGCAAAAAAGACATTTCAGGCCATCGTATGAGATACAAAATTTGGCCAAAATATTGCCTACTTATCTTGATATGAGTGACTTTTTGGACCAAAAGGTTCATACTAATTGGTCGATGATTGAAGCATACCAGGATAAAATGGGTAATCCATTTGATGTACAATATATTAAAGGAATTTCTCAACAAACCATTGGTAGCCTGTAAGTTTAAGTGTCATGATTTAGTTTCATTTCACAAATTTCACAATGCTCGCATGAACGAAAAAATATGGATTATCTATTTTTTTAAAATGCAGAGATTGCGTCTTTTTGTTGCCGCGTACGCCGAGTATTTGAGTGATGGATTACAAGTGCCAAATAATAGATTTGATTCCGGATTACTCCGTAAAAGATATGATGCTCTTTTATAGAAATATGGAGAAGCGAAAGCTCAGAAGCTGTGCGCAAGCGACATTAAAGATCCACGACGACCAAAGCCGAATTTTGCAGCACCGAATGAAGAACAACCTGTCGATGTTGAGTAAATCTTTATAGCTTGAGTCCGTCAATGTAATAACCTATTCTCCTTGGTTTAACTTATTGATTTATTTGTAGAGTAGATCATTTGTACCCATAATGATTTTTTTACATTTCATTTATTTGTTGAGTTATTTCATGTAATTTCCAAAGGCTTCAACTTATTTTATGTTGTCTATGAATATAATTTAATCCTTAGTTTTGAACATATAAATTGAAATGGAATACTAGATTCAAATATCACAACAGATAATACATTTACTACAACAGATGACATATCTTATCAAATAGATTTAGACATGTTGCAACATGAGATACAACACATAGGTCATCTACTGGAAATTATATAATAGGTCTTCCTACTTTCTTGATTATTTCCAATAAATTATCTATCAGTTGCAATAGATAGATTATATGTTACAACAGATTGGATATCTATTGTGACAGGCAGACTGGAAATATCTATTATTACAACAGATGACCAACCTATTCCAACAGATAATCAATCTATCACAACAGGTATTATATCTATTACAACACATATGCTACCTATTGCATTATAAAAATTCAACTTGGCTAACATAAAAATTATTGCCACTACATGTAAAGTGAAATAGCTTGAAATGAAAAATTATTATTGTGTTCATCTCCGTCTTTGTACATATTCTTCTTTATACATGGGCTCTAACCATTTAGTTAGTACCTCATAAGCCCAGACCCATTGCATCTTTCCCACAATAGTGATATGTGAGCAATTTCTAACACATTTAAGACCTTTAACCAAGAATAATTGCGAAGTCTTAAGCAACTTTTGTTGTTTTTGATTTACTTATGTCTGATTTTATAGTTTAAACTGATGGGATAGAGAAACAACAAGAATGGAAGCAAAAAAGTTGAAATCTGGAGGAATCTGAAGAAAAGTGTGGTTGACGACATCTTTGATAAGTCGTCAGCCCTGTGATAGGCTATCACAGTTGTCGTCAGACTTAACCAGAGATTTGGCATGAGTTGAAGACACTTTTGTGATGACATTCATGATACGTCGTCAGCCTGGTGCTAAGCTGTCAAGGATGTCGTCAGCCTTAAACAGAAGATGGAAGTTGAAGAAAGTTTTGTGACGACATCCATGACACATTGTCAAGATGGTGATAGGCCGTCATCGTTGTCGTCAGCCTTATCCAGCAAGAGCCAAAAATGCAGAGGAGCTGACGACATCCGTGATAAGTTGTCAGACTCCTGATAAGCCGTCACTGACGTCGTCGTTTATTTCAATAAGAAGTTGAAACTTTTATTTTGTTTCCTTATTTAGGGTTAATTATTTAAAGCCTTTTTTTAGGGTTTTCTAAGGGAGAGAGAACTTATCAATAAACATACTTTGCAACAGATAATTTCTCTCTCTCTCTCTCTAGACCAATATTTTTAGAGTTTTGTCTTGTGAATCAATTCAAGTTATATTTTTTGATCTTCATCATAGTTGTAAGATAATCTTCTCAATTATGAATTTAATTTGTGTACTTGTTTATTGTATCATGAGTGGCTAAACCTTATTTACCTAAATTATAGGATCTAGGTTAGGTAACGAAGAGGTGCTAAATACTTAAGATTCAATAGGTGTTAGGATTTCTAGATAATTCTAAGATTTTAATTGATGTTTGTTGGTTCCAAACAGCAGGCATACCTGCTTTGATTTTCCTGAGAAAGAAATCATAAACAGTAGGAACTGAATTATCAACAGAGACTCAAAAATACTTTGTTTAATAATCAGTGTTGTAACTAGGTTGATTAACTGAGGTAAAATTTGGGAAGTGAATAGCGATTTCCTAAGCCCAAGAGGATTAGGAAATTAGACACTTAAATAGGTCAAGAGACATTTGAGACATTTTAGTTTACTTTTATTTTTTGTGTTAGGTAGATTTTTATTCTAGTTTACTTAATACTATGGCATCATGGAATGAACATGATCTTGGCGATTGAAAGTTTTATCTTGATGATCGATGTCCATATTGTGATGGACCTCACTTTTTGCAAGACTGTAGATATGCTCCCCAAACACAGATGTGTGCACTATCTCTATCTTATCGAGAGTATGATTTTTCTGTGTGTGGTGGTGAAGATGGACATTGGAGTGATTGCCCAAATGCCCCATTCCCCCATTGTGCTAACCCAAATTTTAGTTATTCTTATGATTTTGATAGGTTTTTTGGTCAAGAAAAAGAAGAACGAAGCAACAAAAAGAGTGGCATTAAAGCTACACTTCAACTAATGTTGGATCGTATGGACACAACGAATGATATCATATGTGATATACATCAAGACTTAGGGCATTTAACAAGGAAAGAGAAAGGATAGGGGAGATGGATATCGAGGTCAATCATCTAAGACACTCTTTTACATTATGTTTAGATTATATCTTGTCTGTGGAATCATTTAGACTAATTGAAGAGTGTGAATATGAGAAGCAAGAATCCTATACTGATGATGAGCTTGATGTTGATCAACCCTTGGAGATTTCTCAATCAATCAAACCAACCATGAGGGATGATGCAAAGATTGGGGAAATGGTGCTAGAGGCAAAAGAAGAAATCAAGCACAATCCTTGTGAAGACTCTAGTCCATTTCGAGGTAAAGATACTAATAGGGATACTACTTCAAAAGTAAGAGTTAGTCCTTATTCTAACTACTTTTCAATATGATGCCTGGTGGATGCGATGAAAGTCGAATCACCCAAGCATATGATGAATTTTGAAAATGAGAAGGAAATTTTTTAAAGTTTGGAGTTTATCTTTCTAAAAGGGTATACCACAACCCCAATTGTAAAAGCCAAGAAGACTAAATATCGATGTCCATTTAGTGGATTTTTAAGATCTGCACTGCTTCCCAATGAGCCCACACGAAAGTTTGATGCAAAATCAGGCAAGCAGTTTAAGTCTTCAAAGTGGCGTGATAGAATATCTCTTATCATGCCCTCACCTTTGCCCAACGGACCTAAAAGGAGTAAAGATCGAAAGATGGACCAATAATTCAAATCGTCTAAGGGGAGGGATAAAGGATAACTGAATGATGTCATGCCGCGACACTAAATTAGGAGCTTCTTGGGAGGCAACCCAAGGTATTTTGTTGTTTGTATTCGTATTATGTGATTGACATCAGATCTTTGCACCTATGGTACCACAGATATATTTCTGACTCTCTTGTTTTGGTTTGACGCATTAGGGACAGTGTATGATTATAAATTGAGGGTGGGACTACTTGTGGGTGTTGATGTCCTCTTGGGGTTTTTGTTGTTGTGCCTCTTTTCCTCGGAGTCTTGTTCCTAGTAGAGCCGGCATGTTTACGCGTATTGTGGTTTGTTGTGAAATATTGTAGTTGACTATCAGAAATACAAGTACCTTAGGCAGTTAACATGTTTTTGTGATTTTTGAGCACCTCTCTAATAGACTGAGTATTTAACTGTGTGAATTGCATCTGATTGTGACCAATGTGCATCTTTGTATGGCATTAGTTTTAGTGATGTAGTAATCATTGGTAAACAGCTACATGAACTGAATGAGTAGTAGCTTGTGATATACTTATGTGACAAGTGCGTGTGAGATCTTACTCAGTTCCTGTTGTATCTTGAAATACAGAACTTGCCCGGTTAGTCTTACCTTGGTTGAAGATAGGGGTTAGGAAAGGATCATAGGCCATTTTGATATTAGCTCACTTTTAGCCTAAATAACCTTCCCTGTATGTAGAATATCCCTTGATCCCCGCTTTGAGCCTGATTATCCTATTTTTTTATGACACCTGTCACTTTTCTAGTTTATATCATAATGAACCTGTTTTTGCCCTGATCCTCCTTGGACACTGTGGACCATGACTTAGGCAAATGGCCTAAGTTGAGGGTGACTATCATAAGGGTGCGTGTAAAATGAATAGGAAGAAAGGTAGAGTAAAAGAAAAGAATAAAAAGTTGAGTGTGGTAGAAAAGGGCAAGAAAAAGAAAAGTTGTGAAAAAAAAAGCAATTGAGAAAAGACTGCACCCATCCTAAATTATTGTGATCAAGAAAAGAGAAGAGCAAAAAAGGCTAATGAGTGAAACCGCAGAAAGCTAGTGTAGTGTCAAGGAGGCTTAGTCACTTTAAATACCATCGAGTATCATACCAGCCTCTAGCCTACATTACAAGCCTAAGAGAAGTCCTATAGTGATCCTAGCTGACCAATCTGAAGATCTAGGTAGTGAAAATAAGGGCAAGCCTATGGTACTTGGCAAACACTGATTGGAACTTCGATCTGAGAGTGAGTGTTTTGATTGTCCCCATGGTTACATATATAAGTCCTGATATGAGATGAGGGGGATTTCTTTGTTGTGAGGGCACACTTGTTACATTGCTAGTTACTAACTTGTTCGGGTAGTGTAAGACTGGTCTATGCATGGTTGTTATAGCTGAATAGATGACATATCTTGATTCCTGTGTGTTGCATTGATATTCTGCATTATACATAAATTGACTGACTTTGGAGATAGTGAAAGTGTTTTGAGATGATATGGATGATTGACTACCAAATGTCCTTTGTATTCTCTTAGTTGTACTGAGTTGCTTGAGGAAAAACAATTGTTTTAAGTTAAGGGTGTTGATGTGTGAGCAATTTCTAACACATTTAAGACCTTTAACCAAGAATAATTGTTAAGTCTTAAGCAACTTTTGTCATTTTTGATTTGTTTATATCTGATTTTACAGTTTAAGTTGATGGGATAGAGAACCAACAAGAATGGAAGCAAAGAAGTTGAAATATGGAGGAATTTGAAGAAAAGTGTGGCTGAGACTAGGGGTGGCAACGGAACCGGAACTTTCCGGTTCCGTTCCGGTAGTTCCGGTTCCGGTTGGGTTCCGGTTCCGGTAGTTCCAGTTCCGGTTGGTTCCGGTTTACCGGTACCAAATGTTCCGGATACCGTAACCGGACCGGACCTTCAAAAATTTCCGGTACTTCCGGTTCCGGTTAACCGGTTCCGGTACCGGTTAACCGGATTCTGGTCCGGAATAACGGTCAGTTTTTGTTTTTTTTTGTTTTTTTTTTTTTTTTTTTTTTTTTAATAAAACAACTAGCCGTTTTATAGCTGTTGCTCCCCCCCCCCCCCTTCTAATTACCCCCACCACCCTTTAAAATTTTTACTATAAATATACCTCATTTCAATTATTTTTTTACACAAATATTATCAATTTTCATACTCTCTCCCTCTTAATATTCTCTCAAATTCTCTCTAAATATTTCTAGTTTTATTATATAAGTTGAACACTTGAAGTTGAGGATTCATTTAATTCAGACATTTGTTATACGTCTGCTTTTACGCAGACGTTCGGTATATTCGTTCCAACTTTAATCTCTTTTTATTTACGTTAATTATCTATATTTTTTTTATTTACGAACATCAATTTGTATTTGTATTGCTTGTTTTAATATTTTATTTTGAAATATGGATTTTGAAAAAAATAGTAGTGGTAAAAAATCAAATTTTGGTAAGGTCTTTCGTAGAAATAAAAAAAGTAAGGCTAGTACTAGTTCATTACCGGGTAGATTTAATGAAACTTCATTATCACAACCTAGTGGTTTTGATGTTGGTATTGGTATGGAATTAGATAATGAGACCCTGAATAGGCGTTATAATAATTTTGAGGAAGACTTACCAGAGGAAGATGACATAGAAGAACAAGAAATAGGTGATAGCCCTACCCCTACTAGTCCGGTTACGGAATTACCGGAACACGGTGAAGAACTGTCCCCTTTACCAAAATTTACTAGGGCCAAAGGTACCGAACGTACTAAAAGGTCTTTAGTTTGGAAATTTATGGAGCATGATAGGGTAAAAAATACTGCTACTTGCAATAAATGCAAGCATGTTTTTAAACATTTGACTGGGGGGGAAAATGGCGGGACAGGATTGCTAACTTCGCATTTGATGAGATGTAATAAAGAATTTATTCGTCTAAAAAATGAGGCTAAGGCCAAAAAAGATGGTACAACATTTGTACATGAATCTGTAGGAGGTAATATGGTTCAAACACGGTTAGACATGTTTAACCCGGCTGAAGCAAGTTCATCCTCGACATATAGTGAAGATGTAGATAGAGAAGAACTAGCAAAAATGGTTGCTGTTATGGGTTTGCCTTTTAGTTTTCCTTCGCATCCAGGTTTTATTCATTATATTCAACGAGTATATAATCCCTCTTTTAAAGGTTTTTCTCGAAATACAATTAAAAATGATATTTTTAAATTTCAAGCTGAACATTGTCATTTTATTCGTTGCTTATTTGATAAATTTGATGGTAGAATATCTGTTACTTCTGATATGGGTACTAGTGTTGTCGGTAATGATTATTTTACTCTCACGGCTCATTGGATTGATCACGATTGGAACATGCAAAAAAGAATTATTGCTTATAAATATGTCGATGAGTCTAAAACCGGTATGTTTATAGCTAATACAATAACGACGAGCATGAAATATTTTAGATTTATTGGTAAACCTATGGCATGCACATTAGATAATGCTTCTAATAATTTGAAAGCTATTGACGAGTTAAAAAGTAGATTATGTTTAATGTATGAAGATCATTTTCATGTTAGATGTTCCGCACATATTTTAAATTTGATAGTACATGATGGTATTCATTTGTTTGGAAATGGTTGTGTTAAAGTGAGAATTGCTTGTAGTTCTATGTTTAAAAATAAAAAAAAGGCTGTAATGGATGATTTTAAACGTAAATGTGAACAATGTGGCCTTCCATATAGAAAAATTCCAAAAGAAATTCCTACTAGATGGAATTCTTTGTTTCAAATGTTTGAAGTTGCTCTTATATATCGTAAACCTATACAATTACTTTATAATTCTTATAATGTGGATGTTAATTTAATGCTAGATGAAGAAGATTGGATTGAAGTAGAAGAACTTTGTAAATTTTTGAAAACTTTTTATCAAGCTACGAACACAGTATCTGCTCAATATACTCCAACTATTTCTTCTGTTTTAGTAACTATTACTGCTATTTCTAAAGTACTTGTTGAATATAAAAAAATATGTCCTAACAAAGAGGCAATTGAAGCTATGGTTCAGACAATTTCCAAAACTTTCAAGGATGGTTCGAGATTTGTTATCAGCTCAAGCTTCTTCAGTTGCTTCGGAGCAAGCTTTCAGCGCAGGAAGATTTATAATAGGAGATCATCGGTATTCGTTAGCAAGGGATAGTTTGGAGATTTCGGTATTATTTAGAGATTGGATCAATGCCGAACGAAGAAATTTTGGGCTCCCCAAACTACCGCCCCATATTGAAGAAGAAATAGATGAAATTTTTGACGAAAATAGTGATGATGGAATGGAAGCAATGGAGCAACAAGGAAATAGACCAATTCCGGAGGATTTATCCGTCGAAGAATTAGAAAAATTACGCCAAAAAAATTATAGACAATTTAGATATTAATAAGATTGTACAATAGAAATCTAATTCACACAGAACCCTTCCTAGAAGGTGGCTGCGTAGATTAGATTTACATTTAATATCTTTGTAATAAATATTTGCCTAATTTTGTTTTAAATTTTCTCATTTGTTTGTTGCAATTATGAAAAAAAATATATTATATTAAGTATTTCACTATAACTTAACATATATTTACAATAATTACAACTTAAACTTATTATAAAAAGTTAATAAATTATATAAACTATATAAGTTAAAAATATATATATTTAACTTATAAATTAATCTTAATTAAGTTACAATTTCAATTAAAAGTTAAAAAAAAAAAAAAAAAAAAAAAAACTGGTAGCCGACCAAAATTCCGGTAACGTTCCGGTATCGGACCGGTCCGTTCCGGTTCCACTCCGGTAGCTACCGGACCGGTCCGAACAGGGAATATATTCCGGTATTCCGGTTCCGGTAACTCCGGTTCCGGAGACAAAACCCGGTAACGAGGTTCCGGAAACGTTCCGGATCCGGTAATTCCGGTCCGGAGTTTCCGGTTCCGGTCCGTTGCCACCCTTAGCTGAGACATCTGTGATAAGTCGTCAGCCCTGTGATAGGCTATCACAGTTGTCGTCAGACTTAACTAGAGATTTGGCATGAGTTGAAGACAATTTTTTGACGGCATCCATGACACGTCGCCAGCCTGGTGATAAGTTGTCAAGGATGCCACCAGCCTTAAATAGAAGATAGAAGTTGAAGAAAGTTTTGCGATGAAATTCATGAGACGTCGTCAAGATAGTGATAGGCTATCATCGTTGTCATCAGCCTTAAGCAGCAAGAGCCAAAAATGTAGAGGAGTTGGCGACATCCATGATAAGCCGTCAGACTCCTGATAAGCCATCACTGACGTCGTCATTTATTCTGAGAAAAGCTAAAACTTTTATTTTGTTTCCTTATTTAGGGTTAACTATTTAAAGCCTTGTTTTAGGGTTTTCTAAGGGACAGAGAACTTATCAATCAACATACTTTGCAATAGATAATTTCTCTCTCTCTCTCTCTCTCTCTCTCTCTCTCTCTCCCTAGACCAATATTTTGGGAGTTTTGTCTTGTGAATCAATTTAAGTTATACTTTTTTTATCTTCATCATAGTTGTAAGATAATATTCTCAATTTTGAATTCAATTTGTGTAATTTTTTCTTGCATCATGAGTGGCTAAATCTCATTAACCTGAATTATGGGATTTAGGGTTAGGTCATGAAGAGGTGCTAAATACTCAAGATTCAATAGGTGTTAGGATTTCTTAATAATTCTGAGATTTTAATTGATGTCTATTAGTTGCAAACAGCAGTCATACCTACTTTTATTTGCTTGAGAAAGAAATCATAAACAGTAGGAAGTGAAATATCAATAGGGACTCGAAAATACTTCGTTTAATAATCAGTGTTGTAACTAGGTTGAATAACCTGAGGTAAAATCTGGGCAGTGAATAGCGATTCCCTAAGTCTGAGAGGATTAGAAAATTAGACGCTTAAATAGGTCCAGAGACATTTGAGCATATCATCGATAAAGATATCTTGTTATATCCTAACCACCGTGAAAAACTTGAGTCACCTTTAGCATCTGTCATGTACCGTAAGCCCCAGTGAACATAATTCTGGTTATCTCATAAAATTTTGGTTACAAACATCGAAACTAAAGTGACCAACAATTATTTGCTGATCATCAAACCCCCCCCCCCCCCCATTTTATATTTTCGTATCATTTGTTTGAATTTAACTTGTAGCTTTAGTTTCAAACTAGTTTAATTGCCACTCACATTGTCAGAATATATTAAGAAAATTAGAGAAAACCAAGAAGACCTACATAAAGAAATTGATTATAGAAAAAAAATTAGAGAAATAATGGAAAATCTAATAGAAAAATTACAATGGGTAGATGAAACCTTGAAAAACTTAGAAAAAAAAAAGATAAAAGTTTAGATAGTTTAAAAAATTCATTAAGAAGAGAACAAGAAAAAATAGTTAGTAGTATTAATAACCTCAAACAAGATATTAAATATAGTGCAAGTAGAATAGATTATTATACATTTACTTTAGAAAAATAAAATGATAAACTACAAATATCTAAAATACCGGGAACAAGAAATGGAAGAAATAAGATTAACAAAAAACCTTATAAAAATAAATTTAATTGAATATTTTAAAACAAAAGATATAGAATATTTAGAATATCTTAAAAATAATATAGAAGACTTAAAAAAACTAAGAGAAAAAGCTAAAGAATATTATAGCAAAACATTTAATCAACTACCATTTAATCACCCCTCAAAATATGAATATCAGTAAAATTGAATATATTAATAAAATATATGAAAATAAAAAATACAAGAACGAAGAAAAACAGTTAATGAATATTACTACAAAGTATTTAACAATTACATAAATTAATGGATACATCTTACAAAAAGAATAAATCATTAAAAGAAATCGAAACCCAACTATATAGTTTATACCAAGAATAAAAAAGATTACATAGTACTAACAAAGATCCTATAACACTAGATAATTTAATTACGATAATATCTAATTTAGAATATGAATTAATAAAACATCTTAAGTCAAGAAGATAAAAATGAAAAATATTTCAATCGATAATATTCACAAAATACATTATATAAAAATAAATACTTATTACCCAATAACTATTTATTATCTAGTAAAGTTACCGCGCCTAATCCGCAACCCCCTACAATATAAATAATTATTCTTTTTTCATAAAATTGCTATTTTCAAAATATTCCCTTCAATCATACACATAACAAAATTTGATCATATTAGATTACTATATACTAGATCATTCTTAAATAACACGTTCGTCGGTCACTATTAGCATGGTAATCCAGCTACTTTTTCCTTAAACAGCGCTTCAACTCTGGCTACTCCCAGGACCCCATAAAATTAGAGTCTATCATAACAAATTTAATCATAGTTTAAAAAGGTACTAAATGCTTTACGCTATACTTTTTGGTTTGAAACATAATAATATTAATTGACGTACTAAATCTTTACACTATACTTTTTGGTCTGAAACATAATAATATTAATTGACTAGTATTCATACTGAAATAAAAAATTAATGGGCTTACAGTACTACGTGAAACACAAAGAAAGGGGGAAAAGAATCCCAAATATCAGTAGCGTCAAGTTTCTAGAGAAAATTGAAGGAAAGGTGTCTTTTAAGTCTTGAATGAAAGATTTGTGACATTGACCAACTTAAAGGGTCAAACATCATTAGGAAACTTGATTAAGTTTATTATGGACTTGATTTATATTTTCAAAACGTTTTATTCTTTTCAAAAATACAAATCAACCCACACCCCTCTTCAATCCAAATCAACTAGTCTCTTTCCTCTCTCTCTCTCTCTCTCTTTATCTCTCTCTCTCTCTCTCGACAGCTTCTCTTAATTCTCTCCCAACCAACAATTCTGCAAAATTCTTCCTTTAATCCCGGGTGACTTCAACCTCCGGCGAAAAATAGTCGGGTGAGTTTTCTTTCGACTTTCAACCATCAATCAACGTGAAGACTTCTCTAGAGACAACAACTTTGAGTTCTTCGTCATCTCATTTTCTTTTTCACAGGTAAAAAATTAAGAAGAAACAGAGGAACTTGAGTCAACTACTCTTCTAGTATTGAAATGTGGACTGAATAAAATTCTAATTTTTGGTATTTCTTTTCCTTGTTGTCGTACTATTGATTCAAATTTATTGGTGATTTTTGTTCACAGTTGATGTTCTTAGTGTATGTGTGTGATGTGTTGCTGGGTTGATTTGTTGCTTTTATTGGTAAAAATAGTGTTGCAACAGATGAAACATTTGATGCAACAGATGAAGACATGGATGCAATAAATGAAAACACCTGATGCAACAGATTAAAATCTGATGCAACTATGAAAATTTGATGAAACAGATGAATAATCTAACAGATCATTCATCTGTTGCGACAGACGACTCTTCTATTTGGAAGAAATCTAAATAATATTGATCCAACAGATAACGCATTTTGAAATAAATGAGTGATATGTTTCAACAGACCAGTGATCTATTTTTATTGTTTCCAATGGATTACTCATCCATTGCAACAGGTCAGTTATATGTTGCAACAGATAACATACCTAGTGCAATAGATTAGTGATTTATTTTTATGGTTTCCAATGGTTTACTCATCCGTTGTAATGGTTGGTTATATGTTGCATCAGATAACATACCTGGTACAGTAGATTAGTAATTTATTTTATGGTTTCCAATGGTGTACTCATCCGTTGCAATGGTTGGTTATATGTTACATCAGATAAAATACCTGGTGCAACAAATTAGTGATCTATTTTTATAATTCTCAATGGTTTACTCATCCTTGCAATAGGTTGGTTATATGTTGCAACAGATAAACTACCTGGTGCAACACATTAGTGATCTGCTTTTACTATTTCAAAGGATTACTCATCCGTTGCAACAGGTTGGTTATATGTTGCAATAGATAAACTACCAGGTGCAATAGATTAGTGATCTATTTTTATAGTTTCTAACGGTTTACTCATCCTTGCAACAAGTTGGTTATATGTTGCAATAGATAAAATACCTGGTCCAACAGATTAGTGATCTTTTTTTACTGTTTCTAATGGATTACTCATCCTTGTAATAGGTTGATTATATGTTGCAACAGATAAACTACCTGGTGCAACAGATTAGTGATCTATTTTTATGGCTTTCAACGGTTTACTCATCCATTGCAATGGGTCGGTAATATATTACATCATATAAAATACCTGGTGCAACAGATTAGTAATCTATTTTTATTATTTCTAATGATTTACTCATTCGTTTCAACAGGACAGTTATATGTTACAATAGATAACGTACCTGGTGCAACAGATGTGTGGTCTGTTGGAACTATTATTTTACCGTTGTGCATGTTAGATTTACTGTTATTCTTTTTAATGATGCATTAATCAATTATAATCTATTTTATGTTCCTATTAGATTAAGATAATATGATTCCCAAAAGAAAAGAAACTGAATCAATTCCAAGTAAATGAATAGGTACAACAGCTAGGCTACATCTACCACTATATGAGCTTGCTTTACAAATATTATCTCAATCAGGAGCAGAAGATAATGAACACGGGGGGAAGGAATACCTCAAAAGAAATGATTCAAATATTAATAGCCCTTCCACTGAAGAGTTGGTCAAAACCTTCAGCATTGATCGTTATCCTATGAGAATGCAGTACGATGGTGCCACAGATTTAACTGGTGATTTCATGGTTAAGTCAACCATGGAAAAATCTTTCAACGCCTTCAGAAAAATACTTCAAGAACAAAAATTGGATAGTTATTTTAGGGAAAGCTGCTTTGGGCAATATCTTGATTTATCGGAGGACAACAATGCTTATTTTCAGATGAAAATGGTAGACGATCTTCTCAAACGTAGGTTTATGTATGAAAACAAAGACAAGATGGATGAGGTATGGATAAATTATTGTGGCATGCCTATTTGTTTTGGTTGGAAGGAGTTTTTCATAGTTACCGAACTAAAATGTTATCCTCCTTCTCCTTCTCAAGTTATACCTACTCTGACTAAAAAAAAAGTACCCCGTACACCCAAAAAAGGCAAAGACAAGTGGAGTGATCGTGAAAACCTGGTGTTCATTGTTGGTCCAAGCTTCAAAAACAAAAATTTGATAGAATCTTTGAAAGGTAAAGGACTCTCAAAGAAGCACAAACAATCATTGTGCTTGGTTTGGTTTGTACATAATATTCTTTGGGCGAGAGACATTAACAACAACATAAGCCTCGGTTTAGTAAATTGCTTCGGGCATCTTGAGGCATTTAATAGCTATCCTTGGGGTTATTAAAGCTTCAAAATAATTCTCCAATATTTGTTGACTCCGTTAACGCCAAAGACAGTCAACTTATACGACTTTCCATGGGCCTTTATGGTAAATATTTCTTTTATCATGATATGATTCATCATTTTTTTATTCAATAATACTTTTGATTTTATTGGTGTTATATTATAGGCTTGGGCATCTGAAGTTATTCCTTATTTGAGACAACAGGTGAACTATCAGGAAGAAGTTTCATGTCCAAGAAACCTGAGATAGTTGTCGGCCAAAATCAATAAAAATGTAAAATTTCTTGATCTTTTCAACCCCCCAAAGGAAGCAATAAGTCCAATTCTAATCAAGTTTTTGTTTTAATTAATGATTATTTTAAATAATTTCATCATTATTCTAATATATTAATTGATTTATTCTGTGGCTTGTTCCGACCAACCAAGAGTTGAAGATGCCATTTTTTCTTACTTTACGGTCTGTACAAATTTTATTGTACCCTAAGGTCATTGATGGAATAAAAATGGAATTATTTGGAGCAACAACCATCAGAAGAAAAATAATTTTGAAGGGTGGTCTTGTTGCTATTAATGATGGTAGTGGTAGTGGTGCTGCTGTTGGGGCTAATGATGCTCCTCTTATAGTTTTTGAAATAAAAAGCCATTATGATTATGATCATACTAGTTGTACAAATTTTTCTCCAGATTTTGCCATATCTAGCGAATATTCTGCATTCAAATATCAAGACTGCAAAATAAAACACGATGGAGTGATTAATGCTATTAATGCACTAACTGCTTCTATAAAGAAAATGGCATCTAAGATGAATGTCATTCTATCAAAGAGGATTCCATAGCCATACACTCCACTAGAGATCAAGGAGGCTAAGAGGAGAAAGAAAGATACTTCAAATTCATCATCAAGCATAAAAAAAAGCAAAATTGCAATACCTCTGTCTTTGTCTTGCACCGTTGTTCAGTGTGCAAGGGCCACAGAAGAGCAGCATGAGCCGAAGAAAGTGAATGTACAACATCTGTTCCAACAAACCAATAGGAACATATTTGTTTCAACAGCTGATACATCTGCTGAAAATTATCAAACATATATATATATATATATCTGTTGCAACTATTGTCTAACCTGTTGCATCATATGCGTTATCTGTTGTAACAAATGAGTCTTATGTTACAACAGATGGGTCATCTATTCGAAATTGTCGTACTTCTCTAATTTACCTGTTCGAATTCGTCCCAACAAATGATCCATCTATTGCAACATAAGGCTCATCTGTTTCAACAGATGGACAATCTGTTGTATATCTATAATTAGCATTGATAATTTTTCGATTTCAAGGTGGATATCATAGTAGAAGCCCCTGCTGAAGAGCATAATATGACAGTTGATAATCTATCAACTGCTTCCAAAGAAGAAGAAAATGTGAAGCCTGTCAGTTCAGGAGAACGAAAGAATTACCCATTTGAAGGGTTCAAGATCTCGAACGAGGCTCCAAAAAAATTAACACGATTGATCAACGACTATTTAGAATGGATTGACCATGGGATGTTAAAGCATCATGTCGGTAGGTACATAAATTAATTTTTAAAGATATTGGTTATACGATTCTTGTTGTAATAACGTGACATTAACACATATAAATCATCATATAGAAAACAAAATAACGAATGTTATAAAGTGAACGAATCAAGTCTTGGTTTTGATATGTTCGACTTTGTTGTTGTACATCTCAAAATAAAGAATTGGTTCTATTAGATATCACAGCCCCAAACTTACTGGAATGATGAGGTTTAAATGTCATGCATATTACTATTAATTAATACCTTATTTAATTACATCTGTATATTAATGTTTCATTACGTAATCTGAAATATTTGATAATATGTGCAGCATATCGATGTTATTTATTACTACCTCCAAAAGAAGGCCACATTGCAAACACAAGAACAATACAGATACACGATAGGCAATTGTTTGTACAAAGTTTACATCAATAATGCCTATGATAGGTATTGTCAATAACAGCCAAAAGTTTCTTGAAATGAGGAATGTTTAATCAACATCATCAAAGGTTTTAGCATTTCGACTGGAGTTTCTTGGCATTTAGTTGATGAAGTGTACTTTCCAATCAATTGTGGTGATGAATTCCATTGGGTGTCGGCTGTCTTCATTCTAAAAGAGAGGCACATCTGAGTTTATGACTCGATCTCGCGAAGAAGACGTTTCAGGCCGTCGTATGAGATACAAAATTTGGCTAAAATATTGCCTACTTATCTTGATATGAGTGACTTTTTGGACCAAAAGGTTCATACTGATTGGTCGACGATTGAAGAATACCAGGATTAAATGGGTAATCTATTTGATGTACAATATATTAAAGGAATTTCTCAATAAACCATTGGTAGCCTGTAAGTTTAAGTGTCATGATTTAGTTTTATTTCACAAATTTCACAATGCTCGCATGGAGGTATGGCCTTGGCTCAGTGGTAAGCTTGCTTACCGAGGTGTGCCAGGGTCGGGGGTTCGAAATGCCCCTCCAGCAAAGCTGGGGTGAGGGCGCGTAGGTCAGGCCCAGAGTGGTCCCCCCCTCCCCGACACCTACGGAGTAGGTATGAACCGGGTCATCCCCTTCACAATGCTCGCATGAATGACAAGATATGGATTATCTATTTTTTTAAAATGTAGGAATTGCGTTTTTTTGTTGCCGCGTACGCCGAGTAGTTGAGTGATGGATTACAAGTACCAAATGATGGACTTAATGCCACATTACTCTGTAAAAGATATCACAACAGATAATACATTTACTGCAACAGACGACATATCTTATCAAATAGATTTAGACATATGTTGCAACATGAGATACAAAACGTAGGTCATCTACTGGAAATTGTATAATAGGTCTTCCTACTTTCTTGATTTTTTCCAATATATTAGCAATCAGTTGCAATAGATATATTATATATTACAACAGATTGGATATCTATTACGACAGGAAGACTAGAAATATCTATTTTGTAATAGATGACCAACCTATTTCAACATATAATCAGTCTGTCACAACAGGCATTATATCTGTTACAACACATATGCTATCTGTTGCATTATAAAAATTCAACTTGGCTAGCATAAAAATTATTGCCACTACATGTAAAGTAAAATGGCTTGAAATGAAAAATTATTATTGTGTTCGTCTCCATTTTTGTACATATTCTTATTTATACATGGGCTTTAACTATTTAGTTAGTACCTCATAAGCCCAGATCCATTGCATCTTTCCCACAATAGTGATATGTGAGCAATTTCTAACATATTTAAGACCTTTAACCAAGAATTATTGTGAAGTCTTAAGCAACTTTTGTTGTTTTTGATTTGTTTATGTCTTATTTTATAGTTTAAACTGATGGGATAGAGAACCAACAATAATGGAAGCAAAGAAGTTGAAATCTGGAGGAATTTGAAGAAAAGTGTGGCTGACGACATCTTTGATAAGTCATTAGCCCTGTGATAGGCTATCACAGTTGTCGTCAGACTTAACCAGAGATTTGGCATGAGTTAAAGACAGTTTTGTAATGATATTCATGACACGTCGTCAACCTGGTGCTAAGCTATCAAGGATGCAGTCAGCCTTAAATAGAAAATGGAAGTTGAAGAAAGTTTTGTGATGACATCCATGACACATTGTCAAGATAGTGATAGGCCGTCATCGTTGTCATTAGCCTTAAGCAGCAAGAGCTAAAAATGCAGAGGAGCTGACAACATCCGTGATAAGCTGTCAGACTCCTGATAAGCCATCACTGACGTTGTCGTTTATTTCAAGAAAAAGCTGAAACTTTTATTTTATTTCCTTATTTAGGGTTAACTATTTAAAGCCTTGTTTTAGGGTTTTCTAAGGGAGAGAGAACTTATCAATCAACATACTTTGCAATAGACAATTTTTCTCTCTTTCTCTCTAGACCAATATTTTTGGAGTTTTGTCTTGTGAATCAATTCAAGCTATACTTTTTGATCTTCATCATAGTTGTAAGATAATCTTCTCAATTATGAATTTAATTTGTGTTCTTGTTTATTTTATAATGAGTGGCTAAACCTCATTAACCTGAATTATAGGATCTAGGGTTAGGTCATGAAGAGGTGCTAAATACTTAAGATTCAATAGGTGTTAGGATTTCTTGATAATTCTGAGATTTTAATTGATGTTTGTTGGTTCTAAACAGTAGGCATACCTGCTTTAATTTTCTTGAGAAAGAAATCATTAACAGTAGGAACTAAATTATCAATAGAGACTCAGAAATACTTCATTTAATAATCAGTGTTGTAACTAGGTTGATTAACCTGAGGTAAAATCTGGGCAGTGAATAGCGATTCCCTAAGTCCGAGAGGATTAGGAAATTAGACACTTAAATAGGTCGAGAGACATTTGAGCATATCATCAATAAAGATATCTTGTTATCCTAACCACTGTGAGAAACTTGAGTCATCTTTGCCATCTATCATGTACCGTAAGCCCTAGTGAACATAATTCTGGTTATCTCATAAAATCTTGGTTACAAACATCGAAACTAAAGTGACCAACAATTATTTGCTGATTATCAGAAATCCTCATTTTATCTTTTCGTATGATTTATTTAAATTTAACTTGTAGCTCTAGTTTCAAACTAGTTTAATCGCCACTCACATTGTTCCCTGTAGATTCGACCCCGACTCCAAAGTTGGGTAAATATATTGACGATGACTGCCTTGCACTAAATCAAAGTGTAAGTTGAGCATTATCAAAAATGGCGCCGTTGCTGAGGAACAATTTGGCGTATTGAGTTGGTTTGAAATTTTAGCCTACTTGCTTGAATTCAAACTTGTAAATATTTTTTTTTAGTTTACTTTTATTTCTTGTGTTAGGTAGATTTTTATTCTAGTTTACTTAATACTATGGCATCATGGAATGAATATGATCTTGGCGATTGAAAGTTTTATCTTGATGATCGATGTCCATATTGTGATGGACCTCACTTTTCACAAGACTGTAGATATGCTCCCCAGAGACAGATGTGTGCACCATCTCTATCCTATCGGGAGTATGGTTGTTTTGTATGTGGTGGTGAATATGGACATTGGAGTGATTGCCAAAATGCCCCATCCCCCCATTGTGCCAACCCAAATTCTAGTTCTTCTTATGATTTTGATAGGGTTTTTGGTCAAGAAAAAAAAGAACAAAGCATAAAAAAGAGTGGCATTGAAGCTATGCTTTAACTAATGTTGGATCATATGGACACAACGAATGATATCATATGTGATATACATCTAGACTTAGGGCATTTAACAAGGAAAGAGAAAGGATAGAGGAGATGGATATCGAGGTCAATCATCTAAGACACTCTTCTACATTATGTTTAGATGATATCTTGTCTGTGGAATCATTTAGACTAACTGAAGAGTGTGAATAGGAGGATCAAGAATCCTATACTGATGATGAGCTTGATGTTGATCAACCCTTGAAGGTTTCTCAATCAATCAAACCAACCATGAGGGATGATGCAAAGATTGGGGAAATGGTGCTAGAGGCAAAAGAAGAAATCAAGCTCAATCCTTGTGAAGACTCTAGTCCATTTTGGGGTAAAGATACTAATAGGGATGCTACTTAGAAAGTAAGAGTTAGTCCACATTCTAACTACTTTTCAACATTATGCCTGGTGGATGTGATGAAAGTTGAATCACCAAAGCAAATGATGAATTTTGAAAATGAGGAGGAATTTTTTACATTTTGGAGTTTATCTTTCTAAAATGGTATACCACAACCCCAATCGTAAAAGCCAAGAAGCCTAAAGATCGATATCCATTTAGTGGCTTTGTAAGATCTGCACTACTTCCCAATTATCCCACACAAAAGTTTGATGCAAAATTAGGCAAGCGGTTCAAGTCTTTGAAGTGGCATGATAGAACATTCCTTATCATGCCCTCACTTTTGCACAACATACCTAAAAGGAGTAAAGATCGAAAGATGGACCAATAATTCAAATTGTCTAAGGGGAGGGATAAAGGATGACTGAATGATGTCATGCTGCGACACTAAATTAGGTGCTTCTTGGGAGGCAACCCAAGGTATTTTGTTGTTTGTATTCGTATTATGTGATTGACATCAGATCTTTGCACCTATGGGACCACAGGTATGTTTCTGACTCTCTTGTTTTTGTTTGACGCATTAGGGACAATGTATGATTATAAGTTGAGGGTGGGACTACTTATGGGTGTTGATGTCCTCTTGGGGTTTTTGTTGTCGTCCCTCTTTCCTTAGAGTCTTTTTCCTAGTAGAGCCGGCATGTTTCGGCGTATTGTGGTTTGTTGTAAAATATTGTAGTTGACTAGCAGAAATACAAGTACCTTAGGCAGTTAACATGTTTTTGTGATTTTTGAGCACTTCTCTAATGGACTGAGTATTTAACTGTGTGAATTGCATCTGATTGTGACCAATGTGCATATTTGTATGGCATTAGTTTTAGTGATGTAGTAATCATTGGTAAACAGCTACATGAACTAAATGCATAGTAGCTTATGATATACTTGTGTGACAAGCGCGTGTGAGATCTTACTCAGTTCCCATTGTATGTTGAAATCCAGAACTTGCCCGGTTAGTCTTACCTTGGTTGAAGGTAGGGGTTAGGAAAGGATCATAGGCCATTTTGACATTAGCTCACTTTTAGCCTAAATAACCTTCCCTGTATGTAGAATATCCCTTGATCCCCGCTTTGAGCCTGATTAGCCTATTTATTTTTATGACACCTGTCACTTTTCTAGTTTATATCATAATGAACCTGTTTTTGCCCTGGTCCTCCTTGGACACTGTGCACCTTGACTTATGCAAATGGCCTAAGTTGAGGGTGGCTATCATAGGGGTGCGTGCAAAATGAGTAGGAAGAAAGGTAGAGTAAAAGAAAAGAATAAAAAGTTGAGTGCAGTAGCAAAGAGCAAGAAAAAGAAAAGTTGTGAAAAAAAAGCAATTGAGAAAAGACTGCACCCATCCTAAATAATTGTGATCAATAAAAGAGAAGAGCGGAAAAGGCTAATGAGTGAAACCCCAAAAAGCTAGTGTAGTGTCAAGGAGGCTTAGTCACTTTAAATACCATCGAATATCATACCAGTCTCTAGCCTACATTACAAGCCTAAGAGAAGTCCTATAGCGATCCTAGTTGACCAATTTGAAGATCTAGGTAATGAAAATAAGGGCAAGCCTATGGTACTTGGCATACACTAATTGGAACTTCGATCTGAGAGTGAGTGTTTTGATTGTCCCCATGGTTACATATATAATTCCTGATATGAGATAAGCGGGATTTCTTTGTTGTGAGGGCACACTTGTTACATTGCTAGTTACTAACTTATTCGAGTAATGTAAGACTGGTCTATGCATGGTTGTTATAGCTGAATAGATGCCATATCTTGGTTTCTGTGTGTTGCATTGGTATTCTTCATTATACTTAAATTGACTAACTTTAGAGATGGTGAAAGTGTTTTGAGATGATATGGATGATTGACTACCAAATATGCTTTGTATTCTCTTAGTTGTGCTGAGTTACTTGAGGACAACAATTGTTTTAAGTTGAGGGTGTTGATGTGTGAGCAATTTCTAACACATTTAAGACCTTTAACCAAGAATAATTGTGAAGTTTTAAGCTACTTTTGTCATTTTTTATTTTTTTATGCCTGATTTTACAGTTTAAGTTGATGGGATAGAGAACCAACAAGAATGGAAGTAAAGAAGTTGAAATCTGGAGGAATCTGAAGAGAAGTGTGGCTGACAACATTTGTGATAATTCGTCAGCCCTGTGATACGCTATCATAGTTGTCGTCATACTTAACCAGAGATTTGGCATGAGTTGAAGATAGTTTTTTGACGACATCCATGACACGTCGTCATCCTGGTGATAAGCTGTCAAGGATGCCACCAGCCTTAAATAGAAGATGGAAATTGAAGGAAGTTTTGTGACGACATTTATGACACATCGTCAAGATGGTGATAGGCTATCATCGTTGTCATCAGCCTTAAGCAGCAAGAGCCAAAAATGTAGAGGAGTTGGCGAAATCCGTGATAAGCCGTCATACTCCTGATAAGCCATCACTGACGTCGTCATTTATTCTGAGAAAAGCTAAAACTTCTATTTTGTTTCCTTATTTAGGGTTAACTATTTAAAGCCTTGTTTTAGGGCTTTCTAAGGGACAGAGAACTTATCAATCAACATACTTTGCAATAGATGATTTTTCTCTCTCTCTTTCTCTAGACCAATATTTTGGGAGTTTTGTCGTGTGAATCAATTTTAGTTATACTTTTTTATCTTCATCATAGTTGTAAGATAATATTCTCAATTATGAATTCAATTTGGGTAATTTTTTCTTGCATCATGACTGGCTAAACCTCATTAACATAAATTATGGGATCTAGTGTTAAGTCATGAAGATGTGATAAATACTCAAGATTCAATAGGTGTTACGATTTCTTGATAATTCTAAGATTTTAATTGATGTCTATTAGTTGCAAACAGCAGACATACCTACTTTTATTTGCTTGAGAAAGAAATCATAAACAGTAGGAAGTGAATTATCAATAGGGACTCGAAAATACTTCGCTTAATAATCAGTATTGTAACTAGGTTGAATAACCTGAGGTAAATTCTGGGCAGTGAATAACGATTCCCCAAGTCTGCTAGGATTAGAAAATTAGACGCTTAAATAGGTCCAGAGATATTTGAGCATATCATCGGTAAAGATATCTTGTTATATCCTAACCACCGTGAGAAACTTGAGTCACCTTTAGCATCTGTCATGTACCGTAAGCCCTAGTGAACATAATTTTAGTTATCTCATAAAATTTTGGTTACAAACATCGAAATTAAAGTGACCAAAAATTATTTGTTGAACATCAAAAACCCCCATTTTATCTTTTCGTATCATTCGTTTGAATTTAACTTGTAGCTTTAGTTTTAAAGTAGTTTAATCGCCCCTCACATTGTTCACTGTGGATTCAAACCCGACTCCAAAGTTGGGTAAATATATTGACGACGACCTCCTTGCACTAAATCAAAGTGTAAGTTGAGCGCTATCAAATAGCGTCGCACATACCGGTCATTTCTGTGTCGGTCAGCAAACACTCGATGTATGCAAGTAAGTATGGCTCGCACGTTACACCGGTTTTATATTTTGGGAGCTGGATATTTTTATTTTGACCTTCAAAATCCCATGATTCTTTCTTTAAGACTTCAGCCGGCAAATGATCCATCAGCTTACTCTGCGTCAACAACTTGGGTAACAACTTCAAGAGTGGCTACATATGGGCTAAAAACGTGTCCTCGCTGAAGAAAGGTAAGTTACAATCATAAACCTTAATCTTTCCCTCGTAGAGTAGTATCTCAACAGCAAGAAAATGTTTGACTTCAATGTTTATGACTGCAAGGATTCTCTTTGCCTTGGTCCAGCTCTTGTCAAGTGGATATGGCCTTTTCTCTCTAATATATTTAATCGCTTCTTCATCCCATTGGAACGTAGAAACTAACTTATCAAATCCTTGCCAAGTGCCGCGAATATGTCTACCTTCTTCAGAATCCACTGAACTTTAATACCTCTGTGAGCGGGAGGAGTTACAATTTTTGTTGTTTTCAGAACAGAGAGAATTTGTCTAATTTTTCTTCTCTTCCTCCTAACCGCCATTGTAGAAGCGCATGGCTCCCTCACCTCGTTGGATGGTATGACACCCCTCCCAGATTTCAACTCCCTGAAAGCTTCAGCAATAGCCTCTAGCTTTTCAAAGAGTTTATTCTCTTTGTCCTTGGACACTTTGCATTTGCAATAAGAACATAAGGGTGAAGAGGGGTGAGAGGGACCACTGTAAGGGTGGAAAGGACTGGTGTAAGGGTGAGAGGGACCTGTGCAAGAGGTGTTTTCAAAAGTATTTATTTTGCTAAGCACCAACATGCTCATAATCACGACTGGCAACAGCAGCAGTATCAGGATGGTTGTAACCACCATAAACAACTCCACCAGCAACACCCCCAGAAGAAGCACCCGGATTTGTTTTAGTTTGAGGTTGGTCGTGAAGAGTTTTAACATTAGGTTGACCTTGTATAACTGATCTTCTTATGGATATTGCTCCAGCCAATTTCTTCTTTATTAACTCCACCATTAGGTCTTCTTTTGTATCAACAATACCCAAAGTAAGAAAATAAGTCATCCCAGTTCATCAATAGTAGGCACGATCCAAGGATGCACAACCTATAAAAAAATGGACAGGGGCCATTTAAATCATATAATAATAATTTGCAGTCAGTTGGGTTACATGGATGTTAACACAACCAACTTATGCAACAGACAATCTAGCTGCCACAACAACTGATCTATAAGTCGCAATATATTGACAATATGTTGCATCAGATTACACATCTGTTGCATAATTTGCATCAGATGGGTAATTTGCTGAGTCAAGTTCAGAGAACCAAAGTAACAGATGGTTAATATGTTGCAAAATATGGATTGTCTATAGAAATAGATTACTCATCTGTTGCACCAGTTGCAGTTGATGGGTAATCCGTTGCACCAGATGACCCATCTGTCGCAATAGATGGAACATCTGTTTTAATATCTTTCTTTGAGGCAAATTATTTTAGTTGAAAGAAGATGTACTACATCATCTGAAAGGTTAAAGAGATCATCCTTATTAATATATCTTTTGCTGCTCTTTGTTGCAGCCAACCACCTAAGGATCCTTGGATGAGAAACCTTATCCGGGTAATCCTTGAACTGCTTTAGGAGGGGAGGAATGGCTTCACATATCCACGCCTAAAATATATAAATAGGAAGCAAGCCAAAAAAGGTCATAATAACTATATTCAATATAAATTAATGGTTGAGCAAAAATAGAGATCAATTTTACCATGAAAACCCAGGGAAAACGTATAATGTGATCGACTTTGGGGATAGCTTTGTCAGTAAATATTTGACAGTCAAGTAGCAGCTGTCATATCCCTAGAGATAATAATTGAATTTCTCAAAATCATTAGAAAGTGCCAACAAATCATGTTCTATGACTTTCCTGACGTCTCTTGCCAATTAAACGAAATGGACAAACCAAACTAAGCACAATTTCTCCCTATAGTGCTTTGGTTTATTTTTATTCTCGAGATCTGCCATCAAATCTTCCCCTTTGTAGCTAGGTCCAACAATGCCCAAAAACCCATTCGTTTTTACCTCACGTTTGTTGGACCCTTTGTGGGGTATTTCCTTGATGAGAGGTTCTTATGGAAGATCGCATCTCAAGCCCGTCACTATGACAAACTCTTTCAATCCAAAAAAAACTGAAATGCCACAGTAGTTGATCCAGACTTCATCCATCTTTTTTCCACCCTCCTTCAAATCTTTATCATCCCCCGCATACTTGTCCTGCGCTTGAGAAGACCATATACCATGCTCATTGGGAAATAGAAAGTGCGGTCCTCAGACAGCTCAAGAAAGTATGCAAAGAAGCTCTTCTTAAAAAGTCTATCTATGTTTTCATTCTTCATAATACTCCTAAGTTCGTCAAAAGGTTTCCTCAACTGATATTTAAGTACAAGATCACCAAATACAGCGTTAGAGATATTCATTGGCATCATAACTCAAAACTTTTCAATACTAATGGTTTTGATAGAATCATGCTGGGATTTCAATATTATTTCACTCCCCATTGATGAGAAGAAGTTATCACTTTCCTCAGCTTTATTTTCCCCTGACTGAGATTGTTCTGGAAGTTTCTCCAAATCTATCTGTACTCTAGCCTTCTTTGTTTGGTGATCAAAAGTTGATCTACTTTCTCCACTTTCAGTTTTTTTCTTTTGGGATACATCTTTTAACTACAAATAATAGAAAAATAAAAAATACATTGTATTTGATGTCTGCATAATTTTTTAAAAAAAGATAAGACAAATTTCAATAAATTATTTTATGCCACATTACGAAAAATTACTCCAACGGATAACCCATCAGTTGGAACAGATGAAAAATTATTTGAAGACCTATTTAATATCTCCCAACAGATCTTTCACCCATTGCAACAGATGAACCACCACCACCACAACCAATGCCACCACTAATGTCATTAAGACCACCACAAATGCCACCAAGACCAATACCAAGATCACTGATACCACCACCAAAAACACAAGTACCGATACCACCAACAACATATACCAACAATACCACAAAAACCATCCAACAATATCATGATAGTCAATAAAAAAATTGAGATAAAAACTAGGGTTTTCTCGGTGCTTCCTACTTTTTTAGTAGCAAAACACAAAATTGTTAACTCATTTTCAAAGATAATACAACTAAAAGTCTTTTTTTCATCATTAACTAAAAAGCCCTAATTTTTATAATAAAAAATAAATGTAGAACTCTACTCAAACTCTGTTACCTATGAAGATAGAGAAAACAATGGATACAAGCAAGAATAAAGTCAATAATAACAACTATGTGGTCGGAAATGGGAAGAAAATCGATCTGTTTTAAAGGGTTGAGCAATATGTTGAGTAGTTATTGTCTATATTATTGAGAGAGAAAGAAGTAAGAACTTGAGATTTAAAATGAGGAAAAGTTTTCCCATAAATAGATGATTTGTAGAGGTTGATTTATAATTGTGGAAATGAATGACAAGTTTTGAAATTGTTAATTTGGTCCGAATTAATCTTAATTAATTTTTAAAATTTTAACAGATATAGTTTTAAAAATATTAAGTTAATGAGAACTCATTTCAACTCAGAGTGATCGATCGATGACTCAGGTCGGGATGAATGCAATACCAATACCATGTAAATGCAATGACTCAATTGAAGTTATTATTGACCTAGTGAGCTTATTCATTCATCCCTAGTTCCACCTAAATCAATTTAGGTACTATTAATCTCAATATTAAGTTAATGAGAACTTATTTTAACTCAGAGTGATCGATCGACGACTTGAGTCAGGATGAACGCAATACCAACACCATGCAAATGCAATGACTCAATTGAAGTTGTTGTTGACCCTGTGAGCTCATTCATTCATTTTTAGTTCCACCTAAATCAGTTTAGGTACTATTAATCTTAACATTAAGTTAATGAAAAATTATTTCAACTCAGAGTGATCGATCGACGACTTGGGTCGGGATGAACACAATAACAACACCATGCAAATACAATGACTCAATTGAAGTTGTTGTTGACCCTATGAGCTCATTCATTTATCCCTAGTTCTACCTAAATGAATTTAGGTACTATTAATCTTAACATTAAGTTAATGAGAACTCATTTCAACTCAGAGTGATCAATCGATGACTCAGGTTGGGATAAACGCAATACCAGCACCATGCAAATGCAATGACTCAATTGAAGTTGTTGTTGGCCCTGTGAGCTCATTAATTCATCCCTAGTTCCACCTAAATCAATTTAGATACTATTAATATTAACATTAAGTTAATGAGAACACATTTTAACTCATAGTGATCGATCGATGACTTGGGTCGAGATGAATGTAGTACTAATACCATGTAAATGCAGCGACTCAATTAAAGTTATTGTTGACCATTCATTCATACCTAGTTCCACCTAAATCCATTTAGATACTATTAATCTTAAAATTAACTTAATGAGAACTCATTTCAACTCAGAGTGATTGATCGATGACTCGGGTTAGGATGAATGCAATACCAACACCATGCAAATACAACGGCTCAATTGAAGTTATTGTTGACCCAGTAAACTCATTTATTCATTCCTAGTTCCACATAAATTAATTAGGTACTATTAATCTTAACATTAAGTTAATGAGAACTCATTTCAACTCATAGTGATCGATCGACGACTCGGGTTGGGATAAACACAATACCAATACCATGCAAATTCAATGACTCAATTGAAGTTGTTGTTGATGCTGTGAGCTCATTCATTCATCTGTAGTTCCACCTAAATCAATTGCAATGAAATCTGTTACAATAAATGACTAAGATGTTAGATATTTTTCAAATAGATAATCATATAAATTACAATAGATGACATATCTGATTTAATTATCAAATAGATATTTGCATCTGTTGTGAAAGATGATTGAGCTATTGGAAATTTTCAAACAGATATTGATATCTATTGTAGCAGATGACATATCTAATTTATTTATCAAATGGACATTTGCATCTATTGTCACAGATGACTAAGCTATTGGAATTTTTCAAACAAATATTTATATCTGTTGCAACAGATGACATATTTGTTTGAAAATCTTTTTTTTCTTTTCATTTTAAAGAAAACTTCTATTCGAGTAGATAAAGTAGTACTACTAAAGGTAGTAAAAAATATTTCTTGGATAACTCATAAATCTCATTGAGTAGTCTTGTCTTGTCTTTTCAATGTCAACCATTTTCTTTCTAGTGCCTCTCAAATTATTAATGAATATTAATTAATGAATATTAAAACCCCTAATACTTCCTCCATTTTATATTAGTTACCCCTATTGACTTGGAACATCCATTAAGAAAATATTAATTAGGGGTTTATTTTACCAAATTAGCCTTATTAATTATGCTTTGAAAATATAAATTTAAATAATTACACTTTGTTTAGTCATTTAATATTAAGGGTAGTACATCTAAAAATTAGAATTATCTCATCTCTCCTTCAGCCCTAAATTTATTTTATTCGTCTCTCATCTTTTTCTTTCTCTCCTCTTTAGGGTTATTATAGTTTTTTTTCTCTCCTGTTTCTCATAAAGATCCTTTTGAATCTAAATCGATCCATATCTTAGATTCCTCGACTGAAAGTATTGTTTTGATCCCCTTTTGACATAAGGTATGGTTCACTATTGCTCTTTCATTCTCGTCTTCTTCTTTGCAAGTTATTAATATCCATTTTTTTTATTTAATTACCATTTACCCATATCATATTTATTTAAAAAATATGAAGGAACTTTTAATTGTTGAATAAACTAACCGAGAATTTTTATTACAATATGCAAAAAAAATTATTTGTTGGGAGAAGTTTAAAAGCCTTGTTGGAAGTATCATTTTTATATATGTATTTTATTTATTTCTTTGTTATTGATGCTGTTATTAATGTTGTTGGTGGGGTTGGCATTGTTGGAACTTGTGGTATGGTGTTGTTGATGGTGTTGTAATATAGGATGTTGCTTTTTTATTGTTGATGATGTTGTTGAAACAAATGTTGTTGTTTTGTTTGTTGTTGATATTTTTATTTGTTGTTCTTTGTAATATATGTTGTTGTTGATGTTGCAAAAGATAGAGCAACTGTTGGAATAAATCAAATCACCAGCAAAGCTGGTTTGATGTATTCTAACAGACTCCACATCTGTTGCAACAGACTCTACATCTATTATAACAAACTCCATATATGTTGCAACAGACTCCACATCTGATGCAACAGACTCCTTATCTGATGCAATAGACTCCTCATCAAATGTAACAGACTCTATATCTGTTGCAACAGATGGATAATGTTTTTTCTGTGACATTAATTTTTTTTCTCTTCTTTGTAGTTATAAGGAACTGAAAGTTGATCAACTTTTGCCCGACTATCACAAGAGGCTGCAGTAAAGATGGGTTCAAAGGAATAAGTTGCATGTAGATAGAACTACTTTATATATGGGAGGTATGTATTACTGATAATGTTATCGTAGAAATACACATAGAGTACACTGATTTTGTGAATGTTGTTTTTACGGATTAGTGATAGATCATTCAAATAAGATATCTGTAATTTTACAATTAAGTTTGGTAGGCCCAAACTGATAAGGATGAGGGACCATGAATATGGTTCTGATACCCTATTAAGATTTAATATCGATTATTGCTTATGTTTATTTGTCAGGCATTGTGAAGTGATCTAGTTTTGGTGTCATTGTAAAGAGATTTAATAGTGATTGAACTGACTTTTAGGGTGCATTAGACTCTGAGAAGTCCTTTGAAGCCTAGCACTACATCTAAAAAGAATGCAAAAACCAATATAGTTATTGCCTTATCCTAAATTTATATAGTTGGATTTCTCAGGGTGATAATTATACGCCAGTAGGTGTGGTAGGAGAATGCCTTCGAGGGAAAATGGGTGGTTGATGAAAGACTATATCAACTGAGAGGTAATTGAAGATGAGACATAGGGAAGAAAGTAACTTCTAGTGAATCTGGTCGATGGAATTATCTTAAAACATGAGAAATCTGTATCAAGTACAAATATGAAAGTGTATCCGGTAATATAAATTCATTTGTTGTCTCTCTAAGAGAAAAATAGTGCAGATGATCATTTTTCTAGGGAGCTGAGACAAGGTAGTGTGGTCGGGATTATCACCTAGATAGAAAATAGTAGAAGACTAAGAAAGCAGCCTTAAGGGCATCGAGGGTTGAAATGATGTACAGTAAGTCTAGAAAACTTACGGCAATAGCAATTACAGTTAAAGTAAATAATCTAAACAAAGGTGGCAATTTTTTAATTTTAAATTGCATCCCATGCCTTCTTGTTTGTGGTTTCGATTAAGTCCACTGATGTTGACCTAATCGGAATCACAAACATGATTGAAAGGCAAATTGAGTATCATTACTTCCATAGCAATATGGTTATAATTGATTGTGTTTTATAGCCTTAGAATGCTTTCAACATTTCTTGAAGAAGACTAGAGGCTTGCTCTAGTTTGTAAATTTCGATAATTTTCAAGCTTGCCTCCAGCTTGTTGATTCTATATTTAATCTGGCCATTGCCAACTTCAAAGTTGGTCATGAGTTCCTGATCTCTTGTGAGCTCGATCAGGAGCACTACCTTCAAAGTTGTGGCATTGAAGAAGGCCTTTATCACTTTCTTCGAACTTCGAATGCAAATAAAAAGATTTCTGCCTTTTCTTTTAAACTAGGAGTGAATCTGATAAGGTTGTTGATGCCATAACTATGTGTAGTCATTGCTGAAAACATCCTTATTTTAGAATGTCTTCTGAAGACTTTCATACAATACTTCCTTGATGTTGAAATATTACTAATAATATCTTCTGAAGACTTTTACTCTGGCAAGAATTTCCACTGACGGGTAGACTTTCGCATGGCAGATATCTTGTCATCAGCAAAAATTCTTGCCGTAGAGAACATCTTGAGAATGAATGACTAGGAATCTCTCAATATCACTTGATATTGAGAGATTACTGTTGATTCCTTCTGAAGACTTGCGCCCTGGCAAGCATTTCTAACCACAGTGTAGACTTTTGCATAGCAGATATCTTGTCATCTATATTAGAGAAGAGCAATCAACAGAAAGGCTGACAGATTGAGCTCATTTGATTTTTTCACTAACTCGAGCAAAGTGTTTTGATAGGGTAATGAGCCTGGAGTTACGTAACATTTGATAGGCTTGGTAGAGTCGGTTTATATCACACACTACGTAACTTCTTGCTTATTAATTTATCAAATTGGTTGATCAAGTTGCATTGAGAAACGCTCGATAAAAGTGTATTGTTCAACTGTTGGGACCACATCTTCAGTGTGCATCAACACACTTTAACCTAAAATAAACACAATGACCCTCCATGTATCCTTTAAGGTTTCGGAAGCAAGTGTTCTAAAGGTCTTCTTCAATGCCATACCTTTGAAAGTGGTGTACCTGATTGAGCTCACAAGAGATCAAAAACTCTATACTAACTTTGAAGATGGCAACGACCAGATTAAATACAGAATCAACATGCTGGAGGAAATCTTGAAAATTATCAAAATTCATAAACTAGAGCAAGCCTCTAATCTTCTCTAAAAAATATCGAAAGCATGTTAAGTCTATAAAACACAATTAATTAATCCATATTGCTAAGTAAGTAATGATACTCAATTTGCCTTTCAATCATGTTTGTGGTTCTGATCAGGTCAACAGCAGTGAACCTAATCAGAACCACAAACAAGAAGGCATGAGATGCAATTTAAAATACAAAAATTGCCGCCTTCACTTAGATTCCTTACTTAAACTGCAGTTGTTGTTGGCGCAAGTTTTCTAGACTTATTGTACATCATTTTAGCCCTCGATGCCCTTAAGGCTACTTTCTTTGTCTTTTTTTATTTTCTATCTAAGTGATAATCCAGACCACGCTACCTAGGCGCAGCTCCCTAGAAAAGTTTCCATTTGCATTATTTTTCTTTCAGAGAGACAACAAATGAATTTACATTACCGGATACACTTTCAGATTTTCACTTGATTCAGATTTCTCATGTTTTAAGATAATTTCATAGGCCAGATTCACTAGAAGTTACTTTCTACCCTATGTCTCTTCTTCAATTAGCTCTCAGATGATATAGTCTTTCATCAACTCCCCTTTCCCTTACAGGCATTCTCCTTCGGCTCCTTCTAGCGTATAATCATCTTCTCGATCAACCCTTCTATATAAATTTGGGTCAGGGAAATTTCTATTGGTTTTTCGTTCTTATTTGACCCAGTGCGAGGCTTCAAAGGTGTTCTCAGAGTCTAATTCACACTTAAGTCCAATTGCTATTGGTTCTCTGCAATGACACCAAATATTGATCCCTTCTCAAAACTTGACATGCATAAACACAAGCAAAAATCATCAGTAATTTATAATTGGGTATCTACACCATCTTCATGAGTCTCTCAGCCTTATCAATTCGAACCCATCAAACTTAACTGTACAATACAGGATCTTATTTGAATGATCAGTGCCTAATCAGTTAAAGACTACATTCACAAAAATATTATACTTTGTGTGTGTTGTCTCGGTGACCTTATCAGTAATACTACTTAACTCACTCACATATGATAGTGGATCCATCTGCACGCATCGTATTATTCCTAGCCCATCTATAGCTTAAATTGAATAAACAGATGATTAGCAAGGTGCAACAGACGCCACATCTATTGAAAAAACAAATAGATATATCCATATGTTGCAACAGATTGTCAATACATTATAAGTTATTTGACAGATGAAATATACTTTGCAATAGATTACCCATTTGTTAGATTTATTCTAAAGCAATTTTCTTTTCTTTATAAAATATTGTATTTAGATCCATTTTTTTAATTTACATATTTGAAAAATCACCAGTTTTATTTAATTAAGGGATATGAACACTCGTGGCTTTTTGTTTGACTAACCCCTTTCAATTCCATCATTTATAAATAGGTCCCTCCTTACTCGTTCATTCTACTACACTTACAAATATGGTTGATCCAGATTCGTATAAGAAGATTGAGTCCTTGTAGGAACTTCAAAGGATGTTTGATGAACTCCAGAGGGATTTGGCTGACTTCGGAGCAAGCTGAAGAGGGCCCTGCTGCTGTCGGATGAAAATTGTCTGATTGGCAATACTAATTGTAATAATAATAATAGTAATGATAATAATAATAATAGTAGTAATAATGATTAGGTTATGTTTTTTTTTCTTTTAGCGTATGTATGTATTTTTCTCCTTTTGTATAATGGATCTACCTAAGGGATTAAAAAATCTATGTTTGGTGGTCGACTTTGAATTTTTAATTCTTATTTAGGATTTAATTATCATTCTTGCTTATTCCTTATTCTCAACATGTCATCAGAGGTTAATCTGATGCGACATATCGATCATATATTGTAACAGATGGTTATTAATAAAAAAGGGTTATTGTTATTGAGAGGGCAAAAAGACATGACTTTTTGATTATTTAATATGAAAAATGATTCATAAATAAATAATAAAGAAATAAATGATAAACACAATTTATAACCGTAACAGAATGATTATTTAATTTTAATAACTGATTGTGACTCTTCGACATATTTATTTTTAAATCTGTTTTTTTAATTTATATAATAAAAGTCACCAAATTTGGATTAAAGATATGTTTATTATTAAAAAAGATAGCTTATATGTGCAACAGATATATTATCTGATGCAATAGATTGTAAATTTATTGCAACAAATGGTATATCTATTACAACTCAAAAAAAATTATTACTGAAAAGAACTTATCAAGTCACAATTTTTCATAGTAATAAAAAAGCCACCAATATTAATAAATGGAAGTGAACAGTTGCGCCTTTTTGTTTTTGAATCTATTTTTTAAATTTATATAATAATAAAAGGTCACTAAATTTGAATTAAAGATAAAGATATGATAATTATTAAAAGGATATATGTTGCAACGGATATATTATCTATTGCAACAGATCGTAGATTTGTTGCAATAAATGATATATCTGTTGTCACAGATGAGTTATCTGATGCAATAGATATATAATCTGTTGCCACAACTCAAAAAAATGGTCATTGAAAAGAACTTATCAAGTTACAACTTTTCACAGTAATAAAAAAATCACCAGTATTAATAAATGGAGGTGAACAGTCGTGCATTTTTTTTTTGAATCTGTTTTTTTAATTTATATAATAAAAAAGTCACCAAATTTAGATTAAAGATAAAGATATGATGATTATTAAAAAGATATATGTTGCAACAGATATATTATCTGTTGCAATAGATCATAGATTTGTTGCAACAAATTTTATATCTGTTGTTACAGATGGGTTATCTAATGCAACAAATATATAATCTGTTGCCACAATTAAAAAAAATAGTTACTGAAAAGAATTTTATCAAGTCACAACTTTCCACAATAATCAAAAAGTCACCAGTATTAATAAATGGAGGTGAACAGTCGCGCCTTTTTGCCTAACTTATTCAAATTCAATTCTTTATAAATAGGTCCCTCCTTACTCGTCCATTCTACTACATATATCTATTTATTTCTTGCTCTTGTCTTTCATATTACACTTTTAATTACTTTCTCTTCAAGAACTTAATTGCTTTTTTCTGTCTCTGGTAAGTTTTTTTCTTGCTTTTTGTGTAAATATACGTTGTATTACTTTCGGATTCTTTTCTTTACTTTTGTTTTTGCATTTTTTTTTATCAATTTATGTGTATCCTAGATATGGGAGATCCAGTGTGGGATGCCGCTATTTTATGAAACGACATACGGGAATTCCAGAGGCAGGTACATGATATATAGTGGGAGTTGGCCGCTATCATAGCAAGAATGTTGCGGGAGATCCGCAGGATAAGAAGGGCGCTGCTGCTGCCTGTCGAAGATGCGACTGGCCATAGTAATAATAATAATGATGAAGAATCTATTAATAATAATTAGATTATTTTATTTCTTCTTTCTTTCTAAGTCTGTATATGTATTTTTATTTACTTTAGTTTAATAAAAAAATTATGTTTGATCAACTTTGACCGTTTTAATTCATATTCAATTTTCATTCTGTCTATTATCCTCTCAACAAACATGTCGACGATTGGATGTAAGGAGTAATTTTGAATTCAATAGCAATAGCAAGATTTAAGATTTATTTGTTGGGTTTGTGGCAGGGGCTAATTTATGTTGTTCCAAATAGATTACTTATATGTTGCAATAGATAACTAGTCTATTTTAACAGATAACTTCCTCCGTCTCAAATTAGCCTACCTATCCCAAATTGAGATGGTACATTGATTAAGAAAAATAATTAATAACATGCCTAGTTTACCATAATACCCCTATTAAATGATGTTTATATTTTAATTTGAAGAAAAAGTGATTAATGCAGAGGGTAAAACATGGAAAAATTTTTTATCTCTTCTTGATTAATAAAAAAAGACAAGTAAAATGAAAAATAAATTAGAAAATTTGGGATGGGTAATTTGAGACGGAGGGATTATTTAATTTTCATTCTGTCTATTATATTCTCAATAAATATGTCGACGATTGGACGTAAGAAATAATTTTGAATCCAATAGCAATAGAAAAACATATTGGTTATCTGTTGGGTTTGTGGCAGGGGCTGATTTGTGTTGTTCAAAAGAGATTAATCTGTCTGATGCAATAGATAATCGGTCTGATGCAACAGATAATCAGTCTGATGCAATAGATAACTAGTCTGTTGCAACAGATTACTCATCTGATGCACCAGATGAGTGATCTGTTTAAATTGTGGGCACTTATGTTGGATTCATGATCGTCTTCTATCCATTATTGGGAAAACAACAGTAACTTTGTAACCCAGATGAAAAATTTGATTAAAAATCATAATTTGACATACCAAGGTCTTCTGTGAAGTAATGTCAAAGTGAAAAGTGGTGGTGTTCGAAACAAAATTTGACCTAAGAAATTGGTAAAATAGCAACAGTAGCAGTAACTTCAACAACAATGATCGACAAGAAGAAGATGAAGATGATAATGAAGTAGAAGATGATGATAATGAAGTAGAAGATGATGAATAAAGCAGCAGCAACAACAATGAACAACAATAATTGTGAAGAGAGAGAAAATAACAACAGATGAGAAGAGAGAGAAACGCGCCTTTTTTTCCTCCATTTTCTGTTATATTATCTAACATTTGGATCAAAGTATAAATTTAAAAACTTATGGGTTATTTTCAAACTTCTTCAACTTTCTTAATCCATAATAAATTAATTGTCACCTCTACCTAATAATTAAGACTTATGTCACCTGCACCTCATTTTAAAACTCTTTTGTCACCTACAACCCAAAGCCCCAAGTGTCTAGGATGATCAGGTTAGATGACCATTAAATGACATCAATTCGGGAAATTCTTTTATATTAGGTAGGTGGCCCATTTTATAATAATAAAGAATAGGAAAAAGTTATTATTTAACCTATGAAATTATTTTTTCAATTTATTTTAGTATTTAAATTAAGCTTTTATTTATTTATCCCCTTAACATCTTTAAAGTGAATTAATATTATCCCTAATGTTGATGTGACATTTTTTTTTAAAAAAGTGTATATTTTATTAAAATATAGATATGATCCTACTTTTATTTCACACACATACACAGAGGCGAAACCAGAATTTAAAGTCTGGGGGTTCTAAATTTTAAGTTAAGACAACTACCTCAAGTTAATGTGTAACCTTAGTCGAAGTAACTAACAGATAAGGATATTTAATATATTCAAATTTATCTAGTTGACAAGGTTTTTTTCGTGTGTAATATCTCCTTATTCGATCACGTATATTTGGAGGAGATTCTGTAATTGGTTTTCTTTCAGTAGGATCAGATTTAAGATCCAACTTTGCCAACTCTTTATCATTATCCGATACTCCGGAAAGATTGACAGGCAATTAAGAACTTGAAAAAGAAGAACTAGGAGACGTATTTGAAGGAGTTTGAGGCTTGAAAAATTTCGTAATCATATTGTCACTTGCTTAAAGATCCTACGAATCACAAAACACAAAATTTTCTACACAATTATTCTACTGCCTTACAATCATAATTCACAAAATATAAAAAGTATATATTGCAACAGTATTACAGAAATAATTCATACTAAAATACTTCAACCCAAAATCTAAAGTAAAATTGAAAATTTAATCTCAATTTATTGATCGCGACTCATGGATTCCATTTTCGATGCAAAACTATGAGACTAGCAATAAGCAATCTAGCATCTGCGAAAACTGAAAGAGAAATGGAAACTATTAACCACATCGCATACCTTGGAAGAGTAGTAAAAGTGTGATTTCGAGCAGTCGGCGTCCCGATTTTATAAATTTTGTTGGGTACAGGGTATTTAAAAAACAATAACTTTGTTGTTTCTTGTTTGAAGATGAAGTGACCAAAGATTTTTGACTTTATGCAATTTTGCTGGGTATTGGGTAATGGGTATTGGGATTTGGGCAAACTTTTTTTTCTTTCTTTAATAATTATTTTTTTTTATTTTTTTTGTTTTTTTTAAAGTGTACTGTTGTCCGTGTATAATAAATGTTGTAAAAGTAAATATTTAAAATTTAAAAAGCACGTGCAGCAAAGACCAAAGTGCAAAAAGCAAAAGAGAGCAAATGAGCGAAAATGTCCTTAGTGGGGTTCGAACCCCTATCTCGGGCACACAAGGCTGATATGCCTACCACTGGACCAACGACCACATTTGTATGGGGGTTCGAACTTATATAATGATATAGATTTTTTGAATTTTTTAGTTATAAGTATAGGGTCTACGCAGAAGCTAATGGGTTCGGCCGAACCCCCATAAACCATTGTAGCTCCGCCCCTGCAATCTAGCATCTGCAAAAACTGAAAGAGAAATGGAAACCATCAACCACATCGCATACCTTGGCAGAGCAGTAAAAGTGTGATTCCAAGCAATCGGCGTCCCGATTTAACAAATTTTGTTGGGTACATGGTATTGAAAAAATAGTAGCTTCGTTGTCTCTTGTTTGAAGATGAAGTGACCAAACCTTTTTGACGTTTTGCAATTTTGCTGGGTATTGGGATTTGGGAAAACTTTTTTTTCCTTTCTTTAATAATTAACTTTTATTTTTGTTTTTTGTTTTTTTTAAAAAGGTGTAAAATTGTCCATGTATAATAAATGTTATAAAAGCAAAAAGTTAAAATTTTAAAAGCATGTGCAGCAAAGACCAAAGTGCAAAACAAAAAATAGAGAAAATGAGCAAAAATGTCCTTAGTGGGGTTTGAACACTCATCTCGGGCACGCAAGGCTGATATGCCTACCACTAGACCAACAGACCACATTTGTATAGGGTTCGGACTTACATAATGATATAGATTTTTGAATTTTTTAGTTATAAGTATAGGGTCTACGCAGAAGCTAGTGGGTTCGGTCGGACCCCCATAAACCACTATAGCTCCGCCCCTGCACACACACGCGCACATCTATATATAAAGAAACCTACCCATCTTCAACCCACCCATCTTCTTCATACAGCCCACCCCCTTGCCTCTTATTTCTCACCTCCTACCATGCCTTTTTTATCTTCTTCATACCGCCCCATCCCCTTACCTCTCACCCCGCACCCCTCATTCTTCACCTCCCACCTCATCTTCTGTATTCCTTCTTACACCCCTAACCCAATCCCCATTCTTCTTCTTCTAAATCTCCATCTTCATTTCAATTACCTTCATCAATTTCTTCAAGAAAGAAAAAAATATGTGAAAATTTATTAATTTTAATACACTTTTAAAAATTTATTATTGAGAAGAAGAAGAAATTTATAACCAATTCATCTTTGTTTTGTTGTTGATTGGTTTTTTTGATGTGATATTAGTAGTGCATATTTGATTTTGGGGTTTTTTTGGAGATTCCCTAGAAAATAAGAAAATGCAATTCAATAAAGTAATGAAGTTGCATCTGTCATATTAGTCCATGGTGATCTACCTACGGCCATTTCAATTATTGTACATCCCAAGGCCAGCAAGAAGACAACAAAAGGAAATATATATTTATTCCTTCAATAGAGATTTGAAGGGAAAAAAATGAGCTACCACTGTATGGGTTAGAAAAAACAATTCTGAAAAAGAGAGTCTTTTAATACATGATTATTGACTAAATTACTTACGTAATTTTTTAAGAAAATTATTGCTGGAGTTATGAGACTACCCTTTGTATCACCATTATTGAACCTTAAAAAAGCTTGAAGACAAAGAAAATGAGTTTGTTGAATTCATAGTTTATGTCCAAATTGATTATTGAGATTTTTTTATGATGCTGTGAAGTTGTACTTAAAATTTGAGTTTGATTGATATGGATCTGGCGAGTTTATGTTGAAATTTGAGACCCAAAAATGAAGAATATTTTAATGCCCATATATGGACAATGTTAAAGATAACCGATTAGGGGGAGGGGGTTCAAGAAAATATTATATATATATGTATGTATGTATGTATGTATGAAATTATTTTTAGAAAATACTTTTCTTATGTGATTCCGACGTGGCGCTGATGTGTAGACGCGTGTAATGTACTCTCTGTTGAGAGTGGTATTATATATTTAGGGTGATAAATAATTCACGCGAAAGTAATTTAGGGGGTAAATAACTACATGTAACGTTAAAGTGCTAAAGTAAATTATGGCTACAAATGATGACTTTTCTCTAAAGAATAATATATATAGATTTTCTTCCATCATTGTTTCGATTAAAAACAATAGGTAATTGTTATTTGGTGGTTTTCTACCTATCATCTATTATTGACCCTTTTCATAGGTTATTGTTCCTTGATTCTTGATTTATTATCGATCTATTAGTTGCCTCCGTGATTGATTCGTGACCTATGATCTATAATCAATCATATATTTTATTGGTTGATTATCAATTTATTATCGATAATTAACCCTCATGTCTAGTGGATTATAAATCACATTCGTGGTTAATTATCAACCTATAGGAAATCATCTTTATTTAATTTTATGGTTGATCATCAACCACATGTTGCTAATCAACCTCCTTGTTCGTGTACCGATCCTATTTTTTTTTCTACAGTCGCTTATCAATCTCTATCCCCTAATCAACCTCCTTTTCGATAAATAACTTTTTTGATAGCTAAGTAGCAGGAACATCAACCTGACTATGATTGATAATCGACTTTCTTCTTGGTTGATAAGGACATTTTCTTAGTTTCAAATTGAAAAAAGAAAATGAAGTTATTTTAATTAATTGAAGACTGTCAAAGAATGCGTACAACAAATCTTCTTAAGTTTCATAACAATTTAATAGTGTTTATAGGTTTTTAAACTAAAGAAATTATTTAGCAAATGAAGGTGTTTGACCCTTTTTTTTGTGGGGGGTTGTAAACATAAGTGTTTTTGAGTACTAGCAATTTTTTTCAACTTTTAAACAAAAGTTGAAAAATATAGCCTCTCTTGTAAATAAGTGCTTTTATTTTTTTTTCATTTTTTTGGACAAGTTTACCATTTCAAAAAATAATTTTCATAGCTTTTTTATAGAATTTTAAACGAGGTTTTTGAGAATATTGACTAAACATACAATCAATAAAAATATTTCTCAAATAAGTGATGAATCTCGGTAATTTGTCCAAATAGATTATTAACTAAAATATTTGTTCGGAAGAATGATCTACTTTATATTTATATATGAATGGATGAATTAATGCATACCTGTGCAACGAAATTGCTCACAACCCGACCATCATCTATGCACATATGCGGTCCATATGTGTTGAAAATCCTAGCAATCCTAACCTAGGAAAAACAACAATAATGCTCTTAAAAACAAGATATTCATATAAGAAATAAACCTTGAAAATTTGATTTTTGATATATATCATATTGTATCATAATTATTCTAAAAGTGGAAAACATCATAGTTGAAAGTTAGATTACTAAATTACCCTTTTGATTGAAAATTTTAAGATTCATTATTAAAAAACTATGAAAATTTTAAGATTCATTATTAAAAAATTATCTATTATTAAATAATGGGGTAATATATCTTCAACTTCAAGTTATGACTTCTGATTTCTAGTCACTTTTTGTAACTGCAGATGTCTACTTTGTGACTGCACCTTTGATCTTCCAGCATTGAAATCTTCGATTCATAATCATTTTACTTTTTGTAACTGCAGATGTCTACTTTGTGACTGCTCCTTTGAGCTTCTAGCATTAAAATCTTCGGTTCATAATCTTTTTATATGTTCTAGCTTTATAAAATGCCCAGAATAGTCTCATTTCACATCTACCGGCATTCGTTGTGTTAGATATTTTACTCCTTGGTCATATCATTTCTCTTGTAGAAAGGCTTTTGTGTTCTTCCTATTTGGTAACTTGTATATGTTATTGTTACAAATGTACTAACTTTCTTCTCCAGTAACAATATTGGTTATTTCTTCCCTTTATTGTTTTGTTTTAGGATTTCAAGAAACTTGATCTATATATATATCTTCCTGGGTCCTATTCACAAGATTTATTTTATCATTCTTTGATTTTTCCGTCAGTAAAATAATTTTTCAACCTCGGATTGTTATGTGTTACACAATTTATTATTATGTGTACAAACTAACTAATATTCTTCCTTTTAACTTGTAGGGGAAAAGACTCAAATTCTAAGTAAGATAAAAGGCACATATACATGCAATTACAACGATTTACCAAATATCAATGAAAACCTTTTCATCATTAAGCCTCTTTATCACTGTTAGTTCTTATATCTTTACAGGTATAAATCAACAAATTGATAATGATCGACCAACCATATTAAGAAAGGCATTTTAAGGTATGATAAGTATATTCTTGCTAATTACTGTTATTAAATGTATCTGTTACAAAAATAAATTAGTTCACTTAATTCGTAATAAATATTTTATTTTTTTCTAATTAATTTGTTCTTACTTTGTTGTTAGTTATCTATATTTTCATCATATTGCAAAAAAAGGCTCCATGAACCTGTTTAAAGAAGACTAGTCATATATTTATTGACTACGATTGATACAATTGTGATCCTAAAGCTAATACATCAGATTTTTTATCATTGTATTTGTGTTGATTATTTTCTTTATTTTATAAACATCAATTTACATTTAATTTAAATGACCGATTTTATCGTTAGAGCTGTAATATTCCTTTTTTTCTTTTTTCCTTAAAGTGATAGACGTTCAAGAATTATAGTCTCATTCAACGTTCTGCTGACTAAGTAGGGATAGTTTGATATTTAGACACTTTGAAAAACTTATTTTTACATTTAGTCACAAGTCTTGAAAAATTAGGTGTTTAGATACATTTATGACATCATCCATTCTTACATACAAATCTACCACATAAGTTTTAAACTTTACACTTTAGTCCCTTTCCTCATCCATTTAATATTTAATATTTCCCACCTTTTTTTATATTTCAACCATTTTTTCATATTTCCTATTTTAATTTAGATAATTGTCCTAGAAGGCACCAATAGAAGCTCCCTTTTTCACCAAGAGTTTCTGATTCCGGCCACTTTTTCGATGAAAAATTGTTCATCACAACTGAAAATCTCCATTCTTCATCATTGACTCCATTGTTGTTCCATCCTTTTTGAAAAAAAAGTCCAAAAAAAAATTTTCACCATTTCTACTAGCTCAAAAAACTTTTCAAATCCGCTCAATACCTCGTTATTAGATATATTTCAGTAGTTTAGAAGTCCTAGACATACATTTTTCCATCCCAGAGCTAGGTGGGCAACGATTATATCAAAAAATCAGTTGATTCGCGTCATTGTACGAACGTATTCATACCAGTCATCGATCATCTATAGACTTAAACTTTTGTCTATTATCGATTTATGCAGTCTATTATGGCAGTAGCAGAGGTAGTTATCATGGGTGGTAATTATATGGGTGCGTGGGAGGAGGGTCCCAACTGTTGAAGGTAGAAATCAGCTATAAAGAAGACAGTGCCCATCTCGTTGCGTCGCAAGGGATTGTACAATGACATGGTTCGAAGCATAATTGAGAGCAGAGAATTAGAATGCGAGACAATGAACATTGTGATTAGCTATGTAATGAATGGGAGGGGTAAAATACATCCCACGTTCATAAATAGTGATCGTCATGTGTTGTTATATATGTTGGATGTCGTTGTCGATGGATCTAGGCCATTATTAAGGATAAATATCATTCCGAGGTCTTCGACAATCCTGCCACCATAGCCGACAATCGACGAACATGATTCATTTAAAGATGAGAGTTTGAATGCTTATCCAATGGATTCGGAAGATGATTTAATGGAATTGGAAGATCCAATTCTCTTTGAAGAAAGGCGAGAAGAATACAAATTTGGAGCACAAACCAGCCACACCTTCTCCGATGGAACTACTTTTCAGGTACATCAAACATTTAGTAGTAAAAAAGAGCTGAAATTATTGCTGGACGTAGCAGCTGTGAGAAATTCTTTTGATTATGCTACGTTGAAGAGCTGCAGCAAATTCCTCAAGGTGAAATGTGTTTCTCCTAGCTGCGGGTGGATGTTGTGAGCGAAGAAGTATGAATGTACGGAAAGATTCGTCATCTATAAATACGTCACCGATCACAGTTGCGGCTTCGAATACGCCACCCGCTGCCATAGAAAAATCATATTTAAAGTCATTGCATCGCTGTGTGTGAACATATATTACGAAGAAAAGGTTCCGGACACTAGCGAGATTCGGAGGATCATTTTCAAGAACTTGAAAAGTAGACCAAGCTATTGGAAATGTTAGCTGGGGGGTATGATTTCCAAGAAAATGGTTTGAGGGACAGCGGAGCATGGGTATTCCTGCCTGCTCGCTTTTTCGTACATGATCGATGCTCTTAATATTGGCACTACTTATTCCATCATGGTGAACAAGGTCGATTTTAGGTTTATGTACTACTTTTTATTGTTGGGCCCTTGCATTAGGAGATTCGCCCACATGAGGAAGGTTATTGCGGTCGATGACACTCATTTATATAGTAAGTACGAGGGCTTGCTGCTAAGCACGGTTGTACAGGATACGAAGAACCATATTTATCCCATTGTATTTTGCACGTTGATAAGGAGAACGATGCATCTTGGACGTTCTTCTTGAGAAGCTGAAGTCTATTGTGGTCGATGGACCAGATTTATGCTTTATCTCCGATAGGCACAAGAGTATCGCCAACAGCATCACGAAGGTGTACAACCATGCTCATCACGGGTACTGCATGAGGCACCTAGGTGAAAATCTTCAGGTAAATTACCACTGCGGAGAACACCTCTTTCTATTCTAAAATGCGGTAAAGGAATATTCTCCCGAAGAGTTTAGCGACCATTTTATGAAATTCAAGAACTATTGTCCCGAGGTAGCCTTTTTCCTCGAGCATGAGCTTGGTTTTGACAAATGGAGCAGCACATATTTCTCTGAAAATAGGTTTGACGTGATGACCACAAATATTGTCGAGTCGATGAATGCTATGTTGATTGACGAAAGGGAGTACCCCGTGGCATCCATATTCAATTCGATTGCCAAGAGGTATGATGAAATATTCAGGAAGAGGCATTCCTACGGCCTCAAATGTAAGGATAACAAATTTGTTCTAGCCGCCGAAAAGAACTTAAGAGACAATATGAGTGTAATACCTTGCAAAGTTCTCTCCTAGTCTGAGCCTTAGAGCGTTTTCAAAGAAAAACAACAAAAATCTGAGTCTGAAAATTTTAGAAATATCTTTCCAAGTATGAAACACTTTGAATTGTGCTGTATTTCTATAATTTCAACTTTTTGTCATGTAGAGAATTGCATAAGTTTTCCATCAATACCAATTTTATCAAAATTCGACATTAAACGAAGAAGTTATGACCGTTTTACTGAGCGTTGTCAGAATCGCAGGTTTGATGGTCGATCTGACGGACCACCAAGTCCTTGGTGGAATGTCAAGCATCTCGTCAGACCAAGGCAGTGGCTTTCTTTTTTGGTCATTATATGACGGTCAAAGTGGTGGACCGTCAAAACTTTGACGAACCGTCAAGGGGCCCGTCAGATCGAGGCAGAATGTCCCATTCTTAAACCCCGAGAGATGGACGATCTAGTGGACCGTCAAATTTCTGATGGACCATCACTTCGACCGACACTCCGAGGCAGAACATCCCAGTTTTGGTACTTGAGTGACGAATGACTTGGTGGACCGTCAGTCCCTCTGACGGACCGTCAGGTTGACCGTCATAGACCCCGATCGTAATTTTTTAGACAAATTTTAAAGGGGCATTTTGGTCTTTTCTACATCCTCCCCCAGCTCTATAAATATCGGGCCAAGGGCCTTCAACTTTATTTTTTTTTCTCTCTTCTTTCACCCAAAAATTAGGGTTTCCAAATCAAGATCCCCTTTTCTTTCTTCAAGCAAATTAAGAGAGAATCAAGAGGAAAAATCAAGAATTCTTCTGAAGGTTTTCAATAGAGAGTTTCCCCAAGGTATTTAGATATTGATTCTTGGGTCCCTTTCATCCAAGAAGCTCAAGAACCTTTTTCCTAAATCTCCAAGATTTATATTTATGAATTTTTAATGATTCTTGTGAGTTGAAATTGATGTTCTTTCTATGATTGAGTTGTGGTTCATGTTTGTCTACAAGATTATCAAGCCTTGGCCTTGTTGATGTTGAATAACCTCCAAAATGGGATACTTATGTGGTTTGTATGAATCTATGATAATATATGAGTGGAAACACGTAAATTTTGTTGTTCATGATGAGTAGTTGGGTTATTATACTTATGCCTAAGTTGTGCATGTAAGGTGTTCGATAAAATGTCTAAGAGACTAGAAATTAAGCATTGTAGTTAAATCGTGATTTAATAACTTCTAAGATACGATTATGTGTTATGATTGTTGATGTGTCCATGACTTCTGGGTGTAGAATTGGTTGATTTAGCAGAGTATGTCTCCCATAGGTTGATAAAATCTTAGGAGAAGAATATGGGTCATTATAGCATGTTAAATAGGAAGCCCTAAATTGTGAGCTAGTATATGCATGCCTAGTGTTTGATAAAATGACCAAGTGAATGAATTATTCCATGCTAGTATGAAATCCCCAAACAAGTGTGAACCTATGCATGTCTAGTGTTTGTTGAAGGACCTTAGTGAATGAGTGGATATGTGATGGTTGTAAATTTCCCATTATGTGCCCTTTGATATATGCGAAGTTTTTAATATATGCCAAGTGATTAGAAAGTAAGCTATGACATGATAGTTTAAAGTTTCCCAAGTGGTATGAAATCCAAATACATGTTAAGACCGATATAGGTAAGAAATAGTTGAGGTAAAACCTTGCTGAATGGAGTACGATCTAATAGCATGTTTCCTCTATGTATTATGTGATTAATATCCTGAGATGCTTAAAGCGACCCTTTAGTAATTGTGATGATGAATAAAGGTCTATGTTTCCTACATGTTGGATGTGATGGCTTAAGGATTTTAAGGGAGGGAGTATGTTATGATTTCTAATTACTTGGAGAGATGCTTTAATAATTGTGATGATGCATTAATGATGGTGACGATTAAGGTATGATTGCAATAATACATGAATAATTGCAATAATACATGAATAATTGTAATGATGAATGAATGATGGTAGTGATGAATGGATAACCGTGATGATGCATGAATGATTTGTGATGAAGAATGATTATGTCTTACTTTTATGTTATCGAGTCCTGGGGGTATTTATACCCAAAAATAGAGCTGTTGTCTAGAGACCATGTCAGTTTCTCGATAATTCTAATCGAGCCATGATTCTCAGAACTCAGTGAACTATAAAACTATGTATCCTCAGACAAGTGCAAAGCTTAATGAGGCTCAGTAATCTTAATTATCTCTGTAATCTCTGTATCGCTAGTAATCTAGCCTTAGACCTGTAACCAGCTCAGATCTACTAGTATTCAAGTGATTCAATTCTAATCTTAGAAGCGATTTGAATAATCTATTCAAGCTCCACGTCATCAGTCAGATGCTATGATTCGATACCTTTTCGTCAGATACAAAACTAAGTAATCTCAGCGTAACTTAGTTAGATCTCTTGAGAACTATAATCAGTATTAGATTCAGCTCAGTCTAAGTTCAGTTAAGAATCAAATCAGTGTCTTTCAGTTGGAAGTAGAAACTAGCACCGAGCGAGTTCAAGGATGGGGACTTACCTACTAGTGGAGGTTGTGATCCTTAGATATGATCCTTGAGCTCTAGAAATACGTATCCAGCGTAAGTTGAGACATCACACCTGCTAGATGAGGGAGGATAAGAGACATCATACCTTCTAGATGAGGGTAGATGAGGTGGCTTTACCTATTAGATGAGGGCTCCACCATTCTCGTATGAGGACCTGATAGATAAGGGTCCTATAAAGATGATGTCTTTACCCGTGGCATAGTATTAACACCCTCCCAATCGAGGTTAGAGGTTGGATCCCTAAAAGATAGTAGGGGCATGTCAATTAAGTAACTACTTCCCACAGTCTCAGTTTCAAAATCAGTCTCAGACTTCAAGAAAGAGCCCAGTTCAGTGTACAGAATTTAAGGTTGTTAGATACAGGCCATTAAGTATGATTACTTGCAAATTCGAAGATCCGTTGCTAGATAGGCCGGTCTCAAAATCATTTATGAAAAAGCATTGTTATCCACAGACTCAAAGACAACTTGTTAGATAGGGTTGCTATCCGTTTCAAAAGCTTCAGATACTCGTAATCTCATTATGTTCAGATACTTCAGAACTCACTTCTTGATGAAAGTGCATCCATATTTCCCAATTATCAATATCAGATGAGTCAGTGATTCAGTATCTCAGTGTCAATAGTGAGTTCAGTTTGCAGGAAAGTGGTATCTGAGTTCCAGTCTCTAGACTTGTGATGATGGTGATTATGAACTGTGCATTCATGTATGTGTTCTCGTGCGACGTTTTCATGATTATTCAGTTTACATATTGTGCATGCATGAGCTCTTTCATTTAGCCTTACCCCGTCTTCATACTCAGTATATTTTTGTACTGACGCATTTGTGCTATGGTGTTTTATTTGACACCATAGGTTCAGAGGCACAGGATCCAGTTTATCCTCAGCAGTTTGGTCCCAGTCAGCAGTAGTAGCAGTGAGTCCTCTTCTTTCGAGGATGGGTATCAGTTTACTACTATTGTTTCAGACTTTGTTTATTTTTTATTGACGGAATTAGCTGGGGACATGTCCCATCAACTCCACAGTTTAGACAGTTAGAGGCTTTTCAGACGGATGTATTAGTACTCAGTTTAGTTTTTTGTATCGATGTGTTGAACCTTATGGCAAGTTTCCACATTTATTTAAGATATTATGCAGTGTACAGGTACAGATATCAGAAAAGGGTTAGCTTGTGGTCCTTTAGGTCCATAAGCATCGTGTGACGTCTCGGGATAGGATCTCAGGGAGTTACAATGAGCAAGGGCGACTCCTTCTATGTGGAGAACATAAGCGGGGGAGAAAGATAATACATTATGTTTGGAAGTGGATGTATGGCCAAAGTTGACCTACTAGAAAGGTTGTGTTCTTGCAGGAAGTTTGACCTAGTCAAAATACCATGCATTCACGCGATGGCCGCTTTGCGATCGAAGCATGGTGAAGATTATGGTTTGAGAGTCTATGATTACTCTTCGCCCCTGTATAAAGTGGAAGAGTACCTCCTTGCGTATTCGAAATCAATTAATGTTGGCCCTTTGGAGTTCGAATAGCGTGTGCCACAAGAATTGCTAGACATGAACATTATTCCACCTCTCGTGGTCACCAAGCTCAGAAGAAAGAAAAGAAAATGCATTAAAGGCATGGGCGAGACTTTTAAGTCAAAGAGGAGGAACAAGTGTTCACTATGAAAGAGACCTGGGCACAAGAGAACCACTTGTAACAACAACAAATTGTAGTTAGTCTTGTATGAATTTGTATTTTTGTAAGTCATGGCAGTGTATGTATTTTGACAACCCTTCAGTTGTCTAATTAATGCCAGATTTATCGACTGCACTCTTAGTATATTATCAATTTTTTTAAAGTATTGCATATATTGTGTGTCTGGTATATTTCTTTTATTCTTTATTTAACACATAGTTTATTATCGATCCTATATAAGGTCTATTAAAAATTCTAAATATTCAAAAGGACAAATGCGAGCAGTTGAGTAGTTATTACACATCAAAAAAGTTGTTGCACATCCAATTAGACTTTGCATTGATTGGGTATACGCTACCTCTCTTCGATTTTCACCATTCACATGTCTACCAACCAAAGGGTGGGAAGACCAAAGGGTTCTATTTTGGTTTATATAAACACCCATCTACGACACCCAAAATTCATCTTCATCAACTCAAAATCAGATTAAATCAACAACAAGAGGCCAGACATTCCTTTAAGACCCAGAAGGAGGATCAACCATAACTACGACCTTCTCCTTTGTAACGACTTCAACCGCCTCTTCTATGGACTGGGGTAGGACAAAGAGCATGTCCACCACGAACTCCGGTGGATTTCCCTTTTTTTACGGGCGATTTTGGAGCGGCTCAACACGAAGCCGGAGGATATGATCACCCCCCTACCATCCCCTTAGTTTTAAGTTTTTATGTCTTTTTTTGTTTTTTTTAATGTCATTGCAATGGAAAGGTTTCATGTTTAGGTTTATGATAGATGAAAGCTTCTGTATTTTTGCACTTTTTGTTTGGATTTTGCTGTAAATATGGGTCTAGGTCTACTATTGCAATGATGAATGAATGAATAAAATATGTTGGTTTTTCCTATATCTGTCTACCTTTGAATTTCTGTAATTTTAAACTCGTTTAAATTTTTGTGCAATTTCCTCTGTTAGAACATGAATCAAACAGTTGTGAATTAATGGAAAATTATTTTTTATTTCCTGCATTTTGTGGTACTGTAATTATTTTTTAGTTTTTGTTTAATTCTTGTTTAGTTTTTATTTCTGGTTTAATTCTTGTTTTCGGCATTTTTTGCACTATAATTTTACCATTTTTGTCCTTTTTAGAATTTTTGTGTAAGATCAAGGTAGAAGATGAACGGGACAGTTGTCAGACGTTTAGGCTAATTCATATACGTCAATGGAAAGCTAATCTGGTCTATCCACGATTATGTTAATTCATACAAAATTAAATGTATGGTCGATGAAGTTTATTCGATACTTATCTCAATGTCTATGCTCGACCTAATACATAATCGATGCGTTAAATAATATCAGTCTATCGATTGTATTCAGTAAATGTCATAGACTGTAAGCCTTGTCAATGATATACAATATTGGTTTATTGTCATTAGTAGCATATTTGAAAAAAAAAAGAAACAATTAATCAATAAAATAATAAATAATTATATTTGATGCAATTAAAGGAGCTTGAACAAGTCATATGATAGTATGAGAGTCTGAATAAATTGGATGAGGTGATCAATGATGTGTGAGGATGGGTGGTGGATGAACAAATGAATTTCTCACAACATACTTCTCCTTTGTTAAACATTTCCCTAAGGATGTTGGTTATTCAACCATAACTCATCACCTTACATCTTGTTTCAGCACTTTCAATTTATGTGGACTCTCATACAATTACATGACTTGTTTTGGGCTCGTTCGATTGTATAAAATTCAATTACTTATTATTTTGTTAATTATATAATCCTTTTCAAAATATATGCTAGTCATGGTCTATAAATGTGCGTAATAGTCTAGTTCATGTATTAATAAAGTTGTACTAAATCTATGCTAGACTAGGATTAGTTTTGTACTCGACCTAATATAGTCTATCATAGACTCATAACTACCTCCACAAATAAATAACTAGACTATGATATTTATTCATAGACCATAACTAGCACATATTTTGAGAAGGATTAATTAATTAATAGAATAATCAATAATTAAATTTTATGCAATTGAATGAGCCTAAATAAGTCATGTGATCGTATGAGAGTCCACATAAATAGAAAGTGGTGATCAATGATGTGAGGTGATGAGTTGTGGTTGAATAAATGAATTCTCCTTAACACAATTGTGATTTGGATAAACATTGCCCCATGCATGTTTGTTGTTTATCCACTACCCATCCTCACACCTCATTGATCACCTTATCCAATTTACGTGGACTCTCATACGATCACATGACTTGTTCAAGCTCCTTTACTTGCATAAAATTTAATTATTTATTATTTTGTTAATTAAATAATCCTTCTTCAAATATGTGCTAGTTAAGGTCTATGAATATGCAGCATCGTCTAGTGAGGTTATTAAGGAATTAGCTTGTAGAATAAGCTAGACTATTTATCTATTCTATAAATCATCTACCATAAGCCTGAGAAGGCATCGATTATTAATAAGGTCTATGAAACATGACTAGCAGTAAAAAATAATCAAAATGTCAGATTTTTACAACGACAACAAAGTACACGTCAAATCAACACCCAACGGTAATATCTCACTTTTTATTCTATAAAAGGAAGGTTATTTTTGTGTTAGTACTCTCATATTTTTGGCTTTAATTTTTATAAACAACTACAATGTCTCAACCACCCCAAAATTTAAATGCAAAAGTATCCTACATATGTCATTGTGGCAATTCAGTTGTTTTTAGGACGTCACGCACTGATTGGAATCCAGGTCGAAAATTCTTTAACTGTGTTGTTGGAAAGGATAATGGGGGATGCTATTTTTTTAAGTTGCTTGACGAAGACTCACCGATGAGTAGCCCATCGATATTAAATTTTCAAGGCTCTTCTTCCAAGTTTCATATACTCCAAAGGCTTCTGGAATCTAAAGAAAATAGAGATCTACTCATGACATTGCTAAAAGAAGCCGAAAAGCAAAGGGATTACTTGAAAGGATTACTAAAAGAAGTCGAAATAGAGAGAGATCAAGTAAAGTAAAGACTGATTTTGGCCGAGGAAAAAGAGAAAGGCCTAAACAATTTATTGTATGGTTCGTTATTGTTGTTGGCTTTCTGAAAAGATGTACTAGGGATATAGAAAACTTAATAAATAGATGTAAGGTTTCTTAAATCAATCCTGGGTGTAATCTGTAATTAATAGAGAATTATGTCTATGTCTTTGATCATCGACCTCTATAAACCATGATAGTTAAGGTAAGTAAATATATGAATTACTCAATCAATAGTATGTTAAGTCTATAAATTATAGTGAATAGCTTCTATTATGTTTCCAATCAACCATTATAAATTAGTACAACAGCTGAACTGGTGACGCAATGTAACCAGCTGTTTAATCTAACGAGACAATGGAATAACTGAACATTATTTCATCAGTAAATGCCATCATTGATATGTCAAATATATGTAATTCATCCATAAAGAACAAATCACTAAAAAAAACATGTCAAATATATGTAATTCAATTATCCATAAAGAAAATCACTAAAAAAAATAAATCAGTAAGAAAATTATTTGTTCCAAATCTACAAAACTAGTTTTCTTGATTGAGTTCCGCAACAATGCCCATCACATCCACTTCTTTTTCTTCCTGTTTTTTCTCCTCTTCTTCAACTTATTTCTTCTCATTTTCCTTCTCTTCTTCTTCTGCTGATTTCTTCTCTTCTCCAATGTTTTCATACTCCTATTCGACCACTAATTCTTCTTCAAGTTGTCTTCTCGATTTTGTCTTCTTCTTCTTCTGATTTCTTTTTACCATCTTCTTTTCTTCTTCTTCATCTGCTGCATTCTCCTCTTCTATTTCTTCTCTTCTTCACCTTTTTCATCTGCTGCAGCCATGTCTATCACTGCGACTGCAAGTTCTTTGAGGTTTAATTGATGTTGGCTAAGAGGGAACCTATTGAGGTGCACTATATTATTTTGAAAGGATTACTAAACATATGCAACAAAATTAAATTGGAAGAGAAAAAAATAAATTAATTTATCTTCTTCTTGTTGCTTCTTATTATTTTTCTCGATTCTCTTTAACCTCTCATCTCTAAAAAAAGAAGCAATATCCAGTAGACTTTTCTTGAGCAACGCAACGCGCTCGCACAAGTCATCGTCATTAGAAGCGTCTGGTGAAGTTTTGAGTTCACTTGAACCAGCATAATCACAAGCGCGTGGTGGACTTGGAAAATAATGGTGGCCACCCAAATCTTCATCTTCGACTGCTACCTCCGCTGATGAAGTCAGGAAAGTCACGCCTTTAAGTTGCTCCTTCAACGCATCGATGGATGTATCCTTAACTTCGTCCGTGTATGGCTTATAAGTTTTCATGTATCTCTGTTCCATCTCACTGAGAGTAGGGGTAAGGTACAGATGCACAATCTACAAAAAATAAAAAATAAATTACAACACATTTGCTAATATAATAATATTGGTATCATATCAAAATAAGTATAATTTTATCTTTGTACTGTTTTCTTTGTACCTGTGATATCGAAGAAGACGGGGAATGGGCAGGGGAGAATCCAACGACTTGCCGGCGTACCTTCCCAGATAAGAAAAGACCTCATATATCCAAACCTGCAATCAATAGAAGCACAAGTAACTCTATAGTGTTTATGTATTACTGCATAAATATGTAGGAGTCTATAATAAATCAATAGGCTGGTTGATTAAAAGTACCAGAAAGGCCCAGGGAAAGCCAAATAACGCGTACGATATATTATTCCTCTTGACAAAAGCTTCTTTCTGCTTGGTCAGATCAATCTTCTTTTAAAGATAGCTCAAGGTCAGCTCAAAGGACTCTTTTCCCCATGGATACCCACTGAAGAATTCTAAATTAGCCGTCATATTGATGTGGTCCGAATCTATTTTCTTTGATGGATCCTTTGCCAGCAGCATCGCGTGCATAAACCAAACTAAATAACACTTCTACTTTTGTTGATTATTTAGCCTATTACCTTTCATTAGGCTAATCAACTTTGCAGCAGTAATGCTCTTGTTCTTCGTCACCTTAAAATGAAAGCTTTTTCCATTTTGGAAGACTTTGTTCATTTTTGATTCACGGGGATACACTGAACAATTTAGTCCCGTAATCAAAGAAAATTTCTTTAAGCCAAAATAAGTTGGCTTACCGTTCACACAAAACCAAATCTCATGCATTTTTTTATTTTTTATACGTCACAGCAACATATAATGAACTATTTGTCCATTAAACTTAAAATGTTTCGGAATATACCTCAAGTTTCCAAAACATGTCTTCTTAAAATCACAATACAACTTTTGTTCCACAAGAATCCGTCTAAACTCTCGATACACCACCATTCTTGCTCTCACAGAAATTTTTGCAGAAAAAGAGCAAAGATCATCCATCCAGGTTGTTAGGCCATACTACTCAACGGATATATCTCTTGCACAAATTGGTAAGGATAGGGGATCCTCCTCCCCGTCTCCGTTATCTCTCCTATCCTCACTGTCCCCGCTATCACTTTCACTTTCTTCGTCGCTTTCCCCCTCGCTTTTACCTTCGCTATCCTCAGTATCCTCACTCTCGTGTGCACTAATTTTGTCATATTCGAAAATATCAACAAGGATTCTTGATTCGGTTTTCGACTCCGATTCATCGACTATAGGGTTTTTTTCTTAGAAGTTTTCAAAACTTCTTTGGATTTTCTCGTCCTACTGATAGAAGCAGTCCGCTCTATGAACTCTTCTCACCATTTATGATCTACAGCAAAAAATGAATCTGTAAATCGACCACTAGTCTATTAAAAAATGAACAAATGTAGCAAAAATAAATCTGCAGTAGTCGATCTATCGATCACTGGTCTATTAAAAAAATGAACAAATACAGCAAAGATAAATCTGCAGTGGTCGACCTATCGACCATTGATCTATTAAGAAAAATGGAAAAACGCCTCACATAAAACATGCAATTCAAGTTCCAACATTGGCAGTGCAATTGACAACAACAAGAACACCATTAAAACTGGTCCAATTCAGTACAAAAAAATTCAAAATCAAACGCAATATAACTACTAAAATTGAAAAAAATTCTAATCATTATCCACAGCGAAACCCGATTAAACATACAAAATCGACAATGTTAACTAAAGACATCCAAATTTCAACTGATTCAACGAAGAACGATGCAATTTTTGTTGAAATTGAAGAACCCCAACACAAAGCGTCATCGAAAAAAATTAGTAAAATGGATCTAGAACTGATTGGGGAAGGAGAATCAATTAATATTTTCCTCTGTATTAATCAATTAGAAAATTACTCCTAAAATAGGATAGAAAAATACTCCTAAAATAGAATTCTATTAAGGAAATACTTCTATAAATATTGAGATGCACGTTAAGCTAAAGAAGAAACTGATTTACTTATTGAAAAAATATGATTGATGCTCATCTAACTTGATTCCGATCCATTGCATTTCTAGATTGATGGATGCTTAATGTTCTAACCCTCAACGTTTTCACTATTTTTGTAAACATAATATATATATATATATATATATATATATATATATATATATATATATATATATATATATTCTTTGTTATCATACAAGTCATTCTTTAATGTCAAAATTTTCGTTTAGATAAGAATTACTTTCATCAAAATTGAAGCTTTAATCACTATTGTATTATTTTGTTGTAGTTTATAGGTAGTAGATGAATTTACATGCGATAGATGAATGTTGGTCGGCTTTAAGAAATTTTTTTCGGTAAATGTTAGGTTTAATTGTATTGTTTTTATATCTCTGTTTTGAGATTTTTCTTTATGTAAAGGTAAAGTTTAGTTGTATTATTTTGATATCTCTATTATCGTATTATTTTGTTATAGTTTACAGGTGGTAGATAAGTGTCGGACGACTTAGAGAAAATTCTTGTCTGAAGGTTGGATTTAATTATATTATTTTGATGTCTCTATCATCGTCTTGTTTTGTTGTAGTTTACAGGTGGGATCGGCTTTGAGAAATTTTTTTGGTAAATGTTAGGTTTAATTAAATAAATTCTCCTAAAGATGTTGAATTTAATTATTGTATTCATTTTTATTATTTAAATAAATATCCTAATGTTTGAACTCAAACCCTTCATTAAAAGACTTTTCTTTAAACAAAATTATCTTTTCACTTTTTTTTTAAAATTTATTATTTAATTACTTTTTATTATATTAACTAGACTTCCTAAAATATGTGGAACTCCTAAAATATATGGTAAAAGAATTAATTAATATTTTTCTTTCTGCTATAATTCCTAAAATATATGGGACCCCTAAAATATATGCTAAAATATATGGTAGGAGAATTAATTAATATTTTTCTTTCTAATGTTCAATTAGAAAAATACTCCTAAAATAGAACTATATTAAGGAAATACTTCTATAAATACTGAGATGTACGTTAAACTAGAGAACAAATCGGTTTGCCTATTGGGAGAATATGATTGATGCCCATCTATCTTGATTAGATTGCATGTCCAGATTGATGAATGCTTTATTTTCTAACCCTCAACTTCTTCACTGTTTTTGTTAGCATAATAGAATTCAACATATGTGTGTATATATATATCTTATTTGTTTTCATTCAAAATCATTCTTTAGGGTCAAAATTTTCGCTCAGACAAGAATTAGTTGGATCAAAATCGAAGCTTTGTGATCACTATTATATTTTTTTTATATAGTTTACAGGTCGTAGATGAATGTCAGTTGGCTTTGAAGAATTTCTTGTGTAAAGGTTAGGTTTAATTGTATTGTTGTGATATCTTTATTATCTTATTATTTATTTTAATTTACAGATGTTAGATGAATGTGGGTCGACTTTGAAATTATTTTTTTTAGGTAAAGGTTAGGCTTAATTGTATTATCGTAATATCTCTATTAGTTTGTTATTTTGTGGTAGTTTACAGTTCGTAAATGAATCTCAATAGGGTTTGAGAATGTTTTGTTTCTAAAATTCAAGTTTAATTGTATTGTTTTGATATTACTTTTATCGTATTATTTTGTTGTAGTTTACAGGTGATAGATAGATATTGATCGGTTTTGAGGAATTTTTGTAAGTAAATGTTAGGTTTAGTTGTATTATTTTGATATCTCTATTATCGTAATTATTTTGTTATTGTTTACAAGTGGCAGATGAGTGTCAGACGACTTTAAGAAAATTTTTGTGTGTAAAGATTAGATTGAATAAATAAATTCGTCATCTTTACATACTCAAAAAATATTAAATTTAATTATTATATTCATCTTTTATTATTTAAACAATATCCTATTTAATGTAATGTTTGAACTCATTAAAGTGAGGTACACGCGCAAAACACGTACACCTAAACTAGTATATATATATGCAAGCAAGGTATTTGACATTAATTTTGAGAACAAAAATGTAATACTTCTTTTAAAATATAGGCTGTTGAAATAAGCATGAAACTTCAACATTAAGTCCTCTATGGTAATCCATGGCCAAAGTCTCAGCTGTTCGCTTTCCTTCATCATAACAACCCCGAACACCTGCTCAATGATCAAAATCAAATCTAGTACTGTTAGATTAAGGTATCAAGATGATAAGCTAATGATTATAGTAAAGAAAAATCGAATTATTTAGTTACATGCCCCATTAACATGTGAACAAACTATTTTTTCTATTTCAAGCAAATGACAATTCTGAGTAGAAGAAAAAGATGAAGAAATTGACTGACCAATGGGGTTAACATTGCCCCAGTAAGTTTCGATTTGAGGATGCTGCAAAGGATCACCATAAAGTTCACTGGTGCTAGTTATCAGAAAGCGAGCGCCTACTCTTTTTGCAAGCCCCAAGCCCCCAATATGTTCAGTGTTCCCATCACATTTGTTTTGTGACCTCAATCTACTTAAGTCAAGGATTCTTACCAATCTCCAGAATATGCATTATTCTAATTACCATGTGTATACAACTCCTCACCCCCACCAAAAACACACCCCACATATTAGCTTTACTCAAGTAAAGCCACAGTTCAAAATTCATTCATATCCATGATAGAAAAAAAAGAACTTACTAAGTAAGAAATAAATCTTGTTTATGAATTATGAGAATTTTTTAAATCACCTAAGCTAGCATTTTTTGGCATGGTTGGAATTAATTTAATTGCAGGTCTCCAGTAGTTTATCATAAATTACTTCTCTGAAAATTAAGCAAATAATTCATCCAAATTTACTCAAATGATATATACACTAAACAACAGTAGTTCAAGAACTAAATGTGGAAGGAAGGATATAATGGTCTTGACGGGGTTATATTTGTAATGAACAGGAGAAGCAGGGCAAGCCAACTGATAAATATGATCAACCTCAAGAAAGATGGGCTCCACCACGTCGTGTCTAACTAATTCGAACTTAGGGTTGTTGAGATGGTGCAGCAGATTTTGTTTCGGACCGGTGAAAAAGTTATCAACCACAATCACACTGTCCCCTCTCTCTATCAACCTGTCTACTAGATGACTTCCCACGAACCCTGCTCCACCTGATACTAGTACTCTCACATTCTTCCTCTTCAATCCTAATGGCACTTTTCCACCTGATCAAAAACATTGAATATATCTGAAGTTCACTCTCATAGCACTAGCCTCTTGTGACAGACTATGAATACAGGTTTATACTTGAGATTCAATATTATATGACATATATTTGATGAAAAATAAATAATGAAAAATCTAAAGATCAAGTGAACGAAAACATTAATTCAATTATTTTCCAATGCATGCATCATTGAAAATGGACGGATCTTTTCGTGAAGAAGGATGCATGGTGGTTAATTTAATGAAAAGTACTAGTGACGATTTTGTAATTTAGGAATAACGGAAACATGCCTACATTAACGTTGTGATTAGATTGATCATGATCAACCAACTCATACGTTATTCTTCGAGGAATGAGAGTTGATGACACAACGAAAATCGAATCACTGCTGATAGTGTGCTTCGACAGCGGCACAGAATTAAGCACAGTGAAAGCGGCAAATGAGACGGTGATTCCGATGAATAGACAGACAAGTCGTTTCTCTTCAAGCACGTAATTAATGATTGAAGTTAATCTTTTCTTAGTCATCTTGTGTTTTTGTATATTGGTTTTCTCAAGCAGTTGTTGATCACGTTCAGCTCCCATGTTGGCCTAATTTCCTTGTTTTGATCTAAGAAGAGATCCAAAATGTGGGTTCTAAAAAGGAATGAGTCATGCATGAAATAACTTCATCTGTTCTAAAGTTGTTACTTTGTGTGAGAGAGAGACAACTAATATAAATATCAGTTTATAAAAAATTGTTGCATTCCGTAATGTATTCTGACCAATTCTAACCGTGTATTTCGTTCTCTTTTTTTTTCATTATAAAGTTTTCCTTTTTATTTTTAAAAGTTTAGGGTGCTAGTTGTTTTTCTTATGGCATATTACGGGAATAGTCGATGGCCTCAAAATGACATCTATCTAGAGAATTCAGGAAAAGAGAAACTTGTCAAATTTAATTGAGAAAAGAGACATCACTTTTATTTTTGATTTATTTTTTAGGATTTGACAAGAGAAAATAGAAAAGATGTGGGGCATGGGTTCAGTTATAAATTTTTAAAGTTATTGTCATTCCTTAAATATTTTTTAAATATTTTTCACCCTCATTTTTTCTTAAAATATCCTTCAATTAATTTTCTATCTCTTCACCTTTTCGTCTTTCCCGCATTCTCTTCTTCAAATCTTCATTTTTTATTTTTCTCTTCTCCAAAATACAAATTCATTCATCTTTCAATTTAGACAAGTTCTCTCCATATTTTGACTAATTTGTGTTTCATATTGATGGAATTTTTTTGCGTTTTTGCATTTTTCAGTTTGTGTCGATTGAGTTAATTTTGAACAAAAAAAAATTAAATTTTTTTGAAAAATGGGGCACGATTTTATTGAAAATTTCTATTTTTAAGTTGAAATTCATTGATTTTTTGTGTTTTGATTATCGTTGTTGATTGTATATTGGATTTATTTCAATTTTTAATCGGTTATTGTGTCTAAAAATCTAGGTTGTTTTTTTATTCTACTTCAGTGTAATGGTGTGTTAGATTTATGTTCTTGTTGTTCTATTTTAATACATTATTTTTGTTCTGTTAATAGACCATTTCATTGATTAGGAATTTACTTGATTTCTAGGTTTGATTTTTATTTGTTCTTGACTAAAATTTTAGATAGTTTTTTCTTGTTTGATTCTACATTCATTTGTTAGTGTTGTTGTTTTGTTAATAGATTATTAGATCGATTAGGTATTTTTTTATATGACAGTTGATTGTTCAATTTTGTTTTGTTAAATAATTAAAAATGGCTAGAGGTAGGGGTGCAAAGATTAAGCTAAAAGAACTTCAAAAAGAAAAAAATAGATAGTCGATAAGTCAGAGAATATGAACTATAGTGATCAAGGAGTTCAAGCTTCTAGTAGAGTGATTAGGAATTTGAGTCTAGAATATAGAAAGAAGATGAGAAAACACTAATCTTACCCCACTGTGCAAGGTTTATTTCTGGTGAACGGTACTACTTCACCACAACTATGGATGATATTAAATTTTTTTCGACTTAGATATCAGTTAGGTATCGACTAAAATATTTTATGAATTCAAACAAGTTTTGATTGATCAACGTCTCAAGGTTCAAAAAAACTTATTTTGGTTGCTTATGGAACTTGTCAGAACATTTGAAGTTCAATGGACAACTTGTCCACCATACACTTCTTCGTCTAGTTAAGAAGGAAAACATGTTGCATGATGTGGTTCTGCCACAATAACAGGCCTACATGTTTTGACCTGAAGGATTTTGTGCTAATCACGAAGTTAATTTGTAAGCGATATCCCCATGATTCAAAATATTTCAAAGTCATGGAGGAGGGTAAAGCTTTTAACAGAAGTGTTACGAGAAAAAAATTATTTCTGGAATGAGATTGTTGAAGCTTGTTGATGTTGGGTGTATTTATATACTTTAGCATTACGATTCTAGCTTATTTAGCCTTATTTTGAGAACAGTTCATGTGCTTAATGTGTTAATGTTGATATAAATAAGCATATAGGTTTCAAAGGACGTGATTATAATGTTCAAAGTATTTTCCATACAAGTTTACGCTTAATTGAGTCATTTAGAGTTTAATCGAGAAAACTAGTGTTACTAGCTTGAACTAAGTGTCGTTCTAGTTGATTTCGTTGGATTCTAGTCTGTTAAATAAGTTTCTTATGGTTCGAATGTGTAATATTATATGAAAGAACTTGTTTAATGTGTGAAACATTAAATTAGAATGAGCCAAGAGTTGAAAATAACCATAAGCGAAAGTGATCAAGATTAGTACTTCGTTTGATTTTCTAGCTTGTTGTTCTTCATGTGTTGTTGTATTGAGCTCTAATCCATGGTGTTTGATGTAGTAGGATTATTGTTGAGTTAATCGTGATGAAAAACGGATATTAAACGATCTGGAAATCAAAGGAAAAACAACATCAAACGCTTGGATGGAAGAAATGATATTAAAACACCTAGCCAAATATGTAGAGGCAATTTCCAGTGGGCATACGCTATTTGCCTGCGTCGCCTGGTCCATTTTGAGGCCTCCATTCCTTATAAAAATTTAAGGAGCAAATTCTAGTGTGAGCCCATGATTTGCCCGCGTCGCCTCCTCCATTGCGGTGGAATTAAGTTCGCATCGCCCCTTTCATTCCACTGCTCTAATTTTGGACAAGTTCCACTTATACACGGATTTAGCATATACTAAAAATATAATATATTATATTATCACATGGTTTGGGTGTCTTGGGAAAATGGGAATCTTTGGATCATTGTGACTTTAACCCTAGAAAGATTAGGATAAGGTTATTATATATACACCCAATCTTGGATTATTCTGGATCATTATTACGTGGGGGACGTCGTGGATTATTTTGGTGGAGGATGCTGCTACTTGTTTAGGTTTTATTTTCATTCTTTATCTCACTTTTAATTATCATAACATGTATTCGATAATTTGAATCGTGATTATGAATATTATCGGCTAGAAACTCTCTTTCCGGGATTAAAGCCAAGAACATGAGTATTATTATTTTGGATTAATTTTATTTAACTCGCTTATCATATTTGATTATTTGCTTATTCTTGATTTAATTATTTGATGGATTGATCACCCAAAAAATATATCTATTGTCTACCTTTTGATCTCGAGAGAGGGAATAGGGTGATAGAATATGGGAAGAAACAAAGTAGGATTCTTATTTCTCTATAAAAAAACGAATTTGAATTAGTATTTAGGCCAGGGATGTACCTAGAATCCTTACTTGGTTCACACGTAGGATGATAGCGTAAAAAACTTAATTGGGTTATTACATCTCCGCTCTATGATTTAGTTGTAAGATCTAAATTAGGTAAGCGGTTAGAGGCCGGGAGACCATGATCATTCAATTAACCCTAGGAATCAACAACCAAGATAAGCAAATTAACGAATGAGATTCAATAACATAGTATGATTTTTAAAAGTGCTTTTACCCTGGGCTTTACTCCATTGATTGTTTCAAGTAATTTATTTTATGCATTGTTTACGTTACTTGCAGTTTACAATATTCAAAACTCCTTTTTGGTTACGTTTGCATCAATTGAATCTAAATTGTGAACTAGAATAGAATCATTGTTAGATCAAGTCCCTGTGGGATCAACACTTGGCTTCTTGAAGGCCACTTTACTACTTGGTAGACCACGTACACTACCATGTGCGTTTGGGCGCTATTAAATTTTTGGCATCGTTGTCGGGAACTTGTAGTTTGACAACTATTTTATTTTTAATTTTTCTTTTAGATTTCTTTGGTATTTTTTATGCTTGGTCTTGGTTTTGTATTTGCAGGAAACAAGTTTATAAAGTAGTAAGCTAGCAAGAGATTAAGACTTGGTTGAACCAAGTTCTGAACCTGAGCAACTTTTCCATCAACGAAGGAGTGAAGCAAACCTTCTCCTCTAAATTCCACAAATCCAAGAAGACCAGGAGAATTCTACCATCATGGCTGATGAACAAGTAGCCCACAGGACAGTCAGAGAAGTGACAATCCCACTTCTAACCAATTTGACCTTCCTAAATAGTAGCAGCTGAAGGCAATTTCGAGCTTAAACAAAATATGGTACAAGTTCTGATTAGCTGTAAATAGTTCACAGGGCTTTCACATGAAGATCCACAGGCCCCATTGTGGAATTTTCTGGAAATTAGTGATACATATATTCCTATGGGTGTGAATATATACTATATGAGGATGACATTGTTCCCCTTTTCACTGATTGGGGAAGCAAAAAAATGGTTGAATGCGGAACTGACAAACTCAATCACATCATGGGCTGACATGGACAAAAAATTCCTTATTCGGTTCTTTCCATCTGGCAAGACTGCGAGACTTTGCAGTGAGATAGTGTGCTTCAAACAAAAGCCAGACAAGAATCTTTATTATGATTGGGAGTATTTCAAGGCTCTTCTTAGGGACTATCTACACCATTAATAGTCCAATGAGGTACTTGCTCATACTTTTGTAGAGGCTCTTGATCATAATACAAAAATATTGTTAGATTCAACTGCAGGTAGTCAAGCTCTTGAGATGAGATATGATGAGTTGTACACTTTATTGAACCGCATAGCTCAAGGAAATCCAGAGTGGCATAGTGATTCTAAAAGTACCATGAAGAAAATTATAAGTGTATTGGAGGTGGACCAATTTACCGCTTTATCAGCTCAGGTTGCCGCATTGCACAATATGATCAACACCCAATTTAACAGCTTAAAGTTAGGAGATCCATAGCCTACAGCTACAGTTAATGCAATTTAACAAGCTGCAGGTTGGTGTGAAGTTTACAGGAATAGTGGCAATATTGCGACCATGTGTGATTCAAATTTAGAATCGATAATGTATGTGGTCAATGCTCAAAGGACAAATTATGGTAATGCCTATAACATGAAGCAGAAAACTCAACCTTAGAACGCTCAACAATAGCAAATTCAGTAACCATAAGCACAAGGGAATCAATCAACTAGCAACTTAGAAGAGATGATGAAATAGGTTCTAGCTAATCAAACACAGTTGGTTGCAGATATGAAAAATTAGCAAGCGGCCCAGAGAAGCTTAGAGTTATTTTTGGGGCAGTTACAGAAAGCATTAAATACTAGGCCTCAAGGTGGTTTGCCAGGCGATATAGAAAATCCAAAATAAGTTATAGCAATCAGTTTGAGGAGTGGTAAAGAGCTTCATGGAGAACCTTCCAAGGCAACAAAGGAGGTAGAGGCAGGTTTGACTCCCCCACAGGTAAATGAAAAAGTTTCTAAAACATCGAGAAAGTCTGAGTAATCAAAAAAAAATCTTACTAAAGAGGAAAAATAGATACCGAAACTCCCTTTCCTACAAAAGTACATCAAAGCAAAGAATGATTCTTGTTTCAAGAAGTTCTTTGACACATTCAGAGAGCTTCACATTAACTTACCTTTGTTAGATATTTTGTAGGGTATTCCAAGTACTCTAAGTACTTGAGGATGTGGTGGCTAGTAAATTTAAACTGCAGGATGTGGAGGCGGTAGCAATCACTAAAGAGTGTAATTTTATGGTTACCCAAAAGATGCTGAAAAGCTTAAAGACTTAGGGGAGAGTACTCTCCCCATTCAGATTGGCAAAAGCGAGGAGGTGTAGGCACTGAGTGATTTAGGGGCGAGTATCAACTTGATTCCTCTATCTTTATTCCACACATTGGGTTTGAGAAAACCTAGATCGATCTCTGTACTACTTCAGCTTGCAAACAGGACAAGACCATAGCCCGTTCTAAAGGAGTGATAGAGGACGTCCTCATAAAGGTTGGTAAATTCATTATTCTTGACTTTATTATTCTAGATTTTAAGGCAGATGAATAGGTACCAATTATTTTAGGACGTCCATTTTTAGCGATGGGTAAAACATTAATTGATATGAGAAAGGGTACGCTTAAAATGAGGTTGGAGGATGAAGAAGCGGTATTTAAAGTTTATGCTATTTAACACACTGTCCTACTATAAAGACTTGTGCATGATTTCTTTAATTAAAGGGGACAAGTGTAGGGTGGTTAATCTATCAAGGGCCTCTTTGGACACCCTCATTGAGCTACCCAAGCCTCCAATACCGCAACCTGACATGATGGAAATTGATGGGCCTAAAAAGGCTAAAGTTGAAAAATCATTACCCTTGAGAAACCACGCCCAAGAGGGGTGAAAATAATAAGAAGATGGAGACTAAGCGTGAGAAAGAGAAGAAAAGAGAATGGATAAGTCGTAAGTTGGGTCGTGCCATGATACTAAATTAGGCGCTGCTTGGGAGGAAACCTAAGTTAAGTAGGTATATTTTCTTTTTAGTTTTTAGTTTTTATTTCATGTAGTTTTTATTTTTTATTCAGTCGTAGGTTTATGGGAATTTTGAGTACCGAAAAATAAGCTAAGGAGCATGGTAAAAACTTAGTGTAGGATCCCGCGGATTCCATTAATGCAAACAATGCTATTAGTTAGGCCTAGAGGCCTCAGAGAGTATTTCTATCTCTTACTTTTAAGTTCACTTCGGGGATAGTAGATTTTTAAGTGTGGGGTGGGAAAATTCTCAATTTTAGGCTCAATTTAAAATTTTTTGTGTAAGATATTCTTGTTGGTGCTATTTTTGATTGCATGGTGCAAGAGTTCTAATTATAAAAGCATGTTGATTGTAGGAATGACTACTTTTGGGACTCTTAGGCTCATATTTCTGACTCTTGTACTTGTTGGCTTAAATTTAAATTCGGGCTATTGTTTTGTTGAGAGTCTATGATGATCTGTTGAGTTGAGCATGTGCCATGTGAATGTGAGGTTTTTGTATATTATTTATTGCATATGAAGTCTAGAACTTGCCCGGTGTGTGTGTAAAGCAAAATAAAAAGTGTGGATTTAGGAGATGATATAGGCATTTCTTTGATAGCCTTGTTTTATACCTTCATTTTGCCCTACCTTTGTGCATAATCCTATCGAGCCTCATTGAGCCTTTAGCTTTTTCTTTGACAGCCTTATGTGTAGCCTAATACCCTTCTTTGATAGACCATAATTTGATCCAAAGCTCCTAGGCGCTTTAATGAAAAATCAATTGAGTTAGGAGTATGAAATTAAAGATGAAAAAAGTGACATTGAAGCCCCAAAAGTGATAGTTATTGGTGTTCAAAAGAATTGTAATGTGTTGTGGTAGGGAATTGGGTAATGAAAAGAATAAAAATTTGTTCAAATTGAACGAGTTGTGCATAAAATACTCCCACCATAGTGAATGGAAAAGAGCTTAATAAGATGGGGTGGAAAACAAAAGAATGGAGTAAACAAAAATGGTGTAATTTAGTTGTTGGAGATTGGTTTTGAATTTATAAAGTATTTTATTAAAGCGCTTAGGGAAGATAGTCACTATTCTTGGCCAAAATAGTTCCTACCAGTCCCTTTGCCTACATTATAACCCAAAAAAGGCCTAACTAATCCTAAGTTCATCATTCTGATATTAGTGGAGTGCTACACTAAGGGAGAGCATATGGTTCATTATGTGTAAGTTGTTAATTCATTGTGAGAGGGAGCAAAATTTGATTCTTTTACCCATTGTGATAAATTGCATTATTGTGAGTGATTATGGGTAACTCCCTCATTGTGAGGGGCACATGTTTGATAAATGTGGGTGATTTGTATGATGTCCTTGATTGAACTATAAGCATGAGTTTACCAATTAGGTGAGTCAATTCTTGAGGCTAGGATGTTTTGAAGTAGTGTTTATGAGCTATCAATTATGTATATAAAATGCTTAGTGTAGCAACTTGCATTCTGTGTAGTCATTGTAGTACTAGCTCGAGTTTCTTAATAGTGGTAGTAGTGTAGAGTCTCCTCAACTTATGATGCTTATAGTAAAGGGTTGTTTGAGGATGAACAAGGCTTTGAGTGTGGGGTGGTGATGTTGGGTGGATTTATACACTTTGGCATTACAATTCTAGCTTATTTAGCCTTGTTTTGGAGAGCAGTTCGTGTGCTTAACATGTTAATATTGATATAAATAAGCATATAAGTGTCAAAGGATATGATTACAATGTTCAAAGTGTTTTCCAGACAAGTTTGCACTTAATTGAGTCATTTAGAGTTTAATCGAGAAAACTAGTGTTACTAGCTTGAGCTAGGTGTCGTTCTAGTTGATTTCGATGGATTATAGTATGTTAAATGAGTTCCTTATGGTTCTAATGTGTAATATTATGTGAAACAACTTGTTTAACGTGTTCAACATCATATTAGAAAGAGCCAAGAGTTGATAATAACCATAAGCGAAAGTGGTCAAGACTAGTACGTTTGAGTTTCTAGCTTGTTGTTCTTGATGCATGTTGTATTGAGCTATAATCCATGGTGTTTGACATTAAACTAGCTGAAAGTTAAAGGAAAAACAACATCGAAGGCTTGGATGGAAGGAACGATGTTAAAACACTTAGCCAAATATATAGAGGCAATTTCCAGTGAGCATAGGCGATTTGCCCGCGTTGCCTGGTCTATTTCGAGGCGTCCATGCCTTATAAAATATTTAAGGAGAAAATTTCAGTGTGAGCCCGCGATTTTCATGCGCCGCCTCCTCCATTGCGGTGAAGTTGAGGCCACATCGCCCCTTTCATTCCACCGCTCTAATTTTGGACAAGTTCCACTTATACACGGATTTAGCATATAATATAAATATAATATATTGTACTATCACGTGGTTAGGCATCTTGGGAATATGGGAATTTTGGGATCATTGTGATTTAATCCTAGAAAGATTAGGATAAGGTTATTATATATACACCCAATCTTGGATTATTCTGGATCATTATTACGTTGGGGACGTCGTGGATTATTTTGGTGGAGGATGCTACTACTTGTTTTTTTTTTTTATTCTTTACCTAGCTTTTAATTATCATAACATGTATTCAACAATTTGAATCGTGATTATGAATATTATTAGCTAGAAACTTTCTTTCCGGGGTTAAAGCCAAGAACATGAGTATTAGTGTTTTGGATTAATTTCGTTTAATTCACTTGTCATATTTAGTTGTTTTCTTATTCTTGATTTAATTATTTGATGGATTGATCACCCAGAAAATACATCTATTGTCTATCTTTTGATCTCGGGAGAGAGAATAGGGAGATAGAACATGGGAAGAAACAAAGTAGGGTTCTTATTTCTTTATAAAATAAGGAATTTTAATTAGCATCTAGGGCAGGGTTGTACCTAGAAGCCTTACTTGATTCAGACGTAGGATGATAGCGTAAAGAAATTAATTGGATTACTACATCTCCACCCAATGATGTAGTTGTAAGATCCAAATTAGGTAAACTGTTAGAGGTCGGGAGACCATGATCATGCAATTAACCCTACGAATCAACAACCAAGATAGGCAAATTAACGAATGAAATTTAATAACATAGTATGATTGTTCAAAGTGCTTTAACCCTGGGCTTTACTTCATTCATTATTTCAAGTACTTTATTTTACACATTCTTTACGTTACTTGCACTTTACAATATTCAAAACTCTTTTTTGGTTATGTTTGCATTAATTGAATCTAAATTGTGAACTAGAATAGATTCAATGTTAGATCAAGTCCCTGTGGGATCGATAATTAGCTTCTTGAAGGCCACTTTACTACTTGGTAGGCAACATACACTTGCGTGTGCACATGGGCGCTGTTACTTGTTAGAGGTGGAGGATGGACAAGGAAAACAAGTTCAAATATTGCTTGGTTTGGTTCCTACACTGCATATTGCTTGCATAATATTTATCAAAATCTTTTTGAACGTAGACATGATGAAGTGGTGGATAACCTAAACTTCTTTGAGAAATATCTTTGGGTTAAAGAGTCATACAAATTGACTCTAGACTATCTGAAGAGTAGGTAAACCTCACTATACATATGTGAAGTAGGGAGCTTTATTCTACGCGCTCTATGAATTTTCTTGGTCATTGTTGATATTGATTATCAATCATTAAATTAGTTTATTCTATACTAGGATTCATTCATGATATATATTATAGACTGACTAATTTCTTTATTTTTGTTTTGATCATAGATTTGAATATACAAAGTGATTTTTCGGCTCAGGAAAGAAATAAAAAATCAAGAAAAGACTCATTGTTCATTCCCCGGTTGCTTAGATAGCACACCATAAAAGGTGATAAACTAATCGAAGGTGATTCATTCGTGAAAGAATACATCACAAAGGTATGACATTATTTATTTTTTATGATGTACTAACAAAAATGAGTTTCTTAATAGTTACATTTACCTATTTCTCTCTATAGAGTGAACCTGTACCTCGTCCCAACGATACTTGAAATGAACAAACAACACATAATGAATTTTAAAGAATTCACGGATAAGGAAAATGATCCATTCATTGATGACTTGAAGGTCTATTTGCGTGACGTGATTATGATAACCTCATCGGTAGTTGTTGAGTATGGGTACGATGACTAGAATTTGTATGGAATTCTTGTATCAAAGCATGTCACTAACTATGAGTGGACAAGCAGATAGAGAGCAGTGAATAAGAGACTAGTGATCAAAAATATAAAAGAGAGTGTGTTTAGACAGGAGGAGGCAGTGAAGGATATGATTGACTTTTTCAAAGAATAGAGATTAAGTAGAAGAAGAAGATGAAGAAGAGGAAGATGAAGAAGAAGAAGAAGAAGAAAAGAAAGAGAAAAAGAAGGTAATATCTTCTATGTTTATTACAGAAGTTGTATATTTTATATAAACATTATTTGTTATAATAGAATTTATGCCATGGTTTATTGACAGATACCATTGTTTATTATAGACCTTATATACTTGAAAATGTAGGTGCATATCCTAGAGAGAATTCAACAGTGAGGGTGTTCGCAATGATCACAAAGTTCTCCTTAAGACAGCAGCTCAGGAACAAACCTTGGTCAATGTTGATGAGTTTAAGATCCTTGATGAATCAGTCGATGTGGCTATAAATCAGGTAGTAGAAAGGTAGTAGAAAAACAGAATGAGGAAAAAGGCAAGAAATAAAGAAAGAAAGGAAGAAGAAAAAGAAAAAAGGAGAAAGTAGTTGTCGACGAACAAAACAAAGAAAAATATGTAGTGAAAGTAGAAGAGATTGAAGAAACAAATGCTAAAAAGGAAGAAGAGAGGCAAGAAGAAAATAAAATGTAGAATCAGAGAATTAAAAAGAAAAAATGAAGGCAGAATTAATGTAAGAACAAAAAGAAAAACAAATGAAGGCAACATCAAAGGGAGATGGGAAGGAGAAAGAAGAAGAAAGAAAAAATAAAGGCACCGATAGAGGAAGATAAGAAAACAGAAGATGAAGGAATAAAGGCATCAACAAAAGAAGACCAGAAGGAAAAAGAAAAAGAAGAAAAAAAGAAAAAAACAATGAAAGAAGAAGAAGAAGAAGAAGAAGAAGAAGAAAATACATCAGGTGAAGTGAATGAGGATCAAGGTCTTAAGGACTTTGTTGATGACATCAACAACGTTCTTGTTGGAGACAAGACAATTGAAGAATCAAATAATAATTTATGATTTTATTTGGGTGTGATATGTTTATTTGATTGTCCTTTGAGACAATAAATTTTTTATTTAGTGTTCTATTTATGAGGTTGGGGTTGAGACAATAAAGTTTTTATGAAAATAGTGGAGAGTAACAGTTTAAGGTTTTTTAGGTTTGGATGGGTAATGATAGAATAATTTTTCTAATGAAACTGCTACATGATAATGTGAAACCTTTTAGTATGTTCATTATAAATATTTTGCAATTTATATAATTAATGTCAACATTTATAGATGGTGCTCATCATTGATTAAAATTTTTGAATAAAAGGTACAAAATATATAATACAAGTGTAGAGTAGTTGATGACTAAAAAGGTAAATCATATATAACATAAGACTAGAGTAGTCGATTAATAAAAAGTAAAGCATACACAATAAAAAATAAAGCATGTATAATAGATTCAATCTCACTATACCCCCATTACACCTTTTCAAAAGACCAATACTAATAGTAAATCATACCACATAATTTTTAGATCTTTCTCTTTTAGTGAATCTCTATTTAAGTTGATCCCTTTCTACTTCGACGTCTGTCAACTATCCTTTAAAGTGATCTATATTGTATTCTTATTCTCTTTACAATTTCATAAGAAAATCTTTATTTTCTTCAGATTCTCTGTCTTTGCTATATTTCAAACTTTGCAACACCTTGAAATTTTTATTCCTCTAATTCGACAGGAATCTACTTAAAATAAGAGCATTCATCATTATTGTAAAATAACGATGATAAATTAGAGAATTTTTTAATGATTCATATAAATAATGTATAATTGTTGATAAAAAATACATATTTTAAATTACACAGTTGTTGAATTTTTTACCTGAATTTTTATTGATTCGTTATGTCTTTAAAATAATGAAATTTTCGCAATGACAAATATAATTATTTTGAATGTTTGAGATGACTGAGATATTAGTTTTTTTCAAATAAAATTAGAAATGAATGAATAAAAGAACATGAAGGGGTTAAAAGAGGTTTTAACCATTGGGGCATGAACGTAGACCATACAAATGGTTTATCTTTGACATCAAAAGTAGTCAAAAACTTGTTTATGTGGTCTACAATCGATCTTTGTGGTTCGTTGTAGACCCTCACCCATTATAATCTAAAAGGACTATAATTCTAAACAAGTTGTAGTTGGGGCTTCCTAAAATTGATAAAGTTTGGAACATTCAATAGATGATAGACTATGCACACGGCATATTATCTACTTATGTCATTATTGATTAAATATATTATCACGACCCGAGACGGGGCCCTAGCCACAAAAAGCATCCCGAACCATGAAGGACCAGAAGCTTTTCTAAATCTGGTAATCATGCACAATCTTCATATAGTATAAGAAATTTTTTTGACAATAATACATAACGGAACCATGGTCAATCTCATAAACTTGAATAATTTAAAAAGGAAAATTCTGAATATTCTAAGCATGTGACAACCGTCTGCGAAATCTCTAACATTACAATAACCATCATAAGTCTGAGGAAAAACTGGGACAAGGCCCCCAGTAGAACACACACACACAAAAAAAGAAATAATAAAATCTGAAAAATTAGGCCTTTCGAAATAGAGAAGGCTCACCAACTGCAACTTCTGTCTGATAAATCTACGGCTTAGCAGGACCCCTCGGCTGAGCCTCAGACTCTGAAATATAAAGGGTCAATACAGATGTACTGGTACGTAGAGCAATCCAAAATAATGTTCTTTTATATAACATAAGTAAGGGCTTTTCATAAAATATTATACATTAAATAATTTTAAAATACATGGGCAGTTTCAAACAACTTTAAAATAATTATGTAGATGTAACTTCTGTCTTTGTTTTACTTTTGAGTTAGGTGGTACATCCTACAATTATATAGTCCACGGGCTATATGAAATCTGCCCTTAAATCAGTGACCAAGCCCCCAACCCAAGTTTACCGTAAAGGTTGGAGTTTCTGTTCTAATACGCCACAGGGTACTAGACCAGTGTATAATCCCTCTTTAGGAACATAATAAACCCATATCGGCAAAACACGATTTTAGGCAATGAGTTTTTCAGAACTCGCGCCTTCTTCGGGTAACCACCTAACTCTCTTTAAGCCCAATTTTAACATTTTTGTAAACATGCATCGTTCTAAGTTCAAAATCTAAAAATCTGAATGAAAATCTGTATTCTGTTCTGTTCTGTGTTATCATGGCATTATCTGTATTGGTATCATCATATTAAGACTTACAAGTCATATTTCTGAGCCATAAAATATCATGTTACAGTATCTTCTTTCAAAACATAATGTAAGCCATTAGTAGGATACTCTTCTAAACTGAAGTAGGAGGATTATTCTTGAGTAGAATTTAGGAATTGATTTATAATGATTCTTACTTGAAACTTGACACCACAAGAAAAATTTGGGAACTACTTTAATCCATTATCTCCCCTTTAGATCAAAGTCACACCCCTAGGCTTGTAGACATATCCCCACATCAAAATCCATATCCATAACTCTTAACATAAAAGAGACATCACCACACAATTAAACTCTAAACTCTCTCTGAAGAACTATACTCTGAAGGCCTTGCTTTTCTATAAATGCTACTCTTAACTTTCGCTAGCCTCTATAGCCATCATTCTACAACTCCCACTCTCATGAGAGCACGCATCCACACTCCTTATTATAAAAGGGGTATCAGTATATACAAGAAAACAAGCTCCTCTCATTAATATCTAATACAAAGACAGTAAATTATTTTCTAGGACATCCCCGTTCAGGGACACTAATCATAATTTTTTCTAACTCCTAAGGTCATTAACTTATGACTAATATTTTCATGGGCATAGACACCCACGCTTCTAAACACTTAACGTTCCATCTTCAATTCCTTAGAATACTATCATTACACCTCTAATCACATAACCTACAACTTAACAAAACCTGTAAGACTATACCAAGGGAGCATATTGCCTACCTATTTTTCGTCAATTCAACTCTAAAGAGTACCATACAACAACTTCCCACACTTCTCCAAACACAAGATTCAAGAATTAAATCTAGGTACACAAAACACTTATACACATAAAAACTTTATTTAATAACCTGCTACCTGATGATAGGCGAAATTACGCGCCTATATCAATATATTTTGCCCATATTTTAGCCTAGTTTTGAGAACAAATTATATATTTCATGCACTTTTAGTCCTTTTTCCTGTAAATGAGCTAACGAACATGATTAGGAAAGTTTCAGGTATAAATGATGCAAAATGCAGCATTTTATGGCTTACTTGACGCAAAAGAAAGCTCACAAAGGAAGGGAAGAAAGTCTACACGCCTAAGGACCAAAACTGCTGCATGGAAAATCTGTCCCGGGCTAAAACAGCAATTCTGAAGACTTTGGGGACTTACAGACACAAAGCTGGATTTTGATAATGATACATTAACCTAGTACAATTGGGTTAAGTATTTCATTAGTTTATTTGGATTAGGAGAATGTTACATTAACCTAGTACAATTGGGTTAAGTATTTCCCTAGTTTAGTAGGATTTGGTTATTTATTTCACTAGCTTAGTAGGAGTAGTATATGGGTATTATAAATACCCTATCATGCTAGAGATTTTTAATTAAGTCCTCCCTTAGTGGAGAGGCAAGTCCTCCCTTAGTGGAGAGACACATTCTACTTCTCAATTACAACTCTTCTAATCTTTCCATTAATTCTATTCTTAAATTCCACAACAAGAGAATCGTTACTTGCTAAGGAATCACGCCACACGCCTATCACCTAATCCACACGCCATTACTCAACAATAACAATGCAAATCGTGATCTCCTTCGCACTCATGGGTAACTAAACTTCTCTGTTGGGGTTATGGAAGCCGAATGAGATACTATCTACTGTTGTGAGTTTGTGAGTTCGAGACACGTATATTGCTTATATCATTATTCTCTTCATCTTAATGCAAATTCTTGTGGCTGCAGACGCATAGAATAACGCCAGTCTAACATTTAACTTGTTCGAGAGAAAGGTTATTTGTCTGGAAAAGAGATAATGTCAAGGTAGTAGGACACCTTTTCCTATTAAAAAGCTAGTGCCGTAACTGGACTAACCTCTTGGAGAATTTGTACCGTTAGACACGCTTTAAGCTCGAGAGAGTTAAAGTGAAATAGTCCTTGTTGAGGTCGAGAGACGCTTGGATTTACCATAGAATACAATTCTCTATAAGCACATGCATGTCACAATTCTACACACTCATAGGCAATAGAGACGTATACCTCAGAAGGTGGACATAACCCCAACGCTTCAATTCTCATTGTTTACAACTTACGTAACAATCTTTCTCTCTTTACTTTGCTATTTTCAGCTTTTACTTTATTGTTTTCGTTACACATTACAATCCCCCCTTTTACGAGACTTGCACCAAAAGTTTAGTAATTTTGCTTACTTGTTGGCCAAGCTATTCCCTGTGGGATCGACACCCAACCCAGGTTGGGTTCTATATTTGCTAACGGCCGCTTTACACTCCCACGAGAGCTGTAGATTGAGCGTTATCAAAAATTGGCGCCGTTGCCAGGGAATACGAGTGTCAATCAAGTTCGTGATAATTACTAGACCCTTTGGTCAAAGATTCTCATACTTTTACTTTTAGTTGTTGTTTTTGTTTTTTTAGGTTTATTCAGTGCATCAATGGAGGCACAATGTGAAATTGAAAGGAAGGCTGCTCAAGTGCATCAACAGAATATTGATAACCGTAGGCGAGCAACAAATCCTGACGATGAGGATCTAGGCGATGAAGAGCTACTAAACCCACGGCATACTGCTGAAATGGCGGCACCCATGCAAAGGAGAGATCGTCAAGAGCGATTTAGGCCCGAACGCCGAGCTGTGCACATACCGTTTGATGATGATGATGATGATGATGATCTTGATGGAGCTGGTGCCACCGGAGCTATTATTCTTCCGCCATTGACACCGGGAGCAAAGTTCAATATCACTAGCGCCATGATTCAGCTTTTGCAACTCAAGGGATTATTTGGTGGACTAGCAGGCGATGATCCGAATATGCATCTGATCAACTTTATTTCTACATGCAAGTCATTCGACAATCCTGGCGTTGGACAGAATGCAATTCGATTACGTCTATTTCCATTGTCTCTGTCTAGGGAGGCAACTATGTGGTTGAATGGGCTGACTCCTGATTCTATTACAAATTGGAGGCAATTGAGAGACGCTTTCCTAGAAATATTCTTTCCGCCATCCAAAAAAGCACAATTGAGAGATGAAATCAGTAACTTCCGTCAGCTTCCAACTGAAGCACTTCATGAAACATGGGAGAGGTTCAAGACAAAGCTAGCGAGATGCCCAAACCATCACATGACTAATGTTCACCTTATGGAGATCTTGTATAGAGCCTTGAATTCAATAACTAAACCAGTGGTGGACAACGCAGCTGGAGGATCATTTATGGACCTCACCTTTGTTTAGGCAAGCAATATGCTAGACCGGATGACAAAACAAAGTAGAGCTTGGCATACCAGGGATTCTGAGGTAGCAAGCCCCACTTTATCTATTGGCATATCTGCAGACCAAAGAAGAAGAGAAGAAGAACGTGAGCAAGACATGGCGCACATGAAAACACAATTGGATCTTCTGACAAAGCACTTATTATCAGGGAAGACCGAAAAAGTGAAAGCTGTAGCGCTAAAAGGAAGAGACGAATCTGATTCTGAAGAGGAGGCCGACTACTTGAACAATCAGGGGGGTTTCCGTGGGAATGCCCAAGGAAACCAAGGTCGGAACTATTATGATAAATCTGGAAGCAAAGACCAAGGTAGTTGGAAGAAAAATAATGAAAAGAGTGGTTTGTACGTTCCCCCTGGTAGATGTGATACCACCACATCTAATTCTGGGAGTATGGAAGACATGATGGCTAAGTTATTGAAAGGAGTGGAAGCAACGAGCGCAGGAGTTAAGGAGGTGATTGATGATTTGTCCTCCATGAAGCAACTAGTTGATTCTCATTCCACTTCTATCAGGCAAATAGAGCAGCAATTGAGCCAACTTTCAGCAGCATTCAATCAAAGAAAGGCTGGCACCTTACCAAGCGATACTGTGCAAAACCCAAAGAATGATGGGTCATGCATGGCCATCACTACCAGAAGTGGTAAGGTGCTGGAAACTTCAGCAAAAGTCAAGCAAGTGGTTGACGAAGTTGCGGACATGGACATTACACCTAGTGATGTTACAAAAGGAGAAGAAGCCGCAACAACTACTCCCAACGTCAGGGACGTTTCACCTAGTGACGTGCAGCCTGAAAAAGTGGAAAAACAGAAGCAAGAGGAGAAAAAAACCGTGGAGAGAACACTTCCATACCCACCACCACCTTTTCCCTAAAGATTGAAGAAGGTGGCGGATGACACAAAGTTCAGCAAATTCATGAATATGTTAAAGCAGCTCACCATTAATGTTCCATTGGTGGAGGCACTTGAACAAATGCCTGGGTATGCGAAATTTATGAAGGATCTCTTGACAAAGAAGCGGGCAGCAAGTTATGACTTGGCGGATAAGAGAGATATGGGTTGGACTATTGATGATATAATTGGTGACTCTCCGGATAAACGTAGGAGCCATCTCGAAGAAGATCGCATGCCCACAGGTAAGCCTCATTTCCGTCTAAATCCTTTTAGAAAATGATCCACCATTTACCTCGACGAAGTCTGAGTACTCGAGGTAACCATGTCATGCCACGACAATAAATAAGGCGCTAGATGGGAGGCAACCCATTGTTTATCGTTTTTCATTTATCGTTTATCGTTTTCTTTCATTCTAGTACTTGTCTTGTTTTTAATTAATGAAAATCCAAAAATAAGAGTCATGCCACGACCAAAACTAAGGCGCTTGGTAGGAGGCAACCCATCGTACTAATCGTTTTTATTGTTTTGAGCAAATATAGGTGCAAGAGGTATTCAACGAGGAGATTGGTTTCAAATGACGATTTGGATGTATTGAATGGTAAAGGTGGTAAGTTAGGTATAAGGATGCATAAGGGTATGGATTGAGCATTACTCATGCTTAAATAGGCATCGAGGAAGGCTAGGACTAGGTAAAACTAGGCCACGAACAATGCAAAACCTATCCTATAGCCTAAGGTCTCGGAATCTAGTGTGCTATACACTATGCACCGCCCATTCCTAAGTGTGCTTTTGACTATGCGCCGCCTATGCTATAGCATTAGGTCTCAGGATCTCATATGCCATAGACTATGCGGCGCATATGTCTCTAAATGCCATAGACAATGCGCCGCATAGTGTATGGCATTCTTAAATAAATGCATGGCATAGTGTATGGCATTCTTAAATAAATGCATGGCATATGCTATGGCATTCTGCTCAACTAGGCAAAGCATTAGGCACCGCCTATGGTCACTTTTGGTCTCCAAATCCGATTTTAATGGGTCAAAACTCAACCCAACCTTTTCTTACAAATATGAGACTTAATCTTGAACCAAAAACACATTGGAAACCTAGATCATGCACCACCTATAGTCTCCAAATCCTATCAAAAAGTTTCCTTTTGCTCTTTTTCTTCACAAAAACATCATCCAAAGGCTTCAACCAAGTAAGTACTACTTTGTTCTTCATTTAAATTTTGTAAGTAATACTTTACTACACCTATTATGAATTGCTAAATCTTGAAAAAGTATTGGTGATGTGAACGTGTTTGAATTGTTGATACAAAACCAAGTGAGTGAACATGTACGTTAGGATGATCTTAACTTATTTCCGACTTGAATTTGATTTTGATGCATTGTTATACTACTTGCGGAATTGCTATAGTAATGAACATTGCATAATCTTGTCACTTGAATACTTACATGTTAGAATATCCCGTTCATCAGAATAAGACTTATAACTACCTACCGACATAGGAGGTTGAGTTTATTGATAGAAACTATACCATGTGGTTACCCCAATGTAGTAATGTTGTTATATCTACCATGAAAGTAGTCCAATGGCTGCAAGTAAGTGATGCATTTCTGAGTTTCTTGTCAGAATATAATCCTAAAACGTATGTCGATGAAGTCTAAGTAATCGACCACTTTCACTTCACTGATTTGTATCAACAAAACTAAGTGTGGGGTGGTACCCCTACTGCTTGTGTATAGATTGTAACCATTGAGATTGTGCTTGATGATAGGCGAATTTACACGCCTATATCAATATATTTTGCCCATATTTTAGCCTAGTTTTGAGAACAAATTATATATTTCATGCACTTTTAGTCCTTTTTCCTGTAAATGAGCTAACGAACATGATTAGGAAAGTTTCAGGTATAAATGATGCAAAATACAGCATTTTATGGCTTACTTGACGCAAAAGAAAGCTCACAAAGGAAGGGAAGGAAGTCTACACGCCTAAGGACCAAAACTGCTGCATGGAAAATCTGTCCCGGGCTAAAACAGCATTTCTGAAGACTTTGGGGACTTACAGATACAAAGCTGGATTTTGACAATGATACATTAACCTAGTAAAATTGGGTTATGTATTTCATTAGTTTATTTGGATTAGGAGAATGTTACATTAACCTAGTACAAATGGGTTAAGTATTTCCTTAGTTTAGTAGGATTTGGTTATTTATTTCATTAGCATAGTAGGAGTAGGATAGGAGTATTATAAATACCCTATCATGCTAAAGATTTTTAATGAAGTCCTCCCTTAGTGGAGAGGCAAGTCCTCCCTTAGTGGAGAGACACATTCTACTTCTCAATTACAACTCTTCTAATCTTTCCATTAATTCTATTCTTAAATTCCACAACAAGAGAATCGTTACCAAGCCAAGGAATCACGCCACACGCCTATCACCTAATCCACACGCCATTACTCAACAATAACAATGCAAATCGTGATCTCCTTCGCACTCATGGGTAACTAAACTTCTCTGTTGGGGTTATCGAAGCCGAATGAGATACTATCTATTGCTGTGAGTTTGTGAGTTCGAGACACGTATATTGCTTATATCATTATTCTCTTCATCTTAATGCAAATTCTTGTGGCTGCAGACGCATAGAATAACGCCAGTCTAACATTTAACTTGTTCGAGAGAAAGGTTATTTGTCTGGAAAAGAGATAATGTCAAGGTAGTAGGACACCCTTTCCTATTAAAAAGCTAGTGCCGTAACTGGACTAACCTCTTGGAGAATTCATACCGTTAGACACGCTTTAAGCTCGAGAGAGTTAAAGTGAAATAGTCCTTGTTCAGGTCGAGAGATGCTTGGATTTACCATCGACTACAATTCTCTATAAGCAATTGCATGTCAAGACTCTACACACTCATAGCCGATAGAGACGTATACCTCAGAAGGTGGACATAACCCCAACGCCTCAATTCTCATTGTCTACAACCAACATGACAATCTTCCTCTTTTTACTTTGCTATTTTCAGCCTTTACTTTATTGTTTTGGTTACATATTACAATCCCCCCTTCTTACGAGACTTGCACCAAAAATTTAGTAATTTTGCTTACTTGTTGGCCAAGCTATTCCCTGTGGGATCGACACCCAACCCAGGTTGGGTTCTATATTTGCTAACGACCGCTTTACACTCCTACGAGAGCTGTAGATTGAGCGTTATCAAAAATTGGCGCCGTTGCCGGGGAATACGAGTGTCAATCAAGTTCGTGATAATTACTAGACCCTTTGGTCAAAGATTCTCGTACTTTTACTTTTAGTTGTTGTTTTTGTTTTATTTAGGTTTATTCAGTGCATCAATGAAGGCACAACGTGAAATTGAAAGGATGTCTGCTCAAGTGCATCAACAGAATATTGATAATCGTAGGCGAGCAACAAATCCTGACGATGAGGATCTAGGTGATGAAGAGCTACTAAACCCACGGCATACTGCTGAGATGGCGGAACCCATGCAGAGGAGAGATCGTCAAGCGCGATTGAGACCTGATTGTCGAACTGTGCAAATTCCTTTTGATGATGATGATGACGATTTGGATGAAGCTGGTGCCACAGGAGCCATTGTTCTGCCACCCTTGGCACCTGGAGCAAAGTTCAATATCACTAGCGCCATGATTCAGCTTTTGCAACTCAAGGGATTATTTGGTAGACTAGCAGGCGATGATCCGAATATGCATCTGATCAACTTTATTTCTACATGCAAGTCATTCGACAATCCTGGCGTTGGACAGAATGCAATTCGACTACGCTTATTTCCATTGTCTCTGTCTGGGGAGGCAACTCTATGGTTGAATGGGCTGACTCCTGATTCGATTACTAATTGGAGGCAATTGAAAGACGCTTTCCTAGAAAGATTCTTTCCGTCATCCAAAAGAGCACAGTTGAGAGATGAGATCACCAATTTTCGACAGCTTCCAACTGAAGCTCTCCACATTACATGGGAGAGGTTTAAGACGAAGCTAATGCAGTGCCCAAACCATCATATGACCAATGTCCACTTGATGGAGATATTATACAGAGCTTTGAATTCGGGGACTAAGCCAGTGGTTGATAATGCGGCTGGAGGATCATTTATGGACCTCACCTTTGTTCAGGCAAGCAATATGCTAGACCGGATGACAAAACAAAGTAGAGCTTGGCATACCAGGGATTCTGAGGTAGCAAGCCCCACTTTATCTATTGGCATGTCTGCAAACCAAAGAAGAAGAGAAGAAGAACGTGAGCAAGACATGGCGCACATGAAAACACAATTGGATCTTCTGACAAAGCACTTATTATCAGGGAAGACCGAAAAAGTGAAAGTTGTAGCGCTAAAAGGAAGAGACGAATCTGATTCTGAAGAGGAGGCCAACTACTTGAACAATCAGGGGGGTTTCCGTGGGAATGCCCAAGGAAACCAAGGTCGGAACTATTATGATAAATCTGGAAGCAAAGACCAAGGTAGTTGGAAGAAAAATAATGAAAATAGTGGTTTGTACGTTCCCCCTGGTAAACGTGATACCACCACATCTAATTCTATGGAAGACATGATGGCTAAGTTATTGAAAGGAGTGGAAGCAACGAGCGCAGGAGTGAAGGAGGTAATTGACGATTTGGCCTCCATGAAGCAATTAGTTGATTCTCATTCCACTTCTATCAAGCAAATAGAGCAGTAATTGAGCCAACTTTCAGCAGCATTCAATCAAAGAAAGGTTGGCACCTTACCGAGCGATACTGTGCAAAACCCAAGGAATGATGGGTCATGCATGGCCATCACTACCAGAAGTGGTAAGGTGCTGGAAACTTCAGCAAAATGCAAGCAAGTGGTTGACGTAGCAGCAGACATTGACGCCACACCTAGTGACGTTACAAGAGAAGAAGCCGCAACAACTACTTCAAACGTCAAGGATGTTTTACCTAGTGGCGTGCAGCCTGAAAAAAATAATAAACGGAAGCAAGAGGAGAAGAAAGCCATGGAGAGAACACTTCCATACCCACCACCACCTTTTCCACAAAGATTGAAGAAGGTGGCCGATGACACTAAGTTCAGCAAATTCATGACTATGTTGAAGCAGCTGACCATCAATGTTCCATTAGTGGAGGCACTTGAACAAATGCCTGGGTATGCGAAGTTTATGAAAGATCTTTTGACTAAAAAGAGGGCAGCAAGTTATGAGCTGAAGGATGATGTGCATCATTGTAGTGCAATTGCTACCCGATCGCTAGTTCAAAAGAAGGCAGATCCTGGAGCTTTCACTATTCCTTTCACAATTGGATCGTTGGATTTTGCTAAGGCATTGTGCGATTTGGGAGCTAGCATCAATTTGATGCCACTATCTATCTACAGAAAGTTGGGGTTGGGAGACCCTACACCAACCAATATGAGGCTCGTGATGGCTGATAGGTCGGTAAAACGACCTGTGGGTATCTTGAATGATGTGTTGGTGAAGGTTTCTTCATTCATCTTTCCTGCAGACTTCGTTATTCTGGATTGTAAGGAGGATTCTGAAGTTCCCATCATCTTGGGACGTCCCTTCCTTGCAACTGGAAGTGTGCTTATTGACATGAAAGATAATGAGCTTTTGTTTCGAATTAATGACGAAGTGGTACGGTTTGATATATGCAAAACAATGAAGCAGCCCAGCGATATGAATGAGTTATATGTTCATCATGAGGATACGAAAGAATTATCTATAGAGAAACAGCCTACTGTTAAGCCATTGTCTGCTGTGCCACTGAAAGTTGAGCATGAAGATAATGAAGGTTATGAAGAACTTATGAGTGCTCTAACAGAAATAGAGCCTTATACTCCTAAGCAACCAGATTGTGATCTCAAGAATCAACCAACAGCGAAGACTCCCATTGACGAGCCACCAATGCTAGAATCGCAAGAGCTTCCCGATTATCTAAGGTATGTGTTCTTGGAAAGTGGAAGTATACTTCCGATAAGTGTGGTGGATGATTTAAGTGAACAGCACGTGGAGGCTCTCATCTCTGCTCTGATGAGGTACAAGAGAGCTATGGGTTGGACTATTGATGATATAATTGGTGACTCTCCGGAGAAACGTAGGAGCCATCTCGAAGAAGATCGCATGCCCACAGGTAAGCCTCATTGTCGTCTAAATCCTTTTAGAAAACGATCCACCACTTACCTCGACGAAGTCTGAGTACTCGAGGTAACCATGTCGTGCCACGACAATAAATAAGGCGCTAGATGGGAGGCAACCCATCATTTTATTGTTTTATCATTTTATCGTTTTTCTTTCGTTCTAGTACTTGATAAATGAAAATCCAAAAATAAGAGTCGTGCCACGACCAAAACTAAGGCGCTTGGTGGGAGGCAACCCATCGTACTAATCATTTTCATTTGTTTTGAGCAAAAATAGGTGCAAGAAGTATTCAACGAGGAGATTGATTTCAATAGCCGATTTGGACGCATTGTATGGTAAAGTTGGTAAGTTAGGAATGGTGATGCATAAGGCTATGGATTGAGAATTTCTCAAGCCAAAATAGGCATCGAGAAAGGCTAGGCCTTGGTAAAACTAGGCCACGGACGATGCACAACCTATCCTATAGCCTAAGGTCTCGGAATCTAGTGTGCTATACACTATGCGCCGCCTATTCCTAGGTATGCTTTTGACTATGCGCCGCCTATGCTATGGCATTTGGTCTCAGTATCTCATATGCCATAGACTATGCGGCGCATATGTCTACAAATGCCATAGACTATGCGGCGCATATGTCCCATTATGCTATAGACAATGCGCCGCATATGTCATGACTATGCCAAGCATTATGCGCCGCATATGTAGCATTTTTGTCTCCAAAACCGATTGTAAATGGGTCATAACCCGACCCATTCTCTTCCTATATAAAGGGGACTTATTTCTATAACACAACCACATTATAAACAACCCTAAAGGCGCCGCATAACCCTCCAAATCTTCTCAAAATTTTCTTCTTTTGCTCTTCTAATTCACAACAACTTCTCCACAAGCTTCAAGCAAGTAAGTACTCTCTTATTCTTCATCTAATTATCGTAAGTACTATGTTGCTATGCTTATTATAAATTGCTAAATCGTATAAGATTGTTGGTGATGTTTATGTGTTTGGATAGTTGATACAAAATCATGTGAGTGAACATATACGTAGGAAAATCTTGACTTGTTTCCGACTTGAATTTGGTTTCAATAGCATTGTTCTACTATTTGCGGAATTACTATGGCTATGAATAGTTCTTAAGATTGTTGTTTAGATACTTACATGTTAGACTATCCCGGCCATCAGGATAAGACTTATAGTGCCTACCGACATAAGAGGTTGAGTTTATTGATAGAAACTATTCCGTGTGGTAACCCTTATGTAGTAGTGCTGCTATATCTACCATGAAAGTAGTCCAATGGCTGCAAGTAAGTGATGCATTGCTGACTTTCTTGTCGGAATACAATCCTAAAACGTATGACGACGAAATCTGAGTAATCGACCACTTTCACTTCACTGATTTGTGTTAACAAAACTAAGTGTGGGGTGGTACCCCTACTGCTTATGTATAGATTGTATCCATTGAGATTGTGCTACCATTAACACTATTTCAAGTCTCAGGTACAATGGCACCCAAAGCAAGACAAGGCAAAGAAAAGGCTACCACTTCCCAAAAGAGCAAGAAAAGAAGCCGCAAGGAGCAAGGAGAACCCCCCTCGCTGCAAACACCTCAACTCACGCTTGGAATTAAGTGAGATACTTATGAGGAACTTCCAAGGATGACGACTCTGCTGATGATTCCAATGCAAGGGGTATGACCCCAGACATAGAGGATAAGTCCGACCAACCAGGTTCCTCGTATTTATTTTCCACTAAGGACAGTGTCCCGACTAAGTGTGGGGTGGTGGTATTGCATGCTATACTTCTCTATTCGCATCTATGTTTGTTTGCTTTTGTTTCATTTTTGTTTCGTTTTGTTTTTTTTAGTAGTAAAAAAATTTTTTTCTAGCTTCGCATGAAATTATTTTGATAGGCAGCATGAGATTATAACAAGAGTATGTGCTACAATTATGACTATTGAGACATTTAGGCTCTAGTTGTGACTCATTATGTGATATTGAGTGGTTCAATTCTTTCACTTGTTGGGTCGAGAGTCTATATTACTTCCAATCAAGTCAACCATGTGCCTTGTGTGCGTGAGGTAACAGTATATTCTATGTTTGTGGCTGATGCTAGAACTTGCCTGGTATGTATGCAAAGCGAAAATAAGGAGTGTAAGTTTAGGAGATGATTTAGGCATTTCTTTGGCAACCTATACATGTTTACCTTTGTTTTACCTACCCATGGACATCATCCTAGTTAAACCCTTTTGAGCCTTTAGCCTATTTCTTTGACAACCTTGTATGTAAGCCTAATCCATTTTTTTTCAAGACCGTAATTTGATCCAAATTCCTAAGTGCTTTAAAGTGAAAAAGTCATGTGACAACATAAGAGGAAATTGGGTGAGTATGATGCTTTAAATTGTAATGGTGCTTGAATGTGTTATGAAAAAGAAAGTGCTATCATAAGAGGTATGTTGTGAAAAGAAAAAGGAAAAGAAAGCTGAAAAGTGAGTTGTGCTTAAAATTGAAAAACAAAAGATGAGAACAAGGGTGGAAGAATAAAATAAAGAAAGGTTGAAAGAAAAAAGTGTCAATGATACAATGTGATGTATTAAAGTGCTTAGGAACTTAGTCACTATTTCTGGCCAAAATAGCTGATCCTACCCGTCCCTTAGCCTACATTACAACCATCAAAAGACCTACTTGATCCTAAGCTTAGCATTCTGACATTTAGTAGAGTACTACATTAAGGGCAAGCCTATGGTCATCAGTTGCTACATATGAATTCTTTGTGAGAGTGAGAGCAAGGACATTTTGATACCCATGTTTGAAAAATATGCTATATTTGTGAGTAATTATGGGTACTATATTGTGAGACACACATGGTTGATGAGCTTTGGATAGTTATATATGATTCTATGTACCCTAACGTTTGCATGCGAGTTGATCACCATCACTAGTCTACGCTAGAGGTTAAACTGTTTCTACTTATAATCGAGAAGCTACTCTTTGTTGATAATTTTTCTGCTTGTCTTGAAGAATGTTTTGTGTTGTTGCTGTAAAAACCCTAAGTTGATGCTTAGAAGGACATGATATTTTGTTCGAGGACGAACAAAGCTGCAAGTGTGGGGTGTTGATGATAGGCGAATTTACACGCCTATATCAATATATTTTGCCCATATTTTAGCCTAGTTTTGAGAACAAATTATATATTTCATGCACTTTTAGTCCTTTTTCCTGTAAATGAGCTAACGAACATGATTAGGAAAGTTTCAGGTATAAATGATGCAAAATACAGCATTTTATGGCTTACTTGACGCAAAAGAAAGCTCACAAAGGAAGGGAAGGAAGTCTACACGCCTAAGGACCAAAACTGCTGCATGGAAAATCTGTCCCGGGCTAAAACAGCATTTCTGAAGACTTTGGGGACTTACAGATACAAAGCTGGATTTTGACAATGATACATTAACCTAGTAAAATTGGGTTATGTATTTCATTAGTTTATTTGGATTAGGAGAATGTTACATTAACCTAGTACAAATGGGTTAAGTATTTCCTTAGTTTAGTAGGATTTGGTTATTTATTTCATTAGCATAGTAGGAGTAGGATAGGAGTATTATAAATACCCTATCATGCTAAAGATTTTTAATGAAGTCCTCCCTTAGTGGAGAGGCAAGTCCTCCCTTAGTGGAGAGGCAAGTCCTCCCTTAGTGGAGAGACACATTCTACTTCTCAATTACAACTCTTCTAATCTTTCCATTAATTCTATTCTTAAATTCCACAACAAGAGAATCGTTACCAAGCCAAGGAATCACGCCACACGCCTATCACCTAATCCACACGCCATTACTCAACAATAACAATGCAAATCGTGATCTCCTTCGCACTCATGGGTAACTAAACTTCTCTGTTGGGGTTATGGAAGCCGAATGAGATACTATCTATTGCTGTGAGTTTGTGAGTTCGAGACACGTATATTGCTTATATCATTATTCTCTTCATCATAATGCAAATTCTTGTGGCTGCAGACGCATAGAATAATGCCAGTCTAACATTTAACTTGTTCGAGAGAAAGGTTATTTGTCTTGAAAAGCGATAATGTCAAGGTAGTAGGACACCCTTTCCTATTAAAAAGCTAGTGCCGTAACTGGACTAACCTCTTGGAGAATTCGTACCGTTAGACACGCTTTAAGCTCGAGAGAGTTAAAGTGAAATAGTCCTTGTTCAGGTCGAGAGACGCTTGGATTTACCATCGACTACAATTCTCTATAAGCAATTGCATGTCAAGACTCTACACACTCATAGCCGATAGAGACGTATACCTCAGAAGGTGGACATAACCCCAACGCCTCAATTCTCATTGTCTACAACCAACGTGACAATCTTCCTCTTTTTACTTTGCTATTTTCAGCTTTTACTTTATTGTTTTGGTTACATATTACAATCCCCCCTTCTTACGAGACTTGCACCAAAGGTTTAGTAATTTTGCTTACTTGTTGGCCAAGCTATTCCCTGTGGGATCGACACCCAACCCAGGTTGGGTTCTATATTTGCTAACGACCGCTTTACACTCCTACGAGAGCTGTAGATTGAGCGTTATCAGTGCTACCATTAACACTATTTCTAGTCTCAGGTACAATGGCACCCAAAGCAAGACAAGGCAAAGAAAAGGCTACCACTTCACAAAAAGGCAAGAAAAGAGGCCAAAGAGGGCAAGGAGAACCCTCCTTGATGCAAACACCTCAACTCACTCTTGGAATTAAGTGGGATACTTATGAGGAACTTCTAAGGATGATGACTCTGATGATGATTCCGATGCAAGGGGTATGACCCCAGACATAGAGAATGAGTCCGACTAACCAGGTTCTTCTTATTTATTTTCCACTGAGGACAGTGTGCCCCGTCTAAGTGTGGGGTGATGGTATTTGCATGCTATACTTCTCGATCCGCATTTGCATTTATTCATGTTTGTTTGCTTAGTTTTTTTAGTAGTAAATTTTTTTTAGCTTCGCATGAAATAATTCTAATAGGCAGCATGAGATTATAACAAGAGTATGTGCTACAATTATGACTATTGAGACGTTTAGGCTCTAGTTGTGACTCATTATGTGATATTGAGTGGTTCAATTCTTTCACTTGTTGGGTCAAGAGTCTATATTACTTCCAATCAAGTCAACCATGTGCCTTGTGTGTGTGAGGTAACAGTATATTCTATGTTTGTGGCTGATGCTAGAACTTACCTGGTATGTATGCAAAGCAAAAATAAGGAGTGTAAGTTAGGATATGATTTAGGCATTTCTTTGGCAACCTATATTTGTTTACCTTCAGTTTTACCTACCCATGGACATCACCCTAGTTAAAACCTTTTGAGCCTTTAGCCTATTTCTTTGACAACCTTGTATGTAAGCCTAATCCATTTTCTTTCAAGACCGTAATTTGATCCAAATTCCTAAGTGCTTTAAATAAAAAAAAGTCATGTGACAACATAAGAGGAAATTGGGTAAGTATGATGCTTTAAATTGTAAATGGTGCTTGAATGTGTTACGGAAAAGAAAGTGCTATCATAAGAGGTATGTTGTGAAAAGAAAAAGGAAAAGAAAGCTGAAAAGTGAGTTGTTCTTAAAATTGAAAAACAAAAGAGGAGAACAAGGGTGGTAGAATAAAAGAAAGAAGAAAGGTTGAAAGAAAAAAGTGTCAATAATACAATGTGATGTATTAAAGTGCTTAGGAACTTAGTCACTATTTGTGGCCAAAATAGTTGATCCTACCCGTCCCTTAGCCTACATTACAACCATCAAAAGACCTACTTGATCCTAATCTTAACATTCTGACATTTAGTGGAGTACTACACTAAGGGCAAGCCTATGGTCATCAGTTGCTACATATGAATTCTTTGTGAGAGCGAGAGCAAGGATATTGTTGATACCCATGTTTGAAAAATATGCTATACTTGTGAGTGATTATGGGTAATATATTGTGAGACACACATGGTTGATGAGTTTTGGATAGTTGTATATGATTCTATGCACTTTAACGTTTGCATGCGAATTGATCACCATCACGAGTCTATGCTAGAGGTTAAACTGTTTCTACTTATAATCGGGAAGTACTCTTTGTTGATAATCGTTGTGCTTGTCTTGATAAATGTTTTGTGTTGTTGTTGTAAAAACCCTAAGTTGATGTTTAGAAGGACATGATATGTTGTTCGAGGACGAACAAAGCTGCAAGTGTGGGGTGTTGATGATAGGCGAAATTACGCGCCTATATCAATATATTTTGCCCATATTTTAGCCTAGTTTTGAGAACAAATTATATATTTCATGCACTTTTAGTCCTTTTTCCTGTAAATGAGCTAACGAACATGATTAGGAAAGTTTCAGGTATAAATGATGCAAAATACAGCATTTTATGGCTTACTTGACGCAAAAGAAAGCTCACAAAGGAAGGGAAGAAAGTCTACACGCCTAAGGACCAAAACTGCTGCATGGAAAATCTGTCCCGGGCTAAAACAGCAATTCTGAAGACTTTGGGGACTTACAGACACAAAGCTGGATTTTGATAATGATACATTAACCTAGTACAATTGGGTTAAGTATTTCATTAGTTTATTTGGATTAGGAGAATGTTACATTAACCTAGTACAATTGGGTTAAGTATTTCCCTAGTTTAGTAGGATTTGGTTATTTATTTCACTAGCTTAGTAGGAGTAGTATATGGGTATTATAAATACCCTATCATGCTAGAGATTTTTAATTAAGTCCTCCCTTAGTGGAGAGGCAAGTCCTCCCTTAGTGGAGAGACACATTCTACTTCTCAATTACAACTCTTCTAATCTTTCCATTAATTCTATTCTTAAATTCCACAACAAGAGAATCGTTACTTGCTAAGGAATCACGCCACACGCCTATCACCTAATCCACACGCCATTACTCAACAATAACAATGCAAATCGTGATCTCCTTCGCACTCATGGGTAACTAAACTTCTCTATTGGGGTTATGGAAGCCGAATGAGATACTATCTACTGCTGTGAGTTTGTGAGTTCGAGACACGTATATTGCTTATATCATTATTCTCTTCATCTTAATGCAAATTCTTGTGGCTGCAGACGCATAGAATAACGCCAGTCTAACATTTAACTTGTTCGAGAGAAAGGTTATTTGTCTGGAAAAGAGATAATGTCAAGGTAGTAGGACACCCTTTCCTATTAAAAAGCTAGTGCCGTAACTGGACTAACCTCTTGGAGAATTCGTACCGTTAGACACGCTTTAAGCTCGAGAGAGTTAAAGTGAAATAGTCCTTGTTGAGGTCGAGAGACGCTTGGATTTACCATAGAATACAATTCTCTATAAGCACATGCATGTCACAATTCTACACACTCATAGGCAATAGAGACGTATACCTCAGAAGGTGGACATAACCCCAACGCTTCAATTCTCATTGTTTACAACTTACGTAACAATCTTTCTCTCTTTACTTTGCTATTTTCAGCTTTTACTTTATTGTTTTCGTTACACATTACAATCCCCCCTTTTACGAGACTTGCACCAAAAGTTTAGTAATTTTGCTTACTTGTTGGCCAAGCTATTCCCTGTGGGATCGACACCCAACCCAGGTTGGGTTCTATATTTGCTAACGACCGCTTTACACTCCCACGAGAGTTGTAGATTGAGCGTTATCACTACCTAGGGTTCAACTTATTCCTATAAACTCATGTTCTTATCCATTTATTGATTCAACCATAATTTATCGTTTTAACACTAGTCCTCATGTACACATATACCTTATGATTACCACTTATACTTTTCATAAATCATCAACCTAGGCTATTTTGCACATTACATCAAGCCTGCTAATTACTCCACAAAACATGCATCATTAATCTTATGTTATTAATCTCACCACTACACTCCACATCTAAACTACAAATCTAAAGTTCAAGCCTGTTGTCTATCCTCAATTAGATACCATCGGTAAAGTATGCCACATACTATACTAGTCCATCAAATTAGGAAATAAACCCAAATACTTCACTTCATGTAGCTACTACCTACAATCACAACCCTGCCATGAACCTATTATTATAACTCAAAATTAACTACATACCTTCTCACATGAAGTACTAGTCTACTACTACTAAAGAAAAAGACCATCAAAGTGGGGGTAAAGTCACATGATATGATTAGTCGATCTTAATCTTATAATATAACCCATTTCAATCTTATCAACATATTTTAATTTCTCACATCATACTTACTTACCCAAGCATACATTTTGACTACCTTCAAATTCCACTTACGCCAATGAGTCTCTACCTATAACTTATTAACTAATCTACCCCTTTCCATTCACAACCTATAACTGATTTCTATAACTACCCACTCTAGGCTCCTTTCCTAATTTGAATAGATAATAATCATAGCCAGCCACTTTCTTAATAGACTACCATACAATCTACAAATATTTCTACCATACTGGTCTATACTATACAATGTAAACCCACCCCTCAATCCATGATTACATAACTAAAACTATTTATTTACTCAAATTTCACCCTTACTCTGACTGCTAATCTTGTGACTTCATGTCACCAACTTCTAGATCATCTTACTACCAATAGGTCATGACAATTTAACATACACTACTGCTCAAGTGGAAATACAGTTCCAATATTCTGCTACATATCATTATCCTTAAACATGACATCCGCAATAAGAATTTTATTAAAGAAGACTGAATACACTCCATACTTCAGGGTTAATTGCACAACTGATACAGATAGGGGTATTGCTTAAATCAACACACTTTAAAGCACACATGGACTACTTTCAAGTCCTTGTGAAAATTTATTACTTTATTGACAACTCAATCATAGAGAACCACATCACTGGGGGAGCTAGATACTTGGACTTGATCGCTTCGACAATGAGGCATGGCCCATGAAATTAGAGTAAGGAAGGAATTTGGATAAATTTCTTATGGATGACGCTATAGCATGAACTATTGTATGAAAGAATAAGAAACAACTCTTAAATGCCCGGTAGCCTCCCGCTTATAAGTGTGGTGCACAATACACCCATAAGCAAGACTCTATTTGAAATAATTTCGCCAATACCCTGGGACCATGAACCGTGCTCTGATAGCAAGTTTGTCACGACCTGAGCTGGGGCCTTAGCCGTAACAAGCATCCTGAACCATGAAGGTCTGGGCGCTCTTGTAAATTTAGTAATCATGTACAATCTTCACATAGTATAAGAAAATTTACAGAAAATAATACATGATGGAACCATGGTCAATCTCATAAGCTTGAACAATTTAAAATGGGAAATTCTAAATATTTTAAGCATGTGACAACCATCTGCGAAATCTCAACATTACAATAATCATCATATTTCTGAGATAAAACTGGGACAAGGCCCCCAATAGAACATAAAAACAAATAGTGAAATCTGAAAAATCAAGCCTTCTAGAATAGAGAAGGCTCACCAACTACAACTTCTATCTGATAAATCTACAGCTTAGCAGGACCCCTTGACTGAGCCTCAGACCCTGAAATATAGGGGGTCAATCCAGATATACTGATACGTATATCAATCCAAAATAATATGTTTTTACATAACATAAGTGAGAGCCTTTCATAAAATATTATACATTAAATAATTTCAAAATACATGGGCAGTTTCAAATAACTCTAAAATAATTCTATAGATATAACTTCTATCTTTGTTTTACTTCTGAGCTAGGCGGTAAACCCTACAATTCTACAGTCCACGAGCTCTATGGAATCCGCCCTTAACTCGACGGTGAAGCCCCCAATACAAGTTTGTCGTAAAGGTTGGATTTTCTATTTCTATACGCCACAGTCCCTCTTTGGGAACATAATAAACCCAAATCGGCAAAACATGGTTTCGGACAATGAATTTTTCTGAATTCGTGCCTTCTTCGGGTAACCACCTAACTCTCTTTAAACCTAATTTTAATCTTTTCTAAATAGGCATCGTTCTAATTTAAAAATCTAAATTAAAATCCATATTCTGTTTTGTTCTGTGTTACCATGGTATTATCAGTATTGGTATCATCATACCAAGACTTGCAAATCATTTTTCTGAGCCATAAAATATCATGTTACAGTCTCTTCTTTCAAAATATAAAGTTTGGACCACCATACTTGAAACAATTCAAGAAGATTCATACTTCAAAACATTTGTCAAATTATATAAAGATCACCGTTTTCAGCATTTCAACAAATATGTGGTCATGAAATTTGTGACAAAACATGCAATTTTCTTAATAAACATCTTTAACCTTTAACACCAACTACAATACCCCCTCTTCAATGCAAAACCATAATCAAGTATTAACAACTATAAAGGCATTTGTATTATGCTTCTCAAGACGCATTCGAATAAATCATAACTTACGAAAATAAGAAGCTTTTAAACAAGAGAGGGATTTCTAATAATTGATGCTCTCAATTCAACATTCAAACTCATAATGTACATATGTACATATATATATATATATATATATATATATATATATATATATATATATAAGTAAAAGATTAATTTCCAGGGAAGGCCTCAAGACCAAAACAATAATATCATTAAAAAACTCATAATGCACAATTGTAAACGTAAATTCCAATACCCCTTTATAAATTCATGATTTCTAAAACTTAAACCTTATTCAAAGTGTTTTCAACAAGCCCTTGTAGTTTAGGAAAACCCCACATACCTTGGATTATTTAGTTTGAAAGATGAAACCCGAATCTTGATACTTTTCTTGAGAATCTTGAATTGAAAGGCTTGAGTTATTGATTTTTGGGGAAGACACTACTAAAAAAAGTGTAAAAACCGATCAGTGAAAACCGACCACAAAATGTGGTTGGAAAAAACAGACCACAAGTGGTCGGTTTTTTAATTTCTTTCTAAAAATATTTTTTTATTTAAAAAAGCGACCACATGTAGTCATTTTTTTATTATAAAAAATCAAAGTAAATATTCCAATTGTTTTTATATTAATTATTATACAATTTAAAAATTAAAATTTTTAAAAAATTAAAAAATAGACCACAAGTGGTTGGTTTTCTGAAAAAAAATTAATTTAAAAATATTTTAATAAATCGACCACGAGTAGTCGGATTAATAAAATTCTTTTTTAATTATTTTTTAAAGAAACCGATCACTTGTAGTCAATTTTTTAATTTATTAAAAAAATATATTTAAAAAAATTACTACTTGTGGTCAGTTTTTATTTAAATAAAAAGAAATTAATTTTTAAAAACCGACCATTTGTGGTCAGTTTTTACTGAAATCAGAAAATAAAATTAAAATTAAAATTAAATTATAAATAAAAAACTAGTAGTAACAAAAAAAAAGAAAATAGTTATAAAAAATTTAAATAATAGTAATAAAAATTTTAAAAACCAACCACACGTGGATTAAAAAAAGATAAACACTAAATAAATAATTTTATAAAATAATTATATAATCTTATTTTAACTTTTCGTAATCTAATTATTGTTATTAGTAAAAGTAATATATTACATTACATATATAATATAATATATTATACATACGTTAAATGACGTTAAACATGCATAATCTTTATATAATGAATATATTTATATATATATATATATATAATTGATACCGTTGGGATAGACCATTGAAATATGCCGTAAACGTAATTGAAAGATGAAAACTGATCTTTATAGTACGTATTTGAAAGGTGATGTTTTATAGTACGTATTTACAAGCATAATAATAATGTAATATATAACAAATAATTCATCAGAATATAATGAACGGGTTCTATTATAAAGTAATATACTTGTGGATTTGAAATATATAGTACAAATTCAAAAGTTTATATATATATATATATATGTACATATACATATATGTATATATATGTACACATATATATACATATATATATATATGTGTGTGTGTAATTTTGTATATTTATATATGATAGTCATCGATTGATTAATGATGTAGTCAAAACCTAGTTTATTAAGCTAATCAAATATAATTAATCGATCACTTATCTGAGTATGTATAAGAAAGACATCTCATTATTTGATTGAATAATAATATAATTATGTATGTATCTGTGATATATATGGTACGTATTTAGAACTTGATATAGACGATAGTGTGTATATGTGTGTGTATAGGTATATATATATATATATATATATATATATATATATATATATATATATATATATATATATATATATATATATATATATACTATATACATATTATACAGTAAAGGTATATTAATGACATAAGATAGTGTAATTTATAATTCATCCGAGTATTTGTGAAATACGTTGTATATATTATGGGGTAGTAAAATAGTATATGTGATATTTATTGTACGTATTTTAAAGATGATAGACAATTGAATATGTGTTTATATACGTATATCTCGTGTAGTTACGTATGTAGTAATCAAAAGTTAGATAACTGAATCTATATATCAAAATATAGTTTGACTGATAGACAATTGAATATATGTTTATATACGTATATCTCGTTTATTGACGTATGTAGTAAGCAAAAGCTAGATAACTGAATATATATATCAAACTATTGAAGAAGTAGATATAATATTTTCGATCAACGTAGACACGCGTGTGCTTTAAAAGTTGAAATAACGTAAGACTAGTATTACGAGGTATATGGGGGGTAGAAAGCAGGGGAGGGGGAGACAAAACATTGAACGACCGTGCCAAATAACGTAACATATTTAATCGATAATTTATTTAATTAACACGTTGTATTACGAGCAACAGTTATATATATCAATAAATTTTATAAATTACGATAATTTTTTGGCTAATTAGCTTTTAATTACGATATTATATATATATATATATATATATATATATATATAAAATATCATAATTCGCAAAATACATTAATATTATTATATTATTGAGGAAATATTCTAGTCCTATTGATGAGTTGATAAAATAACCAATTATCTGATTTGTACATATTCGCAATGCGTTAATATAATGATAACATAAATAATTATATGATTTAATCATTTTATTAAAATTGTGCACATGTGATTGTTTTACGATAATAATTTGTATAAAAGTAATCGAATACTTATATTTTACTTTGTGAGCATTTTTGTAAAATTTTAATTAACTTAATTAATTAATTAATTAATTTTTTAACTAAATTATAATTTTGATTAACGAAGTAATAATTTTTTTTACTAATTAATAAAAACTGGCCACTTGTGGTCGGTTTTCATTAATTAGTAAAAAAAAAAAAAAATTAAATAGACCGACCCGACCCGGCGGGTTTTAGCCTTTTAATAAAACATAAAAGAACAAAAATTAAACCCCCAAATCTCCAAACGCAAAACACAATCCCCAAATCTCCAAATCCTCAAATCCGATCAACTCTATGACACCGATTCCCGCCGCTCCGGTAACTTTTATTTTCTTGTTAAATACTAGCTAAAGTATGTATTTTAGTTAGCTCAATGTATATATTTTTCATATTTGGTAGTAACTAAAATTTCTTTGGTAGTAATTTTACTTAGCTTAAAGTATATATTTTTCATGTTTATTGTAATTATTATACTTCGTTACATAATTTTTGTTAGTTGAAAGTTAAAAAAAATAATGGAAATTTAGGTTTAGTTAGTTCAAGATTCAATTATAGTTCAAGAAATTTAGGTTTAGTTAGTTAGCACTTATCTGAAAATAAATTTTTGAAAGAAAATTATGTTTACTTTTGGGAAATAAATCGTTTTTCATTTTCCCTCTAATGTAAACGTATAAAGTTGTAACAAAGTAAGTTGATATATTAAGAAAAGTAAAGTAAAGTTAATATTTGGTGTATGTTAAGAACTGTATAGTTTAGATATCAGATTAGTAATATTATTTGATCATTCATTATGTTATTGATTAAAATTATCAATCTTATTGAAGTAAAAGTTGGTTATAAGATTTGTTACTTTATTGAAGGATAAGAATATATTTGTTACTTTGTGTAATGAACAAGATTTTTTAATTCTACTTGCATAATTCGTTGCTTCAAATTTAATGTTACCGTTTGACAGAATCTGAATTCAGTGGAAGGATTACTTTGCTATTTTTCTAGTGACGGCTTGTCTCTAGCACTTTAATTTAGGCCAAGCAAAGGTGAGTTGACTTTTCTCTAAGCTGTTATATTGAAGTCTTGTTACTTTTCATCTTGAAGTCTAGTGAAGTCGTGTGTGGCCTTATGTGATTCACTAGCATTGTTGTTATCTTCTTGTTATTATTCATATTGAAATCTAGTGAAGCCGTGTGTGGCCTTGTGCGATTCACTAGCATTATTGTTGACATGTTGTTGGTGTTGTTGTTGCTTGTTTCTTGTATGGTAGGTGACTTAGTTGGTTGAAAATGGTTAAGTCTAGGGACTTTAAAGGAAATTTTTTTGTTTTGAATGTAGTTTGGTAAGTGACTTAGTTGGCTGAAAATGGTTAAGTTTAGGAACTTTAAAAGGGATATTTTTTATGAATGTGGTTTTGTTTTGAGACTTGGTTGAAAATTGTTAAGTTTAGGGACTTAGAAGGGGATTTTATTTTTGGAATGTGGTTTTGTTTTGAGACTTAGTTGGTTGAAAATGGTTAAGTTTAGGGACTTTAAAAGGTTTTGTTTTTGAATGTAGTTTGGTAAGTGACTTAGTTGGTTGAAAATGGTTAAGTTTAGGGACTTTAAAAGGGATTTTTTTTTTATTTTGAATGTAGTTTGGTAAGTGACTTAGTTGGTTGAAAATGGTTAAGTTTAGGGGCATTGAAGCGGATTTTGTGTTCTTAATGTGGTTATGGTAGGTGACTTAGTTGGTTGAAAATGGTTAAGTGTAGGGACTTTGAAGGGGATTTTGTGTTTTGAATGTGGTTATGGTAGGTGACTTCGTTGGTTGAAAATGGTTAAGTCTAGGGACTTTAAAAGGGTTTTTTTTTTTGGAATGTGGTTTTGTTTTGAGATTTAGTTGGTTGAAAATGGTTAAGTTTAGGGACTTTGAAGGGGACTTTTTTTTTTGGAATGTGGTTTCATTTTGAGACTTAGTTGGTTGAAAATGGTTAAGTTTAGGAACTTTAAAAGGAATTTTTTTGTTTTGAATGTAGTTTGGTAAGTGACTTAGTTGGTTGAAAATGGTTAAGTTTAGGAACTTTAAAGAAGATTTTGTGTTCTAAATATGGTTATGGTAGGTGACTTAGTTGGTTGAAAATGGTTAAGTTTAGGGACTTTGAAGGGAATTTTGTGTTTTGAATGTGGTTATGGTAGGTGACTTCGTTGGTTGAAAATTATTAAGTGTAGGGACTTTAAAAGGGTTTTTTTTTTGGAATGTGGTTTTGTTTTGAGACTTAGTTGGTTGAAAATGGTTAGGTTTAGGGACTTTGAAGGGGATCTTTTTGCTTTGAATGTAGTTTGGTGAGTGACTTAGTTGGTTGAAAATGGTAAAGTTTAGGGACTTTGAAGGGGATTTTGTGTTCTGAATGTGGTTATGGTAGGTGACTTAGTTGGTTGAAAATGGTTAAGTGTAGAGACTTTGAAAGGGATTTTGTGTTTTGAATGTGGTTATGGTAGGTGACTTCGTTGGCTTAAAACGGTTAAGTCTAGGGGACTGTAAAAGAGTTTTTTTTTTTGGAATATGGTTTTGTTTTGACACTTGGTTGAAAATGGTTAAGTTTAGGGACTTTGAAGGGAAATTTTTGTTTTGAATATAGTTTGGTTAGTGACTTAGTTGGTTGAAAATGGTTAAGTTTAGGGACTTTGAACGGGATTTGTGTGCTGAATGTGGTTATGGTAGGTGACTTATTTGGTTGAAAATGGTTAAGCTTAGAGACTTTCAAAGGGATTTTTTTTGTTTTGAATGTAGTTTGATAAGTGATTTAGTTGGTTGAAAATGGTTAAGTTTAGGGACTTTAAAAGGGATTTTGTGTTTTGAATGTGGTTATAGTAGGTGACTTAGTTGGTTGAAAAGCCTTTGATCTAATTCATTGAATCTTATTGATTGCGTAGATGGAACCTGATTACAGCTGGATATTTCACCGGAACAATGACAATAGAATGGGTATTAGGCAGGAATTTGCTGAAGGAGTCAAAATATTTGTTGAACATACTAAGACACTTGATGTTTGGACAAATTTTGGGGTTATTCGGTTTCCTTGTGTTAGACGTGTTGGTATAAATCTTCTAAGTGAAGAAGAAGTAAAGGAATATCTTTATAGAAAGGGGTTTCACAAGGACTTTTTAAGATTGCATGGTATTCATGGTGATGTTGCGCAAAATAACTTTGTTGTTGGAGAAAGTAGTAGGTCTGCAGGGCATAATGAATATCAAGATACTAGGATGACAGAAATGGCGCACGATGCATTTGGGATGGAACATGGGGTTGACTTTAGGGAAAATGTTGAAGATGTTCCTAATAGAGAAGCGACCAATCTCTATAAAGAATTGCATCCTTATAGTCATCCTTTTTTATGGGTGTTCGCACTCCCATTTGTCTATTGTTGTTAGATTATTAAGTATTAAATCTAGCTGGAATAATACGGAAGGATAAATGGACTCAATTATAGACTTTATTAAAGAGTTATTTGACCCCGTCTTGGAGGTTCCTGATTTTTTCTATAAGGCAAAAAGATTGTGTCAAAGTTAGGTCTCTCCTCGGTTAGAATTGATTGTTGTGAAAATGGTTGTATGTTATACTTTAAGGGAGATGCTAACCTAGAGTTCTGTAAGTTTTATCAGCACCCTAGATGTAAGTGTGGTTCTACTGGGAAGCAACTTGGTATTAAGGCAGTGCATTATTTACCTCTTATACCAAGGTTGAAGAGGTTGTATGCTTCCAACATCTCAGCTCCTCATATAAGATGGCATAGTGAAAATAGAAGGCCCCTTGGTGTTATGTGTCATCCATCTGATGGAGAGGCTTGGAAGCATTTTAATGCAACTTATCCAGATTTTACAGCTGAACCACGAAATATTCGATTGGGATTATGTGCGGATAGGTTCTCTCCTTTTTCAGTTGGTGGTGCGCCATATTCATGTTGGCCTGTATTTATCACTCCTCATAATCTTCCTCCTGAAATGTTGATGACTAGTCCCTATATATTTCTGAATTGTGTTATTCTTGGCCCGCGTAATCCAAAAAGTGGAATAGATGTGTACTTGCAACCTTTTATAAATAAACTTCAAACTTTATGGCATGAGGGGGTTGAAACTTGGGACATCTCTCTTAAACAGAATTTCAATCTGTGTGCATATCTAATATGGACTGTGAAAGATTTCCTACTTATGGAATGTTGTTGGGGTAGATGACCGCTAGAAAGCTGGCTAGTCCATACTGCATGGAAAAAATAAAATCTTTCACATTGAAACATGGCAAGAAAAATTCATGGTTTGATTGTCATTGTTGTTTCTTGCCACCTGATCATAAATTTAGGAGACTCAAGAATGCCTTCAGAGAGAATAGAAGGGAACATGATGGTCCACCTCCAATGTTGTCTGGTCATGACGTTTGGAAAATAGTTCAGGATTTGCCTAAAGCCAACGAGGAACGATTGTACAGGCTTGATGGATATGGTGTTTTGCATAACTGGACTAAGCAAAGTATATTTTGAGAGATAGAATATTGGACAAATAATTTACTTAGAAATAATGTTGATGCCATGCATACTGAGAAGAACTACTTTGACAACTTGTTCAACACAGTTATGGATGTCACCAGCAAAACAAAGGATAATCCTAAGGCCAAACTTGACTTACCAAAACATTGCAACCGCAGAGAATTACACTTACAGCAGGGGCCCAACGGCAATGTTCTTAAGCCCAAGGCTAGTTTTACATTCAAGTTGGACCAAAAACAGTAAATATGTGAGTGGATTAAAAGTTTGAAGATGCCCGATGGTTATGACTCAAATTTGGGAAAGAGGGTTGATATGACACAAGGAATCTTGCATGAAATGAAAAGCCATGATTGCCATATTCTCATGGAACAGTTACTTTCAATTGCTTTTATTGGTTTACCTAAAAACATATGGAAACCAATAGCAGAGATCAATTTGTTCTTTAAGGAATTATGTGGGACCACATTAAAAAAAGAAAATCTAGCGTGAATAGAAAGTAATATTGTTGTTACCACCAACAAGCTAGAGAAGATTTTCCCGCCAGCGTTCTTCGATGTGATGGAACATCTTCCCATTCACATTGTGCACGAAGCTCGGCTAGGTGGTCCAGTTCAAACTAGGTAGATGTATCCATTTGAATGATAAGCATTTGCAACATATTTAAATGCATACTTATTTTTTTAAAATTTAGTAAACATCTAAGCTTGACATTATTGTATAGGGCAATTGGAAAATTGAAAAGAGGTCCCAAAAATAAACACAGGGTAGACGGCTCTATAGTTGAGGCATATCTTGCAAGAAACTTCTCAATTTTGTTCATACTACTTTTGTGATGAAGTTGCTTGTTCAATAAACCACCGGAATAGTCATCAGGACAATGTGAATAAGCCTCATTTTCAACCAATATCAATTTTCAATCAATCTGTTTGAAAGGCTAAAAAGATCATACCTCGCCTACTCAATCCCATAGAGCACAAATCAGCAGCCTTGCTAAATTTCCCAGAAATTAAGCCATTTCTGAAGTAAGGAGATTCAAATTTTAACATATCTTCTTTGCTTACTCATTCCCTTAAAGAAACTAATTGTGTTTCCTATGTTGGATGTTCAGTTCATTTAAGACTCAATTCCATGAAAATCAAGTGTATGCATCCTTTGCAACATGGTTTAAAAATGAGGTTCGTCAGTGTATTAATGTTTCTATAAAGTTTAAACATTTACACATTCCTCAACTAAAATATATCTATGTATGATATTTTTAGGTACACTATTCACCAAATGCAGACGCATACGATAATCTCTTGAGAGATATTTCTTTGGGTCCAGTCGAACCTAGTGCAATGTCCCAATACAAAGTAAATGAGTTTAATTTTTCCACCGAATAACACTCCAGGTCAAGGAAAATAAATATTAGTGGTGTTTGGATTAAGGGTGATAATGATATTGATTACTTTGGCGTCATACACGAGATCTTAGAACTGGAGTATGCTAGTTTCCCAATAGAAAAAATTATCGTCTTTCGATGTAAGTGGTTTGATCCAAGCACAGCAGGCACAAGAGTACATAAGGAGCATAACATCGTTGAAGTGAAGCACAATAGGTCGTATCCTATTTACGATCCATTTGGTTTAGCGCAAAATGCTAAATAAGTGTATTATGCTCCTTATCCATTACGCAATGACAAGTCTGATTGGTGGGCTGTAATCAAAACAAAGCCTATAGGACGGGTGGAAGTTGAGATTATGCTGGAGACTGCATATCAAAATGAAATGTAGATTGATCACAAGTTAGTGGACGTTGAATTAGTGGACGGTTTGAATCACCCAAATAATATATTTGAAGAAGTTAATATTGTCAAAGAAGAGGTTAAGTGGGAAGGAGATGAGGAAACCTGCGAAGAGGGTGAATGGTTTAGTGGAGAGTCTTCAGAAGAGGAGGATTAGTTGTGCAGGCTGTATTTATTATGTATTGATATCTTTATGTTTTGTACTATATATTTACCTTTATGTTTCTTGTTTAAGATTGATATGTAATATATTGTTTAAGTTTTTTGTTTCCACTTTTCCATGATTTATATAGTAATAAAAATATTCTAGTCTATATCTCGTGTTGTTGGAGAGATTTGAAATGTGAATTAGTAACTTGAAATTACTTACTTGGAATGTTTTCTTATATATATATTCATGTTGTAGCAACTAACTACTTATTAACTTAACATAATTTAGATGTCAGGCAAAGATGATAGAGGTAAGGGAAAGGTTGATACTACGAAACCAAAAAAGAAAAAACAACCTCCTGCTTATAGACGAACGACAGGTATTCACATATCTGAGGGTCGGTATGTTGACGGACCAGCACAACCCTCATATTCTAGGTTGTCTGAGTATTTGATACCAACTCCTACGCATGTGGGGCCACTACATGGGTCTACATCGACCCATTCTGCTTCCATGACCGTACCACCACCAGCACAGTACTATCGAACGGCCGTTGGCCCCTCCAGACATCTACCATCATTGATACCCTCCTGCAGCAGTAATGCAGCTTCGCATAGTGATTCTGCTGGATCTATTGGGTTGTCGGATCTTTATCTTGGAGGCACTCCATCTGGTGCTTCAGATCCGCCCGCGCCAGTGCATCCACCATCACTTACTAGGCAGCTAGGAGACAGAGATGATTCTGGGAGGATTTATATTATTCCAGTTGCGAGAGGGTAAGATTTCTAAATATAATAATGTTATTCATTTTTCCATTACTATTTTATTGTTCTCGATTAAATTACTATTTGATCTTTTGTTGTAGGTTTAGACCAGATGGTGGAGTTGGACAAACGGCATGAATATGCATTACTCAGCTAGTTATTTAACTTATCGACTAGTTATTTATAATTTGTTAGAACACATGATTGAATATTATATTTTGGTTGTAGAAATTTTACTGGTGGGATGATACAAATCAATTTCTTATAAAGAAGAACTTTTTCATAAGATGTAGATCCAGATTTAACGATCTCTTGGATTATGCCTGAAAGAAATCAGTAAAACCTAAGTGGATTCCTGAACCCATATGGCCACTGTATCAGTGTCACTACAATAGCCCAGCATACCAATTGTTGAGGGAAAAGGGAAAGAGAGCCTGGGCATCATCCAAGGGTGGCTCCATACATACTGCGGGTTCCAGAAGTACTCTTGCTGTGAAGGAAAAATTGGTATGTAACTTTTACAGTTTTAATTTTTTGTTTCTATTTAAATTTTTTTATTATTTGAACATTGATAATTTTTTCATATGCAGAAAAAAGAAAAAGGGTAGGGAACTACCAACTGATGAGCTTTTCGAGGAGACTCATCTGAGAAAGAAAAAAATCCGAGTGATGAAGATGTCTGGGTTGAACCTCGTGCAAAAGTTGTCCACGTAAGAAACAAATTTTGAATTTATGAATCTTTTTCTCAAAGTTGATATTATTCAATTATATCTACTTTAGTATTTTTTGACTGTTAGTATTAACTTTACCTTGAATATAGGTGTAACGCCCCAAGATCCCATCCTAAGACGTCACACGGTTCTTAAGGCCACACGCGGCCTCAAGCTAACCCTCTAAGCCTATCGTCACTTCGAGAGCTCACTTTGACAATAGTCATGCTAAAATAAGAGAGAATGAAATATCATGAACATACTGGAATAAGATAAGGAACTAGCCTATACAATCAAAATACTAAAATTCTGTACATACCAACCCTTTAGTCTGACAAAGCCTCTATACATCAAAATCAAGGAGACATCGGGACAAACCCCCAACTGAATCAAACAGTACTGAAAGCCATAAAAATAAAATGATATCACAAAAATATAGACACGGTCCTCGAACCATGAGGGCTTACCACAGAGAAGATGAAAAGAGGCACCCGAATATCGCTAACACGGCTGCAGCGAGTACCTGAACCTACATTACGAGAAAATATAGCCCATAGGAAAATATATGGGTCAGCACTTTGGAATGTACTGAGTATGTGGGGGTGCATGTAAAAATGTAGATATCATCATCAATTTCATGAAAATATGCATATGTACAATGGTGGCTCACTTGGCTTGAGTTAGATTGAAACATATTTTTCATGATCTCATCGTAAATAAATCATAAGATAAAAACCTCAAAAACCATCATAAACAACTCAACTCTTCAACTCAAGACTTGGAGTGACTCTGTAATTCAAGAAACTAGACTCTTATGGACATGGGAGGTTCTTATAACCGACATAAACCATGTGAGCTACATGGAGTTCAATATTTTGCCCTCCTAAGGAGAGAACCCCACATTAGCGGGAGCGTTGTACTCTTGCCAGGGAGTACAACCTAAATTTAGTGATCACAATTTCATACTTGTCCATTGGCCCACAATTATCAATATAAATCCTACGGTGGCACGTAGTTTCAGGGGAATACCACATTTCCCGCTCTGTACTAAATACTACTCCCAGACACAAGCTCAGAACGCGTTAGGAAATCCACCACAAACATCACAAGGGTCCATCATGAAGACCAAATCAAATCTCTTTCTCATTTATCAAATCATAATCAATTTGTGGATTCCTAACTCGACTCAATTCAGATCAATCTTTCTCAATATCAATATGTATCAATTCATTAAGTCATGGCAACATCAAAAACTTTGAGGAAATATCAAGACTCATTGTAACGACTCAATTCTCATGAATCAATATACTCAATAATCCAATTTGTCATATGGAAGCTTAAAGCTTGACACATATCTTGAAAGCACTTGAAATACCAAGTCATGGTAGAAACATGAAATTCACAATATTAAATATCAAGTCATAACTTGGAAATTGTAAAATAATCATGTATAACAAAGATTGAACAATTTATATTCTCATAATCTCATGATGAAGTAATTTGGGTATAAACCCACTTGAAAAATTATATAAATGCATAATAAAAATCAAAGCTTTGGGCACAAGAACGAAACAATTGCTCTTGTTCAAAACCCCACATACCTTGGATTATGATTTTAAGATGAACAAGCTTGATTGGAAACTTTTCTTCACACTTTTGAGCTAAGTTTATTGATGCCTTTGACTTGGAGAATTTGATTCTTGAACAACTTGGTGAAATCTTTGGAAGATTCTTGAATTTCTTGGAGAAGATTTGATTTAGGATTTTGGAAGAAAACCCTAGTTTCTAGATTTTTTTCTTGGAAGAGAATGAGAGAGAATGAGGGTTTTATCCTCTACAAGGATATATAGAGAGGTTAAAAAGGGGTGTAAAAGACCAAAATACCCTTGAAACAATGTCCCTTAGTTGCTGGAAAAAATTAGCTGATGATATCCATGACAAGCCGTCAAGCCGGTGATACATCGTCATGAAATGTCGTCACAAAAGGGTGAAATTATGATTTTCTACCTAAGGTTGACGAAATTGGTTATAAGGCGTCACGGGTGTGACGGCTTATCACAAGGGTCAAAAATCTTCCTAGGGATGATAACATTGGTGATAGGTCGTCACGCTCGTGACAGCTTATCACGAATGTTGTCCTCCCAGCCTGACATGCTGGAGTAAAATGGGCATAACTCTTTGCTCTGATATTGAATTTGAGTGAAATTGGTATCGTTAGAAAGATAATTCAATTATATATCTTTTGGTATGTCATGAGCTCAATAATTCAAAGTATAACGAGAGATATTCTCATTTGAAGTTGACTATGCCAAAATCCTTCTCAAGAATTCAATCGGTAATGAATGATTTGGTTCGCCCAATCATTAGGACATCTTTAAGGCCTTAATAAACATCAACCTTGACCAGAAAATAACCAAAACACTATAATTTGCTTCTCATGAGCTTAAGTCATGGTTTCACTATTGGTTAGAATATTGGGGTATTACAATATCTCTCCCTTAGAAACATTCATCCTCGAATGTTGCCAGATAGGCCAAGAACAAGAGAAAAATGAGGACGTATAAGTATAGCTAGAACGACTCACTAAAAAGACTTACTTCACTCTATACCTTCGAATACTATACAAAATGTATGAATTCGTGATGAAAGTGGACACACAGCTGAATATTTAATAAGACGAGGGCAGAATTAAGAAAGAATGGTACCTTCTGCACGCTCCGAACTCACAAAAAAAAGGTGAGGGTACTTGGCTCGCATATTAGCTTTGGCTTCCAATGTAGCACTCTCAACAGATTGATTTCGCCAAAGCACTTTATGCAAAGGAACTTCTTTGTTCTTTAGCCTACGGATCTTAAAGTCCAAAATCTCAACCGAAATCTCCTCGAATGAAAGGCTATCCTGAATATCTAAGCTTTCGGAAGAATCAACCATGACAGAATCACCAATACACTTCTTAAGCATAGAAACATGAAATACTGGATGAACGCTAGACAACTCTATGGGTAACTCTACCTCATAAGCTACTTTCCCAATACGGCTCAGAACCCTGTATGGACCAACATAACGGGGACTACGCTTTCCCTTCTTCCCAAATCTCTTTATCCCTTTCATGGATGAAACCTTCAAGTACACCAAATCATTAACATTAAAATCAAGTTATTTTCTTCTCACATCCGCATACGACTTCTGACGACTTTGAGCGGTTTTCAATTTTTCTCGAATCAACTAAACTTTTTCCATAGCCTCGAACACAGCATCAGCCCAATCATAGCTGTTTCTCCTACTTCAAACCAACCTATGGGCGATCTACATCTTCTCCCATACAAAGCTTCGAATGGGGCCATCTGAATCTAGCATAGAAACTATTATTATACGCAAATTAAATCAGGGCAAGTGCTCATCCCAACTACCTTTGAAATTAAGCGCATATGCCCTTAACATGTCCTCTAAAGTCTGAATAGTCCTCTCAGCCTGACCATCGGTCTGTGGATGGAAAGTAGAACTTAAACAAACTTGGGTACCGAGACCCTTCTAAAAATCCCTCCAAAACTGGAAAGTAAACCGAGTACCCCTATCAGAGATGATAGCCAAAGGAATTCCATGCAATCTGACTAACTCACAGATATACAATCTAGTATAATCCTCAGCTGTATAAGACGAATGCACTGGAAAAAATTGAGCTGATTTAGTCAACAGGTCTGCAACAAACCAAATCGAATCCTGATGACGACGAAAAGGAGACAAACCAATTACGAAATCCATATTCACTTCTTCCCACTTTCAAGTAGGAATGCTAAACTTTTGCATTACACCACCGGTCCTTTGGTGCTCTACCTTAACTTGTTGACAAGTAGAATACTTTGCCACAAATCCTGCTATGTCTTTCTTCATACCATTCCACTAATAGATTTCCCGCAAATCGCGGTACATCTTGGTAGCATCGAGATGAATAGAATATCGTGCACCATGTGCTTCAGCCATAATTCTCTACCTTAGATCATCAACATCGTGAACACACAATCTACCTTACAATCTCAACACACCATTCCCCCTTAGGAGAAAACCTCTACCTTCTGGTCCTTAACTGACTCCTTCAGCCTGACCAAACTAGGATCCCTGTCCTGCTTCTTCTTTACCTCCAAAACCAAAGAGGACTCGAAACTACTTTGAACTAACATACTCCCTTCAGCGGAATCAGGTAATCTGACACCCAACCTAGCCAAACGATGCACATTATGAGCTAATTCTTTCTTATCATTCTCTACATCAGCTACACTACCCATAGACAACCTGCTAAGAGCATCTGCCACAACATTGGCCTTGCCTGGGTGATACATCATACTCATATCGTAGTCTTTTAGCAACTCTAACCATCTTATTTGTCTATGGTTCAACTCCCTCTGAGTAAACACATACTGTAGGCTTTTGTGATCGGTAAACACATTAACATGAACACCATACAAATAATGTCTCCATATTTTCAAAGCAAAAAATACAGCTGCTAATTCAAGATCATGGGTTGCATAATTCTTCTCATGAAGTTTCAACTGTCTAGAGTTATAACCTATAACTTTACCCCTCTTAAGTCAACACACAACCCAAACTAACTCTAGAAGTATCACAGTACACCATAAAACCATCAGTACCATCGGGTAAAGCTAACACTAGGGCTAAAGTGAGTCGAGTCTTCAACTCGTGAAAACTCTTCTCACAGGCATCTGTCCACTATAACTTAACTTTTTTAGGGTTAACCGGGTCATGGAAGACGTGATAAAAGATAAGCTCTCAACAAAATGATGGTAGTAACCATCTAAACCTAAGAAACTCCTAATGTCAGATGGGGAGGTAGCTCTAGACCAATTCTTTACAGCTTCTATCTTTTAGGGATTGACTCTAATGCCTTCGGCAGAAACAATGTGACCCAGAAAAGCAACTGACCTTAACCAAAATTCACACTTGCTAAATTTAGCGAATAATTAATGATCTCTAAGAGTTTGTAAGACAATTCTAAGGTGGTCGGCATGATCATCCTCTCTTTGAGAATACACTAGAATATTATGAATACAATGACAAATATATCGAGATATTGCTTGAATACTCAGTTCATAAGATCTATGAAGGCCACTGGAGCATTGGTTAACCTAAAGGACATGACAAGAAACTCAAAACAACCATATAAGGTCGGAAGGCTATCTTTGAAATATCACACTCTCTCACTTTAAGCTGATGATAGCCGGATCTAAGGTCTATCTTTGAGAAATAACTTGCACCCTGTAGCTGATCAAATAAATCATCGATTCTAGGAAGAAGGTACTTGTTCTTGATAGTTACTTTGTTGAGTTGACGGTAGTCAATACACATATGTAATGTACCATCTTTCTTTCGCACAAATAGAACAAGTGCACCCTACGAGGAAAAACTGGGTCTGATAAAGCCTTTTTCTAAGAGATCTTTGAGTTGATCCTTCAACTCTTTAAGTTCTACGGGAGCCATACGATATGGAGAGATGGAAATAGGCTGAGTACCAGGAAGGAAATTAATCCTGAATTCTATTTCTCTATTAGGTGGGACCCTTGGTAGGTCTTCCGGGAAAATATCAGAAAACTCATTAATAATACTAACTGACTGAATTGTCGGAGTCTCGGACTTGACGTCTTCAACTCAAACTAGATGATAGATACAACCCTTGGAAATCAACTTCCTAGCTTTGAGGTAGGATATGAAATGGCTCTTCGGAGTTACAGAACTCCCGGACCACTCAAAAATGGGCTTGTTAGGAAACTGAAACTTGACCACTCGGTACGACAATCTATAAATGCATAGCACGAGTGAAGCCAATCTATACCCAGAATGACATCAAATCAACCATATCTAGCTCAACCAAATCAACACATATGACCCAATGAAGGACAGTAACAGGACACTTCTTATACACTCGCTTAGCAATAATAGATTCTCCTACCGGGGTAGAAACCAGAATAAGCTCAAGAATTCATTTAGGGTCCATCTCAAAATTTACAGCAACCAGAGGTGTCACATAAGAAAAACTCAAACCGAGGTCCATCAATACATACACATCAAAATGAAAGACACAGAGCATACCAGTGACAATATATGGAGAATCCTCCTGCTCCGGGCAAGGTGGTATAGCATAGAAGCAATTCTGGCACGAACTGCCAGCAGTACTAGAAGAGGCGCCCTGAGGAGGAATTGGGCGGAATACGAGAGCGGGGGTACTAGTATCCTGAATCTGGGTACGAGCATCTTGACTCCCCTATCTAACATACAAACAATTTCTAAGTCGGTGGCCCAACTTGCCATAACCAAAGCAACCCCTCTGATCAACAAAACTCTCGCCGAAATGATCTCTACTACACTTGGCACATGAAGGAGGTCGAGTTCTGTTACTTACACTTTCCTAGGACTTGGACGGTATAGGCCTGTTCCCTTGCTCCTGCCTGCTTCTAAGCGAGGGAGCACTAATTGAGGAAGGCGCAGGCATAAACAGATGTCTCTGGAATTGAGGATGGTCCCCTCCATGGAATATGGACTGACCAAATTCCTACTACTCTGATCTAACTCTTTTATTCCCTCTTACTCTCTCCCTATCTTTGACCTTATCAACTTTAATTTGTTGAGCATGTATCATCAACCGAGAAAGTTCCATCTCCCTATTAAGCATATTAGATCTACACCCTTTCACAACGTAACTTGACACACTGGTCACGAACTTACTCATGATGGTCCTGTAGTCAGCCATCATACTAGGAGCATATCTGGACACTGATTGAATCTAAGGCAATACTCCTTAACAGTCATGGATCCTTGTCTCAAATTTATAAATTCCTCTATCTTTTCTTCCCGTATCTCAAGAGGAAATAATCTGTCCAAGAACACATCCTGGAATAATTGCCAAGTCATGGGAGAGGCATCCTCTCCTCTACTTTCCCTCCACATTTTCACCCAATCATATGCAACATCTTTCATTCGATAGGCAGCCAATTCAACACTCTCCTCCTCAGTCACGTACATAATTTAGGTGATCTTTCTCATTTTATCTAAGTACATCTGTGGGTCTTCACCTACTTTTGACCCATAGAACTCAGTCGAATTCATCCGCATAAAGTCATGAACCCGAGATGCAGCAAAACTATTCTTTTGCGGAGGCAGAATAGTAGCCTGGGTGTTAGCATAAGTATTGGTGGTAACTGCCTGGGATAGCGCTTGAAAAGCTGCTCAAAATTCTACATGTGACACATGCTCATTCAGGGGATCAACGGGTTGAGGTTGCTCGTTGTTTCTACAAGCTCGATGAGGAGGCATTTTCTGTTATAAGAGAGTACGGGTTAATCATAGATAAAGAGACATTTGTAGGCACGATAAACTAAAGAAAGAAATAAATGACTTTTCCTAAAACATCTCATAGCCTCTTTCTCATAGATGTGGCGCGCAACACACCGATGATCAAGACTCTATGTAATGCGGCTTGTCAGACTCCCTAGGAATCTTTAAACCTTAGGCTCTGATACCAAGCTTGTAACGCCCCAATATCCCATCCCGAGACGTCATACGGTGGTTAAGGCCACATGCATCCTCAATCTAACCCTCTAAGCCTGTCGTCACTTCTAGAGCTCACTTTGACAATAGTCATGCTAAAATAAGAGAGAATGACATATCATGAACATACTGGAATAAGATAAGGAACTAGCCTGTACAATTAAAATACTAAAATTCTGTACATACCAACCCTTTAGTCTGATAAAGCCTCTATATATCAAAATCAAGGAGACATTGGGACAAACCCCCAACTGAATCAAACAGTACTGAAAGCCATAACAACAAAATGGTATCACAAAAATATAGACATGGTCCTCGAACCATGAGTACTCACCACTGAGAAGACAAAAAGAGGCACCCAAATATCGCTAACGCGGTTGCGTCTGAGTACCTGAACCTACATTACGAGAAAATGTAGCCTATAGGAAAATATGTGGGTCAGCACTTTGGAATGTACTGAGTATGTGGGGGTGCATGTAAAAATGTAAATATCATCATCAATTTTATGAAAATATGCATATGTACAATGGTGGCTTACTTGGCTTGAGTTAGATTGAAACATACTTTTCATGATCTCATCGTAAATAAATCATATGATAAAAACCTCATAAATCATCATAAACAACTCAACTCTTCAACTCAAGACTCGGAGTGACTCTGTAATTCAAGAAACTTCACTCTTATGAACATGGGAGGTTCTTATAACCGACATAAACCATGTGAGCTACATGGAGTTCAATATTTTGCCCTCCTAAGGAGAGAACCCTACATTGGCGGGAGCGTCGTACTCTTGCCAGGGAGTACAACCTAAATTTAGTGATCACAATCTCATACTCGGCCTCTGGCCCACAATTATCAATATCAATCTATGGTGGCACGTTTTTGGGGGAAATACCACATTTCCTGCTCGTTGCTAAATACTACTTCCAGACACAAGCTCAGAACTCATTAGGAAATCTACCACAAATATCGCAAGGGTCTATCATGAAGACCAAATCAAATCTCTTTCTCATTTATCAAATCATAATCAATTTGTGGATTCCTAACTCGACTCAATTCAAATTAATATTTCTCAATATCAATATGTATCAATTCATTAAGTCATGGCAACATCAAAAACTTTGAGGAAATGTCAAGACTCATTGTAACAACTCAATTCTCATGAATCAATATACTCAATAATCCAATTTTTCATAAGAAAGCTTAAATCTTGACACATATTTTGAAAGCACTTGAAATACCAACTCATGGTAGAAACATGAAATTTATAATATTAAATATCAAGTCATAACTTGGAAATTGTAAAATAATCATGTATAACAAAGATTGAACAATTTATATTGTCATAATCTCATGATGAAGTAATTTGGGTATAAACCCACTTGAAAAATCATATAAATCCTTAAAAAAAATCAAAGTTTTGGGCAAAAGAATGAAACAATTGCTCTTGTTCAAAACCCCACATACCTTGGATTATGATTTTAAGATGAACAAGCTTGATTGAAAACTCTTCTTCACACTTTTGAGCTAAGTTTATTGATGCCTTTGACTTGGAGAATTTGATTCTTGAACAACTTGGTAAAATATTTGGAAGATTCTTGAATTTATTGGAGAAGATTTGATTTAGGATTTTGGAAGAAAACCCTAGTTTCTAGATTTTTTTTCTTGGAAGAGAATGAGAGAGAATGAGGGTCTTCTCCTCTACTAGTATATATAGAGAGGTTAAAAAGGGGTGGAAGAGACCAAAATTCCCTTGAAAAAATGTCCCTTAGTTGCTGTAAAAAAATTAGCTGACGACATCCGTGACAAGCCGTCAAGCCGATGATACGTCGTCACGAAATATCATCCCAAAAGGGTGGAATTGTGATTTTCTGCATAAGGTTAACGAAATTGGTGATAAGGCATCACGGACGTGACAGCTTATCACAAATATCGTCACAAGGGTCAAAAATCTGCCTAGGGCTGATGACATTGGTGATAGGTCGTCATGCTCGTGACAGCTTATCACGAATGTCGTCCTCCCAGCCTGACATGCTGGAGTAAAATGGGCATAACTCTTTGCTCTGATATTGGATTTGGGTGAAATTGGTATCGTTAGAAATATAATTCAATTATATATATTTTGGTAGGTCATGAGCTCAATAATTCAAAGTATAACGAGAGATATTCTCATTTGAAGTTGACTATGCCAAAACCCTTCTCAAGAATTCAATCGGTAAGGAATGTTTTGATTCGCCCAATCATTGGGACATCTTTAAGGCTTTAATACACATTACCCTTGACCAGAAAACAACCAAAAACTATAATTTATTTCTCATGAGCTTAAGTCATGGTTGCACTATTGGTTAGAATCTCGGGGTATTACAATAGAACGAATTTAGGCATCTTGTTGGTGAGTATCATAGTAGTCAACCTCCTGAAAGTTAGGGTGACCCAATACCCCAGCATGTACGGAATGATTTATGTATAAAAGCTTTGGTTCCTGCAAATAGAGGCCATTTCTATGGATTCCACACAGAATTTTTTGGCGATAATATTAGGTGTTCGTCCGACCCTGCATACTCTAGCTCTTCGGTTGATACAGAAACCATTGTAAGACTACAAAATATGATTTTTCAACTTACTAAAGGGCTTGTTGAACAGAGACAGAGGTAAGCTGAACAGAGTACGAGGCAAAAAAATACGGAGGAGGCAACAACATCACAAATCAGGATGCTGCAGCAGCAGTTCAGTTCTTTCATTCAGACTACGAGGGTTATTCCTCCGTATCCTGGTGATGCAGTTCGGGATACAAAAGGTCTAGGCCCCCTAAATGATTTTAGCATGAATGATGATATGGAAGACGAGGACGAATTCGATGATGACTGTCAGTGTTTTGATTTTTGTATGTCTTGTACTTTAAATTTAGACATTTTATTGTTTGAAACTATTGTTGTAGTTTTTTCGTACTCACCTTTGTTGGACATTTTGTATGTCTTGTACACTTTTTAAAATTTTCATTTGGTTTTTTGTTGTTGTTGTTGTATTTTCATTTTGGTTACTGTTCTATATTGTTGTTGTTGCATGCTGTATTTGGGTTTTCATTTTTATTTTTTATTAAATTCCTAGAAAAATCGACCACATATGGTCGGTTTTAAATTAAATTAATTAATTAATTTATTAAATAACCGACCACTGGTGGTCGATTTTTATTTAAATTAATAAATTAATTTATTAAATAACCGACCATAGGTGGTTATTTTTTATAAAATTCATAAATTAATTTGTGGTCGGTTTTTTCCCTTAAATTATTTTTCAATTTAAATAAAATAATAATAAATTTTAAAAATAAATATATATTTTTAAAAGAACCGACCACTGGTGGTTGGTTTTTAAAAAACTACTGCTACTTTTTCGACCACAAATTTTGATCGGTTTTGTGGTCGAAAATTGGGGAATGGTCGATTTTCCTCTTTTTTTAGTAGTGAGAAAAGTTGAATCTTGTTCTTGGAGGTGGCTTGGTTTTCTTTTGAGAGAAGATTGCATAAAAGAGGCAATTAATGCTTCTTGGGGCTGAAATTTTATGCTATAGACGGGTTTTGGGTGAGGGGAAGTGACCAATATGACCCTAGACCCATTAGAAACTGATTTAGTGAGTGAAACAGTTTCATAATGTGCTGGCCAGCGCATCGCATTGCTATCGTGTTGACTTACTGCCTCACACAAAATATGCCATAACTTTTTGCTTGGTTATTGGATTTAGGCAAAATTTATATCGCTGGAAAGATAATTCAATTATCTACAATTTGGTTGGCCCTGAGATGAAAAGTTCTTTGTGTATCAAAAGTTATACACGTTCAAAGTAGACCCTTATAAAATCGAATATCAAACTTTGGATGAATGAATGTTCTTAGCTCAACTTTGCTCTAAGTAATTTTTATGAATACTTTTCTCCTCATAATCATTTCATATACTAGGATAAGGATCATGTCATATGACTTTAAATATAAACCATGGAATTTGAGCTTACGCACATAGAAACAATGGTTCAATTTCTAGCTCAAAAATGCAGGGCGTTACACATATTGTTTAGTATATTGCAATATCCTAAATCCTTGACCCTGAAAAATTGCTGAGTTTTTAAACTCACTGCCCTGACAATGACTTAACTTATGAGTTGTAAGGTCACCATACGGGTCATAGGACCCCAATCGTAGAGTGACCAGTGAGGTTGCCCAAGGTGTCTGTTCAGAGTACAACTAGACTCAATGAGATGTCAAGACTCTAAATGAGTTATATAGTATCCCTCATAGCCAAACCAGTAAAGGTTCCTGTTGTTTCTTTCTTTATCATGACTAGGACCCTACATGTCATAGTGACACCTCATAAGTCATATTGTGTGACTTATAGGGTCAATAGTGACGGTTTCTTAAGCTACTGCTTAGACTATAAATTGTGAAGACGATATGAGCCGTAAGGTAACCCATGACAACTGGGCATCTTTCGTTTGTACTTTTAAGTGGTGGCACTCTTGTCATTTCCCTCTTCCCCAATTAAGACCCAAGACTTAGAAGCATACTGGGGACATTATTATCTAAACTTAGCAAATCAAAATATACCCTTTTATCCCTCAAATACCTATGTCAAGAACACTAGGGTTTCTTAACGAATTGGTAATTAGATCTTCCAAAGGTTTATTTCTCTCCGTAATTCTTCATATCGCAGGCATGTTACTCTTCCCTTAAACTAGTTTTACTTAAAACATGTATTCAAATGGTTATTCATGTGTATTTGAATATGGGTGTTGATATGGTTGAGGGTTTTTGGAATGAATGTTATTTGAATCTAATTCCTGTGATTTTATATGCATTATTCATACTTTATCAATGGTTTTTAAAGTACTTGGGTGTATGGGTACGGGAATTGGAAAGGGGGTCGAGGCATTTCCCTAATTTGATGATTTTAGTTTTGAATTTGGTTTTGTAAATTGTGTTCCCTCAGCCCATTTGTGTAATTGGCTTTGAATATGATTTATCACATGGTTTAGCTTACTCAACTATACTATTGCATTGCATAAATGGTTAAAATGATGAACATGGATTTTGAAAGCCTTGGTGGCCATGCTTTGATTATAAAATTAGAAGCTTGGGGATTGAGGCATTTCCTAAATTTGATTTAATAAACAAAGGGGGTCGTGGCATTCCACCATATTGATTTAATAAACAAAGGGGGTCGAGACATTTCCCTAAGTTAACGAAATTGTAATGGCATAATTATAAGTTTGCAAGCGTAAGGGGATGACGATACCTATAGTGTGCCTTAATGGTCAATTCCTTGGTTAAATGGATGCCTTTTGTGAAATTTATTTTAACATGGCCTTAATAGGGGCTGTGTCACTAAGCCATGAAGATGGATATCCTAATGGGACAGATATTGGATATTCATATTTGCCGATGTGAGGATTTGTCTTGATGACTGTGTGCATATGACAAACTTTATATATATACATATTTATATCCTAGACTGATGTGGGTTCGTGGCATTCCCTGGTCTTCCTTGATACCTCTGGTTCGTGCGGCTAACACACATTGGGACCCTTTCAGTAGGGGCTGAACCCATATAGCCCATGGGTGCCTTTATATGATAGTTAAGCTACACGGTCCAGGCTAATGTTTTCCTTTTATGTTAAACCTTGTTCCCTACCCCAGCATGTTATATATATATATATATATGTATGTATGTATATATATATATAAACATGTATGTATGTATAATGTGTGCATATGGATTTTACTATCATTTTGACTTGGCATTATTTTACCCTTTCCTAAGTTATATGCTAGCGCTTACTCCGCCAACTGTCTCTGAACGTTGTATCCCCATGCAATGCAAGAATCGAAAACACTTCTACTTTTATAGCATAGTTATAGGTGGTTCTTAGACTATTTATGAGTCAACTTAAAGTGGTGAGCCTCCTTCTTTCAGATGGCCTATTACTTTATGGTCCAGTTTTTTCATAACTATTTCTTTGATTACCTTTTTGACTATTGTCGGGGGCATTTCATAACTTAGATTAGTTTGGGTATGTTTAGAGGTTTTGTGGATTACTATGGATTAGGATATTGTTAGAATTCTGAAGTTTATTTTCCTGAGTTGCCTATCTTGTTATATGTTTGTAACTAAGCCTATCTGGTTATATGTTTAGAATTTAGCCACTTCTACCTATATTGTGTGTTGTTTGGCTAGGTAAATGGGGTGTACTCCGATCCTCGGTATACTTGACATATCTATCACGGTGAGGCCCTGGTTTGGGTCATGAAAAGTTGGTATTAAAGCCCAAGGATCATGGTCAACCGTGTGTCCACAAAGTTATGTCAAGTAGAGTCTCTTTTATGGGATTGTAGCATGCCACACTAATAAGTGAGAGGCTACAAAGCACTAGGAATGTTTCTCCTTGTTGTGTCCTAGTTTTGGACAATAGAGTCTAGATGTTGAAGTCTCATCTAATTCCCATTTTTTCTTATTTTAGATCATACCTCCTAGAAGATCTGATGCTCGTGGAAACTCTTTGATACCATTGGATAACAATGTGGATGGACACATCCTGCTTGTGGGGTATAGACCCGATCTAGGGTCCATGCTTCTGATTTCCCTCATGGAGTTCCACCAGTACCTACTAGTCCTCCTCGAGATTCTCAAGCTGATGGTACTTCTACCCTACTACCTTAGTAAGATGTATCTAATGTTGAGTTTCACCAGTCGATTCATTTTTTTACTTAATTGGTGGCCTCTTAGTTGCGCCAGTCTGAGTATGTTTCTTATGTCACTCCTTCTTCTGAGGCCACAAGGGTTGGTCAGTTCATAAGGTTGAGTCCGCTGACCTTCCCTAGTTCCAAGGTTAAGGAGGATCCTCATGGGTTTGTAGATGAGATGGAAAATATTTTCTTAGTGAGGCATGCTACTGACTCTTAAGGTGTGGAGTTCGTCGGATATCAATTGAAGGGCATGGAATCAGTGGTAATAGGAGTGGGAGTAGTCGAGGAGTGAAGATTCTAAGCTAACTATATGGGATAACTTCTCTAGTGCCTTTATTGATCTCTTCTTTTCTTAAGAGTTGAGGGAGGTAAAGCTGAGGAATTTGTGAATTTAAAACAAGGTAGGATGATGGTGAAGGAGTATGCCCTAAAGTTTCACCAGTTGTCTCGCTATGCTCCGGAGTTGGTGTCGTCTATGAGGGCTAGAATAAGAAAGTTTACTTCAAGTTTTTCTTGGGCCTTGGTGTAGAGTGTAAGGTCGTTTTATTGAATAATGACATTGATATATTGAGGCTTATGATATATATATATATATATATATATATATATATATATATAACAGGTGAAGGACAAAAAAAAGAAATAAGCCAAAATAGGGGGAAGGCAGAGTAAGAAATTTAGGTATTCTAAGCAGGGTAGAGATGGCAGGGAGTAGTCTAAGAAGAAGTGGGGAAAATATGGTTCATATTCTACAGCTAGTGCTCCATATCCTAAGACATCGAGTGATCATCATTTTTAGAGAAATAGAGGGTTTAAGGTACAAGGTGCCCAATCTCAGGCTAGTAAAGCCTAGTCAGCTCCATTATATACTCCTTGCAGATTTTATGGACAGTTACACCATGGTTTTTATAATGAGAGGAGAAATAAGTGCTTCAGATGTGTCCAACCTTGCCATATTCAGAGGAACTATCCTATAGGAGATATTGCTATTGGAGATAATAAAGTTTTGGTTGCTACGTCTTTAGATCCAGCACCGAAGGGTGCTACGTTTGGTAACTACACTAGTCGGAATTATCTATATGCTCTTGCCACTTGTTAGGAATCTGAGTCTTCTCCTGACATTATCACTAGTATGTTATAGCTTTTCTCTCATGATGTGTATTATTTACTTGATCTGGGGTCTACTCTTTCTTATGTGACCCTTTTATGTGGCTATTTATTTTGGTTTCAATCCTGGGTGTATTTCTAATTCCTTTTCTGTGTCTATCCTGGTGGGTGAATTTGTTATGGTTAAAGGGGTCTATAGGGGTTGTACGGTATCTACGTGTGGTAGGGAGACATCGGTGGATCAGGTAGAGTTGGATATATTAGATTTTAATGTGATATTGGGGATAGATTGTCTCTATTAGCGCTATGCGTCTCTTGATTGAAGAACCCAAAAGGTCAGATTCTAATTCCCAATTGAATAGGTATGGAGTTCCCTGGTGCCTAAGGGAAGGTTTATTTCTTATCTTAGAGCTCAAAAAATAGATTTCCAAGAGGTCTTTATATCATCTAGTTTAGATTACGGATGTTAATTCTGAGGGATCTTCTTTGCAATCCGTCCTTATTGTTAATGAGTTTCCTAAAGTGTTTTCCAATAATCATTCAGGTATTCCTCCCGATAGAGAAATAGACTTTGGGATTGATTTCTTTATGGATACCTATCCTATCTCTATCCCTTCTTACAAAATGGCTCTGGCTGCATTGAAAGAACTCAAGGAGATATTAAAAGATCTCATTGACAAGGGTTTTATTTGCCCTAGTGTTTCTTCATAGGGTGCGCTCCTATTCTTTTTATGGGTAAGAAGGATGGTTTTCTTTGGATGTGCATAGAATATCGCCAGTTGAATAAGGTGACTATGAAGAATAAGTATCCTCTCCCTAGGATTAATGACCTGTTTGACCAGCTTCAAGGTGCTAAGTATTTTTCCAATATTGACCTTTGGTCGAGTTATCATCTGTTGAATATTAGGGAGGTGGACATCACTAAGACTATTTTTCAAACCTAGTATGCCCACTATAAGATCTTGATTATGTTCCTCGGTTTGAGTAATTCCCTAACAGCATTTATGAATCTTATGAATTGGGTATTCCATCAGTTTTTGGATTTATTCAGCATCGTATTTATTGATGACATCTTAGTATACTTTAAGAGTGAGAAGGATCATGTGAATCACCAACATATAGTATTGCAGACTCTTAAGGATTAGCATTTGCATGCTAAGTTCTCAAAGTGTGAGTTCTGGTTGAATGCCATTACTTTTATGGGTTATGTTATTTCTAGTAAGAGGATCATAGTGGATCCACAGAAAGATGAGGTGGTTAAGAAGTGGACTAGACCCATAACTCCAATCGATATTCGGAGCTTCTTGGGTTTAGTCGTGTATTATAGGAGGTTTGTGGAAAATTTCTATTTTATCGTCGCTTCATTGACTAGATTGACTCAAAAAAAGGTGAAGTTTATGTGGTTCGATGCTTGTAAGGGTAGCTTTGAAAAATTGAAGAATATGTTAACTTTAGCTCTAATTTTGATCCTATCCGAGCGTACTGATGGTTTTGTTATTTATTATGATGTATCTCGTGTGGGACTGGGTCATGTGTTGATGCAGCGTGGTAAGGTTATGGTGTATGCTTCTAGGCAACTTAAGGTGCGTGAGAAGAATTATCTGACTCATGATTTGGATTTATTAGTTGTGGTCTTTGCTTTGAAAATTTAGCAATGTTACTTGCATACTGTTCACGTTGACATATATTCAGACCAAAAGAGCTTGCAGTATGTGTTCACCTAGAAGGAGTTGAATCTAAGGCAAAGGAGATGGTTTACGTAACTCAAAAATTATAACATGAGTCTTCATTATCACCCAAGGAAAGCTAATATGGTTGTTAATGCTCTTAGCAGGTTCTGTGTGGGAAGCTTATCTCAGGTTGATGAGGAAAAGTAAGTTTGGTGAAGTATATTACCATTTGGATAATCTTGAAGTTCATCTTTTGGACTTTGAGGATGGAAGTATGATTGTGTAAGAGATGGTAAAGTTATCTCTTTAGGCTAAGGTGAAGGAGAAGCAGGTTTTGGATCCTATCTTGATGCAGATTAAGGATGATGTGGGTCAGCAGAAAGTCATGGCTTTTGATATTGGTGGTGATGGTATCCTAAGATACTAAAGTAGATTGTGTGTTCTCGATGTTAATGGGTTGCGGGAAAGAATCTTGGCTGAGGCTCATAAGTCGAGGTACACTATCCATTCTGGTTCGATGAAGATATACCATAATTTGAAAGAGATCTATTGGTAGAACAACATGAAGAGGGATGTAGCCAATTTATTGCCAAGTATACGATTTTTCAGCAAGTGAAGGCAGAGCACTTGAGGCCTAGTGGTTATCTCAAGAGATCGAGTTGCCCGTGTGGAAGTGGGAAGTAATTAACATGGACTTTGTTACTGTTCTTCTGCAATCTCGAAGTTAGTTTGATTCGATTTTGGTCATCGTAGATAGGATGACTAAGTCCGCTCACTTCTTGCTAGTGAGGACTAATTATTCTTCAGAGGATTATGCTAAGCTTTTCATTTAGGAGATCTTCAAGTTGCATGGTGTGCCTATTTCTATTATATATGATCGAGGCACGCAGTTCTCATCACACTTTTGGTGGTTATTTTAGAGAGGTTTGGGAACTAAGGATAACCTTAGTACCATTTTCCACCCTCATACGGATGGAAAAGCAGAGAGGACCATTCAGATGTTGAATGATATGCTAAGGGCCTATGTGATTGACTTTGGTGGTAGTTAGGTAGATCATTTTCCTTTCATAGAGTTTGTGTATAGTAACAGCTACTATTCCAATTTAAGATGGCTCTATTTGAGACTTTGTATGGTAGGAGATGATGTTCTCCTATTGGGTGGTTTGAAGTCAGTGAGACTAGGTTGTTTGGTCCTGACTTAGTTCATCGGGCAATAGAGAAGGTGAAGGTGATTCGGGATAGTCTTAATAATGCCCAAAGTCACCAAAAGTCCTTTGCGGATGCGATGCGTAAGGATTTGTAGTTTGATGTTGGAGATTGAGTATTCTTAAAAGTGTCCCCTTTTGAAAGAGGTGATGAGGTTTGGGAAGAAGGGAAAGCTCAGTCCCTGTTATGTTGGCCCGTACTTGATCTTAAGGAGAGTGGGTAATGTTGCTTATGAGCTAGAGTTGCCTTTAATTTTGGGTTCTGTGCATATAGTGTTCCATGTCTCATTTTAAAGAAGTATATGGGTGATGTTGTTCCCTTAGAGAGTGTTGATGTTCGAATTCCTTATCTTACGAGAAAATATTGGTTAATATTTTGGATAGGTAGTTTGTCATTTGAGGACTAAGGATATGGCTTCGGTGAAAGTTCCATGGAGGAATCATAAGGTTAAAGAAGCTGAAGAGGACATGAAGTCCAAATATCTGTTCTTGTTCCCCACACCGAATAATCGTGCTTAAGGTATGTGCAACCCTAAACATCTTTATTTTCTGTCTTTATTAAAGGTAATTATGGTTGTGTTTCTGTGTTAAATCGTTCTAACGGATGCCTTGACTCATCATTCAGGGACAAATGATCCTGGGGGGGAAATGCAACACCTCAGATCTTGGCCCTGAAAAATTCCTAAGTTTTTAAAATCCCTGCCCTGAAAACAACTTACCTTACGAGTTGTAAGGTCACCATATGGGTTATAGGACCCCAATCGTAGGGTGACCAGTGAGGCTGCCCAAGGTGTTTGTTCTGAGTATGATTAGACTCAATGAGTCATAAAGACTCTAAACGAGTCGTATAGTGCCTTTCCTAGCCAAACCAGTAAACGTGACTGATGTTTCTACCTTGACCACAACTAGGACCCTAAGTGTCGTAGTGACACCTCATGAGTCATAGTGTGTGGCTCGTAGGTCAAAAGTGAGGGATCCTTGAGCTACTGCTCAGACTACGAGTCGTGAAGATGACTCATAAAAAGACTTCATGAATCATAAGGTGACTGTGACTATTGGGCATCTTTTCCTGTACTTTTAAGTGGGGGCACTCTTGTCATTTCCCTCTTTCCCCACTTAAGACCCATGATTTAAAAGGATATTAGGGACCATATTCTCCACACTTAGCAAATCAAAATGTATTCTTTTCTCTATCGAATCCTTAAGTTAAGAACACCAGGGTTTCTTAAGGAATTGGTAATTAGAGCTTCCAGGGGTTGATTTCTCTCCGTAATTCTTGATATCTCAGGCATGTTAATCTTTCCTTAAACTTATTTTACTTAAAGAATGTATTCAAATGGTTGTTCATGTGGATTTGAATGTGGGTGTTGATATGGTTGAGACTTTTGGAAATGATGTAACTTGAATCGAATTCCCATGATTTTATACGCATTGTTCATGCTTTATCAACTGTTTTGAACTACTTGGGTGCATGGGTACGGGAATTGGAAAGAGGTTTGAAGCATTCCCCCAATTTGATGATTTTGGTTTGGAATTTGGTTTTGTAAATTATGTTCCCTCAACCCATTTGTGTAATTGGCTTCAAATATGATTTTGGAATTTGGTTTTGTAAATTGTGTTCTCTCAACCCATTTGTGTATTGGCTCCAAATATGATTTGTCATATGGTTTGACTTACTCAACTATACTATTGCATTGCATAAATGGTTAACTGATGAACATGGATTTTGAAGGACTTGTGGTCCATGCTTTGACTCAAAAATTGGAAGCTCAGGGGTCGAGGCATTCCCTCAGGTTAAATTGTTAAACTAAAAAGGGGTTGAGGCATTCCCCAAATTTGATTTAATGAATAAAGGGTGTCGTGGAATTCCCCCATATTGATTTAATATACAAAAGGGTTAAGTCATTTCCCTAAGTTAACAGAATTATAATGGCATAATTATAAGAATGCAAGTGTAAGGGTATGATGATACCTATGGTGTGCCTTAATTATCAATTCCTTGGTTAAATGGATGGGTTATGTGAAACTTGTTTTAATATGGGCTTAAAGGAGGTTATGTAGCTAAGCCGTGAAGGTGGATTCCTGGGGGGACTGATTCTGGAAACTCACATTTGTCGGCGTAATGATTGGTCTTGATGACCATGTACATATGACACACTTTATATATATATATTTTGTATCCTAAATTGACGTGAGGTCGGAGCATTTCCTGGTCTTCCTTGATAGCTCTGATTTGTGCAGCTAACACCCACATGAGCCCTTTAAGCAGGGAGAGTTAGACCCATATATCTCGTAGATTCCTTTTGATGATTATTAAGCTGCACAGTCTAGGCTAATGTTTTACATTCATGCTAAACCTTGTTCGTGAGTCAGCTTGAAGTGGTTAGCCTTCTTTTCCTGGATGGCCTATTACTTCATGGTCTAGTTTTGTCATAGGCTATTTCTTTGGTGGCCTTTTTGCCTATTGTCTGGAGCATATCCCGGCATATATTGATTCTGGTCTGTTTAGAGGCTTTGTGGATTACTTTGGATTGGGATGTTGTTAGAATTTTGGAGTTTCTATTATGCGTTGCCTATCTTGTTATATGTTTGAAACTCAGCCTATCTTGTTATAGTTTAAGAATTCATCTATTGCTAGTTGTATTGTGTGCTATTTTTCTAGGTAAAAATGGTTGTATCCGATCCTCGGCGGACTTGAGATACCCATCACGGTTAGTTTCTGATTCGGGTCGTGACATATGTTATAGATTAATCTATACATCGATAAGAGACTGTTCAAAAGGTCGAGACTTAACTGATTGAATCTATTTTTATGTAAGATAGGACTAAAAAGGGGAGAAATTAAATAAAATAAAAGTAGGTAAATTAACAACATCCAAATATTTTAAGAAAATTTAGCTACATCTATTGTGACTCGATATTACTTTTAAACATGTTCAAGTGATACTTATGGCATGCAATTGTCCTAAATCACTAATATAGGACTAAAAGTAAAAAATAGAATAAAATAACATCATGCAAGTAACGCAAACTAACGAAATCACATAATATGAGAGTACACAACGATTGGGCACATGATCTAATGAGTATAGAGAAGAGTGATGCTTGTGAGTGTTCATATGACAAGTAATATTTGAGAATAAGTAGTCCTTCTCAAAACATACATTGTTACTACTTTTGATCTTCCTTACACTTATTAGATCGGGTATTCAATTATTGTGTACTCTCATATGATGATATCTAGTTATTTTGTGTTGTTTGAAGGATGTTATTTTACTTTATTTCCTTCTTTTTTTGGTCCTATCTTACTTGAGAATAGACTCAACTGATTTAAACTTGACATTTTGAACAATCTCGTATCAATGTATAAATTAATCTACAATATGTAGGTATACAATAGACCTAAATGTCTATTACAGACTAGAAACATAATATATATATAAGATATCTTTATAGGTCTAGCATCAACCATATGAGTATATTGACAGATAGGACTAGAAATGGGGAAATAAAATAAAATAAAATTAACATTATTCAAACAATGGAAAACAACTAAATAGCATTATATGAGAGTACACAATAATTGAATACCCGATCTAATAAGTGTAAGTAACAGCAGTGGTAGTACCAACGAGTTACTCAGAACAAACGTATGCTTTGATAAGGACTACTTGTTCTCAAACATTACTTGTCATATGGACACTCACAAGCTTCACTCTTCCCTATACTCATTAGATTATGTGTTTAATTTTTGTACACTCTCATATTATGTGATTTGGTTATTTTGCATTGCTTGAATGATGTTTATTTATTTTATTTTATTTTATTCCTCTTTTTAGCCTATCTTAATGATTTAGGATAATCGCATGCTTTAACTATCACTTGAATATGCTCAAAAGTGATATGGAGTCACAATAGATGCAGCTAAATTGTCTTAAAATATTTGAATGTCGTTAATTGATCTACTTTATTTAATTTTATTTTCACTAAAATATTTTAGTCATATTGCCACCCTTGTAAAGTATGACCTAAAGTAGCAGAAAGTGTGGCCTTTGATCAAAGGCTACGCTTTGGGACTTTAGGCAAAACTTTTGGGTGGTGGCCTAAAAAGGCGTAACCTTTGACTTTGGGCCACACTTTTCAAGTGTTGCAATGTAAGATACATTTAAAAAGTATGACCACTAAGGTATAAAGTCCATGCTTTGCAGCTTCTCATTGGAAACACTTTTATCTAATAAAGCTACACTTTCAAGTGTGGCCTTTGCTTTGTTAATGGGCACGTTTCACATGCGTAGCCTTGTATAGCACCTCTACAACACTTAAAAACGTGATTTTTTTCTTTATTACCGGCCACACTTTAAAATTGTAGCCTTTTATACATCCTCTATGACAACACTTGTAAAGTGTAAGCATGTTTTAGGTACATGCAATAATTTAATTAATAAGCCATACTTTTGAGGTGAGAAAATATTGTCTAAAATTTGGTAGTTCAAGCCTCATTTTACAAAAATGACATTAGACATAAAATGTTAGTATTACATATATATATATATACACATATATAATCTCACGCACCAATTAGCTAATAAATAATTCAAATGCATAGACTTGCAATGAACTTCAAAAAAACATATCTTTTACTACGCATATTAATTAAAAAATAACATTTTAAAGATTTGTACTAAGTTTCACACAAAATCAAATGTATGTAAACATATATCAGAATAGCTCAAAAATTCTTCATCATTCACTTTAATCTAGATTGAGTTGACTTGTGGGGGCCACCATTCAAATTTGATCACCCACATTATTCCTACACATTCAAACTGAACAAACATTTAGAAAAAATATTATGCTCGAGAAATATTCAAATATCTTTTCAATCTGGAATGAGGAAGTATGTGAATCCAAAGTTTCTTTAATTCATTCAATAAAGTTAAAAGTTTAGGATTTAAATTTCTTGTGAATTTGAAATATAAAATACCTTTTCATGAACCTAAGAGTTGAAAAGTGAGACTCTTATCCGAACGAGTTCAAAGAGACGTGAAAACTTGAAGACTTCCAACAAGAAGAGCAGCAGAAACATCTGCGGGATCAAAACATCCAAAAATATAGTAAAATAGTAACATATATCATCAAGAAAAATCATAGAGGAGTAGTCAGATAGTTAACTACACCAGAATGGACATTCTCACCAAGTTCATAAACAACACAAAATCATCATTGATATACAAATATTTATTATTCAAACAAATGAGAAGGGCTCCTTTTCTAAACAACCTTTCAGAAATTCAGTTTAAATTTTATCAGACCTCCTACTGTTGGCAAACTTAGAAAGTTCAATCAAATTCTATAGTTTTCCCAGACTGTATCTTTGCCTTTCAACCATTTTGTTTCATTGATGTTCAGAGTTTAGAATTTAGCTTTGAGAGACCATACAAGATGCACAAAGTTTATCCTTACAAACCTGGAAGGCTAGTTCAGTATGAATATACTCTTCGGTGCAACATCTTCCCAATTTGTTATCTGGAGAACTCCCTTAAAATAATTGATTGTGTTCTTTTCCTTAGTTGACAATTTAATACAAAGATTCATAGGGAAAGAATTAGGGTTCTTGTGACATGCAAAGAAAGTTCAGATAGAGAAAGTCAACACAGAGATCAATTTTTGCTGGGAAAAGGAGAGGGGATGGATTGATCCCCCATAGAAACAAATTGATAATTCTCCTCCAGAGAACTTCTATGAATTTTGAATCTTTTATTAACATATTACTAGCTTCACGTGTTTCCAAAATTTCACATATTGTAGATCAATTTGAATGAGTTTAAAAATGCTTGTATTCCACAGATGCTTTGAGATACTAATGTTCTTTAAGAGCTTGCATAGATACCATTTCATTTGAGAAGAAAAGCTTTTAATTCAAGTGTCTTAATCTCAAATTAAACTACCAATCAGAAATGAAAGTAAATATGCAAACTTGAACCAAAAAGTGTCACCATCAATTTCAGCAGTAACAGTTAGGTTAGCATCTATCCATGATAAGCTAAACATCAACAATGAGTGTTTTAAGACATGATGAACTACTATAGTCAGGAAGGAACAACATGAAGAAAACTATTACCCACCTAAGATAGATATAGGTTAACACCTATGCCGTATGAAGAAATAAGCAAAAAGGGATTAACCACATGAAGAAAACTAGAAACAACAGGTACATTTTATTATGTAGTATCACCAGTCAGCTAGAAAATCCTCAAGATAGTTAGATAAATATTCAACAACAACAGCTACTCCTCAATTCGAAACAAGTTGGGATAGGCTATAAGAATTCAAGAAGTGTGAAGTCACCAAGAATAGATAGGAAGGTCAAAGTCAGGTAAGTATTAAATTAATTTTTCTCAAATATTAATTGAATACAACCATCTATGTACTTAATTATGCTAGAGCAAGGTAGTTTAAGGTGTGAAAATTAAAATATTTGCAGACCTAACAAGGAATCTCTCTAATAATGCTAACTTACATATACATTTTCCTCCACTTTCTTCGTGAAAATAAATCTCCTTCCTTCCTCCTCTTAATACCAAATGTGCTAGCTATATCACAATACTGTAAGGTTACTACCACAATCCTCATCAGTGATAAGTCTAAGTCTGGTGTCAAAGCAATTTTTCACAATGCTTCTAGCCATGGGACTTCTTTTTACTTAATGTTAACATATTCCTCACCGATTCATTTGTCGGTCCTTTTTACTGTACTTGGAACAAGTCAAAATATACTAAAGCATAAGAAAAGTAGACAAAAAAATATTAGTCACTTTCAGTTAAAAACTAATGAACTATCACAGTCTTTACGTTACTGATAAGTATTTAGATAAGGAAATAAGCTTTCATTCTAGTGAAAATCTGAAAGATGACAATACCTTATGTAATGAATTCTCATAATAAGAAGTAAAATTACATTTGAATCGAGTAGTTTGAAAATGAGATGGCATAAAACAACATCAGAGTTCCATAGTGGAAGTTATTTTCAATAAGGAACTTATTTTTCTAGAGGATGTTTTCCAAAAAAATTTATCCAACCAAACATGGAAAAAAAGACACCTGAATGTCAAAGATTGTCGTTATAACATTCTTTTTCCATGTTTTATATGTCCAATGAGTCCTAACAAAATTTTAAAAATATTTTAATCCATTGATGATCTATTAACAAAAGATGAATACATTGTTTTCAGGCCAAATAATTAGAACAAGTTGCTTACAGATGCTACCTATTTAGTATCATTTTGCTACCTTAAATATCATTTATAGTTCACACACCTTCTTAGATGACTAGTATCTAAAAAATTTAAAATTTTCACTTATAATATTCAAATAAAATTCAAAATCAAAAGGTGAAAGTCTTTGAGAAAAAAAAACTAATGCTGCAGTCTCCTGGCCACCTTTTTGAGAGCCAGTGCAGTAGAAAAGACCCTATGGCTTACCAGCAAGATGTTGATTTCTCCAGAGACCTCTAGTGGCATCAAGAAATGCCTTGAACTGAGCATCCATCATCCCAAATCTTGTTAGTAACTCGAACAAAAAGTTGTCAGCTTCATTAAGATCATTTGGTGTGATAATTGGTGCATCGCCTTTTGCTGGACCACCCATATTTGCACCTGTCTAGTACCTATTGCCAATCGCGAATCAACAAAAAGTTGAACACATAGCGATATACATTCTTTAGTTTTTCTCACATCTTCAAATCCTTCTAAAGGGGCACTGTTCAGAATTTGGAATCAATCATAGGAATCAAGAAATCAAGAAAAAGTTAGAGTCATAGTGACTTGAGAAAAGACAATTCAACTATATAGATCATCATTGAATGGTTTTCTTTTTGTAATTGCATTGACTCATTGTAAGTTCAATCAATTTATTAGTAAAACTAGGAATCACTGCATCAAATGTCAAGAGAATGATTTCTCAAAAGAAATTTTAGGTAAGGACTTGGAGTTTAGAAATTCCACACTCCCAATGATCAATGTAAAAATTTAAGGAGATATTCAATTTGCAAAGTCAAAATCACAATATTTCTTCAATTTTTAGGGATCAAGAATTTTGTAAATGACACTAACATAAATATCATTATTAAAAAGAAATGTACAGACCTGCCATAGTTTGGCTTCTACACCTTCAACTAATGCAACTCCTTTCTTTATCTCTTGTGCTAGCTTCTCAACATGTCCATACATGGAGTAGTAACTGCATACATTCATATTTTTAACCATTACTTTTACAATACTTAAAATTAAAAATCAAATGAACTATACAAACCATCCCTACTTTTATAGATAATTTTTAAGGGATTTATAAGACTTCACAGTATCAAATATACGTATAAGACACATAAAAGTTAACTTTATATGAACAAGAGTCCAAATCAACTTGACTAGTTGTAAGAAATCCAATTAAATAACACCAATACATCCAAATGAGGACACATGCATTAGGATCCAACTTCATAGAAGTGTTCTAGAGATGAAACAGAAGCAAAAGTTGGCACTCAATAATCACAAATCATCCAATGAAACCTATTATATAGGAATCATGAAAAGGCTATGGAGTTCAGGCAATAAATTTATTTGATAGTTGATTCTAATCAGCAAGAACGTTTACAAAAGATAAGATCAACAACTCCATCTTGGAGCTTCAAGTTGATATTATTCAATTTCAAGAATGTCATCTAATAAAGACTAGTAATACAATAACTGTGAATTAGTTGTTAAATCAATTTCATAAGAACCTTTTAGTAAGCAAATATTTTCCTACCTTAGATCAAGACAAACAAATACTTGTAAAAGTGAATAGGGTGGTATAATTTTTTAATATCAAGAATGTCATTTTATTAAAAAGACAAAAATAGAATACCTAACCAACGCCTGCAACAATTGATTGGCTAAATCATTTTCATAACAATCTTCTAATAAATAATAATTTTTTCAACATTAGATCAAGACAACAAATATTGGAAACAAATATAGTGTTCCACACAATATCTTCAACAAGGGCATTCATCAAATTGGTCCTTGGAAAACCAACAACAACAACAACAATCTAGTGTAATCTCACAAGTGGAGTCTATACGTAGACCTTACCATTAACTCGTAGAGGTAAAGAGGTTGTATCCTATAGAACCTCAAAAAATCTTGAAAATCCTTAGATGATTACAATAAGTCACATAAAGACAGAGTCTTTACCAGCACATATACATACATCGATCCAAAATAAGAACCAAGAATCTACCAACCCATATCAAATTAACAAAAAATAAATCATGCCCACAATTCATTCCACTCTAAATATCACAACAAAGAACCCAAAACTCAAATATATATATATATATATATATATATACATTTTTCTAAAAACAAAACATGCACAAAACCAAGAAGATATAAATATAGAGAAAAATAGAGTGCTTACACAATGAAGACTTTGGTAGCCATTGAAGGAATGTTGTGAGAATGTGGTAGGTGAATTGAATGAGTTATTGTTATTGTTGAAATCCGGGTTGCCCGGCCAAGTTACACATATAGCTCTGTTACCCATGAACTCTACACACCTCAATTATCACAACCTCACATTGTAACACCACCACCACTAACAACAACAACAACAATATCAACGACAATGAAAACCCTTTTTCAAGGATTTAAATACAAATCATATCTGATGATGATGAGTAAAGAGAATTGGAAGAAGTAACAACAAAAGGGTCAAATCTTAAATTATAAATCCTTCATTTCTTTGTGTGTGTGTATATATATATCCTTCAAATTTCTTTGAATCCATTGCAAATTGAGCTACTGTGAAATGAAATTTGAGTATTTTGAATAATGAAATTCAAAGAAATTTGATGGATTCCATGGACTTGAAGAAATTTGGTCATAGGATTTTGTGTGTGATAGAGAATAGATATATTTGTAAAAGAATTTTGTGAGAGAGAATCGATATATCTGAGAGTGTAAATGCTTACTTTTCTTAATTATTTTTGGCCAATTATAAATTGGAGAGAGAGTGAAATATTTTGGAGGGATACTAAAATATTTTAATAAAAATTTTAGGTCACATTTTAAAAGTGTTGTCTTTTATATTATACTAATACCACATTTAAAAGTATAGTTGTATATGTGAATAAGTGTTTTAGATTAAATCATGATTTTTCAAAGCTTGTAAAGTGTGGCCTATATCATTAATATCATCCTTTCAAAATGTTGCCAAAATTAATGTGGACAGAATCTAAACACTAAGGCTACACTTTAAAAGTGTGGTCTTTAATAGAAAGGCCATACTTTATAAGTGTGGTCCAAATTTAGTGTGGCCAAAAGACTAAAATATTATAGTGTTTATTTAATTTCACCTTTTTTAGTCATAATCTTAAGTTATTCATATATTCAATTAACCGATCATCGACCTTTTGCATATGTCATGTATCGATAAACAAAAATATTTATAATATATTTTACAATTTAGTGTATCAACAATGATTTATGAATATTCTAGAAATGTTATTTATATTTTCTAGAAATGCTATTCATATATTCTAGTATTTGTTGAATGTTTTGACTTTTGCCAATTTTATTCAAATATTTAATTTTTTCACTCCTTTTTGGGCGTATGCTATGTAGATATAAAATACATCTTTACAATTTATGAATATCATAAAAATGATCTAGCATCAATCGTGTTATATAAAACTTGTAGAGGAAATTGAACAAAAATAAAATGCAATATAATACTTGAACATAAATTGAACACAATACTTGACCAGAATTAGAGGATTTATATTAAACTTAAAAGTTTATTGCTATTACATACATTAATAGGAACGAAATTCAACAAAAAGTATAAAAAAAAAATAATCTTTCATTTGCAAAATCAAATCACCATGAAAGCTTCAGTAATAAACTCTAAGCAACAAAAAAATATTAGACTACAGAATACTACAAGGATCTTGGGGGTTATAAGGTCGTTGGGGTCCAGCCGGAGCCTCTCATCTATGGACTGAAAGAAGCGGGCCATTCGCCAGAGCTCCATATCCAGACGGCGTTGATCAATGGCGAGGCCCTGAAAGAGAAAATTCAGGTGGCTCTTCATCCTGAGCATATCTTGATTACGTGTGGTTTGCATCCTCCGCATGAGCCGAATATTTTAAGTCCTTACCATTGTTGTAGTTTATTTGTGCTTCTTGAGGAAGATAAGTAAGTGCAAAATAAACCTCTAGATTTCTTACATAGATCATTAAAGAAATAAAGGAACCAATCGTTGCTGAACATATGTAGCGTGTGCGTAGACAAGAAGGCGTGCGAAAATAAAAAGGTGCCTCAGTCGAGCAGGTCGAGTTATTTAAATGGGCACTTATTCAATACATCATGATTACATTGCATTGTTTAGTGTATTTTGAATAGGGTTTCTTAAATAGACCAAACAAAGGTCTATTTTAGATTATATGTTTAGGGGTTCGTATATATACAAAGCATACGATTTATTATATATTTAACTAGTCGAGAATATGTAGTGTATAATCGACTGCTTCAACATTACATAACAAATTAATTAAATTCGATAATAAATAACAAGATAAGTCAATTAAAACTATATTTTTATAGAACCGTGACAGTAGCATTACAACTTGTCCATTATCTTTGACAAAACAAAAATTACAATACAAAACTTATCTACTTACATGAAGGTTGCATGTTGTTCTCTTATGGCTTGTCCTTTGCATATAAAGCACTTGTTCCTCCTCTTGTGCCTAAAAGACTGTGAGACGCCCTTAACGCACTTCATCTTTCTCCTCCCTAGTTTGGGGTCAAAATCACGTGGAAGCACCAGCATTGCTAGATATTCATGCATCACACTCCATTCCAACTCTAGAGAGACTGCACAAATAAGTTCCAAGTATGAAAGGAGGTATGATGTTTTCGAATAGATGGGCGAAGAGTAGTCGTACATGCTATTATCATAATCATTTCCATTCTTCAATTGCAAGGCTACCATTGCGCAAGTGCATGGTAATTTCATTAACTCGTACTGCCTAAAAGAACATGACTTTCAAATAGATTGACTTTGGCTAAAGGACCAGAATCAATTACGGTGAATTCGTTGGTGCTTTCATTTATATTGTTCATATACAAGGCCTCCCCCTCAGTTATGTTTTTCCTTAAGACCTTCTCCGCTTTGGGAACGAATATATTTGTTGAATTGATCATATCTGCATACCTCTTCTTAAATAGTTTGCCAAACCGATGAACAATTGAATTACAGATGGCGGCTACTAGGTACTCTCATTCATTGACCAACATTGCCTTAAGAGACTCGATGATATTCGTGGTCGTGACATTGAATCTATTTTCTAAAAAGTGTGCCCTACTTTACTTTTCAAATCCAACATGACGATCGAGGCAAACTGCCATGTCAAGATATTTTTCTTTGACAAGTTGAAGTAATCATTAAACTCATTCAAGGTGTATGCCTCAGTCACATGGTAGTACACATGGAGATAATCTCCACAATGGTGATATTTTTCGATATTTTCATCGAGATTCCTCATGCACACTCGTGTGCACGTGTCGATAATGCTTTGTGAGGCTGTTGTTTATGTTTACGTGTCTTTTAAAAATAACGCACAATTCTGGTCCGTCGATGACAATGGCCTTAAGCCTCTTAAAAATAGTTCCATGACGCTCATTCTTCTTATCCACTACATAATACGCTATTGAGTAGATATGATTCTGCGTATCTTGTGTGATAACGGACAACAACATGCCTAGTACTTGCCATACAAATGCAACGACCTTTCTCATGTGTGCATATCTCCGAACGAAAGCCCCAAATTCTATAAATAGTATATAAACTTGTTAGAATCCTTATCGATCATGAGAAAATTTATAGATTCAGGATTGAGGACGTTAAAAATATGCCAAAAAAATGAGCAACACTGCGTACTCATGCTTCGGTATCCCTCAAATAATGTTCTTTGCAATGATACCTTTTTATTCAATATTTTCAATAGCCTAGTTTGCAACATAGCTCCCTGAAGACGATCATCTCGATCACTTTTGTGTTTGGACCTTTATTTTCAATGAAAAAGTTTAAAGAAATTAAGGCAATGACATCGATAGTGACATTCTTATAGCCACCTGTGACATGTTCAATGCTACAAGTGTGCTTACCGATGTATTTATAGATTTCAAACCTACTCTATGCTTTATTCACAAATGATTGCACTATCCACCGCCAAGTAGGATCTACACACCATACCTTATCATATTTTTACAAGTCTTATCCGTAGTAAAATTAAAAGACTTCTTCACAGAGGTTTTTTGCAAGAACATCTTCAATTTTTTCTTATCGTCAAATATTTTCCCAACATAGAGATCAGTTTCATCCTAGAAAGAGTGGCTTGCTTATGATTTGCACTACCTCTCAACACCTCTATCGCACTCTTATTCAATAAATTCTTTAGAATCTTCCATTGTATGATCACCTATGCACTCGCATCCCAGTGAGTTATCATACACTACTGGGCATAGGGGTAGAAGTGGGGATGGAGGTGGGGATGATGTGAAATCTTATTTTCGGGACCTTTCAACAATTTTAATCATCAAAATAGGCCTAGATTGATCGTAATCAACACAAAACATGTACAATTTCACGTGTCTGTCATTATTTATGAACGTTGGATGAATTTTACCCATGTCCTTCATCAAGTAACTAATGACCATGTCGTTTGGATTGTAACTTCAGTCCCCGCTCTTCATTACGCTTTTAACCATGTCATTGTATGAACCATTGCAATAAAGGACAATGAAAACTGTCACATTAGATGTGGATTTTCAATTTTAACATTTAGGAGTATCTTTCCATTCACCTAAAAATTCACCAACAACAACTATGTATTCTGCAATAGACATGATATATCTAGATTATAATATCGAATAGACTGAATCAGTGGTCTATATGTCTAGACTTACTGGACTGTAGTCATCTTTTATGATTAGATATCCATAGTGTACTTGATTTAAACATCTTGATCACTTTTTTGATAACCACCAGAATAATGCAATGGATTATAGCTTTGAAAGAAGATAATGGGTATTCGAATGTAGCTAATAAGCTAGAATCTCTTTCAAAAAAATAGGAGTGATTTGAAGCATTTTGACTAAAAATGGAGGGATAAAAACAGTGGGAAGGTGTCTGAAAAAGTGGAGGTGGTGCAAGTTTTCGATGGAAGCCAAAAAAATTATCGAAAAATCACCAGAAAATGAGTTAAAGATCGATAAAAAATTGCTAAATAGGAGGAAAAATTAGCTTGTTTTGGAAGATTTGGGATATAGCATATATATATATATATATATATATATATATATATATAAAATTTAATATCTAACATTTCTATCTTTGGACATGGGTTAAAGTGTAGTTTCTAAAATTTAAGGGTTGAAGTTAAGAGGGACTAAAGTGTATGTTTTTAAATTTGTGTGCTAGAATTGTCACTTTTTTTGTAGGTCATTTAGCGTCTCTCTTCTTTTTTTTTTTAATTATTTGAAGACAAAATTAAATTTTTAAAAGTGCCCAAAGTCTCAACTCTACCATCTATCTAGACTTCTAATTTCTTACCTATACAATATGGTTAATATTTTATTTTCTATGATTATACTGAAAAATACTTTTTTATTTTTTTGGCTTAGTAATCCGTAGACATTAAAATTTTATTGGATAAATTCATATTATATATTAAATTAAATCTTAAATTCATAATATGTTGATCAAATCAAATTTTTGTTTAATAAAATTAGATTAATATTTAAGTTTAAAGTGTATGAGTTAAATGAAGTTTAATTGCATTTGGCCTAGTCTATTAAATCGACAAGGTGAGCCTAGTCCATGCTATTCAAGTTCAAAGTCCGCTAAAATTATTTGGAGATCAAAATGTTTTCAAGTCTCAAATCATAGCTCACGTCTATATAAAAGTCTTCATAAGGCCAAAGAGAGAGAAAGAGAAAAGACAGAGAAGCTCTACTCTTAGGGGTGATCACAAGTGTTCCACATACGAAAAAGTCATCTTTATCAAGTGTCACAAGCTTTCATATATATCTCCACGATTTGATCAAAGATTAGGTAAAAATTTTAACAAGTATTTCTTCAATTCAAGAACAAAGCAAAGTCCTTGAGTTGACAATCTTGAGGAGAAGAATCAGAAGATTACATCTTTCTTATGTAAGATTTTATAGTGGATGAAAGAGTTGTTTGAGGAAGAAAGAGTAGTTCTAATTTTTAATATTGAGTTTTATAGAGCACTAAAAATTTTTAAAAATACAAAGGATCTCCGGGTAAACTTAAACTTGATATTAACAATTTCATGGGACAGAAAAAAAAAAATCTAGCAAACTAAAGAAAGATTTGAGTTTTCGTTCGGTGGTTATCCAGACTTTTATCTTATTAGTGAGAATTTAATTTCCTACCGTGTTATCTCCTCGCCATAGATAGGGGCTACCTTAAACTCATTTTTCACAAGACTAAACTAAGCAAGCTACGCTTGTTGCACTGTTTTTCCAAAAAAAAATTAAAAAAATGGAGAACTCTCCCGTTATAAATTTATCATATGCTAACGGAGTTCACTTTCAGATACACATTACACATTATATCTGTTAGAGCTATATGAATAAGTATAGAAATAAAAGGATCCCTGTCTTTGTAAATATAAACAACTATACGTATTTCACAATAACGAAAGTTAATTATCTAGTAAAATTCATGCACACACATGATACTTGAAAAAGAAACCGTGATATATGGATACAGTGGTTAGAAAGTGTACTAAACTGATTTGGTAAGAACTTGAAGTCTATCGTTAAATCACAAAGCATAAACTCATATTAAGCCCTCACCTACAAGGTCTCAATCTCTGAATATGCTAAAATTTGAAGAGTAAGATTATAAGATGGAAACAAATACCGAATCCCGCTCTTCTAAACGTTAAACTTATACCACAATGTAAAATTAATACTAGGAAAGTATAAGAGTCAATTTGAACTTATCAAACAGAAATTTTGTTTTGTTGTAAAGCTTATAAAAGTAGTTAAGAGGAAAATATAAGAGGCAAGTTGAACTTATCAAACAAAATTGTTGAAATTAGACAATTTAAATTCTGTTTTATTTCCGATTTAGTTAAATTATTTAAAAAATAAATTGGGGGTAGAAGAAATAGGGAGGGAATTCCAAAATAGTGAAAATTCATGTAGTCAACCAACCGAGCTACTAAAATTTGTTGATATTGTATACAACTAATATAACAGGATTTAGATGCATTCGCACTAATTGTACAGACATTCAAACAATACTAATAATACATACAAGATGCGTACCCTCAAACTTTTAATTTGCACATACTTAAAAAAGATGCTGCTAAGAAGGATACTTCCGAGTTCCGATGAATCATTGTCTGACGACTGTAAATAACCCCACAAAAGTCGAAGCAAATTGGGAATAGTCTCATATAGTAATAAAGTTCATTAGCCTTTAGAAAAGAGAAGGACTAGTGCTGGTGTAGCAGCAGGCCCACATTAATCATATCCTAAGGAGGAAACCCAGTACTAAACAATTGATTTTAGTAAAACTCATAGATAAAGCTGTGCGTAATAAATTTGGTTTTTATTCATCAACTGATGTCATGATTCACTCCTTGTGAGAATGGGCTTGCGGTTGAAGGAACTTGGCAACACGTTCCGCTTTAGCTCCTGAGTTATGGTCATAGTACTCGACAACTGCAGCACCTGCTAATGCAGCAAGTGTGAGCGCCTGTGCATGCAGCCTGATTACCAACAAAAAGATCAGTTACTAATGACGAAGGCTCAAAAATGATTCCATGATTAAACAACCAAAAACAAATAATAAGGCAGTTCTAGTAAAGCCAGAGCATGTAACTGTCCCTGTTACCAGACCACAGGCATCACATTACAAAGCAAAATAGCCTCTACTTTTACGAAAGCGCAACAAGGCAAGATGTATAAACTGCCAAAATTATAGAAACAGAGCATTCAAGACCTGTTCAAAGTAGGATGTTTACTCAACTTGGACAATATGCATATCCTAGTGACCTAGTAGGTTTCTCATATTCAACATTATAACCATATATCTCATTTTAACGAGCATCAATACATCTATCTCGCCCACCACATAACTAGAAAAACACACCAAGCTAAAAGTGCAACAGCCAGGACATTCAAACATAACACAAGGAGGTCACCCATATCAACATAATACAACGAACAGGCACATACAGGAAGTACAGGTAAGTACTCATCATGGTTTCATGGAACCTTGTAATAAGAAATGAGAAGAATGTCAAAGCACGGATAAAAATCCACGAACTATACTAGCAACTGCCCCTTCCCCTTTTCTCCCCTTGGCGATCTTGTCGAAGTGAATGAGAGATATTGGTGTCAGCTTCAAAAATGTGAAGGGAAGTTTCAACCAAAAAAAAAATTGATATTTTTTAAAAAACTTGTTCCCCAATCAAATTCCAAGACAGACAGTTTTTTGCGAAAAAATAAAATTCTTTTCCTTCCTTGCTGTTTGATGAAAAAAGAGTTCTGCTTGAAAAAGAATTTCAAAATTTAAAGCAAACACCAGTGCTACCCCTCAGCTAGTTTTGCCAATTAAGACAAACTGATTTTCACAAGATGTGGAAAAGGTTAAGACGACCTCCTATGAGAATATAGGATAAAGTCTCCCAATAAGGATGGTCATAAAATACTGAGCATCTTTAACCCAATGAACACCATCCTTGAAATCCAAATATTCGGAATGCACTTTTCACAACATTTGAGTTGAAACTAAAAGAATATATACCCTTTCCTAGAGCAGAAGTAGGGGAGTACGAGGGGGGATGAAAATTCCCATCAATAAAGTGAGGGCTCCCCCCATCCCCATGCACCCCTCACTCCCCCTTCTTCAATAAACAATCCCTGAACTCTAAAGTAAAAAAGACTGCTTATCTAAAAAACTTCAAGCCTGATATGTGTGTGCGCGCACACATTTTTTTTCTCCTTGTCAGTTTTTTAAGTTAAATTGCAACAAGATCAAGTACATGCTCTCAAATCATATTGCAAATCATGTACCTCTCTGCAAGTAAACCAGTTCTCATTTATGATAACACTATATCCTACGACCCAAGTTAAACAGAAGATTCAATCTATATTACATTTTTGATGTGTAGGGCGAGTGACTCAAGGCTGACTTGATATATCTCACCCTCTAATAGAAAAAACATGGAAGTAGAACCTAAAATGATTAACCTGAACCCTGCCACTAGCTCAAGCCTGGTATTAAGAAAGACTTCCAGATACATTATTCCAACTTGTTAAAAGAATAAGACTTTCAAATACATTATATCCCCATAAAAATGGCTTTTCCTAGCTTATATATCTCTCATCTGATTTCATATTAATGAAATAGAAGTTATAAAAATAACATATATTGCTGACTATACACACGTTCAGAGAAGGATGAGCATAAAAATATGCTTATTCCTGCTATCGAAATCTAATTTATAATAGAACTTCAATTTTATTGGTTATTCTCTTGAGCATTTCCGTCGCCGGAGTTGATTGCCGTCCCCAGTAACAGTGCTGAATACCTTGTCAACATTATTATTATTGTCAAAATTCCCTTATCACCGCCGGCGGCAGTCAACATGCTGTACTGTATTTATAGATCCGACGAATAGAATTTCCGACCATCCCGTCGGAATAAATTTTATAGATCCGACGAATAATTCCTACCATCCCGTCGTTCTCTTCTCCATCTCTAGTGATATAAGGACCAGATCTGACCGGTAAAGCGTCCTCCGGCGACTTCTCCGACGACCAAATCCAAACTCTTTCTTCTTCTCTCTGCTCTCTTTCCTTTCAAGTACTTCAAGTCTGGTGCATCTTCTACGGCAGCGTACATTTTCCAGAGAACAACGCATTTCCCGGCAAACAATACATTTTCCAGCGATCAAGTTCAGGGACGGTATCAGCAATAGGTAAAGGCGACGACAGCAATTCCAGCGACCAATTTCTGCATCAAATTGCCAGAACGTCCCTACTCCATCTTCTCCCCGAATCAGGTGCACTCGTTTCGTCTCTTCTAGTTTATTTGGTCTAGGTTTCCTGTCTATTGGAGGCGGATACATCCTGTGACGTTCGTTATCCTTATTTTCAGTCCTTTCTCTCTTGATTTCTTGTTTGATTATCGTGACGGTTCTTGTGGGATTAGTGATTCTTGTTCTCTGTTACTTAGTAGAAGTTAGCTGAGACTAGCATATCTATTTACCTGGGTCCATGTTGTTATTTTCTGCAGTTGTTGGTGTTACTTTCTAAAGCCGACCAGAGTTCTGGTGGGTAGTATAGTTCTTGTTATTGATTGTTGTTTATCTAAACTTGCCTTACAGTATATAGGTTTTGTTGCTTTTGGTATATGCAGTTGATTGATTCTTGATTTGTTTTAGCCTTACCTACTTGCTCGACTTATTTTTCTTCTCTTACCATATTGAGTAGTGGTGTAGGGATCGATGGTAAACTAGGGTCATATCTTATGTCGGGGTCAGGGCTGCGGGCTGGACTAGGGTCTGGGGTGAGGGTGAGGTCTGGTTCTGGTGTTGGGTATGGGTTGGGTGTAGGATCTAGTTTGGGGTTGGGAGCGAGGGGTAGTAGGGTTAGGTGGGATAAGGAAGCTTCTAGGTTGAGGGTCGGGTCTTGAAACATAGGGACTCTTCAGGGCAAGTCCATAGAGCTCGAACATATTCTTAGGAAGAGGAGAATTAATATGGCTTGTGTCAAGGAAACCAAATGGGTAAGCTCTAAGGCGAAGGATGTAGACGGGTATAAATTGTGGTACTCGGGTAGCTTGAGACATAGAAATGTGGTAGGTATCTTAGTAGATAAAGACCTTAAGGGGCAAGTGGTGGAGGTTAAGCGAGTTAACGATAGGTTGATGTCGATTAAGTTGGTCATTGAAGGATCTATGTTGAATGTTATTAGTGCCTATGTTCCGCAAACAGGGTTGGATGAGGAGGAGAAGAGCTTTTAGAAGGTTTTGGATGAGGGTGGTGAGAGGCATTCCGAGCACTGAGAAGCTTTTCGTTGGAGGGGATTTCAAGCATATTGGGTCTTTATTGGGAGGTTATAACAATGTACATAGCGGTTTCGATTTCGGGGAACGAAATGAAGGAGAAGTTTCACTTTTGGATTTGCTAGGGTTTTTGGGTTGTGGGTAGTGAATTCGAGCTTCCCGGAGGAGGAGCACCTTATTACCTTTAGTAGTTCGGTGCCAAGATCCAGATAGACTTTTTTCTCCTTAGGAAGGTGATAGAGCGCTATGTAAAGACTGTGAAGTCATATCTAGGGAGAAACTTTCGACCCAACAGAAGCTGTTGTTGATGGACTTAATAATCAAAAAGGGCAGAAAGAAGAGAGGTGTGGAGGATCGACCCAGGAATACGTAGGGTAGTTTGCCTTTGGCCAATGCCGTGAAAATAAACGAGAAGTTAATGACTATAGGAACTAGGGAAAGTAAAAGGGATGTGAATAATATGTGGGAGACGACTACTAGTTGCATTAGATAGACCGCTAGAGAGGAGGTGGGTGTCTCGAGCAGCTGATCTGGAAAACACCTGAGGGACTGGTGGCGGAACGAAGAAGTTAAAAGAAAGGTGAAGACTAAGAAGATGGCCTATGCTAAGTTGGTTGTCAGTAAGGATGACGAGGAGACGCAGATGAATAGGGAAGAGTATAAGTTAGCTAGAAGAGAGGCTAAATTAGCAGCTACGCCATTAAGACCACAACTTTTTGAGAGCTTTTTTGCAACATTAGAGGAGAAAGACGAGGATAAGAAGTTGTATAGGCTTGCCAAGGCCAGTGAGCGGAGGGTTCGTTAGGAAAAGGTGATAGTCCTATTTTCATAGAGTTTTGAATGACGAGTGGGACAAAAGTTTCATGTTGGGGACTTGGAGAACGCAGAGAGGTGTCGTGATTATGGTTATTGTAAGCGTATTAAGGTGGAGGAGGTTAAGGGGGCTATTGGTAAAATACGTAGGGGTAAGGTGACTGGCCAATCGACATTTCGATAGATTTTTGAAAGAGCACTGGCAGGGCAGGTTTAGAGTGGCTGACAAGGTTGTTTAACATCATTTTTAGGACAGCGAAGATTGTCCGAAGCTTGGAGATAGATTATGATGATTGCATTATATAAGAACAAGAGAGACATAGAGTTGCAACAACTATAGGGTATCAAGTTGATTCATACTATAAAGGTTTGCGTAAGGGTGGTAGAGTTGATACTGAGGAGGATCGTGACTATTTTCAAGAATCAATTCGATTTTATGCCAGGTCGCTCGACTACTAAGGCCATTCACCTCATGAGGAGATTAGTGGAGCAATTTAGGGAGACGAAGGACTTGCACATGGTGTTCATTGATCTTGAGAAGGCGAATGACAAAGTCCCTAGGGAGATTCTGTGGAGGTGCTTAGAGGTTAGAGACGTACCCATTGCGTACACGAGATTGATTCAGGACATGTATAACGACGCGGAGACTCGTGTGAGGACGGAAGGGGGGATTCAGAGCACTTTCCTGTCTTGATAGGTTGCACCAGGGATCGACTCTTAGCCCTTTTTATTTGTCTTGGTGATGGATTTTTTGACGCGGAGTATTCAAAGGGAGAGGTGCCTTGGTGTATGTTATTTGTTGATGATGTTGAACTGATTGATGAGACTCGAGGAGGAGTTAATGATAAGTTGGAGGTTTGGAGACAAACCCTTGAGTCCAAAGGAGTTAGGTTGCGCAAGACCAAGACCAAATACTTGGAATGTAAGTTTAGTGATTTGTCGCATAAGGCTGACATGGTAGTAAAGCTAGATTCTCAGGCCATTAAGAAGAAAGAGAGTTTCAAGTATCTTGAATCTATGATTCAGAGGAATGACGAGATTGATGAAGATGTGACGCACCGTATTGGTGTAGGGGGTTGAAATAGAGGCTCGCTTTGGGGGTCTTGTGTGATAAGAAGGTGTCTCCTAAGCTTAAAAGTAAGTTCTACAGAGTGGCAGTCCGACCAGCTATGTTGTATGGAGCGAAGTGTTGGCCAGATAAAAACTCACATATCCAAAGTTGAAGTTGGTGAAGATGAAGATGTTGCGGTGAATGTGTGGACTTAGCAGGAGTAATAGGGATAGAAATGAGATTATTCGGGAGAATGTAAAAGTATCTTCGGTGGAGGACAAGATGCGGGAAGTGAGGTTGCGATGGTTCAGGCATGTGAAGAGGAGGGACACGGATACTCCAGTTCGGAGGTATGAGATGTTGGTTGTGGATGGTTTTAGACGGGGTAGAGGCAGATCGAGGAAATATTGAAGGGAGGTGATTAAGCATGATATGGGGCAGTTATAGCTTATGGAGGATATGACCCTTCACAGGAAGGTGTAGAGAACGCAGACTAGGGTAGAGGGTTAATGGGTAGGAGTTCGTCCGTAATTGTAGGTACGAGTTCTTTTGTTTGTATCTACGCTTGTAGTTGCTTGTTCATGATGCTACGGTGATGTCATTGATTTCGAATAAATGGTTTATAGTATTACCGTATGGGTGTCTTACTTTCTTTATTATCTAGCAGCGTGTCTCCCGTTTTTATTGTGTGCTTTTATGTTTTTCGTTTGTTTATTTGATTATACTATTATCTTTCCTGGGTTGGGGGTCTATCGAAAACAACCTCTACTTCATCTAAGGTAGTGGTATGGATTGCATACACTATACCCTCCCCAGACCCCACTTTGTGGGAATACACTGGTATATCGTCGTTATTATTGTTGCCTTTTTCAAGAAATTGTTCATTTAGACATACTTATGTAGTTTAAACCTAAGTTGTGTGGACTCTTCATCTTTGTTGTTGAACTTGTATCGACAGGATGATGCTGTTGCTGCTGCTGCCGGTGAGCGCGGTGAGATTTTAATTCTCAAAATAAAAGATAAAACAGATTTAAGACACACGGGAAATTGCATACCTTTGATCCTTCTTAGCTTTTCCTCTTGCTCAACAATCTCTATTTATAAAATAGGAAAATACCTTTTGGCCATAATTTGAACATAATAGTAATAAATTTTATTCACACTATAAATTAGTTTTCTTTTGGACACTTTTGTCCCTTTCATCTTAAATTTAATATTCTTTCATTAATTATTTTACTACACTTTCCCAATACATTGAAAACTATCTCAATACATGAGAATGAACAAATTAACATAATTTTCATAAATATGATTGCATAGTACTTATTGCTTGAAAATAATAGTCTAGGATAAAAATAATAATTTAAAATTAATTAATTATATTCTCATATATCCAAAATCAGTGTGACCAAAGTAGTATTATCTGAAATTTTTAATTTAACATTATATATTATGTATCATATCTACTTAATTATGCGTTTTATCATATAAATAATTCTTATTTTTTTAATCTTTAATTTTAAATTTTATATCTCTTTATTTTATATAGATAAATAGGAGGTGTAGATATATATCTTAAAACCTATCAAAATTTTGAATAAGTTTTAGATTTTTATTTTTGTTGAAATATGATTCATATTTTAGTATAACATAAAATAAGCAATTATCGAAATTTTCAACACAAAAAATTAATTATTTTTTTATGAATTCAGTTGTATAATTTTTTAATTATGCTATAATTTTTCTCATGATAATTCAAATATTTTTTTTTATTTCAAATCTTTTCTATCTATTTTTAGAAATAGAGCGGAAAGAAGTCAACATAACATTTGAAAATTTCGCATAAAAATTATTTTAGTTGAAAAAAAAAAATTACCCCATATTAATCTTACACTTAAAGAAAAGATAAAAAAATATTTACAAGTTTTAAAACTAAAAGTTTTAATAGTTAAATAATTTTTAATATAATATGAAAATGTTTTAATAAAAATAATAAAAACTTAAAACACTTTAGACGTGGTAGACATTGACAAGCTATAAAAATCATATAGTTCATAAGCGTCGACTTTAATTAACAATAACCTAAGAGAGTCACACATTGATGTTGTAGTCTTTTGTCACTATGTTACGCCGATTTGATAACTTAGGAACCATTATTTATATTTTTATTAATATATATGACTTCTAATTAAGGAACTATATTAATTTTTATGTTTATATAAATTTAAACTACATATTTGAATAGTTCTTTTAAAAAAAATATTGTTTAAAAATATTTCAATAGTGATAGTCAAAGCTCAAATTACTTTCGACATGATAGATATCGACACAAAATAAAAATCATATAGTTTAAAAAAAGTTGATATTGGTTAAACATCAATACAAAAAAGTCACACATTAATGTTATAGTCTTGCGATCCTATATACTTTAATTATTATATTTGTTAACTGGTGAATTAAAAGTATAGTTATTAACCGGTGAATCATTAATTATATTTGTTATTAATATGAACTTTAACTAAGTAATTTTATTTTTATGTTTAAAAAAATCGAACAACATATTTAAATTGTTTTAAAATATAATTAAAAAAAAATTCTATAACGATTGTCTAAATTCAAAATTCTTTAGACATGATAGATATTAACACATTATAAAAATCATAAAGTTCATAATTGTTGGCCCTAGTAAACATCAACCCAAAATAATCACTCATTATAGCTACTAAAGCTAACCATTGTCATAATTTCTTAGTACTCTAAATAAAAATTAGCTATGTCCACATTTAAATGTTTTTACATTTCTTAATAACCTGAAGTAGAAATATTGATTAATTACAATATTTTATTTAAAATAATTTATTACGGCTGCAAGCTGAGGTTACTATTGCTTTTAACTTTAAAAATTAGTATATTTGTGACATAAAAATATTCTATCTTTAAAGTTTAGAACACAAAAAATATTTGATCATATTTTTGTGTACTATTTAGAAAATAACAAATTAATGGACATATAAATAACAAATGTAAATATTTAATAAAATTACTTAATTAACGAACATATTAAAAACAAATATTAATAAATAGAACTTAAGTTTATTAATTTTTATATTTGTTATTAATATGTCATTTAATTAAGCAATTTTATTAATTATTACATTTCAAATAAATTTAAATTTTATTTAAATATAATTTGAAAATATTTCAATGTCGATAGTCACAATTCAAAATACTTTAAATATGGTAAATATCGATATATTATAAAAATTATATTTTAATAGAAGAAAAGTATTATAAATCACAATAATTAAAAATTTAAATTATTTTAATGATTGATTATCTAAATTATATCTATATCACATAAATTAAGAGAAGAAATAGCACTGGCTTGTTGATGTCTAGTATCTATATAAATTGAAATTTTACAAATAAATTACGAAAAATTTCTATATTATAGATGCAGCGGTTTCGACATGCTTGTCAACTGCTTTAATAATGATTTTACTATATCACCCCTAATTAATTATTATAAATATTTAATTTAAAAAATAAAAATTTATGATATGTCTGTTTTAACCATCATTTTACTAAGTATCACCCTTAATTAATTATTATAAGTCTAAATATTAAAAAGTTAACAATATTTAATAAAAAAAGATAAATTAGACATAAAATGATAAATTAACCCTTGATGTTTTAAATTAACTTGACGTCTTATATTAGACCCACTTAAAGTTTTTGCAATTTCACCATACTTGTCAGCTGCTTCAACCGTGATTTTACTATATTGCCCCTAATTAATTATTATAAGTTATTTATGTATTAAAAAATTAATAATATTTAATTAAAAAAATAAACATTTATGACATGTCTACTTTAACTGCTTCAATCTTCATTTGCTAAATATCACTTCTAATTAATTATTATAAGTCATCTAAGTATGAAAATGTTAATAATATTTAACATAAAAGTAAAATAGATTTAAAATGATAAATTAACTCTTAATGATTTAAATTAACTTGAGGTCTAATATTCCCACTTAAATTTTTTTCATAAATATTTTTTATAGTAATTTTGTTATATCACTTTTAATTAGTTGTTGTAAATCATTTTAGATATGTCCGCTTTATTTCTTCAATCATAATTTTACTATATTACCCTTAATTAATTATTATTGTCATTTAAGTATTGTGCCACTTCAATAGGCATTTGTAATTTATTTATCTCATTTATAAAGGATGATAAACAGAAAACATTAATGTTGTAGTCTTGCACATCTATGTAAGTCAAATTGATTACTTAAGAATCATTACTTATATATTTGTAACGAACTTTTTCTCTAAATAAATAATTTTATTAATTATTATATTTAAATAAATTTAAATAAATTTTTAAATGTAATTCAAAAATATTTCAAACGCCACAATCAAAATTTAAAACACTTTAGACATGATAGACACTGTCGCACGTCAAACCCCATATAATTCATGTGTGTCTACTCTAGCTAACAACAACCAAAAAGAATCGCACTATAATAATGTAATCTTACACTCTAAAGTTACACCGATTTGATAACTTACAATTCATTTTTTGTATTTGTTATTAATATGACCTTTAATTAAGTAATTTTACTCATTAATATGTTTAAATATGATCAATAATTAAGTAATTGGTGTGACTTAGTTTTCTACTGAAAAGAAACTATAACCAAAATTAATTTGATTTAGTTTTAACTACAAAAGGTCAAACTCGAAATCAACCCAACATTACATTTATTCATTTTTTTTGCAAATATTTGTACATAAAATATCTATTTTAATGTAATTATACATACTTTTTAAATTTCATTTTCATAATTTTTATTTTTACATATTATTTTAGGCTTGAATTTAGAATAAATTTATACAGTCTATAGAAGTTAGTAATTCAAATAAAGCTGAAATCGAAAATAAATCAATATTAAAATCAACAAATGAAATTCAATTCAACACAAAAATGATAATAGTGTTAGATGTCAATTCTCTAGTTTGCATTGGTTTAGTTAATTAAAATATTTAATTTATTTTTATGTTTTTAATAATTAGTGATGTAACTAATTAATATTCATGAAAATTCTACCTAATTGATCTTTTTTTAGTATATATTGGACCATTTTTTCACTTCCAAGTAGATCTGAATAAATCAAAATATATCAAAATTTTAATTGTTTTTAATTGTGAAGATAAAACACCATACAATATACATTAATAACTTAAATAGAAAATTAAAAACATTTAAAGTTCCTTAAGACATATAGTAATAATTATTCTAATATGGTAGCTTTAACTCCACATTCTCAGTAATAAGTGAAAATGAAATTTTGTCCAAAAAAAAGTGACAATGAAATTATTTAAGAAAAACTAATTAATAATTAATTGATATAGCAATCAAATTAGAAAGCTTAATTTTTACAAAAGGGAAAAGAATAGAAATTTCATTATTGCATCCCAAATCGGAGAGTGCACAAGAGAGTAATAAACCCTTGATGTTCTTAGCTGTTAAAGAATTACTGTGGCAATTGACTTTTTCAATTTTGGAAATAACAAAAGATTTATTATTGTTTTAAAAAAAAAAGGCTATTAAAGTCTTTTCACAATTATATCAAATTATGACCAAATAATTATGGTCATTTAGCACTATCCTATAAAATATTTTCTTATTTTCTTTCTCACATAAAAAGAGGGATGATTTCTAAATTAATTAAATGCGTGTTGATTTTTTGACAATTAATTTATGTTTTGTAGCATCAATCTTGGACAACGAAAAATTGAATTCTAGGGTACAACATACACGTAAATTTTCCACAGAATATCTCTCAAAATTTATAGCTCTACTTTTTTGATTCTTAAGCCAAATCCTAGCACCTGTTTCCATACGGTGATCTGTAGCCCTGAATCTTAAAATTTAGATTTTGCCCTCAATCGACATCCGTTTTGGATGTCCGCACCCGAGCAACTTAGGTTTAAACCAGAGTCTGTAACCAAAGAGAAATTTGGGGATGAAAGAGTATAATTACCTGGCATGAATGATCTTAACGCTGGTTTTCATGTGGGGTTGAGACCAATTGTAAGCAATTGAACCCGCTATTCCGCTAAGCCACAAGCACCCTTCAACCATTTCAATCCAGAAAAAAAGAAAATAACCCAACATCAAACTAAAGAAAGAGAGAATCTATTGACTAAAAACAAAGTAACAAGACAGGTGATTTACCAACTGTTCGGAGTTTGTGTTCCACAACCCATTTCCTCACATATTCCAAAGTGTTCTTCTCTGCCATTTTCTCTTCTTCCTTTTTTTTTTTTTTTTTTTTTTTTTGCAAAAATATTTGACAGTTTTGTGTGTCTATGGGCTGAGGAATCCTATAGAGAGATTTTTATAAGGAAAAAATACTGGCATACCTAATTATTAAATTATAAAAAATAATAATAATTTTATTAAATTATATTTTATAACATATGCATTTATATGTATTTATAATTTTATAATAATAATTTATAAAAATATAAAATATATATTAATCATAAAAACAGTAAAAATTATATATTTTTATATTATTATATCAATAATTTGTAAAAATTTACTTCCTCTATTTAAAAAAAAACAGTCTATTTTTTTTTTCAAAAAAAATACTCTTTTTTTTTGTAATATTTTAATTTTAACTTTTCATCTGATATATTTATAATCATAAAATTTAAAAAATATTTTAGTATATTTAACACTACTTTAATTTAAGATATAAAATTTAAATTTTTTTTTTATTTTCTTAAATTTTATATTAAATTAAAATAAATTAATCTTTTTAAAACGAAAAGAATAAAATATAATTTGCTTTATTATATAATTATAAAATTATGCTATAAAACTGGTGAGGATAAGTATGATATTTCTCAATTTTGCCCTTTTTATAATTGATGGTTTGGAGTTGCCAAAAGAGAGTTGAATAAAGCGTCACGTTTGTGGAGGTTTCTGACAAACACGCGTTAGTCAATATACCGCCTCGAATTTGCCCGCCGGCCAACCGGATTCCACCAATTCTTTTTCTTCCAAATACTTTCCCATGGGCCTTTAAAATCGTTTTTTTTTTTTAGAAATTACCTAGGATGATTCTCCATAAAAAAATATACTCCCTCCATTTTATTTTATATGTCGTCATTTAATCGAATACAGAATTTAAAAAATAAAATAAAATTTGATAAAATCTATCAAATTATCCTTTATCAAAAAATGTATCAATATCTCTTTTTTTTAATTAAGTGAAACCAATAAGAGTAAAAGGGTAATTATGTCTTTAAAAAGTTGCCAAATAAGGAAAGACGATACTTATTTTGAGACGAATTAAAAAGAAAATGATGACGACACATAATTTAGAACGGAGAGAGTATATATATATATATATACAACAACAACAACAACAACAACAAACCCAGTGTATTCCCACCTAGTGGGGTCTGGGGGGGTAAGATGTACGCAGTCCATACCTCTACCTCTGAAGAAGTAGAAAGGCTGTTTCCGATAGACCCCCGGCTCAAGACAGTCGCCACACAAATATAAATATAAATATAAATATAAATATAAATATAAATATAAATATAAATATAAATATAAATATAAATATAAATATAAAGTATCGCATAGGTAGTAGGAAACATCGGGAAGCACTCAGATACATAATAAAACATGGAACACCGAAATCATAACAAGAAGAAGAATAGGAATAGGAATAAAAAGAGTGGGAAGAATAACAGGAATAATCCCCCACCAAAAAATTCCCTACCCTTGTGCTCCCAAACTGGCCCTAGTCTTCTGCCCTAATCCTCGCCCTCCAGACCTTCCTATCTAGGGTCATGTCCTCGGTGAGCTGTAACTGCTCCATATACATATACATATATTACTTCCTTCATCTCATTTTATGTGATATATTTTGATTAGATACAAAATTTAAAAAATAAAAAAAAAGATTTGATAATGTTTATCAAAGTGTCATTTATTAAAAAATATATTACTATTTTTTTCTAATTAAGTGAGACCTTATATTTGAGACCAATAAAGATAAAAGTAAAATTGTATTTTTAAATAGTTATAAAATAAGAAAATATAACGTTCTTTTTAGAATGGATAAAAAAAATGATGACACATAACGCATGCATTAGTTAATATGCATTAGTTATATTTGTGTAAGCATTCTAAGAAGTCGCTTGGTAGAGTATATTGAAAAAAAATAACGCATGCATTAGTTAATATGCATTACTAGTACCTTGTTTGGTACATTTTTAGCTTGTGTATAACTAATGCTTGCATTAGATTTACACTTTATTGTGTATTGAAGAGTGTATTACTAATACCACTCATTTTCTATGTATTAATAATGTAAAGGAATTCAATACATGTATTAACATAATAAATGACAAAATTAGCCCTAAAATCTTTCATTTTTCTTGTTTCTCTGATTCCCTTATTTTTTTAATCAAAAATTTCATCGATATCATTGTAGAAATATGTACAGAGGATGCTAATTTCACTGTACAATGGTTTGTAACTTTTTATTCGAATGTAGAAATATGAACAGATTGATATGCCATGGCCTTTTCTGGTTTAACTTTCTTTTGCACTTGATTTTGGGGCCAAATACCTTCTTAGACATAAGCCTATAGGATTTTGAAGAAGAAGGGGAATTGGGCTATCATTTTCTACAACTTTTGAATTTAGACAAAGAACTAGTTTCTACTCTTTCCCCGCTTGAAAAGAAAGTATACAAAGTTGAAAAGGTATATTTGTTAATAAGTATTATTTTGTAAAAATTAAATAGTATGTAAGAAATATTGATTGTATAACTAATACAGCATAACTAATACAAGTATTATTAATACAATTATTACTAATACACTCTATTCAGCACTAGTCTTATACATTCTACCAAACAACTCCTAATTATATTAGATTAATATCAATTTATTCATTATATTATCAAGTATAGAACTTAAAAAAGATGTAACATAGAATTTTTTAGTTAGAATATGTTAAAATGAGCATGATATCTCACCATCTCGCTAACGCTTAAGGAGCAAAATTGACGTAGTGAATAAAATTTCTTCATTGATATCAAAAGTTTAAATTATGTTACTATTCCTACAAGAAAACACAATGAACTATATTAAGTATAAGCATAATAATATAACACAACTATTTTTGATAAATTGATAATAAAAAAAGAAAAGAAATTATAGTAAAACAGAAGATATTAGCTTGAAAGTTGTGATGCAGGAAAACTAAAAATCATCTACCACAAAGCTAACGTTAATAATTTTGCTACTAAATTAGCACTACAATATCAATTTTTATTTCAGAATTTATCTCCCTCTACTAAATACAACCTTGAGTTTTGCCATTAATTCAGTATTACCGTATCAATTTTTATTTCAAAATTCATTTTCATCAAATTTAAAATTTTTACAATAGACAAAACAATCCAATGACTTTCTTTCTACATAAATTATAGAAAAAATGCATTATTTATATCCTAAACTATACACAAAATTGTTGAAGCACACCCGAAGTTTAGGAGGATCCTATTACCCCTAGACTAATTAAAACCTTATTTTTTGGCAATCTTAGTGCCTACGTGGTACATATGTGGCACATACGTGGTGGCACATACATGGATCTTTAGTGTATTGATTCACTGATGTGTCAGCACTAAGATTATCAAAAATACAGTTTTAGTTAGTCCATGGAGGGTAATAGGACCCCCTAAAATTCGAGTGTGTCTCAGCAATTTCGTATATAGTTCAGGGTGGAAACAAAACATTTTCCCTAAATTATAATAAACTCCTATTTAATTACAAGATCTTTAAACTTATAATATTTCTTATATAAATTTAACCTACATAAAAAAATGAGAACGCGATGAAAACTTAGAAATAATAATACACCTAAACTTTGATGGACAGAGTTATCTGATACCTATTAGGATGTGATAGATATCCTATAAAATTAGTTGAGGTGCGAACAAACAGACCTGAACACCACAGTTATAAAAGAAATAATAACAATACACTCAAACTTAAATAAATAATAAATACGATAAAAAATTTAATTATTATCATGACTAAAAATCACACATTAAACCTAACAACTATAAACACAAATATAGAAAATGAGAGAACATTTTTATAATGACAATTACGATTTTGCAGTTGATTACCAACAAAATACGAAACCTATAATGAATTAATAATTTGTAGAAAGAATCCCGCGAAAATTGAAAGAATATTTTTCTTGGACAACAAAAGTAGCTCCTACAATTGTTTTACCAAATAGTTGTGTGGATGTGTATTTTACTATTTAATAAGAGGGAAAAGGAAGAGAAACAAGCAGCTGACCATCAACATGTCTGTTTAAGTTGTCTGCTTCCACTGTTTGCTCCGTAATTTTATTATATCACTTCTAATTAATTATTATTTAATAAGAGGAAAAGGGAAGAGAAGCCGGCAGCTGGCCATCAATATGTCTGCTTAAGCTGCTTGTTTCATGATTTTACTATATCATTCCTAATTAATTATTATAAGTTATTTATCTATTAAAAAATTAATAATATTTTTTTAAAAAATGTAGAATAGATATTTCTAACATGTCTGCTTAAACTGCTTCAATCATAATTTTACTAAATACCACCGCTAATTAATTATTATAAGTTATCTAACTATTAAAAATAATAATATTTAATTAAAAAAAAAAGAAAAAAATTGATATAAGATGATAAATTAACTCTTGATGTTTTAAATTAACTTGATGTCTTATATGAGACACATTTAAAACAATTTCAAAAGTATTTTTTATAGTCAAATTAGTTGTTGTGAGTCATTTAAAATATGTTTGCTTCGTTACTTTAATCGTGATTTTACTACATACCCCTTAATTAATTATTTAAAAAATGTAATTGATTATTAATGCCACAAAAGTTTGGATAAGGAGGGTAACATATATTATTTGAAAATTACGTAAAAAGTATTATAAATTACAATAGTTAAAAGTTTAAAGTATCTAAAAAGAATTAATATGTTATATATTTAAAAAAACGTAAAACATACTATAAATTACAATAATTAAATTAAAAATTATAAAAGATATAAAATATTTTGTTGACCTCAAAATTATATCAATGTCACTTAAATTGGAATAAAAGAAAAGTATTATAAATCACAATAATTAAAAACTTAAATTATTTTAAAAGTATAATTGACTATCAATGCCACAAAATTTTGATTGGAAGAATAACACATATTATTTGAAAATTACATAAAAAAATATTATAAATTACAATAGTTAACATCTGAAAATATTTAAAAATATATTAAAAGTATGACTAATTATCTAAATTCTATTTGTTTCACATAAATTGAGACCAAAAATAACATATACTGAGCCTGTGTTATCTGAAAAATAGTAATATAGGCTCATCGAATTTTATTTTTTCACACTCTTTATTAGTTTATACATTGTAGAGTTTAATTTAAATCGTGGATTAAAATTTTAAAATAAAATTATATATTTGAATAATAAACCACAATAATTGATGATTTAAAATATTTTAAGAATATATGTGAAAATTACTTTAATAAATAAATTTATTTAAATTTCAAATTTTAAAAGATGTCACATTAATTAATATGATTATTACTATAATATTAATATGGAATAGATGTTGGACCGTTCTTTGCACGGTCTTATCCTAACTAGTATTTATAATAAAGGAAAATATACATGGTATCTCTCTTTTTTTAAAAAAATAGCCTAAGTTTGGGCCTATGGACATAAAATGTCATGTTGGGTATATTAATGCCACATAATAGCCATCTTCTATTCTTTCTCAATTTGGGTCATTTTGGCTCCTGTAGTTCAGATACAGTTTATATACTATATAGATACAGTCCATATACAATACTGATACAGTTTTCAACTTGGGTCATTCAACCCTTTTGTAAAAATATTTTCTGTTTTTTTGCTACAATTATTTAACTGAAAAATATTCTACTTTTCTTTAGTTATTTAAAAATAATAATTAAATATAATTATTATCGTAATCGATTAGTTAACATGTTTTGGTTAACCGTATTCCAAAACAAGAAAAAAATTCATTGGCTTATCTCTGTGGACCGAGGAGAAAAGGGGCTCGGCGGGAAGAGGGGAATTGGAGGTAGCATTCTACCGATGTCAAGTCGTGGACTGGTTTCTTCAGCCCTTTTTCTATGTGTTGGTGTTATATATGATCTACATAAGACTCGACTTGTTAGATATTACGGAGGGTTAGTGAGCACCATGCCGAATCTCTCTACCATTTTCATCTCTTCCACTTTGGCCAATATGAGTTCACCTGGTACTAGCAGCTTTATCGGAGAATTTCTCATCTTAGTAGGAGCTTTTCAAATCGGTATAATTGTTATATAGAATATGTATCTATATAAGATATATATATATATATATATATATATATATATATATATATATATATATATATATATATATATATATATAAATTGTATAGTTCTATCAAATTTGTATATGTATAAAATATATAAAAAAATATATAGAAATTGTATAAAAATGATATAATTGTTGTATAAAATGTGTAAAAAAAGTACAATTATTGTATAAATTGTGAACCAAAACTATATAATTTTTGTCTAGAATATTTATATGTATAAGATATATATAAAAACTGTAGAAAAGATGTGTAGAAACTGTATAGAATAAGTCAGCAAATTAAAATGGCTGGAAAATAAAATTTGAATTTCATAGACATTTTTGTGGAATTTGTTTGATCTGAAGTGTCATTCTGTAATTTTCCCTATAATAAATATATACAGTGAACTCAACAAACTTAATCTAGACAAATTACAAAATAAAATTTACCTCTTATCATATATTTTAGAACTCCTAATATAGAAAAAAACCTTACCAAATATTTTAAAGTCATGATCTCATATATTTTAGGAGTCAATATTATAAAGAAATTAAATAATAATTTAAGAAAAATGTGAAAAAGACTATTTTATCTATTGCAGAGTGTTGTAATAAAGGGCAAAAAATTCGAATTGCTAAGGGTCTTCACATTTTAATATATTATAGATACATATCAAGTACTCTTTTACCTTATATACCTCAAATGTTTTATACGTTTTATACTTTTCATGTTATTTATTTTTTATTTTTTCTCTTTTTCCATTTTTTCTTAATTTTTATTTTTTATTTTCTCTTTTTTATTTTAATTCATTTTTCTCAGTCTTTATTCTCTTTTATTTTTTCCTTAAATATTATTTATTTTTAATTTCTCTCTCTTTTTTAATTCATTTGTCTCAACCTTTATTTTTTTTCTTTTCTGATTCTATTTTTTTTCTAGTTTTATCAAGCTTTATTTTTATTTTTTTCTTTTCATTTTTTCAACCTCTATATTTTTTCATTGTTTGTTTTTTATTAATCTCTTTTTTCTTAGTCTATATTTTCTTCTTCTTCTTTTTCTCAGTTTTTATTTTTTCCTTCTCTTTTTCTTTTTTTCTCAACTTTTATTTTTTTTGCTAATGAACAGAAAGTTGGATAATCTACAAAGAGGATCTTCTTTCGTTGACATTGAAATAAACGTAAAGGCATGAGTGATTGTTTGAAAGTCCTTTGGTTAAGTTTTGCCTCTAAGATAAGAGTTATGAAACATCTCACAAATCAAGAAAAACTGTAGTAGTGTCAACTCTTACTCATGAGACATAACTTGTTGTTTGAAAGTCCTAGGGATAAGTCTTGCCTTTTGTTATGATCCAAAAACAAGGGTCATGATGACAAGGGTCATGTCGTGGCGAACCTTGACAAGTAAATCTATCACACAAATTAATACAAAAAGAGAAAAAGATAGAAATAACCCCAAGGTAAGGCTTCTAGAATGAAGTCGGACCATAATCAAAGATATTTAACCAACTCCCAAAATCTGGTGTCAATAACGTAAGAACTACTAATATAATCCATAAGTCAAAATACATTAGAATATCAGACAGGAACAATATCTGTCTCCGAATACTAGTAATAACATAAATTAATACAGAAAGATCAAAGTGGACCTAGACGTATGAAAGTCCAACCACTACCCTGAACAACTCTGAAGATGCCTGAGACGTACCTGCACTAGAATCTGCACAGAATGGGCACAGTAGAGATGAGTACAGTCCACTTGTACTCAATAGGTGTCATAGGCCGATCGAGCAAAGTAAAAAATAAAGCATGCAAAATACATGCTAAGGGCACGCAACCTGCAATTAGAAAATGTCCCACAATGATAGCCCACACCGCTTGCACTAATAGTTCTATAATATCCACATATAATATAACAAAGCACCAAAAAATAATACAAGTATACATTTATACCACATATAAGTAGAGTACGGAAGGACAACATAGACAAGAACACCAAGTACAAGTAACGAAAGATATAACAAATGTATAAGTAACAAGTTAAGACAGAAATAAAATCACATCACAAGCATAATAAAGTAAATATAATGAAAATAATGATGATGATGATGATGATGATGTAATGCACACGCAACCTTTGTATACACCTACATAGCTAAAGCTTCCCAACGTAGACCCCATGTGGTGTTTGTCAATCCACATACAATCCATATATCCATATCCCCTCCTCGGTACATCCCTCGAGGAGGGTTTTATAAGATGTTATATTTCGTTGCCAGAGTTTCTTAGTAATTCCACGGTGGTACCATTATTTCATAAATGAGTATAAGGATGCAAGCTCACGAAAAACCACAATGAGTATTTCCACAACCAACCATAATGAATATTTCCACAACCAACCAATATATCATCACATGAGCCAAATATCCACTCATTATTTCCAATTATTCATGAAATCCAACATGATTCATATGCCAATAAAGTATGAATATATCACAACACACAATTGGTACCACAACACACTTTTTAATCAAACAAGGTACAATTATCATTATGTATTCAAGGCTATCAATATCACATATGACTCCCACACGAGTCACAATAGCACATAATATTCCAAAACCACCACATAACATAACATATAGGCCCCTACATGAGCACAACACAATAATATAGCCATTTTCATGATTAATTTCCACACCCTTAACATACTTTCATATCAAAATTAGCTACCCAACCCAGTCTGAAAGAAGTTAAGCCATAACCTACCTCAAAGAAAATCGGTCCACAACACTTTAATTTTGAAATCCTACTCTTCACGAACAGACCTGAAATTAACTAAAATATCAAAATATCGAGTCTACATGTCAAAAGAAAACCAACAATACCCATATTACTTAATTTTAAGTTAGAGTCAAAATGGACCCCCAAAATGGGTTTCAAAAAAGAAGGGCAAAATTATAACTTTGTTTCAATAATATGTTCCCTGTATTTTTATGAGTTTACACCTAAAAAACCAAGAAAAAAAAAGTTAAAAATAAGGACTAAATAGAAGAAAAATATTTTAAAATTTTACCGGGTAAAATCTTCGAAATCCATTTAAAAATTGAGAATCAAAGTTATTTTGAAGATGAAATCAAGGGAAAATTGATGATTATAGGATTAGAAACACATTCAAGTTGAAAAGGAGCAAAATTGGGGGTTAACTTGAAGAAATACCATTTTTAGGACTTACGAGCCAAAATTGGGGTAGCATTTTAGACTACTGTGGCTCTCAAATTAGTCATGGTGATCACGGTAATAAGATCAGAGCATTTAGGATGGGTATTTAGGTTGTATTGACTATTCTCAATCAATGGGTGCAACACCTCAGAGTATTTTAGGAGTTTGTCATAGTTATGGTGAGATTGGTCATTAGTCTAGAAAATGCCTTAGACATGTGTTGGTTGCTCAGATAGAGTTAGCATATGTCCTCTGCTAGCCTAGGGCTCTTGAGGTGTGTTATTGTTGTGGGGATAATGGTCATCTTAGTAGGGAGTGCCACCAACGTCGGTTGGTTAGCCTGTTGGGGTCAGCTCATATTTCTTTCCAGGTTAGGGTTTAGGGGTTCTCTGTATCTGCAGAGAGATTGGTCACTAGTCCAAAGAGTGTCCTCGATAAGGAATCATTAGTCATTCAACTTGTCTAGATCAGTCTCATAGTATTATGTCACCTTTAGTTAGAGGCAATACACTTATCACCTCCTATGATGATTTTAATTCTCAATCTAAGTTTGGATCTGGTCAGATTTATTCTCCTTGAGCATATTAGGCATGTGAATTTGGTTTTGTAATTGCGCTTTAAGTTATTTTCTATATTTGTGTTTATTTTTGCCATTCAGAGCTTTTCTATAGCTCCCCAAGTCATTTATGTCTTGGTAAAACTAACAGTTTGATTACCGATAGTTTATTTGAATTTTAGAGCCAATTCATTATTTTAAAGTCTTCGTTGGTTCAAATGGCTATAGAGCAAAAAAATCTAAGAGGATTTGTTGAAGGTTTTGCTACTATTTCAACACCTATAACCAAATTAACTCAAAAGGAATTTCCCTCCCGATAGTCTTAGTAGTGTGAGCTAAGCTCTGGGAAACTCAAGGAGTTTCTTACTTCAGCTCTAATTTTAGCTTTTCCTATTAAGGTAAGCGGTTCACCGTGTATTGTGATACCTTTAGTGTTGGTTTGGAATGTGTTTTGATGCAGTAGGGTCGTGTTATTGCTATGCTTTGAGGCTACTTAAGCTACATGAGTGCAACTATCCCACTCATGATTTGGATTTAGTGGTGGTAGTTTTTGCACTTAAGATTTGAAGGCATTATCTTTATGTGTGCATTGTGAGATTTTTATAGTTCATCATATCTTTAGTATCTTATAACCCAGAGAGAGATTAATGTTAGGCAGCATAGATAGATAGAGTTGCTTAAGGATTATGATATCTTTATCTTGTATCATGCGGGCAAGGCAAATATGGTAGCAAATGCCTTAAACCGAAAGGAAGTGAGTGTGGGCAGCTTGGCTTGTATTTTAGTTTCTTAAAGGCCATTGGCATAAGATGTTTCAGTATTTGTCTAACTTGATGGTGCGACTTGATATTTCAGACCATAAGAGAATTTTTGCTAGTGTTGAGGTGAGGTTCTTGCTTTTTGAGTAGATTTGGGATCGCCAGTTTGAGGATAAGAGACTTCGCATCCTTCATGATTAGGTGTTGAATGGTGAGTCCAATAGGCTACCATAGATTCTGAGGGTGTCTTTAGATTTGATAAATGCATTTGTGTTCCCAGGTTTGGTGACTTGATTCATTCAATTTTGCATGAGGCTCATTTCTCTAGGTATTCTATTTATATGGGTACAACTAGATGTATAAAACTTGAGACAACATTATAGTGGAGTGGCATGAAGAGAAATATGGCAGACTTTTTAGCTCTTTGCCAATGCTGTCAGCAGGTGAAGGTCTAGCATCAACGATTGGGTTATAGATTTCTGAGGTCAGTGGGAGCAATACTTAGTCTTGGCAGAGTTCGTATATAATAACAATTATCATTCTAGTATTGAGATAACGCCCTTTAAGGCTTTATATGGTAGGTATCGTTCCCCGATCGGATAGTTTGAGACCTTTGAGATTATACCTCATGGTACTGACTTGATTTAGGAGTTCTTAGATAGATTTAGGGTGATTCAGTCAAGTTGTGAGTAGCTTAGACTAGGTAGAAGTCTTATACAGACCATAGGCCTCATGCTTTGAGATTTAGAGTTGGTGATTGGGTATTCCTTCGTGTATCGCCCATGAAGGGTGTGATTAAGTTCACGAGGAAGGGCAAGTTTATTCCCAGGTATATTAGACCCTTTGAGATTCTTCGTACCGTTGGTAAGGTGGTTTATGTGTTGGAGGTTACTTACAGGTTTGTCTTCTTACATTGGCTTAGTTTATATTATCCTGTATCTTATTGTATTTATATCATGATTTAGCTCAGTAGATCGATGATACCTATGGTTTTGGTGGTCATACTACACTTTCGAACCTTTTTGGTGTAGATCCAAGTACTAATAACCACAATTGATTTGATGATCGTGCAAAATTAATTTTGGAGATTGAGTGAGCTCTTAGAGTCGAAGTTACCCATTTTCCTTATAGTTATCTATGTCTAGTCTTTTACTTCAACACAAATCATATTGACTATTCTAGAACTTATGGTGTATAGTAGCCCTTCTACTGACTTTACCAGGTCGTGGGATAGTTGTCTAGTTAATGGCTACCTTTTAGATTATTTCTACTACCTTGCTTTTTTCATGAGTGCTATTATCTATTTTGCCCTGTAGGGAATTTCTTACCAAGTTAGCCTACTACAAATAGCTTGGGCTACGATTTGGCTTACCTACTGGTGGGATAAAGTAGGGTCAATCATGACTCATAAATCATGTCATGACAAATTACATTAAAAGCCTATGTTTCACCGATATTGTTGGTACAAGAACAAGTGTCTAGTAGAGTCCCATAGATTGGAATAATGACGTTGATTTCTTAACTTTGTGAAATTTTCTGGGTTTTGATCCTTAAAAAATTTCCTAAAATTCCATTCTTCGAACCCAATATGACTAATGGGTACGAGCCGTATATTGGGGTAAGAGTGGTATGATCCTGTTGTATAATGACCAATGTTAGTTGGTGGGATGGTTTTGTCACTAGAATGGGTACGACTTAGGGGTATGAGTCATAAGAGTTTGGTATGAGTCGTATCAGGGACTGTATAGTGGGCAATGTTTGATCCTCTTGATATTTTATTCTACAAGGGATAAGGGTTATGGATGTGGATTGTATGTTGTGGTTACGACTTGGTTGGATGAGTTGTATACTGGACAATGTTTTATCCAAGGTTGAGGCTTGGGTACGAGTGGTGGATACCAATTGTATAGGAGGGTATGACATATGGGTCAGCCGTATCCCTGTGACAGGTTTTTAAGAAACTTAAGTAGGGGTATTCTAGACATTTCCCTACTTACCCTAACTAGGACCCATGACTTCTAATACACCTAGGAGGTTATTTACACTATTATTCTATTCATTAAAACTTAGGAACTATTCCAAAATATCTCCATAATTCTCTCAAGAGCTTTTGGGGCAAGAAGGCTAGGGTTTCATATTGAGGATTACTTGGGGATTGCTTTGGTGATTTCTTTCCATCAATTCTTTGGTATAAGGCATGATTCTCTTCCCTCATTGTAATATCAACTAAAGGCATGATTTATATGATTGATTTCATAGTTTTACTATTTCATGATTATGGCTTTCAACTATTATTTGGGGGTTTTGCTATTAAATGCCTGATTATGGTTTCCTATGATTTTAATTATGCTTTTGTATGCGGATTTCATGGTAATAGTTTAATGGTCTTTGGAATTAGTTTTGGTTGCATTATGCCCTAATATGTTTGATAAAATATTTATAAAGATATGTTCATTACATTGACTTTTTTTAATGAACTCTTGCATGTTTTAAACTTGGTAAAGGAATTATGCATGGTTTAAATGGTTTGAAAAGGCTAAAATCTAAATGGTTATGCTTGTGGAGAACATGGAAGTCTCCCAAGTGGTTTAATATGGTATATGGAAGGGTACTTGAAAGTCCCCTTAACCTAAGTAGTTTGGCTATGGATATTACTTGCAAGTAAGGGGTGGTATGACGATACCACCAATATTGGCCTTGGTGAATAAAATGGTAAATGGATTTCGCTAGTTATTTGGAAAAAGTTTTAATTGGGCATTAATGGCGGGGTGTGTAGAAAAGTCATGGAAGGTGGCGGTCACAGGGGGACCAAAACCGGAAACTCGTATATGCCGATATAAGGATTGGTCTTAGTAGATTGTGTGAATGATGTCACACTATTATGGGATATACTATTCATCTCATAGGATACTTCTGTAGTCGTGCGGCTACACGCACTGGGTCCCTTTGAGCAGGGGGAGCTGAACCCATATCGCTCGTGGGTGGTTTAGGACTGCCAAGCTACAAAACCTAGGTAAAGGTTTTCAAGGCATGCTAAAGTTGGTTCCCTTTCCTGACACTTATATATGTATGGTTGTATACATTATAGATGGTTTTACTTGGTTTTATAACTGGATTATTTTATCCTTATCTTGACATTCATGCTAGCGTTCACTCGCTAACCCCGCCTACTGGCGGTTGTAACCATGCTATGCAAAAACCAGCCATTCTACTACTCCTGTTTAGCATGCGATTCGGTATTAACATTTAGACTAAAGTGGTGAGCTTCCATCCTTTCGGAAGGCATCATTTAATGTTATAGATTTCTTTAGACACTTTTCTTTTATTTTGGATATTGGTTTTGGCTATGGTTGGAGGCATGTCTCAATCAGATTTGTTAACTCTTTTGTATAGATGCTTTATGGTACTTCTGGGGGTTAGTAGGGGCATGATCGATATTGGTGTTTTCCTTGGCATTGGTATGGGTTTTGGGATTTACATCCTTGGACAATATTATTGGTTGTTCCGCCCTATTAAATTTTGGGATTAATTATATTATGTTTGGTATTCTCTTTGGTTGGTGTGATGTGGTTCGACTCGGTTGAGTCGGTCATGTTTGTGACCCTATTCCAGAGTCTTGATAAGAACATTTATGCTATCTTGTTATATTTTCAAAATTCAGCCCAGCTAAGGCTGGATATAGGTGGTTGGGTTGGGTAACAGGGGGCAGTCCCCTGTCCTGGTTGGACTTGAGATGCCCATTACGATAAGACCCGGGGTCGAGTTATGTCAAGTTGGTATTAGAGCCTAGGTTCATGGTCACTAGGGAGTCCACAAAGCCGTGTCGAGTAGAGTCTCTTTTAGGGGTGTGAGGCACGCCACACTCATAAGGGATAGACTACAAGACATTTAAGAATGTTTCATTTTCTTGGTATTCTATCTCCAAGGTTGAGTTCTTAATTTTGGAATCTTCTCTAATCATTGTTTGTTCGTCATTTAGATCATGCCTCCTAGATCTGAAACACAAGGAAATTCTTCCATCCCATCTGGGGATAATGCTGAAGGGGTACGTCTTACGTCTAGAGTACATCTTTGATTTCATGGTCCTATTCTTGATCGTGTTGGAGTTCCTCCTATTCTGGCTAGTTCCCCTCTGGTCCCTCAGGGCAACATGACAAATACATAATTTTGTAGGTTTATTCATTTTATTGCCCAACTAGTTGTTGCTCAGGTTGAGCGGGGTACGGATGGTGCTTTGTTTGCTGAGGCCATAAGGGTTGGTCAATTTATGAAGGTGGGTCCTCCAACTTTTACTATTGTGAAGGTGAAGGAGGATCCATAAGGCCTCTTGAATGAGATGGAAAAGATCTTTCGGGTGATGCAGGCTACTAATGTAGAGGGGGTTAACTTTAAGCTTATCAGCTCAATGATGTTTGTTGCTTATCAGTTGTATGAGGAGTGGGACAGAGATATAGGTGATATGGAAGAGGAAGGATTGTGGGAGATTTTTTCTAATGCCTTCTTGGATCGATTTTTTCCTCAAGAGTTGAGGAAAGCTAAGATGGAGGAGTTTGTGAACCTCAGGCAAGGAAGGATATTAGTAAAGGAATATGGTTTGAAGTTCCATTAGCTATCAAGGTATACTCCTGTCTTTGTAGCTGATATGAGGTTGAGAATGAGGAAGTTTGCTTCTGGGATAAATAGAGATTTGCTGATTATGGATATGGATATTTCTCAGTTAACTGTTCATATGTAATAGGTTGAAGATGAGAAGAGGAGGTAGGTAGAGTTTGAGGATAGGTAGGGAAAGAAGAGTAGGTTTTCTGATTAGGGAGGTGCTCAGTATCAGGGTGGTAAAAATAGTGACAAATGGCAGAAAAAGAAGTGGGGGAGATCTGGATCCTTTTCTACTAGTGCTCCTTACCAGTCAGGAGACAGGCGTCATCAAGGTGATGACGATTGTCGGGCACAGGTTTCCCAATCTCAAGCGCGTGGAGGTCAGTCAGTTTCTTTGTGTCCTCCTTGTCGATTTTGTGGCCTTCCTCATTCGGGTTATTGTGAGGAAGAAAGGGAAAAATGCTTTAGGTACTGTACTTTCCCTCTTAGTTTTGGAAATCCTTTCAGAAGGATCTTGGTACCCAAGTTCACCTCAGTTCAGCTTTTCATCCGCAGACAGATGGTCAGGTAGAGAGGACTATTCAGACTTTAGAGGATATGTTAAGGGCATGTGTTCTTGACTTCAAAGGTAGTTGGGATGACCACTTACCATTGATCGAGTTTGCCTACAATAATAGTTACAATTCTAGTATTCAGATGGCCCCGTTTGAGGATCTTTATGGGCAGAGGTGTAGATCACCAGTCAGTTGGTTCTAAGTAGGTGAGTCCACTTTGATTGGGCCAGATATGGTGTTTGAAGCCATGTAGAAAGTTTAGTTGATTCGAGAGAGATTAAAAGCAGCTCAGAGTCATCAGAAATCTTATGCAGACGTAAGAAGGAGAGATCTTGAATTTGAAGTAGATGATCTTGTGTATTTGAAGGTTTTACCCATAAAGGGGGTGAAGAGATTTGGCAAGAAGGGGAAGGAGTCCCCGATATGTAGGCCCTTACCAAATTTTGAGTCGTGTTGGGAAGGTAGCTATAAGCTTGAGCTACCCACAAACTTATCATCAGTTCATCAGTGTTCTATATGTCCTTATTGAAGAAGTGCATGCACGATTCAGCTATTATAGTCCCTCTAGAAAGTACAGATATTAAGAATAGCCTCTCATATGAAGAACTTTCAGTATAGATTCTTGATCATCAGATCCGTAGACTAAGGAACAAAGAAGTTCCCTTGGTCTAAGTTCTATGGCAAAATCAATCCGTTGAGGGTGCTAATTGGGAAGCAGAAGCAGACATGCGTACCAAGTATCCTTACGTTTTCTCCAGTAACTCAGATTTAGCCGAAGGTAACAGACCTCCTTAATCCAATTTTTTTTCCAGTCTTAGATTCAGCTATATAGTTATCTTCATATCAATTCATGCATTCGCAGATTAGTTCAGTCGCTCAGTATGTTTTAGATTCAGTCATGTAGCTTATTTTAGTTGTGTATGTCAACATATAGCCTCAGTTCCTCAGTATCTTCAGTTTAACTAGTCTCATTTAAGGACGAATATTCCCAAGGGGGAGATAATGTAATAGCCCATACTTTTCCTAGCTCAATTTAGCTCCTAGAATGTCAAGGCTTATCTTTAAAAATGAATAACTCTTAATACATGTAGAATTTTCTAGTTATAGACCCACCAAGTTATAGATAATTGAATCAGTTTTCCAACGATACCGGTTATGCCTTAATCCTATACTCGGTTGAAAATTTATGGCATTTTTAGTAAAACAATATGGCATTTCGACAAGCATCGCGTCGCGATGAAGGACGAAATTGCAATTGTTCGATTCCAGTGAAGCACCGTGATTGGTCCATATTACGGTGAGGTCCTAGTTCCCATTTGTTAATTTTCAGCAGCTTACCGCGATGATACCGCATTGCGGTGATGGCCTAAATGGCATTTGTTAATTTCTAGTAGCTTACCGCAATAGCCCCGCTTCGCGGTGAAATTTCAGTTCACAATAGTCCCTTTTCCAGTAAGCCACTGCACTAGTGGCGCATCGCGGTGGGACCCAAAATTGGGATTTCCAATTTCCAAAGTTAATTTTAAAAGGGTAGTTTAGTCTTTTACAAGCCACCAATTCGTGAATAACACTGAATTAATCCTATTCCAACCATTATATGCTCACGTTTCATCAATTTTTTCTCAAAGAAACCCTAGAACATCAAAGCTTCATTCCTAAGAAATCCAAAATTCCACCATTCTTCCTCCAAGGAAACTCAAAATTCAAGGTTTCTAATTCAAGATAATCAAGAATCCATCTTCAAGAGCACAAATTTTAAAGTTGATTTTGTATGAAATTACATGAGTTTCAAATTAGGATTCATACCTATTATTGATAATTGAAAGATGATGAAATTTGAAGTGATTTAGATGTTGAATTTGCATGTTTATTTTCGTATTTTCATGCGTATTGGAAAAATTTCCAGATTTTGAGATGAATTATCAATACTTACATTATCAAGCATGAATCTTATGATGTTTTGACATGAATTTGATGCATGGGTTGTTAAGCCCTAGTTGCATGTTGATATTTCAAGAATGACTATACTTTAAGCATCCTATGATTAATTGTTTTCAGATTTTGATAAAGATTTGATCTTTTGATCTCAGTTTAGATATGGAATCCACTTTACCATTTCAGTTATAGATTTAACTAACAGATATACAGTTGTTTTTCATTATAAACTATTATACTAGTTTTAAAGTGGATTTCCAATAGAATGATCATACAGATTATAGGGAGTAACATTTAGCACCGAGTTGGGTATGTTCATATGCCCTAAAACAACGAGCCAACGTAGGTTTAGATTATTAGATTATTCTCATTTCTATATGGATGACATATACAGATTTGATCACTTAGACTAGGTTATACTCCTTAGCAAGAGTATGATGCCTCTCCCTAACGTGAGGTTTTCCCAAAAGGGAACTAGATGTTGGAAACTATGATAGCTCATATAGTGTATGTCGGTTCGAAGAACCTCCCTAATAGAAAAGACTACAGAATAATTATAACAGAACAACTTTTAGAAACTAAGAGTAAAGGCTCACGATTTTATTCAGATATTATTTTATATAAGTCATTAGCTACTAGATTTCAAACTTTAGATTTCAGATATAAAAATGAGTCCTTTCTACACTTAGACAACATGATATAAAGACAGAATACCAGTATAACTTTTAGAAACTAAAGGTTATGACTCACTAGATTTATGCAGCTTATTTTGCTATTTATGATTATGATTTAACACTTTTAGACATTCCAGTTTATGTGAGTTATCTACATTTAGCATGCATTCTTTTACCAATTTATAATGATATTAAGATATTGATTTACTTATGCATTCACTCCCATATACTCAGTACAATCTAGAAGTACTGATCGATATATACGTCTATGTGCTACATTGTCTTATAATGTAAATTCAAGTGCTCAGTTTCAGCAGTGTTAGTGATTTTGAGCATCTCCATCTACATCCCGACAGTTGGTGAGTCCTCATAGTGTGGGGACTTTATCATTCAATTTTTCAGCTTGCTAGTATAGATGATTCTATATTTTCAGACAGTTTGAGCCAGCTAGGGGTTGGTCCCAGTGACTTTCTAGCATTGGTAGTAGAGGCTTGTCAGACTGCTATATCATGATTTATATTTTTAGTATTGATTGATCAGACTTTTGAGTTTAGTTTTTCAGATATTATATTCTGACAATTTTAGTTTAGTTCTTACAGAATTCCTCATTTTAGCTTGATTATATATCTATACTTTTCTATTATGGGTTTCAAATTCAGTAGATGGCTTCCAGGGTTAGCTTAAGGCTACTCGTAGTCTTGAGCATCGTGTGACATATCGGGACTCATTTTTGAGGCATCACAGATTGGCTAATTAACAAAGTTTCTATGGGGTGAATAAGATTCCCGTGGCTTCGTCTTTTGCTCCTACACCTGGTGGTGGGGCATCTGCTTCTATTACTGCTCCTAGTTCTAGTGTTGGTCGAAATAGGTTGTATGCTTTAGCATCTTGGTAGGAATTTGAGGCATCACCTGATGTCGTTACTAGTTTGTTGCAGCTTTTCTCTCGTGACGTATATTATTTGCTTGATCTGGGGTCCATTCTTTTTTATGTGACTCCATATATGATCTGTCTTTTAGTTTCAATTTAGAAGTAATTTTGGATCTTTTTTCTATTTCTACCCCGAAAGGTGACTCGGTTATTGCTAAGATAGTCTATAGGGTGTGTGTGGTATCTGTTGGTAACAAACAGACCTTAGTGGATCTGTTTAAGTTAGATATGGTAGATTTTGATGTAATTCTGGGTATGGATTGGTTGCATAATTGTTACACATTTTTGGATTGTCGGACCTATAGGGTTATCTTTAAGTTCCCTGGTGAACTGATTATAGAATGGGAAGATAGTTCCTTAGCTCCTAGGGGGAGGTTTATTTCTTATCTTAGATCTCAAAAGTTAATCTCTAAGGGTTGTCTTTATCACTTGGTTCGGGTTAAAGATTCTAACTCGGAAGGTCTTTTTTTGTCTTCGATCCCTGTGGTTAGTGAGTTTCCAAAGGTATTTTCGAATGATCTTCCTGGTGTTCCTCTGGATAGGGAAATAAAGTTTGGTATTGATTTGCTTTCGAACATTCATCCTATTTTTATTCCTCTGTATAGAATGACTCCGGCTGAGTAAAGGGAACTCAAGGAGCAACTTAAGAATCTTCTAGACAAATGGTTTATTCATCCTAGTATTTCTCCTTTGGGTGCACCGGGCTTGTTTGTGCTCAAGAAGGATAGTTCCCTTTAGATGTGCATTGACTTCAGGTATTTTAATAAGGTGACGGTCAAGAGCAAGTATCTTCTTCCCTAGATAGATGACTTATTTGACCAGTTGCAAGGTGCCAAGTTCTTCTGTAAGATAGATCTTTAGTATGAGTACTATCAACTTAAGATTAGGGAGGTGGATATCCCTAAGATGGCTTTTTGTACTCGGTATGGGTATTTTGAGTTCTTGGTGATGTCATTTGGGTTGAATAATGGTCGGACAACATTGATGGACTTAATAAATAGGGTGTTCAGGTAGTATTTGGATCTCTTCATCATTATGTTTATTGATGACATCCTGGTTTATTTGAAGAGTGAGGTGGGGCATGCTAATCACCTTTGTGTAGTGTTGTAAACCTTAAAGAAATAATGGTTGTATGTCAAGTTCTCTAAGTGTGAGTTTTGGTTGAATACTGTGACTTTCTTGGGTCATATTATTTCTAGTGAAGGGGTTATGGTAGATCCTCAAAATATTGCTGTCGTGAAGGGGTGGCTTAGGCCCACGACTCCATCCGATAATCGAAGCTTCTTGGGTTTAGTCAGGTATTAGAGGCAATTTGTGGAAAGCTTTTCATCGATAGATGCTCCTTTGACTAAGTTAACTTAAAAGAAGGTTAAGTTTTCTTGGTCAGATACTTGTGAAGGGAGTTTTGAGAAGTTGAAGAATAAGTTGACTTCGGCTTTAATCCTGACCTTGCTGGAGGGCAATGTTGGGTTTTTAGTTTATTGTGATTCATGTCGGGTAGGACTTGGTTGTTTGTTTATTCAATTTAGGAAGGTGATTGCCTATTCTTCCATGCAGTAAAGGTATATGAGAGAAATTATCCTACTCATGATTTGGAGTTGTTGGAGGTTGTATTTGCTTTGAAAATGTGGCAGCATTATTATTTGTATGGTGTTCATGTGTATATCTTTTCTGATCAAAAGAGTCTTCAGTACGTGTTCACTCAGAAAGAGCTTAATCTTAGGCAAAAAAGATGACTTAGCTTCTCAAGGATTATGATATGAGTCTTCACCACCACCCAGGTAAGACTAACATGGTAGCTGATGCTTTTAACAGGTTATCCATAGGCAGTTTGGCTCATGTGGAGAAAGGCAAGTGGGAATTGGTGAAGGATATTTACTGCTAGCTAATCTTGGGGTTTGTCTTTTAGACTCTAAGGATAGTAGTGTGATGGTGCAAGAAGTGGTTTGATCTTCTCTTGGTGCAGAGATTAATGAGAACCAAGCGTTGGATCCTGTCTTGATAAAAATCAATAGTGATGTTGGTGGGCAAAAGGTAGTGCTATTTGAGATCAGTGGTGATGGTACTTTATGGTACCAAGGGAGGTTAGGTGTTCCTAATGTCAACGGTTTGCGACAAAGGATTTTGGCTGAGGCGCATAATTTGTGCTATATTGTTCATCCCGGCTCGACAAAGATGTATTATGTCTCAAGGAGATCTATTGGTAGAATGGAATTAAGAGAGATATGGTTGATTTCATAGCCAAGTACATGGTGTGTCAACTTGTTAAGGTTGAGCATATGAGGCCAAGAGGGTTGTATCAAGAAATTGATTTGACCAAATAGAAGTGGGAGGTGATCAATATGGATTTTGTTATTGGTCTTCCTTGGTCTTAGAACCAATTTAATTTGATTTGGGTCATCGTGGATAGGATGACTATATCTATGCACTTTTTTCCAGTGCAGATTACTTTTTTGGTGGAGGATTATACGAAGCTGTATATTCAGGAGATTACGAAGCTGCATGGGATACCTGTCTCAATTATTTCTAATTGTGGTATGTAGTTTACATCTCATTTTTGGTGGTCATTCCAAAAAGGGTTGGGGACTAAGGTTAGTCTTAGTACTGCTTTTCATCCACAATCGGATGGGCAAGTAGAGAGAACTATTTAGACATTAGAGAAAATGCTTTAGTTTGATATAATTGATTATGGTGGCAATTAGGTTTATCATCTACCTTTGATGGAGTTTGCTTACAATAATAGCTTTCATGCGAGTATTAGTATGGCTTCTTTTGAGGCATTGTATAGTAGGAGAAGTAGATCTCTTATTAGTTGGTTTGAGCTTGGGGAGGTAGACATATTTGGCTTGGATTTGGTTTATCAAGTGATGGAGAAGGTCAAGGTGATTCGGGATAGGCTTAAGGACACACAAACTCGCCAAAAGTCCTATATGGATATTAGGTATAGAGATTTGGAGTTTGAGGTCGGGGATAGGGTATTCCTCAATGTGTTTCCTATGAAGGGAGTGGTACGGTTTGGCAATAAAGGGAAACTCAGTCCTCGGTTTGTTGGCCCTTATGTGATTTTACGGAGAGATGGCAATGTTGCTTATGAATTGGAGTTGTCATCTAGTTTGAGATTGGTTCATCCGATCTTTCATGATTCCATATTGAGGAAGTGTATTAGTGACCCTTCTTCGATTGTTTCTTTGGAGGAATTGGGTAATTCAGACTCTATCTTATGAGGAAGTCCCGGTTGAGCTATTAGATAGGCATGTTCATCGGTTGCAGACCAAGGATGTGCCTTCGATTAAGTTTCTATGGCGGAACCATAAGGTGGATAAATCTACTTGAAAAGTAGAAGAGGACATAAAGTCCAAATATCTGCATTTGTTTTCTACTTTTGGGATTCCTGCGGAAGGTATGTATCGTGAGAACATATTAATTTTTTGAGTTTGTTAAAGGAAAGATTAATATCTTTGCCTCTTTGTTTTAAAACTTTGTTGAAAGAATGTTTGATAATGCAATCTCTGTGTGTGGTTACCCCTACCTTATTCGTAATTCGGGGATGAATGTTCCTAGTAGGGGAAACTAAAACATCCTAGGTTTTGACCCTTAGAAAATTTCCTGGAATTTCATTCTTCGAACCCAATACGACTCATGGGTACGAGCCTTATATTGGGGTACGAGTGGTATAGTTCTGTCGTATGTTGACTAGTATTAGTTGGTGGGATGGTTTTGTAACTAGATTGGGTATGACTTAGGGGTATGAGTCATAGGCGTTTGGTACGCATCATATCAGGGACTCGTATAGTAGACAGTGTTTGATCCTCCTGGTATTTCATTCTGCCAGGGATACGGGTTATGGATACGGATCATATGCTGTGGTTACAGCTTGGTTGGATGACTCGTATACTGGACAATGTTTGATCCAACGTTGAGGCTTGGGTATGAGTGGTGGAAACCAATCGTATAGGAGAGTACAACTCGTATGGGTCAGTCGTATCCCTGTGACGAGTTTTAAGGGACTTAAGTGGGGGTATTATGGATATTTCTCTACTTACCCTAACTAGGACCCATATCTTCTAATACACCTAGGAGCTTATTCACCCTATTATTCTATTCGTTAACACTTAGGAACTATTCTAAAATATCTCCATAATCCTCTCAATAGCTTTTGGGGCAAGAAGGCTAGGGTTTCATCTTAAGGATTGCTTTGGGGCTTGCTTTGGTGATTTCTTTCTGTCAAGTCTTTGGTATAAGGCATAATTCTGTTCCCTTATTGTAATTTCAACTAAAGTCATGGTTTATATGATTGATTTCGTGGTTTTACTATTGCATGATTATGACTTTTAACTATTCTTTGAGTTTTTTTTCTATTAAATGCTTGGTTATGGTTTCCTATTGTTTTAATTATGCTTTTGTATGCATTAATAATGGTTTTGGACAATTGGATTGTGTGGTAATGGTTTAATGGTCTTTGGAATTGGTTTTAGTTACATTATCCCCCCAATGTGTTTGATAAAATGCTTATAAAGATATGTTCATTTCATTGATTTCTTTTAATGGAAATCTTACATGTTTTAAACTTGGTAAAGGAATTATGCATGGTTTAAATGGTTTGAAAAGGCTAAAATCTAAATGGGTATGCTTGTGGAGAACATAGAAGTCTCCCAAGTGGTTTAATATAGTATATTAAAGGGTAAAAAGTTCCATTAACCTAAATAGTTTGGCTATGGATATTACTTTCAAGTAAGGGATGGTATGACGATACCACCAATATTGGCCTTGGTGAATAAAATGATAAATGGATTTGGTTGGTTATTTGGAAACAGTTTTAATTGGCCATTAATGGCGGGGTGTGTAGAAAGGCCCTGGAAGGTGGCAGTCCCAGGGGACCAAAACTGGAAGCTCGTATTTGCCGATATGAGGATTGGTCTTAGTAGACAGTGTGCATGATTTTACACTATTGGGGGATGTACTATTCATCCTATAGGATACTTCCCTAGTCGTGTGGCTACATGCACTGGGTCCCTTTTAGCAGGGGGATCTGAACCTATATCACCCGTGGGTGGTTTATGACGGCTAAGATACACAACCCTGGTAAAGGTTTTCAAGGCATGCTAAACCCGGTTACCTTTCCCGACACTTATGTATGTATGATTGTATGCATTATGAATGATTTTACTTTGTTTTATAACTGGTATTATTTTATCCATATCCTGAGATTCATGCTAGCAGTCACTCGCTAGTCCTATCTATTGGCGGCTGTATACCCACGCTATGCAGGAATCGGCTATTCTACTTTCTTGTTTAGCACGTAGATTCGGTATTAGCATTTGTACTGAAGTGGTGAGCTTTCATACTTTTGGAAGGTATCATTTTTTGTTATGGATTTCTTTAGACACTTTTCTTTTATTTTGGATATTGGTTTTGGCCATGGTTGGGGGTATGTCCCAACTGGATTTATTTACTCTTTTGGATAGAGGCTTTATGGTACTTCTGGAGGTTGGTATGGGCAGTATTGGTATTAGTATTTGCCTTGGCCTCAGTATGGGTGTTAGGGCTTACACGTTTGGATGATATTGTTGGTTGTTTCATCCTATTACATCTTAGGATTAATTAAATTATTTCTTGGTATTAGTTATGGACTGGTTTATGTCCTATGGTTTGGTTGGTGTGGTTGGGAGGTAGGTGTGATACGATTGTACTCAATTAGGTCCATCATAGTTGTAACTCTATCCCAGAGTCTTGATGAGAACATTTACGCTATCTTTTTATATGTTTAAGATCCAGCCTATCTAAGGCTGGATATAGGTGGTTGGATTGGGTAATGGGGGGCGGTCCCTGGTCCTAGTATGACTTGGGATGCCCATTATGACAAGGCCTGGGGTCGGGTCACTTCGGGAGGCTATAGAACATTCTTATGAGTTCTTCTCTTCTTTCACTCATTTTTTACTAAGTATTTGAGTTGGTTTCTATAACATTCATTTGGTTTTACTCTTTTAAATATGACTAGGACATGTGCTGCCGCTATGCGAGATGAGGGTCCCAAGATCAAGCCTAGGGATCCTGTCGCTGCCCATGGATAACCTAGAGGCCGTGGGAAGCCTCGAGATGTGTCCCAAGATAGAAGCCATAAGAGAGGGCCTCCACCATACCCTATTACCTCTCTAGATCCAGTGATTCCTCTGTCCAAGCCAACGGCAGGCCAGGGACCAACCCAGGATTCATTGAGATTCATTTATTCTTCAGTGCTCGAGGATGCTTTGGTTTAGCTTTTGGGGTTGGTTTCTTTCATGCTGTTTGATGGTGCACAATCTATTAATTACAGTGGTACTGAGGTAGGGGCGTAGATATAGCTGCGGCTCCCAGAGTTGAGTTCCCTCTTGCAACAGTAGTTGGTCAGCCAGTGGTTGCCTAACCTTCTATGTTTGTCGAGAAGCAGTAGATGTTGGCTAGATTCTTGAGAATGGCTCTGCCTAGGTTTTTCAGTGAACCGTGAAAGTATACATATGAGTTTATGATTGTTTGTGAGGATAGGCTCCATAATTTACGCCTAGTTGAGGCTTGTGGTGTGGACATACTACTTTTTGTTAGACTTTACAGCTCAACATTGGTGGAGAGGTAATCTTATTTCTAGGACAACCAAATCTCCTCCTTTGACATTGGCTCAGTTCTCTGAGATTTTCTTGGAGAAATACATACCTTGCATCCTTAAGCATTATTTAAGGGATTAGTTCTCAAGGTTAGAGTAGGGCTCTATGACTATTGAGGAGTATAAGGCTCATTTTCATGAGTTGACTAGGCATGCTACTTTTATTCTGACTAGTAAGTATGAGAGGGTTCGTTGCTTTATTTGAGGATTGAAACTTCTCCTTTATATGTCTACTAAGAGTTTGGTTGCTTTGGGTAGGTCTTTTTTAAATGTTTTTGATCACACTCAGCTTATGGAGGAGATGCATTACGAGGCCCAATGGGGCAATGATAAGAGGCCGTGATATCAGGGTAGGTTTAGTTGGATTCAAAGTAACTCCCGATTTAAAGGCAATTTTTCTCAAGTTAGGTACTCTCCACGTCATTCTTTTTGTCATCAAGGTCAGTATAGTAGACCTATTTAGGCTGATCTTTAGATTACTAATAGGGGCTAGTCTAGCTCTAGTGATCGTCCTAGCTAGGGTCGTGGTTAGCCTTTGAAGGGTTCGTTTGGGCTATTCCAGTCATGGTGGTTATTTTGGGTCAGTCGGATCTTTTTGTTTCAATCCAATGCCTGGGACATATGATGGTTGTGGAGCTTTTAGTCACTTATTAAGGGAATGCCCCAATCATAGGGTAATTATTCCTTTAGACCAGAGTATCCTACCTACTAAGGCAATTTATCCCCTAGATAGAGATGGTATGCATGGTTGTAGAGATGGTACCCTGGGTGCTCATAGAGGTTCTCATACAGGTAGGACAAGAGGTCAGTTAGGAGCCCAACCATATGGCAGGCATGGTAAGTTGTATGAAGTACCTACTAGTCCTGAGGCTAAGTCTTCGAATGCTGTTATCACACGCATAATTTTGGTATACCGTTTGTCGACCTTTGATTTATTTGATCCGAGATCCACTTATTCTTATGTGTCTACTTATTTTGCTCTATGGTTAGAGTTATCTTGGAACTTATTATCTATGCCATTAGGTGTATCTACTCCGGTGGGTGATTATTTAGTAGTTGATCAATTTTTAGATCATGTGTTGTGACTGTTAGAGATGTTGATACGCATGCTGATCTTATTATATTTTACATGGTGGATTTTGATTTGATTCTGGGCATAGACTGGTTATCCCACTATCCTGTGGTCATGGATTTTTTTGACAAGATCATTACCTTTGCCATTCTCGGCATACCTTCGCTCATATGGCAGGGAGATATTATCCATGAGCCAATGGGAATTATTTCTTGTATGTGTGCAATGAGGATTATTTTGAGGGGTTGTAAGTTTTATCTTTCTTATATTCATGATATTAGTGTGAAAAGTCTATTGCTTGACTCTATTTTTGTAGTTCATGAGTTTCCTGATGTTTTTTCTACCGATCTACCTGGCCTTCCTCCTGAGCATAGTATTAAATCTGTTATTAAACTTGAGCTAGGCACCCAACTTATTTCTATGACACCTTACCATATGGCTCCTACGGAGCATAAAGAGTTGAACTCTTTGCTTTAGTATCTTCTTGGTAAGGGTTTTACTAGATCAAGTGTGTCTCCTTGAGGGGATCTTGTGTTGTTTGTGAAGAAGAAGCATGGATCCATATGCATGTGTATTGATTATAGGCATCTTCATAAAGTGACTATGAAGAACAATTATCCTATGCCCCGCTTTGATAATTTGTTCAGTTACAGGGAGCACTAGTGTTCTCTAAGATTAATTTAAGGTCTGGTTGCTACCGTTTGATGATTTGGGGGCTGAGGATATCCCAAAGATAGCCTTTAGGACCCGTTATAGTCATTATGAGTTTATAGTGATGTCCTTTGGGCTGACTAATGCCCCAACCATGTTTATGGATTTGATGACTGAGTGTTCAAGCTTTATTTAGAATCTTTCATGATTGTGTTCATTGATGACATCCTTGTGTATTCGAGGTGTATGGAGGAGCATGCACAGTATTTGAGGATTATGCTTTAGAATTTGAGAGATTATTTGCTTTTTCTCAAATTCTCTAAGTGTGAGTTTTGGATAGAGTCGGTGACATTTCATGGGTACGTGGTGTCTAAGAATGATACCATGGTAGACCCGATGAAGATTGAGGTTATTTGTACTTGGCTAGGCCTATATCTCCTATTAAGGTTCGCAGTTTTATTGGCTCGGGTAGTTATTATAGATGATTTGTCTAGGGTTTTGCTACTTGTTTAGTATCTGTGACTAGATTAACTCAGAATATAGTTCCTTTTTGATGATACGAGGTGTGTGAATTGAGTTTGGGAATCTCAAGGAGTTTCTTACTTCAGATTTTATTTTGTCTCTTCCTGTTGAGGGTGATGGTTTCACCATGTATTGTAATGCCTCCTGTGTTGGTTTGGGATATGTTTTGATGCAGCAGGGTCATGTTATTGCTTATGCTTCGAGGTAACTTAAGGTGAATGAGCGCAACTACCCCACCCATGATTTGGAGTTGGTGGTGGTAGTTTTTGTGGTTAAGATTCAGAGGCATTATCTTTATGGTGTGCATTGTGAGGTTTTCACAGACATTGCAGTCTTTAACATTTTATAACCTAGAGGGATATTAAAGCCAGACAGTGTAGATGGATGGCGTTGCTTAAGGATTATGATATCTCTATCTTGTATCATCTGGGCAAGGCGAATGTGGTAGCAGATGCCTTAAGCCAAAAGGTAATGAGTATGGGCAACTTGGCCTGTATTTCAGTTTCACAGAGGCTGTTGGCACGAGATATTTATTCCTTGGCTAACTTGATGTTGCGACTTGATATTTTTGACCTTAAGAGAATTCTTGCTAGTGTTGATGAGAGGTCCTCACTATTTGAGTAGATTCAGAGTCGTCAGTTTGAGGATAAGAGACTTTTCTTCTTCCGTGATTAGGTGTTGAGTGGTGAGTTTAAGAGGGCTACCATAGATTCTGAGGGTTTTTGAGATTTGATAGCCCTATTTATGTCCAAGGTTTGGTGACTTGATTCATTTGATTTTTCACGAGGCTCACAACTCTAGGTATTCTCTTCTAGGTACAACTAAGATGTATAGGGACTTTAGACAACATTATTTATGGAGTGGAATGAAGAGAAATGTGGTGGACTTTGTAGATCGTTGCCTATGTTGTCAATAGGTGAAGGCCGAGCATCAGTGAATGGCTAGTTTGATTCAGAGATTGCCCATTCCCAAGTGGAAATTGGAGCGGATTATCATAGACTTTGTTAGTGGTTTTCCTAATACTTCCTGTGGTTTTGATGGTATTTGGGTCATATGGATCGGTTTACCAAATCAGTCCATTTTATTCCTATTCAGATGTTTAGTGTCGAGAGGTTGGCTATTATCTATGTTAGTGAGATAATCTGTTTGAATGGTGATCCTATATCTATCATTTTTGACTGGGGTTCAGTGTTCACTTCGAGGTTTTGGAGAGATTTTTAGGAGGAGTTGTGCACTCAAGTGGATCTTAGTACAACCTTTCATCCTCAGATCGATGCCCAGTCGGAATGGACTATTCATGTTCTCGAGGATATTCTCTAAGCTTGTGTTATGGATTTTGTAGGTCAGTGGGAGAAACACTTATCCTTGGCAGAGTTCGTATATAATAATAGTTATAATTCTAGTATTGAGATGATGCCTTTTGAAGTTTTATGTGGTAGGCGATGTCGTTTCCTCATTGGATGGTTTGAGACCTCTACGATTAGACCCCGTGATACTGACTTGCTTAAGGAGTCATTGGATAGATTCAAGGTGATTCAGGACAAGTTGTGAGAAGCTCAGGGTAGACAGAAGGCATATGTAGATCATAGGCTTCATGCTTTGAGATTTGGAGTTGGTGATCGGGTATTCTTCCATGTGTCGCCCATAAAAGGTGTGATGAGGTTTTGGAGGAAAGTCAAACTCAGCCCTACGTATATTGGACCCTTTGTGATTCTTCGCACCATTGGTGAGGTGGCTTATGAGTTGGCCTTACCCCCAGATTTTTCTGTTATCCATATGGTTTTTGAGTTTCCTTGTCGCAACGATACATTCCTGATCTATCTCATTTGCTTAGATGGGACTCAGTCTAGTTTGATGAGTTATAGACTTTCATGGCGGAGCCTGTGCTCATCTTGGGTAGTGATGTTAGGCGGTTGTAAGCTAGGGAGATTCTAATAGTTAAGGTTCAGTGAAGGCACCACCCAGTAGAGGAGGCTACTTGGGAGATCGAGAGCGATATGTGGATCCAGTATCCTCACCTATTTGAGGCTTTAGGTACATCTTAATCCCTTACTTTTGCAGATGAAAGTTCTTTTAGTAGTAGATATTGTAATGACCCTTCAGGTCATTTACTGTATTACCACTTATTTTTGCTATTTAGAGCTTTCCTATAGCTGCCTTAAGTCATTTATGACTTGCGAGAACTAATAGTATGGTTACCAGACAGTTCATTTGGTTCTTAGAGCCAATTCCCCATTTCAAAGTCTTCGTTGGTTCGAATTATCTATCGAGCGAAAAATCTAGTCAAACAACCTCGTATGCCAACTCTGACTATTTCACCAACTCCAAAATGTCAATTTTAGGCTGGGTGGACTCTTGGTTCGGGTACCGAGGCACCCAATCTCATTTTGAGCTATTGGTTGAAAGTTAAGAAAGATGTTAATTGGGCATAGGACCCACTTTTCGTCGAAAAAACCTCAGAAAGAATATTTGATTATGCCATTGAGTCTAGAACACCAAATTTGATAGGGAAACATAGCCCGTTTGCATATGCGGGATTCTGGATGAATCTCGAGGGGTTGGCAAAGACTTGGAAATTTCCAAGTCTCAGCTAGAGTGGTGCCCTGCGATTCGTGAACCAGTGATCGTTTTCGTGATTTGGCAGAAGCCAAGAAGTGTTGCGTAAGAGATATTTGAAGTCGTAAAAGCGACTCTACTTTGCTGCACACAATTGTCACGATCTCAATATACATGTTGCTTGAGCCACTTCTACCCCTGAGTCCAGGTATCGCGTATACGATCAACGGGTCGTGAATACGATACTTGTGTACTTGGGAAGTGTATAAATACCCATTTTTAGCTTGTTTTTCACCATTCTCGTCAATCTCCAAGATATTGCAAACCTTAAAAATAGGTAAAGCTTGGGGATAGCATTGGTGGGTGATTTTGGGGATTGGGAAAGGATAAATTACGCAATTCTCCTTCGAATTTGTGGTAAGATTTCCTCATTTTCATGGTTGATTTTCCATTTTCATCTAAAAAATCCTAAAGCATGGTGACTTGATTTTAGCACCAAATAGCTCAAAATTCACACATTTTTAGGGTAAATGTACCTTGAGCATAGTACGACATTGAGTTAGTTTTGGAAATTCGATTTACGTATATGGTCCTCACGTGGAATTTTTACGTAATTTTAGACCCAAAGCACAATAGTGCAATATGGGTATCGTTGTTGTCATTTTGAAGAGTAGATTGTGATTTTGATAGCATGGCACCTTGTGAAAGCTTCTCGGAAGTGGAAATCAGTGATTTAGCAATTCTTCGAGTTTTTTTTGGTGCCTAGGTAGGATAGGTTTACCTACTTCGCAGATTTAGCTATCTTATAGTATAATTATGATATTTTGCTAGATATTGGGTGAGATCTAGTTATTGTAAGTGTTAATAAAGATACTTGGGTTAATTGTACCCTCAGGCTACCTTGAAGACTTAGATATGGAGTAGTGACAGGACCCGACCCGGGGCCTTGTCATAATAGGTGTCCTAAGTCCGACCGAGACCAGAGACCATCCATGTTACCCAACCTAATCTCTATCCGCCTGCCCTGAGTTGGCTGAATTTCGAATATATAACAAGATGGAGCAACTGGAAAAGGACTAACTTTGGGATAGGTCTATTCCTAGACCAACCCTACCAAGTCATCCCGTCCACCAACCATACCAACCAAACCACCAAGCCAAACCAATACTAAACCAAGGGCCATAAACCAGGCCATAACCAAATTGAGTTCCAAATTATAGTATGGTTAATCCCAAAATAAATACAATGGAATAGTGAGAAATTATGTCAGCCCCAATACCAATGCCAATATTAAGGCTGGAACCAATACCGATCCCGCCCATTCCAACCCATAATAGTACCATAAAGCCTCTAATCAATAGAATACCAAAATTCGGTTGGGACATTCCCTCAACCATATCCAAAACCAATATCCATAAATAAATCAAAGTATGAAATAATATCCATGAAATAGAGCCTTCCGAAAAGATGGAAGCTCACCATTACAATCCAAATACTGACCCCGAAGTTCGAATCGCTAAGCAGGAGTAGATCGGCTGGTTCTTGCATCGCGTGGGGATACATCTACAAAAGATGGGTTAGGGGGTGAACACTAGCATGAACTCCGGATAAGGATAAAATAATGACATTTGTAAAATCATGTAAAAACCATCCATATGCATACAACCATACATACACACACACACACACACACATATATAACCATGTAGGGAAAGGAAACCAGTTTAGCATGCCATTTAAAACCTTTAACTGGGCTATGTAGCCTTGCCATCCTAAACCACCCATGGGCTATATAGGTTCAGCTTCCCTGCTGAAAGGGCCCAAGTGTGTAAAGTTACATGACTGGAGAAATGAACTTGGGATGACTAGTACATCCCCCAAAATATATAGTGTGACATCATGCACACGGTCTCTAGGACTAAACCTCATATTGGCAAATATGAGTTTCCAGTTTAGATTCTCCTGGGACCTCCACCTTCCATAGATTTCCTACACATCTCTCCTTTAAGCCTAATTAAAACCATTACCAAGAAACCAACCAAACCATTAACCATTTATTAACCAAGGCTATCAGATAGTGGTATCATCATACCGATTATAACTTGCAAGTATTGTCCTGAGCCAATCCTTTGTGGATTCCCATGTACCCGACATGATTTCCAATTAAACAAAAACCATGGCTACCAAGGCCTTTTGAATCTATTCAAACTATTTAAACCATTCATATTATTTCAGGTTCTATTCCTAGGTTTAAACCATGAATAAGTTCTATTGAAAAACCAATATTATAGTGAAAACATTGTTATAGGCATTTTATCAAACATGTTAGGGGCATAGGATGTCCAAAACCAAAGTCCATTACCAAAGAACCATTCCTATGCAAAAAATTATTCAAAACCACCATTAATGCATATAAAAACATAACTAAAACATGGGAAAACCATAACCAAACATTTATAACCAAAACCCCCAAATCATATTTGAAAACCTAAAATCATACAACATTCAAATAATGAAAACATTGTATAAAACCATACCTTTAGTTGGAACTAACAACGATGGAAGATAACTGATGAAATTTCAAGGCATATTCCTTAACAAACATTCTCCCTTGCTTAAGACTCATAAACTTCTCCATATTCTATTTCCTCAGCTCTTGAGGAAAGAAGTGATCCAGAAAAAGCATCCCATAAGGATGACTACTTCACACTACCTCTATCTCGATCCCACTCCTTATAACATTGGTACACAATATCCTTGAGCTGATAAACTACAAAGTTTACACCTTCCATATTTGTGGACTATATTACCCTAAATATCTTCTCTATTTCATCTAAAAAACTCTGAGGATCATTCTCCACCTTCACACCAGTAAAAGTAGGATGATTTAGTTTCATAAATTGGCCAACCCTTGTGTCCTCTCCAAATAACCCACCAGAAGAATCACGCTCAGCCTGTGCATCAACCTGAGGAGGACAAGTAGCAATCAAAGAAACTATAGAATAATTAGGGATAGGACCCTGATATCGAAGATGGACTCTAAACGCAGGATGTACCCAATTAATATTGTCCACAGATTAGACTAAAGAGTTTCCTTATGTTCCAGATCATTGAGGCATGATCTGAAAAGTGAACAACCATGGATTAGAGAAGAATTCAAAAACTTAAACTCCAATCTTAAAAATAGAATAACAAGAAAGTGAAACATTCCTAAGTGCCTTGTAGCCTCTCTCTTATGAGTGTGGTGCACTATACACCCCTAAAAGAGACTCTACTCGACACGACTTTGTAGGCTCTTATTTGACCATGAACCTTAGGCTCTGATACCAACTTAACATACCCCTACCTAGGGCCTTGTAATAATGGGCATCCCAAGTCCGACCGAGACCGGAGACTACGCCCATTACCCAACCCAACCTCCAACCGCTTGCCTTGAGTTAGCTGAATTTCAAACATATAACAAAATAGTGCAACTAGACATGACTGACTTTAGGATAGATATACTCCTAGACCAACCCTACCAAGTCATCCCATCCACTAAATTGTACCAACCAAACCACCAAGCCAAACCAATACCTAACCAAGGGCCATAAATCAGGCCATAACCAAAATGAGTTCCAAAACATAGTATGATTAAACCCAAAATAAAATATAATAGAATAGTGAGAAATTATGTCCAATGATGTCAGCCCCAATACTAATGCCAATATTAAGGCTGACACCAATATCAATTTTACCCATTCCAACCTATAGTAGTACCACAAAGCCTCTAAAAAGAATACCAAAATCTGATTGGGATATGCCCCTAACCATATCCAAAATCAATATCCATAAAAAAATCTAAGTATGAAATAACATTTATGAAATAAAGCCTTCTAAAAAGATAAAAGCGCACAGCTTCAATCAAAATACTGACCCCAAAGTCTGAATCACTAAGCAGAAGGAGTAAACCAGCTGATTCCTGCGTGCGTAGGGATACAACACCCGAAGATGGGTTAGCAGGTGAACGGTAGCATAAACTCAGGATAAGGATAAAATAATGTCATTTATAAAACCAAGTAAAAACCCTTCATATGCACACAACCATACTTATATATAACCATGCCAGGGAAGAGAATTAGGTTTAGCATTCGATTAAAAACCTTTACTTGGGTTGTGTAGCTTTGTCATCCTAAACCACCTACAAGCTATATGGGTTCAGCTCCCCCTGCTGAAAGGGCCCCAACCGTGAAACCGTATGATCGGAGAAAAGAACCTGGGATGACTAGTACATCCCCCAAAATATATAGTATGACATCATGCACACAGTCTCTAGGACTAAGCCTCACATTGACAAATATGAGTTTCCAATTTAGATCCCCCCGGGACCTCCACCTTCCACGATTTTTCTATACGTCCCTCCTTCAAGCCTAATTAAAACTATTACCAAGAAACCAATCAAACCATTGACCATTTATTAACCAAGGCTATTAGATAGTGGTATTGTTATATCGACTATAACTTGTAAGTATTGTCCTTAGACAACCTTAGGGATTTTCCATATACCCTACATGATTTGTAATTAAACTAAAACTATGTCCACCAAGGCCTTTTAAATCCACTCAAAACAATTTGTATTATTCATATCATTTAGGGTTCCATTACCAGGTTTAAATCATACATAGGTTCCATTGAAAAACCAATATTATAGTGAAAAAATTGTTATAGGCATTTTATCAAACATAATAGGGGCATAGTATTTCCAAAACCAAACTCCATTACCAAAGAATACTTCCCATGATACCAATTATTCAAAACCACCATTAATGTATATAAAAGTATAATTAAAACATGGAAAAATCATAACCAAGCATTTGTAACCTAAACCTTCAACTCATATTTGAAAACCCAAAATCATACAATATTCGAATTATGAAAACATTGTATAAAATCATATCTTTAGTTGGAACTAATAATGAGGGAAGATAATATGCCTTAAACAATGATGACGATGGAGAGAAATCATCGAGACCAGTCCCAAACCAATCCTTGAGCTGAAACCCTAGCTTTCTTTGCCCAAGAACTCTATAGAAGATTTAAAAGTCTTTTCCAAGTTTTTAATGATAGAATAATAGGGGCAAATAGCCTCCAAAGTGCAATATAAGTCATGGTACCTTATTAGGGTAAGTGGGGAAATGTCTAGATTGCCCTCACTTACACTGCATTAAATTCTTGTCATAGGGTACGAATGACCCTTATGAGTCCTACCCATCCTGTATGAGTGGTACCTACCTCTCATACCTTAGGCTTTACCCATTAGACCCTACACTTTCCAAGGTATAACATACCTAAAACTAAGTCGTATTCAAGTGTATGACTAGTACCCATAAATCGTACCCCTAGCAGAATAGAATCCAGGAGGTTTGAACACTGACCACCATATGAGTCCTGGGTATAACTCATACCATGGCTTACGACTCATGGTGAAGCACTCATACTCAGATCCAACTTAAGTTAGCAAGTCAAAGGTTAAGTGAAGTAACCAATCAACCCGTACCTAACGATATAACTCATACCCGCCAAATTGTACCCATTTCAGTAACTAAATCCATTCCACCAACCAACACTGATCAGTAAACAACTGGACCATACCACTCATACCCAAGTGTATGACTCATTCCCCTAAGTTATATCTTTCCCAAAAACTAAAACTAAAGATAATTTATTAAGATCCAGTAACCAGGGTGTTTTAAGTAGTTAGCATGGTTAGTTATTGCTTCGGTGAATTGGACTTCATGGTATCTAATTAGAATGGAAATATCTTAAATTACTTAAGGTAGGTGAAATTGCCTAGCTATTCTTATTAGAGTTGAGTTGTTCCAAATTTCTTAAGTTAATAGAATTGCCCTAGTTGCTATTGTCCTAGGTAAGATTGCCTTAATTAATCATGGTTGGGTAGAACTCAAGTCCATAGGGCTAATAATGGCATTATTTGTATATAGGAATGAGCTTAGATACGTTAGACTATCCCAGGGTAGAAATTGCTTAAGAGAATATTCAGGGATTAGGAGTGGACCCCTCCAACCCACCTTAGGATAAGATTTATTATAACCTTATAGACTCATTATGCATGGACAATCTTTAAATGGTAGGTTGAAACTTGAGAGGATTGAATATAATTATTTAGTATGTCAATTGAGTATGGAAGGATGAATATAAATTTTGAGTAGTGTGAATGATACTGTCTTTATGTGTGACAAATGCCAGGATTCATAAGTAAGATTTATAACTTATGCATAGGATTATGGGTATGATTCCCTAGTATGATTAATTACTTGGCTTATTAATATGCTTAATACTATAAATTTTAGTATGATTTGGGGTTATTGGCTTGTTGTAGAATATGGCTTACATTGAAATATATATTAATGGATCATGGGCATAATTTGACTTGTGTAGATATATAATTTGGATCACAAGTGTAATATGGCTCACCTATATATAATGTGGCTTTTAAATGAAATATTTCTTATGTGCATATATAGAGGCTCATAGATGTATATGGATCAGAATCATGATTCAGCTTAGGGATAGAGTATGATCTATAGATATAAGAAATGGCTTGCAGATATAATATGGATTTTTGGGATGATGTATCATATAGATGTGATTATCGGCCTTTATATAAGATGGGTGGCTTATAAATATGGTTATTAATGTAAATTTAAGATATACTTAGTCATATTGTTTATGAATATTATATTAAGGTAGTCTTTGAATATGATTAATACTATGGTTTATCGTCATGATTAGGATGAGACTCGCAAATATGGTTTTTTATCTACTTGATAATTATGGGTAAAGAGATGGTCTATACTTATGATTTTGTGGTATAATTTATTGGGTTTGGCTTGTTGAAGTGATTCACTAATATAGTTCATTAACTTGGTTGTTATTATGAGCTTCAGTTTAAGTTTGAAAATTGTTGATAACATTGATAATATGAGTTCTATTTCAAGCTGAACAATTGTTAAAAATATTAGTAAGTTGAGTTTTAATTCGAGCTTAACATTGGGGGTTGGTTACGGTGTGGCATGGGATAGATAGATTACTAATTATGGCATGGTATGGGATAGATCGATTACTAATTATGGCATAGTAATCAGTAAATTATGGTTATATAGTAGTTTACTTTTATTGATTGTAATCTCTAATCTTATGTGGTGCCTACTATTGGTTATTTACTTTTCCACACTTATTGGTTTATGAGGGATAATCTTGTAGTTACAATGGTATGCTCTTATGTTGTTATCTTGTATGCATTTGTGCATTTATGTATGATTATTATGTGTTTAGTCCGGTTTTACTTTTTTATATATGTAAAATAGTTTTGGAGATTACTTACAGATTTGTCCTTTTACCTTCGCTTAGTTTATGTTATCTTGTATCTTATTGTATTTATATCATGAATTAGCTAGTCAGCCAATGATGCCTACTGAGTACCCATGGTTTTGGTACTCATACTATAATTTTGTACCTTTTTGGTAAAAATCCAAGTACTAGTTACCATCGTTGATTTGATAATCGTGTAGAGTTAATTTCGGAGATTGGGTGAGATCTTGGAGTCAAAGTTACTCTTTTTACTTCTAGTTGTCTATGTCTAGTCTTGTATTTCAAGACATATCGTATTGACTATTCTAGAACTTATAGTATTGTAGTTTCCCTTGTATTGACTCTACCAGGTCGTGGGATGGTTTTCTAGGTTATGGCTACATTTCAAATTATTTCTATTGCCTTGTTTTTTATGAGTGGTATTGTTTATTTCACCCTTTGGGGAATTTCCCACCAAGTTAGCATACTGAAAATAGCTCAAGGCTACGGTTCGGCTTACCTACTAGCGGGATAGAGTAGGTTCTATCATGACTTGTAAATCATGTCATGATAAATTAGAATCAAAGACTAGGCTTCACCGATATTTTTGGTACAAGAGCAAGTGTCTAGTAGAGTCCCATAGATAGAAATGATAACGTCCCTTTCTTATCTTAGGGAGGCTATAAAATATTCTTAGGAGTTCTTCATTTCTTTCACTCATTTTGTGCTAAGTTTTTGAGTTTGTTTCTATAGTATTCCTTTGGTTTCACTTTTTTGTAGATGGATAGGAAACGTGCTATCGCTACATGATATGAGGGTCTTGAGATCAAGCCTAGGGATCCTATCACAGTTCATGGATGACCCAACCATTGTGGGTAGCCTCGAGATGTGTCCCCAAATAGGGGCCAAGATAGGGGGCCTCCACTATACCCTATTCCCGCTCCTAAGCTAGAGATTTCTCTATCTCAGCCAATGGTGGTCCAAGGACCAAACCAGGCTCTATCAAGATTTATTTCTTCTTCAGTTCTTAAGGATGCTTTACTTCAGCTTTTGGGGTTGGTTTTTTACGTGTCGTCTGATGGTGCGAAGTCTATAGATAAAAGTAGTACTAAGGTGGGGGCACAACCTATAGTTATGGATCCTAGAGTTGAGGTCCCTCCTGCACTGATAGTTGCTCAGCAAGTGGCTGCCCAGTTTTCTATGTCTGCTGAGGAGCAATAGATATAGGGTAGATTCTTTAGATCGGCTTTCCCTAGGTTTTTTAGTGCATCAAGTGAGGATGCATATAAGTTTCTAATTGCTTGTGAGGATAGGCTCTATAATTTAGACCTAGTTGAGACTTGTGTGGATCACACTACTTTTTAGTTGAACTTGGCAACTTGACATTGGTGGAGATATCATCTTGATTCCAGGCCAGCTGGATCTCCTTCTTCGACATGGTATTAGTTTTCTGAGACCTTTTTAGAGTTGTACATGCCTCGCATCCTTAGGGATCATTTGAGAGATCGATTCTCAAGGTTAGAGCAAGGATCTATGATTGTTGTAGAGCATGACACTCATTTTCATAAGTTGTTTAAGCATGTTACTTCTATTTTAATATTGAGTATAGAGGGTTTGTTGTTTTATTCGAAGATTGAGACTTCTCATTTACATGTCTACTCAGAGTTTGGTTATTGTGGGTAGGTCTTTTGATGAGGTTTTTGATCATGCTCGTCTTATAGAGGAAATGAATTATGAGGCACAGGGGAAACAATAAGAGGCCACGATATCAGGGTACGTTCAGTAGGAGTCGTAGTAACTCCCGGTTTAGAGGTAGTTGTTCTCAGGTTAGGTACCATCCATATTAGCCATTTCAATATCAGGGTCAGTCTAATAGACCTGTTCAGGCTATGGCTTAGATTACTAATAAAGGCCAATCTAAATCTAGTGATCATTCTAGCCAGGGCCATGGTCAGTCTTTAAGGGGTTTGTCTTTAGACTATTCTAGTCATGGTGGTTATTCCAAGTGAACCGGATCATCTAGTTTTAGTCCAGTGCCTAGGGCATGTTATGGTTGTGGAGAATTTGGTCACTTCTTGAGGGAGTGCCCCAATTATGAGGAGATTGTTCCTTCAACTCAGAGTGTCCCACCTATTAGGGTAGATTATCCCCTAGCTAGAGGTGGTTTGCATGGACATAGAGGTGGTACCCAGGGTGCTTATAAAGGTTCACAAATAGGTAGGACAAGAGGTTAGTCAAGAGTCTAGCCATGTGGCAGGAGGCGTGCTCAGGTGAATGTAGTACCTGCTAGGCCGGAGGCTGTCTTTGGATACTATTATCATAAGTATGATTTTGGTGTGCCGTCTATCGACCTTTGATTTATTTGATATGGGATCCACTTGTTCTTATGTGTCTACTTATTTTGATTCATGGTTAGAGTTATCTTGGGACTCATTATCTATGCCATTATGTGTATCTACTCCTGTGGGTGATTATTTAGTAATAGATCAGGTTTACAGATCATGTGTTGTGACTTTTAGAGATATTGATACTCATGCTGATCTTATTATATTTGACATGTTGGATTTTGATGTGATTTTAGGCATGGACTGGTTATCCCATTATCATGCAGTCATGGATTGTTTTGACAAAACCATTGCGTTAGCCATTCTTGGCATACCCCATTTCATGTGGTAGGGAGTTGTTAACCGCGAATCGATGAGATTTATTTCTTATATGTGTGCTAGGAGGATTATTTCTAGGGGTTGTAAGTCTTATCTTGGTTATATTCATGATATTAGTCTGGAGAGTTCGTCGTTTGACTCTATTCCCATAGTTCATAAGTTTCCTGATATTTTCCCTACCGATCTACCTATCCCCCTCTTGAGCGTAGTACTGAATTTGTTATTGACCTTGAGCTGGGGACCCGACCTATTTCTATGGCACCATACCATATTTCTCCTATTGAGCTTAGGGAGTTCAACTCTCAACTTCAAGATCTTCTTGGTAAGGGTTTTATTAGATCAAGTGTGTTTCCTTGGGGAGCTTCTATGTTGTTTGTAAAGAAGAAGGATGGCTCTATGCATATGCATATTATTTATAGACATCTTAATAAGGTGACAGTGAAGAACCATTATCCTATGACTTGATTTGATGATTTATTTGACTAGCTACAAGGAGCAGCGGTGTTCTCTAAGATTGATTTAAGGTTCAATTACTATCATTGAGGATTCAAGGGCAGAGAATATCTCAAAGACAACCTTTAGGACCCATTATGGTTATTTATAGTTCTTAGTGATGTCTTTTAGGCTAACTAACACCCCAACCACGTTTATGGATTTTGATGAACCAAGTGTTCAAGCCTTATTCAGAATCCTTCGTGATTGTGTTCATCGATGATATCCTTATGTATTTAAGGTGTAGGGAGGAGTGATGTGTGAGCAGATGCTAACACATTTGAGGCTTTTAACTAAGAATAATTGTGAAGTCTTAAGCAAATTTTGGTTGTTTTTGATTGTTTTCTCTTTGATACTGCAGTAAAAGTCAAGATGCAAGAGAACTAGCAATAATGGAAGTAAAAAAGATGAATTTTGAGCAAAATAAGAAGGAAAGTGTAGTTGACGACTTGTCTGATAAGTTGTCAACTCCCTGATAAGTTATTAGACTCAGAGTCAGTCTTAGACAGAGAATGAGATTCAGCTAGAAGAAGTGATGACAACCTGTGATAGACCGTCAAAGTTGTGATAAGCCGTCAGGCTCATCATCAGGCTTAGGTAGTGCTTGAGAAATTGAAGTGAAGATATGACAACATCTGTGATAAGTCATCAGGTGTCTGATAAGCCGTCAAGAATTCCATCACACATAAGTAGAAGGCAAAAATTTAAAGCATGTCTGACGACTTATTCTGATAAGCTATCAGAACTCTGATAAGCCATCAGACATGTCATCACCTAAAAGAAAATTTTTGAATTTTTAATTTCGAATTTTTCTTAAGTTACAGATACAAATAACAGCTTCTAGGGTTTCATTGAGGAGGCTGAACATATCTGGGGTGGGGGGTAAAAAGCTTATTCCAACTCTTTGATTTGGTTGTGAGAATTTTCTCTTGAACTTGAAAGAGAATCAACTTCATACTTCATCTTTTGTAAGTTTAATTACTTTGAATGATGAATATAATTGTTGCTATCTCTTGCTTTCTCATGTGGAACTACAACCCACAACTAGGGTTGTGGGATCTATGATTATTCCTCCATGGATTTAATATTTGGTTAGGGTTTGAGTGATTGTGGGAACATCTTGATAATTCTCTTGTATTAATTATTTACTGTTGGTTGCAAACAATAGGCCTTGCTTACTATTGATTTGCTTGAGATAAGAAATCAACCCTAGTAAGAAGTGAATTATCAACGAGGATTTGGGAAGATTAAGTTCTCATCTAATGATTAATGCTGTAACAAGATTGATCAACTCGAGATAAAATCAGAATGAATAGAATGCTTTCCTAAGTTCAAGAGAATTAGGGAGTTCAACATCTAGGTAGGTTGAGAAACACTTAGATGGATTGTCGAAACTGATAATTTGGTATTTCCCATGAGTCACGAGAATCAAATACTACAACTGTGATTCAATGGAGGATTACTAATCATAGTGATCACAACCCTAGTTTCTCTATATCATTGATTTGAAATATTGAAATTTTGGCTTTGAGTTCTGAAGCAAGTTATAGCCATAACTTCTATTCAATCATTAAAGACCCCTCATTTTGTCTTTTCATGCCAGTCGTTTGAATCTAACTTGTAGCTTTAGTTTCAAACTAGTTTAATCTCCACTCACATTGTTCCCTGTGGATTCAACCCCGACTCCAAAGTTGGGTAAATATATTAACGACAACCTCCTTACACTAAATTGACGTGTAAGTTGAGTGTTATAAAAAATGGCGTTGTTGCCAGGGAACAATTTGGCGTATTGAGTTGTTTTGGAATTTTAGCTTACTTGCTTGAATTCAAACTTGAAAATATTTGTTTAGTTTATGTTTTTTTATTTCCTTTTATTTTTATTTTTTTCTCATACGTTTCTTGAGATGTCAGCTTGGATAGATGGTTTTTTGAGTAATGTCGATTCTTGTTATTATTATGGGGGGCCTTCACAATATGATGCGGACACTGTTTTAACTGGGGAACAGACTGTAACTTGGTGTTTGGCTTGTGGTCAAAGTGATCAGCTGAAGATATGTGTGCTATCATGATTCAAACAGATGAATTAATGAAATGAATTTTAGAGAATCAAGCACAGTTGTGGGCAGAGCTGAAGGAGTTACCACTGCCACCATGTCTACAATGGCTAAATAAAGAAGAATTAGAGGAGGGAATTAGCCAATTTGTGGAGAAAACACAAGAATCACAGCCACTCGATTGTCATTTTGATCTTGAGACTGACATTGAGAAAGTGAATAAAATTGAAGGTGTTGAGGATAGTGTAAATTTTGAAGTAGGATTTGTTGGGCCACATTCGAAGCACTTTTCTACATTATGTTTAGATGATATCTTATCAGTGGAATTATTTAAGATAGTAGAAGAGTGTGAAGATAAGGAATAAGAATCCTATATTCTAGATTTTACACTAGACCAACAACATAAAAACACACCTTAATTTAGGGTCGAGTGGTTTACCATGCATATTTTATTACTCCGTTTTTTTAATTTTGTACCACCCCCTACGAGCGAGGCAAGAAGATTGACTCTAAGTTGGAGGTAAAGTTCATATCCTCAAGGTGAAGGAAAAAAACTGAGTTGGGTCGTGCCGCGATACTAAATTAGGCGCTGCTTGGGAGGCAACCCAAGGTATTTTGTTGTTTATATCCGTATTATATGATTGACATCAGATCTTCGCACCCATGGTTCCACAGGTATGTTTATAGCTCTCTTGTTTTGGTTTGATGCATTGGGGACATTGCATGATTTTAATTTGAGGGTGGGGCTACTTGTGGGTGTTGATGTCCTCTTGGGTTTTTTGTTTTTGTGCCTCTTTTCCTTGGAGTCTTGTTCCTAGTAGAGCCGATATGTTTAGGCGTATTATGATTTGTTGTAAAATATTGTAGTTGACTAGGAGAAATACATGTACCTTAGGCAGTTAATATGTTTTTGTTGATTTTTGAACACCTCTTCAATAGTCTGTTTTATAACTATGTGATATGCATTTATGTGTGACCACTGTGCATCTTGTTATGGCATTAGTACTAGTGACATTATAACCATTGCTAAACAATTACATGAACCGAATGGGTAGTATCTTGTGATGTACCTTTGTGCCATATGTGTGTGAGATACTACCTAGTTCCCATTATGTGTTAAATTGATAATGCTCAATCTACAGCTCTCGTGGGAGTGTAAAGAGGTCGTTAGCAAATATAGAACCCAACCTGGGTTGGGTGTCGATCCCACAGGGAATAGCTTGGCCAACAAGTAAGTAAAATCACTAGACTTTTAGTGCAAGTCTCGTAAAAATAGGGGAGTTTTGTAGTGCAAGTAAAGTAACCAAAATATTGAAGAAAAAGCTGAAAATAGCAAAGTAAAAAGAAAGAATGTTTAGTAGGTTGTGAAACAATGAGAATTGAGGAGTTGGGGTTATGTCCACCTTCTGAGTTATACGTCTCTATTGGCTATGAGTTGTGCAGAATTCAGACATGTATGTGCTTATAGAGAATTGTATTCGATGGTAAATCCAGGCATTTTTCGACCTATTCGAGGATTATTTTGCTTTAACTCTTTTGAGCTTAAAGTGTGTCTAACGGTACGAATTCTCCAAGAGGTTAATCCAGTTACGGCACTAACTGTTTAGTAGGGAATTTAGGGGGTGACCCTACTACCTTGACATTATCTCTTTTCCAGACATATAACTTTTCTTTCGAACAAGTTAAATGTTATACTGGCGTTATTCTATGCGTCTGCAGCCACAAGAATTTGCATTAAGATGAAGAGAATAATGATATAAGCAACACACTTGTCACGAATTCACAAACTCATAGCCTTAGATAGTATCTCATAAGGCTTCCATAACCCCAACAGAGAAGTTTAGTTACCCATGAGTGCGAAGGAAATTACAATTGACATTGTTATTATACCACAATGAAGATTTCGTGTGAAGTTTAGTGTGGTAGGCATTTAGGCGTGAACTTCCCTTGCAAGTAACGTTTCTCTTGTTGCGGAAATTAAGAATTGAATAGATGAAGAGAAAGTAATCAAAATTAAAAAGAATTGTTTTGATGGATGGATGGATGGTGGATGGATGGGAATTGATGGAATGGGGGATGAATGGAATGTATGGAATGGCGGAATGAATAAAAATCTCTAGTAGAATAGGGTATTTATAATACCCATATCCTACTCCTACTAGGCTAATAAAATACTTAACCAAATCCTACTAAACTAATGAAATACTTAACCCAATTGTACTAGGTTAATGTAACATTCTTCTAATCCAAATAAACTAATGAAATACTTAACCCAATTGTACTAGGTTAATGTATCATTATCCAACTCCAACTAAGTTACTGCAAGTCCCCAAAGTCTTCAGAAATGCTGTTTTAGCCCGGGACAAATTTTCCATGCATCACTTTTGGTCCTTTAGGCGTCCAAGCTCCCTTTCCTTCCTTCGTGAGCTTTCTTTGGCGTCAAGTAAGCTATAAAATGCTGAATTCTGCATCATTTATACCTGAAACTTTGCTAATCATGTTCGTTAGCTCACTTACAGGAAAAAGGACTAAAAGTGCAGGAAATATATAATTTGTTCTCAAAACATGACTAAAATATGGGCAAAATCTAGTGCTATAGGCGTGTAAATTCGCCTATCATCAACACCCCACACTTGAAGCTTTGTTCATCCTCGAACAAAATATCATGTCCCTCTAAACATCAACTTAGGGTTTCACAGCAACAACATAAAATATTCGTCAAGACAAGCATAGCAATCATTAACAAAGAGTAGTTTTCCGATCATTAGTAGAAACAATTTAACCTCTAGCATAGACTCGTGATGGTGGTAAACTCATATTCAAAAGTTAAGGCACAAAATATCATGTACAACTATCCAAAACTCATCAACCATGTGTGTCTCACAATATATTACCCATAATCACTCACAAGTATAGCATATTTTTCAAACATGGGTATCAACATATCCTTGCTCTCGCTCTCACAAAGAATTCATATGCAGCAACTGATGACCATAGGCTTGCCCTTAGTGTAATACTCCACTAAATGTCAGAATGTTAAGATTAGGATCAAGTAGGTCCTTAGATGGTTGTAATGTAGGCTAAGGGACGGGTAGGATCAACTATTTCTGGCCAAAATAGTGACTATGTTCCTAAGCACTTTAATACATCACATTGTATCACTGACACTTTTTCTTTTCAACCTTTCTTCTTTCTTTTATTCTACCACCCTTGTTCTCCTCTTTTGTTTTTCAATTTTAAGCATAACTCACTTTTCAGCTTTCTTTTTCCTTTTTCTTTTCATAACATACCTCTTATGATAGAACTTTCTTTTTCATAACTCATTCAAGCACCACTACAATTTAGAGCATCATACTCACCCAATTTCCTCTTATTTCATCACATGACTTTTTCACTTTAAAGCACTTAGGATTTTGGATCAAATTACGGTCTTGAAAAAATAGATTAGGCTTACATATGAGGTTCGTCAAAGAAAATAGGCTAAAGGCTCAAAAAGGGTTAACTAGGATGATGTCCAAGGGTAGGTAAAATGAAGGTAAACATGTATAGGTTGCCAAAGAAATGCCTAAATCATCTCCTAAACTTACACTCCTTATTTTTGCTTTGCATACATACCAGGCAAGTTCTAGCATCAGCCACAAACATAGAATATACTATTAATCTCTCACACACAAGGCACATGGTCGACTTTATTGGAAGTAATATAGACTCTTGACCCAACAGGTGAAGGAATTGAACCACACAATATCACATAATGAGTCACAACTAGAGCCTAAAACGTCTCAATAGTCATAATTGTAGCACATACTCTTGTTATAATCTCATGCTGCCAATTAGAATAATTTCATGCGAAGCTAAAAAAAAATTTTACTACTAAAAAAACAAAACGAGAAAATAAACATGAATAAATGCAAATGCGGATAGAGAAGTATAGCATGCAAATACCATTACCCCATACTTAGACGGGACACACTGTCCTCAGTGGAAAATAAATAAAAAGAACCTGGTTAGTCGGACTCATTCTCTATGTCTGGGGTCATACCCCTTGCATCGGAATCATCATCAGAGTCGTCATCCTTAGAAGTTCCTCATAAGTATCCCACTTAATTCCAAGAGTTTAGTCGAGGTGTTTGCATCGAGTAGGGTTCTCCTTGCTCTTTTTAGCCTCTTTTCTTGCCTTTTTGTGACGTGGTAGCCTTATCTTTGCCTTGTCCTTTGGTGCCATTGTACCTGAGATCTCAATAGAGTCATGTTAGCATCATCTCAATGGATATAATCTATGAACAAGCATTAGGGGTACCACCCCACACTTAGGTTGTTGGCACAAACTAGTGAAGTGAAAGTGGTCGATTACTCAGACTTCATCGACATACGTTTTAGGTGCTATATTCCAACAATAAAATCAGAGCAGTCATACTTCTTGTAATCTTTGCAATACTTTCATGTTAGATATATCAAGACTACTACATAGAGATTGAATCAAGGGATAGCATCTATCAACAATTACAACCTCCTATGTCGGTAGGTAACTATAAGTCGTATCCCGATGAACGGGATAGCCTAACATGTAGGTATACAAGTGACAAGACTATGCAATTTTCATCACCATAGCAATTCCTCAAAGAGTATGACAATGCAATTAAAACCAAATTCAAGTCGGAAACAAGTTAAGATTATCCTAACGTACATGTTCACTCATATGGTTTTGTGTCAACAATCCAAACACATTAACATCACCAATAATCTTTCAAGATGTAGCAATTCATAATAGGCATAGAAACATAGTACTTACGAGCAATAGATGAAGAATACAAGAGTACTTATGTGATTGAAGCCTTTGGAGATGTTCTTGTGAATTGGAAGAGCAAAAAGAATAAGTTTGAGATGATTTGGAGAGAGTATGCGGCACCCTTAGGTCAATTTCTAATGTGGTTATGTTTGAAGACTAAGTCTCCTATTTATAGAACAAGCTCGGGTCTGGTTTTGACCCATTTAAAAATGGTTTTGGAGACAAAAAGGGTCCATATGCGGCGCATAGTGCTTTGCATAAGCATGGTATATGCGGCGCATAGTGTATGGCATTTAGGGACATATGCGGCGCATAGGTCATGGCATTTAGGGACATATGCGCCGCATAGTGTATAGCATTTGAGATACTGAGACCTAATGCTATAGCATAGGCGGCGCTTAGTGTATAGCACACTTAAGAATGGGCGGCGCATAGTGTATAGCACACTAGATTCCGAGACCTTGGGCTATAGGATAGGTTTTGTATTGTTCGTGGCCTAGTTTTACCTAGGCCTAGCCTTCCTCGATGCCTATTTTGGCATGAGCAATGCTCAATCCATAGCGTTATGCATCCTTATTCCTAACTTACCACCTTTACCATACAATACGTCCAAATCGTCATTTGAAACCAATCTCCCCGTTGAATACTTCTCGCACCTATATTTGCTCAAAACCAATGAAAACGATTAGTACGATGGGTTGCCTCCCACCAAGTGCTTGATTTATTATCGCGGCATGACATAGCTATCTTGATTACTTAGACTTCATCGAGATAGATGAGGCATCGTTTTTTGAATGGATTCAGACGACGCTGATACTTACTTGTAGGCATGCAATCTTCTTCGATATGACTCTTATGCATACATACCTCAGGAGGGATACCAATTATATCATCAATCTTCCTACCCATAGCTCTCTTGTACCTCATCAGAGCAGAGATGAGAGCCTCCACGTGCTGTTCACTTAAATCATCCGCCACACTTACCGAAAGTATACTTCCACTTTCCAAGAACACATACCTTAGATAATCGGGGAGCTCTTTCGATTCTAGCATTGGTAGCTCTTCGCTGGAAGTCTTTGCTGTTGGTGACGGTTGATTCGTAAGATCAAGGTCCAGCTGTTTAGGAGTATGAGAATAGGACCTTATTCCTGTTAGAGCACCCATACGTTCTTCATAATCTTCATCATCCTCATGCTCAACATTCAGCAGTGAAGCAGACAATGGCTCAACAGTAAGATGTTTCTTTACAGATAATGCTTTCTTATCGTCATAAGCTATGGAGGACACATCCATATCCCTGGGTTGCTTCATTGCTTTGCATATATCAAAGCGAACCACTTTGTCATTCAACCGAAACAAAAGCTCATTATCCCTCATGTCAATAAGCACACTTCCAGTTGCAAGGAAAGGACGTCCCAAGATTATGGGAACTTCAGAATCCACCTCGCAATCCAGAATAACAAAGTCTGTCGGAAAGATGAATGAAGAAACCTTCACCAACACATCATTCAAGATACCCACAGGTCGTTTTACCGACCTATCAGCCATCACGAGCCTCATATTAGTAGGTGTCGGATCGCCTAACCCCAACTTCCTGTAGATGGATAGTGGCATCAAATTGATGCTAGCACCCAGATCGCACAATGCCTTGGCAAATTTCAAAGATCCAATCGTGCAAGGAATAGTGAAGGCACCGGGGTCGGCTTTTTTCTGAACTAGCGATCTTGTAGCAATTGAACTGCAATGGTGAACATTATCTGCTGGATCATAGCTTACTGCCCGCTTCTTTGTCAAAAGATCCTTCATAAATTTTACATACCCAGGCATTTGTTCTAGTGCCTCTACCAACGGAACATTAATGGTCAGCTGCTTTAACATATTCATGAATTTGCTGAACTTCGTATCATCCGCCACCTTCTTCAATCTTTGAGGAAAAGGTGGTGGTGGGTATGGAATTGTTCTCTCCACGGCTTTCTTCTCCTCTTGCTTCCGTTTTTCAGTTTTTTCAGGTTGCAATCCGTTGGTGTCGACGTCATAGCCGTCGTGGCCTTTTTCTGCGGATACTTCTTCTGTCGCCTTATCATCAGTGTCCACTACTTCGTCAACCACTTGCTTGCCTTTTGCTGAAGTTTCCTATACCTTACCACTCCGAGTAGTGATAGCCATGCATGATCCTTTGTTCCTTGGATTTGGCACAGTGTCGCTGGGTAGTGTGCCGACTTTTCTTTGATTAATTGCTGCTGAAAGTTGACTCAATTGCTGCTCTAGTTGTCTTATTGCAATGGAATGTGAGTCAACCAACTGATTCATTGAAGACAAATCGTTCTTCACCTCAGTTACACCCATATTGGTTGCCTCTACTCCTTTCAATAGTTTAGCCATCATATCTTCCATAGACATCTTTTCGGAATCATACGCCTTAGCCTCATGATTTCTAGGAGGAATATACAAACCACTCCTATCTGAATTATTCTTCCAACTACCTTGATTGCGGTCCTTGTATCCAGATTCATCATAATAGTTCCGACCTTGGTTTCCTTGGGCATTGCCTCGGAAACCCCCCTGATTATTCAAGTAGTTGGCTTCTTCTTCAGAGTCGGATTCGTCTCTTCCATGTGCTACCACGGCCTTAACTTTTTTAATCTTCCCTGATAATAAATGCTTTGTAAGAAGATCTATTTGTGTTTTCAGGTGCGCCATGTCTTGATCACGTTCCTCTTGCCTACGCCTCTGTTCTGCAGTCATGCCAATAGATAAAGTGGGGCTTGCTACCTCAGAATCCCTGGTATGCCAAGACCTACTTTGCTTTGTCATCCGATCTAGCATATGGCTTGCCTGCCCAAAGGTGAGGTCCATAAAAGATCCTCTAGCCGCATTATCAACCACTGGCTTAGTCACCGAATTCAAAGCTCTGTATAATATCTCCATCAAGTGGTCATTGGTCATATGGTGATTTGGGCACCGCATGAGCTTCGTCTTGAACCTCTCCCATGTTTCGTAGAGGGCTTCAGTTGGAAGTTGCCGAAAATTTGTGATCTCATCTCTCAACAGTGCTTTTTTGGATGGCAGAAAGAATCTTTCTAGGAAAGAGTCTTTCAATTGCCTCCAATTAGTAATAGAATCAGGAGTCAGCCCATTCAACCATAGTGTTGCCTCCCCAGACAGAGACAATGGAAATAGACGTAATCGAATTGCATTCTGACCAACACCAGGATTGTCAAATGACTTGCATGTAGAAATAAAGTTGATGAGATGCATATTCGGATCATCGCCTGCTAGTCCACCAAATAATCCCTTGAGTTGCAAAAGCTGAATCATGGTGCTAGTGATATTAAACTTTGCTCCAGGTGCCAAGGGTGGCAGAATAATGACTCCTGTGGCACCAGCTTCATCCAAATCGTCATCATCGTCATCAAAAGGAATCTGCACAGCTCGACGATCAGGCCTAAACCTAGCTTGAAGATCTCTTCTCTGCATGGGTGCCGCCACCTCAGTAGTATGCCATGGGTTTAGTAGCTCCTCATCGCCCAGGTCCTCATCATAAGGATTTGTTGCATGGCCTAGGTTATCAATATTCTGTTGATGCACTTGAGCAGTTATCCTTTCAATTTCACGTTGTGCATCCATTGATGCACTGAACAAACCTGAATAAAACAAAAACAACAACTAAAAGTAAAAGTACGAGAATCTTTGACCAAAGGGTCTAGTAATTATCACAAACTTAGTTGACACTCGAATTCCCCGGCAACGGCGCCAATTTTTGATAACGCTCAATCTACAGCTCTCGTGGGAGTGTAAAGCGGTCGTTAGCAAATATAGAACCCAACCTGGGTTGGGTGTCGATCCCACAGGGAATAGCTTGGCCAACAAGTAAGTAAAATCACTAGACTTTTAGTGCAAGTCTCGTAAAAATGGGGGAGTTTTGTAGTGCAAGTAAAGTAACCAAAATATTGAAGCAAAAACTGAAAATAACAAAGTAAAAAGAAAGAATGTTTAGTAGGTTGTGAAACAATGAGAATTGAGGAGTTGGGGTTATGTCCACCTTCTGAGTTATACGTCTCTATTGGCTATGAGTTGTGCAGAATTCAGACATGTATGTGCTTATAGAGAATTGTATTCGATGGTAAATCCAGGCGTCTTTCGACCTATTCGAGGATTATTTCACTTTAACTCTTTTGAGCTTAAAGTGTGTCTAACGGTACGAATTCTCCAAGAGGTTAATCCAGTTACGACACTAACTTTTTAGTAGGGAATTTAGGGGGTGACCCTACTACCTTGACATTATCTCTTTTCCAGACATATAACTTTTCTTTCGAACAAGTTAAATGTTATACTGGCGTTATTCTATGCGTCTACAGCCACAAGAATTTGCATTAAGATGACGAGAATAATGATATAAGCAACACACTTGTCACGAATTCACAAACTCATAGCCTTAGATAGTATCTCTTAAGGCTTCTATAACCCCAACAGAGAAGTTTAGTTACCCATGAGTGCGAAGAAAATCACAATTGACATTGTTATTATACCACAATGAAGATTTCGTGTGAAGTTTAGTGTGGTAGGCGTTTAGGCGTGAACTTCCCTTGCAAGTAACGTTTCTCTTGTTGCGGAAATTAAGAATTGAATAGATGAAGAGAAAGTAATCAAAATTAAAAAGAATTGTTTTGATGGATGGATGGATGGTGGATGGATAGGAATTGATGGAATGGGGGATGAATGGAATGTATGGAATGGCGAAATGAATAAAAATCTCTAGTAGAATAGGGTATTTATAATACCCATATCCTACTCCTACTAGGCTAATAAAATACTTAACCAAATCCTACTAAACTAATGAAATACTTAACCCAATTGTACTAGGTTAATGTAACATTCTTCTAATCCAAATAAACTAATGAAATACTTAACCCAATTGTACTAGATTAATGTATCATTATCCAACTCCAACTAAGTTACTGCAAGTCCCCAAAGTCTTCAGAAATGCTGTTTTAGCCCGGGACAAATTTTCCATGCATCACTTTTGGTCCTTTAGGCGTCCAAGCTCCCTTTCCTTCCTTCGTGAGCTTTCTTTGGCGTCAAGTAAGCTATAAAATGCTGAATTCTACATCATTTATACCTGAAACTTTGCTAATCATGTTCGTTAGCTCACTTACAGGAAAAAGGACTAAAAGTGCAGGAAATATATAATTTGTTCTCAAAACATGACTAAAATATGGGCAAAATCTAGTGCTATAGGCGTTTAAATTCGCCTATCATCATAAATCCAGAACTTGCCCGGTTGATCTTGCCTTGGTTGTAGGATAGCGGTTAGGAGAGAATCATAGGCCGTTGTTGATATTAGTCCACTTTTAGCCTAAATGACCTTCCATGTGTGAATAATATTCCTTGATCGTAATTTTGAGTCTGAATGCCTATTCGTTTTATTATACCTATCACCTTTCCATTTGTATCACAATGAACCTATTTTGGCCTTGGTCCTCCTTGGACATTGTGCTCTTTGAATTAGGCAAATAGCCTAAGTTGAGGGTGGCTATCATGTGTGGTGTAAAGTGAGTATGAAGAAGGGTAAAAAAAAATGCAAGGCTAGGTGTGGTAGAAAAAGAATAAAAAAAGAAAAGTTGTGAAAAAAAAAATCAATAAATAAAAACTGCACCCATCTTGAATGTGCTTTAATCAAGAAAGGGAGAAATAAGGTAAAGGTTGATAAGTGAGACCCCAAAAATACTATAGTTCCAAGGAGGCTTAGTTACTTTAAATATTCCTGTGTATCATACCAGCCCCAAGCCTACATTACAAGCTGAAGAAAAGTCCTATAGTGATCCTAACTTAACTGTCTAAAAGCTTTGGTAATGAAAATAAGGGCAAACTTATGGTATTTGGCATACATTAACTAGAACCTCTTTCTGAGAGTGAGTGTCTCTTTACCGTCCTCGCAATGACATGCTTGAGTTCACATATGAGTGAGGAGGGACCTCTTTGTTGTAAGGGCATACTGGTTACGTTGTTAGTTGCTAACTTGTTTGGATAGTGTAATCTTTGTACATGCATGGTTGTTGTTACTGAATTGATGCCATATCTTGATTTCTGTGTGTCACATTGTTGTCCTTCAATAATATGCACAGTTGTTTTTAAAATTAATTGACCTCGGAGATGGTGAAGAAGTTTTGAGATAATATGGATAGTTGACTGCCGAGTATACTTTGTATCCTCTTGGTTGTGTTTTAGTTGCTTGAGGACAAGCAACTATTTTAAGTTGAGGGTGTTGATGTGTGAGCAGATGCTAACACATTTGTGGCTTTTAACTGCGAATAATTGCAAAGTTTTAAACAACTTTTGTTGTTTTTGATTGTTTTCTCTATGATATTACAGTAAAAGTCACGATGCAAGAAAATCAACAATAATAGAAGTAAAAGAGTTAAATTTTGAGCAAAATAAGAAGGGAAGTGTAGTTCACAACTTGTCTAATAAGTCGTCAACTCCCTGATAAGTTATCAAACTCAACGTCATCCTTAGATAGAGAATGAGATTTAGCTGGAAGAAGTGACGATAACCTGTGATAGGCCGTCAGAGTTGTGATAAGCCGCTAGTCTCATAGTCAGGCTTGGGCAGTGCTTGACAAATTGAAGTGAAGATGTGATGATGTATGTGATATATTGACGATGACCATCTTGCACTAAATTAACGTGTAAGTTGAGCGTTATCAAGGAGCATGCACAATATTTAAGGATTATGCACCAAACTTTGAGAGATAATTTGCTTTTTTCCATATTTTTTAAGTATGAGTTTAGGCTGGGGTCGGTTTCATTTCTTGGGCATGCGATGTATAAGGATGAGATTATGGTAGACCCGATGAATGTGGTAGTAGATACCCTAAGCCGAAAGGTAGTTAGTATGGGCAACTTGGCTTGTATTTAAGTTTCTTAGAGGCCGTTGGCATGGGAAATTTATTCTTTGGCCAAGTTGATAGTGCGACTAGATACTTATGACCCTAGGAGGATTCTTGCTAGTGTTAAGGTGAGGTCCTCGCTATTTGAGCAGATTTAGGATTGCCAATTAAATAATAAGAGAATTTACATCCTTAATAATTAGGTGTTGAGTGGTGAGTCCAAGGGGGCTACCATATATTCTGAGGGTGTCTTGAGATTTGATAGCTGTGTTTATGTTCCAAGGTTTGGTGACTTAATTCATTCAATTTTGCACGAGGCTAATATCTCAAGGTATCTATTCATTTGGGTACAACTAAGATGTATAGAGACTTGAGACAAACATTATTGGTGGAGTGGCATAAAGTGAGATATGGTAGACTTTGTACCTTGTTGGCTATGTTGTCAGTAGGTGAAGGATAAGCATCGACGACCGGGTGGTTTAATTCAGAGATTGTCCATTTCCAAGTGGAAATAGGAGTAGATTACTATGGACTTTGTTAGTGGTTTGCCTCATACTTCCCGTGTTTTTTATGGTATTTGGGTCATCATCGATTGGTTGACCAAATTAGCCCATTTAATTCATATTAAGATGTTATTCAGTATCAAGACGTTGACTCGTATCTATGTTAGTGAGATATTCCATTTGCATGGTGTGCCTATATCTATCATTTTAGATTGGATTCAGTGTTCACTTCTCAGTTTTGGAGAGCTTTTCAGAAGTAGTTGGGCACTCAAGTGGATCTTAGTATACCTTTCATTCTCAGACCGATGGCCAGTCGGAGTAGACTATTCAGGTTCTCGAGGATATGCCCAAGCCTGTGTCATGGATTTTAGAGGTCAGTGGGAGAGACACTTAGCCTTTGTAGAGTTCGTATATAATAATAGTTATCATTCTAGTATTGAGATGACACCTTTTGAGGCTTTATATAGTAGTCAATGTCATTTCATGATTAGATGGTTTGAAACCTCCGAGATTAGAACCCATGGTACTGAATTGCTTTAGGAGTCATTAGATAGAGTCATGGTGATTCAGGACAGGTTATGAGCAACTCAAAGTAGGCAGAAGGCTTATGCAGATCGTAGGCTTTATGCCTTGAGATTTAGAGTATGTTATTGGGTATTCCTCCACATATCACCCATGAAGGGTGTGATGAGGTTCGGGAGGAAGGGAAAGATCAGCCCCAAATATATTAGACCTTTTGAGATTCTTCGCACCATTGGTGAGGTAGCTTATGAGATTAGACTTACCCCCAGATTTTGCTTTTATACATCTAGTTTTCCATGTTTCCATTTTTCAATGATACATTTGTAATCCATCTTATGTTCATATATGGGACTCATTCTAGTTGGATGAGCGGTTGACTTTCGTGGAGGAGCCTATGCTTATTTTGGCTAGTAATATCAGCCGGTTGTGCACTAGGGAGATTTTTATAGTTAAGGTTCAGCGGAGGCACTGCCTAGTATAAGAGGATATTTTGGAGATCGAGAGTGATATATGGACCCAGTATCCTCACCTGTTTAGGGCTTCAGGTACTTCCTAATCCTTAACTTTCGTGGACGAATGATCTTTTAGTAGTGGATATTGTAATAACTGCTTAGGTCATTTTCTATGTTACCACTTCTTTTTGCCATTTAGAGCTTTCCTATAGTTGCCACAAGTCTTTATGACTTGTTGGAACTGACAGTTTGGTTATCGGCAGTTCGTTTGTTTTTTAGAGATAATTTCTTGTTTCAAAGTCTTCACTTGTTCAAATTGGCTACTAGTGAAAAAAACTAGTCAAACGACCTCGTATTCCAACTCAGACTTTTCCAACAGCTCTAAAATGTTCATTTAGGCTAGGTGGATTCTTGGTTCGGGTCCCAAGGCACCCAATCTCATTGTAAGCTATTGGTTAGAAGTTAAGAAAGATGTCAATTGGGTGTAGAACCCATTTTTACTTGAGGCGACCTTGGATGGAAATTTTGACTGCACCATTGAGTCTAGAACGCCAAATTTGATAGGGTAGCATAGTACGTTGCATATGTGGGATTTTAAATGAATCTCATGGGTTGGCGGAGACTTGGAAATTTCCAAGTCTCAGCTGGTACTGGTGCACCCCTATTCATGATCACGTAAACGATCTTAAAAATCCAGGAAGTTTCGCTTAAGCAACATTTGAAGTCGTGAAAGTGACTTTCCTTTTCTGCACATAATTTTTTCGAACATGATAGATATGTTGCATTGGAAACTTCTGCCCCTGATGCTAGGTATCACGTATGTGATCGGCGGGTCGCGAATGCGATACCCGTATACTTGGGAAGGGTATTAATACCCCTTTTTAGCTTGTTTTTCATGATTCTCATCCATCTCCAAGATATTACAAACCCTAAAAAGAGGTAAAGCTTAGGGATAACATTGGTGGGTGATTTTAGGGATTGGGAAAGGATTAATTACATGATTCTCTTTTAAATTTGTGGTAAGATTTCCTCATTTTCATGGTTGATTTTCCATTTTCACCTAAAATCCCAAAAGCTTGTTGACTTGATTTTAGCACAAAAATAGCTCAAAATTCACTTATTTTTAGGGTAAATGTTCCTTGAGCATAGTGGGATGTTGAGTTGGTTTTGAAAATATGATTTTGTAACTAAGCCCCATGTGGGATTTTTATGTAATTTTGGACTCGAAGCACAATAGGGCAATATGGTTATCAACGATTTAGTAGATTTTTTGGACTTTTTTCGACGCCCAGGTAGGCTAGGTTTACCTACATCGTAGATTGAGCTATCTCATAGTATAATTGTTAGATTATACTATATATAGGGTGATTTAGGTATTGGAAGTGGGAATAAAGATATTTGTGTTAATTAAACTCGTAGGCTACCTTAAAGCCTTAGATATGGAGTAGTTAGGGTGGTTAGTCATGGATTAAGTGAATTAGACTTCATGGTATGTAATTAGAATAGAAATATCTTAAATTACTTAAGGTAGGTGAAATTTCCTTGCTACTCTTGCTAGGGTAGAGTTTTTCAAAATTTCTTGAGTTAAGGGGATTGCCCTAGTAGCTATTGTAAGACCCCGCAAAATTCTCTCATAGTCTGAGCCTTAGAGCATGTTTAGTGGAGTGTAAATCAGGCCCTAAAAGGTTGAAAAGTGTCTTCCAAAGTGAGAAATATTTTGAACCATGTAGATTTCCCTAATATCGACTTTTTGTCATGTAGAACATTGAATAATCTTTCCATCGATACCAATTTCGTCAAAATCCAGCATCGGACGAGGAAGTTATGGCCGTTTTACTGAAAATAGTCGGAACCACCCAGGTGCGATGGCTGGGTTCATAGACCATCGCCCAGCCCGTCGTAACCAAGGCAGTGACTCTTTTTCTTGGACCAAGTACGACAGGCCGTCAAGGCTGTGACGGACCGTCGCCGCTGAGGCATTGTGACATCATCCTAGTCAATGTACGATGGGTGATGTGATGGACCATCAATGCTGCGATGGACCATTGCTGAGACCATCGCATCGAGGCAGTGTATTATTTTGCTGCCCTTTGTGCGGCGGACGATCCGACGGACCATCAAACTAAGCGACGGACCGTCGCTTCGACCATTGCAGTCCCCGTTCAGCATTTTTAACTCGATTTTAAAAGAGTTTTTTGGTTCTTTTCCCACTCTTTTCAGCCCCTATTTATATCCGATCAAGGCTCACAATTTCATTCTTCATCTTTAACATAAAAAACTAGAGTTTCTAGAAAATTAAAACCCTTCTTTCTTTTTTAAGAAAAATCAAGAGAAATCAAGAAATCTCTCCAAGAGCCTTCAAGAAAGAGTTTTCTAAGGTATGCAAATGTTGATTCTTGGGTCCGTTTCATCTAAGAAGCTCAAGGATCCTTTTCTAAATTTCAAAGATCTTATGTTTATGAGTTTTCATGATTCATGTTAGTTGAAATTGATGTCCATGCTATTATTGAGTTTTGATTCATGTTTGTTTACAAGGTTTTCAATCTTTGACCCTAGTATATGATATTTATGTGATGATCATGATAAATCCTCTTTAAGTTGCTTGCTAAGTGATGTGTTCATGTCAATTAAGTGTAGAAATTATTGAATAGGCAAGGCATACTCCCCATATGTTTGATAAAATGCTTATGTGAAGGAATTAGAGCCATTATAGCATGTTGACTAGAAATCCCCAATTGTGTGCAAGCCCATGCATGCCAAGTGTTTGTTAAAAAGCCTTAGTGAGTGAATTGTGGCATGATAGCTTGAAATTCCCCAATTATGTGCTCTTTAATACGTGCTAAGACTTTAATACATGCTAAGTATTTGATGCAAGACCTTGTTGAATGGAGTATGAGCCAATAGCATGTCTCCCTATATTATCACATGTTTATGATTCCTAAGTGTTTGAAGAAATGCTTTAATGATTGTGATGGTGAATGAATATCCATGGTCATAAATGGTTATGTTTTACTTTTATGTTATCGAGTCCTGGGGTATTTATAACCAACAATTTAGCTGCTGTCTAGAGCCCATGTCAGTTTTTACGATAATTTCAGTCAAACCATGATTCTTAGAACTCAGTGAGTTACAAAACTCAAAACTCTCAGACAGTTACAGAACCTGAGAAATCCTAGAAATCTCAGTAAGCTCAGTGTCGCTAGAATTCTAGCCTCAGTTCAATACTCAGCTCAGATCTAGTAGTAATCAAGTGTTCAATTAAGTCCTCAATAGTATTCGAGTAATCTATCCCAAGCTCAGTATCATTTAGTCAGATGACGAGATTCAATAGTATTCCGTTAGATACGAAACCAAGTGAATTCAGCATAACTCAGTCAGATAAGTCGAGAAACATGATCAGTATCAGATTCGGCTAAGTTTAAGTTCAGTTGAGAATTAGTTCAGAGTCTTTCAGCTGGGAGTAGGAGCTAGCACCAAGCGAGTGCAAGGATGACGGCTCCCCATTAGAGAGGCAGAGTTGTTAGTAGCAATCCCTAAACTCTAGAACTGCGTAGCCAGCGCAGGATGCAGGAGTCACCTATTAGAAAAAGGCTTGTCACCCATTAGATAAAGGCTTTACTATTATACTGCCTTAGGCTTGACTTCCTGTGAGGGTCACCCCTTAGAGATGCTTGACCAGAGAGGTCTTTACTCGTGGCACTGTATTGATACCCTTCCAGCTGGGGTTACTGGTTGGACCCCACCAGTTTAGATTCAAGGCATGTCGGTTAAATGAACACTCCCACAGTTATAGTTTCAGTATCAGTCTTTAGAGTAGAACTCAGAAATCAGGACTGTCAGATACAGTTACCTATATCAGTAACGAACTCAGATAGTTCTATTGATTCATGGACCACACGCTAGATAGGCATGGTCTCACATAAAGTTATTTAGTATCAGTATTATCAGATCTAGAGATCACCTGTTAGATAGGCTTGATCTTAGTCTCAGATTTAGTTGAGTAATCTCATTATTAGATCCAGAGATCACCCGTTAGATAGGCTTGATCTCAGTCTCAGATTTGGTTGAGTATTCTTACTATCATATCCAGAGATCACCTGTTAGATAGGCTTGATATCAATCTCAGATTTAGTTGAGTAATCTCATTATCAGATCCAGAGATCACCCGTTAGATAGGCTTGATCTCAGTTTCAGATTCAGTTAAGTATTGTTATTATCAGATCCAGAGATCAGCCATTAGATAAGCATGATCTCAGTCTCCGATTCGGTTGAGTATTCTTATTATCAGATCCAAAGATCACCCGTTAGATAGGCCTGATCTTATTCTCAGATTCAGTTGATTATTCTCATTATCAGATTCAGAGATCTTTATCTAGATAGGTTTGATCTCAGATATAATCTCTTCTTATCATTGATAGTAGATTCAGGGATCATCCATTAGAGAGGTTTGATCTCAAATTCAATCAGTTGAGAGTAGCAAACTCAGAGTGCAGTCATTGATGTGAGTAGATTCAGTTAATCAGCTCCAGTAACATCAGTTTCCGAGATCACTCGCTAGAGAGGACTAATCTCAACTCTAGTATTCAGTTATCAATATTAGGAGATCCAGTTGTTTAGTTTCTCAGTATTAGTAGTGATTTCAGATGACAGTAAAGCAGTACCCTAGTTACAGTATTTTGAGTCACGATGATTTTAGTTATGATTTGTGCATTCATACATGTGTTCTTATTCAGTACTCTCATGGTTATTTAGTTAAGTAATTGTTCATGCATAAACCCTTGTATTTAGCCTTACCTCATCTTCATACTCAGTATATTTCCGCACTGACGCATTCGCGCTATGGTGTTTTATTTAACACCATAGGTTCTGAGGCACAAGATCTAGAGTACCCTTAGCAACTCTATCCCAGTCAGCAGCAGTAGACGTATCAGTGATTCCTCTTTATTTGAGAATAATCCTTATTTTATTATCGCATTAGATTTAGTTTATTTTTAGTAGACGGAGTTAATTGGGGGCATGTCCCATCAACTCCACAGTTTATATAGTTTAGAGGCTTTTCGAATAGATGTATCAGTATTCAGTTTTTAGTTTTGAGTATTTTTAGATGTTTTGAACCTTATGACCAGTTTTCGCATTTATTATCTATATTATGCCGTGCTTAGGTATATATATCAATAGAGGTTTAGCTTGTGGTTCAGGGTCATGAGCAACGTGTGACATTCTGGTTCGAGAAAAATTAGGTCATTCCAGCTATGATCTTAGGTAAGATTGCCTTGGTTAATCATGGCTGGGGAGGAATCACATCCTTAGGGCTAATAATGAATTTCTTGATATATAGGAATGATCTTAGATACCTTAGCCTAGTTTGAGGTAGAAATTGCCTAAGAGAATCTTCGGGGATTAGGAGTGCACCCCTCCGGCCCATCTTAGGCCAAGATTTGTGATAACCTTTTAGACTCGTTGCATATGGAAAATCTTTAAATAGTAAGTTGACACTTGAGAGGGTTAAATATAATTAATAAGTATGTCAGTTAAGTATGGAAGGATGAATACAAATTTTGAGTATTGCAAATGACACTATCTTTATGTGTGGCTAATTACAACATTTATATGTTTGATTTATGACTTATGCATGGGATTATGGTATGATTCCCGAGTATGATTAAAGACTTGTCCTATTGATATGCTTAATGCTGTAGATATTTGTATGATTTGGGGTTATTGGCTTATTGGAGAATATGGCTTATGTTGATATATATAATAGTGGCTATTGAGCATAATAACTTGTGTAGCTATATAATATGGCTCATGAGTGTAATATGGATCACCCAGATATAATGTGGCTTTTAAATAAAATATGGCTTATGTACATATACTGAGGCTCATGGATGTATATGGCTTAGAATCATGATCGTCTTATGGATAGAGTATGACCAATAGATGAAAGAAATGGCTTGCAGATATAATATGGATTTTGGGGATGATGTAGCATATAGATGCAATTATCGGTCTTTAGATAAGATGGGTGGCCTACATATATGGTCATTAATATAAATTTCAGATATGCTTAGTAATATTTCTTATGAATATTAGTATTGAGGTAGTATCTAGATATGACTAATGCTACGGTTTATAGAAATGATTATGGTTGAGACCCACAACTTTGGTATCTTGTTCAGTTGATAATTATGGATAAAGAGATGCTTTATAGTTATGATTTATTGGTATAATCTATTGGATGTGGCTTATTAAAGTGATTCACTAATATGGTTCATTAATATGGTTGTTATTAAAAGTACCGATTCAAGTTTGGCAATTGTCAATGATATTGATAATATGAGTTTCGGTTCAAGTCCAGCCCTTGTTAAATATATTGATAATTTGAGTTTCGATTCAAGTTTGGAATTGAGGGTTACTTATGGTGTGGTATGGGACATATGGAGTCTTAATTATGGCATGGTAATCGATTAATTATGGTTATGTAGTGGTTTACTTTTATTGATTGTACTCTCCTGACTTATGGGGGCCTACATTGGGTTACTTACTTTTCCATACTTATTAGCTTATGGGAATCAATATTGTAGTTATAATGGTATGATTCTTATGTTGTTATCCATATGCATTTGTGTGTTTATGTATGATTGTTATATTATCAGTCCGGTTCTACTTATTTATGTACGTACAGTGGTGTTGGAGGTTACTTACAGGTTTGTCCTTTTACCTTGACTTAGTTTATGTTATCTTGTATCTTATAGTATTTATATTATGATTTTGCTAAGTCTACTGATGATTCCTACTGAGTACCCGTGGTTTTGGTATTCATACTATACTTTTTTACCTTTTTGGTGCAGGTACAAGTACTAGTTGATATCGTTGATTCACTGATTATGTAGAGTTGATTCTGCAGATTGGGTGAGCTCTTGGAGTTGGAGTTACCCTTTTTCTTCTATTTATCTATGCATAGTCTTTTATTTTGAGACAGATTATATTGACTATTCTAGAACTTATGGTGTTGTAGTAGCCTTTGTACTAACTTTACTAGGTTGTGGAATGGTTTTTTAGGTTATGACTACCTTTTAGATTATTTCTATTGCCTTTCTATTTATGAGTGGTATTATCTATTTTCCCTTTAAGGCATTTCCACCTAGTTAGCCCATTGAGAATAGCTTCGAGCTACGGTTTGGCTTACCTACTGGTGGGATAGAGTAGTTGCTATAATGACTTATAAATCGGGTCATGATAGCTTTCCACCGTGAGAGGTGCAAATTTTATTTCCTGTCTTTACCTTTTCATTTAAGTGTATTGATGTTTTTGTACCCATCTCTAATTTTGTCCCTTGGTAGGGTTGTATTGACTAATTGTTTGCCTTGGAGTAAAGTTCATGATTATATGAACACCCTCGCAGATAATTTCTTTTAGTAGTGGATAGAGTGGATCAGTCCTGATATTTCTTTGGGGTATATTTGGGTTCGAGTACCATTTACCTTGCATATAAGCCTTCTTATGGCCTTAGTGTGGTGCTTTTTATACCGCCTACTCTTTATATTGATGGTTATATTGTTGTTGTTAGTATTACCATTGTTTGATGTTGATTGATTCTTGCTTCATAGATGACTAAATTAGCATTATCTAGTTAGAATTTCCTTCCTCACATTTTTTGTTCATCGGCCTAGGCTGCTAGCTCTGTTGGATGGGTTTTGTCTCTTAAGGCGATGTAAGGTTTGTTCTTCTCCTCTTCTGTTGGTGAGGCTAAACTAGTTATGAGTAGTTTATGATAATGAAGGGACTTTTGTGGTTCTATTATGGTTCTAGAGTTGGCAATTTAGTTATATTGCCCATTTTGAATTGAAAGTCTTGGATTTGCCTTTCAGGCTTCTTGGTTTTGTCTCCTGGTGGTAGATTTGATTTTGGTATTTATGTGGAGTTGGATACTCTATTCTTTCTTAGATGTGGTTGTTGTTCAAGTAGAGTTAAGAGAGGCCAAGATAGGTGATATTTTCTATGATTGCTTCTTAATTTGGTAATTTGGGTATTCATTGCCTAGATGGAGTATTCGATTGACCAATTTCCAGCTAAGGTTGCATTTCTCCAAGTTGCTAGAGTTTTTTCTATTACTAGTACGGTTTGCAGTCATGGCGAGTTCTTGGGTATGCTTTGATGGTTTATGTCCTCTAGAAGATATAGAGTTGATTACTTGTGCTTTTAGGTGGTGATTTATCTTTTGTGTGGTTTTATTTTTCAACTCCATTCCAAGTTTGGATTTGGCATAATCCAGAGGGGGTATGGCTAATTTTGGATAGCGAGGGTGAGTTGGGTGTTTGCCCTCGATTTAGACTTGTTGTCTTTAGTTCCGATTTGACTCCTAAAAATAGAGACTTGGAGCTTATGATAGATTTGTAGTGTGGGTGCTTACCCGTCTATAGTATTGGCGTGGATAGGTTAGATCAGGCGGTTCAGTTAGGGTATTGAAACTTCAGCTGGGAGTGTTGGTGTTGAGTGTAGACTTTGACTTTGGATTTGTCTCAGTTGGGGTTTCACCTATAGGCTAGCTAAGCCTACTCTTTAGCTACCTATTCGATCTTTTTTTATTTCAGATGGCTTATGGTTGATCGGTGATAACGCTAAACTTACACATCAATTTAGTGCAAGACGATTGTCGTCAATATATTTACCCAACTTTTGAATCGGGTTCGAATCCACAGGGAACAATGTGAGTGGCGATTAAACTAATTTAAAATTATAGCTACAAGTTGAATTCTAACAACTGGTACGAAAAGATAAAAAATGGGGGTTTTGGAGATTAGCAAATAATTGCTGGTCACTTTAACTTCAGTGTACGTAATCAAGAGTTTATGAAAAACCAGAATTATGTTCACTAGGGGTTTTGGTACTTGATAGATGCTAATAGTAGTTCAAGATTCTCACAGTAGATAGGACAACAAGTTATCTTTATCGAAGTTATGCCTAAATGTCTCTCAACCTACTTAAGCAGTTAATTACCTAATCCTCTCGGACTTAGGGAATTTATGTTCATGATGATATTTTACCTCAGGTTAATCAACGTTGTTACAACGTCAATTATTAAATGGAAGTTTTTGTTGCTTCCAAGTCCCTGTTAATAATTCACTTCCCACTATATTTGATTTATTTCTCAAGTAAATCAAAGCAGGTGTTATCTATTGTTTGTAACCAACAGACAATAATTAAAACCTCAGAATTATCAAGAAGTCCTACTACCTTTTGAATCTTGAACACTTAGCATCTTATCAAGATTTAACCCTAGATCCCATAATTCAGGTTAAATGAATTTAGCCACGAATGATGTAATAATCGAAACAACTACATGAATTCATGCTTTGAAAGATAAACTTACCACAAGATGAATAATGACTAGTGAATCGTAGATTAGATCACAATAGTAATCCCAAAATAATGATGATAATCTCTTCAAAGTAATTGCTTGTTCAAGTCAAGAAACTAGAGAGAGAAAATATCAAAATACCTGTCTTCAAAAGATGTTCGCAACTCTCAATAAAACTCTAAAACAAGACTTTAGATAGTTCAGCCTAAATAAGGAAACACAATAATACAGTTTAGAAGTTTCTCGGATTAGGTGACGCCATTCTTGATAACCTATCACGAGGCTAACGACTTATCACAAATGTCGTCAGCTTCATCTTTGCTTTTGATACTTGCTGCCTTAGGCTGGTGACAAACAGTGACGTCCTATCAAATCCTTGACGACTTATCACAAATGTCGTCAAGTCTCTACCTCATCCCTCATGTTCTGCCTTAAGCTGTCGACAAATCTGATGACCCATCAGCTCCTTGATAGCTTATCACAAAATATCATCACAATTCTCAGCTCAGGTCCATTCTCTATCTGAGGCTGACAATGAACTTGATAGCTTATCACAGGGCTGACGACCTATCAGAAATGTCGTTAGCCACACTTCTTTGAATTTCTTCAGCTTTCAACTTCTTTGCTTCCATTCTTGTTGGTTCTCTAACATATTAGCTTCTACTGCAAAAGCAAACATAAAAAAATCAAAAATAACAAAAGTTTCTTAAGACTTTGCAATTATTCTTAGTTTAAAGCCTCAAATGTGTTAACATCAGCTCACACATCAACACCCTCCACTTACAACAATTGCTTGTCCTCAAGCAACTCAAACACAACTAAGAGAATACAAAGTACATTTGGCAGTCAATAATCTATATCATCTTAAACATCTTCACCATCTCCAAGGTCAGTCAATTCAAGAACAACTGTGTATATTATTGAAGAAGAACAATGCAACACATAGGAATCAAGATATAGCACCAACTAAGCAACACAACCATACATGCATCAAGTTTACACTATCCAAACAAGTTAGTGACTAGCGATGTAACCAGTGTGCCCTCACTACAAAGAAATCCCCCTTTTCTCATATCAAACATCACATATATAATCATGGGGACAATCACAAGACACTCACTCTCAGAATGGAGTTCCAATCAATGTATGCCGAATACCATAGGCTTGCCCTTATTTTCATTACTCAGATCGTCAGACAGGTCAGCTAGGATCACTATAGGTCTTCTCTTTGGCTAGTAATGTAGGCTAGGGGCTGGTATGATACTCGATCATATTTAAAATGACTAAGCCTCCTTGACACTACACTAGTTTTTTGGGGTTTCACTCATTAGCCTTTTTCTATTCTTCTCTTTTCTTGATCACACTTATTCAGGATGAGTGCGGTCTTTTCTACAATCATTTTTTTTCACAACTTTATTTTTTCTTGCTCTTTTCTACCGCACTCAACTTTTTATTCTTTTATTTTACTCTACCTTTCTTCCTACTCATTTTACATCACACACCCCTATGATAGCCACCCTCAACTTAGACAATTTTCCTAAGTCAAGGTGCACAGTGTCCAAGGAGGACCAGGGCCAAAATAGGTTCATTATGATACAAATTGGAAAAGTGACAGGTGTCATAAAAAGATATAGGCTAATCAGGCTCAAAGCAGGGATCAAGGGATATTCTACATACAGGGAAGGTTATTTAAGAGAAAAGTGAGCTAATATCAAAATGTCCTATGATCCTTTCCTAACCCCTATCCTTTAACCAAGGTAAGACTGACCGGGCAAGTTCTGGATTTTAAAATACAACGGGAACTAGGTAGTATCTCTCACACACAGGGCACAAAGGTACATCACAAGCTACTACCCATTCAGTTCATGCAATTTTTAGCAATGGTTATCATGTTATGAGAACTAATACCATACAAAGATGAACAGTGCTCACAATTAGATGTAAATCACACAGTTAAAGAATTAGAATACTAAAGAGATGTTCATAAAATAACAAAATCATGTTAACTACCTCAAATACTTGTATTTCTCCTAGTCAACTACAAAATATTACAACAAATCATAATACGCCTAAACATGCGGGCTCTACTAGGAAAAAGACTCTAGGGAAAAAAGGCACGACAACAAAACCCCCAAGAGGACATCAACACCCACAAATAGCCCCACCCTCAACTTCAAATCATGCAATATCCCCAATGCGTAAAACCAAAACAAGAGAGTTAGAAGCATACCTGTGGCACCATAGGTGTGAGGATCTGATGTCAATCATACAATACGAATACAAATAACAAAATACCTTAGGTTGTCTCCCAAGAAGCACCTAATTTAGTGTCGCTGCACGACCCAACTTAGCTTTTCCTCCACCTTGAGGATATGAATTTCACCCCCAACTTAGAGTCCATCTTCTTGCCTCGATCATAGGGTAGTGGTATAAAGATTAAGATGTCGAGTAATGGATGATGCATGGTAAACAACTCAGTCTTAAAGTGAGGTATGTTTTTATGTTGCTTGTCTAATGTAAAATCAAGAATATAGGATTCTTGTTCCTCATATTTACACTCTTCTACTATTTTAAATGATTCCACAAATGAGATATCATCTAAACATAATGTAGAAAAGTGCTTTGAATGAGGCCCAATCAATCCTACTTCAAAATTTACACTATCTACTACAAACTAACTTTTATTTACCTTCTCAATGTCAGTTTCAAGATCAAGATGACAATCGAGTGGTTGGGATTCTTGAGTTTTCTCCTCAAAATGGCTAATGTCCTCCTCATATTCTTCTTTGTTTAGCCACTATAAATATGGTCGGAGTGGTAACTCCTTTAGCTATTCCCACAACTGTTCTTGATTCTCTAAAATTCATTTCATCAATTTGTTTTCTTGAATCGTGACAACACACATATCTTCAGTATGATCTCTTTGACCACAAGCCAAACACCAAGTTACAGTAAGTAGGACAGTATCCACAACATATTGTGAAGGTCCAGTCCATTCACTTTCAAGTAAATCTGGACAACAAGCCTCAAAATATGGTTCCCCACAATAATAACAAGAATTGTCATAACTCAAAAAATCATCTATCCAGGCTAACATCTCAAGAAAGGTGTTAGAAAAATACAAATAAAAGAAAATAAAAAATAAACTAAGCAAATATTTACAAGTTTGAATTCAAAAAAGTAAACTAAAATTCCAAACCAACTCAATACGCCAAATTGTTTCCCGACAAAGGCGCCATTTTTGATAATGCTCAACTTACACGTCAATTTAGTGCAAGGCGATCGTTGTCAATATATTTACCCAACTTTGGAGTCGGGGTCGAATCCACAAGGAACAATATGAGTGGCAATTAAACTAGTTTGAAACTAAAGCTACAAGTTAAATTCAAATAACTGGCACAAAAAGATAAAATGGGGGTTTTTTAATAATCAAACAGATGTTAAAGTTGTAACTTGCTTCAGAACTCAAAGCCAAAAGTTCAATAGTTCAAATCAATGATAAAGAATAAACTAGGGTTGTGATCACTATGATTACTAATCCCCATTAAATAATAGTTGTGGCATCGGGTTCGCATGACTTGCGGGAAATATCAAATTATCAGTTTCGACAGTACATTTAAGTGTTTCTCAACCTACCTAGATGTTGACCTCCCTAATTCTCTCAAACTTAAGAAGTCATTCTATTCATACTGATCTTATCTCAATTTGATCAATCTTTTTACATCATTAATCATTAGTTGAGAACTTAACCTTCCCAAATCCTCTTTGATAATTCACTTCTTACTCGGGTTGATTTCTTATCTTAAGAAAATCAACAGTAAGCAAAGCCTTTTGTTTCCAACCAAAAGAAAATAATTAATTAAAAAGAATTATCAAGATGTTCCCATAATCACTCAAATCCTAACCAACTACTAAATCAATAAAAGAATAGTCATAAATCCTACAACCCTCGTCGTGGGTTTTAGTTGCTCATAAGATAGAAAGAGATAACAATGATTAGATTCATAATTTAAACCAATTAAACTTAAAAAATATGAAATCCAAAGTTGATTCCCCTCCAAGTACAATAAGAATTTCCCACAACTAAATCAAAGGATTGAAAAATTAAATTACAAGCTTAGAGACTAAAGGGAAGTAAAATAACCTTTGGAATAAGTTCTCGATAGTTCCAGATGATGAATGAACCCTAAAAGCTGCTATTTATAGCCGTAACTTAAGAAAAAGTCAAAATTAAAAATTCATATTTTCTCCCCTTAGGTGACGACATTTGTGACAGCTTATCACAAATCTGATGACATTTGTGATGACTTATTATAAATCTAATAACTTATCACAAAATGTCTTCATACCTTCTGCCCATGTGTGACAATATTTCTGATGATGTATCACAAATCTAACAACATTTGTGATGACTTATCACAATATTTGTGACGATATTTGTGATAACGTATCACAAATCTGACAACTTATCACAAAATGTTGTAAAAAATGCTTTACCTTTCTTGTTCTCTGCCTATATGTGACGACATATTCTGATAGCTTATCATAGATCTAATAGCTTATTAGACCAAGTCGTCAGATGAAATCTTCAGAACTTAATTTCTTGTATCTTTCACCAAAAATCATCCTTCTTGACGTAGCTTTCATGAGTTTTCATCCATCTTGACTTTCCTACAAAATCATAAGAAATATAATAAAAAACAACATTAGTCACTTAAGAACTTACAATTGTTCTGAGTTAAAAGTCCTAAATGTGCTAACAGAATGCTAACACATCAATAGGTATTCAGATGGTAGCCTGTTGGCACCTGTGTTAGTTCTTCTGCTTCTGACCTTAATTTGCAATTTTTATTGGAATTTTAGGGGATCTACTTAGTAGGAGTTGTATACTCGAGTTGGATTCAACATTGATTCATCTTCAATTGGTGAGACCTCCTGGAGTAGATTGTTTAATGGTGAGTTCTTGTGTTTTGAACTCTTGGCTATCAGTTTTGAGGGTCATTCAAACCACTTGTAGTATTAGCATAGATTGCAGACATTGGTTATCTGCATTTGTTTACCTAATTAGTGCCTGATGGGTTTATTATGATGCTTGGCTTTATAGATTTCCAATGGATCAACTTATATTCTTTGAGGTTAGTACGATGGAGTTGTGCGGGCAGGACTCGGGTGACCTTCTGCCTGGTTTGGAGTAGCTAGCAGGTTTGGAAAGGCAAAAAAGAGGTTATATTTGGATATTGGAGCTAATTGCATGACTCATGCCTTGGTTTGGATTTGGCATGGATGAATTTTGCTTAGTTGGGCTAGTATCGGGGTGGTATTAGTGTGTTGAGGTTTGGATTTGCATGCACTAGCCATTCTCAGTTCCATTGGAGGTTAGTTAGTGATAGAGGTCTAGTTTTAATTGTTTGAGAAGTGAAGTGCAGAGTTGGTTGAAAAGGGATACCTATAGATAAATCCCTTGAAAACGTTGTTTCTTCTTAGAGATTATCTAGGGATCTTTCATCGGAGTATTCGGGCCCAATATCTTATCCATTCGAGCATGAATCTATTCTTCGAAGGATTCGGGCCCAATATCCTTTGACTTTTACAGACTAAAATTCTTTAAGCAAAGGATATTATAATGGCCCTCTAGGTCATTTAGATTATTTTTTCATATTTTAGGCATTTCAAGCCTTCCCACGATGACACTAGGTTATTTTTGACTTCTCGGAACTGTCGGTTCAATTATTGGATAGTTTATCTTGGTTTTAGGCTCATTTCATTTCTTTGTAGCTTTACCCATTTAGGATTTGGTCTCAGACCAAAACCCCTAGTATATGACCTTAGATGAGAATTTTGACGGTACCATCAGCTACGAAACATTAATTTTATCTAAAGGGACCCTTGGTTCAGGTCTCGAGGCTTTTAGGCCCATTTTGGGCATCTGGATGAATTATATAAAAAATAGAACTATAGGTGTAGGCCCCATATTTATTTAAAATAAGCTCGGATAAATATTTTGATTATTTCATTGAGTCCGAAACATTGATTTGATATGGTAGCATAGTTCATTTGTGCGCACAAGGTTTCGAACGAATTCTGAGCATCCATTCAGAGTCTATTTTAGGACTTAGCAAAATCTGGTACCTGATACCTGATATGACCTCTTAAGAGACCATAGAGATGCTTTAGAGGCCAGCACTTTAGCGCCCATAATCCAATTAAGCGGCCTTAGCCATGTGGCTATTGGCAACTTTAGTGATAAAGAGTCCTCTTTAGGGGACCCCTCTTTAGTGCAAGGGTGGATGCTTTAGCAGTACCCGCGCCAAGATACCATACCGCATTAGTGGCCGAGCTACCTCTTTAGCGGTAGGCGCTTTAGCGACAAGGTAGTTTATTTTGACTAAAACTACACTCCAATTAGGTTGGAAATAGCGGCCGATTGCAAATATAATAACCTAACTAGTTTGGGGTTGATTCCATAGGGAAAAGGGAATAGTTGCTTGACTTAATGTAATCCACAAGTAATACAGGAAAGTAAATAGGGGGATTTTAGTATCAATTGTAAGTAGTCACCAAATCTTTAATGCTTTTGAGTTGTAGAAAATATGAGATGAACACTAGGTTTGTGTTCTCTCTAGCTTCTCGACTTCGTAAATTTCTCGTGATCAACCCAACTATTTTGTTGTTTTGCATGCAAAGTGTACAAGATAGGTATTATCAGCCGATTGCTAAGCATGAAGATAAATTTCACCCTTTACTGGGTAAGTTTCAGGGTGTCGTCTTATTGTCCCTTGCTATGACCTTGGTTCACTATCATAGGGTAGGATTAAGTGATTAAATAAGATTGCGGGAACTAAAAGATGGAGGTGAATCCCAAATCACTGTCCTAATCTATTTTTCCCAATCACAAGCTCCCTTGTGGAGATGGATGCGAATACTGGCTATCTCGAGTTACTCTAAATACTCGAGATTAATTATCGTGAAGAAGATGAAGGTACATGCACAAACCCGAGAACAAATGAGTTTCACACTTCCTCTATGTAGCTAATCCGCCAGAGTTCCCACAACCCTAGTCAAGGAGATTAGCCGCTCATGTTTGTGCAAGAAACCATGATTATCAATGAAGAACACATAACGTTAGTTGCATAAGAATAAGATGAATAAACTTCAAAGTCTTTAAGTGAATAACAACCAAAAATCTCAAAAGCAATTGTAAAAGTACTGTAATAATATGTAAAAGAGCGTAACCTAATAAAATATAAACCCTAGGGTATTTATAGTATCTCAAAATATCATTAAAATCCTAATAAAAATGGGAAAGGTAAAGTTAAGTCGGTAGTCGGTACAACTTGATCTTCACTCATATCGGCATCATAAGAGTCGTACCCTGCTTTGTCATATCCGTTCTATTATCTCATCTCCCAAGGCTTCAACTTCTTGTTCAGTTTACAACTTCTTTTTATGAGTCATACCTGAGTGTAAGACTCATGTCCTTAACTTGTATCCACCTGGGACTTTTGTCCTTCCAAGTCTTGAAGATTGGTTTGTATACGACATCCCTATACGAGTTATACTCAGACTTCCGACTCGTATACTTCCAAGGTTCTGTTATGTTTATGACTTCTCTGTACGAATTGTATCCTATCTTCTGACTCGAATACTTGAGTTGTATCTTTCTCATACTTGACTCTACAGGCTGACCTTTGGTTCTGTTATAAGTACGATTAGGTATACTAGTCATATCAAATGGATACGATTTAAGAGATGACTCATATACTGCTTAAAGTTGGTCTTTTACAAGTCTTTTTATTCTCTTTTCATTCAAACAATATTATGGACTTGTTTTACCTGTAATTCACACCAAAGTGTATCATATCCAACAAAATATCCTAAGTTTATGCATAAATTCGTGGTTTTAAGAATCGAAGGTGTCGTATTTCCATGCCATATCAACACCCTCAACTTGAAATTTTGCGTGTCCTCAGGCAAATAAATCCACTTAACTATTTTATAGCACATAGACGATGCTTAAATCAAAAATTCTCAAGCAACCTATGGAAGTGATTTTGAACTTAATTTCAATCTTGTTGTTTTACCATTTAATTCTAATTTAGAAAACTTAGTGATACGCCCAAATTACAACTCTCGTGAGAAAGTGTAAGCAGTCGCTGTCAAATATAGAACCCAACTGGGTTGGGTGTCGAATCCCACAAGGAATACTATAGTCACTAAGTATTGCGATTATTATTAGACTGTCGGTCGAAAATTCCAAAGTAAAGGGGGGTTTGGTTTAAGTGCACAATAATATTATTAATGTAACGAATGAGACGATATATGTAATAATATTGAATCACAGAGAATGATAAGTTAGGGTTATGTCCACCTTGTAGTTTCTACTTCTCTATTAACTAGGAGTAATGCGGAATTTATACATGCATGCACTTATAGAGAATCGTATTCTAATTCTAAATCCAAGTGTTTTTCAACCATCAAGGATTTATTCACCTTAGCTCTCTCGAACCTAAAGTGTACAACAAATGGTACGAATTCTCCAAGACATTAATCCTGCTAGGGCATTAATGTGTAAATAGAGGTTGGAAACCCTATTTTCTTGTCACACTCTCTTTTCTAAACATGTAACTTTTCTATCGAACAAGTTAATGCTATAATGGAATATTCCTTATGTTTGCAACCATGAGAATTCAATCAAAATGAAGAGAGTAATGATATAAGTGACATGACACATCATAAATTCACAAACTCATAGCAATAGAAAGTATATTACAAGGTTTCCATAACCCTAACGAATAAGCTTAGCTACTCATGAATAAAACGGAAATCAACATAAAGATATTCATCATACCAACAATGAACGATCTTGGTGATGAAACTTACTAACGACAATAAGAGAGAAAACGTGTTTCTCTCTCTCCATTGTTCAAGCTTAGCCGTTTTTCTCTGTTCCCCAAAACTATTACAGAATCTGAATAATTGAATAATGAATGATATTGCTGAAAATTCAGCAATAAGGTTTTTAATAATATCCTTCTCTACTAAGTTGCTACTGCATCCTTAAGTATTTAAAAATACTGAGTTTGCCCGGGAAAAATTTCCCATGCATCACATTCAGTCCAAAAGCTGCCTTCCCTCTTATGTGAAGTTTTCCTTTGCTGTCCACAGGTCCAGAAAGTGCTGAAATCTTCCTCATTGGTTCCTGAAAAGTATGCTAATCACATAGGACAGCTCACTTAGTTGAAAATAAACTAAAAGTGCAGCAATTATGTATTTTATCCTCAAAACTTAGCTAAAACATGTGTAGGTTTTGGTGCTTGGACGTGTAAATACGCCCAACATCACCACCCCACACTTAAAGCTTTGTTTGTTCTCGAACAAAATAGTACATCCATGCGAATACCTAATTAGAATCCACAAAAGCAACACAAAATTTTCAACAAGACATACACGACAATTATTAACAAAGAGTAGATTTCTTGATCATTACTAGAAACAACTCACCCTCCAACATAGACTCATTAAGTTGGTTAATTCGTATACACAATTTAAGCCAAAGAAAATCATATAAAACTACCCAACAATCATCAACCATGTGCGCTCACACAAAATGTTACCCATAATCACTCATAGTTTTGCATTTTTCAGAAATATGGGTATAAGAACTTGCTTGCTCTCACTCTCACAAAGAATTCTTAGTTTACAACTGATGACCATATGCCTGCCCTTAGTGTAATGCTCCACTAATATCAGAATGCCAAGGTTAGGATCAAATAGGTCCTTACGGGTTGTAATGTAGGCTAAGGGACAGGTAGGACTATTTTGGCCAGAAATGGTGACTACGTTCCCCAAGCGCTTTAATACACTACCGTATGTCATTTACAATAACTTTTAACAACCACTCTACCTTACTTTCATCTACCAACCCCCTTTCACCTAATTTGTTATTCAATCAGAAATACAATGATGGGAATATACAATTCTCTTTTTTTTTCTCTTTTTTTTTTCTAAGCATCCCTATGATAGCCACTCTTTTTCACCAAATTTTCAAGTACCAATACACTCTGTGGCATTACTTTTACCATTTTTCTCTTATTTTTTCACACTCTTTACTCAACTTGATTCTACAGTTTAAAGCGCTTAGGAGCTTTTGGATCAAAATTATGGTCTTAAAAAAATGGATTAGGCTACATATGAGGCTGCCAAAGAAAATAGCTAAAGGTTCAAAGGGTGTTCACTAGGACAATGTACAAAGGTAGGTTAAAAGAAGATAAACAAAATCAAGGCTGCCAAAGAAATGCCTAAATCATCTCCTAAACTCACAATCTTTATTTCACTTCACACACACACCAGGCAAGTTCTAGCATCAGTCACAACAAAGAATATACAATAACCTCACACACACAAGGCACATGGTCAATTTAATGAGCATTACAGATTCCTAACCCAACAGATAAATGAATTAAACCACAAACAATTATCACACAGTGAGTCACAACTTAGAGTCTAAATGTTTCAATAGTAATGATTCAGCACAAACTCTTGTTATCATGCCATGTCGTCTATTAGAACAATTTCATGCAGAATCTGGCTCAGTATTACTCATTACAACTAACTAACTACGACTAAATCAAACAACTAAGAATAAATGTAGGCAAGCATACACAATACAACAGACATATACCCGCACCCCACACTTAGATGGAATACACTGCCCTTAGTGTAAATAAATAAGCAAAACCTGATTAGTCAGACTCCTCCTCTATATCCGGGGTCATACCCCCTACGTCAGAATCATCATCAGAGTTGTTCTCCACATCTGAGTCTGGCAGTCGGTGGTCATCGTCAGTCGGCACATCATCATCTAGAGGTTCCTCAAAATTTACCCCCACTCCACACATGGCCCGAGCATGCTCATTAAGTGGGTAGTCGTAGTCCAACTATCGTAGCTCTGCGTCAGTTGGCACACGACCCCTACTCATCATGGTAAACCTAGTCATGCCATACAGATGGCGGAAAAAACTTTCATCTCGAGCATGTCTCTCAGCAGTGGTAAGGTTTATGCCTTGACTAGTTTCTGGTTCTTTGATTTTCGTGAGATCTACCTTCTTCGGGTTGTGTGGCAGCTTTTGATCTGCTAGCTCCTCCTCAATGTGCTCGTTCCTTAAGATTGCAGTCAACAAATTGCCAAAACTGAAATGGGACCTTTTGTGCAGCCTTGCTTTGCGCATTGACGATCGTATAACCGCACCAATATTGATGGGAACATTCGTCATTAGAGCATACACTAAGCAGACTCGATCACGCATGATCTTAGTGTATTGTGTCCTAGGAATCAAGCAGGAGTTGACTATCCTTAACCATATGCGAGCTTCTCTATTCAAGGAAGCATACGGGTAAGTATTGTGATGACCATTATCCTTGTGATGAGTCCACCGGGTCATGGAACTTGATCCACACAATGAATGTATGATGGCCCTGTAGGGAGGTCTGTGATAAAGCTCCTTGAGTGATGATTGATCCACACTTGGAGTACCCAGAAAAGAGTTGAAGAAATCAGCGTTCAATTGCAAGATTTGGCCTCGAATCTTTACTTCAGTTTCGGTAGTCCTTGGGGTCCAGTTGGCTGATGATAAGCGAATTTACACGCCTATAGTGCTATATTTTACCCATATTTTAGCTAAGTTTTGAGAACAAATTATATATTTCATGCACTTTTAGTCCTTTTTCCTGTAAGTGAGCTAACGAACATGATTAGCAAAGTTTCAGGTATAAATGATGCAGAATTCAGCATTTTATGGATTACTTGACGCCAAAGAAAGCTTCACGAAAGGAGAAAAGGAAGCTTGGATGCCTAAGGACCAAAAGTGACGCATGGAAAATATGTTCCGGGCAAAAACAGCAATTTTGAAGACTTTGGGGACTAGCAGTAACTTAGTAGGATAGTAGGAATAGGATATGGGTATTATAAATACCCTATTTTGCTAGAGATTTTTAATACATTCTACTTAACAACAACTCTCATCTTACTTTAAAATTCATTCTTCTACTATTCCTCAACAATTCTCATTCTAGTTTTAATTCATCTTTCTACTTCTTCTTCTATTCATCTATTCTTAATTTCCGCAATAAGAGAAACGTTACTTGCAAGAAATCACGCCTAACGCCTACCACACTTGTGCTACACGAAATTCTTATTGTGGTATAATAACAATGTCAATTGTGATTTCCTTCGCACTCATGGGTAACTAAACTTCTCTGTTGGGGTTATGGAAGCTGAATGAGATACTATCTATTACTATGAGTTTGTGAGTTCGTGACACGTATGCTGCTTATATCATTATTCTCTTCGTCTTAACCTAAATTCTTTGTGGTTGCAAACGCAAGAATACGCCAGTATAACATTTAACTTGTTCGAAAGAAAGGTTATCTGTCTGGAAAAGAGATAATGTCAAGGTAGTAGGGTCCCATCCCCTATTAAAAAGTTAGTGTCGTAACTAGATTAACCTCTTGGAGAATTCGGACCGTTAGACACGCTTTAAGCTCGAAAGAGTTAAAGTGAAATAATCCTCGAATAGGTCGAAAGACGCCTGGATTTACCATCGAATACAATTCTCTATAAGCACATGCATGTCTGAATTCCGCATAACTCATAGCTAATAGAGACGTAAACTCAGAAGGTGGACATAACCCCAACTCTTCAATTCTCATTGTTTTACAACCTACTAAACATTCTTTCTTTTTACGTTGCTATTTTCAGTTTTTACTTTAATATTTTGGTTACACATTACAATTCCCCCCTTTTACGAGACTTGCACCAAAAGTCTAGTACTTTTTGCTTACTTGTTGACCAAGCTATTCCCTGAGGGATCGATACCCAACCCAGTTGGGTTCTATATTTGCTAGCGACCGCTTTACACTCCTACGAGAGCTGTAGATTTTGCGTTATCAAAAATTGGCGCTGTTGCTGGGGAATACGAGTGTCAATTAAGTTTGTGATAATTACTAGACCCTTTGGTCAAAGATTCTCGTACTTTTACTTTTAGTTTTTGTTTTTGTTTACGACAGGTTTTTATTCAGTGCATGCCCCATACTCGAAGTTCTGGTCATCCGTTATTACCTATCAATCCTGAACCACAACGAATTGGCAGAATGGAGACACAAACGGAAATCGAAAGAATGGTTGCTCAACAGGAGCAGGCAAGATTAGCTGCTCTTGCCGCCGCCCAAGTACACCAACAAAACATTGATAACCCTGGGCGAACAACAAATCCTGACGATGAGGATTTAGGTGATGACGAGTTACTAAACCCAAGGCATGATGCTGAAATCGCAACACCTGCCAACAGAAGAGGTCGTGAAGCTCGGTTTAGGTATGATCGCCAACACATGCAACCAGCTTTTGACGACGATGATGATGATCTTGATGGAGCCGGAGCCACTGGAGCCATAATTCCTCCACCATTAGCGCCCGGAGCCAAGTTCAACATCACAAGCACCATGATTCAGTTATTGCAACTCTAGGGATTATTTGGTGGACTAGAAGGCGATGATCCGAATATGCATCTCATCAACTTTATTTCTACATGCAAGTCATTCGACAATCCTGGTGTTGGTCAGAACGCAATTTGATTACGTCTATTTCCATTGTCTCTGTCTGGAGAGGCAACTCTATGGTTGAATGGGCTGACTCCTGATTCGATTACAAATTGGAGGCAATTGAGAGATGCTTTCCTAGAAAGATTCTTTCCGCCATCCAAAAGAGCATAATTGAGAGATGAAATCAGCAACTTTCGTCAGCTTCCAACTGAAGCCCTTCATGAAACATGGGAGAGGTTCAAGACAAAGCTAGCGAGATGCCCAAACCATCACATGACTAATGTTCACCTAATGGAGATATTATACAGAGTCTTGAATTCAATAACTAAACCAGTGGTGGATAATGCGGCTGGAGGATCTTTTATGGACCTCACCTTTGGTCAAGCAAGCAATATGCTAGATCGTATGACGAAGCAAAGTAGAGCTTGGCATACCAGGGATTCTGAGGTAGCAAGCCCTACTTTATCTATTGGCATGACTGCAGACCAAAGAAGAAGAGAAGAAGAACGCGATCAAGATATGGCGCACATAAAAACACAAATGGATCTTCTTACAAAGCATTTATTATCAGGGAAGACCGAAAAAGTGAAAGCTATTGCGTCAAAAGGAAGAGACGAATCTGATTCGGAAGAAGAGGCCAACTACTTGAACAATCAGGGGGGTTTCCGAGGGAATACCCAAGGAAACCAAGGTCGGAACTACTATGATAAATCTGGAAACAAAGACCAAGGAAGTTGGAAGAACAAGAATGAAAAGAGTGGTTTGTACGTTCCCCCTGGAAGACGTGACGCCACCACATCTAGTTCTGGAAGTATGGAAGACATGATGGCTAAAATCTTGAAAGGAGTGGAAGAAACAAGTGCGGGAGTAACAGAGGTAGTTAATGATTTGTCCTCTATGAAACAAATAGTTGATTCTCATTCCACTTCAATCAAGCAAATAGAGCAGCAATTGAGCCAACTTTCAGCAGCACTCAATCAAAGAAAGGCTGGCACTTTACCTAGCGATACTGTGCAAAACCAAAGGAATGATGGGTCATGCATAACCATCACTACCCGAAGTGGTAAGGTGCTGGAAACTTTAGCAAAAAGCAAGCAAGTGGTTGACGAAGTAGTGGACATTAATGATAAGGCGAAAGGAGAAGATGCCGCTGCAACTAATCCTATCGTCAACGACGTCAACCCCAACAATTTGCAACCTGAAAAAGCTGAAAAACGGAAGCAAGAGGAGAAGAAAGCCGTGGAGAGAACAATTCCATACCCACCACCACCTTTCCCTCAAAGATTGAAGAAGGTAGCGGATGACACGAAGTTCAGCAAATTCATGACTATGTTAAAGCAGCTGACCATTAATGTTCTATTGGTGGAGGCACTTGAACAAATGCCTGGGTATGCGAAATTTATGAAGGATATTTTGACAAAGAAGCGGGCAGCATGTTATGAGTTGAAAGATGATGTTCATCACTGCAGCGCAATCGTTACCCGATCAATAGTTCAGAAGAAGGCTGACCCCGGTGCTTTCACTATTCCTTGCACCGGTGGATCTCTAAATTTTGCCAAGGCATTATGTGATTTAGGAGCCAGCATCAATTTGATGCCACTATCTATCTATAAAAAGTTGGGGTTGGGTGATCCTACTCCAACCAAAATGAGGCTCGTAATGGCGGATAGGTCGGTAAAATGACCTGTTAGTATTCTATGTGATATATTGGTAAAGGTTTCCTCATTCATCTTTCCGGTAGACTTTGTTATTTTGGATTGTGAGGCAGATTCAGAAGTTCCCATAATCTTGGGGCGCCCTTTCCTTGCTACGGGAAGTGTGCTTATTGATTTGAGAGCTAATGAGCTTTCATTCCGAATAAATGATGAAGTAGTTCGCTTTGATGTTTGCAAATCAATGAAGCAACCCAAAGAGCTGAACGTATTCTCGGTGGCTGATGTTTACTTTGATGATGAGAAAGAATTACTTGAAGAGGAGCAGCTGATTGATGACCCTTTGGCGATTGTGCTTATGAATAGAGAGAATGAGGATGCTGAAAATTGTGAAGAAGTCATTGGTGCTCTATCAGGATTAGGGACATATCGCTATGCTCCCAAGAAGCGGGACCTTGATCTCAAGAATTGACCCACACCACCAGCTAAGCCATCTATTGAAGAGCCACCCATATTAGAATTGAAGAAGCTGCCAAGACATTTAAAGTATGCATTCCTAGGAAGCGGAAATACACTTCCAGTCATTGTTACAGCAGATTTGGGTGAGCAACAAGTTGCAGCTCTCATTGCTATTCTACGGAAGTATATTAGAGCCATTGGATGGACCATTGCGGATATTATTGGTATTCCACCTGGGATTTGTACACATAAAATTTAGCTTGAAGAGAATTGCACACCCACCATTGAGCATCAAAGACGTCTAAACCCACCTATGCAAGAAGTGGTGAAGAAAGAAATTATCAAGTGGTTAGACGCGGGGGTTGTGTATCCAATCTCTGATAGTACATGGGTAAGCCCGGTACAATGTGTTCCCAAGAAAGGAGGCATGACGGTGGTCGCGAATGCGAAGAATGAGCTTATTCCACTCAGACCCGTCACTGGATGGAGAGTATGCATGGACTACCAAAAGTTGAATTCTTGGACACTCAAAGATCACTTTCCAATGCCATTTATGGACCAAATGCTAGATCGATTAGCGGGGAAAGGATGGTTTTGCTTCTTAGACGGTTATTCAGGCTATAATCAGATTTGTATTGCACCCGAAGACCAAGAGAAGACAAAGTTTACATGCCCATATGGTACGTTTGCCTTCAAACGTATGCCATTCGGGCTATGTAACACACCAGCCACCTTTCAACGTTGTATGATGTCAATTTTTTTTGATATGGTTGAAGACACTTTGGAGGTATTTATGGATGATTTTTCAGTTGTTGGTGAGAGTTTTGAAGCGTGCTTGGCAAACCTAAGTATGGCGTTGCAAAGATGTATAGAATTCAACCTAGTTCTGAATTGGGAGAAGTGCCACTTCATGGTAAAAGAAGGAATCGTTCTTGGGCACAAAATCTACGAAAGAGGAATTGAGGTTGATCGAGTGAAAATCGAAGTCATTGAGAAGCTACCGCCTCTAATTTCGGTGAAGGGAGTTCGTAGTTTTCTCGGCCATGTAGGTTTCTATCGTCGGTTCATCAAAGACTTCTCCAAAATTGCTAGTCCATTGTGCAAACTCTTGGAGAAAGATGTGAAGTTTGACTTCAATGAAGATTGCTTAAAGGAATTCGAATGCCTCAAAGGAAAACTCATTGAAGTCCCTATCATGGTAGCACCAGATTGGTCTCTCCCGTTCGAAGTCATGTGTGATGCTAGTGGTGTAGCCGTTGGAGCTGTGCTTGGTGAGAGAAAGGAGTAATTATTTCATCCTATCTACTATGCGAGTAAGGTCCTAAATGAAGCCCAAAGGAACTACACTGTGACAGAACAAGACCTCCTAGCGGTTGTGTATGCGTTTGAGAAGTTTCGTGCCTATTTATTGGGTACTAAGGTGATCGTTCATACATACCATGCAGCTCTTAAGTATCTAATGACAAAGAAGGATGCAAAACCAAGATTAATTCGATAGGTATTGCTGCTGCAAGAGTTTGATTTCGAAGTTAAAGATAGAAGAGGTTGCGAGAACCAAGTGGCCGACCATCTATCTAGACTCGAGAACGAGCATGTGGCGCAGCCTGATATCGAGATTGATGATGCATTCCCTGACGATCCTAGCAACGATAACAGAAAAATTACCATGGTATGCCGACTTTGCAAATTTTGTGGTGAGTAATGTAATACCTGCCAATTTATCATACCATCAAAAGAGGAAGTTTATGCATGACGTACAACACTACTATTGGGATGAGCCATATTTGTTTGGACGATGTGTGGATGGTATTATTCGACGATGTATATCCCATGTAGAGGTGCCTACTATATTGAAAGCATGCCACACTTCCCAAGTTGGAGGACATCACGCAGGCAATCGGACGACAAGAAAAGTATTGCAAAGTAGATATTATTGGCCTTCGATATTTAGAGATGCTTATGACTTTGTTAGAAGATGCGACCAATGCCAAAGACAAGGTGCTATTTCGAAACACCATGAGATGCCCATGTCGAAAATTCTTGAGGTAGAACTCTTTGATGTGTGGGGCATTGATTTCATGGGTCCATTCGTGAATTCATTTGGAATGAAGTACATCTTAGTTGCTGTAGATTATGTCTCGAAATGGGTTGAAGCTGTAGCGTTGGCCGACAACGAGGGAAAGCGTGTTGTAGCATTTTTGAAGAGGAATATCTTCTCTCGCTTTGGAGTTCCACGTACTATCATAAGTGATGGAGGATCTCACTTTTGCAACAAGCTATTCAAATCCGTGTTGGCCAAGTATGGTGTCAAGCAACATAAGGTAGCCACACCTTATCACCCACAAACGAGTGGACAAGTAGAGGTTTCCAATCGGGAGATCAAGCAAATCCTTGTGAAGACGGTAAATGCTAATAGGAAGGATTGGTCTCGGAAGCTAGATGATGCACTATGGGCGTATAGGACTGCATTCAAAACACCCATCGGCATGTCCCCTTATCAACTAGTTTATGGGAAGTCTTATCATTTACCCATTGAGCTCGAACATAAGGAATTGTGGGCGTTGAAGCAATTGAATTTGAATTGGGATGATGCGATGAATCTGAGGTTGGAGCAGCTGAACGAATTAGATGAGTTCCGTCTCCATGCATATGAAAGGTCAGACCTATACAAGGAGCGGATAAAAAGGTATCATGATCAGCGGATTGTTCGACGAAACTTCCAAAAGGATGATATGGTACTTCTCTTCAACTCCAGATTGAAGATATTCCCAGGTAAGTTAAAGTCCAAGTGGTCTGGTCCATACAAAGTTATCCAAGTCTACTCGCCTGGAGTAGTTGAGTTGGAAGACACCAATAGTGTTACCTTCAAAGTGAATGGCCAATGAGTTAAACCCTATATCGGTCCTCTTGATTCGATAAATTATATGGCCATCACTTATGTCAACGAAGTATAAGTACTCAAGGTAACTATGTCGATCCACGACAATAAATAAGGCGCTAGATGGGAGGCAACCCATTGTTTATTGTTTATCGTTTATCGTTTATCGTTTATCGTTTTGTCTTTCTTTTGTTCTAGTACTTGTTTTGCTTTTGATAAATGAAAATCCAAAAATAAGAGTCGTGCCACGACCAAAACTAAGGTGCTAGATGGGAGGCAACCCATCGTACTAATCGTTTTCATTGGTTTTGAGCAAATGGAGGTGCAAGAGGTATTCAACGAGGAAATTGGTTTCAAATGACGATTTGGACGTATTGCATGGTAAAGGTGGTAAGTTTGGAATTAAGATGCATAAGGCTATGGATTGAGCATTGCTCATGACAAAATAGGCATCGAGCAAGGCTAGGCCTAGGCAAAACTAGGCCACGAACAAGGCAACGCCTATACTATAGCCTAAGGTCTCGGAATCTAGTGTGCAAAGTCATAGGCGCCGCCCATGCTCAAGTATGCTATAGCATAGGCGCCGCCTATGCTAAAGCATTTGGTCTCAGAATCTCATATGCCATGCTAAAGGCGCCGCCTATGGTCACTAAAGGCATTGCACTAGGCGCCGCCTATGCTAGCAAATGCTTTGCATTAGGCGCCGCCTATACCATGCATAGGCAAAGCTAAAGGCGCCGCCTATGATCACTTTTTGTCTCCAAAACCGATTTTAAATGGGTCAAAACCCGACCCATTCTTTTCCTATATAAAGGGGACTTAGTCTTGAAACATAAACTCCTTGGAAACTTGACCTAGGCGCCGCACATACTCTCCAAAACATCTCAAAATTTTTCTTTTTGCTCTCCCACTTCACAAGAACATCTCCAAAGGCTTCAATCACGTAAGTACTCTTTTATTTTTCATCTATTTTTCGTAAGTACTACGTTGCTATGTCTATTATGAATTGCTACATCTTGAAGAAATATTGGTGATGTTAATGTGTTTGAATTGTTGATACAAAACCATGTGAGTGAACATATACGCTAGGATGATCTTAAACTATTTCCGACTTGAATTTGATTTTGATGCATTGATATACTAATTGCGGAATCGCTATAGTCATGAACATTGCATAACCTTGTCACTTGAATACCTACATGTTAGAAGCTCCCATTCATCGGGATAAGACTTATAGTTGCCTACCGACATAGGAGGTTGTGATTATTGATAGAAACTATACCAGGATGTAATCCCTATGTAGTAGTCTTGTTATATCTAACATGAAAGTATTGCTAAGGTTGCAAGAAGTGATATATCTCTGATTTTCTTGTCGGAATATAGCGCCTAAAATGCATGTTGATGAAGTCTAAGTAATCGACTACTGTCACTTCACTAATTTGTATCAACAACCTAAGTGTGGGGTGGTACCCCTACTGCTTGTGTATAGATTGTATATATCGAACTGATGCTAATAGGAACATTATTTAAATCTCAGGTACAATGGCACCCAAAGCAAGACAAGATAAGGCTACCACTTCCCAAAAGGGCAAGAAAAGAGGTCGCAAGGACCAAGGAGAATCATCCTCAATGCAATTACCACGCCGCATGTTTGGAATAAAATGGGTTCTTGAGGAGGAAGCCAAGGAATGGTATAGGAACAACAAGGAAGGAAAATACGTTCATGTCGACTTGATCAACAAGGACAGCCTAGCGAAGAAGGAGCCGCGCCTGTTGGCGAAAATCATGGCACTAAATCTGGATTTCATCTTCCGCGACATGGGAGAATGCAATCTTGATCTGACAAGAGAATTTTATGCCAACTGGTCGCCGAAAATCACCGGCAGCGAAGTCAAGATTCGGGGCCAAGTTCTACAACTCAATGCGAATTTGATCAACTCCTTTCTTGGGTTACCTTCAGTCGATCCAGCACCATTCAAAGAGCTGTACAACAGACCTCCTTATAGAGCAATGCGACACACACTTTGTGGAAGTAGATCCATGGCAAGGTGGAGCAGACATAAAGACACCGGACGACACAACACCTTCCCCTATGCTCCTTTGAATAGGGAAGCAAGAATATGGTTGCGTATTGTTAACTCTTGCCTTATTCCTGGGACCCAGTACACCAAAATAACACGAGATAGAGTGTATTTGGTCTATGCATTGATGACGAATATCCCTATCAACATTGGGGCAATAATTCATTCTACAATGCGGAAGGCCAGACTACACAAGCGGTCCCACTTCACCTTTGGCAACCTGTTGACAGCAATCTTGCGGAAGGAGGATATCGAAGAGGAACCAGCTGATCACAAACTCCCACATAACCCGAAGTAGGTTGACCTCACAAAGGTCAAAGATGCTGAAACAACACATGGCGTCAACCTTACTACTGCGGAGAGACATGCTCTAGATGAGAGTTTCTTCCATCACCTTTATGGCATGACACGGTTCACCATGATGAGCGGAGGTCATGTTCCAACTGCTGCAGAGCTCCAACAGCTGGACCATGACTATCCAATGAATATGCATGCGAGGGAGATGTGTGGAGTAGGTACATACTTTGAGGAACCTCTTGATGATGATGTGCCAACCGATGATGATCGATGCATGCCAGACTCCGACGTGGAGGAGAATTCTGATGACGACGACTCCTATGATGATTCCGACGAAGGGGGTATGACCCCCGACATAGAGAAGGAGTCTGACTGACCAGGTTCTTCGTATTTATTTTCCACTGAGGGCAGTGTCCCGTCTAAGTGTGGGGGTATTTGCATGCTATACTCTTTTATCTGCATTTGCATTTATTTATGTTTGTTTGTTTGAGTTTTTTTCGTTTTTTCGTTTTTTTTTGTTTTTAAATTTTTTTACTTAGCTTCGCATGAAATTATTCTAATAGGCAGCATGAGATTATAACAAGAGTTTGTGCTAAAATCATGACTATTGAGACGTTTAGGCTCTAATTGTGACTCACTACGTGATATTGTGTGGTATAATTCCTTCAGTTGTTGGGTCAAGAGTCTATACTACTCCCAATGAAGTCGACCATGTACCTTGTGTGTGTGAGGATATTGTATATTCTATGTTTGCGGCTGATGCTAGAACTTGCCTGGTATGTAGTGGTGCTTGGCGATAATAGTGTGGTTAGTTTATCGCCAAGCACACTAACATATAGCATTGCCTATGTTAGCATAGGCGGCGCCTAGTTGTTCAACTATGCAACTATTTTGTCCCTAACTGTTCTATCCCTAATTCTAATACCATTCCAAGATTCACAACAGTCTCATACAAGAATACCAATTACACAATTAACAAATTTTTTTGAAGGGGTGTCAACTTTTTTGCTTTAATCACAACTTTTCATAATAGCATTTCAAATCAGCATTGTTTCAACAATCACAAATTAAAAATCAAAACAAAATCTTTCAATACAACTGAAAATTTTCAAAATCCAAAATCATAATAAAAAATAATCCGCTGCAATAGGCGCGCTGATTTACTCCCTATGTTAGTTGCTTGCATCAAATCTCGGCGCTCAAGGCACTGGCTTAACAATATCAGCACATGGGCCCGCAGATTGGGTCCCACTTTCATAAACTATCATCTTATAAACTAGGACTAAATCAATAGTAGAAGGGGGAACAACAACAATCCCTGCAATATCAATAATTAGAGCTCTCGATCCACCAACACCACTCATCCTGAATACTCTCAGCCCGGGCCCTCTTCTCAACTTCTTTGGTTTTCTTTCTCTTTCTCTTTCTGTCATATCTTTGCTCTCTGGTCTCTACTATGGTTGCATCAACCAGGTTTGTCCAGATATTAGGCACATAGACAGTAGAAATCATTATCTCTACAATCGGCTTAGGAACCACCGGTTTTTCATAAAGCTATGACACCATTTTCTTGATCTCCACAACCTCGGTTATGATTTCAACAATATCGGGCATCCATCCTCTATTCAACTATCGAGTGATCCTCGACTCAAAAGCATCTAGGCTCCATTGGACTTGCCGATCCTACTCCTTAAACTTTCTGTCAAGCAAATTTTTTACTTTTCCTTCCATGTGACCTACTTTCACATCAAGTATAGCTAACTTGGTCATAACCCCGGTCCATGTAGCTTGGGAGATTAGCATAATACTTGGAGGTATACCCTGTGGCCTAGGTGGTATAGACTGGACTGGTAGAGGGGTACTAGAAGTACCCGCTGTATCTGTAGGCGTGCCCTATTTTTGTGACTCGACCTCTAATTGTAACCTGTCTTATCAGTCGGGATAGAGGGTTGGCCGCATCTCTAATTAGGAAAATGTCAAATGTCCTCCTGGCCTCAATTATCTCACCTATCCTAAGGAGTTCCAATACTTCCGCAGCTAGATAAATATGTGTAATCATGAAAGGGTAGGCTAGCAAAGCCTTTTGACCCCCGACCGCCCTATCCCTCAACTTTTTGTATAAGAACTCACCAACATCAAAATTGTAACCGACTGTGAAGCCAACTATCATAATAACCCAGACTGGGCTCAAAATATCATTACCTCTCATAGGACAATGCCGGTGTTGGGCTAGTGTCCACCAAGCCTTACCCTCAAAGTTGAGATAAAAATGACTATTTTATCTTTAAAAACCAATGTCCTTTTTGTTTTATTCCTCATTTTTTCCATCCTATATTCCATCTCCGCTGTGTTGGCTGGGGCCTAATATTTCAGCCCATATAAAAATCTCCCAATGGTTCATGGAGAAATATCAACTCTAACCCCATGAATCATAAGGGAGGTAATAGAATTACCTTCTTTCCAACACTGGACCTGTAGGTATTACCTCTACAGCTCACCTTTGTATGCTGTTTAGAACTCACGAACAAAGACTTCACTATATTTTTTGGGTGCCTTCATCATCTATTCAAACCCGTACGGCCCGAAGTGCTCTTCAAACTTAGATAACTCTGACATCCTCATGGTAGTCATTCTTCTCTCTGGATATAGTAATCTCTTTATCTTGTTACCTTAAAGCCTAAATAACCCACTATTGAATGTATCTTGCATTTCGAGGTACCCCATCATTCAACTATGGGCATCGGGATAGTGGTAAGAGCAAATGGGAGGGGAGAGGGTACTGTCGAGCTATTAGAGGTACTTCATTCACATCCTCTATATCTTCATTATGCTCAAAATTTACTTATTTTGAATTAGATTTAGCCTCATCGTCAATATTATCATTGCTGAAAGGTGGTTGTGGTATGTGGGGAGGAGATGTAGTAGGATTCTTCCTTCGTGGGCCATTTAGGGGTGATTCTTAGTCTTGGGGAACTACATTCTTCCCCTTATACTTTGTAGTAGACTTCCCCTTTTGTGCAACTTTCTTTTTATAGGTTCTATCATAAACTTCCTCCCGACTTTCGAATAAGGTCTCATACTCAGAATCACTGAATTCTATACTAGCCTTTAGTGCTTGCTTAGTGTCCTTTTTTGCAATTTGCTTGGATTAGGAAGCGTTCTTTGGAGGCATGGTTTTTTCAAATACACCATTATTAGTAACTAAGTAAAAAAAAGAAAATAAAAATTTAAAACTAAAGTTCAATGTGCTTGTTCTGGTTTGGGTATAAGTGGTGGGTACGGGTCGTACCAACTGGGTATAAATCATATAGCCAAGTTGTATTTTGTTAAGTGCATGACCTTTGTTTACTGGTTAGCTTACAAATACTGCTAATCATTCATACCGAAAGGGTACGACTCATTACCAATAGTCATAAGTTAATTAGGAACATTTCTTCTAACCTAAATCATCCCAGGTGGGTACGACTGAGTATGTACGAGTTGTATCGTATGGGTACGACTCATAAGGTTGAGTCGTATCTATTCCAAAACCTTAAATTTGTTAGACTTCTATGTTTTTAGTGTGTACGAGTCCCATTACGACTCCTATACTAGTAGGTACGAGTCATAAAAGGTCTCGTATCCACTATAACATAGAATCCAACTTTAAAGTTTTGAATCTGTAGTAATTTCCTAAAATACCCACTACAATTTTCAACTATATCTATCATCTCAGTCCATACAAACATAGTAAATTCATTCCTCAGATCCTAGTTCTACCCCAATCATCAATTTCCAACAATAATACCTAAGCTAGGGTACCAATAATTCAATAATTCTATAAATCTAACTCAACTCAAGTTCATAAAAATGAATACTACTCTATTTCAACTTACAAAGTAGAGAAATGAGTTAGGAACATACTTGATGCTTCAAAAGTTGAGTACTCGAGTTCAATGTGTATTTCTTCCCAAATTTGAGTTTGAATCACACAAATTAAAAGATTTTGAGTTGTTGGTAGTTTAATCAGTTGAATACAAGTTGATTTTACAAATTAATGGTTGAAATTAGGGTGAAGAATAAAGTAGGTATGAGTAGTTTCAATCGGGTGCCCAAATCCTTTTTCCTTTTAATTGAAAAGTTAGGATGGGTCAACCCCAGATTTGACCTAGTAAGCATGGGTATGAGCTATGTATATGAGTCGTACCCAGGATTACGGGTCATTTATTTGACTCATATAGCCCTGGGACTTACCTGGGTTTCTAGAGTGGGTACAACTCAAGGTGACGAATCGTATATTAAGGGTACGACTCATTCTAAGAATTGTATCCCTTCCAAAAACTTCTGCCTGATTTTGATTTTTCTCCCACATCAATACAACTACTACTCATGAGTCGTATCGTATAGATACGACTCATAAAGAGTCCATATGACTACTTTTCACCTTCTCTAGATTTTGTTAGCATTCCTTAGTACTGCACATTGAGCCAACAAGTTACCCTATAAATGAAATAAGTACACAAAACATGGGTTGCCTCCCAAGCAACACTTGATTTAATATCGCGGCATGACGTGGCCAAGTTGGATACTCAAATTTCACCAACTAGATCCATGGGATGCCTCCCATGCAATGCTTAATTTAACGTCACGACATGATGTAATTTTCCTTAATTACTCAGCCTTCATCAAGGTTAATCTTAGCTACTTAATTCACGGCTTCTATATTTTCAATATAGTGCTTCACTCTTTGTCCGTTTACCTTGAACGGGAGATCACCATCCCTAGTTAATTCTAAAGCACTATAGGGATAAACTCTTATACTATGAATGGACTATGCCACCTCGACCTTAGTTTACCTGGAAACAAATAAATCTTGGAATGATATAGTAGCACCTGGTCACCTTTTTCAAATACCCTCTTCTCAATCTTGAGGTCGTGATGCAACTTCATCTTTTCTTTGTAAAGTGCTGAACTTTCATATGCCTGGAGCCGGAATTCATCCAACTCATTGATGCTATTCAGCCTTGACTTTGTTGCACGTTTCTACTCTAAATTCAACTTCTTTAACGACTTTAGTGCTTTATGATGAAGCTCAATTGGTAAATGCAAAGCTTTTCTATACACAAGCTGATAAGGTGAAGTACCAATGAGGATTTTATAGGCTGTGCGGTAAGACCACAATGAACCTTCTAACTTTCTTGCCCAATTAGTCTTATTGGCATTCACAGTCTTCACCAATATAGACTTGATTTCAATATTAGATACTTCAAACTATCCACTAGTCTGTGGGTGATAGGGTACTTCCACCCTATGATTAACTTCATATTTTTCTAGCAAATTTTTGAATAGGTAATTGCCAAAAATGTGAACCTTTATCACTAATAATCGCACGTGGCATACCAAATCAAGAAAATATTTTCTTTCTAAAAAATGCAGTGAAACTATGAGGTTGATTGTTAGGAAGCGCAATTGCTTCAACCTATTTCGAAACATAGTCTACAACTACAAGTATGTATTTCATTCCAAACAAACTCATGAAAGGTCCTATGAAATCTATGCCCCATACATCAAACACTTTCAATGCTAAAATAGGAGTCATAGGTAGTTCATGTCTTCTAGAAATAGTACCTTGTTGCTGACATTGATCATAAAAAGATGCAAAATCATGAGCATCTTTGTATATGGTTGTCCAATAGTAGCCGTATTATAGAATTTTGTGAGCTGTGTAGGCCCTTTCGTGATGGCCCACAACTAGAGAAGAATGACAAACCTCAAGTATGCTCATCATCTTCGCTTCAGGTATACACCTATGAATGATTCCATCTGCATAAATTTTAAAAAGATAAGGTTTTTATCCCAGTAAAATATCCTTACCTCATGCATGAACTTCTTCCTTTGCTGCTATGAAAGATCTTCTGGGATTAGATCACTAGCTAAGTAATTTGCATAGTCTGCAAACCCTGCATAAATTATAGATGTGCAATGATGAATATTGTTGACTGGCTCATAACTGACTGACCTCTTCTTGGTGATCAAATGCTTCATGAATTTTGCATATCTTGGCATCTACACCAATGCCTCTACAAGAGGTATATTGATAGTCAACTCTTTTAACATACACAAAAAATTCTGATACTTACCATCTTATTATTTCTTTTTTATTCTTTGTAGATAAGGAGAAAGAGGTCTTGGAATGGGCTTCAGTACAGGCTCTGTAGCCTTCTCTTCTATTCTGCTTATAGTTGCTCTCAACATAAACTAGCTCATCCTCATTTATCTTCTCATCAATAGTAGGTACATGTGGGTCTGTAGTAACCTTACCACTCTGAGTGGTAATGGCATGGCATTGACTATCATCCCTGGGATTAACCAATGTATTGCTCAAAAGAGTGCTAGGTTGTCTCTGGTTTACTGTGGATGACATCTGACCAAATTACTGCTCCAATTGCTTGATTGTTGTGGCATGTGACTCAACTTTCTGGTTCAATCCTGACAGATCAACTTTGATATCCTTCAGGTAGTTCTCTTGACTTTCTTGCCCTTTTACCAACTTAGACAAAATGCCTCTATTCTAGACTCTGTATCTCGACAACCTAGTTGAATATACTTATCACTCTTCTCTTTATAGTTATTTTTAGGCCTCTAATCACCATCTCTCTTTACTCTTGTCTCTATATCTATCATTCTAATAGTTCTAACCTTAATTCCCTTGCCCTTTGGCTCAAAAATTTACCAATATACAATCAATATACTTTGAATTTTATTCAAATTCAATCTCAAATTATTTAGAAATAGACCCTATGCCACTACTGCATTCACTTTCTCAGCTTTTATTGATGTAAATTATTTCGTAAGCAACCCAATATCTGTACAAAGTTGTACAAAATCTTATGCTATCATGTTATTCATTAATCAATAAGTATTAATTACTCTAATATCATATGTACCACCACCACATTCTGAATCTCGAGTATGCCATCCTCTTTTGGTCACCGCAATATCATCTAGAATTTCTTATGCAGCATCCCAGTGGAGATGCATAAATGCTCCTCCTAGAATAGTATCTACAATAGCTCTTGAACTATTATTCAATGATCTATAGAAGATCTCAGACAAGCTAGATCCTCTGATTCTGTGATTTCGTACCATGCTCATCTTTTTCTTGAATCAAAACCATGCCTCATACATAGACTCTGCAGGTAGCTATCTGAAATTATAAATTTTATCCTTCAACTGTAACATTCGTGTAGGAGGGAAAAATCTGCTCAGAAAATATGTCTTCAACTCATTCCAAGTCGTGATAGATCCTCTTGGAAGTTCCCCTAACCATAGTGATGCTTCACCTATCAAAGATAATGGGAACAACCTCAATCTCAATGCTTTATGATTAACCCCTGGAATAGTATAAGATGTGCAGATTCTAAGAATTTGCAAGGTGCATGCTTGTATCATCCTTAGTTGCACCCAGAAATACACCCTTCTGATTTAAGAATTGGATCATAGCACTAGTGATATAAAACTTCACATTAAGGGCTAAAGTAGGAGGAACAATGGCTTCATACTCTATAGGCTCAACATAATACAGATCTTTATCATCCTCATCATATGGGTCTAAGTGTTGATATTCCGAAATAAATGGAGCTTTGCCTCTCTAAACTCGATAATTAACAACTTGTGTACGCCTGACTATCCACCATTCTGAGCTAACTCCACCTCTGCAGAAAGTCTAACCTCTTCAGCTTCTCTACATTCTCGCTTTAATAGTTGTTTTGTATGTAAATCCATAATGTTTTGTGGATATAATAGTGCACACGAGAATGCCACATTCGGATCCACAGGTGGGGGATCTTGAACCTCTTTACGAACTCGTGTTGACATCCTTCTTGGAGTTTGAAGGATTCTTTATGGTTCAAGATCAAAAGGGAGTAAGGGATTGCCTCTATTCCTAGTACTTGGCATACACCGATGTATGACAAATCAAAAACAAAAATTTAAAAATATTAACTTCACCAATTCAACTCACTACTCAAATCGTCTTTCCCAAAAATAATGCCAAAATTTGATATCACCTAAAACTACACTCCAATTAGAAGTACAATGCAGTCGATTGTAAATATAATAACCTAACTAGGTAGGGGTCGATCCCACAGGGAAAAGTTAAATAGTTGGTTGACTTCATGTAATCCGCAAGTAATATAGGAAAGTAAATGGAGGATTATAGTATCAATTGTAAGGAGTCACTAAATTTGTGAATGATTTTGAGTTGTAGACAATATGAGATGAACACTAGGTTTGTGTTCCCCCTGGCTTCTCAACTCCATAAATTTCTCATGATCAACCCAACTGTTGTGTTGTTCTTTATGCGAAGTCTACAAGATAGGTATTATCAGCCGCCTGGTAAGCATGAAGATAAATTTCACCCTTTATCGGGTAAGTCTTAGGGTGTATCCTTGTTGCCCCTTACTATGACCTCAGTTCACTATCATGGGTAGGATCAAGTGATTAGATGAGATTGTGGGAACTAAAAGGTAGAGGTGAATCCCAAAACACTGTCCTAATTTTATTTTCTCAATCACAAGCTCCCTTATAGAGATTCATGTGAATTCGGGCTATCTTGAGTTACTGTAGATACTCGAGTTTAATTATTGTGAAGAAGATTAAGATACTTGCAGAAATCCTAGAACAGATGAGTTTCACACTTCCTCAACGTAGCTATTTTGCCAGGGTTCCCACAACCCTAGTCAAGGAGATTAACCACTCATATTTGTTCAATAAACCATTATTATTAATGAAGAACATATAACATTAATTTCACAAGAATAATATGAATAAACTCCAAAGTCTTTAATTGAATAACAACCAAAAATCTCAAGAGCAATTGTAAAAGTATTGTAATAATATGTAAAAGAGCGTAACCTAATAAAATATAAACCCTAGGATATTTATAGTATCTAAATATATCATTAAAATCCTAATAAAATGGGAAAGGTAAAGTTAAGTTGGCAGTCTGTAAGACTCGTTCTTCACTCGTATTGGCATCATACGAGTCATATCCTGCCTTGTCGTATCCATTCTAGTGTCTCATCTCCCAAGGCATCAACTTTCTGTTCATCTTACGACTTCTTCTTATGAGTCATACCTGAGTGTATGACCTATGTCCTTCATCATATCCACCTGGGACTTTTGTCCTACCAAGTCTTGAACACTGGTTTGTATACGATATTTCTATACGAGTCGTACTCATACTTCCAACTCGTATACTTCTAATACTTCAATATTTGAATAGTATCTTAGGTTCTATTATGGTTATGACTTATCTGTACGACTCGTATCCTATCTTACAGCTCGAATACTTGAGTCTATCTTCTCCATACTTAACTCTACAGGCTGACCTTTGGTTCTATTGTGAGTAAGATTCAGTATATGAGTCGTATCAGATGGGTACCATTCAAGAGATGACTCGTATACTTCTCAAAGTTGGTCTTTTATAGGTCTTTTTCTTCTCTTTCCGTTCAAACACTATTGTGGACCTATTTTATCTACACACCAAAGTGCATCATATCCAATAAAATATTCTAAGTTCACGTATAAATTCATGATTTTAAGCATCGAAACTGTTATGTTTCGACGTCACATCAGTAGTGCATTAGTGTCACCAGGGGGATTTAAAATCCCTTTTCTTTACCAAATCTCCACCATTTTTACACTAATTTTAGAGCTCAAAGAGAGTAAAAAGTAGGGAATCATCCATTGAAGCTAAGGTAAGCTATCATAACACTCATTGGTCATTTCCATTAATTTTCCCATCAATTTTAATCCTATTTTATGGTAATTCTTAGAAATTAGGTCTTTAAATCCCTCTATTTTGGGGTTGGGTTGTCCCCCAATTCTTGCACCTTTTGTGCTCAACTTTTGAGCACACTTTAATTGTCCTTCGAGGGACTCGTGATAGACTCAATTTTGGATTTTATTTGCAGGCCCGTTAGGCCTATTTTTGACCTGAATCCAACCTGACCCGTAGTATATCAACATGGGTTTTGATTTAATCCTAATGTTATGTAGACTATTATTTTGATAGCGTAGTGGTATTTCGGGATCATGGAGCAAAGAAAGACAATTTATGGGTAATTTAAGGACTTATGCAGCGTCAATATAGGTTTTTGTCTACTCTTCTTCATGAGAATATATATTATATGTTACATTTTATATAGGGATTTTAGGATGTGATTATGTGTAGAATACCATGACTTGGCCTAAATTTTGATTTGGGGACTAGAAGGGTGAATCGACCCTTAAGATAAAATGCTTATCATGCTTCTAGAATCCTATTACCCTAGGTTACCAACATGTTAGACATAATTGAGGCTAAATAACCCTCTATTGTAAGGTTTAATACTTGACTTAATGGATTATGATGGTTTCCCAAATTATGATGTCGTTATGCAGGTAACATATTAAAGGGCCCAAGGTCATGATTACAATATTAGTTGGACTCTAGGTGTATGAATTATCCTTGTAAAGAATGTGGCCGTAGACTATGGATATTTCGATACTTATAATTGTATTGGTTGGATACTGGTGATGACATTACATAGATTCAGTACATTCATGCTCACTTAATGGTATGATTCTAACTAAACACATGGTATTACTACTAGTTTCCTAAAAAGGGATTTATTCCTCTTCTCACTTTAAAATGAATTCTTTTATAATGGGAATCATACCACCTTAATGAATGATTTATGAGCTTTCGAGAATAAAAATAATGTTTTATAGATTTGACCATGATGGATTCTTGTCCAAGGCTTTACTACTACTATTTACTTCATTGAGAAAGATTTTGACCCTTTCTACCCTTTTATGAGGATTTAGTCTTAGAGTTGACCCAGGCAACAGATTTACAAATTTACGCTCTTTTAGCCATGGTTTGAGTCTGTGCATTTATTATATATATGTATCTCTCCGATACTAAAAAGAGTAGATTGATGATGATGATAATGATTGGTAATCCTGGATAGGGACCAAGTCAGTGTGTACGGGTACTCCCAAATCTCCTAGAGGACCCTTCATTCATGGGTCATCCTGCCGGAGAAGAGAGTTCATCGTAGGTCCTATATTTGCAAGACATTGAACTTAAGAAGGGGTATATACTGGGTTATTTTATGGAACTTACATCGGTTATGGTATTATGGACTTACCTCACAATCATTCTTATATGAACATTGCCTATCACCAGTATGTTGTTTGTTTTCTATATCTATCAGTCTTATAAGGGGTGTATAGGTGTATGTTGTGAGTGTTGCTTGTTGTGTGCTATTTGGACCTTCCTGGTTATAGGGCCCAATTTAGGTATTATTTTTTTGGAAAAGCCGGTTACATTATTGTTATTATTATTGTTAGTTTTCAAGGCATGATTCTGATTTCTTTCTCTGTAGTTATCTCATGGTTAGATATTAAGGTTATAGGCACTGATTATGCTAGAACTAGTTCCCATTATAATTAGGAGCCCTCAAGATGCTAATATGACTACCCTAGGTTGTACCTTTAATAAAGTTTTGTTTATGTGTGTGTGTGTGTCTCTCTCTCTCTCTATATATATAGCAATATTATTACAGTATATCCCTCCCATTCATCATTTATTCAGGTTGTATATCTATTTCTTGGCATTGTATACTACTTTATATCCTTTCTTTACTTTTTATTTGTATAATGGCCAGCGATATATTGTATAGTGGTGAGGTTCCTGAGTATGGATAAAATAGGATAATTCATCCTTATTGCATTCTTAGTTTTATTATGTTAGTTTCCTGGATATTTGGTTGTAGCTTATGTTCCTGCTTGTATGTTAATTATATTTGCATTATATTTGGAGCTCGGTCGGCAGTTGGCTACTGAGTACCATGTGTTGATACTCAAACTAGACTTCTACAGCCTGTAGATCATAGTACGTGTTCTGATGATAGGCGAATTTACACGCCTATAGTGCTATATTTTACCCATATTTTAGCCAAGTTTTGAGGACAAAATATATAATTCATGCACTTTTAGTCCTTTTTCCTGTAAGTGAGCTAACAAACTTGATTAGCAAGTTTTCAGGTATAAATGATGCAGATTTCAGCATTTTATGGATAACTTGACGCCAAAGAAAGCTTCACGAAAGAAGGAAGGGAAAGCTTGGATGCCAAGGACCAAAAGTGACGCATGAAAAACCTGTCCCGGGTAAAAACAGCATTTCTGAAGACTTTGGGGACCAGCAATAACCTATTAGGATTAGGATAATAATGCAGTAATTTATTAGGATTAGGATAAGTAATGCAGTAATTTATTAGGGTTAGGATAATGATGCAGTAACCCAGTAGGAATGAGTTAAGTAATGCAGTAGCTTAGTAGGAATAGGATATGGGTGTTATAAATACCCTATTTTGCTAGAGATTTTTGGGGGCATTCCGACATTCCTTACATTCCATTCATCCCCCATTCCATCAATTCCCATCCATCCACCATCCATCCATCCATAAAAACAATTCTCTTTATTAATTTATTCTTGACAATTTTCTTTCATCTATTCGACTTTTAATTTTCACAACAAGAGAACTGCTACTAGCAACAGAATTCACATCACAAGTGACGCCCAAAACAACGTTTCGTGAGCTTGTGATTATTTTGGTATGATGATAATTGCTATTATGTTTTCCGTTGCAATCATGAGTAGCTAAACTTCTCTGTTGGGGTTATGGAAGCCTTATGAGATACTATCTAAGGCTATGAGTTTGTGAATTCGTGACACGTGTATTGCTTATATGATTATTCTCTTCATCTTAATGCAAATTCTTGTGGCTGCAGACGCATAGAATTACGCCAGTATAGCATTAACTTGTTCGAAAGAAAAGTTATATGTCTGGAAAAGAGATAATGTCAAGGTAATAGGATCCCATCCCCTATTAAAAAGTTAGTGCCGTAACTGGATTAACCTCTTGGAGAATTTGTACCGTTAGATACGCTTTAAGCTCGAAAGAGTTAAAGTGAAATAGTCCTTGTTGAGGTCGAAAGACGCTTGGATTTACCATCGAATACAATTCTCTATAAGCACATGCATGTCTGAATTCCGCACAACTCATAGCCAATAGAGACGTACAACTCATAAGGTGGACATACCCCCAACTTCTCAATTCTCATTGTTTTACATCTTACTAAACATTCTTTCTTTTTACTTTGCTATTTTCTATTTTACTCTATTATTTTATTCACATCAATTGCACGTTACAATCCCCCCTCTTTTACGAGACTTGCACCAAAAGTCTAATAATCTTTGCTTACTTATTGACCGGCTATTCCCTGTGGGATCGATACCCAACCCAGTTGGGTTATATATTTGACAACGACCGCTTTACACTCCTACGAGAGCTGTAGATTGAGCGTTATCAAAAATTGGCGTCGTTGCCGGGGAATACGCGTGTCAACTAAGTTTGTGATAGTTACTAGACCCTTTGGTCAAAGATTCTCGTACTTTTACTTTTAGTTTTTGTTTTTGTTTTATTCAGGTTTGTTCAGTGCACCAATGGATGGACAACGTGAAATTGAAAGGATAACTGCTCAAGTGCATCAACATAATATTGATAACCCAGGCCGTACAACAAATCCTGATGATGAGGACCTGGGCGATGAGGAGTTACTAAACCCACGGCGTACTGCTGAGATGGCGGCACCCATGCAGAGGATAGATCATCAAGCGCGATTGAGGCCTGAGCGCCGAGCTGTGCAGATTCCTTTTGATGACGATGATGACGATTTGGATGAAGCTGGTGCCACAGGAGCCATTATTTTGCCACCGTTGGCACCTGGAGCAAAGTTCAATATCACTAGCACAATGATTCAACTATTGCAGCTTAAGGGATTATTCGGTGGACTTGTGGGTAATGATCCGAATATGCATCTAGTCAACTTTATTTCTACATGCAAGTCATTCGACAATCCTGGCGCTGGACAGAATGCAATTCGACTGCGCTTATTTTCATTGTCTCTGTCTGGGGAGACAACTCTATGGTTGAATGGGTTGACTCCTGATTCTATTACTAATTGGAGGCAATTGAAAGACGCTTTCCTAGAAAGATTCTTTCCTCCATCCAAAAGAGCACAATTGAGAGATGAGATCATAAATTTTTGGCAGCTTCCAACTGAAGCCCTCCACGAAACATGGAAGAGGTTCAAGACAAAGCTTATGCGGTGCCCAAATCACCATATGACCAATGTCCACTTGATGGAGATATTATACAGATCTTTGAATTCACTGACTAAGCCAGTGGTAGATAATGCAGCAGGTGGATCATTTATGGACCTCACTTTGTGCAGGCAAGCAATATGCTAGATCGTATGATGAAGCAAAGTAGAGCTTGGCATACCAGGGATTCTGAGGTAGCAAGCTCTACTGTATCTTTTGGCATGACTGCAGAGCAGAGGCGAAGACAAGAGGATTGTGACCAAGACATGGCTCATATGAAAATGCAGATGGATCTTCTTACAAAGCATCTATTATCAGGGAAGACCGAAAAAGTTAAAGCTGTTGCATCAAAAGGAAGGGAGGAATCCGATTCCGAGGAAGAAGCCAACTACTTGAACAATCAGGGGGGTTTCCGAGGCAATGCCCAAGGAAACCAAGGTCGGAACTATTATGATAATTCAGGATATAAGGACCGTGATCAAGGTAGTTGGAAGGATAAGACTGACAGGAGTGATTTGTATGTTCCTCCTGGAAGACGTGACGCCGCTGCATCTGGTTCTGGAAATATGTCAATGGAAGATATGATGGCTAAACTATTGAAAGGAGTAGAGGCAACTAATACGGGAGTGAATAAGGTGAAGAACGACTTGTCCTCAATGAAGCAATTGGTTGACTCGTATTCCACTTCAATAAAACAGGTGGAGCAACAATTGAGTCAATTATCTGCGGCATTCAATCAAAGAAAGGCTGACACTTTACCTAGCAACACTGTGCAAAATCCAAGGAACGATGGATCATGCATGGCTATTACTACTAGGAGTGGTAAGGTGCTGGAAACTTCATCCAAAGGAAAGCAAGTGGTCGACGATGTAGTGGACAACGATGATAAGGCTAATAAAGAAAACGCCGTAGAAGCTGACCAAGACGTCCATGACGCCACCCCTAGTAGGTTGCAGCCTGAGACTACCAAAATTCGGAAGCAAGAAGAGAAGAAAGTCGTGGAGAAAACAATTCCATATCCACCACCACCTTTTCCTCAAAGATTGAAGAAGTAGGCGAATGATACAAGGTTCAGCAAATTCATGACGATGTTAAAGCAGCTGACCATTAATGTTCCGTTGGTAGAGGCACTAGAACAAATGCTTGGGTATGCGAAATTTATGAAGGATCTTTTGATAAAGAAGCGAGCAGCAAGCTATGAGTTGAAGGATACTGTTCATCACTGCAGCGCAATCGCTACCCGATCACTAGTTCAGAAGAAGGCTGACCCCGGTGCTTTCACTATTCCGTGCATGGTTGGATCTATGAATTTTTCTAAGGCATTGTGCGATATGGGAGCAAGCATCAATTTAATGCCACTATCCGTCTATAGGAAGTTGGGGTTAGGAGATCTTACACCAACCAATATGAGGCTCGTGATGGCTGATAGGTCGGTAAAACGACCTGTGGGTATCTTGAATGATGTGTTGGTGAAGGTTTCCTCATTCATCTTTCCTGCAGACTTTGTTATTCTGGATTGTGAGGTGGATTCTGAAGTTTCTATAATCTTGGGACGTCCTTTCCTTGCAACAGGAAGTGTGCTTATTGACATGAGAGCTAATGAGCTTTTATTTCGGTTGAATGACGAAGTGGTCCGTTTTGATATATGCAAAGCAATGAAGCAGCCTAGCGATATGAATGTGTTCTCTGTAGCTGATGTTCATTATGAGGATAAGAAAGCATTATCTGAAACAAAACAGCTTACTGTTGAGCCATTGTCTGCTGCGCTATTGAATGTTGAGCATAAGGATGATGAAGATTATGAAGAAACTACGTGTGCTCTAACAGAAATAGGGTCCTATTCTCATACTCCTGAACAGCCGGACCTTGATCTTAAGAATCAACCGTCACCAACAGCGAAGACTTCCATTGAAGAGCCACCAATTCTAGAATCGAAAGAGCTCCCCGATTATCTAAGGTATGTGTTCTTGGGATATGGAAATACACTTCCGGAAAGTGTTGCGGATGATTTAAGTGAACAACACGTAGAGGATCTCATCTCTGCTCTAATGAGATACAAGAGAGCTATGGGTAGAAAGATTGATGATATAATTGGTATCCCTCTTGGGATATGTATGCACAAGAGTCATCTCGAAGAAGATTGCATGCCTTCAAGTAAGTATCAGCGTCGTCTGAATCCATTCAGAAAATGATGCCCCATCTATCTCGATGAAGACTAAGTAATCGAGATAGCTATGTCGTGCCGCGACAATAAATCAAGCGCTTGGTGGGAGGCAACCCATCGTTTTTAAATGTTCTTGATTGTTTCTGTTTTCTTAGGATTTTGTCGAGCCACGACCAAAACTAAGGCGCTTGATTGGAGGCAACCCATCGTTCTAATCGTTTTTGTTGTTTTTGAGTGAATGTAGGTACAAGAGGTGTAAAACAAGGAGGTCGGTTTAAATTTTGATTTGGACGTATTGCATGTTAAAGGTGGTAAGTTAGGAATGAAGAAGCAAAAGGCTATGGATTGAGCATTGCTCATGAAAATATAGGCATCGAACAAGGCTAGGCCTAGGTAAAACTAGGCCACGAACAAGGCAAGGCCCATACTATGGCCTAAGGTCTCGGAATCTAGTGTGCCATAGCATAGGCGCCGCCTATGCTAAAATCTTTTGTCTCTGAATCTCATATGCAAAGTGAAAGGCACTGCCTATGGTCACCAAATGCTTTGCAAAAGGCGCCGCCTATGCTCACACAATGCCATAGCATAGGCGCCGCCTATGCAAAAGCCTTCTGCTCAACTAGGCATGGCCTATGCTATGGCATTCTGCTCAACTAGGAAAAGCCTTAGGCGCCGCCTATGGTCACTTTTGACTCCAAATCCAATTTTAAATGGGTCAAAACCCGACCCAACCTTTTCCTATAAATATGAGACTTAGTCTTAAAGCAAAAACACATTGGAAACCTAGCTTATGCGCCGCCTATAGCCTCCAAATCCTCTCAAAAATTTTCCTTTTGCTCTATTTCTTCACAAGAACATCATCCAAAGGCATCAATCAAGTAAGTACTACTCTGTTCTTCATTCATCTTCCGTAAGTACTATGTTACTACGCCTATTATGAATTGCTAAATCTTGAACAAGTATTGGTGATGTGAATGTGTTTGAATTGTTGTGATGCAACCAAGTGAGTGAATGAATACGTAAGGATGATCTTAACTTGTTTCCAACTGGTATTTGATTTTGATGCACTGTCATACTTTTGCGGAATTGACATGGTCACGAAAATTGCATACTCTTGTCAATAGAAAGCTTATATGTTGGAATGACTTGTTCATCGGAATAAGGATTATAGTTGCCTACCAACATAGGAGGTTGTGATTATTGTTAGATACTATCCCTTGATTCAATCCCTATGTAGTAGTCTTGATATATCCAACATGAATGTATTGCCAAGATTACAAGAAGTGTGACTGCTCTGATTTTATTGTTGGAATATAACACCTAAAACGTATATCGATGAAGTCTGAGTAATCGACATCATTCACTTAATTAGCTTGTGTCAACAAATTAAGTGTGGGGTGGTGCCACTATTGTCTGTTTGTTGATCGAATCTTCTGAGATGAAGCTAACATGACTCTATTGAGATCTCAGGTACAATGGCACCAAAAGACAAGAAAAGCAACCACTTCACAAAGAGGCCAGAAAAGAGGAAGAAAAGAGCAAGGTGTATCCTCCGTGCTGCAAATACCTCGACGCACTCTTGGAAACAAGTGGGGTATTTAAGAGGAACTTCTGAGGATGACGACTCTGATGATAATTCCGATGAAGGGGGTATGACCCCAGACATTGAGGATGAGTTCGACTAACCAGGTTCTTCTTATTTATTTTCCACTGAGGGCAGTGTGTCCCGTCTAAGTGTGGGGTGCTGGTATTTGCATGCTATACTTCTCTATCCGCATTTGCATTTATGTTTGTTTGCTTAGCTAGTTTTTTTTTTCGTTTTTTGTTTTTTTTAGTAAGCAAAGTTTTTTTTCGTTTAGAATTTTTTTTAACTTAGCTTTGCATGACATTATTCTAATAGGTAACATAAGATTATAACAAGAGTACGTGCTAAAATCATGACTATTGAGACGTTTAGGCTCTAATTTTGACTCACTATGTGATATTGTGTGGTTCAATTCCCTCATCTGTTGGGTCAAGAGTCTATACTACTCCCAATAAAGTCGACCATGTGCCTTGTGTGTGTGAGGATATTGTATATTCTATGTTTGTGGTTGATGCTAGAACTTGCCTGGTATATATGTAAAGCGAAAATAAAGAGTGCAAGTCTAGGAGATGATTTAGGCATTTCTTTGGCAACCTATACTTGTTTACCTTCTTTTTACCTACCCGTGGACATTATCCTAGATAACCCCTTTTGAGCCTTTAGCCTATTTGCTTTGACAACCTCATATGTAAGCCTAATCTATTTTTTTTCAAGACCATAATTTGATCCAAATTCCTAAGTGCTTTAAATTGAAAGAGTCATGTGACAAAATAAGAGGAAATTGGATGAGTATGATGCCTTAGAATGTATTGGTGCTTGAATTTGTTATGAAAAAGAATTGCTATCATAAGAGGTATGTTATGAAAAGAAAACTAAAAAGTTAGTTATGTTCAAAAAATGAAAAACAAAAGAGGTGACAAAGAGAGGTAGATTAAAAGAAAGCAAAAAGGTTGTTTGAAAGAAAAGTGTTAATGACATAATGTGATGTATTAAAGCACTTAGGGAACTTAGTCACTATTTCTGGCCAAAATAGTCCTACCCGTCCCTTAGCCTACATTACAACCATCAAAAGACCTATTTGATCCTAAGCTTAGCATTCTGATATTTAGTGGAGCATTACACTAAGGGCAAGCCTATGGTCATCAGTTGCAGCATATGAATTCTTTGTGAGAGTGAGAGAAAGGATTATCTTATACCCATGTTCAAAATATATACAATACTTGTGAGTGATTATGGGTAATATATGGTGAGACACACATGGTTGATGAGTTTTGGGTAGTCGTGTATGATTCTTTAAGCCTTAACTTTTGAATATGAGTTGACCACCATCACAAGTCTATGCTAGAGGTTAAATTATTTCTACTAATGATCGAAAAACTACTCTTTGTTGATAATTGTTGTGCCTGTCTTGATGAATATTTTGTGTTGTTACTGTGAAACCTTAAAGTGAATGTTTAGATGGACATGATATTTTGTTCGAGGATGAACAAAGCTTTAAGTGTGGGGTGTTGATGATAGGCGAATTTACACGCCTATAGTGCTATATTTTACCCATATTTTAGCCAAGTTTTGAGGACAAAATATATAATTCATGCACTTTTAGTCCTTTTTCCTGTAAGTGAGCTAACAAATGTGATTAGCAAGTTTTCAGGTATAAATGATGCAGATTTCAGCATTTTATGGATAACTTGAGGCCAAAGAAAGCTTTACGAAAGAAGGAATGGAAAGCTTGGATGCCAAGGACCAAAAGTGACGCATGGAAAACCTGTCCCGGGCAAAAACAACATTTCTGAAGACTTTGGGGACCAGCAGTAACCTATTAGGATTAGGATAATAATGCAGTAATTTATTAGGATTAGGTTAAGTAATGCAGTAACTTATTAGGATTAGGATAATGATGCAGTAACCCAGTAGGAATGGGTTAAGTAATGCAGTAGCTTAGTAGGAATAGGATATAGGTGTTATAAATACCCTATTTTGCTAGAGATTTTTGGGGGCATTCCGACATTCCTCACATTCCATTCATCCCCCATTCCATCAATTCCCATCCATCCACCATCCATCCATCCATAAAAACAATTCTCTTTATTAATTTATTCTTGACAATTTTCTTTCATCTATTCGACTTTTAATTTTCACAACAAGAGAACTGCTACTAGCAACAGAATTCACGTCACAAGTGACGCCCAAAACAACTTTTCGTGAGCTTGTGATTATTTTGGTATGATGATAATTGCTATTGTGTTTTCCGTTGCAATCATGAGTAGCTAAACTTCTCTGTTGGGGTTATGGAAGCCTTATGAGATACTATCTAAGGCTATGAGTTTGTGAATTCGTGACACGTGTATTGTTTATATGATTATTCTCTTCATCTTAATGCAAATTCTTGTGGCTGCAGACGCATAGAATTACGCCAGTATAGCATTAACTTGTTCGAAAGAAAAGTTATATGTCTGGAAAAGAGATAATGTCAAGGTAATAGGATCCCATCCCCTATTAAAAAGTTAGTGCCGTAACTGGATTAACCTCTTGGAGAATTTGTACCGTTAGATACGCTTTAAGCTCGAAAGAGTTAAAGTGAAATAGTCCTTGTTGAGGTCGAAAGACGCCTGGATTTACCATCGAATACAATTCTCTATAAGCACATGCATGTCTGAATTCCGCACAACTCATAGCCAATAGAGACGTACAACTCATAAGGTGGACATACCCCCAACTTCTCAATTCTCATTGTTTTACATCTTACTAAACATTCTTTCTTTTTACTTTGCTATTTTCTATTTTACTCTATTATTTTGTTCACATCAATTGCACGTTACAATCCCCCCTCTTTTACGAGACTTGCACCAAAAGTCTAATAATCTTTGCTTACTTATTGATCGGCTATTCCCTGTGGGATCGATACCCAACCCAGTTGGTTTATATATTTGACAATGACCTCTTTACACTCCTACGAGAGCTGTAGATTGAGCGTTATCATGTTCTCATTGTTGTTTTGTGCATCGTACAAAGAAGCTATGGATCAGAGATTTAGGATGAACTCCTGGTGTTTTGGAGCATTAATATTCTCTCTCTTATGGATTTGACTAATCTCTATGTTGTATTCAGAGATAGGTTGTACCTGTATATTCATTTAGTACTTCATTTTTTTAATTCTTACTAGTGTAGATACCTGCGCGATGCACGGAATACTTTTTTATGAAAACATCATTAAAAAATAATTTCTTCATTTGAAATAATAATTTAAATTTTAAAATTTCTTATTGTATCATATTAACTTATTTTAAATTGATTATGAAATATTAAAAATAATTATTCGTGGTATAATTATAATTAATCATTAATATATAATTAAAGTCTCAATTATTTTGAGCCGAGGGTCTATCGGAAACCGTCTCTCTACTTCTTCAGAGGTAGCAGTATTGACTGCGTACATCTTGCCCTCCTCAGATCCCACACTGTGGGAATACACTGGGTTTGTTGTTGTTGTTGTTGTTGTTGTAAAGTCTCAATTATTTTAGATATTTTAATATGAAAATAATAAAGTTAGTATTTTAATCATATTTTATTAATGTTTTTAAAAATAATAATTATGAAATAATAAATATAAAATAAATGTTATTTTGTATATTTGTAATTAAGATACGTGATTATTTTTTTATTTTCATTTTAAATTTTACTTTTTTATGTTTATCAATTCAAAATCAACAACTACACTAAAATTACGCGCTTGCGTCTAATTTCAAAAAAAAAATTCCAAATTTTAAAATTTACCCTAAGTTCAAAACTAAGCACATACAATTTATTATTTTCCTCATTAATGAAAAAGATTCTCTTCTACCTCCACCCACTACACCTATGTGTCACACACCCCTCCCCCCCCCCACTCACACACCTAGATTTCCTTTTTAATATCTTTTTACGAAAAATATTTTTTTTCTTGCCCATTCCTGCTCCCACTTACATCCATCCCCCCGCATACCCCACCCTCACACCCCACCTACCACAATCTCATGCCCTTACTCCCCCAACCACAATATCCATCACTTTATCCCTATTAATTTTTATTATTTTAAATATATATATATACACACACACCAAAAAAAAAAAAGCTTTTCGAAAAATATATTTTACTTGTTTATCGAACATAAATAAAAGTAAGAAACAATCTGTTTTTTCTAGAAAATATTTTCTTGAAAAATATTTTCCTCCATTCTAAACACATATATATGGTAAATTATTTTATACTTTTAAGAAAAATATTTTAATTAAGTAGCAAAAAAGTTTCAAAAAACAAAAAGTAAATAAGTACTCAACTGATATGCGATTTGAATTTTGATTGTTTTAGCATTAACTACAAATAACTTATACTCATCATTTTCATATTATAAGCTTGTTTTTAGTTTGAACACATATTTAATAAATTCATTAAATTTTATAGAGTTTGAATAGAAAATTTCTTATTAAAGATGAAAAAAATACTTAATACTTTACATAATCTTTATGATGAAAAAGAATGAGTTACTAATTTTGAACATAAACCATAATCATTGATAGTAAAATATTTTTCAAAAATCTTAACCAAATCAACATGAGAGAATGCAAAAATATGTTTTTCTTCGCTACCGAATACTTTTTTTTTTAATTTATACCGAATAAAGTTCAACCTCAAAACATCATAGTTCAGTTGAATCTTTTCTATAATATCATAGTTCAGTTGAATCATTCCTATAATATCATCGTTTAGTTGAATCTTTCCTATAATATATTTGTGCGTACATAGAATAAAAAAACTTATCTTAAAAAGGAACAACAATCGCGAACTAATAATCTGAAGACATCCTCATTCTCCTTACAAACTTCTTCTTTATCAAATAATTTGCTATTTTTTTTGTCAAAAGTTACCCTTGTTGGTGTTTTTGTCAGTGTCTTTTCGTTACTACTCATAGTTAGATGAATTTAATGTAAATTCTCTCCGATTATAATCTGATAAAAATTTACTCCTTTGTATCTTTGTGGTTACTAATGTATGCCTCATATTCATGTATCAATAAAAGCGGGAGAGCTATCTCAAAATACCATAATCTCAAGCTAAATATTTTTGACTAAAATTTTTAATAAAAAGTAATTTTCTATCTATCATTAGATACCGAATGTATTTATTTTATCAAAAATCAAACCAATAAACATAAAATGAAAAATTATTACTTACTTGAACTCAAAGTTTGGTTATAGTAAAATAAATATAACATGTTATACAACCATTACTCATCTGCATATAGAAAACTCCAATGAATAAAATATTAAAATAAATACAATTTCTAAAGAATGAAAAGTATAAGGAAAGCAGTAAACATATTTAATAACAAAGAAAAAAATGAGAAGCTAGCATATCAGTATAAAAGTATATATAAGAAAGGTCAAAAGTTAGAATTTCATTTCAACTCAAACTTTATCTAAATTCTAATTAAAATATCATTTCATTTTTTTTTTTTCAAAAAAAGATCCTTTTTTTACTCTTCCATATCCTTGATTTTTTAAATACAATGTACATACATATATACATACATACATACATATATATATATACATATATATATATATGTGTGTGTGTGTGTGACTAGTTTATTCCTCATCCGTATCCTTACTATTTTATTTTATTTTTTCTCAATTATCTTCTTTTCTTTCTCTCTTTTTCTTATTTTATACTTATCTGTCGTTTATGTAGTGCTAACTCAACTCTTTATTTTGGGAGTATGTTTGAGGAAAAATAGGAATGGAGAAATTACTTTTTTTTCCTAATTTTATCCTTTTTGTTTTATTATTATTACTATTAAGTGTTTCTAAAAATTATGATTGCTATAATTACGTGTGTATTACTATTACTACTACTATTATTATTATTATTATTTATTTTTGTAATATTATATTTTATATAATAATTAAATATATTTTATAACATTGAAAAGTAGTAAGAGTTAGTTCAAAACTCTTCAATGTTAGGTTTCTAGTTTCAAACTATTGATAATCTTTTTTTTTAAAAAATCTAATATTTTCAAATTCAAATATCCCTATCTTTTAATTCAAAAATCTTATTACAATACTCTACTAACGTTGTCTTTAAATTGCCAAGTGGCTTATTCTTATGCCGCCGCTTGACTTCTTCTGGTGTTTCGTCTTCTGCTTTATAATATATATAGATATATAGATTATATTAAAAGCTCTTATATTGATTCCATAAGTTTCTTGGGACTGTCTTATAGGTATTAGTCCTATAATATATTTATTTTGCATTTTCTTCTATTTCTCTTGGTAGTCTGTTACTAGTAGTTTCTGACTACGGGTTGGCTTACCTACTTGTGGGTTATAGTAGGTGCAATCATGACTTGAAAAATTGGGTTATGACACAAGTACAAGAGTCCAATCCACATCTATTGATTTCCTTACGCTATCCACTTGAGAAAGAGTGAAGCTAAAAGAAGCACATACAAGTTAATAAAAGTGAGGACACATGATTAGAATCAAGATATGGAATTTCCTATGAATTCCCTATAGCTTCTTATAGATAAGATATGGATGTCATTATACCGATCTGCAGGACTCTACTAGGCATTCTGCTCTTATACCGATGACACCGATAAACCTATGCTCTGATACCAAACTATCACGACATGATTTCTTAGGTCATGATAACACCTACTATAACCCTCCAGTATTAAGTCAATCCATAGCCCAAAATAATGAGAAATGGGATAATAAGAGAAAAAAGATTACTAAAACCGAATAAAAGGAGAAAGAGAACTAGAAGAAAGAAAATATTCCCCAAGACATTGTGTAAGTTGATATAGGAGCCACTAGCATAACAAGAGTACCAGGAAAATGTAATATATATATATATATATATATATATATATATATATATATGTGTGTGTATGTATATATGTATATATATACCTACATATATTTATATATATATACATACATATATTTTTATACACATACACACACAAAATCATCTTCAAAATACAAATAAGGACTAGTTGATTAAAAGAAAGATAAGGAACAACTTTGAACGCCAAGAGCTTAGCCCAAGTCATCGATCCATAACATCTCCGCATTATGCCCATGTTAGCATAGAGAATTCATTCTATGATTGGCAGGGTGTAGAAGTATAGTATGAGTACCAAACACGTGGTACTTATTAGGCATATGCCGCTGAGCTTCACAAATAAATACAAGTATAAATAACTCATAAGGTAAGGATATACATCATATACAACTAGCTAAGAAATGAAATACCATAAGAATAATAGAAAAGTAGAGATAGAACACCATATCTACAAGTTACTAGGGATGGAAATATAATCGTTAAGGATCACTATTCTTACCCTAAGGTCATAGAAACTAACCAAGACTCTTTATTCTAATCTGAGCTATAGATATATAAAAGGGTGAATATATAAATTCAGGGGTCATACCAAGTGAATCATATGATGCCAAAGAATTCTAAGGACCATATGCAAACAAAATAGTACAATTCAATCATCGTTACCTTAAGGGATTGCTATACTAGCTAAAATACCCCGAGGAATCATTCTAAGGCAAGCAACTACCTAAACTAAGGATTTTCAAAAAATGGTTATAATCTACGATTCTTAATGAAAACAAAGAACATTACAACAAAGAAATAATCATAAATATATCATATATACCCCTATCATACATGCAATCTATACAACACACCATCTCATAGAGAGAAGTAGATCGTAGTCTATCTGGATGCCGAATAACAACCCTAAGCTTTCACAAGAGCTGCCTATCCCCTCTATATAATCTTCAAAAGTTCACTATGCTATCAGAAACATAATCTATAGGTCATCATGAGTAAAACAAATCCTATATTGCAATAATAAACTCTAGGTGAAAAATCAGGATAAAATTGACCTATGGGAAATTGAACCCATCATTAGGTAACTCAAAGAAAAAGGATAGATGCTAAAAAATAGAGCACAAATGGACTCCCAATTGGTGCTCAAATCATCCCCAAAGAGTCCAAGAATTAAAGAATCTGAAACCAAGAATTTATACGAAATTAGGACGAAATGTGATGATACAAGTAATGGGATATAATCAAAGAGAGTTGGAGTAACATACCATAGTTTAATTAGACGACTTTCTATAGTCTCCCACACTCCAAGATCCACCAATGGAAAAATGGAACTTTAAAAATGGGTAAAAATGTGAGAAATAAGAATATATACTTCCAGGGGTCCCCTAATGATTGCGGGACCTCTATTGTGAATGCAATGCTTAACTGTGTTAGTCCTTTATGGAAGCAGTCCAGTTCTTCATGATTGAAAAGAGCAAAGATGAGTCCACCACATCAGCCTTCTTCATGAATGTAAGGATGGGCTTGCAAATGCAATCGTTAAGAACTTGACCCTTCGCAAATGTGGCTCTCCCTTTAGAAACGTGAATGGTTATTATGCCCCATAGTAGTTGATGATGATCAAATTACACCTCATAATTAAGTATAAAGTGATCATTGAATAAATATAGAACCCAAACGAGGTTGGGATCAATCCTATGGGGAATTGGCTAAAAGCTCAATCGATACGGTTATTTAAGCTATTAGTGAATTATTTCTAGAAATTTGGGGATTTTGAAAATAGTATTTGGAAGTAATTTGTAAATGGAGCGATACTAGGACTGTGTTCCCCATGAGTTCATAACTCCTTAGGTTCTCTATGCTAGAGATCCTTCCTCGTGCTAAGCATGTAGAATCAATAGGTTAAGTTTACCTAAACGACTGTCCAGACCCTATTAGATGACTATCCTCAATCACTCATACAAGTCTCATAATTTTTGCAATCTAACCTTTATCATATATTCGAAATTATCTTGCCCGCATCCACAACCCAAGTTATTAAGTGAAGATTGGTACCTCTAAGTCTTTATTATTTATTCTCTTTTCTTATCTGTTACCCCCCCCCCCCCCTCCTTTCTAAGACAAATAAGAATAAGGAAAGTTCTAAAATGTATCATTAGAAATCAATAAAAGCAAAGATAATAACATTACAAGCATAAACATCATTCAAGATTACCATGTAATTTGAACCCTACTTTGTATTCCATCATGGTTCCCACAACCCTAGTTGTGGGGTTTAACTACTCATATATTCAAGAACCCAATTGTAATATAGAAAGAAATATAATCATGAAATTACATGAAGAATAATAAAACCACAAATCTCAACTATGAATTAATCTCTCAAAGATTGTGTCTACAATTCTCAAGAGCAAGTATACGGACTTCAAAGATGTAAAAGTACGTATACTAAAACATAAAACCTAATAGGAGAATTTATAATATAAAAGAATGCTTGTCGTAAATGTAACTGGAATATAAAGGTAGTGTTAATGATTTGATGGGTTAGGCCGTGACTCGTTGCGTGTGTCCATAGCCTATTGGCTTTTGTTCTGCTAACGACCCCTGGTGATGACAATTTCTAATCATGATAAGTCATAATGTTATTTGTTGCCAGTGTACCCTATTAGTGAACTTTCAAAACTTTGACCATATCTGCTTAGGATGAGTCAGGCAATAACTGGCCCTCTTTCCTGACGGTTCGTAGAGAGGACTCATAGTCATTAACTTGGTTAGAACTTTTAGGGGAATTTTGGAATATTTGTTTAGGATGAGCCATTCGATGACCCATCACTTTTCTCTATGTCTTATTGTGTGAGTTATTGCCAATGTCTTGACTTGTATATTCTTAGATCCCATATTCATTCTCAGTACTGTTAGGACATAACTCATAGAGAAACCCTATGAGTCGTGGTAAAGCAACAATATTTCATATTTTGCCTATTTCTTCTATTTTTCTTCCATTCACTATCAAGACCTTTTATCCTACAAAACACTTAAGCAAACACATCATATTCAATAATTTAACTAAGTTTTAGAATATTTTTTTTTCTTAAGTTTTGAAATTATCGTGCAACTAGAAAAATCAACAACCCCAACTTAGAGCTTTGCATGTCCTTAAGCAAACAAAACATATACGATGCTTAACTAAAAGAAACCTAGGAGACCTAAGACATTCATATTATTTATTTTAGCACAAAAGTTTCAACCCCTTCTAATACAAAAATCAAAAACCACTATTTGTATATACAACACATTACCATGAAAAAAGGGATCATGAAATGGCATCAAATTATGAATAAACAACCAAACACATATACAAATGGCATTACCCAAACAAATAACAACTAATAATGCAACCCTTGTGCCTTCAAAACTAAGAAGTCCCATATATCATAGTCTAAACATGACAATATAAACAAGGACCTAATTAAAGCACTCACTAATGTGCTATAAAAATATAGCACTTACTAGGCTTAAACTTAGAGAATATGCATGTACTTAAGGGTATTTTGTTAGATTTGATGAATTTTTGAAGTGTTTTGCAGGAAATTAGGTTTTGGATGCTAAATTCAAGAAAAATATGAAAAGTGATGTTTTTGGATACTTAATTGATCAATTTTGGGTATTCATGACACTTTTCAGATTGTACCTAACCAAATCATATGATGAAAGTTGAAGATTTGAAGCTTGGTAGCAAGTATTGGAAGGCCCGACACTTACCTATGTCTACATGTAGACCACATGTAGCACATATGGTCTACATAAGACTAAGGTAAGTATCAGAAATGAAAATCCTAAGAGTAAAAGAGTTGAAAAATAACTTTTGACGCTCACCTATATCAATATGTGGACCACATGTAGCACATGTAAGCCGCATGTGGGTAAGGTATGTGCCAGAAGTCCAAAATACCGAGAGCAGAAACTGCAGGAATTTTTGTCGGTGCACATATGGTGGCTACATGTTCCCAGCCTCAAGTTGCATATGGCACATGCACCCAAGGCCAGGCCGCATGTGGACACCACATATAGCTACCAGCCTCAGTTTTTCTGGATTATTTCAAAATTATTTCCTAGGGTTTCTATGTATCCCAAACATACTCTTATGATATTTTTAAGTCTTATTATGTATGTTTAGTTAAGTTTTCCTATTTTAATTAGGATTTGATTTCTAGGGTTTGTTTTACTCTATAAATACCATTTAGGCTTTGTTTAGTTCATTTATTTAGATATTTAGGCATTCATATATTGATAAATTCAGAAGGAGGTCCTTTGGGCCAAGTTCACAAACATCTTATTTTTCTTGGTTTGCCATTCAATTTAAGACTTTGGGATTTCTTCTCTTATTATTATGAGATTGATTTTGTAATTTTGTATGTGGATTCCATGATTGATCTCATTACTATGAATGGCTAATTCTCTTAGCTAGTGTTATGGGAACCCTGACAGATTAACAAAGTAGAGGAAGTACCAAGTCATTCTAGATAAAGATTCTTACATGTATTGGGTTTTCTTCGTTCTTATTGATTCCGATTTCTTAGAGGTGGCCAATGTTAAGATCCTTCCTAGATTATTACTACTTACTCCAAAAAAAGAGTAGTGATTAGGAAACAAAGATCAAAACAATAATTTAAAAATTAACTGGCGATCCATGCTAATAGGTATTATCTAAGTAAGATCGTTAACTATCATCTAATAAATAGGGACCTAAAAGGTAATAGTTAGCTAGGATCCAAGATAAGGGTTAGTAAGGCGACATCCTAAAACTCAAAAGGTAAAAAGTGAAATCCATTAACTAGTCCAAAAGACGGTTAATAGTACATAGCTTATCAGATTCTACATGTAAAGCATTAGAATAGTTTGATAGTGCATAATAAGTCTACCGAGTTGAGAATCCAGGGGGAACACAAGTCTAGTGTTCATCTTAGATTGTTTACAACCAAGAGCAACCAATTCTTTTCTTTTTTCAATTTCAACAAATCCTTCATTTTAGTTTCCTACACTGCCTTGTGATTTTAACAAGTTTGAGAAGAATTTCTAGCCTATTCCCTATGGGATCGACCCCAACCTAGCAGGGTTACTATATTTGACAATGACCACTTTATCCTTCTAAGGAGGGGTAGTTTGGGCGTTATGACTCACTCTCACAAAGTAGTTCTAATAGTGTACGTGAAATATCATAGACTTGCACCTATTTTATATGCCTTGGTATTTTAGATAGTTTATGATGACTATAGGAGTTTTATTATCTTGTAATTTAGTCTTAGGGATGGGTACGATAGATGAATAAAGTGAATCATCCCTTATTGGCACTACACTAGTTTTGGCTCTAGTTTTTAACCTCATTTATTTTCTTATCCATTGTTCTTCTTCATTTTTTTTCTTCAGATCTAGAGTGTGGTTTTACTTTTACACTTTCTTTTTTTTCTTCTTTTCTCTCAAGAATTTCTTAATTTTTCAAAGTTTATTCATTTTCTTTCTTCTCTTATTTTCTTACCACACTTGAATCATTATTCTTATCTTTTACTAACTTATTCTTCATATATACTTTGTACTATGAACCTCAATGATAGACACCCTCCACATAGAAAATCTACCTGATTTGAGGTACACAATGTCCAAGGATGGGCTAAGACCAAAACAGGTTCATTGTAATTAGAAATAGGAAGGTGAATTGGCTAGTTAAAGAAATAAGTCTATGAAGTCTCGAACTCAGGATCAAGGGATATTTATTCCATTTGGTCAGCTTTTAGTCTAAGAGTGGACAATTCAATATGACCTATGATCCTTTCCTAACCAACTATCCTATACCTAGGTAAGACAAACTGGGCAAGTTCTAGATCGCGCACACAAAGAATGAAACTATGCAAGTACCCATACATACATAGAATAGGGTTACGTTATCAACTACTACCTATCTGATTAAAGGATTTCTAAGCTATGATTTCATGCCTATAATTATAATTCCATAACATGATCTACAATGGCCACAATTGAAAATAGACACAGTACACAATCTAAAACAAATTTTAGTAGGGATATCATTTAAATATCAAAATCAAAACACTCAAAAGAATCAGAATTCAAAACATGACTACACTAAGGTTCCCGTATTTTCCTCCTAATTAAACAAAACACAAATAACATAAACACAAAAAATAGAAACAAAAATCATAAGCATGTTGATTATACTATAGTGGTACACACCAAGAGAAAAACATAGCAACAAAAACCACCGAATAGTGGTACACCTGTATCCCCAACATGGAGATCATGTAGTGTCCTCTCTATATGACACAACTAAAAAATATAAGAACGAGAGGTAAGGACATAATTATGGCATTATCAACTACCGGGGTATCATATGTCATCCAAGTCTCCAATATTTTGGAACAAGTGATGATCACTACACTTAAAGTAGCACTGGCACCAACGGTGGCTTATGCATTCAAAATATTAAAGCTAGTAGGGGAAACTGCCGTACACCCACCACTATCAAACATAACAACATTATTATTACTCAGTTCCTTACAAACTCTAGAACCTTTATCCCCTCCCATCCTCTCATGCATCTCAGACAAGTATATATTGAAAGAATGATTGCTCACCTTCATTGCGTTATTCATATTCTTTTTGTCTCTCTTTCACCTTTTCTTTCCCCAATCGACTCCTTACCATCATTAATATTTTTCACTTATATTTATCACCCCAAATGTTAGGAACCTCAATATTCTCAAAACCCTCATCTATCGCGGGCATGCCGAGGGCTAAAATAGTGGAAACTATCTAGAGAACAAATCCTAGATTGCTATCTAAAGTGAAGGGATTTCCTCTTTGATCCTAATCAAGTTTGGGGATTGAACACCCTCAAGCCTTATTGCCAGTCTCCTCTCAAAACTATCTATAAGAGGTTGTATCTCCTATATCTCTATCTTAATATCCTTCTTGAACCAAGGCTTGACCCCCTTTTCCATATTTTCAACTCTTATCTCACCTGTGGTCAACCTTTTTAAAACTTTCTACAAAAACTCATGTAAAACTAGAACATATGTACTAGAAGGTGGGTGAATCATTGTTGCACCTTGAGTAGGATTTGATGAAATAGGGACTGAAAATGGCTGTGAAGTAGAGGAAATAATAACAACAATAAGAATAGTGATCTCAGGCCTCAAGGCTTCAGTCCGGGACTCGGTAAGAGTATACCAAATGGTAGAAAAAATGGGCATGTCAATCTCCATAAACATTTCCAACTGGAATTTACTAGCCAATAACATAGTACCAACTGACATATATTCCTTTAACATAGGATTTGTCAAATCTCAAATCAGCTATAAACTTGTAAAACATTGAACCTCACAAAATGATTAATATCTAGTAAGCCAAAATCTTGTCTCTAAGAACATATGAGTCACAAAACTAAACAAGGGAAAGGTATACTCATCATATCCTTAATAGCACTATCTTAGATTCTCTTGACAATCAACCTAGTGATGTCAATGTTTTACCCTTCATAATACTGCTAACAGGTTAGTTGGTCTGGGCTTAAAATATTATCTACATATGTGGTCCCTAACCTATGACAAATCAAATTCCCCCATGATTTGGTTGTGAAGCTTGATGTACCTTTCTTTATTTGTGAATCTCCACTAGCTACCCACTCAACCTTGTTTTTTTGGATAGCAATAATATTCTCTATCCACATATAATACACTATTTTGTCCTTGATGCCATTTTTTTTAGCTTCACCTTTCTTATCTCATCAATGCAATGATTTATCAACTATTAAGTTAGAGGTTCAAAGTCTTGAACATAAAGTAAATGCAAAATAGTATAAGCTGAGATATCCGGCTGAGTACTTCATATTAATATGTGGGGAAGTACAGTCTAACTCTTCCAAAGATTGACCTATGGGGCCGGTGCCTTTATCGTATCCTGATATGCAATATAAATTACTAAAACTAGTATAAGATTATATCTATTAGGCTTTTCACTCATTAACCCAAAGTTTTTCATGTTGAACAACCTCTCATATTTGGGTATCTTAGAACCATAGTAATCAATATTGTTCCTCATAAAACTTCTCTTTGATTAACCTGTATCAGTCATAGCTAGGTTTATAACATAGATCACTAGTATGTGAAGACACCCCATTACTTAACCAGTGGAGCTATATAAACCTATGGTGTTTTCTTCATTAGTGGTAGAGGTAGTCCCTGTGGTGGAGGAATCACTGTAGAGGTATCATTATTGTCACTAAGGACTTGAGTACCATATTTGAACCTATCTTCATCCTTATTATGGTATGAAGACTGGAAATGATCTAGGGGTATTGATGTGCCTTTAACTACTTGGAAAGAGTTCAAAGAGGCATTTCTTGATCATTACCTTCCATTTGAGATTCAAGAGGCCCATTCGGATTAATTTTAAAATCTTTACCAAGGTAATATGAGTGTGAAACTTACAACTGAGCTCCCCTCCTTCATTTATGGATCCATTTTCATCCTCACCTTTCTCAAACTCTAAATCTTCTTCCTCATCAGACTAGAAAGGTATTAGTGTAATTTTTGAAGGAGGTGTTACCCCTATTTTATTTGTCCTTGGCCCTAAACTCCTTGCCTAAGGGAACTTTTCCTTTGTCTCAAGTATTGTTTTAAGTGGGTAATCCTCCATTGATCTAATCCTAAATGCAAAAATGAATTCCTTACCTAGATGGACTAAAAAGAATCTAATTACACCATTGTATTCCTACTGGGAACTTAAACTAAAATGGGCTCCCAAATCCAAAAGGTGATCATGATTCCTGGTTTAAGAAAGGGGATAACAATTAAGAATGTTCTCCAAAATTTAGAATTCAAAGGACCTGGTCCCTAACAGAAGATGAGTAAAAATATAAAAAAAAGGGTGTGCAGAGGCTAAAGCATATTTTGATCAAGACAATCTAACCTATCATATGAATCAGGATATCCTCTCAAATTGGCTGTGTCAAGGAGACAATTATCCATAATAAAATAGTTGCATGATTAATCTAACTCAACATCATACCATTGTAGGTATACACCCAAGGGAATATCTTTAAAGGGAAATAGTTGAATAAAATAGATTGAAAATTCACTCAAAAAAGGGACCTGGTCCCATCTCTCAGGTGAGTACCAAAATAATGTGCCTTAAATTTTTATGAAATTTCTGTTTAAAAAAGGCCACATGTCCTATTTCATATGAACAAAAGTTGTCAATATGGCTCAAAGGTGAAGAGTTACACTGCTGTCATCAGGCGTATCTATTCAAAAATGATGTCTCTTAAATGTCAAACTATTATCTTTTTAATTAAAAATTCTAATCCTCTTATTCTCTTCTCAATTAACTAAGAACACATCTCTCTTTCTGAAACTAAACTGGTCTTCTTCTATCCCTTCCCTAAAGTCAAAATAGGTAAAAATTCATCCTTTTCAAACTCCATAAGAGACTCATCCACTGATCATCCTCAAGATTCACAAAGTACTTAATCCATCAGTCCTACTCTTGAAATCCCTGAAACCCTAAGTGAACAAAATTTTGTTGATAATCCTACATCCAGTAAAGTTCTTGTTGAGTTAGCCTTGGAAGATTCAAATCAATATCTCAATCCAGCAATTGAACAAGAGCTTTGTCAGCCAGAAATTCCCCTCTCCTTACAAGAACCAGAGTTATGCAATGACTCTCAAATTCACATTCATATTGAAAAATTAGGAGGTTAAAAAAAATTAGAAACCCTGACAGTACCTAGTTCCCCTAGTGGCTCTAAGTCAAAATGCTTCTTGGCTCAACTGTGCAATGATAAAATTCATGTAAAGAGATTTGATACTCTTAGCAACATAAACTTTGGAGTTGAGAACTATCTCTTACTTATTAGTGATCTAGACAAAAGATATATAGGTGTTAAGGAGCAATCTATAAGGGAAAAAATGAAGAGACTAGGAATGAATAAGTGATACTACCTCCAAATAAGAAAGATCAAGAAGGTGAGGATGAGGATGAACAACCTCTGAGTTGGAAAATAAGTAGACTTAAGGAAAACAAAACAAAAGAAAAAATGATTGACACTGGTGTACAAAGTACTAGATCTTATTCCACTATGGGATCGTAATAAAAACTGCTAGCAGATACCATAAAGAAAAGTAAGTCCTCTACATTCAAAAGAAGAAGACTCAAGAAAGCTATCATAGTAGAGGAAGCAAATATTGAAGCAATGGAGGTTAGATAAGATGAGGGTATTAACACTCATATTGTCATTACATCTAAAAGGAAAAGACTAGAAGATCATGGTTATAAGAGGACCAGGTCCTCGAATACAAAGTCTGGAGTCATGGTGTAAGCAAAAAAAAAAACATATAGCTGTGAAAAGTAAGAAAGTACCTAAGGGACCTGGCCCCATAAAGAAAAAAATTGATGAAGAGGAAGAATTAAGTAGTGAATCAAAAAGAAGAAGAAAAGTGGAAAAAAGAAAGTTGTCCCTAGAGAAGCAAAAAATGTTGTCTTAGACACTCAAAAAGTGCTGACTGGGAGAGTGTTTGATCCAAAAATATATGAAAAACTAGGGATGGTAGAACTAGTGAAGTATGTGAGGCATCAGGTTTGGCTTCACCTACTTGAAAAATCATCTCCCATAGTCTTTGAGAATGAGGTTAGATAATTTTACTACACCATAGAATTCTCAAAAGATGGACTAAGTTTAATTGCCCCAGTACAAGGAAAGTGTATCCATCTAGATGAAGAAGCACTGGGAAGAATTATTGATCTACTTGATATGGGAGTAAAATCTCTAGTGAAGGAGCAACCTACCACTGAATTTATGATTGAAGCCTCAAAAGTAGGTGGAACTTCAATAGCTACTGTGAAAAAGAAGTTATTAATTGGTGATTTTAATATAGTATTTAAGTTTATCAACAAAGTTCTACTACCAAAATCAGAGAAAAGAACCATTACCTCTGGTATGGACTTATTCCTGATAGAATATTTGAGTAAGTTTGAGTTGATAAGCTTACTTGCTCTTATGATAGAGCATATAAAAAAAGTAATCTATGAGAAAGAAGGGAAGTATAGGATGCCTTATGGGTACTTTCTTAGTAAAATATTTGATTACTATGGAGTAATTGGGACAAAGGGGACCCCTGGAACAGTCAAACATAAGATTAGTTTGACAACCTTGGTGGAAAATAAATGCATCAAAGGAAAGGTTGGAACTATGTCCCAAGTATCAGAACTCTTGGTTGCTCAAGAAAATTTAAACAAGGAAATGGAAGAGTTGAAGATGCAACTGGCCACAAAGGATACTGAAATAGTTCATCTAAAACTACAGAATCAAAAGATATCCTCAGAGGGACCTGATGCCACTTAGGAATTGGCAGCAGAGGATGCAAAGCTTAATGGAAAAATTACAGAATTGACTAGTGATGTAAAAAGACTTAATGCTGAAGTAAAAGCTCTCACCAAACAATTGTTGGATGCTCATGACGATGTAGCTGAAAGATTGGATTTGGTGCTAAAGTCACTCTCTCCCAAGCCCTCTTCTTCCTAAAACCTATTGTGTCAGTCTCTTGAGTCAGTTTCTAGTTCTTATTCCTATAGTGGATTTTATAAACAGTTGTTTTATAAATTTTGGTACATTATATTGGTACTGTCCTTGTTGGATAGTGAATGAATTTCTACTTGTGTGTTTCATTTGTTTTACTTACTTTAAGATATTCTATATGTTAATGTTGCCCCAGTGTCCAGTAACTAATTAGTCTGCACTGATTTTTACTTATGGTTTACTGTCTCTTCTTTTCAATGATGCAAAAAGGGGGAATATTGACTTCGTAGGACCAAGTGAGATTAGTTTGATATGCAGGGACCAGGTATCAGAAATGAGCTAAGAAGTATATGTGCTCCCCTGTGTGCTCATATGGTGCATACTGATAGGGGGAAGTAAGTGTTGTGACAAATAAATGAATGAAAGAAGTATACAAATACATATCAAGGTGCAAATGTTATGCATATGAATGTGCAAATGCACCAAATGAAAGTTCATAATGACAGGAGAATTTTTTTTTGCAAAATAACAACAAGGGACCAAGTCCCTATGTTGCATAATGAAAAGCAGAAGCATGATGATAGGGGAAACATTTATTTTTAGGTGGTAATCACACTAATTAAATGTGATGAATGCGTATTGACACTCAAATTATATGATTTGGTTTGTCATTATTAAAAAAGGGGGAAATTTCTATAATGATGAGCAGCTAAACTGCAAGAGACCAGGTCCCTGGATGTACAAGGTACAGTATAGCTGACACACAGTATCTGTACATTTTATCCTCTTGTGTAATAAACTTGCAGTTGTTATTTTGTACTGACTGGGATAGCTGGTCTAATGATATTTCATCTCTAATCATCACTCAGTTATAAAAGAAAAGAGAAACCTATTCTTCAAATGGGTTTTGCAAATTCTAAGGAGTGAAAAGAGTAGCAACAAAACTCCATCTCTACACTGCTCAAGCTGTTTGTATATGCTGAAATAGATTTTGTTCTTGAGTGAGTGCTAAATCGTAATGAACTACTCATCTATAAGAGTAGTCTTTTCTCTTTGAGTAGAGAGTGCTTAGGTAGAGTTGCCTATGCTTATCGCTAGTGTTTTGCCCCTTTTTCGGTTTCAAAGGGTTTGGAAAATATTATTTTGACTTTTTAAACTATTTTGAAACTTTAAAGAAAATTTCAAAATAATTTAAGAAATTTCAGAGTCGCCACTTAATTTATTTGAAAAGAAATTAAGAAAACTTTTAAGGAAAATCCTAAGTATTAAAATAGAAAAAAAGACTTAGGCCTTTAAGAAAAATCGAGGCAAGAGGTTCTTATTAATATCTTAGGAAGGTTTTTAAGGAACCTAAAATGTCCGCTAACTTGCGGTTATCCGGACTATTTGAAAACCACCTTTGACTAACTATGAAAAAGAGAAGTTGGTTTTGAAAAGAAAGTGATTTTAGGAAAAGACTTATATAAAATAAATTTTGACGACTTAGTAGAAAATTTAACTAAGTCTAAGTAAATTAATAAAAACTAGCACATAAAAAGGGAAGGGGAAGACTAGAAGACTTAAGCCATTAGGCCAAAATCAATAAACCTGTCCTAAGCCAATTTGGGCTTTTGGCCCATCATCACCTGTCCTAATCTAAATAATGGGCATTGGGCTCGTAACCTGCTTCACCTATATTAATTTACAACTTTGGATTTGAGGCCCAACTAAATGAATAAATATATAAATAAATAAATAAATAATAAGAGAATAATAAAAATAGAGACTTTTCAAGTCTTTTAGCAACCTCATCAATGAATTTTGATGAATTTTCCTTCTTCTTCCATCTTCTTGCACCCGCACGCTATATAGTCAACCTTTGATTTAAACTTTAAACTTGACTTAAAGAGGTGGGCCTCATTGGCCCATTACAAAATGCAAGAGGAGAGGAGTCCATTTGGACTCGAGACATTTTTTGTATGCAAAGAAAAGATAAAGAAATTAATTTGCATTCAAGGCATAAAAGTTACATATTTCAAAGTAAAATAAAATATCAAAAACCAATTTTTGAATGATAATGATAAGCACACTTGAACATGTATAAAAAGAATGAGAGTCAACTTATAAAATGCAAAGCAAAGACCCCCACTTACATGTCTCATTATTTATGTTCATATTAAGAATGAACAAAGGTAAAAGGAAGAAGACCATATTCAATGAATTAATGCGAGAACAAACAACATAAACTTGCGAAAGTAAAGGTATGAGGCAACAAGAAAAATACCCATGACTTTTAAAATTGAACAAACACAGACACTAATCCATATAATAAAATAAAATAAAGGCTAAGTTTTCAAGAGAGGGAATCTTTATATTTCAATTAAGGTGACATTAACAAAGATTCATACATCTCAATTACAACCAATATTTTAGAAAAAACGTGTAATGACCTATGTTTTATATTTCTAAGATATCATTGAATCTGTTTTGATATTATGAATCAAAGAGAGACATGAATCAAGTCTTTACACACACAAAGAGCACATATAACAATCCGGAGTAAGAAAATTAGAATAAAAGTTTAGCATCTCTAAAAGTGAAATATCATTCAACATACTATGCATGACTCGAAAATATCTAAATACTATACATGAAAAATAAAGCTAGTACTTCATCTCTTATATGAGAATTTTGAAATCCATTAAAATAATTAGCAAGCAAATGATAAATTCTTGACTTAACCAATTACTATTTTTATTAAGGTGAAGCAAACAATAGTAACTATTTTTCCAACATAAAAGAAACAACTTTACATGCTAAAAACAAACATATTCGCTGACAATGAATTTAAACAAGGCATGAGTATGTCTTTCGAGCAAAGATCAAAATTTTATACATAATAATCAAAGAATAAAGCCAAAACGCAAAACAATCAATATTAACTATTCTTTTCAATGTAAAGAAAATAACTTTACGTACTAAAAACAAACATATCCACCAACAATGAGTTTAAACAAGACATGAGTATGTTTTTTAAGTAAAGATAGAAATTTTATCCATAATAATCAAAGAATAAGGTCAAAAGGCGAAATAGTCAATATTAACTATTCTTTTTAATATATGGAAATAACTTTACATGCTTAAACAAAGATATCCACCAACAATGAGTTTAAACAAGGCATGAACACATTTTTTAAGCAAAGATTGAAACTTTATCTATAATAATCAAAGAATAAAGCCAAACAAACATATTCAATGATTGCTAGCTCATTTTTATACCATGAATGTGAAAATAATAGTAATATCGATACCACAACGTCCTATGGCCTTCAAGGTCGTCACAGCAAACAATCCCAGCAAACACAATTATAACTACGAACTACGAAGAAGAAGGAGATGAAGTAGAAAATAATAATAATAAAACTAAAAATGGAAAAGGTTTGTTTACCTTTTTTTGGCAGAAAAATGGGACTTCAAGCTTTTTTCTAAGTCTTGATCACCACTGAAAACCAATCTTTCGAGAACCCTGATTAGACTACCGCTTAAAAGTTTTTACTAAAGAACAGAAATTTAACTATTTCCTCAAATGTTTTTTCCACTCTTTGAGACTTTGAAACGTTTTTTCCCTTTTTTCCTCATTTCTACCAAAATAGTGGTAGTACTTATAGAAAATGATGGGGAGCCAATTCTATTAATCCACCAATGTGGGAAAAAGTATTTAGAAGTATTTTTGAAATTTTAAAAATTAATAAAAATGTTTGTTGGAGGATAAGTGTAACACCCCGAAACCTGGTCTCGAGATGTCATACGGTGCTTAAGACTATGAGTAGCCTTAAGCTAACCCTGTCTGCCTTCTACTAAATCTAAATCTCATAATAAGAAAAATATAGACATAAAAGTCATACTAAATGTGGAAACTATCTGAATATAATATTCAAAAGTAATATCTGAAACCTCAATACTGAATAATCTGAATCAAAACTAGCAGTCTGACAAGCCTCTACTACTAATATCTAGAGATCCACTGGGACAATCCCCCAACTGACTCGAACTGTCTGAAATACTAAATCATCTAAACTGCTAAGCTGAAAATAAACTAATTAGCTAAGTCTCCGAACTATGAGGACTCACCAACTATTGAGATGTAGATGGAGATGTTTGAAATCACTCACGCTGCTGAAACTGAGCACCTGAACCTACATTATGAGATAATGTAGCACATAGAAGTATATGTGGATCAGTACTTTGAGGATGTACTGAGTATATAGGGGTGAAATGCATAATTAAAACATCATCTCATCATCATAATTTGTAAAACAATGCATGCTAAATGTAAATGACTCACATAAGATGGAATATCTAAATGACTCAAATAAAATCTGAAATAATAAGAAGCAAATCATACTTTATACATCTAGTGAGTCATAACATTTAGTTCTGAAAGTTGTACTAATGTCCTATCTGTAAATCATACTTTCTAAGTGTAAAAGAGCTCACTTCTATATCTGAAATCTGAAAGATAAAATCTATAACTCTTATCTTTCTATAAAGCATAATCTGAATAAAGTTGCGAGCCTCTACACATAGTTTTCTAAAAGCTTTTCTATCTTTCTTTCTGAAATCTGTAGTCTGTAAGGAAAGATACTTTAAAAACTATTATGAAAGTCTTTACTGTTTGGGAGGTTCTTCTAACCAACATAAACCATGTGAGCTAACATAAAGGCCAATGTCTTGTTCCACTATGGGGAAAATCTCACGATGGGGAGAGGTGTCATACTCTTACCAAGGAGTAATACTTGAGCTAAGTGATCACATTTGTAACTATCATCCTTATAGAAATGGGAATAATTTGATAATCTATACCTATGCTGGCTATGTAGTTCTATGAAAGATATAGTACGCTAATACCACACTTCTCTCTCGGTGCAAAATACTACTCCCTTTTAATCCGTATGCTTACTCTGTTGGAAATTCACTTTAAAAACTAGCATAAGGATTATTACAAAACTAATTATGCTTTTATCTAAGTCATTCTGTAAATAAAGCTAATCTAAATTCCGTAATCTGAGATAAATCTATAAAGTGTATTCCAAATCTTATCTGATGATCAAAAGATCAAAACTTTATTGAAAATTTGTAAATAATCTGATTATAGGATGCTTAAAACATCATCTTTCTTGAAATATCAACATATAAACTTGGGCTTGATAGCCCATGCATCAAGTCCATGTTAAAACATCATAATAATCATGCTTGACAATAAAAACAATGATAATTTATCTCGAAATCTGGAATTTACTGCAATAGGCACGAAAATATGAAAATAAACATGCAATTTATTATCAGAATCTCTCAAAAACTCATAATCTTGAAAATAGCAATAATGGGTATGAACCCTAATTCAAATCTCATGGATATTCATTCAAAATCATATGAATTTATAATTAAAACTTGGTTTTGGGCACAAGGATGGAAGAGAATCCTTGTTCATAAACCCCACATATCTTGGTAGATGATTAGATGAAGAATCTTGAATTATTGATTCCTATTTTAGTTCTTGAAGATGAGTCCTTGATTATCTTGTCTTGGAAATCCTCGATTTGGAGCTTTCTTGGAGAAATAATGCAAGAATTTGATTTCTTAGAGAAGAAGCTTTGGAGCTCTAGGATTTTTCTTTGAGAGAGAATGGATGAAAATAAGCATAAAGTGCTTTGAATATGCTAAATTCCCTGTTTATGACAAATTGGGGCCTTGGAAATTGACCAAAGTGCCCTTTTTTAAACTTTAATCAAAACTGGAAAAGGAAATAAAAATTCCAATTTAACATGCCACCACGACGCGCCATTATCGCGGTGGCTCACTAGAAATAGGCCAATTGGGATCTGGAAGTTCTCCGCGATGTGGATCTATTACGGTGCACCTTTGGAATGCCATTTAGCCCATCAACGTAATGCAGTACCATTGTGTTGACCTACTGGAATTGACAACTGGGAATTAGGCTTCTTCGTGACGTGGGGCAATCGTGGAGGTCCACTAGATTTTGACACTTGGGAATTTACCCTTCACCACGACACAATGGTTGCTTGAATGGCACACTTTTAACACTAAAAATGTCATAACTTCTCAATCGAGTACCGAATTCAGGCAAAATTGGTATCGATGGAAAGCGTATTCAATTTCCTACACAATAGAGGATCTAAATTTGGAAAATTCTATATGTAGCCAAAGATATTCATTTATAAAGATAATCCTTGATATTCTAGGAGCAAAATTGTAACACCCCGAAATCTGATTCTCAAGATGCCACACGGTGCCCCGAACTGCAAGTAGTCTTGAGCTAACTCTGGCTGCTTTATAGTAATTTTGAATCTTAAAATAGGAGAAATATGAATATGAAAACACAATAAATGTGGAAATATTATCTATAGCATATAAATCTCACAAATCTTGGTAAGATAATACTGAGAATCTGAAAACTAAAGAAAAAGTCTAACACTGAATGTAGTAGTCCGACAAGCCTCTTCTAACTGAATCTAGAGTCACTGGGATAGGCCCCTGCTAACTCAACTCTCCAAAATGAATAAAGGAACATCTACTATTAAACTGATAGTATGAATAACTAAGTCCCTGAATTATGAGGACTCACCAACTGGAGGGATGTAGATGAGATACTTGAAGATCACTCACACTGCTGAGACTGATCACATGAACCTACATTATGAGACAATGTAGCACATATACGTATATGTGGATCAGTACTTTGATGATGTATTGAGTATATGGGGATGTATGCAATAAATAAATAATATCATCATAGTTTATAAAATCATGCATGCTAAATGTAAATGACTCACATGGGCTTGAGTAATCTAAAATATAAAAATCAAAAATTATAATCCATAAAGCATATCATATAAATCTTATGAACCATTACATTCAGTTCTAAAATCTGTTCTTTCTGAAAGCTGCTACTTTATCTTATCATTTGTAAAGGGAATACTTCATCTCAAGACTTTAAGAATCTTAAAACCATAGCTTTCAAAATATATGCTTTTATCTTAAGGCTTTATGCCAATAACCTATTTTAAGAGTAGGGAACATCTTATTGGCAGGTTCTTCTAACCGACTTACACCATGTGAGCATCCATGGAGTCCCACGTCTGGCCCCTGTTAAGTAGAGTTGTTCTACCCTTGCCATCAGAATAGAAATTCTTATCTTAAGTGATCACAATCCGAGTCATCCATGCAGAAGTGAGAATAATTTTAATCCTACGGTGGCATGTAGTTCTGGGGTATGAAACCGTAGTAACTTACACATCTCGATGCTACTCCTATTCTTATGCTTAAAATCTTAAGAAATCCACTTCAAAAATAGCACAAGGTTAAATGTCAATTTATATGAACAAGTGGATTATTTATCTTCGCTTAGGACCAAAAGGTCAAATCTTTATCAAAATCTGACAATAATCTTATTTGAGTAGCAATCTTAATTAGGGCATAATGACCCATGCATCAATCTCATGCTAAAACATCTTAAAATTTATGCTTGATAATATAAGCATTTATAATTTATCATAAAATCTGGAAATTTCTGCAAATGCATGAAAATATGAACAAAATTATGGAATGCAACTTCTAAATCGTTGGAAATATCATAAACTTGTAAATAACAATAATGGGTGTATTTGAATTTCATGGTGAATCACATAAACTTTAGTAAAAGTTGAATTTAAAACAAACTTTGGGTACAAGGATGAAAGGATAATCCTTGTTCATACCCCACATACCTCAATTGATGATCTAGATGCTAAAACTTGAATCTTGGGTCCTTATTGATGTTTTGGAGATGTCTTCTTAGAGTTCTTGAATTGGACATTCTTTATTCTGAATTGCCTTGGAGAATTAATGGAGAAATTTAGATTTCTTGGGGAAGAAGTTTGATGAACTAGGATTTCGCTTGAGAGAGATTTGATGAAAAGTAGATGTGAAGTGCTTTAGAGGGGTTTAATTGATTATTTAGGACGGATTAGGAGCTGGGTGATTTACCAAAATGTCCTCCTTAAACTTTTATACGAAACTGAAAAATGTATATTGTTCCAAACTGGGATGCGCCACTATCGTGATGGCCCACTGGAAAAGGGACGAACGGGAACTAGGCTCCCTCCGTGACGCGCCACAATCGCGGATCCATTTAGTTTATCATTCTAACCACTGGCGCGACACACCAGTATCGTAAAGTCTCACTGGAAATTTCCAAGCAGAAAATTGGCCCTCTCTATGATGCGGTGCTATCTCGGAGGGCCACTGGAAAATGAAAATTGGGATTTTACACTGCTCGGCGACGCGCTAAGGGTCCAAATGATGGTGTTTTACAATAGGAACTTAAAATAGCCATAACTTCTTACTCGGTTATCGGATTTAGATGAATCTTATATTGTTGGTAAGCTAATTCAATTTACTACACAATGTAAAGTCTAGATCTAAAGAATTCCAAATGAAATAAACATCATTCAATGAAGAAGATAATCCTCAACATTTTTGGGATGAGTTTAATATAGGAAATATTTGGGACATTACAATATCTCCCCCTTGGGAACATTCGTCCTTGAATGTGGATAGTTAAGCTGAAATTTCTAAGAAGTATGAGAATATATGATAACATGCATAACTAAAATGAACTGAATAACTGAATCTAAATCGTTCTGAGCTTCTGAGTAATTCTGTGAGTGCATGAACTTACATAAGGGCAACTATATAGTTGAATACATGATTAGAAAAGAACTGAATCAAGGAAGAGAATTACCTTCGGCTAAATTTGAGTTTGCAGAGAAAAGGTGAGGGTACCTGGCTCGCATATCTGCTTCTGCTTCCCAAGTGGCACCCTCAACAGACTGATTCCTTCAAAGAACTTTGACCAAGGGAACTTATTTGTTCCTTAGTCTACGAATTTGATGATCTAAAATCTCAACACGCCATCTCCCTCTTGGGAGAAAACCTCCACCTTTTGGTCTCTCACTGACTCTTTAAGTTTGACTAAACACACAACCCAAACCAACTCTAGAGGCATCATAAAAAAACAACAAAGCCATCTCTGCCATCAGGTAATGCGACAACTGGGGCTAAAGTGAGTCGAGTCTTCAAATCCTAAAAACTCTTCTCATAGAAATATGACCACTGGAACTTAACTTTGTTTTGGGTCAATCTAGACATAGGGGATGCAATAGATGAGAAACCATCAACAAAATGGCGGTAATAGCCAGTTAAGCCCAAGAAACTCCTAATGTCTTATAGAGAGATAGGTCTAGGCCAATTTTTTACATTCTCTGTCTTTTAGGGATCGACTCTAATGCCATCGGCGGAAATAATATGACCGAGAAAGGCTACTGATCTTAGCAAAAATTTACACTTGCTGAATTTGGCAAACAATTAATGATCTCTAAGAGTTTGCAAGACAATTCTAAGATGATCTACATGGTCATCCTCACTACGGGAATACACAAGGATATCATCTATGAATACTATGACATACATGTCTAGATATTGTTTGAACACTCGGTTCATAAGGTCCATAAAAGCTGTTGGAGAATTGGTTAGCTTGAAAGACATGACTAAAAACATAAAATGACCATAACGGGTTCTAAAAGCTATTTTTGAAATATCACATTTTCTTACTTTAAGCTGATGATAGCCGAATCTAAGGTCTATCTTTGAGAAATAACTTGCACCTTGGAGTTGATCAAATAAGTCATCAATTCTAGGAAGAGGATATTTGTTCTTGACTGTAACCTTATTTAGCTGACGATAGTCAATGCATATTTGCAAAGAACCATCTTTATTTCACACGAATAGGACGGAGCGCCCCATGGAGAAATACTAGGCCTTATGTAACCTTTATGAGCATCCATGGAGTCCCACGTCTAGCCCCTATAAGGTAGGGCTATTCTACCCTTGCCATCGGAATAGAACTTCTTATCTTAAGTGATCACAATCTGATTCATCCATGTAGAAGTGGGAATAATCTTAATCCTATGGTGGCACGTAGTTCTGGGGTATAAAACCGTAGTTACTTACCCATCTCGGTGCTAAATACCACTCCCATTCTTATGCCCAAAATCTGAAGAGATCCACTTGAAAAATAGCATAAGGTTAAATCTCAAGTTATATGAACAAGTGTATTCTTTATCTTAGCTTAGGACCAAAAGGTCAAATCTTCATCAAAATTTGAGGATAATTTTATCTGAGGGTGCTCATAGCACAAATAATCTCGAAATAGCAATCTTAATTAAGGCATAGTGACCCATACATCAATCTCATGTTAAAATATCTTAAAATTCATGCTTGATAATATAAGCATTTATAATTTATCCTAAAATCTAGAAATTTCAGCAATATTCATGAAAATATGAACAAAATCGTGGAATGCAACTTCTAAATCATTGGGAATATCATAAACTTGTAAATAACAATAATAGGAGTAAACCCTAATTTGAATTTTATGGAGAATCACATAAACTTCAGTAAAAGTTGAATTTAAAACAAACTTTGGGCACAAGGATGAAAGGATTATCCTTGTTCATACCCCACATACCTCAATTGATGATCTAGATGCTAAAACTTGAATCTTGAATCCTTATTGATGTTTTGGAGATGTCTTCTTAGAGTTCTTAAATTAAGGATTCTTAATCTTGAATTGACTTGGAGAATTATTGGAGAAATTTGGTTTCTTGGGGAGGAATTTTGATGAACTAAGGTTTTGCTTGAGAGAGATTTGATAAAAAGTGGATGTAAAGTGATTTGGAGGGGTTTAATTCATTGTTTAGGATGGATTAAGGGCTGAGAGATTTACCAAAATGTCCTTCTTACACTTTTATACGAAATTGGAAAACATATATTTTTTCGAATTGGGTGGCTACCGCGATGTGCCACTATTGCGGTGGCTCACTGGAAAAGGGATGAACGGGAACTGGGCTCCCTCTGTGACGCGCCACAATCGTGGAGCCCTTTGGTTTATCATTTTGACCACTGGTATGATGCGCCAGTATCGGGAGTTCTCATAAGAAATTGCCAAGAGGGAAATTGGCCTTCTCCGCAATGCGGAGCTATTACACAGGGCCACTGGAAAATCGTGCTAAGGGTCCAAATGATGGTGTTTTGCGATAGGAACTTAAAATAGCCATAACTTCTTACCCTGTTATCGAATTTAGGAGAATCTTATATTGTTGGAAAGCTAATTCAATTTCCTATGCAATGAAAAGTATAAACCTAAAGAATTCTACATGAAATAAACATCATTCATTGAAGAATCTAATCCTCGACATTTTTAGGATGAGTTTAAGCTAGGAAAAGTTCAGGGTATTACCAAAATTAAGCTTGGAAAAGTATAGGGTATTACAATATCTCCCCCTTGGAATATTCATCCTCGAATATGGCTAGTTAAGTTTAAAATATTAAGGAATCTGAGGCTATAAGATATTATGCACAACTGAAATATACTGTATGACCGAATCTCAAATGTAATATGCTACTGAACTGATCTGCGAGTGCATGAGTTTACATGAAAATAGCTATATGGCTTAATCGGAGACTGGAAAAGAACTGAATAAAGGAAGACTATTACCTTCGGCTAAATTTGAGTTCGTAGAAAAGAGATGAGGATACTTGGTTCGCATGTATGCTTCTGCTTCCTAAGTAGCACCCTCAACGGACTGATTTCGCCATAGAACTTTGACCAAGGGAACTTCTTTGTTCCTTAGCCTACGGATCTGATGATCCAGAATCTCTACTGGAACTTCTTCATATGAGAGGCTATTCTGAATATCTGTACTTTCTAGAGGAATAACAACATTTGAATCGTCCATGCACTTCTTCAACAAGGTCACATAGAATACTGGGTGGACTGAGGATAAATCTGTGGGTAGCTCAAGCTTATATGCTACCTTTCCCATGCAGTTCAAAATCTGAAAGGGTCCTACATATCGAGAACTAAGCTTTCCCTTTTTGCCAAATCTCTTCACTCTTTTCATGGGAAAAACCTTCAAATACACAAGATCATTAATCTTGAACTCAAGATCTCTTCTTCTTATATTTGTATAAGATTTCTGACGACTCTGGGCTGCTTTCAATCTTTCTCTAATCAACTGAACTTTATCCATGGCCTCAAACACCATGTCTGGCCCAATTAAAGCGAACTCACCCACTTCGAAACAACCAACTGGCGATCTACATCTACACCCATAAAGAGCTTCAAATAGAGCCATCTGAATACTCGCATTGTCACTATTATTATAAGCGAACTCAATCAATGGTAAGTGATCATTCCAACTTCCTTTGAAATCAAGAACACATGCCCTCAACATGTCCTCTAGGGTATGAATGGTCCTCTCTGCCTGACCATCTGTCTACAAATGAAAAGCTGAACTAAGATGAACTTGGGTACCAAGACCCTTCTGAAAGGCTCTCCAAAACTGAGAGGTAAACTATGTACCCCTATCTGAGATGATCGACAAAGAAACTCCATGCAATTTAACTAAATCTCTGATATATAGCTCGGCATAATCTTCAACTGTGTAAGACATAAACACAAGAAACAAATACGCTGACTTAGTCAATCTGTCTATAATCACCCAAATTGAGTCATGCCGACGACGCGAATGGGGCAACATAAATCACAAAATTCATATTCACCTTTTCTTACTTCCAAATGGGGATACCAAACTCTTGCAACATACCACCAGGTCTCTGGTGCTCTACCTTAACTTGTTGACAAGTTACATACTTGGCTACAAAATCTGCTATATCCTTCTTCATACCATTCCACCAATAGATTTCTTGCAAGTCGTGGTACATCTTGATGGCTCCTGGATGAATAGAATAACGCACACCATGCACTTCTGCCATAATCCATTGCCTGAAATCATCAACACATGGCATACACAATCTACTCCAGTACCTCAACACACCATCTCCTCCTTAGGAGAAAACCTCCACCTTTTGGTCTTTACCTGACTCATTCAGTTTAACTAAACTAGAGTCCTCATCTTGCTTCTCTTTCACTTTAAAACCTAGAGAAGATTTGGAACTACTTTGAACCCAAACATTTCCTTTAGTTGAATCAACCAATCTCACACCAGACCTAGCTAACCTATGAACTTCTCGAACTAACTCTTTCTTATCATTCTCCATATGAGCAACACTGCCTATAGACAATCTACTAAGTGCATCTGCCACTACCTTGGCCTTGCTCGAGTGATACAACACACTCATATAATTATCCTTCAACAATTCTAACCACCTTTTCTGATAAAAATTCAACTCCCTCTGAGTAAACACATACTGCAAACTTTTATGATCCGTGAACACATCAACATGCACCCAATACAAATAATGTCTCTATATTTTCAATGCAAACACAACAACAGCTAACTCAAGATCATGGGTCGGGTAATTCTTTTCATGAGGCTTCTGTTGTCTAGAGGCATAGTCTATTACCTTACCTTTCTGCATTAAAACACAACCCAAACCAACTCTAGAGGCATCATAATACACCACAAAACTATTTGTACCATTAGGTAATGCTAAAACTGGAGCTAAAGTGAGTCAAGTCTTCAACTCTTGAAAACTCTTCTCCCAGGAATCTGACCACTGGAACTTAACTTTCTTTAGAGTCAATCTTAACATAAGAGACTCAATAGATGATAAACCCTCAACAAAATGTCTGTAATAGCCAGCTACCTAAGAAACTCCTAATTTCTGGTGGAAAGATACTAACCTTAGCCAAAATTCACATTTATTAAATTTGGCAAACAACTGGTGATCTCTAAGAGTTTGCAACACAATTCTAAGATGGTCTATATGATCATCCTCACTACGAGAGTAGACAAGAATATCATCTATAAAGACTATGAAAAATATGACTAGATATTATTTGACACTCTTTTCATCAAGTCCATGAAGGCTGTTGGGGCATTGGTTATCCTAAAGGACATGACTAGAAACTCAAAATAACCATAACGGGTTTTAAAAGTTGTCTTTGGAATATCACATTTCCTTACTTTAAGCTGATGATAGACGGATCTAAGGTTTAACTTTGAAAAATAACTCGTACCTTGGAGTTGATCAAATAAGTCATCAATTCTAGGAAGAGGATATTTATTTTTGACAGTAACTTTATTCAGCTGATGATAGTCAATGCACATTCGCAAAGAACCACTTTTCTTTCGCACGAATAAGACGGGAGCAAACCATGGAGAAATACTAGGCCTTATAAAACCTTTATCTAGAAGATCTTTGAGTTGCTCTTTTAACTCTTTAATCTTGGTAGGAGCTATACAATAAGGAGGAATAGAAATAGGCTGAGTATCTAGGAGAAGGTGAATCCCGAATTTTATTTCCCTATCGGGAGGTACCCTTGGAAAATCTTCAAGAAAAATATCAGGAAACTTATTGACTACACTTACTGACTGAACTGTTGGAGTCTCACACTTAGTGTCTTTGACTCGAACTAGATGATAGATACACCCTTTGGAAATCAACTTTCTGGCTTTAAGATAAGATATGAAATGACTTTTGGGAGACACTAAATTTTGTTCCCACTCAAAGACTGGCTCATCTGAAAACTGAAACTTCACCACTCGGGTGCGACAATCTATGGAGGCATAATAGTAATGGAGCTAATCCATGCCAAGAATAATTAAAGTCAGCCATATCTAACACTATTAATTTTGCTAATATGATTTTATGAAGGACAGTGATAGAACACTTTCTATAGATCTATTTAGCAATAACTAACTCACCCACTAGGGTAGAAATAAAGAAAGGCTCAGGGATCTTTTCAGGACTTATTAAAATTCACTGTAACTAATGGGGTCACATAAGATAAACTCGTCCCAGGGTATAACAACATATAAACATTAAGATGAAAGACACGAAGCATGCCAGTAACAACATCTGGTGAATCCTCCTACTCCTGACAGGGTGGTAAAGACTAAAATCGATTCTAGTGCTGACCACCACCGGTACTGAATGATGTATCCTAAGGAGGGACTAGCGACCTAAAAGAGATGGTGCACTAGTAGTCTGAGTTTAAGGACGAACATCTCTATTTCTCTACTTAGCATGCGGATACTTTCTAATTCCATGACCCAATTTACCACAACCATAACAACCCTTCTGTCCAGCCAAGCACTCTCTAGGATGATTCTTACCACACTTAACACATAGAGGATAATTTAGCCTTCCACTCATACTATTTTAAAATCTGTACATACAGCACTTACCCCACTGCTCCTGTCTAGCTCTGGGAGTGGGAGTACTAGCTGAAGATGATGTTGGCATAGATTTATGATTCTAAAATTACGAACAATTTCCCCATTGTGACATAGCCTGGCCATACTCAAACTACCCTATTCTAGCCTTCATATTTCCTCTCTCTTTTTCCTTTAGTTTTTTTACCTCAATCTACTGAGCATGAATTATCAATCTAGCAAGATCCATATCTCCAATAAGCATGGCAGTCCTAAACTCCTTGACTACCAAGCTAGACACTCCAGTGACAAACTTACTCATACTTGCCCTAGGATCAGCCATCATATCAGGGAAATGCTTAGATAACTGATTGAACTTAATACAGTACTTCTTCACTATCATAGACCCCTATTGCGGGTTCACAAACTTATCCATCTTAGATTCCCTCATATCACATAGGAAGAACCTATCTAGAAAAGTATCCTGAAATACCTGCCAATGCATAGAAACTTCATTCTCACATCTACCTTTCTTCCACATAACTACCCAATCATACGCTACATCCTTCAACATATAGGATGCTAACTCTAGATTCTCCTCCCTAAAAACATACATAGTTTAGGTGATTTTCTTCACCTTATCTAAATAAAGTTGTGGGTCCTCACCTGCTTTCGACCCAAAGAACTTGGCGGATTTATTCTCATAAAATCTCTAATTCGGCTGCTGCTAAATCACCATTCTACTAAAGTGGGACTGCAGCCTGATGGTTTCCCTAAATATTGGTAATCACAGCTTGGGACAACGCCTGAAAGGAAACCCTAAACTCAACATGGGATATATTATATTCAGAAGATCACGGGCTGGGGTAGTTGGTTATCATTTCTGCAAGCGTTAGCACGACGAGGAGTCATATTTAACTACCATGTAAGAGATTGAGTTAAAAGTATATAGAGATAATACAAGCAAGATAGATCATGAAAGAAAGAGGATTTCCTAAGAACGTCCCGTAGCCTCTTGCTCATAAATGTGGAGCGCTTCACACCCATGATCAAGACTTTACATAATGTGGCTTGTCTGACTTCCTATAATTCTTCAAAACCTTAGGCTTTGATACCAAGTTTATAACGCCTTAAAACCTAGTCCTGAGACATCATACGATGCTCAAGACTATGAGTAGCCTTAAATTAACCCTGTCTGCCTTATACTAAGTCTGAATCTCATAATAATAAAAATAAAGACATAAAAGTCATACTAAATTCAGAGACTATCTGGATATAATATTCAAAAATAATGTCTAAAAACACAATACTAAATAGTCTAAATCAAAAATAGCAGTTTGACAAGCCTATACTACTAATATCCAGAGAGTCACTAGGACAATCCCTAGCTGACTCGAACTGTTTAAAATACTGAATTATCTAAACTACTAAGCTAAAAATAAACTGAATAACTGAGTCCCCAAACTATGAGGACTCACCAACTATTGGGATATAGATGGAGATGCTCAAAATCACTCATGCTGCTGAAACTAAGCACCTGAACTACATTATGAGATAATGTAGCATATAGACGTATATATAGATCAATACTTTGAGGATGTACTGAGTATATAGGGGGTGAAATTCATAAGTAAAACATCATATCATCATCATAATTTGTAAAACAATGCATGCTAAATATAAATGACTCACATAAGCTGGAATATCTGAAGAAAACTAAAATCTAAAATAATAAGAAGTAAATCATAGTTTATATATCTAATGAGTCATAACATTTAGTTCTAAATGCTATACTAATGTACTGTCTGTAAATCATACTGTCTAAGTGTAAAAGAGCTTACTTCTATATTTGAAATCTAAAAGTTAAAATCTGTAACTCTTATCTTTCTGTAAAGCATAATTTGAATAAAGTTGTAAGCCTCTACACTTAGTTTTCTAAAAGCTTTTCTATTATTCTTTTTTGAAATATGTACTTTGTAGGGAAAGATACTTTAAAACCATATCTGAAAGTCTTTACTATTAGGAAGGTTCTTCTAACTGACATAAACCATGTGAGCTAACATGGAGTCCAACGTCTTGTTCTCCTATGGGGAAAACCTCATGATGGGGAGAGGTGTCATACTCTTGCCAAGGAGTATATACTGAGCTAAGTGATCACATTTGTAACTGTCATCAATATAGAAATGAGAATAATCTGATAATCTATACCTATGTTGGCTACATAGTTTTATGGAAGATAGGGCATGCTAATCCCACACTTTCTGCTCGGTGCTAAATACTACTTTATTTTAATCTATGTGCTCACTCTGTTGGAAATTCACTTTAAAAACTAGCATAAGGGTTATTACGAAATCAATTATGCTTTTATCTGAGTTATTCTGTAAATAAAGCTAATCTAAATTTTATAATCTGAGATAAATCTGTAAAGTAGATTCCAAATCTTATCTGAGGATCAAAGATCAAAACTTTATTGAAAATCTATAAATAATATGATCATAGGATGCTTAAAGAATTATCTTTCTTGAAATATCAACATATAAACTTGGGCTTGATAACCCATGCATCAAGTTCATGTCAAAACATCATAATAATCATGCTTGATAATGAAAACAATGATAATTTATCTCGAAATCTGGAATTTACTGCAATAGGCATGAAAATATGAAAATAAACATGCAATTCATCTTCAAAATGTCTTAAAAACTCATAATCTTGCATATAGCAATAATTGGTATGAACCCTAATTCAAATCTCATGGATATTCATTCAAAATCATATAAATTTATAATTAAAATTTAGTTTTGGGCACAAGGATGGAAGAGGATCCTTGTTCATAAACCTCACATACCTTGGTAGATGATTAGATGAAGAATGTTGGATTATTGATTCCTATTTGAGTTCTTGAAGATGAGTTCTTGATTATTTTGTCTTGGAAATCCTCAATTTGAAGCTTTCTTGGAGAAACAATGGAGGAATTTGATTTCTTAGAAAAGAATCTTTAGAGCTCTAGAGTTTTTCTTTGAGAGAGAATGGATGAAAATAAGAATAAAGTTCTTTGAATATGCTAAATTGCTTGTTTATGATGAATTGGGGCCTTGGAAATTGACCAAAGTGCCTCTTTTTAAACTTTAATCGGAACTAGAAAAGGGAATAAAACTCCTGATTTAACATACCACCACAACGCGCCACTATCGCGGTAGCTCACTGGGAATACGACAATTGGGAACTGAAAGTTCTCTGCGACGCGAAGCTATCATGGTGTACCTATGGAATTCCATTTAATCTATCAACGCGATGCGGCACAATCGCGTTGACCTACCGGAAATTGACAACTGGCAAATTAGGCTTCTCTGTAATGTAGGGCAGTCACAGAGGTCCACTAGATTTTGAAAATTGAGAATTTACCCTTCACCGCGATGCGGTGGTTGCTTGAATGGCACACTGTCAACACTAAAAATGTCATAACTTCTCAACCAAGTATCGAATTCGGGCGAAATTGGTATCAATGGAAAGCTTATTCAATTTCTTACACAATGAAGGGTCTAAATCTAGAAAATTCTATATACAAAAAAAAATATTCATTTTAAAGTTAATCCTTGACATTCTAGGAGGAAAATTAAGCTAGAAAAAGTACGGGATATTACAATAAGGTGAGGTGGAATTGTAGAATCTAGTATAAATTTTGAATTTCAAAAATGAAAAAAGGATAGGGTTGAGGGGAATTGTACAATGTAGTACAAATTTGATATTCAAAATTGGAAAAGGGATAATGTTGGGTAGATTTAGGTAATTTTTGGGATTTTGGGGTTATTTAAAATATAACCCCAATTAGGTTAGCCAGATTTATATAATTTTAACCAAATTAAAAATCAATTGGCGGATTGCATTGCAATTATGACAAGTTTGATTTCAATTATGGCCAAATCTAATAGATTGACTAAATTAAATTGAAATTCGATATGAATTAATACTTTCTTTAATCCCAAAGTTCTTGATTAGATAAAATCAAATTAATTTTTGTTCAAATAAATTATTTTTGAGAACAAATCATAATTAAATCAAGATTATACCCATTTGAATTAATTTTCAAGATAATCTTTGATTAAAATTTGATATTTCGTAAAATAAATATTTAAGTAACAAAATTATATAATTTCATATAATTAAATTCGATGATATATAATCGCTACTTAAAATGGTAAAATTACTCAGTTAAATACTTTGAAAAGCTTTTTATTCAAATAAAATAAATATTGTAATTTTATTTGAAAATCAAAAAATATTAGGACTAAACTTAGTTGTGAAGGGAAAAAATTAGGTGTCAATAGCTGGTTAGGGTTAACCAAGTGTTTAGAAAAACTTGGCAGAGGTGTCAAGGTGTGCTTGCAGTAGAGGTATTGCAAGTAGGAGGAACCTAGAGTTAGGTTCATAGTCGAGACTATAATCAAAAGGTTGATTATAGTGGACTATTTGGTGCTTGTGAGGGAAAGACGTGGTTTTTTCTTTTTAGGTTTTCACGTAAGAGTCTTGTGTTCTTATTTTTCTGCATTGCTTTTAAATTTCCAGCACCTCCTAGTTGTTGTACTGCTCTATCGCTTGAGACTGACCTTGAGGGACCTGGACCCTCACTGCGTAGAGCAACCCCCAAGGATTCATTATGTTAATTTAAAAGGACTTGGTCCTTGGCAAAATAAAGCTGAAATTCTCAAAGTAAAAAGTGCATGGAGCTCCTAATCAGTCAGAAAAGCTATTAATCCCTATTGGCAATAAAGTCTCAGAAATTGAAGAATTCATTCATTATGATGGTGAAAGGTGCAGATGAGAGAATGTTACCTCAGAATACCAAGTTTAGGATCTGCTTCTCAGACCTATTCTCAGAATAAGTTGCAGTATCATATGGTGTAATGAATCTAATAAACTGATGTTAGGATTGTTCAAATTAGCCTAACCTACTATCAAGTGAATCAATGTCTCTTCACAAAATTAGCTATGTTTAGGAGGAAGGTATCCTTGGTAAACTAGGTATATATTGATCTAACTCAATACCATACCCTTGCAGGTATAAACCCATGGGAAAAACTTTGGAGGTGGATAGATATGACAAGCACAAAGTTAGAGATTCACTTAAATTAGAGAGGGACCTGGTCCAATCTCTTAGGTTAGTATCATGTATGTGCAAATTTTGTCTGTTCTATCAATAAAATGCCATGTCCTCCTTTTCATTGTGTCAAAAAAAGTTGTCCTATTCTAAAAGAGAAAGTGAGTCACCTAACATATGGTGTTTATCATATCTTGTTCCCCCATAAAACCCTTACTTATGCTTATTATTCCCTTAAATGTAGCTGCAACCACTTATTCTCTCATCAAAAAGGAAAATCCAAATCCTAAATAGTCCTTATAAGAAAAAGGACCTTCTTGATGGTTGCAGCTCTCCCAGTCTCTTGTCCTTTAAAGGATTCTAAGCTTAGCATTGTGAAAAATCCCTTTCCAAACCTTCCTAAAAAATATCCTTTTTCTCCTTCTCTTCTAAAGCTTGTTATCCTTCATTACTCAACCAGTCAATGAAGAATCATCCCTGAATCTTCAAAATTATCCTAATGATATTGTGATGGATGAAACCTAGGTTGCTAAAAATCTCATTTTGTTTTCAAATAGCCCAGGAAAGAGCCTAGTTGATCACAAGAAAGCCGATATAGGTAAAATACCAAACGTTTCTGGAAAATAATCTAGAAGTCTTACTGAGAAGCAATTGACTCTTGAGGGACCTGGTCCGAAGAAGAGAAAAGTAGCTAAAAGAGAATCCATGATCACTTACACTAAAAGCAAGAATGGGGTGAAAAATGAGGTTGTATCCAAGAAAGAAAGAAATAGGTCACTAAAGAATCAAAAGGTGTTAACTAGAAGGATTTTTAATTCAAATATGCTAATAGAACCTGGTATGGTGGAATTAGTAGAGCTTGTTAAACATCAAGGTGGATGCATCTCATGAAAGGACATATTCCTACTATTTTAAATGAGATAGTCAGGGAATTCTATTTCACTTTGGAATTCTGAAAAAGATGCGATGAGTCTGACTACATAGGTCTAAGGAAAGGAAATAAAGTTGAATGAGAAAACACTAGAAAGAATTTTGGAAATTCCTATATATGGGGTGAGAACTGTCTCCAAGCAACTGCCTTAAATAGAATTCTTAGCAAATACATTCAAGGTCAAAGGGAAATTTGTGGCTGCAGTGAATAGGAACTTATTCAATAGTGAGTTTCAATTGATTTTAGACTTTGTGAACAAGGTAATTCTGCCTAGGTCACAAAAGAGAAACATTGCCCCAGCCACTGACTTATATGTGATGGTATATCTTAGTTGCTTTGAGTTTATTAATCTACCAACATTGATGATTGAACATAATCACAAAATAGTTCTTGGTAAAAATAAAAAACATGGCATGCCTTATGGATTTTGGATGAACAAAGTACTTAATTACTATCGCATTGTCAATAATCTTCTGGAACCGAAGGATCTGTGGTTCAAATGCTTGACATAAAAACATAGGTCAAAACTGAATATGCCAAATCATATAGCATTTATCAAAGGGAGCTCAGCAAGGAAATAGAGAAACTGAAGTTCAACCTAGATGACAAGGATGAAGAAATCAACAAACTCCAAGTGACAATTTAGCATTCCTCCAAAAGAAGCCCATATGACACTGAAATGCTCAGAACAAGAATTTTAAAATAAAGAAGAGGTTGTCAATCTCAATTGATGAGGTCCTTAGCCTGAATAGAGAGATAAGGCATCTCAACAACAACCTAACCTTAGACCTTTAAATCTTTTTCTCATTCCTTCACCTGTTAATCCTTCTTGATTCCTGTGGATAGTTTTTCTTAAGAACATTTAATTTATGCACTGTAATGATACTTATCCTACTTATGAATCAATCTTTACTTTGTGTGTTACATTTGTTGTCTATAAATTGCAAAGTTATTTTTCATGGTAGTGTTGCCCCAGTGGCCATAAGTTAACTAATTTATGCTTAATTTACTCTTGATTTACTATTATCACTTTTCAATGATGCCAAAACGGGGAATACTAAGTTCATATAGTAGGGACAAGGTACCAGGTGGACTAGGTACCAAGTAATTTGAGTTGTAGATTTAATGGCATACTGATAGGAGAAGTGTATGATGTATTGAATAGATGAACGAAGGGAGGCATATTGACAGGAGAACGTGTGCAAATGTACTAAATAAAGGTGCATGCGAATAGGGGAAGTAAGTTTTATGCTAAGTGAATGATAAGGCAGAGTGACGGTTGAAGTAAATGTGCTCAGAAGTTTTTCCTGCAAATGACAATAAGGGACCAGGTCCCTATGTTACATGATGAAGGAGCATAATGATAGGGGGAACATTCATCTTCAGGTGGTAATCACACTAATTAAATGTGATGAATTTGCATAGATAATCAAAATTGTATAGTTGGTTTGTCATTATCGAAAAGAAGGAAAATTGATATATATAGTTTTGATGATGAGCAGCTAACTGCAAGGGACTAGGTCTCTGGATGTGCAAGGTACAGTACAGTTGGCACACATTGTCTGCACAATTTTGTCCTCTTGTGTAATACACTTGAAGGTGTTATTTTATTACTGATTTGGACAGTTGGTCCAATGTGTTTTCGGCCCTAACATCACTCGGTTATAAAAGAAAAGAGATGTTTTTTATCAAACAATTTTTGTACAATTCTAAAGAGTGAAGAGAGGAAGCAGAAACTACATTTCAAGATTGCTCAAGCATTGCTCAAGTTCTTATCTTTGTAGTACGCTTAATGAGTTTGTGAGTGTTCTTGAGTGAGTAATGGTTTATAATTGAACTACTCATGTTATAAGACTAGTGTTTTGTTTTGTTGAGAGAGGGTCTTAGTTAGAGTTGCCTAAGATTGTAACTGACTAGAGTTAATTAGTAGAGAGGGTCCTTGGTAGAGTTCCCAAGATGTGCTTTAAGTAGAGTTGCTACTAGCAAAAGGAGCCTAGAGGTAGGCTGAAATCTAGACTATAATCAGGAGTTTTATTATAGTGGATTTCTTTGGTACTTGTGATGGTAAGCCATGGTCTTTCCCTTCTTGGGTTTCCTTGTAAAACACTCATGTTTTTACTCTTCATGCACTGTCTTTAGTTCTCCTGCACTCTATTATTTAATTTCCTATGATTGAGTTTGAGGAACCTGGTCCCTTACTATGTGGTGCAACCCCCAAGGTTCCAACATATCTCCTATTGGGTGATTTAAAGTTGGTGAAAATAAGTTGTTTGTCCCTTATTTGGTTCACCAAGCCATGGAGAAGGTAAAGATGATTTGAGATAGGCTTAAGGCCTCCTAAAGTTGCCAAAAGTCTTATGCGTATGTATAAGGTAGCTGGAATTCATTGTTGGTGATTGGGTGTTCTTAAGGATGTCTCCCATGAGGGGAGTGATACAATTTGGTGATTTGGAATGAAAACACGACACTTTTGATGCCTAAATTCGGGAATTTATGAGTGAACTTATGTTGTTTTTGTTAGATATAATGCACTTTGGTGTGAATTACTGGAAAACGGGTTTATAATATTATTGGAATGAAAAGAGAAGAAAAAAAACCTAAAAGGACCAACTCCAATCAGTATACAAGTCAGCCCTTGGGTCATAACCATTTGATAGTACTTGTATGCTGAATCGTATGAGAAATAGAACTAAAAGCCAAATCAAGAAACCAAGTATAAAGAAGATATGACTCAAGTATCCCAGTCGTAAGGTAATATATGAGTCATATGTTGAAGCTGTGAGCATGACAGAATCTAAGCTACAATTTAGGAATTAAAGTATCAAAAGGATACGAGCCAGAAGTCTGAATACGACTCGTATAGGGATGTCGTATATAAACCATTGTTCAAGACCGGAGAATACTGAAGTCCCAGGTAGATACGGATTAAAAACATGAGCCGTATATGTAGTTACGACTCATAAGCCAAAGTCGTAAGCTAAACAAATAATTGAAGCCATGGGAAGATTAGACACTAGAATAGTTATGACAAGGCAAAGTACGACTCATAAGCTGAGGATATGAGTAAAGACCAAATCGTACTAACTGCTGACTTAACTTTACCTTTCCCATTTTTAATAGGATTTTTAGGTTATTTTGATATACTATAAATACCCTAGGATTTATCTTTTATTAGGTTATGCATAGTGACATTCTTTTATGCACAATTATGTATTATTACATACTTTTACAATTATGTTTGAGATTTGAGGGTTTTATTCAATTAAAGACTTTGGAGTTTATTCATCTTATTCTTTTAAAATTGATATTATGTTTTCTTTATTCATAATCATGATTTCTTTCACAAACATGAGTGGCTAATTGACTTAGCTAGGGTTGTGGGAACCCTAGCCGATTAGATATGCAGATGAAGTGTGACACACATCTGTTCTAGGATTTATGCATGTATCGTAACTCTTCTTCTTTATAATTGATTTCAAGTGACTGCAACATCTTGAGATAAAAGGTTGTATTCAGATTCTTTCAATAACCAAGAAGCTTGTGATTGGGGAAAGAAGATTAGGACAGTAATTTGGGATTTCTACCTCCACCTTATAGTCCCTGCATTCCATATTATCACTTGATTTAATAACCAAGGATCAAGTGAACTGAGGCCAGAGCAAGGGTCAATAAGGCAACACCCGGCGATGATAACCAAGTCTAAGGGTGATATTAATCTTTGCGCTCAAAAGGCAGCTGATAATACCTATCTTGTAGGATTTACATGCAGAACAACAGAATAATGAGTTGATCATGAGAGTTCTATGAAGTTGAGAAGTCAGGGGTAACACAGACCTAGCGTTCGTCTCTTATTGATTACAACTCAAATGCACTTAAGAATTAGTTACTCTTTATTATTGATAACAAAATCCCCTTATTTACTTTCCTGAACTGCTCGAGGATTAAATTAAGGCAAGCAATTGCTCACGTTTTCCCTGTGGGATCGACCCCAACCTAGTTGGCTTATTATTTGCATAGACCGCATTATACTTCTGATTGAGGTATAGTTTTGGGCGACATCAAATTTTGGCATCATTGTCGGGGAAGATAGTTTAAGTAGTGAATTGAATTGGTGAATTCCTTAAGTTTTTAATTTTTTTATTTTTTATTTGGCATACGCCGGTGTATGCCAAGCACTAAGAGTAGAGGCAAACGCTTACTCCCTTTTGATCTAGAACCAGAGAGAATCCTTCAAACACAGAGAAGGATGTCAGGACAAGTTCATGATGGGGTGAAAGAACCCCCACCTATGGACCCAAATATGGCACTCCCGCGTGATCCATTTGACACAAAGAATATTGCAACCATACAGATACAACAAATATTAGAGAAAGAACATAAAGAAGTTGAAGAAGCTATACTGTCTTCTGAAGCTGAATTGGCACAATACGTTAGACTATCCATACCTAGATAGGTTGTTGATTGTCGAGTTTAGAGGGGCAGAGTTCCATATGTTCCAACATACCATCTCTTAGATCCATGCGATGAGGATGATGAAGATATGGGTTATGTTGACCCTGCTGAGACGAGAGCTATTGTTCCTTCTGCTTTATCCCCTAATATGAAGTTTGATATTACTAGTGCTATGATTCAACTGTTGAATCTGAAAGGTGTATTTTCAGGAGCAGCTAAGGATGACACGAACATGCACCTTACTAATTTTCTTGGGACTTGCACAAACATAACCTCCCAGGGGTAGATTAGGAAGCATTGAGATAGAGGTTGTTTCCATTTTCTTTAATTGGAGAAGCATCTCTATGGCTAGGGGAACTACCAAGAGGATCTATCACTACTTGGAATGAGTTGAAGAAATAGTTTTTGAGCTGATTTTTCCCTCCCACATGGATGCTACAGCTGAAGGATAAAATTTATAATTTCAGACAACTACCTGCAGAATTGATGTACAAAGAATGGTTTAGATTTAAGAAGAAGCTGAGCCTGGAGCCAAACCACAGAATCAGAGGATCTAATTTGTCAAAAATCTTCTATAGATCATTGAGTGATAGTTCAAGATCCATCGTAGATACTATTTATGGAGGAGCATCTATGCATCTTTATTGGGATGCTGCACAGAAATTGCTTGATGATATTATAGTGACAAATAGAGGATGGCATACCAGAGATTTTGATCCTAGTAGTGGTACATATTCTATTGGAGCGACAAATACACATGGAGCAGGTAATGATATGGTTGCACAAGAGGTAGTATAGCTTCAAACTGATATTGAATTGCTCATAAAATAGTTTGCTTCACTAAACTTTAAAAAAGTAAATACAACAGCAACACTGGGGTCAACATCCAAACCATTCGAGATTGAATCTGAAGAAGAGGCAAACTATCTTAATCATAGATTATTGGATTTCTAATCCCAAGGGAAAGGGAATTAAGGTTGGAACTATTATAATAATAGATACAAATATAGGAGCAGAGACAGAGATGGTGATTGGCAATATAAGTATGACTATATGGAGAAGAGTGACCAATACATTCCACCAAGCAGTTGAGATACAGAGTCTAGATTTGATGCTCTCTTTTCTAAGCTAGTCAAGGGATAGGAAATTCAAAAACATTATCTGAAGGATATCAAAACGGATCTGACGGGACTCAATCAAGAAGTTGAATTACATACAACAGCAATCAGGCAGTTCAAACAACAATTTAGGCAGATGCCAGCCACAGTGAATTAGAGATAGCCTGGTACTCTTCCAAGCAACTCAGTGGTAAATCCTAGAAATAATAGTCAATGTCATGCCATTACTACTCAGAGTGGTAAGGTTACAATAGTTCCACCTACACCTACTATTGATGATCATAAATAGAGTTATATTGATCCAGTTGATGTAAAGAGCAGAAGCAAGTTGATTGAAGAAGAAGAAAAGGCTACAGAGCCTGTGTTGAAACCCATTCCAAGACCACATCCTCCCTATCTGCAAAGACTAAAAAGAAACAAAAAGAAGGTAAGTATCAAAAATTTATGTCTATGCTAAAAGAGTTGTCATTCAACATACCATTGGTTGAAGCATTAGAGCACATGCCTGGATATACAAAGTTCATGAAGGACCTGATTATAAATAAAAGAGCAGCCAGTTATGAGTCGATTGAAAATGTCCATCATTGCAGTACCGTTGCCACTAGATCATTGGTAGAGAAGAAGGAGGATCCTGGTGCAGTCACTATACCTTGTACCATTGGATATTTCTACTTTGCACATGTATTGTGTGATTTGGGTGCTAGTATCAACCTTATGCCGTTTGCAGTATTCAAGTATTTAGGGTTGGATGCTCCAAAACCCACCACCATGAGGCTAATCATGGTAGATAGGAGTGTGAAGAAGACAAACAGTATCCTTTTTTATTTCTTAGTAAAAGTAGCTTCTATTATTTTTCATGCTGACTTCGTTAAGTTATATTGTAAAGTGGACTTTCAAGTCCCAATTATTTTTGGCAGGCCTTTTATGGGTACAGGTAGAATATTGATTGATCTGGAGCTTTGACACCTAATGTTAATATTCAATAATAAATAGGTGATATTTGACAAATGCAAATCCATGAAGTAGCCTGATGAGTTGAAGGTGATATCTATGATTAATGTGTATGACGAAGAGGCAGATTCATTTCATGATGTTGATGTTGCAATTTTATGGGATGGTGGTTCTAATATGGTTGTTTCTATTAAAAAAAGACTAGGTGTTGAGGCACTTGCAGTTGTGATCATGAATTTTGATTCTAATGGCATAGAAGAATATGAGAAGCTTGTTGGTGCAATGCATACTAATGGTTACGATTTTGTACCAAGGAAGCTTGATATAGATATGGAGAATAGAACAACTCCACCTGCTCGGCCCTCCATTAAGGAACCACAGATGTTAGAATTGAAGGCCCTCCCATCTCACTTGTAATATGCATTTTTGGGGGACAATAACACTTTGTCGGTCATTATTGTAGCTAATCTAAGATAGTCAAAAGTGGAAGCATTATTGTAATTTTTATAGAATTTCAAAAGGAACATTGGATGGACCATTGCATATATTGTAGGTATTCCACTTAGTTTGTGAACTCACAAAATTCAGCTTGACCCGGATCACATTCCATCCATTGAACATCAACGATGACTTAATCCTCCTTTGTAGGAGGTGTTAAAATAAGAAATAATTGAGTGGAAATATGTTGTTATGGTGTTTCCCATTTCTAATATAAAATGTATTAACCCGGTTTAATGCGTTCCAAAGAAGGGTGGAATAACTATTGTGCCTAATGAGAAGAATGAGTTAGTGCCTATGAGGCTAGTCACTGGATAGAGAGTGTGCATGGATTATAGAAAGTTGAGTGCATGGACTCATAAGGACCATTTTCCAATGTCATTCATGGATCAGATACTAGGCATATTAGTAGGCAGAGAATGGTATTGTTTTCTTGATGGGTACTCGGGTTATAACCAGATTACTATAGCACTGGAGGATCAAGAGAAGACTACTTTTACATGTCATTCTGGGCTCTTTGTATTTAAACGAATGCCATTTAGGATATGCAACGCCCCAGCCACGTTTCAGATATGTATAATGTCCATTTTCTCTGATATGGTGGAAGACACCATTAAAGTTCTTATGGATGATTTTTCAGTGTTGGGAGACTCTATTGATGATTGTCTCATGCATTTGGCAAAAGCTCTAAAAAATGTGAAGAGTGCAACTTGGTGCTCAATTAGGAGAAGTGTTATTTCATGGTTAAAGAAGGAACTGTGCTTGGGCACAAGATTTCAAAGAGAGACATAAAGGTTGACCGAGAAAAGATTAAGGTGATTGAAAAATTACCATATCCAATTTCTGTGAAGGGAATTAGAAGTTTTCTAGGACATGTGTGTTTTTATAGAAGATTTATCAAGGACTTCTTAAAAATTGCAAGCCCTCTTTGTAAGCTTCTTAAGAAGGAGGTAAAGTTTAATTTTGATGATGCATGAATGAAGGCTTTTGAAAACCTTAAAGAGAAGTTGGTGACTGATCCAATCATTGTGTCTCCTAATTAGTCCTTACCTTTTGAGATTATATGTGATGCTAGTGGTTTGTCCTTAGGGGTTGTACTAGGTCAACGAAAATAAAAGACCCATTATCCTATCTACTAAGCTAGTAAGGCACTAAATCATTCTCAAAAGAACTATACCATAAGGGAGCAAGAGTTATTGGCAGTGGTTTTTGCCTTTGAAAAGTTTAGATCTTACTTGATTGGGACCAAGGTGAAAGTACACACTGATCATGCAGCATTGCGGTACCTAATAGAAAAAAAGGATGTAAAGTCTAGGCTAATTCGATAGGTGTTGTTATTGAAAGAGTTTGAATTCAAAGTAAAGGATAAAAAGGGCAATGAAAATCAAGTTGCAGACCACTTATCAAGACTAGAGAAGAAAGACATTTAGAAGGCTGCTACAGGAATGGAGATTGATGACAGTTTCCCAGATGAGCAGATATTAGCAGCTTCCCTAGATCTTATTCCATGGTTTGCAAATTTTGCAAATTACTTAGCCGGTGATCTAGTCACAGAATATCTCTCATATCAGTAAAGACAAAAATTCATGCATGAGGTAATAATTTTTTTTTGGGATGAACCTTATCTTTTGAAATTTTGTGTAGATGGAATCATTCATAGGTACATACCTGAAGTGGAGATGATTAGCATACTTGAGGCATGTCATTCATCGCCAATTGGGGGTCACCATAGAGAGGACCGAACAACTTATAAGATCCTACTATGTGGCTATTATTGGCCGACCATCTACATAAATGCTCATGACTATGCTACTGCCTATGATCAATATCAACAACTAGGTACTATTACTAGAAAACATGAACTACCTATGACCTCTATCTTAGAATTAGAAGTGTTATAGATTTCATGGGACCTTTTGTGAGTTCGTATGGAATGAAGTACATATTGGTAGCTGTTGATTATGTTTCGAAATGGGTGGCGCTTCCTAAAAATGAAGCAAGGAGTGTCATAGCATTTTTTAGAAAGAATATCTTTTCTCAATCTGGTATGCTACGTGCTATTATTAGTGATGGAGGGTTATATTTTGACAATTATCTATTAAAGAGTCTGCTTGCAAAATATGGAGTGAATCACAAGGTGGAAACACCTTATCATCCGTAAACTAGTGGCCAAGTGGAAGTATCTAATAGATAAATTAAGTCCATATTGGCAAAGACTGTCAATACCAACAGGACTGATTGGGCAAAAAGGTTAGATGATGCACTATGAGCTTACAGTACAACTTACAAAACCCCATAGGTGCTTCACCCTATCATCTTGTGTATGGAAAAGTTTGATATTTACCAATTGAGCTTGAGCATACGGCACTATAGGCATTGAAGAAGCTGAATTTAGAGTGGAAGGATGCAGCTAATTGAAGGTTGAATAACATCAGTGAGTTGGATGAATTCTGACTCTGGGAATATAAAAGTTTAGTAATTTACAAAGAGAAGATGAAGTTGTATCATGATCGGAAGATCGAGAAGAGGGTATTTGAGAAAGGTGACCAAGTGCTACTATATAATTCTAGGATTCATTTGTTTCCAAGTAAGCTTAAGTCTAAATGGCATGGCCCATTCACAGTTTCAAAAGTTTATCCCTATGGTTATGGCGCTTTAAAACTACAGAAGGATGGTTCACAACCATTAAAGGTAAATGGTCATAGAGTAAAGCACTATATGGGAAATACAGAAGAGGTGTGTAAAATAATTGATATTGGCCTTGATGAAGTCTGAGTAATCAAGACAATTTCATCGTGCCGCTACATTAAATCAAGCACTACATGAGAGGTAACCCATGAGGCTAGTTGGTAAAATTTGAGTATCTAACTTAGCCATGTCATGACGCAGCGTTAAATCAAGCTCTGCGTGGGAGGCAACCCATTTTTTGTACTTATTTCATTTATAAGGTAATTTGTTTATTCAATGTGCAGGACTAAAGAATGCAGAAAAAAATCTAAAAAGGTTAGAAAGATATCACACAGACATTTTATGAGTCATAGTTATACTGTACGACTTATGTGTAGGAGTCGTATTGACCTAGGATAAAACTCAAAATCAGGTATTAAGTTCTAGAATGAATACGACTCATGATATGAGTCATATCCCTTGGGTACGGTGTGTGACCAAGAGTCGTATCCACTCTTGAACCCAGGTAAGATCCTAGGGCTATATGAGGCAAGGCAATGACCTGTAAGCCTAGGTAAGAGTCGTATAGGAAACTCATACCCCGGCTTACTAGGTTTGTTCATGGGTTTGACCCAGCCTAAACCTATTATTTAAATGGGAAATTGAGACCTGATAGGGCACCCAAGAACTCTAACTCATACCTACAATTTTCCACCCTAAATTTTGAACTTCAATCTGGAAAATCAAGTTTCTTTCAACTAAATCTAATCACCAACATCTCCGAATCAGTCACTTAGTGCAATTTGAACTCGAATTTGAGGCTGCTAAGAGCCAAAATTGAAACCTTCCACTCTTTACTGACCAAGTAAGTTTCTCAACTTATTTCTATTGCATTATGAAGTGAATTGAGTAATATGTGCGATAGGAATTATGGGTTAAGAAAAATTTATGCATATATTGGGTTATTGATAGCATAATTTAGATATTTGTGTTAAAAATTGAAAATAAGGATGAACTAGGGGTTAGAAATGGAATTTTGTGTGCTTATGTGTTTAAAATGTTGGATATAGTTGAATAAAGTAGTGGGTAGTTTAGGAATTTCATCGGAGTCAAACTTTAAAAGTTAGACTTCTATGTTGCAGCAGATACGAGACTCCTTACGACTCGTACCCACCAGTATGGGAGTCGTAATGGAACTCATACCCGTTGATAACATAGAAATTTAACAAATTCAAAGTTCTTGAAAGGATACGACTCAACCATAAGAATCGTATCCAGTCCTTACAACTCAAACACATTACTCTTTCCCACCTGGCAAGAAATATAATGAACAAAAGTTTTTGTCCAGCTTACGACTGTTGTTCGAAAGTCATAACCTATTGATATGACTGATAAGGAGGAGTCTTAAAATGACCTGTGAATAATAATTTGGCACTATCTAGGATATGACTCGAGTATACGAGTCGTATATACGACCAGTAACCACCTTTCATACCCAGTCTAGAAAAGGTGCATTGAACTTTAACTTTTAATTTTTCTCTTTCTTTCTTTTCTTAGTTAATAATATTAGTATACTTGCAAGAAAATGCCGCCAAAGAACACCTCATCCTCTAAAACAATTGCAAAAAAGGGAAACAAGCAAGCACCCATTGAAAGTGAGGAGTCCAGTATTTCTGGATTTGACTCCAGACCTGAAAGCAGCAGAGAGGAGTATGATAGAACTACATCCAAGACAGTTGTGACTAAAGAAAAGGTACTTGCTAGATTGAAAGGAAAGAAAATAGTGCCAAAAGAATCTGAATCACCGCCACAAAGAGGACCGCAAAGAAAGAATACTAATATCTCTTCTCTACATACACCATAGCCTATGGACGATGAAGATAAGGATGATGATAATGAAGATGAATCCAGTTCAGCAAAAGGAAGTACAAATGAGGGTCGAGGTCCCGAGAAAGAGGCCGCTCCAATAGACAGATAAGACCCTCTACCTATACTAGCCCCTGCTTTGGTGCCCATTATAGAACGATGGGGCTACCCCGACATGCAGATGACATTTAACACAGGGTTATCTCAGCTACCAGGAGGAAATATTAAGAGATTATTATATGAAGAGAGACGGATGACTACTATAGGTAGACACTAATTACCCAAATTTTCAGAATAATTCAGAAATTATGGGTTTGAATAAATGATGAGAGTGTCAGGATGATACAATAAGGTCCTCGTCCATGAGTTCTATGATGTATATAAGGGATAATTGATAAGGCAGTATCTATAGGGCATGCTGTGGAATGAAGGTAAACCTATTACCTCCCTGATGATTCATGAAGTTCAGATTGATATATCACCCTAAACCATTGGAAGATTTTTGTATAGTCTGGCATATCAGGCCCCAGCTAACATAGTTGAAATGGACTATAGAATGGTTGAAATGAAAAAGATCACCAATTGGACATTAGGTATGGATGATAAACTGGTAATGTTTTGGTGGATTACGGAGCATATAGCTTTGAAAAGTGTGCATGCTACCTGGGTTGAGGCCGATATTAGAAAGTCTCAGTAGATAAAAAAGGGAACCCTCAACTTTGAGGGTGTAACGCCCCAAAATCGAATCTCGAGACGTCACACGGTGCTTAAAGTCACAAGTGACCCCAAGCTAACCCTTCATCTGGAATAACCCAAAGCAACTGAATAAAATACATAAAATAGAAGGAATAGTGCAGAAATAACCCATAACTTAGTCTGACCAACATGAAAGTAAATTTACACTATCACAATTCTGCTCATATATATACAAATCTAAAACTGAAAACACTGACTACTAGTGACTGTCTATGAAGCCTCTACTAGCATTGACCAAAGATAGCCGGGTCATGACTCCCAACTACCCCTACTCAATATGACTGAATACAGAAAATACAATACACCTCAAATCTGAACAACTCAAGTCCCTGAATCAAAAGGACTAATCACCTGCCGATCAAGAGCTGCGACCCAGCTGAACATGATGTGTACACTACAGCTTGTACCTATATTTTGGTAAGAATATAGCCCATGGAAATATGTAGGTCAGCACTTTGAAATGTACTGAGTATGTGGGGGTGCATTCAATAATATAAATAGTATAATCAATTTCATGAAACATGCATGCAAACAATGATGACTCACTTGGCTTGAGTTATATCAAATCATACTTTTTGTAATTTCATAATAAACAGTTCATATGATAAAATCTCGTAATCCACGTAAATCATTATAAATCATAAATTATGATAAATCATCATAAATTATCATATCGTCAAAAATCATCATAGGTAATTATAAATCATCATAAATGACCATAAAATATCATAAACATCTCAACTCTTTGACTCAAATCTTAGAGTGACTCGGTAATTCAAGAAACTTAATATTATGGACATAGGAGTTTCCTATAACTGACAACCCCACGTGAGCTACGTGGAATACCAACGTTTGAAACCCTCGTTGGCGGGAGCGACATACTCTTTGCCAGGGAGTACGACCTTAAAACTGCAATAATCACAATCGGGCTCTCTGGCCAATAATATCATCATCAAACAACCCTACGGTGGCACATAGGTTTGGAGAAATACCAAATTTCCCTCTTGGTGCTAAGTACTACTCCCCAACAAGCTCAGAACGCATTAGGAAATCCACCACAACATCACAAGGGTCTATCATAAAGACCAAATCAAATCTCTTTCTCATTTATCAAATCATATCAATTTGTGGATTCCTAACTCAACACATTTTAGCTCAAAACATTTTAATCTTCCTCAACATCAACAAGGTATCAATGCATTGAACCATAACCAACTCGATATTTGGACAAGGATATGAAGACTCAATACGTAATATTTTCAATAATTTAACTCATCAAAACCATTCAGAAAATACCAAGACTCATTGCAACTTTGATATCAATATACCCAATAACTCAAATCGTCATAAGGAAGCTCAAATTGGACACATGGCTCGAAAATACTTGGAAATACCAATAATTCATTCTTGAACTTAAAACATGGATACATGTTCAAAATATATCAATTCTTGATAGAAACACCAAGAATCCCAATATTAAATCTCAATTCATAGAACGAAAATAGTCAAATACTCATGTGATTCAAAACTTACAATTCAAATCTTTATAAGTTCATAATCGAATTATTTAGACATAATTCAACTTACAGAACCATATGAATCCATCAAATAATCATAATTAGCAAGCTTGAATAATTTACATATATACATAATCAAAATCTCATGGTAGGATATCTTGGAAATAAATTTATTTGCCAAATTCATAATAATCCATAATAAAAATTAAAGATACGGGCACAAGAACGGAAGAATTATTCTTGTTCAAAGCCCCACATACCTAAAAATAGAAGATGAATATGAACTTCCGACTTCGGAACTTTATTCACGAAAATAAAGGGTGCTTCTCGAAGCCCTTAACATGATCAACTCGAATCCCAAATCAATATTTGAAATTTCTACGGTTCAATCAAGAGACATAGAAGGATGAAATTTGGAGTAGTAGGGTTGGGGTTTGAGCCTTAGGAAATTTTAGAGAAAAATGAGCTATTGAATGCTCTTAATGGAATTAAATCCATGGTTTACCCGGATGGATTGGAGTGGGAATAACCAAAATACCCTTAAAAATCAAATAATGTCAAATCTGTCCTTTGGTGGACTGTTTTGATAGGCTGAAGTAGATCGATCATAACGTTTTTATTCGATGGACAAATTAGATGAAACTAATTTCATTGGACAGAGGACTCTCAGAGATTTCTGTTGATATATAGTAGCTCACCTAGATCCTTATGTACACGGAGTTATGATCGTTTGAAGTTGACCCTAAAATTTGCCTGGCCTCAGTATTTTTTTTTCCTGCACATTTACTGTTCACCACTATTCACGGTTAGATCGGAATGATCATAACTCATCGCTCGAGTGTCTATTTTGGATGATCAATATATTGTTGGAAAGATTATTGGATGCTCTACACGATGACGGGTCGAATATCCAGCAATTCTACACAGAAAAAAATATTAATCATGATAAAGAACAGAATTTAATGCATTTTTGTCTGAGATCTTAACGGACTCTTGGAAAGATAAAATGTCTTTAATGACTCAACACATTTGGCAGCTCTTGGAAAGATAAAAAGGCTTTAACGACTCTACACATTTGGGAGCGAAATATTTAATGGGAAAACTTGGGGTATCACAAAGGGTGAGGCTTGGTGGATTGTAGCTCGTTATAGGCTATGTCCAACTATAGGTGATGATGTACTGAGCCCGTTCTGTGCTACGATGATAGCAGGTTTTACACTTTGGTATGCATTTGACGTTGGTGAGTTTTTAGTCCTAGAGCTGAGAGATAGGGTTGTTATAGATCAGAAGGCATTGCTAGCCTACCCTTGCATGATCACATAAATATGTTTAGCTGCAAGAGTATTGGAGATCCCGAGCATTGATGTCATGAGAGAGGATCGTCGAACATTTTATATTAGACTGATTCGTGATGCAACCAACATATTGTCCAGGCCTATGAGGAAAAAAATGCATGCTAAGAAAGGACTATTCAATAAGATAATCAGACAGATATTGCTGCTAGTGATAAGGATATCAAGACAGGTGCATGGACTGAGACTACACCCACAAATGCAATGAGTACTTTTATTACCCCACCGCCAGTCCAGTCAGTGCTACCTAGGCCATAGGGTATGCCACCCGGGGTTATGTTGATTTCTCAGGCCACGCGTACAGAGATAGTGGCCCAGTTAGTAACGTTGACTATGAAAGTAAGTCATATGGAGGGTGGAGTAAGCAGTTGGATGACTCGGTAGTTGGAGACATAGGATAGGCACGTCCAAGAGCACTTAGATGCATTTGAGTCAAGGATTACTCGGCAGTTGGGTAGTGTACAAGTGCCTAATATTACTGATGTTAGAGTAGAGATTGCAGAAATAAAACAGATGGTCACAAAGTTATTCGAGAGGCCAATGGTTGTTGAGCCTATTATAAAGACTGTGATTCCCATAGTTGAGGTACCAAATATTTAGGCAGTACCGCAGATGAGTAGATTAAGGAAGAGAAAAGAGAAAAGAAGAGAAAGAAGAATAAAGCCAAAGCTGTGAAGAAAAAGGCCAGACTTGATAGAATTCAAGATGAGCCAGATCATCAGACACGAGTCTGAGAGATGGCTATGGGAGTTGGTGGTTCGAGAGCTCTAATTTTGGATGCTGAGGTGGTTGATGTTGTGCCCCCGCCTGTTGTTGATCCAGTCCCGGGTAAGACAGTTGCTGAGAAGAGTGGGACCTAATCTGAGGGCCCACATTCTAGTGTTGATGCTCCGATACCTTGAGCGCCTAGGTATGATTTTTATCCCTACTATTGTTATATTTTTAGCACTGGGGATAGTGTAATGTTTTTAAGTTGGGGGTGAGGGTACCAAATATTTAAGAGCAGTTTGAAATTTTTTAGATGTAGTTAAAACTGAAAGTCTATTATGACAGGTCTGAGGTAGACAGATGAGATAGGGAGTAGATCAATGCGCCTATGGCAACGAATATTTTTGAATTTTGATGATGATTTTTATGGATTTTTGAAAAGTTGGTATGCATTTAAAGATTTTTTCACTCTGATTTTGATGTTTGTTTGGTGATTGATGAAACACTAGTAATTTTGTGTTGATGTCTGAAATGAGATTGTGAAAAGTAGTGTGAATCATTTTAGAAAATTAAAAATATATTGCCCTCTCAAAATTTTTGTTTTATGAAATTTGTGAGTTATATTATTTTATAAGACTGTTGAGTATCTGATAATGGCATTAGGAATACGGATAGTACTGTTCTAGACAAAAATTATTGCATAACTGGATAACTATTACTTAGTAATACAACCCTGTGTAAGTGTGCGTGTAAGGTTTACTTAGGTACCCTGTTGTGTTGGAATCTAGAACTTGTCCGATTGTTTTTCCCTAGGTCTAAGGATAGTTAGGTGGGAAAGGATCATAGGCCATTTTTTATATTAGTCCACTTGTAGCCAAATTGACCTTCCATGCATGAATGATATCCCTTGATCCCGATTTTAAACCTGTCTGCCTAATTTTCTTGTTACACCTATCACCTTCCCATTTTGTATTAAAATGAACCTGTTTTAGCCTTGGATGCACCTCAACTCAGGTAAATCACCTAAGTTAAGGTGGCTATCATACAGGTGGATAATGTGAAATGGGTATGAAAAGGGGTAAAATAAGAAAAAATAGAGTAAGGCTGGGTGTGGTAGAAAAAAAAAGAAAAAGAAACAAGTAACGAAAAATTAGGCAAAAGTGAAAAAAAAATAAGGATCACACCTAACCTGAATGTGCTTTAAAATAAAAGAAAGGGAGAAATAAGTATGGAAACAAATGAAGGAAAATATGGTTGAAGCAGGCAACCCAAAAGTTAGTGTAGTGCTAAGTAGGCTTAGTCACTTCATATATCCATACTTATTATACCAGCCCCAAGCCTACGTTACAAGCCAAATAAAGCCCTATAGTGATCCTATTGTGACTATCTGACAACTTAGGAAAAGAGCATAAGGGCAAGCTTATGGTATTTTGTACACACTGGTAATACGTTATGAGAGAGAGAGAGTCATTTGTATATCCCTGAATAGAGGAGTCTATCCATGAGGAGTGAATGGGATTTCATTGACTGTGAGTGCACATGGGTTATATTGCTAGGTTTCTAGATTGTTTGATAAATGTAAAGCACGTATATTCCCAAGTGTCAATTGTTAATGTAATGCCATCATCGGATTCTTTCATGTTTCTACATGTGTGGAATTGTTATACGCAAGTGTGAGTTGAAAAGTTGAAAATTGAGATGGGAGCAACAAGATTTAGAATTGAATCCAAAATCACTGCCAGGGGTTATTTGAGATCTTCCTATTTTAAACATTGCCTCTGGGTTAGGAATTAGTATTTGGTTTTGTTTGCCCGAGGATATGCAAAAGTCTACGTTAAAGGTGTTGATGTGGGGTGGAAACATGACACTTTCATTGCCTAAAATCAGAAATTCATGCATGAATTTAGGTAATTTTTGTTAGATATAATGCACTTTGGTGTGAATTACTGGTAAAATAGGTTTGTAACATTATTGGAACAAAAACAGGAGAAAATACCTAAAAAAGACCAACTCTGATCAGTATATGAGTTAGCCCTTAGGTCGTAACCATTCTATATGACTCGTATGCTAAATCGTATGAGAAACAGAACTAAAATCCAAATCAAGAAAATAAGTATAAAGAAGATACGACTCAAGTATCCAAGTCGTAAGGCAGGATACGAGTTGTATGCTGAAGCTGTGAGCATGACAGAATCCAAGCTACTATCCAGGAATTATAGTATCAGAAGGATACGAGTCAGAAGTCTGAGTATGACTCATATAGGGATGTTGTATATACACCAGTGTTCAAGATCGGAGAAGACTGAAGTCCTGGGTGGATATGAATAAAGAACATGAGTCATATGTGTAGTTATGACTCGTAAGAGAAAGTCATAAGCTGAATAGATAATTAAAGCCATGGGAAGATTAGACACTAGAATGGTTACGACAAGGCAGGGTACGACTTATAAGCTGAGGATATGAGTGAAGACCGAGTCATACCGATGCCAACTTAACTTTACCTTTCCCCTATTTAATAGGATTTTAAAGTTATTTTGAGATACTATAAATACCCAAGGGTTTATCTTTTATTAGGTTACACATAGTGATATTCTTTTAGCACAATTATTTATTATTACATACTTTTACAATTATTCTTGAGATTTAAGGGTTTTATTCAATCAAAGACTTTGGATTTTATTCATCTTATTCTTGTGCGATTGATTTTATATTTTTTTCATTGATAATCATGATTTCTTGCACAAACATATACGGCTAATCTCCTTATCTAGGATTGTGGGAACCTTGGCAGATTAACTACTAGAGAAAGTGTGACACACATCTGTTCTAGGGTTTATGCATATATCCTAACCCTTCTTCACTATAATTGATTTCAAGTAACTGCAACATCTTGAGACAAAAGCCCATATTTGCATTCTTTCGATAACCAAGAAGCTTGTGATTGGAATAAGAAGATTAGGATAGTAATTTGGGATTTCCACCTCCACCTTATAGTCCTCGCATTCCATTTTATCACTTGATCTGATAACAAAGGATCAAGTGAACTGAGGCTGGATCAAAGGTCAACAAGGCAACACCCAATGATTATAACCAAGTTAAAGGGTGAAATTTATCTTCGCGCTTAAAAGGTGGCTGATAATACCTATCTTGTAGAATTTACTTATAGAACAATAGAATAGAGGGGTTGATTATGAGAAGTCTGCGGAGTTGAGAAGCTAGGGGGAACACAGACCTAGCATTCCTCTCTTATTGATTACAACTCAAAAGCACTAAAGAATTGGTTACTCTTTACGAACAAAATCCCCCCATCTATTTTCCTGCACTACTCGTAGATTAAATTAAGGCAAGCAACTGCTGATATTTTCCCTGAGGGATTGACCCAAACCTTGTTGGGTTATTATATTTGCATCGACCGCATTATACTTCTGATTGAGGTGTAGTTTTGGATGACTTCATTTGGTAAGAAAGGAAAGCTCAGTCCTCGTTATGTCGGTCGTACTTGGTTTTGAAGAAGGTTGGTAATATTTCCTATGAATTGGTGTTACCTTCTAGTTTGAGCTCCATTCATCCGATATTTTATGGTTTGATGTTAATAAAGTGTGTGGGTGATCTTTTGGTGGTTTTTTATTTAGAGGAGGCGGGTATCTCATGTTCCCTATCCTACGAGGAGGTCCCGATTGAGATTTTGGATCATCAAGTCTATTAGTTACGTACCAAGGATGTGGCTTTGGTAAAGGTTCATTGGAGGAACCAAAAGGTTGAGGAAGCGACTTAGAAAGCCGAAGAGGACATGAAGTTCAAGTAACTATTCTTGTTTCTCATTCCAAATAATCGTGCTTAAGGTATGTATATTCCTTAACATCTTTATTTTCTATCTTTTTTAAAGGTAAGAATAGAGGTATGTGAAGTCAAATTGTGCTAATAAATGCCTTGTCCTATCATACGAGGATGAATGATCCTAAGGGGGAGTATGTAATGCCTCAAGTTTTTTTTTCTTGAAAATTTTTTGAGTTCTGAGCTTTCTGTCCTAGCAACGACTAACCTTATGAGTCATAGAATGTCTTGATGATTCAAGTGACCTTAGTCGTAAGGTGTATAGTGAGAGGTTTTTGAGTTTCTATCCTGTGTACGACTTGAGGGTACGAGTCATAAAGACTCATGATGATTCATTGGGATGGAATCGTAACAAAATCAAAAATTAAGTGTCTAAGTTTTGCTCTGTGTACAAGTGGCTCACCATGAGCCTCAAGAACTTGTTACGAGTCATTAGGTGCAAATCATAGGATGTCTAGTATTTACCTAATTGGGTTCTATGCTGATTACGACTAGACCCTATAAGTCATAGGGTCCCATTATGAGTGGTATCAGTGAGTCATTGGGTCAAATGTATGTGGGGTCCTTAGAGACTGTCTTGGTTACAACTTGTGGTGATGAGTCGTAAAGAGTGTCTATGAGTCACTAATTGGCCCGTAGTCAAGGGCGATACTATTCTAGCTTTTAAGTTAAGGGAATTCTATATATTTACCCTCTTACCCAAATTAAAACCCACATCTTATAACCCCTTTAGGGTGTCATTATCACTCAAAAATAATCTAAGTTACTTCTCAAACACTCCAAAAGGCTCTCTGAATTCCCTCAAGCAATTCAAGCTTGCGTTTCATCAAATTGGTCATCTAAGGGCTCAAGGGTCGATTTCTCTCCAAATTTCTTAGTTTTTAAGGCATGTTACTCTTCCTTTATTATTAATTTCTTAAAAGCATGTGTTTAAAGTATTGTTCATAAGATGTTTATGTTGGTCTTGAAATAAGGGTTGGTGGTTTTTGAATGTTGATGAATTGAACAATGTTTCTCATGGTTTATATATGATTTTCTTGCTTTAATTATGGTTTTGAACGCGTGGGTGCATGAGTATGGTGAATGAACTAATAAATTATGATTTCCCCAAACTTGTGACTTTTGAAATGGTTATGACCCTAACCCCATAATGTGAAATTGGTTTTTAATTATGAGAAGTGTGGAATTTGTAAAATTGAACTAGTCATGAGCTATTGCATGATATAAAGAGGTATTTGAAACATAATGGCCTGATTTAATCAACAAACGGAGTCGGTGTTTCCCCCACCTTGTATTAGTGAACAAAGAGAGTTGTTCTCTTTAAGTTAATGGAAATTATTTTGGCATGTTGTTATTACCTTCCAAGTATAGTTGGTATGATGATAGCCAAAATGTATACCTTAATGTGGAATATTTTTCAATGAATGGGAATGTGTGATACATGTTTTAATTGGGCTCTAATACGGGTTGTGTAGCTGAGTTGTGGAAGTGGAGGTCTGATGACTGATAATGGAAATTATATTTGCAGACACGGGGGGTCAAAGTGACCAGGGAGGTTCGAGTCCCCCTCATTATTATTTCACGATTAGGGAGGTTCAATTTTCCCGTAAATCATCACATAATCGGATGCTTAAGTCACCATAGTATATGATTGGGAGATTGGAATCCCCCTATATATATATATATAAGAGTATTTTCCTATTTGTGCGGCTACATGTACTGGGGCTTGACCAGCGGGTGAGAGCTGGGGCCCATATAGCCCTGGGTACATGATATAACAGTTGATCTACATAATCCAAGATAAAGTTTTAAAGTGCATGTTAAGCCTTATTCCCTATCCCGGTACGTGATATATACAAAAATGTATATACATTTGATTAAGTGCATTGGTTTTGAATGATTTTAAACTTTTGATCATGACATTATGTTATCCTTATCCCTGAGTTATATGCTAGCGCTCATCCCGCTAACCATTTTCATACGTTGTATTCCCACGCAATGTAGGACTCCATCAGACTTCCAATCCTTCTGCTCAGTGATTAGGATTCAGGATCATCTTATGATTTGACATTAAAGTGGTGAGCTTCCACTTGATAGCCTTATCCTCTTTTCAAAATTCAAAATTCCCTTGTGACAAAAATTCCAAAAAGGCCCTCAAATTATTTTTCCCACATCGACAGAAGAAATATTCATCCCCTAAATTTTTTCTATAAAAAGCTCTTTGTAGAGCTAATAGAACTAAGTCGGAGAGGATTGAAAAAACCTCTGAGGAAGACTGTCTAATTTTTTTTAGTAAAAATATTTGTTTTCATAAAATTCGTCGGCTAATTGAAGTCTCTGAGTTGACAGCGATCTTTTTTTATGGTGGCTGATACCGACAAAGCCCGGAGTCTTATTTTGTTATCCCCAAAAAGGTAAATACATAGTTCCCTTTATTTTCTTTATCGCATTCTTCTTAATCTCTTTCTCCCTAGTTGTAGTTTTGTCATCGTAATTTTGTTTGCTGGGAATAGCTACTGTAGAAGGTCTTGAAGACCAAGTATTAATGCTTCGTTATCTTAGTTTTGTGTTTCTAGTTTAGGTTTCTCGCAAATGATGTTGAATTTTGTTATGAATCGTTGTTTCCACACAAGGGTCTTGCGATTTAATTTCTTAATTAGTGTTATTTGTAGCTCATATCCGTCGTTCACTTTTGCTTTAACACTCTGTTCTGCTGAAAGTATTCTGTTAAAAGGATAAAAAATGTTATGATCTTTTGGTATTTGGTGGTAATTATTTTCTTCATAGCATCAAATTATGTTCCCCCCTAATTATGTTATACGTGTTTTGCCATTTGATAAACTAATTATCGTTATCACCTTTTTTCCTTGACAAGTTATCTTGGTTATCAAATAAATTAAAGAGACATTTGGTGGTATATTATTAAATTATCAAGGAGGAGAAATTTCGTCACTAGTCAAAAATCTTTCTTGTGTTTGCCTATCATAGTCTTTTTGTTAGCTTGTTTTCTTTCTTTAAGTGTTCATCTGCTTTTTTCTGTTGTAGATTTTTTAGAAGTAGCACTTTTCTTGATATTCTTAGTGGGTATAGAAATCCCGATGTCAATTGAGCCATTTTGCTAAAATAGATTGAAAATGTTGTTGCAGTTGTTTGTCCGATGCAATTGTTAAGGGTGGTTTTCTTTATGTCATTACTTTCATACTCGAATCACTTAATTATTGAGTTAATACACCTCTGGCTATTATTAATAGAAATTAGGATGTGATTCGGTCGAACGATATTATTTTGGCAATTTGGAATTCAATCTTCATGCTCATGGCCTAAAACTTGTAAGGGTTTTGTAAGGCCGTGATCAAAAATAAGTTTTCGTGGATTCAAAATTTGTAATTTGTTCATTCATTTTTATTCTTCTTTTCGTTCTCCTCATTCTCTATTAAACATCCATGCTTTCTTTTTCCCTTTTTGTGTTCCATAAAGGCTTATTACTAGTTTAAGTTTGGAGTTTTGAGGCTAAATAGAATTATTTGGATATTTTTGACTCATGCATAGTATGATTGTTGAACGATATTTAACTTTTTTAGAGGCTAAACTTTTACTCTTATTTTCTTACTCTGGATTGTTATATGTGCTCTTTGTGTGTGTAAAGATTTGATTCATGTCTCTCTTTTATTCATAATATCAAAAGAGAATCAGCGATATCTTAAAAGTATAAACCATAGATCGTTACACGTTTTTTCATAAAATATTGATTATAATTTAGATGTATGAATTTTTGTTAATGTCGCCTTAATTGAAATTTAAAGATTCTCTTTCTTGAAAAGTTAACCTTTATTTTCTTTTGTTATATGAATTAGTGTCTATGTTTGTTCAATTTTAGAAGTCATGAGTATTTTTCTTGTTGCCTCATCCCTTTACTTTCGCAAGTTTACATTATTTATTTCTCGCATTAATTCATGGAATATGGCCTTCTTTCTTTTACCTTTATTCATTCTTAATATGAACATAAATCATGAGGAATGCAAGTGGATGTCTTTGCTTTGCATTTTATCTATTGGCTCTCACTCTTGTTATACGTGTGCAAGTGTGCATATCATTGTAACTCAAAAATTGATTCTTGATATTTTCTTTTTCTTTGAAATATGTAACTATTATGCCTTGAACTTCTATTAATTTCTTTATCGTTTCTTTGCATGCAAAAAACATCTCGAGTCCAAATGGACGCCTCTCCTCTTGCATTTCGTAATGGGTCAATGAGGCTCACCTCTTCGAGTCAAGTCCAAAGTTTAAATCCAAGGTCCACTACATGGCGTGCGGGTGCTAGAAGATAGACAAAGAAGGAAAATGGGTCAAAACCCATTGATGAGGTCACTAAGAGACTTGAAAAGTCTTGATTTTTATTATTGTCTTCTTTTTATTTATTCATTTAGTCATTTATTTTTTCATTCATTTGGGCCTCGAAGCCAAAGTTGTAAATTTAATACAGGTGGAGCAGATTTTGGGCTAATGGGCCTAAAAAATAGTTTAGGATAGGTTACGGGTCAAGGCCCAACATTTAGATTAGGACAGGTGCAAGTCGGCCAAAAGTCCAATTATATTAGGACAGGGTCTATTGATTTGGGCCCAATGGCCTAAGTCTTTTATTTTCTCCCCTTCCCCTTTTACATGCTTTTTTATTAATTTTTTTAGACTTAGTTAAAATCCCTACTAAGTCATTCAAATCTATTTTGCACAAGTATTTTCCTAAAATCAATTACTTTTCAACAATCAATCTTTTTGAAGTTAGTTAGAAGACATTTTTAAACAGTCCGAATAACCGCAAGTTAGCAGACATTTTAGGTGCCTTAAAACCTTCCTAAAACGTTAATAGGAACCGCTTACTCAGAATCTTTAAATTTAAATAATTATTCTATTTTGGATAGTTTAAAGTATTGTATAAAGGTTTTCTTAAATCCTTTTCAAATAAATTAAGTGGCGACTCTCAAATAAGTCAATTTTTTTGCAAAACAGAAATAGCAACTCTGCTGGGGATTCTAACTAGGTTCTAACCAAATGTTTGATTTCATCTTTTGACTAACGGTTTAAATTTCTTACGTGTTTATATGTATCGATTTTGTGGAATATAATTATTGCATCTCATAGTATAATCCCACATTGATTGTTAAATTGTTTTGGGGTTTCGCGGATGTCCCAGCCCTTATTGTTCAACTCCAAATAAAGTGTTGAAAATAGGACAGTTTATTAGCACGTGAGGCGTATGATGGCTTCTTGTATTTTCAAAACCAAGTCGTCCACTTGGGAACCTCGTTCAAACCCACTCTAGACACCTAGGATAGAGCTAAATCAAAACCCATTTAGGCATAAGCCTAGGATGACCCAATACCCGAAGGGGGTATTGAGCCCATTAGAAAACTTGCCCTGCGTCTATTGACCCTGAGTCAATTACAGAAGAATCATATTTATTTGTTGAAGAAATATATATTTGTTTAATCCAATCCATTATCCTTTGGGGGTTGGAAGAGGGCTTGCTTTGCTTACTTTCATGTAAGGACGCCTCAATCATACACCAATTGAGGGAGGAATTAAAGCAAGCCAAGCAACAAATTGATCGATTTTGACAGTTGCATTTAGAGCACAATTATACGAAAATCGCTTGATCATCAATGGATATCACCTATGACAAAAAACGAACTAAGTTAAAAGGGAAAAGGCCGGTAGAAGAGCATTCAGGGGCTAGTATTTCGTATCCCCTGCGCGGGACATTGTTTTTTTGGTCATGTTATTTTTTCCCCTTTCCCTAAATATTGTATTCCTTTTTTACAACTTTTGTAGCCATTTATGTACACCTATGAAGGTTTTTTGGGGATAATGAATTGGTTTTAAAAAACATATATTTCCTTTAAATAATGTTTGGACAACCCTTGGCTCAAAAGGATCACACAATTAGGATGCATGTTTATTATAGTATGTATGTGATATAACTGCTTATGCGCTTATACATGCTATTTTGATTCGAATCAAAGGTGAATTGATCCAATATCATTTTTCACAGAGCATCTCTAGGCAGAACTATACCCCATTATACAAAATTCTAACCAAACGCACTTCAAGTCTCTCAAGTTTCTCAGAAAAGTCCGTAGTCATTCTTAAAACTTCCAAAATGATTGATACCATTTCAGGAAAGTTGAGTTTAGAATTAGAGAAAGCTATTATAGTTTTGAACTACTTAGGGCCTGATTTCTCCTCCGTGAGATAGGCAGCATTTCGACCCGGCCTCTATCTTCAAAAACTTTATTTTCCTCCGTTTTCTTGAAAGAAGAGATAAGATCGGAAAGAAGAAAAGTTGAGCCTTCCAGATGAATTCCATCTTTCCATATCATTGAGCGAAATCATGTTCATTGAAATTCTCGAGTTATCAATACTTCGTGGATCAATTCGCATGAGAAGAGAAACAACTCTATTTGTTTACTTCCTACCTTATCATCTTGCTTTGCTTATTACTAATGGATTCTAACACGTCAGCCTTTGAGTTGTTTTTAATTTTTAGGTAATAGAAACTACTCTGTGTTGGAACAAAATGGCCCTACTTCACCAGATCAAAATGAATAAGAAATCCCCTTTTTGACTATAGCTTTGTTATAGGAAAAGAAAAATGACTAGTAGTAAAACTGGACTCTACCAATCATTTTTCAAACCTGTAAGCAATGGTCTTGTGAATGGAATAAAACAAAGGTGAAAGAAGAATTTTCCAAGACAACTGGGATCATGGAAGATTATTGGAGGAAACATTATTGAATTGGACCTCCTCTCCACTTATGACTCATCACCCATCATATAACAATAACTTAAAACCTATTATCATTATGTCATGTCAAGAAGTAAGATAATGATAACCGTAGAACAATTAACAAAAGAGTCAAAGAGTTCGAGAATCAAAGAAGCCTAATCTAGAGGAAACTGAGGTGGTTAACTAGGAAGGCGATGACTAAGGGAATTGGACATTTGATCCTTTGTTCTATCAAGACAAACATAATGCAAACGTCATGTCATCCATAAAAGTGCTTATTTCTACCCTAGTAAGATGGATAAAAGTATATTTGGGCCATTATGAGTTTATGTATGAACTACGTTTGACTTGAGTTCCCAAGAAAGGGATACGTAGGTGGCTTATGTCGGCTTTAATCAACACCTTAGGATAATTTATCCCTTTCTATTATGTATGAACTACTTTTGATCTGAATTCCCAAGAAAGGGATACGTAGGCGGCTTATGTCATCTTTGGTCAATCCCTTAGGGGAATTTACTCTTTACTTTTATGTATGAACTACATAATGACCTGAATTCCCAAAAAGGGAATACGTAGGCGGCCTATGTCGGCTTTGGTCAACCCATTAGAAATTTATATATATCCCTAGCATAGTCCTAAACTATGTTTGACCTGATCCTACTTCAACGGGATATGTAGGCGCCCCAACAGCTCAGTCATACAACCCCAGAAAATGAAAACTAGGCCAGAATTTTCAAGAAGGAATCTCAAAAATTCACAAGAGGAAGATCGTATTCCAAAAACAAAGAGAACGAAGACTTCGGATCCTCTCAAGCTGAGATCGTCTCAAACAACTTTAAACTAGGGCAAAAATTTTGAGGGGGTCCTCAAAATTTCAACTAATATATTGGAATATATTTCAAATCCCCAGCACCAGAGGTCAAAGTCTAGTTTTGGAAATCATCAATTGCGATAAAGTCTAGATAGACTAAATCTTCGACTATAATAAGACTTCTGATAGAGAGCCTCAACGATGCTGAATCCCTAGTAATCTTCCACCAAATATCACACATAGTTAGAAGCGAGAGAAAGACGTTTGTTGGGATTGTACATAACATGAATGACAGAGATTTTCTAAAGCTTTTACAGAAATTTTCAAAACTATTTTCTAAAATTAAGACTACTTTCAAAAATTATGCAAATCTTTTTATTTAGTGATTGCCTAGGCATCTATTGGGACAACGAGTCAAGGTGGAAGTTCCAACATGACAATGTACCCTAAAGATGGCGGGGAGCAAACCGAGGATTAAAGGAGGTCAACACGGAGTAGTTTCACTCAAAACTAATCATTTTTCTGTTTATGCAGGGATAAGTACACGAAATGAGAATCTTTTTCAAAAATCCCCAAGCGAGTTGTGAGCCACCCCAGAGCATAATGCTCAAGAATGGTATTTTTGGGTAGCCCAAAAAATAGGTTTCATACCCATTTATCGAGGACCTTTTGAATTGTCTATCTCATTTCTTGAGACCATAAAGGATAAACAAAGGCGCCTTATCTTCTTTATGAATACTGTATTTAGATGTTTCCTAAAAAATAGTCTCTACAAGAGCAACTTTGGGTCTACTAAATATTTACCTTAAGCGCAGGTACATTCAAGGGAGTCGACCCAATAAATACAATAATCAAAAGGATCACTCGATAGGAGGAAGAGCAGAAAGTCATCCTCAAAATTTGCCTTAGAGTGAAGCAAATGATACCAATCCCCAAACAACGACTTTGCCCCATTTACTTCCATCCGATGGATTTCCTATTTAATTATTTCTTTAAAAATAAAAAATTAATAGCAGAATAAGTCATTCAAATCCTGATGCTCAGTATTCATCATTAAACTGTCTTAAAACTTATCAGTGGTAACTAGTAAGAGTGCCATTGTGTCTACTAACTGTCTACCTTGAGTATAGGTACATGTAGAAGCAAAACACAGACAAACGAACTCAGGTGAAACTGTTTTAAAATCAATGGAAGAACCATTTCATATCATTACCGAGAAAGTCAATTCATGTCATTACTGAGAGGGCCATTTCATATCATTGCTAAAAGGGCCATTTCATGCCACTGCCGAGAGGTACATTTCACATCATTGCCATAATGGCCATTTCATGCCATTTCCAAGAGGGATATTTCATATCATCTCACTGCCGAGATGGACATTTCATGCCATTGCCAAGAGGGCCATTTCATATCAACTCACTACCGAGAGGGCCATTTCATGCCATTGCCAAGTGGGCTATTTCATCTCATTTCATTGCCGAGAGAGCCATTGTATTTAATATTTATTGACATGCGAGATAGCATATGCTGGCGTCGAGAATATTATCAATATTTAATATCTATTAACATGTGAGATAGTATATGTTGGCGTCGAGGATATCATCAATATTTATTATCTGTTGACACGCGAGATAGCATACGCTGGTGTCGAGGATATCATTAGCATTTAATATTTGTTGACATGTAAGATAGCATACGCTAGCGTTGAGGATATCATCAATATTTAATATCTGTTGACATGCGAGATAGCATACACTGGCATTGAGGATATCATCAATATTTAATATCTGTTGACATGTCAGATATCATACACTGGTGTCGAGGATATCATCAATATTTAATATTTGTTGACATGAGAGATAGCATACGTTGGCGTCAAGGATATTATCAAAATTTAATATTTGTTGACACGCGAGATAGCATACACTAGCATTGAGAATACCATTAGCATTTAATATCTATTGACACGCGAGATAGCATATACTGGCGTCAAGAATATCATTCACATTAAATATTTGATGACATGCGAGATAGCATACGTTGGCGTCGAGGATATCATCCGCACTAAATATTTGATGACATGCGAGATAGCATACGCTGGTGTCGAGGATATCATCTGTATTAAATATCTGATGACAAATGAGATAGCATACGCTGGTATCGAAAATATCATCCGTATTAAATATCTGATGACATGCAAGATAGCATACACTGGCATTGAGGATATCATTCATATTAAATATCTAATGACACACGAGATAGTATACTATAATTCCCCGAGTCTGTACCCCAAACGCTACACGGTGCTTACGACCCTGAAGGACCACAAGCTAACTCATAATTGATATCTGTTGTGAGCACTAAAACATGATACAGTAATAAATGCAGAATAATAGGCTGAAATTCCATAAGGTTCAAAACATCTAAAATACAGATAAAATATATCGTCCGTGATAATATTTGTAAAACTAAATACTTACTAAAATGTAGTCTGAAATACCTAAAAACTAAACTGTCTGAATGTTGAGTTGATGGGACAATCCCCCAACTAACTCCATCTACTGAAACACTAAATCTATTGAAATAATAAAATAAAAGAATATACGCGAATGATGAGGTCTCACTACTAATCTACAGCTACTAGCTGGATCTAAATCTATCTATGTGCGTTCGGGAACCTGAGCATCCAAAACTATGATATGAGACATCATAGCAAAAAGAAAGAGTATACGTTAGTACATGGAATGTACTTGTATGTTAGATGAGGTAAGGCTGAATGCAAGGGTTCATATGCATGAACAATAACTGACTATATGATATAGAGTAACTGAACATGAGAGTACATGGATAACTGATACTGCTGTAAATACTGAGTGTGCACCAATGTACATATAAATAAATATTGTGACTAAGCTTGTCTAAAGCTAAGTCCTGAATTCTGATACTAGTAACTGATATCTAAAGTTACTAATAACTGATTTATTGATACTGGTTGAATGTATCTGACAGTCCTGATTTTGTAGAACTGAACTGAGTTCCATTTTGAAGACTAAAACTGAGACTGTGGGAGGTAATCATCTAATCGACATGCCCAAAATAAGATAACTGAGTTGGGGTCCAACCCATGACCCCAGTTGGAAGGGTGTTAGTACCGTGCCATGGGTAAAGACACTGGAGAGTAACCCTCATCTAGTAAATACTCTAATAAGAATGGTGGAACCATCATCTGGAAGCTCGGTGCGATGCGGTACAATCGCGTTGGCTCACTGGAAATTGACAAATGTGAAAATGAGTTTTGGCGCGATGCGCCGGTATCTTGGTACCTTATTGAAAACTGATAATTTCCATTTTAGCTTACTCTGCAATGCGCTACTGGCCTAAATTACGGTGTTTAATGACTGAAAATTAAAACAGTCATAACTTCTTACTCTATTATCAAATTTAGGCAAATTTTTTATCGTTACAAAGTTGATTCAATTTCTTACGCAATGGTATGCTCTAAAATGAAAAATACTGAGCGTTTCAAAAATTTTATATTGGATAACTCATGAACTAAGAGTTAAGCTTGAGAATATGGGGTATTACAATATCTCTTCCTTGGGAACATTCATCCTCGAATGAGATTAATTAAGCCGAGAAACTGATAGGCTAAGTTTACACACTGAACATGCATATCTGATGCTTGACTACATGACTGAACTACTGACGAACCGAGATCTTACACTGAATATGCACATCTGATGCATGGAATTTATGACTGAAGCTACTAACAAGCTGAGTTTTCATACTGAACATGCATATTTGATGAATGAGTACATGACTAAACTGATTCAGGAATGTATGACTGAATATGCAGTAGTAATGGATACCAAGATATAATTATAGCTGAACATGGAACTGAGTAAAGCTAAGGAAAACTGTTACCTTAAGTTGGATCTGAGGTTGCGGAGAAGAGGTGAGGATACTTGGTCCGCATATCTTCTTCTGATTCCCAAGTAGCTCCCTCTACGGACAGATTTCGCTAAAGGACTTTGACTAAGGGAACTTCTTTGTTACTCAGTCTACAAATTTGATGATGAAGGATCTGGACTGGAACCTCATCAAAAGAGAGATCATTCTAAATATTTACATCCTCTAATGGAACTATGACTGCTGGGTCATCAATGCATTTCTTTAGCAAGGAGATGTGGAATACTGGATGCACAGAGGCTAGATCCGAAGGCAACTCAAGCTCATAAGCTACCTTTCTGAAATGGCTAAGAATTCCGGAAAGACTGATATATCAGGGATTGAGCTTTCCCTTCTTGCCAAACCTCTTTACTCCTTTCATGGGAGAGATTTTCAGGAACACAAAATCATCAATCTCAAACTCGAGATCCTTTCTCCTCACGTCTGCATACAATTTCTGTCAGCTCTGGACAACCCTAAGTCTTTCTCTGATTAACTAAACCTTCTCTAAGGCATCAAACACTAGGTCAATCCCTACTACTGCGGCCTCATCTACCTCAAACCAACCAATTAGATATCTGCATCTCCTACCATAGAGAGCCGCAAATAGAGCCATTTGAATACTGGAATAATAGTTGTTATTGTATGTGAACCCGATCAAAGGCAAGTGGTCATCCCAACTACCCTTAAAATCGATAAGGCATGCTCTTAGCATATCTTTTAGAGTCTGAATGGTCCTTTCTACTTGACCATCTGTCTGAGGGTGGAAAGATGTACTGAGATGAACCTGGGTACCAAGACTATTTTGAGATGCTCTCTAGAAATAAGAGTTAAACTGGATACCTCTATCTAAGATAATGGATACTAGAACTCCATGTAACCTGACTAACTCTCTGATATAGAGTTTGGCATAGTCCTCGACTAAATAGGAGGTATAGACTGGTAAAACGTAAGTTGATTTGGTCATCCTATCTACGATAACCCAAATAGAATCATGCTAATGATGGGTACAAGGCAAACCTTTCACAAAATCCATGTTCACTTCCTCCCACTTCCAAGTGGGAATACTGAACTCCTGTACAGACCCACTAGGCTTCTGGTGCTTAATCTTAACTTGTTGATATATAGAGCACTTAGCTACAAACTTTGTAATCTCTCTCTTCATCCCACTCTACCATTAGATCTCCCACAAATCTCGATACATCTTAGTGGCCGCTAGATGAATAGAGTAACACGCACCATGCGCTTCTACACGAATTTGCTACCTCAAGTCGTCTACACCTGGCACACATAGCCAACCTTGGCAATGCAATATACCATCTTCCCCTTGTGAGAAAACCTCTACTTTTTTATCTCTAGATAACTCTTTCAGCTTAACTAGACTGGGATCCCTATCCTATTTTCCCTTCACCTCAGAAACTAGAGAGGATTCGAAACTATCCTGCACCCATACACTACCTTCTGCTGAATTGACTAAGTGGACACCTAGTCGGGCAAACTGATGAACTTCTTGAACTAACTTCTTCTTACCATTCTCAACATGTGCAACACTACCCATAGAGAGTCTACTGAGAGCATCAGCCACTACATTGGCCTTGCCCGAGTGATACAGAACACTCATATCATAATCTTTTAATAACTCTAACCACCTTCTCTAACTCAAATTTAAATATTTCTGAGAAAACACATACTAAAGACTATTATGGTCTTTGAACACATCAACATGTACCCCATACAAGTAATGCCTCCAAATATTTTAGGCAAAAATTATAGCTGCTAACTCAAGATCATGAGTCAAATAATTCTTCTAATGGGGCTTAAGTTGTCTAGAGGTATAGGCTATGACCTTACCTCTCTGCATAAGGACATAAACTAAACCTACTATAGATGCATCACAGTACATAACAAACCCATCTGAACCATCAAGTAGAGTTAAAACTAAGGCTGAGGTAAGTCGAGTTTTCAGCTCCTGAAAACTCTTTTCATGGGAATCTGACCACTGAAACTGGACTTTTTTTCTGAGTTAATTTGGACATGAGGGATGTAATAGATGAAAATCCTTCAACAAACTGACAATAGCAACCAGCTAAACCTAAGAAACTCCTAATATTTGATAGAGAGATGGGTCTAGGCCAGTTTCTCACTACTTTGGTCTTTTGAGGTGGTCTGCATGATCATTTTCGCTATGGGAATAGACAAAAATGTCATCGATGAAGATTATAATGAACATATCCAAGTACTACTTGAACACGCAGTTCATTAAGTCCATGATAGTTGTTGGGGCATTAGTAAGACCAAAGGACATGACTAGAAACTCAAAGTGACCATACCGAGTTTTGAAAGTTGTTTTTGAAATGTCATATTCTCTGACTCTAAGTTGATGATAGCCTGATTTGAGGTCTATCTTAGAAAATTAACTAGCACCATGAAGTTGGTCAAACAAGTCATCGATTTTGGGAAGTGGATATTTGTTCTTAACTGTGGTTTTGTTCAACAGACGATAGTCTATGCATATTCTGAGAGAACCATCATTCTTACACATGAATAAAATTAGTGCGCCCCATGGGGAAACATTGGGCCTAATGAATCCCTTGTCTAGGAGATTCTTTAACTGTTCCTTTAACTCTCTGAGTTTTACTGAAGCCATTTCATATGGCGGAATAGATCTGGGTTGAGTATCTGGTAGAAGGTCTATTCCAAAGTCATTTTCCCTAACGGGAGGAACTCCAAGAATTTCTCCGGGAAACACATCTGAGAATTCATTTAGTACTGGAACTGACTCAAGAGATGGAGTTTCTGAGTTAGAGTCTTTGACTCGCATAAGATGGTAGACACATCCCTTGGATATCATTTTTCTCGCTCTAAGGTATGAAATCAATTAAACTTTAAGAGCTGTAGTACTACCCATCCATTGAAGGACTGGTTCATTTGGAAACTGAAAATGAACTATTATGTTTCTACAATCAACTGAGGCATAACATGAGTGGAGCTAATCTGTGCCGAGAATAACATCTAAATCTGCCATCCCTAGCTCTAAAAGGCTTGTTGTAGTAACTTTCTTAGATATCATAACTGGACCGTTCCTGTATATCCGTCGATCTATGATAGATTTAACAACTAGGGTAGAAACTGAGAAAGGCTCTTCTAGAATTTTTAGACTGACTTCAAAGTTAACGGCTATATATGGAGTTATGTAAGATAAAGAAGCTCCTGGATCAATCAAGGCATAAACATGTAAATGAAAGATCTGTAACATACCAGTAACCACATCAGGAGAATTTTCCTGATCTTGTCTGGACTAAAGTGCATAAAGCTTGTTTGGGCATTGCACACTGGTGGCACTGGAAGTGGCACCGTGCTGATTCGGGTGACCGGGCTGAGCTGAAGGACGATTATGCTGACCATGAGAACCTAAATGAGTACAATATCTAACTCTATAGCCTGTCTTTCCATACCTAAAACAAACATCACTTCCAGCTCTGCAGACACCCTTGTGGTTTCTGCCACATGTCTCACAAAGAGGATTTGTTTGAGCACTGCTGACACTACCCTGAGATTTAGAGCCTGCGCCCTATCTTGGTTACCATTTATGAACTTAGGAACTGGAGCAATAGTTGAGGACAGAGTTGGACTGAAGATTTCGGACGAAATTAGGAACGGTTATCGCCATCTGACTTAGGATGATTAAAATTGAAGATACCTATTCTAGCTCTCTTATTTTGCCTCTCTCTCTCTCTCTCTGATATTAGCCTCTTCTATCTGCTTATCTTGGACCATCATATTGATATGTCCATCTCCTTAATCAACATCGTTGTTCTTCACTCTTTAACCAACTATCTGACACCCCAGATATGAACTTGCTCATTCTGGACATACTATCTGCTACTTCATGAGAAGCATACCTGGATAACTGAGTAAACTTGAGGGAATACTTTTTCACACTCATACTGCACTGCCTGAGATTGATGATCAATAAAACCTTGGCTTCTCTTAACTCTAAGGGAAAGAATCTATCTAGGAAGGCAATAGCAAACTCTTCCCACTCTAAGGGTTCTACATCTGCGTCTCTGTCTACCTTCCATTGCTTAAACCACATATGAGCTACATCTTGTAGCTGATAGGTAGCTAACTCAGCACTCTCACTAGAAGTCACTCCCATAATATTTGTGACTTTCTGGACCTAATTGAGGAACTCCTGTGAGTCCTCTTCTGGCTTAGATCCTGAGAATAGGGAAGGATTCATTCGAGTGTAGTCTCGAATCCTGGATGCAGTAGTATTGGCCACTGGGTTTGCCAGAACAGCAGTTGGCCATTCATTCTGGGCTACTATGGATTTGTCTAGAGTAGTGAATGCAGCTCTGAATTCTGTATGAGAGACATGCTCGTCCAGGGGATCTGCCTAAATGGGTTGAGGTACTGACTGACTTTTTATTCTCATTTCATTATTCCTTTTGGGAGGCATGTTCTATAAATAAAAAGGAGGAAACGGATAGACTGAGAGTTTAACTTGTGCTCATGCTCACTCGCACGACATAAATACTGAAAAAAAGGAAATTGTTTCCTAAAATATCTCATAACCTCTTGTCGATAAGTGTAGCGCGCTATACACCCATGCAAAAGACTCTACTAGATGCGGCTTTCAGACTCCCTAGGATACTGTTCAACCTTAGGCTCTGATACCAAGTTTGAAATGCCCCGAGTCTGTACCCTGGACACTACACAGTTCTTACAACCCCGAAGGACCACAAGCTAACACATGACCGATATCTGATGTGAGCACTGAAACATGATACACTAATAAATACAAAATAATAGGCTGAAATACCATAAGGTTCAAAAAATCTGAAATACTGATAAAATATACCGTGTGTGATAATATCTATAAAACTGAATATTGATTAAAATCTAGTCTGAAAAGCCTCTAAACTGAATTGTTTGAATGTGGAGTTGATGGGACAATCCCCCAACTAACTCCATCTACTGAAATACTAAATCTACTCAAATAATAAAATAAAAGAATATTCTCGAATGATGAGGTCTCACTGCTATCCACTGATGTTGGTTGAATCTAAATCTATCTATGCTCGTTCGAGAACCTAAGCGTCTGAACTATGATATGAGACATCATAGCATAAAGAAGTATGTGTTAGTACGTGGAATATACTGGTATGCTAGATGAGGTAAGGCTGAATGCAAGGGTTCATATGCATGAACAATAACTGACTGTATGATAGAGAGTAACTGAACATGAGAGTACATGGATAATTGATACTACTGTAAATACTGAGTGTGCACTAATATGCATATAAATAAATACTGTGACTAAGCTTATCTGAATCTAAGTCCTAAATTCTGATACTGAGTAACTGATAACTGATTTAGTGATACTGGTTGACTGTATCTAACAGTCCTGATTCTGTAGAACTGAACTGAGTTCCTTTCTAAAGATTGAAACTGAGACTGTGAGAGATAATCATCTAACCCACATACCCCAAATAAGATAACTAAGTTGGGGTCTAACTTGTGAGCCCAATTAGAAGAGTATCAGTACCGTTCCACTGGTAAAAACACTAAAGAGTTACTCTCATTTGGTAGGTACTCTAATGAGAATGGTGAAACCCTCATCTAACAAATTAAAACACCTCATCAACCCACAGCTGGTAGGTTTGATGTCTCAACCTATGTTGGCTACGTAGTTCTAGAATACAAGGATTGTTTCTAAGGATCACACCCTCTACTAGCAGGTGAGCCCCCATCCTTGGGTTCACTCGGTGCTAAATCCTACTCTCAACTAAGAGGCACTAAACTAAGTATACTCAATTGGACTGGACTGACTACTGAGTTTACTGAGTTTTTGTGAGTTTTGTAACCGACTGAGTTCTACTGAGTTCTGTAACTTATTGAGAGTACTACTGATCATGACATTACTGAGATTCTGTAACTAATACTGGATCTAGGTAAACAACTAAATTTTCAGGTATTAAATACCCCCGGGACTCAATAGCATAAAAGAAAGGAATAGCAAAATATTGAAATACATAACAATGTACACTTGTCCATAATTCACTTATAGAGGCATTTAATCAAACACTTGTAATGCATCTACTTATTCATGAATGGAAAATACATGCTATCATTTTATAATGGCACTATTTCATTCACATAGGCATTTTATCAAACACATGGGGAGCATGCTTAGGTTACACAATAATCAAAACATATAGTTATCATGGCTATATCAATCAACTTGAAAATTGAAAGGTTTATCATGAATATCATGTAATTCAACACATACAATGATTAATTTCATAAAAACACGTAATTGAATGATGGACTAAAACCCAATAATAACATGAACATGAATTCAATTCAATACAAGCATAGTAGTTCATAATTCAACAATCTTATATTTTGAAAACCGATTTGTGGACTCTATGGGTGAAAGGAACCCATAGATGAACACCTAACATACCTTGGATTGTTAATTCTTAAAGGTTCTTGGAGAGACTCCTGACTTTTTTCTCTTGTTTCTTGAAGCTAGGGTTTAGCCCCTTTTGAGAGAGAATGACTTAATTTTTGAATAAAGTGAATAAATAAATAGATAATGGGTTATTTAGGGGTAAATTTCAAGTTTAGACTGATTAGGGCCATGGAAAAATACCCATTTACCCCTGAAAATGACTTAAAAATTCGTACTGAAAAATCTGATTTTGGGCTTTGGCACGACGCGACGTTGTCGCGCCAAGCCACTAGAAAATGACAACTGGGAATGTGGCTGGTGGCGCGACGCGGTGGAATCACACTGAAATACTAGATGGTACTTAAAAGCTCAGCACGACGTGGTACAATCGCGTAGGCTCACTGGAAATTGGCAAATATGAAAATAAGCTTTGGCGCGATGCGTCGGTATCGCATTACCTCGCTGGAAACTAACAATTGCCATTTTGTCTTACTCCGCGATGCGCTACTGGCCTGAATTATGGTATTTAATGATTGAAACTTAAAATACCCATAACTTCATACCCGACTATTAGATTTAAGAAAATTTTATATCGTTGGAAAGTTGATTCAATTTCCTACGCAATGGCAGGCTCTAATTTGAAAAACACTGAGCGTTTCAAAAATTTTGTATTGGATAACTCATAAATTAAGAGTTAAGTTAAGCTTGAGAAATACGGGGTATTACACATACACAGGCGTCGAGGATACCATCCACATTAAATATCTGATGATACATAAGATAGCATACGCTGGCATCGAGGATATCATCAGCATCTAAATATCTAATGACATGAGAGATAGCATACGCTGACATTGAGAATATCATCAGCATCTAATATCTATTAACATGCGATATAACATACACTGGCGTCGAGGATATCACCAGTATCTAATATTTGCTGATACACAAATAGTATATGTTGGCGTCGAGGATATCATCAACATCTAATATCTATTAACACGAGAGATAGCATACTCTGGCATCAAGGATACTGTCATCATTTCATGAATCAATATTTGAATGCATCAAAAGTACGTGATTCAAAGAGACATCTTTAAGTCGCTATCTGAAAGCGAACGACATATGAGACTTCCTAGAAATTGACAATTTTAGGGCCATCTATAAGTCATATTATTTGAAATAGGATTGCGAGAAAGATTACCTATGAGTTGATAGCCCATAGGTCATCCGTAATCCGCAACGATATCCTAACCGAATAGTATGCATGGTTACCCAAAAATTAATAGTTGAAGGTTATCCATAAGTCACAGCTAAATCCTTACCGAAGAATATGTGATATTATCATATTGATAAGTCCAAGGGTTCTCTATAAGCCGCGTCATATCCAAGATCGATTATGTGAAGGATTCCCTAAAGACTAGTAATTCGAAAGATATCTATAAGTCATATTGTATCTAAGGTCCGAGAATGTGCAGGATTACCTAAAGGATAGCAATTCAAAGGATATTTGTAAGTCACCTCGTATCCAATATCAACTAATGTGCGAGATTATCCAAAGATTGGCAATTCAAGGGAAATCTATAAGTTGTATCGATACAAAAGATGCACAAGACTTACCCGAGATCACATGCAAAGAATTATTGGCAATAACCTGAGACGTTATCATTTCACAATAATTATAGGTGACTCAAAAAGGTTTCCACATCAACACAAGATTACATGTTACACGGATCGTTCTACATAAAGTGTTGCCAGTGTATGAAAAGGTCACCCCACTTTGAAGATATATTCAACCGACAAATGAGTTAATTATGCAACAACCAAGAGGGTTGTTGTGTCTATTGTTGCAAATTATTTCTTTTCAAACAGGTACATGAAAGGGTGACTTCGCTTTCAAGCAACAACTCACGTGGAGATATTGTAAAGACTATATACCTCTTTCGTGAATTATGTTTAGAACAGACGATTTTTGTTTGAGATATTGTCAAGAGCATCCGAGAGGATAAAAATCTCAAAATTAAAATCATACGTGCGGACGACTCCAAAAAGGATGTAGCACAACGTGGAATTATTTCTTAGCAGCAAAACTAGACATAGTCTAGAGAGGGACGTCAAACTCTTTGGAAGCGAGCTAAAGGATGATCGCCACCACCATCCAACCACACCCCTATTAGAAGGCATGTGGGTATTCTGGGATATTCTAATTTCAAATTCACGTTCGACATATTTCTAAACTCATACCAAGGGTAATCTTCTCCTTTTTTCAAATTTGGGTGGCAACACACTCTGAGTTTTGGAAATTATGTCCAAGTAAGTTCTTGCCTATGGATGCGAAGGATCCCACATTCATGGTTAAGAGGTTACAAGCCTATTTTCCACAACTCGCTCAACTTTTCACTTATCCCAAGCCAATGATTGTCTAAAATAAAGGACTATCTTTTTTACTGATCGAGTCAAAATACAAGCAGTCAGATTCCCTAAGTCTCAAGGATATGTAGGTTGTGCTCTATTTAAAAAACTCAATTGCATTCCAACCTTCCCCCAAATCCCTCTATTCCCCAGCTTTTCGGTTTCATCGAAAACATCAAAACCGAGATAGCTTGTGATTTTTTAGACACTGTGCTTTATATCAAGCTTTATGAACTTCAAGTGACCTGAATTCTCATATACGGGATATGTAGGAAACCTGATACAAAGGTCTGGTCATAACTCTATGAAACTCGTGCAAAAGCCAACCTCTTTCTAATTCTAATTTGTGGTCGGACAAAAATTAGGAACGTCAACTTCCCTTTGCCCAGGGTTACTTCCATCCACCCTCCCTTATTGACACCTAATTTTTGACATCCACGACAAAATGTAATCCTGAGTTTCTTTGGTTTTTAATAAAATTAAATATTTATTTTATCTGAATAAAAATCATTCAAAATATTTTTGTACGTAATTTTGTCACTCTAAAGAGATTATATATTATCGTGTCTCATTATACAAGATTATATAATTTGATTACTTAAATATTTATTCTATAAAATATGGAATTTTAATTAAGGATTATTTTTGAAAATAAATATAATGATTAAAATCTTGATTTTAATATAATTCATCATCAAAATAATTTATTTGGATATATATTTGTTTGATTTTATTAAATCGAGAAACTCAAGATTAAACAAGGTGTTAATTCATATCGAATTTCAATTCAATTTAACCAATCTGTTAAATTTGATCATAATTGAAATTAAATTGGCCACAATTGCAATGCAATTGGCCAATTAACTTTTAATTTGGTCAAAATTTAAATAGAATAGGCTAGATCATAATTGGAATTATTTTCTTATACATATAGCCTTTAGTCTAATTGAGATTATTTTTTCTAAATAATTCCAAAGATTATCGATTTTCTAATTAATTAGGGTTATTTTAACCTAATTAAATCTAATTGCGGTTATTTTAACCCCAATTAAATTTAGTTGGGGTTATTAAATAACCCCAATTAGAACCCAATACCTGGAAGCCCATTCCAATCTTAACCCAACACCAACCCAATTTAACACCACCAACTCCCATTAAATAGATGACCCAACACCCAAAGACAGCTGACCCGGCCTACCTTCCTATTCGCTTTCTCCTTTAATCAACAACAACAACCAACAAAACAATGACAATTCAACCAAAATAAAAACAACAACAATTTCAATGACAAAACATGCACATATAGCAAACAGTCACGAACACGGAATAACAACAACAACGATGAAATGGATTACCCAATATCAGCCTGACCCCAAACCTGACAATAACCCGACAACCCTAACCTGATTCCAACTCTAATCCGACATCAAATCTGGCCCGTATCCACCATGGCTTCAATAAAAATTTTAGAAGTTGGACAGCTCATCCCCAAAATCATTTTAAATTTGTACGGTTTTCGTACAATTTCACCGAATAGCCTTATCCTCTTTTCAAAATTCAAAGTCCCTTGTGACAAAAAAATTAAAAAGGCCCTCAAATTGTTTTTCCCACATCGATAAAAGAAAAATTCAGCCCCTAAAATTTTTCTATAAAAAGCTCTTTGTAGAGATAATAGAACCAAGTCGGTGAGGATTGAAAAAACCTATGAGGAAGACAGTCCAATTTTTTCAGTTAAAATATTTATTTTCATAAAATTCGTCGGCTAATCAAAATCTTTGAGTTGACGATAATTTTTTCCAGTGGTGACTAATTTCGATAAATCTCGGAGTCTCATTTTCCTAACCCCAAAAAGGTAAATACACAGTTTCCTTTATTTTTGTTATTGCGTTCTTCATATCTCTTTCTCCATAGTTGTAGTTTTATCATCGTAATTTTTTTGCTGGAAGTAGTTGTTGTAGAAGGTCTTGAAGACCATGTAGTGATGCTTCATTATCTTAGTTTTGTGTTTCTAGTTTTGGTTTCTCGCAAATGATGTTGAATTTGGTTATAAATCGATGTTTCCACATGAGGGTCTTGCGATTTAAATTCTTAATTAGTGTTATTTGTACCTCATATCCATCGTTCACTTTTGCTTGAACATTGTGTTCTGCTGAAAGTATTGTGTTAAAAGGATAAAAATATTATGACCTTTTAGTATTTGGTGGTAATTATTTGCTTCATATCATCGAGATTATGTTCGCCCGTAATTATGTTATATGTGTTTTGCCGATTTTGATAAACTAGTTATTGTTATCAGCTTTTTTCCTTGACAAGTTATCTTGGTTATCAAATAAAGTAAAGAGATATTTGAGTGGTATATTGTTAAATTATCAAGGAGGAGAAATTTCGTCACTAGTCGAAAATCTTTCTAGTGTTTGCCTATCATAGTCTTTTTGTTAGCTTGTTTTCTTTCTTTAGGTGTTCATCTGCTTTTTTTTTGTCATAGATTTTTGAGAAGTAGTACTTCTATTGATATTCTTAGTGGGTATAGAAATCCCAACGTCAATCGAGCCATTTCGCTAAAATAGATTGAGAATGTAGTTGCAGTTGTTTGTCTAATGCAATTGTTAAGGGTGGTTTTCTTTATGTCATTACTTTCATACTCGAATCACGTAGTTATTGAGTTAATATACCTTTGGCTATGATTAATAAAAATTAGGATGTGATTCGATCAGACGATGTTATTTTGGCAATTTAAAATTCAATCTTCATGCCCATGGCCTAAAACTTGTAAAGGTTTTGTAAGGCCGTGATCAAAAAGAAGTTTTCGTAGATTCGAAATTCATAATTTGTTCATTCATTTGTATTCTTCTTTTCGTTCTCCGCATTCTCCGTTAAGCATCCATGCTTTCTTTTCCCCTTTTTGTGTTCCATAAAGGCTTATTACTAGTCTAAGTTTGGATTTTTGTGGGTAAATACAATTATTTGGATATTTTTGACTCATGCATACTATGATTATTGAACGATATTTCACTTTTACGGATGCGAAAATTTTATTCTTATTTTCTTACTATGGATTGTTATATGTGCTCTTTGTGTGTGTAAAGACTTGATTAATGTCTCTCTTTTTTCATAATATCAAAAGAGAATCAACGATGTCTTAAAAGTATAAACCATAGGTCGTTACACGTTTTTCAATAAATGTTGATTATAATTTAGATGTATGAATTTTCGTTAATGTCGCCTTAATTGAAATTTAAAGATTCTCTTTCTTGAAAAGTTGACCTTTATTTATTTTTTTTATTATATGGATTAGTGTCTATGTTTGTTCAATTTTAGAAGTCATGAGTATTTTTCTTGTTGCCTCATCCCTTTACTTTCGCAAGCTTACATTGTTTAGTTTTTGCATTAATTCATTGAATATGGCCTTCTTCCTTTTACCTTTATTCATTCTTAATATGAACATAAATCATGAGGCATGCAAGTGGATTTCTTTCCTTTGTATTTTATCTGTTGGCTCTCACTCTTGTTATACGTGTGCAAGTGTGCATATCATTGTAACTCAAAAATTGATTCTTGATATTTTCTTTTTCTTTGAAATATGTAACTATTATTCCTTGAACGTATATTAATTTCTTTATATTTTCTTTGCATGCAAAAAATATCACGAGTCCAAATGGACTCTTCTCCTCTTGCATTTCATAATGGGTCAATGAGGCTCACCTCTTCGATTCAAGTCCTAAGTTTAAACTCAAGGCCCACTACATGACGTGCGGGTGCTAGAAGATATACGAAGAAGGAAAATGGGTCAAAACCCATTGATGAGGTCACTAAAAGACTTGAAAAGTCTCGATTTTTATTATTCTCTTCTTTTTATTTATTCATTTAGTCATTTATTTATTCATTTATTTGGGCCTCGAAGTCAAAATTGTAAATTTAATACAGGTGAGGCAGATTTTGGGCCTCAAAGGTCCAAAAACTAGCTTAGGACAAGTTGTGGGCCGAAAGCCCAATATTTATATTAGGAGAGGTGCAAGTGGGCCAAAAGCCTAATTAGATTAGCACAGGGTCTATTGATTTGGGCCCAATGACTTAAGTCTTTTATTTTCTCCCCTTCCATTTTTACATGCTTTATTATTAATTTATTTAGACTTAGCTAAAATTCCTACTAAGTCGTCGAAATCTATTTTACACAAGTTTTTTCCTAGAATCAATTACTTTTCAACAATCAGTCTTTCTTTTTGAAATTAGTCAAAAGATATTTTCAAACAGTACGGCTCACCGCAAGTTAGCGGATACTCTTGGTGCCTTAACAACCTTCCAAGAGTATTAATAGGAACCGTTTACTCGAAATCTTCAAATTTAAACAATTTTTCTATTTTGGATCGTTTAAAGTATCATATAAAGGTTTTCTTAAACTCCTTTTCAAATAAATTAAGTGGTGACTCTCAAATAAGTTAAAATTTTTGCAAAACAGAAATGGCGACTCTGTTAGGGATTCTAACTAGGTTCTAACCAAATGTTTGATTTTATCTTTTGACTAACGGTTTAAATTGCTTATGTGTTTATATGTATCAATTTTATGGAATTTAATTATTGCATATCATAGCATAATCCCTCATTGATTGTTAAATTGTTTTGGGGTTTCATAGATGTCCCAGCCCCTATTGTTCAACTCCAAATAAAGTGTTGGAAATACGACAGTTTATTAGCACATGAGGCGTCAGATAGCTGTTCGTATTTTCAAACCCAAGTCGTCCACTAGGGAAACTACTTCAAACCCACTCTAGACACCTAGGATAGAGCTAAACCAAAACCCTTTTAGGCATAAGCCTAGGATGGCCCAATACCCGAATGGGGTATTGGGCCCATTAGAAAACTTGTCCTGCGTCTATTGACTCCAAGTCAATTACAGACGAATCATATTTATGTGTTGAAGAAATATATCTTTGTTTAATCCAATCCTTTGGGGTTGGGAGAAGGCTTTATTTGCTTACTTTTGTGTAAGGACGCCTCAATCATACGCCAATTAAGGGAGAAATTGAAGCAAACTAAGAAAGAAATTGATCGATTTTGATGGTTGCATTTAGAGCACAGTTATACAGAATCGCTTGATCATCAACGAATGTCTTCGATGACAAAAAATGGACAAATCTAAGAGGGCGAAGGATGATAGAAGAGTATTCGGGAGCTAGTACTTCTTATCCCCTGCGCGAGACATTATTTTTTTTCTCATGTTATTTTTTCCCCTATCCTTAAAGATTTTATCCCTTTTGTGCAACTTTTGTATGCATTTATGCCATTTATGTACACCTATAAAGGTTTTTTGGGGATAATGAAATGGTTTTAAAAAGCATATATTTCCTTCAAATACGTTAGGCCAACCCTAGGCTCAAACGGGTTACCCAATTAGGATGCATGTTTATTACAGTATGTTTGTGTGATATAAATTCTTATGTGCTTATACATGCTATGTTGATTTGAATCAAAGGTGAATTGGTCCAATATCATTTATCACAGAGCATCTCTAGGCAGAAATATACCCCACTATACAAAAGTCAGACAAAACATACTCCAAGTCTCCCAAGTTTCTCAGAAAAGTCTGTAGTTATTCTTAAAACTTCCAAAATGATCACCACCATTTTAGTAAATTTGACTTTAGAATTAGAAAAAACTATTATAGTTTTGAACTACATAGGGTCTGATTTCTTCTCCGTGAGATACGTAGGCAGCCTTTCGGCCCGTCCTCTATCTTTAAAAACTCTGTTGTCCTTCGTTTTCATGAAAGAAGAGATAAGTTTGGAAAGAAGATAAGTTGAGCCTTCTTGATGAATACCACCTATCCATATCATTAACCAAAATCTTGTTCTTGAAATTCTCAAGTTATCATTACTTCATGGATCAATTCGCATGAGAAGAGAAACAACTTTATGTGTTTACTTCCTACCTTATCATCTTGCTTTGCTTATTAATAACAGAATCTAACACGCCAGCTTTTGAGTTGTTTTTACTTTGCAGGTAATAGAAACTACTCTGTGTTGGCACAAAATGACCCTACTTCACCAGATCAAACTGTGTTGTCACAAAATGACCCTACTTCACCAGATCAAAATGAATAAGAGATCCCCTTCTTGATTATATCTTTGTTACAGGAAAAGAAAGATGACTAGTAGTAAAACTAGACTTTACCAATCATTTTTCAAACTTGTAAGCAATGGTTTCATGGATGGAATAAGAAGAATGTGAGGGAAGAATTTTCCAAGACAACTGGGATCATGGAAGATTAATTGGAGGAAACATTGTTGAATTGGACCTCTACTCCACTCATGACTCATCACGCGTCGTATAACAATAACTTAAAACCTGTCATAGTCATGTCATGTCAAGAAGTAAGATAATGATAACACTAGAATAGTCAATAGAAGAGTCAAAGAGTCAAGAATCAAAGAAGCGTAATCAAGAGGAAACCGAGGTGGTTAACTAGGAAGGCACTGACTAAGGTAATTGGACATTTGATCCTTTGTTCTATCAAGACAAATGCAATGCAAATGTCATGTCATCCATAGAAGTGCTTATTTCTATCCTAGTAAGATGGATAAGAGAATTTAGGGCCATTATGAGTTTATATACGAACTATGTTTGACCTGAATTTCCATGAAAGGGATACGTAGGCGTCCTATGTTGGCTTCGGTCAACCCCTAAGGATAATTTATCCCTTTTTTTATGTATGAACTATGTTTGACTTGAATTCCCAAGAAAGGGGTATGTAGGCAACCTATGTCAGCTTCGGATAACCCTTAGGATAATTTACTCTTTACTTATATGTATGAACTACGTAATGACCTGAATTCTCAAGAAAGGGGTACGTAGGCGGCCTATGCGGCTTCGATCAACCCATTAGAATTTATATATATCCCTAGCGTAGTCCTAAACTATATTTGACCTGATCCTACTTCAACGGGATATGTAGGCGCCCCAACAGCTCAGTCATACAACCCCAGTAAATGGAAACTGGGGCAGAATTTTCAAGAAGGAATCTCAAAAATTCACAAGAGGAAGATCATATTCCAAAAACAAAGAGAACGAAGACTTCGTATCCTCTCAAGCTGAGATCATCTCAAACAACTTTAAAATAGGGCAGAAATTTTGAAGGGGTCCTTAAAATTTCCCCTAATATATTGGAATATATTTCAAATCCCCAGCACCAGAGGTCAAAGTCAAGTTTTGGAAATCATTAGTTGCGACAAAGTCTAGATAGACTAAATCTCTGACTATGATAGGACTTCTGATAGAGAGCCTCAATAATGTTGAATCCCTAGCAATCCTCCGTTAAATATCACACATAGTCAGAACCAAGAGGAAGACATTGTTGGGATTGTACATGACTGACAGAGATTTTATAAAGCTTTTACAGAAATTTTCTAAACTATTTTCTAAAATTAAAACTACTTTCAAAAATCTTTGCAAATCTTTTTACTTAGTGACTGCCTAGGCATTTATTGGGATGAGGAGTCAGGGTCAAAGTCCCAACATGATGGAGTACCCAAAAGATGGTGAGGAGAAAACCAAGGATCGAAGAAGGTCAACACAGAGTAGTTTCACTCAAAACTGTTCATTTTTCTATGGATGTAGGGATAAGTACACAAAATGAGAATCTTTTTCAAAATATCCCCAAGCGAGTTGCGAGCCACACCAGAGCAAATAATACTCAAGAATGGTATTTTTGGGTAGCCTCAAAAGTGGATTTCATATTCATTTATCGAGGACCTTTTGAATTATCTATCTCATTTCTTGAGACCATGAAGGACAAACAAAGGCGCCTTATCTTCTTTATGAATATTGTATTTAGAATTTTTGTAAAAAATAGTCATTAGCAAAAGAGACTTTGGATCTACTAAATATTTACCTTGAGCACAAGTACAGTCAAGGGAGTCAACATAATCAAAAGGATCACTCGATAGGAGGAAGAGTAGAAAGTCATCCTCAAAATTTACCTTGGCGCGAAGCAAACGGTACCGATCCCCAAACAAGGACTTTGCCCAATTTACTTGCATCCGATTGATTTTTTATTTAATTATTTCTTCAAAAAGAGAAAGTTAATAGAAAAATAAGATATTTAAATCATGATACTCAGTATTCATCATTAAACTATCATAAAGCTTGTCTGTGGTCGTCTGTGAGAGTGACATTGTGTCTACTAACTATTTACCTTGAGTACAGGTACATGTAGAAAGCAAAACACAGATAACGAACTCAGGTGAAACTGTTTTCAAATCACCGGAAGAACCATTTCATATAATTGCCGAGAGGGTCATTTCATGTCATTATCTAGAAGGTTATTTCATATCATTACTGAGAGGGTCATTTCATGCCACTGCCGAGAGGGTCATTTTATATCATTGCCAAAATGGACATTTCATGCCATTGCTGAGAAGGCCATTTCATGCTATTGCCTAGAGGGCCATGTCATATCATCTCACTGCCGAAAGAGATAGTTCATGCATTGCCAAAAGGGCCATTTTATCTCACATCATTACCGAGAGGGCCAATGTATTTAATATCTATTGACATGCGAGATAGCATATGCTGGCATCGAGGATATGATCAATATTTAATATCTGTTGACATGTGAGATAACATACACTAGCGTTGAGGATATCATCAATATTTAATATTTGTTGACACGCGAGATAACATATGTTGGCGTCGAGGATATTATCAATATTTAATATCTGTTGACACGTAAGATAGCATATGCTAGAGTCGAGGATATCATTAGCATTAAATATTTGTTGACACGCAAGATAACATACGCTGACATTGAGAATATAATCAATATTTAATATCTGTTGACACGCGAGATAGCATACCCTGTCATTGAGGATATCATCAATATTTAATATCTATTAACATACGAGATAGCATATGTTGGCGTCGAGAATATCATCAATATTTAATATCTGTTGACACGCTAGATAGCATGCACTGGTGTCGAGGATATCATCAAAATTTAATATATGTTGACACGCGAGATAGCATACACTGGCGTTGAGGATATCATTAACATTTAATATTTGTTGACATGGGAGATAGCATACGCTGTTGTCGAGGATATCATCCACATTAAATATCTGATGACACGCGATATAGCATATGATAGCATCGAGGATATCATCCGCATTAAATATCTGATGACATACGAGATAGCATACGCTGGCATTGAGGATATCATCTGCATTAAATATCTGATGACACTCAAGATAGAATATGCTGGCATCAAGGATATCATACACATTAAATATCTAATGATATGCGAGATAGAATACATTGGTGTCGAGGAAATCATCCGCATTAAATATCTGATGACACGCGAGATAGCATACGCTGGCGTTGAGGATATCATCCGCATTAAATATCTGATGACACACGAGATAGAATACGTTAGCGTCGAGGATATCATCAGTATCTAAATATCTGATGACACGCGAGATAGTATACGCTGGTGTTGAGGATATCATCAGCATCTAATATTTGTTGACACGCAATATAGCATATGCTGGCGTCGAGGATATCATCAGTATCTAATATTTGTTGACACGTAAGATAGTATACATTGGCACCGAGGATATCATTAGCATCTAATATCTATTAACACGCGAGATAGCATACTTTGGCATCAAGGATATCTCATCATTTCATGAATCAATATCTGAATGCATCAAAAGCACGTAATTCAAAGAAACGTCTTTAAGTCGCTATCTAAAAGCGAATGGCATATGAGACTTCCTAGAAATTGACAATTTGAGGGCCATCTATAAGTTATATTATTTGAAATAGGATAGCGTGCAAGATTATGTATGAGTAGATAGCTCATAGGTCATCCGTAATCTGCAACAACATCCTAACCGAATAGTGTGCAAGGTTATCTAAAAATTAATAGTTGAAGGTTATCCATAAGTCGCAGCTAAATCCTTACCTAAGAATATGCGAGATTATTAAATTGATATGTCCAAGGGTTCTCTATAAGCTGCGTCATATCCTAGATCAATTATGTGCAGGATTATGCAAAGACTAGTAATTTGAAAGATATTTATAAGTCATATTGTATCAAAGGTCGGTTAATGGGCAGAATTACCTAAAGGCTACTAATTCAAAGGATATATGTAAGTCGCCTTGTATCCAATATCAAATAATGCGTGAGAATATCCAAAGATTGACAATTCAAGGAAAATCTATAAGTCGTATCAATACAAAAGATATGCAAGACTTACCCAAGATCATATGCAAAGAATTATTGGCAATAACCCGAGAGGTTATCATTTCATAAGCATTATAGGTGACTCAAAAGGGTTGCCGCATCAACACAAGATTACACGATTACAAGGACTGTTCTGCAAAAAGTGTCGTCAGTGTCCGAAAGGGCCACCCCACTTTGAAGACATATTCAACCGACAAATGAGTTAATTATGAAACAACCAAGAGGGTTGTTGTGTCTGTTGTTAAAAATTATTTCTTTCCAAATAGGTACATGAAAGGGTGACTTCGCTTTCAGGCAACAACTCATATGTAGATATTGGCACTAACGATTTTTGTTTGAGATATTATCGAGAGCATCCGAGAGGATGAAAATTTCAAAATTAAAATCATAGGTGCGGGCGACTCCAAAAAGGATGCAGAACAATGTGGAACTCTTTCTTAGCAGCAAAATGGTACATAGTTTAGAGAGGGATGTCAAACTCTTTGGACGTGAGCTAAAGGATGATCACCACCACCATTCAACCACATCCATATTATAAGGCATGTGGGTATTTTGGGATATTCTGGTTTCAGCTTCACCTTCAAGATATTTCTAAACTCATACCGAGGGTAATCTTCTCTTTCTTTCAAATTCGGGTGGCAACACACTCAAAGTTTTGGAAATTATGTTCAGGTAAGTTATTGTCTATGGATTTGAAGGATCCCACAATCATGGTTAAGAGGTTACAAGCCTCTTTTCCACAACTCGATCAACTTGTCACTTATACCAAGCTGAAGATTGTCTAAAATAAAAGATTATCTTTTCTACAGATCGAGTCGAACTACAAGCAGTCTGATTCCTTGAGTCTCAGGGATATGTAGGTTGGGCTCTACTTTGAAAACATGATTGCATTCCAACCTACCCCCAAATTCATTCATTCCCCAGCTTTTTGGTTTTATCAAAAACTCTAAAACCGAAATAGCTTGTGAATTTTTGGAAATCGTGCTTTACATCAAGATTTATGAACTATAATTGGCCTAAATTCTCATATAACCTGAGATATGTAGGAAACCTGATACCAAGGTCCTGACATGACTCTATGAAACTCGTGGGAAAGCCAACCTCTTTCAAATTCAAATTTGTGGTCGGACAAAAATTAGGAACGTCAACCTCTCTTTACCCAGGGTTACTTTCATCCACCCTACCCAATGGGAGGGAGCAGTTGTTGCTTAATTTTTTCACACCACGACTAAATTTAATACTGAGTTTTTTTAATTTTTAATAAAATTAAAATATTTATTTTATCCGAATAAAAATCGTTCAAAATATTTTTGTACATAATTTTTTCATTCTAAGTAGAGATTATATATTATCGTGTCCCATTATACGATATTATATAATTTGTTACTTAAATATTTATTCTATTGAATATCGAATTTTAATTAAGAATTATTTTATAAAATACATATAATGATTAAAATCTTGATTCTAATATAATTTATTATCAAAATAATTTATTTGGATATATATTTGTTTGATTGTATTAAATCGAGAAACTCAAGATTAAACAAGGTATTAATTCGTATCGAATTTCAATTCAATTTAACCAACCTATTAAATTTGATCATAATTGAAACTAAATTGTCTACAATTGCAATGCAATTGGCCAATTAACTTTAAATTTGGCCAAAATTTAAATAGAATAGGTTAGATCATAATAGGAATTATTTTATATATAGCCTTTAGTCTAATTGAGATTATTTTTTTTCTAAATAATTCTGAAGATTATCAATTTTCTAATTTAATTAGGATTATTTTTACCTAATTAAATCTAATTGGGGTTATTTTAACCCCAACTAAATTTAGTTGGGGTTATTAAATAACCCCAATTAAAACCCAATACCTGGCAGCCCATGCCAATCTTAACCCAACACCAACCCAATTTAACACCACCAACTCTCATTAAACAGACGACCCAACAACCAAAGCCAGCTGACCCTGCCCAACTTTCTATTCCCTTTCTCCTTTAATCAACAACAACAACCAATAAAATGACAATTCAACCAAAAAAAAATCCAACAACAATTTTAATGACAAAACACACAGATACAGCAAACAGTCGCAAACACGGTACAACGACCACAACAATGAAATAGGTCAGCTAGCGCTGACTCAACCCCAGACCCAGCTCCATCCGTAACCCACCAACAACCCGATTCTAACTCGTAATCCGGCTCGTATCCACCATTGCTTTAACGAAGATTCTTGAAGCTGGACAGCTCAGCCCCAAAATCATTTCAAATTTGTACGATTTTCGTATAATTCCACCTAATAGCCTTATCCTTTTTTTCAAAATTCAAAGTTCCCTTATGACAAGAATTCCAAAAAGGCCCTCAAATTATTTTTTCCATATCGACAAAAGAAAATATCATCCCCTAATTTTTTTTTTTATAAAAAACTCTTTGTTGAGCTAATAAAACTATGTCGGGGAGGATTGAGAAAACCTCTGAGGAAGATAGTCCAATTTTTTCAGTAAAAATATCTATTTTTATAAAATTCATCGGCTAATTGAAGTCTCTGAGTTGACGGCGATCTTTTCTGGTGGTGGCTAATCCCGATAAAGTCCAACGTTGAAATTTTGCTGCTCCCAAAAAGGTAAATACTTAGTTCCTTAGTCTCTTTCTCCGTAGTTGTAGTTTTATCATTGTAATTTTGTTTGCTGAGAGTAGTTATTGTAGAAGGTCTTGAAGACCACGTAGTGATGCTTCGGTGTCTTAGTTTTGTGTTTTTAGTTTCGGTTCCTCGCTAATGATGTTGAATTTGATTTTGAATCATTGTATCCACACGAGGGTCTTACGATATAATTTCTTAATTGGTTTTATTCGTACTTTGTATCCGTCGTTCACTTTTTCTTGAACATTGTGTTCTGTTGAAAGGATAAAAAGTGTTATGACTTTTTGGTATTTGACGATAAATATTTGCTTTATATCATCGTGATTATGTTCACCCCTAATAATGTTATACATGTTTTGCCGATTTTGATAAGCTAGTTATCGTTATCACCTTTTTTCCTTGACATATTATCTAGGTTATCGAATAAAGTAAGGAGACATTTGGTGGTATATTATTAAATTATCAAGGAGGAGAAATTTCATCACTAGTCGAAAATTTTGCTTGTGTTTGTCTATCATAGTCCTTTTGTTAGCTTGTTTTCTTTATTTAAGTATTCATCTAATTTTTTCTGTGGTAGATTTTTGAGAAGTAGCACTTTTCTTGATATGCTTAGTGGGTATAGAAATCCCGACGTTAATTGAGCCATTTCGCTAAAATAGATTGAAAATGTTGTTGCAGTTGTTTATTCGCTGCAATTGTTAAGAGTGGTTTTCCTTATGTCATTACTTTCATACTCGAATCACTTAATTATTGAGTTAATACACCTTTGGCTATGATTAATAGAATTTAGGATGTGATTCGATCGAACGATGTTATTTTGCCAATTTTGAATTTAATCTTCATGCTCATAGCCTAAAATTTGTAAGGATTTTGTAAGGCTGTGATCAAAAAGAAGTTTTCGTGAATTCAAAATTCGTAATTTGTTCATTCATTTGTATTCTTCTTTTCGTTCTCCTCATTCTCCGTTAAACATTCATGCTTTCTTTTTCCTTTTTTTGGTTCCATAAAGGCTTATTACTAGTTAAAGTTTGTATTTTTGTAGCTAAATAAAATTATTTGGATATTTTTGACTCATGCATAGTATGATTGTTGAACGATATTTCACTTTTAGAAATCTAAAATTTTATTTTTATTTTCTTACTCCGGATTGTTATATGTGCTCTTTGTGTGTGTAAAGACTTGATTCATGTCTCTCTTTTATTCATAATATCAAAAGAAAATTAACGATGTCTTAGAAATATAAACCATAGGTCGTTACACATTTTTCCATAAAATGTTGATAGTCATTTAGATGTATAAATTTTCGTTAATGTCTCCTTAATTGAAATTTAAAGATTTTCTTTCTTGAAAAGTTAACCTTTATTTTCTTTTGTAATATGGATTAGTGTCTATGTTTGTTCAATTTTAAAAGTCATGAGTATTTTTCTTGTTGCCTCATCCCTTTACTTTCGCAAGCTTACGTTGTTTGTTTCTCGCATTAATTCATTGAATATGACCTTCTTCCTTTTACCTTTATTCATTCTTAATATGAACATAAATCATGAGGCATGCGAGTGGATGTCTTTACTTTGCATTTTATCTATTGGCTCTCACTCTTGTTATATGTATGCAAGTGTGCATATCATTGTAATTCTAAAATTGATTATTGATAGTTTCTTTTGCTTTGAAATATGTAACTATTATGCCTTTAACATATATTAATTTCTTTATCTTCTCTTTGCTTGCAAAAAATATCTCGAGTCCAAATTGACTCCTCTCCTCTTGCATTTCGTAATAGGTCAATGAGGCTCACTCTTCGAGTCAAGTCCGAAGTTGAAACCCAAGGTCCACTATATAGCGTGTGGATGCTAAAAGATAGACGAAGAAGGAAAATGTGTCAAAACCCATTGATGAGGTCACTAAGAGACTTGAAAAGCCACAATTTTTATTATTGTCTTCTTTTTATTTATTCATTTAGTCATTTATTTATTCATTCATTTGAACCTCGAAGAAAAAATTGTAAATTTTAAATAATACGTACTACCTACGACCCATAAGAAAGGATCATAGTAATTAAAGCAGTATCAAGTTGCAGATCCAACCTACAGTCCCTACTTATGGGCCCGTAGGTGATACCTACGGCCCATAACTAGGGGTCATGGGTAGGGAAATTTTTTTTTTAAAAAAATATGGGTTGGTTCATTCCAACCTGACCCAGATCGATAACCCAAGATATAAAAAATCCTAAAACACGACCTTTTAACCCTCCAACTCTTCAGTTACACTCTCTCTGTTAAAATCAAACTCTTCAAATCCTATTCAAATGTTTAAAAAGAAAAACCACATTCCACATCACCCCACTTGCATGCATTATTCTGTGAAGTTAAGGCTAAATTAAGTTTTTATCTTCTTCTTCTATAGTCTTTATTCAAGGTAACGCTTTCTTGGTCCCTATCCATTTGAAAAGTTGACATGAACATGGAACTTGAAATTACATGTTGCATAAACCTGAACTTACTAGATTTTCATAGTTCTTGCAATATTTGGAGCCTAAACATGGTGAAAATTAAATTGTTGCATAAGTTTTGGTCAGGAAAGCCTGTATCAATACAAAAAATGGAAGCAGAAGCTGACTAACTAGAATAATGTGGAAATACCTATGATAATTGAAGTGATGCATGTTGTAATGATTAAATTTTGTTTGAAATTGGAAATTTATTTGTTTTAGATGGGAATTTTGGGAAAATTTCGACATACCCTCAGCCTGAACCCACGAACCCTATCTACGAGCATGTAAGTTTTATCTACGATCCCGTAACTGGCCACATAGGTGTCAGTGTTAAATCCCTGAAGGTTTAGGGCTTTTTCTAATACCTATAAAGGCTACTTATAGCCCCGTAGTTAAGGGTCCTAAGTTGCCTTAAGCTAAAATGTCAATTTTCTTCTCAATTCTAGTTCTCGTATTGTGTTTCAATCACTAAAAACTCTTTTTATAGGTACTATGGCACCCAAGGCTACACTAAAGAAGGGAGTACAATCCAGGTTGAGAGATGAGTCTCCCGAGTGGAGTGGATCTGTTGAGGAGTACCTTATGTGTGAGAAAAGTCCACCCTTGTCTCCACGCCAAACTAGGGGATAGGCATAGAGGCAAGCTGCAGCCAGGAAAGCTACTCAGCCATCACCATATACTATTCATTCGGGATCTCTGCCTTCACCACCACAGGCACGGCAGTTAGGGCCCTAGAATTTACCAGCTCATTTTATCTGGACTAGGCCTCGAGTGTAGTCAGTCATGACTTCACCACCACACTATCCCCAGTCTGATGAGGGAGAGGATGAATCAAGTTATGGTTCTGGTGAGGAGGAGTATTCAGCTGGAGCCCAGTCTAAGGAGGGGTTAGAGTCTGCTTTTGGTATGATAGTGAGATTTTATTCAATTTAGAGGCATCTTAGTCTAATAAGGGTGTTGATGTAGTTCAAGTTACTTAGGAGGTTTCTTCTTCATCTCAGAGTGCTCAAGATATTTTTTCTTCAATATCTGCTACCTAGGAGTCAAAGTCCACATAGTCTTCGTAGTCCTACGTGCTTAGCTTATTTTGAGATGGTGTTTTAAAGGCATGTAGAGTATTAATAACAAAGACAACACTATTGCTGAGCAGGGTAGACCATAATGCGGTAGTATGGAGGAGACCTAAATTGATTTGGTCACTTTAGTAGGTGCTTCATGCATACAGGCTGTATTTGAGAGATATTGATTTGGATGGATGATGCAACCATTAGGTTCTTACTTCCCGATAATTGTCCAGGAGTTCTATGATTCATATATGGCGTTAGTGTATTTAGTTACCCTAGTTGAGAGGGGAGAAATGGACCAGCCCCCAAAGACTCATAACTAGTCAGAATGGTGAGGGTCGATGTATATGATGAGATGATTAGGTGGTTCTTATTTGGGCCAGAGTTTATGAGGCTGGCCACCATAGATGATTTTGATTATCATTTGAGGCTAGTGAGGAATAGGTGTACAATGCGAGATACTAAGTAAGTAATGCAGAGAGTAGACTTGGGTAGATGGGTAGCCAAGTAGATTATAGAGTTAGGTATTGATATATTTTGGGTTGAGGGGAAGGGGGAGATTAGGAAAGCATTGTTGCATTTTACAACAAAGTTTTGGTGGACGATAGTGAGGTAGCATTTAAGTCCAACATCTACGGAAAACATGCTCACTTGCGATAGAGTTGAATTGATTGCCAGCCTGATAGCTGGCTATGATATTGACTTTCCTAGGTGGATCCCAGCTGAGATCCATGAGAAGGCATTCTACGAGTTCATCACCCTTCCCTTCCCTTGTCTAGTGCAAAGATTATCTGATGCGGCCGGAGTGCCGACTACTCTTGATGTTGATCGGAGGTTCAAGGCCACCTCCATGGTGAATATTGGTTTTGTTATGAATGCGTCCAATCCTATTATGATACAGAAAGCACAGTCATTTACTTCTTTAGGTGCGGTCTACTTTGAGGGGCCTTTTATATCAGCCAAGTAGGTTGAGAGGCCGACATTAGTTGTGGATATTGATACAAGCAATCAGTGGGTAGAGCCTAGTGTTACTACAAGTAGTGAGTAGGTTGTGGGAACTTCAGCATTGTCCTCAGCATCTACTTTGTCCCCTCGCCCACCAGTTAAAGGTTTTGTTAGTGCGCCTCAGGATTTTTTATTTCAGCTAGTGGATCGACTGTAGGAGTTGAATGACTGCCCAGGCACATACAGATACCCGATTGGCTATATTATTTGGTCAGATCAGGCCATGGGTCAGGACCACATTAGAGGCTTAAGAGGCTAAATTTAAGGGCATAATGATGGCTTCCATAAAGTGGTTCATTAGAAAGCTGCATGGGTAAATTGACATTTTTAGGCTCGGATGGGAGTACAACTTTGTGAGGTCCAGGCACCTAATTTATCAAGCCTACGTGAGGAGGTGGCCCTATTGAGATCTGAGGTGCGCTCGTTAGCTGAGACCCACATTCTAGTCATCCCTCCGGTGATTCCTTCTTTTACAAAACCTCTATCAAGACCTCCACCTATGGTTTTTGAATTATTTGTTAAGGATGATGAGGCCTGCCTATGTGGTCTAAGAGAGGATATGAGGCCTGCCTATGTGGTCTAAGAGAGGATATGAGGCAGAGGAGTTAGGTGAATCTAAGGAGTTCTAGTGGGCCTTGAAAAAGGCCACCGCAGAGTTGAGAGTTCAGCATGTGGTGGATAAAGATAGGCATGCCTAGATGGCATTGGGCACCTCTTCTAGTCACTCACCACTACCACCTCCTGATGATAAGGCACGTGATACCACAGATGGAGGTGAGCCAGCTTTTGATGCCTAGATTGTCCCAGGTATGTACCTACACCCTTTTGTTATTTAGTTTCTAGTATACGCTAGGGACAGTGCATCAACTTTCAATTGGGGGTGGGGGTGTACCACAATAAGGGTTTTTGTTGTCGTGTTTCTTTTTCCATCGGATGCTTTATCGAAGTTAAAATACGCATGTTTAGGTAGTGTTTGTGTCGTAATATGTGTTATGTGTTGTTTTATTTAATTAGAAGAAAAATAAGCAACCTAAGTGCAATTGACATGTTTTGTTTTTTGTTTTTAAAAGTTTGGAAATAGGATACCCCTCCAAAAAAAAATTATGAACCGTGTTTATAAATATATGTTTGACCATTGTTTTAATCTTGTTATGGCATTAGTATTAGGGAGAAAATAATCAAAGTTTAGCATTGCATGAACTGGATAGGCAGTAACTGATAATATAACCCTATACCATATGTATGTGAGGAATTTGCCTAGTTCACTTTGTGCATTTAATCCAAAACTTAACTAGTTAGTCTTGCGTAGGTTGTAGGATAATTGGTTGGGACATGATCATAGGTCATTTTTAAATTAGTCCACTCTTAGCCAAAAAGACTGTCCAAATAAGAAAGTATCCCTTGATCCCTGATGTGAGCCTAAGTTGACCTATTTTCTTATTTTAAACCTTTTCACCTTCTCATTTAATTATAATGAACTTGTGTTAGCCATGGTCCTCCTTAGATATTGTGCACCTCAACTCAGGCAATTCACCTAAGTTGAGGGTGACTATCATAGGGGTGCGTAGTTGAAAATGGGTATAAAGAAAGGTCTTGAGAAAATTTTAAAAAAAAAAATAGGGTTGGGTGTGGTAGAAATGTGTGGAAAAAAATTTAAAAAAAAAGAAGTGAATAAATGCAAATCAAGAAGAAAACCACAGCTGATCTGAATAAGTAACAAATGAGAAAAAGGGAGAAATAAGAAAATGATGGTTGAGTAGTGGAAGCAAACAAGGTAAAGGGAGTGTCAAGGAGGGTGAGTCACTATATCCCAAATATGTACCTACCCTTAATCCTACATTACAAGCCTAAAAAAGTCCTATGGTGATCCTAGTCCAACTGTCTGAAAAACACAGATATAGAAAATAAGGGCAAGCTTATGGTATTTTATGCACATTATTGGAACCTCTTTTGAAAGCGTGAATGACATGATATCGTCCCCGCATTGACATATATTATTATACTGTGAGAGTTGGTACTTCTTTTTTATGAGGGTACATGGGTTGTAGTATTAACTGCTTATCTGTTCGGGAGGTATAAATTGCATATACGCTTGGTTGTTTGTTGTTAATATAATGCCATCACTTGATTCCTTTGTGTCATACTGTTGATTCCTTTGTGTCATACTGTTGTGCTACATGGATCGATACAGTGGTTTTAAAAGTCGTAAATAGGAGGGAGTAAGATGTTTGAGCTAAATTAAGTTGACTGACGTAGGTGCCTTAGGTTTTTTTTAGTTAAGCATCATGTTTTTTTTATTATGTGTTAGTTTCCTGAGGACATGCAAATGTTCTAACTTGAGGGTGTTGATCGGCCATGTTTCATGGCATTTTTGATGCTTAAAACAAGGAAATTATGCAAATACTTAGGTCTGTTTGTTAGATGTGATTCGTTTTTGTGTTAGTTTTGAAGGAAAATAGAGTTTGGAGTAGAGACAGAGCAACAGAGAATGAAAGAAAGCAAGAAATCTACTTACGAGCCCTACCTATGGGTCGTAGGTAGTACCTACTGGCCTATAGGTTGGCTTCGTTGGTAGGATCCTGAAAAGTTCTTCAAGTTGCTGTATTTTATGAGTCCTTCAAAGCCTACCTACCAGGCGTAGGTAGTAACTATGGCCACGTATGTACCCCTTTAGGTAGAAGTTCTGAAAGTTGAATACCCCTTTGATTTCTATGAACCTACCTACAGACCGTAGGTACTACCTACAACCGGTAAGTGGGGTCATAGGTTGGTGCAGACTCTATATTCCTTCTTTGTTTAGGATAGGTTTTATAGGTTTTCTGATGTATCTATAAATACCCATTGGATGTTTCATTAATATTTTACGCACTCTATACACTTATTACATTGTTTTGAGTTCTAAGATACACTTTTGATCTTGGAATTCTTGTTCTTGGTTTAATAGGGTTTGATATTAATTTGATATTTTGGTTTTCATTCTTAATTATTTGTGAGATCATTCGTATGCTTTCAGTTATGAATACTGTGCATATTCTTACAATCATGAGCTACTAAACCCCATAACTAGGGTTGTAGGATCCCTGATGCTGATGGATTGACAAAGTAGAGAAAGTGCAAAGTCGGTCCTGATTGGTGTTCTTGCATGTATTGTGATTTCTTTCATATTGATTGCTTTTTAATGGTTAAAACGTCAAGAACCCATCTGTACTTGATACTAACTCGAGAGAGAGGTTGATATTGGGAAAAAAAAGATCCCAACAGTAATTTAAAGCTACCAATCTTCATCTAATTAACTTGACACCGAGAGAAGATAGTTAATTTGGGATCTAGGACAAAGGTTAGTAATACGACACTCTGATACCGAGTGGAGATGAGTGAAATTCACCCAAAACAAGGTCGAGAGAGAATTAGGTGATACATAGCTTGCTAGATTCTATATGCAAGGCGCCGAGATAGTTTGACAAGCACGATAAGTCAGTGGAGTTAAAAAGTCAAGGGGAGCACAATCTGAGTGACCGTCTGATACTGATAACAACCCTATTTTCCAGCATTGTTACTATTACTTTTATTCTTACAAAACCCCCTATTCACTTTCTTCACGTTTCAGCTATATCAACAATCTCGTGATAGATTTTTGTCCTATTCCCTGAGGGATTGACCACAACTTTGTTGAGTTCTATATTTGACTATTGACCATGTTATACTTTTTAGGAGGTGTAATTAGGGTGACATCATTGCTTGGAAGTGTACCTTTTTAACATTGGTTCAGAGCTAAAGAAATTTGGCCAAATTGCTGCTCAAGTTTCTTAATAGGGGTAGAATGAGACTTTTTAATTTATCCCAAAAATATTTTCTCGAATCTCTTAAAGACTTTTCTCAATTTTCTCCACCTCTTTCAATGTTTTAGATAGCAGATCCTCCACCCTTGAATTACTCGATTCAACATCACAACAGATCCTCCACCCTCGAATTACTCGATTCAACATCACAACAGATCCTCCACCCTTGAATTAATCGATTCAACATCACAACTACTAGGTGATATGCCATAGCTTTATAAAATTTTCAACGCTAAAAATAAAGAAAATATTAAAGAACTGAGGTATATTTATAAATATGATATATTTGTTTAAGCTTTATATGGGAAAATAGGTCTTGGTAGTAGTCGAATGAAAAAGAGCTAAAATTGGCTTAAGTATTGACATTTGGTGCCTGGCCATGATTTGTTGGGTCATGTTATGAGTCGTGGCGTGATTCGTACTAAAGATTGTGCCCAAAGTTTTGAAGATATATAAGTCAATATGTTTGCTAAGGTTCATGCTACAAATCATTGGGATAGGCGACGAGTCATCACCTGGCTCACCCTAAAGAAATAGTTCAAAAGTCTCGAAGGGGTGTAATCTTTTCCCAGTGAAAATAACTTCGCCCTACGAGTCGTTGGTAAAGTGTACAAGTTATTGCTAGACTCGTATTGAGCAAAAGAGGCCAAAGTCTTGAAAGTCCCCAAAAAAATAAGTCACCAGATGGGTCGTACCATCTGGTAATGACTCATTGACTGACCCATAGAGACTGGCACTAATACAAAAACTTGTACTCCCTCCGTTTCGGAATAAGTGAATTGTTAGGGTATTTATTGGTGTTTCAAAATAAGTGAATCATTGAATTTTTTTTCAAAGTTACCCTTATAATTTGACAATCAATTAATTTTCGAAAAGGTATTAAAGGTCGACTTTTGCTTTTTGGAGGGTAAAAATGGAAAGTTGTGTTAAATTTATGTCTTTTGTTTTTTCCTTAATCTGTGTGCCAAAATCCAACAATTCATTTATTACGAAACGGAGGTAGTATTTTGTTCCTTTGTTTTTGGTACATACTGATGTTTGCCCTCCACAGGTACCATGAAACCAAAGAATATGATTAATAAATGCGTAAAGAAAGGGGAAAAGCCTACCCAAACCAGGGACTAGACTAAGGAAACATCCACCCGACAGGTGGTATAAGAGTACTGACAAATATAGTGGCTCAGTGGAGGAGTATCAATTCATGACATCAAAATTGGTATGAGAGTACTGACAAATATAATGGCTCAGTGGAGGAGTATTGATTCATGACTTTAGTTAATCCATGCCAATATTTACCTGAGACATGGAGATCGAGGCCCTGAACAACGAATGCAGGGGTGACCCCACCACATACACCTAAAGGAACTCCCCATTCTGAAGAGGGAGAAAATTCAGAGTCCAATAAAGGTGACGACGTAAGCAAATTCAAAAGCAAAGATGGGTCTGCATCTGATAGCCCCTCAAAATATTAAACAAGGTAGAGGCCTAGTACACAGGTGTCTAGTGAGGCTAATGATGAGACCTTCATAAAATCAGCCTTCCCCACAGAATTAGCCTTCACCACAAAGTCAACCCTCACTCTAAATTTAGGAAGCTCCCTATATTGAGAGATAGGGTATTCAGGGTATGCAGACCATCTATAATCGAGGCATTACAATCAATCAAAACACGAGTCGACCAAAGAGGATCTTCTATGAGGAGCCGAGATTGATCACTATGGATATATATAAAATGCCTGAGTTTGTGAGGTTTTCAATAACTATATGTTTAGATAGATAACAGAGTAGCTAGGTAGATTAGTCATGCACTTGTTTGAGAGTTCTATGTTACTTATTAGACCACCCTAAAGGTGTTGGCTCTGCAGGGTTTGTTATGGAGGATGCAATATCCATTTACGAGTGTTATAATTTGAGGTATTCAAGTTTATATCTCAGATTACACTATTTCATGCTTTCTTCATGCTCGAGATTTTGTTCCTTCAACTAACACTACAGATATAGATAATCAGATAGACAAGATGAGAAAGGTAAGGCTGGAGCAAATTAGTACTGATGACAAAATGATTCATTTTTGTTGGATGGCGAATATTTTTGTCATTGCAAAGAAAGATGTTGAATGGAAAGCCGACAGATTGTCGCAAATAAAGAAAGGTACATTGAACTTTACTGCCAAAAACTTTTTAGAATTTAATCCATCATTGATTGGGGCCCATATTCAAAGATAAATTTTTGAGCTTAGATCTAGATGAATTGTTGAGGGCTACGAGATTGATATTGCTAGGTTGACTGTCTGGGACATCTGGGATAAAGCTATGGAGATATGACAAGCATCATATTCCCATGTTAAGAGGTTGGTGTTCTTGTGTTTCCTAAGCTTGATTATTTTACTAGGGTTCATTGCACTACTGATCTTAGGTCGATTCAGAACCCAATTGATCTTGTGTCCAAGGCAAAGGTTATAGTGGGTACTGCTTTATTAGAGGGCATTTTTCGTTAGGCATATGTATAGAGATTGACACACCCAAATTTATTGACCTTGGATCTACACAGTCTCAAATTGAGGTCGCGAGGCCCGAGCCCCATACTACTACTTTTGCTAAGACCTTATCTACTTTATTTCATCGACTCCTACTCTTGGTGTATCCATGATTCACCCACTTGATGGTGGGTAGGTTATAGTTCTACAGGACTTCTTGCAGAAAGCTCTAAAGAGTTGATCAATGTTGAGTGAAGAGTGGACAACATTGAAGGAAGGGTCAGATCTTGGGTAAAGATTGAGATTAAGACAGAAATGGGAGTGATAAAGACCCAATTTGATAGTTTTGAATGGAGACTGAATACTAAGCTCGAGGGTATTTAGTCCTCATATTTGATCGAGATCAAAGAGGAGTCTGCTTCACTATGGTCAGCATTCCAAGATCATGCGAATTATAATATCGCAAACCAACCCCTCTATGGTAAACTCTATAACCAGAGTTCTATAACTCAGTTTCAGGTGTCGGAAGTTGCTATGACTCCCTAACTTATTATCTATCTAATTATCACATCAAACATCTCTACCAATATATTTAATGGATTTTTATAGACTAACACACCCTCAAGAATCATCCAATCCTAGACTAGCCCTGAATTTCTCGAAATTCGGCTAACGGAGGACTAAGTGCAAATTTTATCCCCTGTTTCAGTATAACAACTACTTGGGTCATTAAAGTCATGAGTAAAAGCGACTCCAAACTATAATAGAATATGAAATATACAACTGCCCGTCTCTGAAGTAAAATAAAGAAATAATTATCATAGAAGAAATTGAGAACATGCTATGGACGGGGAGATCAGAAATTGAGAACATGCTATGGACGGGGAGATCACCACAATTTTTATAGATCCCAAGGCTGCATGATCACTATCCACAAATGAAACTCAAACTAGGATTCTCAAACTAGGATTTGCACCAATAGGGTACAAAAAAGTAGGAGTGAGTACGATCCACTTATACTCAATAGGCATCATAGGTCGACCAAGTTAAGTAGACAACTAAACAAGTAAAGCAAACTATGGGTATCACGTCAGCCCTACAAACAAAAAAAATTCTCAACGAATCAACTGTAGAGCTCTTAACAATATAATAGATCAATCTTCACCAACATATAAGTATATCAACACCACATATACAGATATCCAAATCACTAAATCATCCATATAGAAGAGATGCAATGTAGGCAACACGGTAATATGGTACGAATGCAGTTTTCATATGCTCACTTCTTATACAACTTCTAAGCCTAAGCTTTCAGGATAGGACCCATAGGGAATTTACAACCCATATACTAGGCACACCTTATCAAGCAACTTTCCTGACACTTCCCTTGATTAAAGAAATATATAAAATGGTTCATTTTTCTTTTGTAGAGATTTTAACTTCAATAGTATTGCCAGATCCATAAAGAATAAGATATAATGAGTGTGAATTATCATTGATTAAACAAGGATATACTAATTAGTTCAACAATGTATAAGTGAAATTCAAATCTCTCAATAATCAGTGATTCATGATTTAAGCCACCACTCGGGCAATAATGAAATAAAATCAAGTCAAGATAAAGATAGAAATTCACACAAGCCCCTACTAGGGCATCACAATAGCCAAAAAAAAAAGTAAATAAGACACTAATAAAATTCACACAGCCCTCAAAAGGACAACACGATAATAATAATTAACTCAAATAATGTAGACAATAAGATATTTCCCCATCCATGATATGTTTTACATGATCAGCTATCTATCCCGTTCAGTCTATAGAAAGTTAAGTCATAATCTACCCGGAAAACCAAAAACATGATCTTGAACCCCTCAACAAGAAGTTTTCCCCTTTTGAGCGGCTTCAGAATGCTCCCAACTATTCAAAATGGTTTTTATACGTCAATATGAGTCTATTGATACCCATATTGGCACACTTTTGTTTTGGGTAAAACTAAAATTTTAATAAAGAATCACATTGTACATACTTTAAGGGTTCCAAATAAAATCCCATTGAAGTAGAGTCAAAAATGAGTTAGAATCAGAGAAATAAAGTGAAAAAATTGAGAAAATGATCTTTTAATGAATCCAGTCGGACAATTATGCGTGCTCAAGGCAAGCTTGCATAACTGAAATGCTAATCGCATAACTAGATATCTGGATCACACTTATGGACAATGTTCTAAAAGTTTTGGGCAAGTTTTGCGATCGCACTTGTGAACGTAAAATTTTTCAATACCGATATATTTTAGTAAAATGACCATAACTTTTTGTTTCAAAATTGGATTAATGAATGGTTGGTCATGCAGGAAAGAATACTCGGAGATCTTTAATTTAGTTATTAAGTCTTGTAAGTCTTCATATTCTAAATATAGTACTTTTTTGAAGTTTAACCCTAGTAAAAACTTAGACCAAAACTCAATCGGTGAGGGTGCTTTCAACTCAACTTTGTGCTAGAAATTCCTTATGACCTTAATTCATATGCGAAACTTTTCATACACTAAGGGTTATTTGGTTGGGAACAAGTTATTCTCGGATAATCAATTTTGGGGTTAGTTATCCCTTGATTAGTCATCCCACCATATATATAGGATAAATTATCCCATAACTAAAGCATTAATGGTGGGATAAATAATCCTTTGACTAGCTAATATCACCAATCAAACATGGGATAGACTAACCCTACATTTTATCCTGAAACTATTATAACTTATACCTCACACCAAAAACCCCTAAGGAATTAGTCTTAACACCCATGTAAAGAGAAAGTTCCACCGAGTTCAAGTTTAGCTACACATGTATAATGGTTCAGATCTGAACTCAGAAGTTCAATGTATTTCAATTAGCCTCTCCCTTGACCACAAGGAGTTCCTACGTAACCCTTGGTAGGAAACAGAGGTAGATCTAGAATTTAGAGGTTTCAGATGACACATTTCTTTAAATATAAATTGATTAAATATTTGGGCTTCACATATAATTTTTAGCATTTGAAAAGTAATTACTCCCTTCATTTATTTTTACTTATTCACTATTTCAATTTTTTTTTTACTTTTACTTGTCATTTTCAACATTTATAATAATATATTAAAAGTGTGAAGGGCCTTAGAAATGTTGTTTGAACTTTTTGCTCTTCATTAAAGGTCTTTTCTTTAGATAAAATCGTCTTTTCACTATTTTTTTAATATTTAAGAGTTGAAAATTAATTAAATATATTTATGATAAAATCTTTCCTTATTAGAAGTTATCAGAATTAATTATTTTTTCTAATATATAAGCGTTGAAAATTAATTAAATATATTTATGATAAAACATTTCCTTATAAGAAGTCATTAGAATTAATAACAACTAATACTTTTTTCATTAGTTTAAGAATTCTAAATCAATTAAATTTTATTTTAAGAAGATTTGAAAAATCTAAAAATAAATATAAAAGTGTTGGGATAAGAAAAATTTAAGAAGTACCAAATTTTAAAAGTTTTAAGTATGTAATAAGAATGTAATCAATAATTTTTTTCAAAGATCTAAGTACTTTAAAAACAAAAAAAAAAAAAAAATTTAAATATAGAAAAAAATAATCATACCACAAATATGATTCAAATTGGTGCACCTCTCTTATCCTCTGGCAGCAAGGAAAAGAGATATTGTATGATAAATGCAAAAGTAATGATCGATCAACAACTTGAAAATTCGGATGGTAAAATATATGTGTTTATACTAAAATATATATTTATGTTTACATTTTTATATTCAAGTACGAAAGATTTTTGAAATTGAGTTGAACTTTTCACACTTCACTAAAAATTTCTGTTATACGTAAAATTATTTAATTTTAAATAATCAAATATTATGCAGGCATGTGCATTAAACTAACACGAAGAAAAGGACTATTGTTTTTTCATGTTTTTATTTAATTTCAAAATATTAATTAATTGCAAGACTCAAAAGTACGCTCAACTCAATTTTCTCAGCCCTCTTTCACGCCTCTCACTCTGTATATTGTAGAACTTGAATCAGTGAGTAGTGGTGCTAAAGTTGCCGTGCTGGTTTTCTCTCCTGTAGGTAAACCATATACTTTTGGTGACGTTGAAAGGCATTGTGAAGGAATCATTACATCCGCATCTGATTCTTCTCATGATAATAATAATATTGTGGGATTCATTCAATGTTGAAACATGTCATCATCTGAAGGAACTTTTGATGTTCAAGGCACAGTTGGAAAGGGCCAAAGAAAAGCTGGAGGAATATCTGTTTTTTGACTCTATCTTGTGTGATCCATTCCATTAATTTACCTGTTCACCAGTTTCAAGAATTATTGATTTTATAGTTCTTTTAGATTTACAAAAGCCTTAATTTTCCCTTAAAAGACAAGTATTTGATATTGTACGCATTTATCTTTCAATGGATCTTTATTTTTCGAAATTTTCTGTAATTGTTGTTCTACATGTTACTGTTAAAGGCCAAATTTTCGTTCCTAAAAGGTCCTAATATAGTCTTGTTGGGATAATAGACTGCAAAAACCGTAAAGAGCAGAGATTGAAAGTAAGATGACTCAATATATGCTGAAACACAGCTTTTTCTGTATATATAAAAAAACTGAAGATAAGCCTTTATATAGACTTATAAAACAAATAAACCAATAACTAAGTTACCAGCTATCCACTAACTAAGCAACTAACTCCATTATCTGTTAACTAAAAATATACTGCTACATGACTGCTAACAGTCCATAAAAATAGGAAACTACTAACAACTTGAATTTGACTTTGTCATACATTGAATTAGTCTTCAATACTCCCCCTTAATTCAAAGTTACAGACACCAAGCAAAGCCCTAAAGTAAATAAACTTGTCTGCTGCCAAAGACTTCGTCAGTATATCAGCTAATTGCTTATGAGTGCTGCAATGCTTCAGTATTATTTCCTCTTTTGCTACCAAATCGCGAATGAAATGGAAGTGGACATCAATGTGCTTAGTTCTGCTGTGAAAACTTAGATTCTTTGTCATGGCGATCGACGTTTTGTTGTCACAGTATATCTCTGTTGCACTTTCTTGCTTATGCTAAAGTTCTGCTAACATCCTTCTAAGCCAGATGGCTTGACAAGCTGCTGAAGTTGTTGCAATATACTCAGCTTCTGAGGTTGACAGCGTTGTTGTAGCTTGTTTCTTTGAACTCCAAGTCACCACACCTGAACCAAATAACATAGTCCATAGTTCCAACGATATAACGCATAACCCTTTTTGCTGCTCCAAAATGAACCTTTGAAGGTTGTTGCATGAACCTGGAAATGACATCAATAGAGAATGCAATATCGGGGCAAGTGTGGGCTAGGTAAATCAAACCTCCAACTAGACTTCTGAAACTTCTAGCATCATCCATCTCTGCTCCTTCATTAAGCTGTAATTTTTCACTAACATTCATAGGTGTAACTGCAGGCTTGCAATTAAGCAAACCAAATTTAACGAGAAGGTCCTTGACATATTTCCTTTGTGATAGAAATATTCCATCTTCAGCTTGATGGACTTCAAGGCCAAGAAAGTAATGTAATAAACCCATATCTCTCTTGTTTACATACAATGTGGGTTCATTCTCACTTCTCATATATCCCTTTGTCTGAAGATACCCATCGATTTTGCTATACCATGCTCGAGGGGCTTACTTCAAACCATATAATGCCTTTTTTAGCTTGTAGACCTTTGTTTCATCGCCCTTCTTTATGAAACCTTTTGGTTGTGCTACGTAGACCTCTTTTTGTAAGTCTCCATTGAGAAATGCCGACTTGACATCAAATTGATAAACTAGCCATTGTGACTGCGCAACCAATGCTAGAACAAGTCTAACGGTTTCAAACCGAGCAACTGGAGAAAATGTATCTTCAAAATATATACCATATTGCTGCGCATATCCTTTTGCCACAAGACGAGCTTTATGCTTCTGTAGGCTCCCATCCGCTGCAAACTTTGTCTTGAAGATCCACTTCAAGCCGATTGCATCTTTGTCTTTCGGTAATTCCACCATCTCCCATGTGCCATTCTTTTCGATAGAATTTATATCTTCAACCATCGCACTCCGCCACTCTTTCTTTTCAGCTGCTTCTTTATAATGTGTAGGATTTGAAACAACAAAAGAAAATTGATAAGATGTATACATGTCATTAGCATACTTGGGATTCAGCTTTGTAGGACTTGTTGATCTTCTTAATGGAATTGGCTCATCTGGAGACTCTTCGAGAGTTGTATCTAAAGAGGTTTTGCTCGGTGAAGCCGAAGAAGATGAATCCGAGGAAGTTGTAGAAGAACCCGTTGCTGTAGCTGCAACATTTGGTTGTTGAATTCCATCAAAAGTGATTCCAGTCGGCATAAGAATCTGCTGTGGCATCTTACCATTGCTTCCACTCCAATTCCAACTTGTTGTTTCATCAAATACTACATCCCTTCTGATTAAAATCTTTCTACTAAGGGGGTTATATAATCAATATGCTTTGGATTGTGTACAATAACCAATAAAAATGCATTTTTCAGATTTCTCATCCAAATTATAACGAAATTGAGAATTTATCAAAGCATAAGCAATACAACCAAAAAATTCTTAAATAGCTTACAGATGGTTTTCTAACCCACCAAGTGTCAAATGGAGTTTGATTTAGAACAACCCTTGTGGGAGATAGATTCAATAAATGGGCTGATGTCGCCACAGCTTCAACCCAAAAATGATTCGGAAGTCCCTTTGCCTGCAACATGCTTCTTGCCATCTCCACAACAGTGCGATTTTTTTGCTCAGTGACACCATTTTGCTCCGGTGTATATGGTGTTGTTATCTCCCTGTGGATGCCACTTTCTTCACAAAAGAAATTAAATTCCTTGGACAAGAACTCATTGCCTCTATCAGTGCGAAAGGTTTTGATGGACAGACCACTTTGTTTCTCAACCATGGCTTTGAATTGCTTGAATTTCTGAAATGTTTCTGATTTGCTTTCCAAAAAATAGACCCAACTCATGCGACTATAATCATCAGTAAAGAGTAGAAAATAACGACTACCACCAAAAGATGTAGTATGCATAGGTCCACATAAATCAGCATGTATTAATTCAAGACATTTTGAAGCCCTCCAAGCCTTTCCAATAGGAAAAGATTGTTTAGTTTGTTTTCCATAAATGCATCCTTCACACAATTCAATAGAATCAATTTTTGGTAGTCCAAGAACCATACCTTTGTTAACGAGCAATTTCAAGCCTTTTATGTTAAGGTGACCGTACCTCAGATGCCATAACTTTGAGTCATTTTTTGCACTTGTAGCAAGGGAAAAATTTTTCATATTGGAAACATCCAACGGAAACATATTATTTGGCGTCATGGTGATGCGAACCTTTTTGTCTGACTTCTTGTTTGTAATGACACACACATCGTCATCGAACCAAAGAGAATATCCATTAGTCATCAGTTGTCCAACGCTTATCAAATTGTATCCTAGATCAGGTACAAGCTGAACATTATCCAACACTTTTACTTTGTCATGGCTAGTGTCGACAATCACCTTGCCTTTTTCTTCAACCTGCATCTCTTTTGTGTTGCCAAGTTGCACCTTCTTCCTTTGCTTCTCATCAAGCTCTTGGAACATAGATTTGGTGCCCGTCATATGATTTGAACAACCACTATCTAAAAACCATAAATCACTTGACTTATGATCTGTATCAACGCAAGCAAAGAGATAATTTTCTTCCTCATTTTCTCCTGCCGCAAAGTTTATTTCCTGGTCTTTATACCAGCAGTCAGCCTTTATATGCCCATAGCGCTGACAGTGATGACATTGAATGCCATTTTTTTGGTTACTTTGCTCATTGGACTTCTTGTGCTCGTCATTCCTTCCTCTGCCTCGTCCATAACCACGACCACCGCGAAATCCTCTTCTGCCTCTGCCTCTGCTTGCTGGACCATTGCTTTCTCCATACTTAGTTGTAGCATCCTTCACCTGGAATGCCTTCTCTTCATTCTTTTCAGTAGATCGATTGAGTCTCGCTTCATGATCTTGAAGAGATCCCATCAATTCATCAAAGGAAAATACTAAAAGATCCTTAGACTCTTCAATCGCAGCAACTACATGATCAAATTTTGGAGTCAAGCTTCGCAGTATCTTTTCCACAATGGTCTGGTCAGTAACTTTCTCGCCATAGGATCGCATTTTGCTAACAATTGCCACTGCTTTGGACAAAAAATCAGCAAAAGATTCCCCACTTTTCATCATCAAGGTTTCAAAGTCACGCCGAAGTGATTGAAGTCTCACCACAATGACCTTTGAATCACCTTGAAACTCCTTCTGTAGAATGGACCAAGCCTGCTTTGACGTAGTTGCTGCCGCAATCCGTGAAAAAATACTATCATGGACAGCTTGTTGGATAAACACCAGCGCCTTAGCATCTTTTTGCTTGTTGTTTCGCAGTCTATCTCCTTCGTTGGGATCTGCAAATCCAATTTCTACGAAGTCCCAAAGATTTTGGGATTTGAGTATAGTTCTCATACGAATACTTCAGAATTCGTAACTTTCTCCCGTAAAGATGGGAATGAGTGGTTGTGTCACACCCGAGGAATTGCTGCTACTTGCCATGGCTCTTGATACCACAGATATTGGGATAATAGACTGCAAAAACCGTAAAGAGCAGAGGTTGAAAGTAAGAGGACTCAATATATACTGAAACACAGCTTTTTCTGTATATATATATAAAAACTGAAGATAAGCCTTTATATAGACTTATAAAACAAATAAACCACTAACTAAGTTACCAACTATCCACTAACTAAGCAACTAACTCCATTATCTGTTAACTAAAAATATACTGCAGCATGACTGCTAATAGTCCATAAAAATAGGAAACTACTAACAACTTGAATTTGACTTTATCATACATTGAATTAGTCTTCAATAAGTCTTTATGATAATATAGAAGTTTTTTAACTTGTTAACTGTATATGGTTTTTAGCCTTGTTACAGTTCTTCCAAGGATGTGGCTAATTGATAACAGGTTACATTGAAGGTAAGAACTAGGTAGGTTACTTATTTATGATGCAAGTTCTATACATTCACTTGTATTAGATGTGATGATCAAGTAGAAATACTGGTACAGTGATTGCATTAGGGTGCTGTTAACATCACATACAGCCACAATAAATAAGAAAGATATAGTCGGCAACCTTAAGTAAATAAGAAAGGCGTCTTAGTGACTCTTCAACTCCTTCTGAAAAGTTAACTAGCTTTTTCATCCCTGTAAGAGTTTTCCATTTCAGGCACATGTTTGAAGCGAAAGCGAGTCAACTTAGCATAGAGGTGACAGTCCAGCGGAAAAGAGTGTATGATTGTTGAAGTGAAGCTAATTTAACTTGACATAGGTGACATACAAATCAGTAAAAACTATGTCTAACCAGTATTAGGGATGACAATGGGGGTGGTGCGGGTTTAGACATATGCGGAACGGTGCGGGTTTAGATATATGCGGGTGCAGTGCGGGTCAAAATAAAAAAATAGTGATTTTGTGTGGTGCGGGTTTTACAACATTTGGCTATCTCTAATATCTTTTTCCTTCTTTCTTCCTCTCTCGGCAGTGCTCTCTGCCTCTTATTTGTATGTCTACTGTTATTAGATTTTCTATGCATAAAATTTATATTCAATAAAAAGAACAATTCCAATTATTTTTGAAAGGAAAACTTTGGGGAAGATCAAGTTGAGTAGGAACTATGTATCAAAGGTAATTTCGTGTTGCTACTGCTACTAACTGACTTTGATCATTTATATGATGCATTATTCATTACTATTTGTTCTGAAAAGTTTAATGGTTTGAAATAAATTACTTATGAGATGGTTATGCATTTTTTCTTTTTTCAGGTAGTTAATAATGTAAGAATTATAAATTGAATGCAACTATCATGGAAAATAAAGGGAAAAAATTGTGGGGGCAGGGCAGGGCGGGTGTGCTATGGGGTGGGTTTACGTGGTTGAAAATACAATGCGGGACGGGACAGATTGAAATTTTGGGGGTTAAAGTGAAATCTGCACCGTTGCCATCCCTAACCAACGTTAAATTTGGGACTACGAGTTGAAGAGAAATTTGAGTTCCTTTTACACAGGTATAGTTTTGACACATGCAGTCATTTTGCTTATTATTAAAATCCATCAGAGACAAACAATGGCTCTGGAATTTTTCATTGCATTGACAGATGGTATCCTCTACTCATTCTACAGTATATCACTAAATTAGTTATGAGATGGTTATGCATTTTTCTGTTTTCAGGTAGTTAATAATGTAGAGTTAGAAATTGCATGCAACTTTCATGGAAATTAAAGAGGAAAAAAAAAAAGCACGGGGGCAGGGAAATACAGGTGTGCTGCGGGTTGTGTTTACGTGGGTGAAAATACAATGCGGGATGGGGCGGGTTGAAATTATGCGGGTGAAAACAAAACCGCACCATTGCCATCCCTAGTTAATGTTAAACTTGGGACTACGAGTTGAAGAGGAATTTGTGTACCATTTAGACAGGTATAGTTTTGACACATGCAATCATTTTGCTTATTATTGAAATTCATTAGAGACGAACAATGACTGTTTTGTCATTTTTCATTGCATTTACAGATGATGTCCTCTACTCATTCTACGGTATATCACCAAATTAGTTATGAGATGGTTATGCATTTTTCTGTTTTAGGTAGTTAATAATGTAAGAGTTATAAATTGAATGCAACTTTCATGGAAATTAAAGGGAAAAAAAATCATGGGGACAGGGCAGTGTAGGTGTGCTGCAGGGTGGGTTTACATGGGTGAAAATACAATGCGGGACGGGGCGAGTTGAAATTTGTGGTTTAAAACGAAACCCTCACCACACCGTTGCCATCCCTAACCAGTGTTAAAGTTGGGACTACGAGTTGAAGAGGAAGTTGTGTACCATCTACACAGGTATAGTTTTGACACATGCAATCATTTTGCTTATTATTGAAATTCATTAGAGACAAACAATGACTGTCTTGTCAATTTTCATTGCATTTACAGATGATGTCCTCCACTCATTCTACTATATATCACAAGTTTCTTCAATTTCCAGCCGTAAGTACTCTCTCTATGGAGGTTTTTCGAATTGGTGAAAACAAAATTGTTGTTTCTTTGCCACTCAAGTCTTTTTCCTCTATTAAGTTTCAACTTATACTTTACAAGCTTTGACCAGCCAAGAGGGCTTCCTGTTTTGATTCAAGATTCTGATTACTTTCTAATCTTCTAATTTAAAATTAATGCATTTTTATACATTTACCTCTTCCAGAAGTATAATAATAGATACAAAGACATCCAACTCAAGCTCCATTCGTGGATGAACAAATTGCTCAATTCTGCTGAGTAATATTTTGCAGGCTGCACATCTCATATCATCTTGGGTTTCATGATTTCAAACCCCAGCCATGCGGTAGTAGCAAGACAATCGCGGGAAGTATTTCTTGATTTGCTCTTAAGTCTTCTCTAAAGCATGGACCAGAGGACTTTCCAAACTTTTGGAAGCACATCGCTACTTTGCTGCACCATGTCTCTATGTCAACGTCCTGTTAGTTCATGGAGTCTTTAGAACAAGGAAACAACTCATGGGTGCGGTAGAGTGTAAAAAATTACATGGTAGCCAAATTCGGTGTAGATCTTAGTGCGTCTAAACGAATATAAAACAGAACAAACTTCTTCATAAAGAAGATTAAGTATAGATTGAGAAAAATCTTTTGCATGATACTGAATAGCAGCTTTGGGTGCATAAAAACAAATGGTCAGTTTGTTTGAGATTATCTTCCAGTTTCCATGTTGTTTGAGAGTTCTTATCGTGATCAATCATCAATGTGAAGGTCATTCCCTTCCCCAGCAGAGGATAAAGAAAATGGTGAATAGGTAGATAGTTTCATACCTTGGAATTTGCAGCAGTTCTTGAAAAAAATTCCAATGCAGTTGACATTGCACGCTCATGGTTGCTTTACAAAGAGAGATAAATGGGACCAGCGAAGCAGATTGGATTATGTGTTTTCTGCATTGACCATCAAATTGCATTCATCTGATGAGAACAGCTGCCCGAGCAATAATCTCTTCCAGGTTGCTTCTTGAGACATCCAAGAGACCTGACAGTACTTTGGGTGAGCTGGTCACAGCTAATTGTGTTTTGCTCAACGTATAGTCGAATGCAGTGACTAGTGCTTCCATAATCATCAATGGCGCTGCTGGAGATGTTAGCTGCAGTGTTCTTAGGCTACATTTTTAACTGTTTGAAGGACACACCGCATCCACAAGACATGGTAAAAGTTCTAATGTCTTGATTTCTGCAGGAGATGGATTTATTAAGTAAATTAGTATAGCCGCTTCATGAACATTTTCTTAAGAGCAGTTGCCAAATGATTCAACTGTAACCTTTTCTCTTCACGTCATCAATAAGTGCTCTGATCCTTGAAATAATAATTGATAGGACTGACACCGTTTCTCGTATCACACGTTCTTCTCTGGATGTTGATATAGCCCTAAGAAGTTGATCAATAATTATGTCTTTTCGCAAAAGTCCTGTTTTTGTTTTTTAGCAGCTAATAACTTTGATATTATTTTCTCAAAGTTATTTCCTGAGAAACTTAACTTTGAAATTATTTTCTCAAATAGTGCTGCTTGTTCTGCTTGAGAATTTTCTTCTCCATATTCAGATATTTCTTTTAAGGTCTTCTTACACCTGTTCTTTTGCCGTGAAGAAATCAATGGGTTCTGTGTTTTGCTGAGCTGATAATCAGGTAAAGTCATGGGCACAGGATATCCGTCGGATCTACAATCAATCATTTGCAAGTCCTGCTGCATTGTTACCACTCAAATGTAGGTGCATTTTGAGGCCTCTGATTTCTTCTGCTGGTAAATCAGTGAGTGAGTGATTTCAGCTATGCTTTCTTTGTTGTATCTTAGTCCAGAAACTTGCAAATCAAAAACATTGAGGGCTGAGAAGATTTCTGGTTCCTGTATACATCGAGCAGTTAGAGTTAATGAATATCAGACCTACTCAGGTATCAGGCTAAAGATTAAAAGAGGTGAGTGGGCACTGAGCTGATTGAAAGCCTCTATTTGCTGATTTTTTAGGCTCCAGTCTTAAATGATTTCCAGGTCTTGCATATTCCCGACTCAAAAAGATGATGAGATTGTGCTCGTAAAAGGATAGAAATGACAACAGGGTAGTGCAATTGTTTAGTTCTCAAAGGGCTGTCAGTTCAATTTATCTTTTCGTGGCAGTCTTTATCAAAGATATTACCTCATGAAACTTTTCATTTGTAGAACTGCTCACTGAAATCCAAGTAGATTGGTGTCTCTGACTCTGAATCAAGCAATATATATTTGAGACATTTGGTGGTTGAGTCCTTGGGTATTTCCGTATGACACTGCTTAATTCATTAATAGCTACATGATTTTTCACTATGGATAATGATCTTTTATTCGTCATCCTTAGCATCATTTTGGGCATTAAAAGGATGCACCTTCTCAAACTGCATTCATGCTCTATTAAATTGAAAGTCATAAAACTGAAACAATAATGAGGAGATTAGGACCTTCAGTTGATTAAACTTAAGAGAAAGGTAAGAAAAGGCAAAATGACTCTGGACCTTTGTACTATGTCTTTTTGTAATGTGGATATTACATGTTTGTTATTTGGACTTTTGAACCCATTAAAAACCAATATTTTAAACCCTTTGACCGTTGATCAGATCTATGTGGCATTAAAATGGCTGACTAGGACTAAATGCGTGTAGGCATGCGCCTAGGGTGCGAGTGGGGTCAATTTTATATTAAAATAATTAAAAAATTAAAAAAAAGGACCTTTTTTTTCTTCATTTTTTTTAATTTAAATTTTTTTAAAAAAATTTAGAAATAATAAATTTTAAAAAATATATAAAAAAGCCCCCCTTCCCCAACCCCCTCCCCGTCCAGCCACCCCTCACCCTCATCCAGCCACCTCCACCCCACCACTGTCCAGCCCCCTCCCCCCACCCCAGCCCCATCCAGCACCCCCACCTCTCACTTTTTATTTTATTTTTTAGTTTTTTCCTGTCAATTCAAATCTTTTCATATTTTTTTGGGGGATTAAAATTTAAATTTGAAATCTTTTCATATTTTTTGGGGATTAAAATTTAAATTTAAATTGAAAGTGAGTGATAGTGGATATTGAAAAATTAGTGAATTTCATTTATAAGCTTGAAAAAACTTAAAGTTTTTGTGAATTTATTAAAGATATTCAAATTTAAAAATCAAAAATTCATTATGTTTGTATATATGAATTTATAGTTAAAAATTTAAATTAGTTGGAGAAGAATTTTAATTATTTGGAATGAATTTAATATTTAATGTGTGAGCAAAAAATAAAAACATGATTATTTAAATTTTTCTACAATTTATAAAAAAAAAAATTTAATTAAATTTATTTTTAACATTTAACTTCTTATATAAAATTTTAAAAATGACATGGAATTTAATGTAATACCTGAAAATGACGTGGAAACTAATGTGGCAGATGTGGAAGATGACATGGCAGCTGACTTGGGAAAAATGTTTAAAATATTGCTTTTTAGTGAGTTCAAAGGTCCAAATGACAAATATGTAAGTAGGAGTATCCATATTATAAAATGGACATAATACAAGGATCCATCAATCCATTTTGCCGTAAGAAAACACCAAGGCAATTTTGAATTGTGACTCCTGTACATTTTTTGCTACCCTTATCTTGACTGAAGGGATTCTTTTCTATTTTCATTTTTTGACCTTCATATGGTCTACTACTCTACATGACGAAACCACTCAGAGAATGCTCTAGTGATGTATTTGAGGGAGAATTCTAGGTATTTAGAGTGAAGTATCATCTCCATTTCCAGTTTTCACTTCCTTTTAAGGCTTGGCTTGATAAAATTACTAAAGACTAAGTACACTTGCTCATAATCATCCAATTCATTCCAATAGGTCTTTTATTATCTTCACCGGATATTATTTGCTTGCACTGAAATTTTCTTTCAGTATTAAGCTCCACAAAGATGTTTTATGAGAAATATTTATTATTGAAATTGCTAAGCGTGGTGTGCATTTTAAATTCATGCCACTCGGTTAGTGTTCATGTCTCCTTTTTACGTCTTATGTACAACACCTTATTACTTCAATATATCAACTGCTTATCTGTAACATAGTCTAAGCATCCGTTTGGCCATGCGAGATGAAATCATGATATGAAATTATGACTTGAAATCATGAGATGAAATTGAAGCTTGGTTTGGACATGAAATTTGGACTTTTAATGTTGGAGGTTTTCTCATAAACGTAAAAACCTCATAAGTTGTGAAAACTATCAAAATTGCTTCAATTCTTTGTACAATCTTACCGAATAAACAAAAGTTTTTAGTAAAAGTAGAATACACTATCACAATGCTATTTTAAAAAAATACAACACTTAATGATCAAACTTTTGCTCAATAAAATAAGTAAAATTAAACATGAATTGTAGAGTACTACTTTTTAATATAATTCTCCCACATAGTATGGACAATCTCCTTATGTTGACCTTGTATTTCTCGATCAAATGACTTAGAAGATGAATCAACATTATTATTTTGAGCCATTTGTTGATCCATATCATTAGTAACTATTTCTTCATGTTCATATATCGTGAATATTGTTGCTTTCAATGTTTTCGGGTACAAGAATCTGTATATAGACAACAATAACTTCAACACAAGTTCAAGTCTAAGACAAGAACACTTATGAAGTTCCTTAACACCTTCAACACAAGATTAAAAGTAATTTATCCAAGAAGTGTGTTATATTTCAGAAATGAGATGAAACAGAAATGTAAAGCCAAGTCCCCCGACTTCACGGAGTGTCCTTAAGGAATAATTTTCCTCACTGTACCCGAGGTTGTAGAATCTTCCTCCCAGGATAAAATGACTTTCAATCCAAACAATAATGGTACCTCAAATTATTGGATTCCTAGAACTCACTCAACAGCTTAATGATCACATAGAATTTTTGTATAGAAGAAGAGTTTTTTTACTATCAAAAATCATGTCTATACCTGAGGAATATATCAGGTATTTATAGCCTTTAATGTGTCCTTTCGGAAAAGATGCATTGGTTCAGCAGAAAGGCATTTATTCAGTACAGTCACGTCACCTGCGCCCAGTCTGTGCTGGACCTACGCCTGATCTGCGGCCGCAGGTGACGTTTTACAAATTCCAGTAGCTTCTGCACTACATCTGCGCTCACAGGTCGCGTACCTGCATTGCATTTGCGCTCAGATCACCCTACAACGCGAAATAGTGTGCCTTTTACCTCGAAGGTCGCATCTCTTCGAGATGTGTTGCATATGCGTTTGCATGGCGTTCGAAATACACCCGCACTTGGAGGAAAATAATTATATCAGATTTGGGATTAAAATTTCACTTGTAAAACAAGTTTCAAATAAAATTCTCTAAAAAGATAGATCTCATTGATCGATCCAAATCCAAATTCAAATTTAAAGCCGAGCCAAGCAAGCGACGACGACGATAGCGTGAGGCACAACCTTGTTCTTGCCTCACTATCCATGTGGAGTTAGTGTTCCTCATTATAATCCCTTCTCCCACCAATGTAGGAGAATTAGTGAACTTTCCAATATAAAGGCACCTATTCAGTACAGTCACGTCATTTGCACTCAGTCTGTGCTGGACCTGCGCCTGATCTGCGGTCGCAAGTGACGATTTTTAAATTCCAGTAGCTTCTGCGCCCACAGGTCACGTACCTGCGTTGCATTTGCGCCCGTAGGTCACCCTACAACGTGAAACAGTGTGCCTTTTGCCTCAAAGGATCGCATCCCTTTGAGATGCGTTGCATATGCGTCCGAAATGTGCCCTCACTTGGAGGAAAATAATTATATCAGATTTTGGATTAAAATTTCACTTGTAAAACAAGTTTCAAATAAAATTTATCTAAAAAAATAGATCTCATCGATCGATCATTTGCCAAAATCCAAATCCGAGCGAGCGACGACAACGGCGCGAGGTACCACCTTATTCTTGCCTCACTATCCATGTAGAGTTAGTGTCCCTCATTATAAACACTTACAAGTTCCCTTCTCCCACCAATGTGGGAGAATTAGTGAACTTTCCAATATAAGAGTACACTTTCCATTTTGGTTACTCTATTTTCCTCCACTATTTTTTTCCTCCATTTTTTATTCACACACACACATTGAACCCAACAAATATTTCATCGCACCCTTGGTGAATGAATTTGGTAAAAAATAATGAATTCGGTAAATAATAAATGGTGCAGTAGGAGTAGGTTTGAAGTAATAATAAATTTATGTTGGTGAGAGTTAGGGGTGTACAGACCAAACCGTCAAGTAAAATCGAACCGATGAACCAAACCAAACCGAGAAAAAAAAAATCAACTTATGGTTTAGTTTGATTGGTTTGACGTTAGAAAAAAAACGACCATTCTTGGTTTGGTTTGGTATTAACCAAAAAAAAGTCAAACCGAATCCAAATCAAACCGACATAATATATATATAAAATTACTAGTTATAGTAATTTTTAATAATTTGAAAGTAGATGTAGATATATATATTTAGATTTGGACTTTTAAGTTGTAATATTTGTCCATTAATTGTTAATTAAATGATTGAAAACCTAATATAAACTTAAAACCTAAACTTTTCACTCTTCATCTCACTTATTAGTTTCAAGACAGGTTTTCGCTCCTCATTTTTTCATAATTATGATTTTCATTAGCACATGAGTGAAAACATATTTGATCTAGTCTTCGATCACAATATAATTGTAAAAACTAAAGATTATATAAAAAAAACCCGGAAAAAACCAAAACACCCATAAAAACCGACTAAAACTTAAACCGAAAAAATCAATTTTATATTGGTTTATAATTTTAATAAACCGACATGATTGGTTTTTTTTTTTTTTAATAAAAATCGAACCAACCTGACCTATGTACACCCCTAGTGAGAGTAATGATTATATGAGATATAAATGATTTAAACTTTCAACAGTAATAATATGAACTATATATTTTATTTACATATGAAATAAATGGTATTTTTCTTTACAAAATATAAAATTGTGAATCAATTTTTGTATTTAAAAATCCATAATCATGATATGAAACTCCCAAATCATGAGATGAATCGAATGTCCAAACTCCTACTAAGAAACTTACATTATATGTTGTAATTCATGGTGAGTGGAAGTGATGCTTGGCCTTGCCATTGCTCAGAGAGCCCTCTCCAGAAAACTTAATTTGATAATACATAGGCCAAGCTTTTTATCTCCTCTCCATCTTTACCATCATATATAGCATAAACCTCATTCTCATTCTCACAATTTGATGCAAGTTCTTTCGAATGTGGTTCCTGCTCAAAGCATAAGACAGATAACCATCTGCAGAGCTCCGTAGCAATTTCAGTGTGAGAAGACTAGGAGAAACCACAAGAGCTTGAAGAAAATGCGTCGCAACCTGCCACTCATCCTCTTGGAGATTTCTACAAATGGAGAGGTAAAAGTAAGAGTAGCCTGTCAAATAACTGTTTGGAATTCCTGTTGTTTCTCCAGGCTGGCACTTGAAGCATGTTCTCTAAATTCTGCAGCCTTGAGGTTCTCTCTTGGCTCCATTTTTCTTGAAGTGTTAATTCTATACTCTCTATCCTCGAATAAAGATTAGACAATATCTACTGCTCCGGGAACTCCAAATACCCTCCATTACAAACATCAAGCTAGGAACTGTATTTTAGTTTTAAGCGTTTCCCAAATTTTGTATCTACAGGTAATGCAGTTATGTGCTGATTTATAGTAGCGACGACCGCACGTACTGACTCAAGGTTTAGTTTATCATCCTCATATGAAAATACGGGAGGAGGGGTAGTAGCAGAAGAAGAAGATACAGAAGCCATTGAATTATGTGACATTTTGGCCTCATGAAGAAGAATAAGAACAAGAACAAAGGAGCAATATACCGTTTACAGATAAGTAGTAGAGTGGCTTTTTCTGTATTCTTTGCTCGTGATTGTTGCCAACTTCTGTCTTCAGGGGGCCGTCTTTTTCTTCTGAAAAGATATGCTACGACAAAGATATGGCCGTTTGCCCCATTAATGGAGGGAAAGTTTTATTGAAATAAAGGACAGATGTCTGATGTTGTTACTGCCTTTACTGACTAATAATGAACAAGGTAACTTTTCTACTATTTGATATCCTTATTTTTAATGTCCATTATTACGTGCCAAGGGGCCTTTTAGCTTAGTTAGAGACTTATATATTTTTTTTTTTACCATAGTGATAGACTTGTATAGCAAGGTAATTAAGGGGAAGTGCGAGCTGTAGCAACAATGAAATGTACATGAATTAAGGGTGTGTTTGGTATGATGAAAAATATTTTCTGAAAAATGTTTTCTTATTTTTCCTTGTTTGGTTGTACTAAAATATTGGGAAAATGTTTTCCAAAATGACTTATTTTTCTCTATTTGAGGGAAAATGACTTTTTTCATGGGCCAAAGGAAGTCATTTTTCAGAAAATGATAGATGTGACTTTTATGTCCCCACCCCCACCCCTCTCCCCCCACGCCAACAACACTCAAATTCACATTACTTAAAAAATACACATTACTCAAAAATATTTTTTATTGTGCTTTGCTCCAATTTTTCATTGCTTGAAATAAAAAATATTGAAGTCCGAATTTTTCCTTGTTTTCAATGTTCGTTGAATGTATTGTTATTTTCATGTGCACAGAGGAAGTCTTACCTATGTTACTTTTGCTAATTGCATATTCTATTTTGTCATCGTTGTAGCTTGTTTCACAAGATTGAATAAGCTTGTTGTTCAATTGTATTTCTATTGATTGTGGTATCTTGAGATTGTCCAGATAAAATATTGAAAAGTGTCTCCTAATTAGTAATTGCTTAAAATTTAGTGACTTGTAATATCTTATATTGATATTATTTGCTATGCTTAAATTTGTTCAGACAGTGATATACTAGTTAATAGTTAGTAGTATTTTCTAAAAAATATTTTTTTACTCACCAACCAAATACTAGAAAATATATTTTTGAAAAATATTTTCTACTCACCAATCAAATACCATAAAATATTTTTCAAAAAATATTTTTCATTCACCAACCAAACATGAGAAAATAAGTAGAAAACCAACTTATTTCTTAGGAAAATTTTTTCCAGGAAAATGTTTTCCATGGAAAATATTTTCCATCATACCAAACACACCCTAAATGGAACAAATACAGATAATTCAGATAGTTGATTCCAACAAATTCGTGGTCGAAGTATTGTTAATTAATTGAATGAAATGTTTTGATATAACCATCTCTTGTTTCATCTCATTAATTTAGATTCGCATCAGAAAATTACATGGTATAACTCCAATAATGGGTGGCTTTGAATTTTTGACCCTAATAAGTAAAATCTTTAAAGCTAGTCTTCCTTCGTTTTTAAGTATAGTACAAGTACAATTTTGCCCCTCTACACCTCAAATATTTTTAAATTTTTCATACTCACTTGTCTCTCAAATTCTATTTTTATTTTTATCATTTTCACTTTTTTATTTTTCCTTTAGTTTTCTTCTCATGATTTAATTCATTTGTCTCAATCTTTATTTTTTTCTCAAATATTATCTATTTCTTCATTTTTTTTTAATTCATTTGTTTCAATCTTTGTTTTTCTTTTATTTTTGTTTTTTATCATTTTTTTTTTCTCATTTTTCTCAAACTTTATTTTTATTTTTTTCCTCTCATTTTTGTTTTTTCTCAATTTTTTTAATTCTTCGCTTTTTTCTTAATCTTTATTTTTTTTCTTATCTTTTTTTTTTTATTTTTCTATTTTGTTTGATCTCTTTTTTTCTTTTTTCTTAACTTCTATTATATTTTGCTAATAAATAAAAAAAATTGAATAATCCGCAAAAAGATCTTCTTTTTTTGACATCAAAGCAAATTTAAGAGCATGAATTGTTCTTAGGAAGTTCTTTGGGATAAGTTTTGCCTCTAAGGAAAAATTATAGAACAACTCGTAAATTAAGGCACAATGTGGTAGTGTCAAGTCTTGCTTGTGGAGCATAACTTGTTAAAAAATCCTTGAGTTAAGTCTTGCTTCTAAGACAAGAGTTATAAAACATCTCATAAATTAAAAAACAATGTGGTAGTGTTAACTGAGGGTATCTTGTTCTTTTAGAAGGTTCTTGGGCTAAGTGTTGTCTTAGAGGCAAGACTATTAGAGCATCATATAAATCAAGACATAATATGATAGCGTCAACTCTTGTCCATGCGGCGTAACTTGTCCGCTAAGTCTTGCCTCTAAGGCAAGGGTTATAGAATATCTCATAAATCAAGATACAATGTGATAGTGTCAACTCTTGCTTATGGGGCGTAACTTGTTGTTTGAAAGTCTTTGGACTAATTCGAGCCTCTAAGGCAATAGTTATAGAACATCTCACAAATCAAGACATAATATCGTAGTGTCAACTCTTACTCATGCATAGGGCATAACTTGTTGTTTAAAGTCCTTGATTTATAGAATATCTCATAAATCAAGACACAATGTGGTAGTGTTAAATCTTGTTCGTGAAGCGTAACTTGTTCTTTAAAAGTCCTTGGGCTAAGCATTGCCTCTAAAGCAAGAGTTATAGAACATCTATCTCATAAATCAAAACATAATGTGATACTGTCAACTCGTACCTATGAAGCGTAACTTGTTATTTGAAAGTCCTTGGGTTAAGTCTTGCCTCTAAGGCAAGAGTTATAGAATATCTCATAAATCAAAACACAATGTGGTAGTGTCAACTCTTGTCTATGGGGCACAACTTGTTACTTGAAAGTCCTTGGTCTAAGTATTGCTTCTAAGGGAAGAGTTATAGAATATGTCATAAATCAATACACAATGTGGTGGTGTCAACTCTTTCCCATGGGGTATAACTTGTTGTTTGATGGTCCTTAGACTGTGTCTTACCTCTAAAGACGAGTTATAGAGCATTTCATAAGTAAAAAACACAATGTGTTAGTGTAAACTCTTGCCCAATATATGTAATTTGTTTGAAAATTCTTGGAATAAGTCATGTCTCTAAGGAGAGAATTGTAGAACAACTCATAAATAAAGACATGATGCAGTAGTGTCAATTCTTGTCCGTGGGGCATAATTTATTATTTGAAAGTCCTTTGCTAAGTCTTGCCTCTAAGGCAAGAGTTGTAGAACATATCATAAATGAAGGCATAACATGATAGTATCAACTCTTGCCTTAGAGACATAATTTGTAGCTTGAAAGTTTTTAAGCTAAATCTTGTCTCTAAGGCAAGAGTTGTAGAACATTTCATAAATGAAGACATAACATTGTAATGTCAACTCTTGTCCGTGGGGCATATTTTGTAGTTTGAAAGTCCTTCGATTAAGTTTTGTCTCTAAGACAATAATTATGGAATATTTCATAATGAAAATATAACGTGATAGAGTCAACTCTTGCCCGTGCAGCATAATTTGTTGTTTGAAAGTCCTTGAGTTAAGTTTTGTCTTTAAGGTAAGAGTTATAGAGCATCTCATAAATCAAAACACAAATGTGGTAGTGTCAACTCTTGCTCATGAAACATAACTTCTTATTTGAAAGTCATAAGTCTTGCCTCTCCAGTGTGGTAGTGTCAACTCGTGCTCATGAAACGTAGCTTGTTATTTGAAAGTCATAAGTCTTGCCTCTCCAGTGTGATAGTGTCATTTCTTACTCATGAGATGCAACTTGATTGGAAGAAATCGAAGAAAAGAACCAAAATAATAAAAAAAAGAAAATAAAAAAATATTAAAAATAAAAATCAAAGAAAATGTAAAAATTGAGAGAGAACGAAAAAAATAAAGGTTGATAAAAAAAGATAAAACAGAAATAAAGGCCAAGAAAAATTTTAAAAGAAAAAAAGAAAAGAAAAAACAAAAAATCAAAGAAAAAAATAAAAAATAAATATATATATATATATATGTAAGTGGACGTTGAGAGAGGTAAAGGAAAAAAAAGTAAGAATTGAGAAAAACTAAAAAGAAACAAAAAATAAAAAATCAAAGTAAAAAAAAAAAGAAAAACAAAGTTGAGAGGAAAAAAGAAAAAAAGTAAGGGTTGAAAAAAAAAAGAAAATTAAAAATAAAAATCAAAGTAAAATTAAAAAGAGCAAAAAAATAAAAGTTGAAAGATAACAATATGCATGATGTATGTAAATTGTAATCGTGAGCATACCTGTCAACAATTACTAATTTAATTATTCATTATAAGGATAATTTTTAGGTATTCGTGAGCATACTTGTCAACAATTACTAATTTAATCATTCATTATAAAGATAATTTTTAGGTATTCGTGAGCATACTTGTCAACAATTAATATATTTAATATTTTAATAATTTATTTTTTTAACTAATGTACAAGTTAACTTGCATTTGAAATCCATTGTTGTTCCTCAATTTTTATTCTTCACTAAACATCAAGAACATCAATTAATCCGCACCTCTATCTATTATCATATTTGTTTGATGAAAGAATTGTCTAATTATAAAAGTTCAAAAATTTTCTTAATTATAAAAATTTTAAATATTTTCTTCCAAGAAAGAATTGCCTAAATGTGAAAGATTTTTATTTATTCACATAAATTATTTATCAAGTAACTATTTTCATAAATTACCAGGTAAGTTTTCCCTGCAATTCCCCCCCCCCCCCCCCGCTCCCCCGCTCTCCCTGCTCCAAACCTCGAACCCATTCTACGTATCCGTAAATCCCCCTTTCTTCAGATAATAATTACTTCTTTTACTATTAACACACATTCTACTCAATAAATCATTTATTTTTTAATAAGTTCTTAATTTGAATCCTCCGTTAAATTGTTACTAGTCCTTCAATTTTATTATCTCTTTTGCATTTCCTTCTTCTATAATAATTTTAATTATTTTTATTTGTTATTATATATAAAAATTAATTTAATATTTATTATTTTTATTTTATCCAAATCATAAGTGATTTAACTAATTAAAGAATTATCATTTTTGTATTCATAAAAAGGAAGATTAACTTAATTATTTTATTTTCAAAATATTACACATAGTTAAAGGTAATAAAATAATTATCTTGAACAAGATATTAAAGTCGAGATATCTTGTTCAAGATAATTCTTTTATTACCTTTAACTATGTGTAATATTTTAAAAATAAAATAATTGAGTTAATTATATATATATATATATATATAATGTAACAAAAAATATTAAATATAAAAAAAATACTACATAAATTGAAGAGAATTTTTTTCAATGAAGATAAAAATATTAGAAAAAATTTACACTATATAAAATAACCTTAAAATAAATAATTGAGTACTTATTTGTATAATATATTTTATATAAATTATATTTTATATTATTGATGTAATGCTATTTATACTTTATGCTATCATTTTTCCTAAAAGCAACTTTGGTAGAAAGTAATTATAATATTTTATCTATATATTTATGATTTTCTTTTAAATTTATTAGCAGAATTATTGAAAATCTTATTTTCTTATTAATAAATTATAAAACTAAAAATATGAGATATTCATCCCGTAGATCCATGAACTTATGTTTGTCCCGTGCTCTCTCTCGCTCTCCCTCTCTTTATATATATATATATATATATATATATATATATATATATATATATATATATATATATATATATATATATATATATATATATATATATATAATTGAAGATAATTTTTTGAATTAAAAAATTACAATATATGAAATAATCTTACAATTACTAACCAAGTGTTTATTTGGACATAAACATTTGGCGTAAATTGAAAAATTAAATTTCTTCAATTTGTATAACTCTAAGTACATATGATTGAATTGAGACTCAATTTGTCGATATAACAACTAGTCGATACAAATCTATCTTCAGTTAAAAATTTGAATTGAGATTCAATTGGTGGATGTAACAATTAGTCGATTCAAATGTTTGATTGTAATTTATGGATGTAACAAATTAGTTGATTCAAAAGTTTGATTGTAATTGAAAATTTGAATTGCTTCAACTTATATAACTCTAAGAACCATGAGATTGAATTGAGGCTCAATTAGTGGATTTAACAATTAGTCAATCATATTGTTTGACTTTAATAGAAAAATAAATTGTTTTAATATATATATATATATATATATATATATATATATGTATGTATATATGTATATATATAGAGAGAGAGAGAGGGAGAGAGAGTGTGTGTATTAAAAAATTTAATTGAGACTCAGTTTGTAGTTGTAACAATTAATCAATTCTAGTGTTTGACATTAATTGAAAAATTAAACTACTTCAATTTATATAACTTTTTTAAGTATTATAAGATTGAATTGAGACTCAGCTAATAGAATTCGAGGACCTTTGGAAGCCATCCGAGTTACTATGCCTTATAGATCTTGGGATGAGATTCTTCAACATTAAATTCTCGAAGACAGAAAACCAATCAACTGCTCTACACGGGGGACCCTGGTTCGTTGCGGGTAGCTTCATCTCCATGAGGAAATGGGAACCCAATTTCATGCCAAGCGAGTCTAAGGTAGACTCAACTGCAATCTGGGTCAGGCTACTACACCTGTCAACAGAGTTCTATGATGCCACAATTCTCCAACGAATAGGCAGGAAAATTGGGAATTTATTGAAAGCGGATACATGCACCTCAGCCACGCTGAGAGGCAGGTACGTATGGATCTGTGTCCAAATCCCTTTGGAAACCTCTGTGACTGGCTCAATCTATGCCGACAACCATTCACAACTACTTCTCTATGAAGGAGAATGCCTCTTTTGCAAAAATTGTGGGCATTTGGGACATATAGTCATGAATTGTCCCTACACTCAAAAATTAAGTCAGGCTAACCCGTAGAACAAGGCAAGTACATCGGCAAAACCCGAGGAGATAAAGAACCAAGCCCAGGACTAGCAAACTGTCTCGTTTGCTAAAAGAAAGACGACGACCGAAAAAACCCCTAAGGGAGCCACCACTGGTGCACCCATTGTCAAGGTCAAAACCTTCAATGCGGTGGCAGGTAAGTTTGTCAACCCTAACTCACTGGAATCCTCGTAAGCGAGATCCCCTCTACCCACCCTCTTTGGGCCTAAGACTAGTGGGCCATCCCATAATGGGATTTCCAAACCTCCTGGTGTAATAGCCCAAGACAAGGCTGCTAGTGGACCCTTACCCTAGCAGACTCTGGAGGCCCACAATGTGGACTGAGAAATAATATAGGCCATGGACTCGAAAAAGCCCAACTCTCAGCTGAAAGGCCTGCCTAATTTGAAATCCCAATGTAACACTAAAAAGACTCTAATAACTTTATTTATATTAAGTCTTTAGAATTGAAAAGGAAAGAGCCTTCCCCATGTAGGGCCATTCTAGCCACCTAGACTTGGGTAATGATGAGCCTAAAGTCCTGACGATAGGAAACCTTCTCACTCCTTACAGAGATGTGATGGAAATTGTCTTAAGCTTGGACATTGCATTAAATGTGGTTGGAGTTCTCGATGGTGCAACTCCTCAGTTTTCCATCACTACAACCTCCAAGACTATATACCCAGAGAAAGTTATGGTCAAGACTACCCAAGTAATCAACCATGAACCCCTTAATAAACTCCACTTCGATAACAATCATAACGGCTCCACTGTCTCCAACCCATCAACCAGCGTCCTAGTTAGAGATTTACCTGTCCAACCTATCAGTCCCCCTCCACCTGGAATGGAAAGGGGGACAAGTAACCATTCTAATCCAAGACCCAAGATATCTAGCTCATTTAGCTATAGAGATCTTGAACCATGGGCTTCTAGCATACGGGTCCAACTTATAGATAACCACTCTCTTTCAAGTGATTAACTCCTCGTACCAGGAGGAACTGACACTAACATCATTATCAAACATCATGAATCAACTCAGTCTCAACCTACCCTTTTTTCCACCCCCAAGCCCAGTATTAATGCTCTAGGGACCAGTTTTTATGAAGCCCACTGAGGAAACCAAACCTCTCCCAGTCATTCACAAGCACTAACCCTGACCATTTTCTCTCCACACCTGACTTTGGAGGGAATAAAAAGGTTGAATACCCTGGAAGCTTTGAGAGCAAGGAACAGGGACATGGAAGAGTTTCTCTCCCAACTAAGGGTCCCAATAACAGAAGTTCTTACGCTAGAAGAACCTTTAAGTCTAGAATTCACACAGCTTTTTCAAGAAATAGTGATCATCCTGATACCCCTAGGGCTAGCAGACCTAGGTATAAAGGTAAGTACTCTAAACCCTATAAAAGAAGAAAAGCTCATTATCAGATTATCTTTCATCAACAAGAAGAGGAAAGCCTCTCCACTGAAAGCCACCTCCAACCCTATGGGGAAAGGCAAGGAGATTGTATCAGAACCCCATTACCCCCTTAATCCATGATGAAGAATTGCATTATTTGGAATTCTGGGAGGGGGGATGGCAAAAAATAATTGAATTTTAGAAGCACTGTAAATCCATGGTCAACATTCATCAACCCACCATCCTAGCCCTGTTAGATACCAAGATGACAGACTATCAGGATCTGTGTGATGAATTGGGCTTTCATTACCAGATTCAATCTGCTGCTATTGGGAACTCTGGGGTCTTGTCATAATGTAGAAGGATGATTCTATCTCTATGACCACAGTGTCTATCTCTCCCTAGGCCATTCATGCCACGGTTAAGGTTAGTTCCTCCCTTTATCCTGATTTATTAGTATTATTTATGCTAGCATGGATTTTCACTCTAGATTAGAGATTCGAGACCAACTTTCTTCCTTCTCTGATGATATCATATCCCCTGAGGGTAAACATTGGCTGGTAGGAGGGGACTTCAATGAGATCTTTAGAGCTGCTGAGAAATTTGGTGGCTCTAGGATCAACCTTAACAGATCCAATCTTTAGTGGAACTTCATTAACCACTATAAGCTTATTGTCTTGGGTTCAAGGGCAGTAAGTATACCTGGTCCAACATGAGGTATAGGAACAGATAGAGTCGTATTCTTGAAAGACTTGATAGATGCATTGCTAATGATCACTAGATCCATCTGTACCCCGAGACATCTGTCTCCCACCTACCTAGAATCCACTTTGACCTTTCCCCCTTTCTCTTAATCTAGGCTCCCCTATCATAACCAAAATCAACCCTTCAGGGTTGAGTCCATGAGGCTTAGCAATAACAACTTCCCCAATCTTATTAAGTACTCCTTCCATAATCACCCTAGTATCACTATTGCTACTTCTGATTTTGTGGGTAAGGCCAAAGACTGGAATGGGAACATCTTTGGGATTATTTTCCACAAAAAGAATTACTTTCTTGCAAGGTTATCTGGCATCCAGACCTCCCAGAACTACCCTACCAGTTCCTTTCTCCATAGTCTAGAGGAAACTCTTCTCAAGGAGTTCAATCGCATCCTGACTATGAAGAATGAGTTTTGGAAGCTTAAGTCCAGAATCACTTGTCTCTTGTAAGGACACTCCAACACCAAGTTCTTTCATACCTCTACTCTAAACAGGAGGAAAAGGAACAAAATTAACTCCCTCACTAATGGGAATGGCAACTGGCATAACCATTAAAGGGATATTGCCAATACCATTTCCAACTTCTACATAAATCTTTACTCCACTAAACATACCCTAGGCCACTTTAGAACTTAAAACAACCCTTCCTCCTTGGGTTCCATCAACTCCTCCAATCATGCTTTTCTGGAATCTATTTTATCTTCTGAGGAGGTTAAAAGAGTTGTGTTCTCCTTTAAACCTAATAAAGCCCCGGGGCCTGATGGAATGTGTCCCTTCATGTATCAAAAGTACTGGGACATCCTGGGACCCCCTTTGTCAAAGTTTGTCAAGAATCCTTTACCTCCCACTTTATGGACCCAAAGGTCAACTCCACCTAACTCTACCTCATCCCCAAGTGCAGAAATGTCACATCCCTTAAAAACTTCATGCCCATTGACCTCTGCAACACCCAGTACAAAGTAATTACCAAAATCATAACTACCATACTAAAGCCCCTCCTTGCTGACATTATTGGAGCTACTCAAGCTAGCTTCATAGCTAGGAGGAGAGCCTCCGATAATGCCATTATTGTTCAAAAATATATTAGCCACTTCTCAAAAATGAAGGGAAAAAAAGCTAATATAATTATCAAAATTAACCTAGAGAAAGCCTTTGATAGGCTTGAATGGTCTTTTATTGGGAAGACCCTCTCTTTTTTCAATTCTCCTCATCACCTCATCAATCTAATCTTCTCTTGTATCTTTACCTCTTCCATCCATTCTCGTCAATGGAGGAAAAACCCCTTTCTTCAAACCTAATAGGGGTATTAGGCAAGGAAACCCCATGCCATTCTACTTCTTCATTTTGTGCATGGAACTTCTTTCCAGGAGAATCAACTCTGAGGTTGACACCCTTCAATAGACCCCTATCTCCATCTCCAAAGGTGGCCCTTCTATCTCTCACCTCTTGTTTGCAGATAACCTTACCCTTTTTGCAAAACATGATGCTATAAACTATCAAACCATCAAAAGAATCCTCCAGAGTTTCAGCTCTCATTCTGGCCTAAAAATTAACCTTGCTAAATCCAAGGTTCTATTTTTCAAGAACTGCATTAGATAGGACCGAAGTAACCTCTCATCTATGCTAGGTATTCACCCTTCCAAGTCCTTTAGAAAATACCTTGGGTTCCGATCTTTCATAAAAAACCTGAGAAAGGGAACTTCCAATTCATTATTGACAACCTTAACAGTAAGCTGGCTGGGTGGAAAACAACGTTCCTCAATATGGTTGGTCAGATCACTCTTGTCAAGTCTTCCATTGCTAGCATGCCAAATCATGTCCTACAATATATCCACCTCCCTAGAAAAATCCACCATCATATTGAAAAAAACCTAGAGAAACTTCATTTGGGGTACCACTGATGTCAAAAGGAAAATGCACATGGTTAAGTAGGATATTATCAATCAACTAAAAGGGATGGGGGTTGGGGATGAAGCTAGTAGCCATTAAAAATGACTCCCTGATATAAAACCTAGCCTGGAGAATGTATACCAACCCTACATTCTTGTGGGACACCACGCTTACTTTTAAATATGGGAAAGAGGGAAGGTCTACTAGCAAGGGTTCCAGGATCTGAAATAACATCCACAGATATTGCAATCTCTACAAGGTTGAACTCTTCAGGGCCATCAAGGATAGAGATAAGGTAAAGGCATGAGAGGACAGATGGATCCCCAGAATGCCCTCTCTGTCCACTATCCTCTATGGTCCAAATCACCTAACCCCTACCCCCATCATGGTAAAGAACATTTAGAAAGATAAGATGTGGAACTTTGATTCTCTCCCTTATGTTATCCCCGCAATATCTCCCTCAATATCCAAAACTCTTTCTTACCCAATGGCTGTCTTAGCTAGGACACCCCTCTCTGGAGACTGAAGGAAGATGGCACCTTCTCTTATAAAAGTGCCTATTACCATCTGAAGAATCTTAAGCACAATACCCATGATAACACGACCTCTTCAAGTTGGATCTGGAAACTTAGAGTTCCTAATAAAATCAAGACTTTCTTGTGGCTGATACACCATAATAGTCTTCCCACCAGGGCCACTCTCTAAAAGAGGCTTAAATATCCCTATCCTCTACCACAGTTGTAACTTCAGCCTTGAGGATCAGCAAGACATCTTTTTTTGGGGTAATTTTGCCAAGCTTATTTGGAAGAAGCTCATCCAGAAGTATAAAGGGAGCACCCACCTTCAATAACCATATTTGACATCAACAACTGGTCTAATACACGGGGAGCCCTTCAAAATGATTGGTTCGATAGGAATACTCCTTGGGGAACCCTTCTCCCTTACTATCTCTGGCACACCTGGAAGACTAGAAATGCTAACAACTTCCATAACACTCGGACTCAGTCATATTTTAGCATTCCTCATGATGAAGCTGTAGAATACCACCACCTTTGTAGCAGCATACCTGCTTCTCCCAAATCCACTATCACTATTAAGTGGCTCTCCCTAATCACCAATCACTTTAAGCTAAATACTGATGAGTCATGCCTTGTCAACCTGAGTAGATGTGGTATTGAGAGCGTCATTAGGAATAGTAGTGGCGATTGGGCTATCAGCTTTAGCAAAAGATTCATCCAGGCCACAAACAATCTCATGGAGCTCCTGGCCTTGAAAGAAGGCCTGAAATTGGCCTTAGAGCAGAATCTCAATCCCTTAGAAATTTGTATTGATTCACAGGAAATTATTAACATGCTACAACATGGTAACTTACTATATGATCCAACAATCTTTGAATGTAGGCCATTACTGAGGAGTTTGGGAGGACCACCAGTCCAACACATCTACAGGGAACAAAATAGAGTGGCTGATTTGATGGTAAAGCAAGGATCAAAGCTGGATCTTTTTGACAAACTCCATGTTTTTGTAACTCTACCAGCAAGTGTAGGAATAATTTTTTGGGATGATTTTATTGGGAAATCCTTAAGCAGATCAGTGACTAACAATGAGAATATCAATCCTGACATGTATGTTTTTGTGCCTGATTAGGTCTTGTCTTTGTACAAACTCTAATTTACTTTTAATGCATTCTACTTCACCAAAAAAAGGTTGAATTGAATCTCAAATTGTGCAAGTAATGATTAGTCAATACAAATGTGTTGACAATAATTGAAAATTTAAATTGTCTCAAATTATATAATTCTATGTATTATAAGATTAAATTGTGACATGATTTGTGGATGCAACAATTAGCCAATGGATGCAACAATTAGCCAATTTTAATTTTAACTTTAATTAAAAATTTAATTATTTTGATTTATATATAACTCTAAGCATTGTAAAATTGAATTGTGTCTTGATTTATGAATGTAATAATTTGTCAATTCTAATATTGAACTTTAATTAAAAAATTAAATTATTTTAAGTTATGTAATTCTAAGTATTATAAGACTGAACTAGGACTCAATTTGTGCATGTAACAATTAGTCAAATTATAAAATTTCACTTTGATTAAAAAATTAAACCAAATCAATATATGTAACTCTATGTATTATAAAACTGCATTGAAACTCGATCCGAGGATGTAACAATTACACAATTCTAATGTTTGACTTTAGTTGAAAATTATAATATTTTCATTTATGTAATACTAATATTTTAAGATTGAATTGATACTCATTTTGTACATTAAACAATTAGTCAATATAAATGTTTGACTTTAATTAAAAAATTAGATTGCTTCAGTTTATAGAAATTTAAGTATTATTATATTAAATCGTGACTCAATTATATGCATGTAATAACTAGTCAATTCTCATGTGTGACTTTAATTAAAAAATTAAATTATTTCAATCTATGTAACTTTGAGTATTGTAGATTGAATTGACACTCAATTATTGGATGTAAAAATAGCCAACATACATATATATTTGACTTCAATTAAAATATATTGTTTCAATTTATATAACTCTAAGAATCATAACACTGAATTGACTCAATTTGTGAATGTAACAATTAGTCAGTCATAGTGTTTGACTTTCATTGAAAAATTGAATTGCTTCAATTTATATAACTATAAGAAGTCATTTGGTAGAGTGTATAAAATAATACTGAATAGGGCGTGTTAGTAATGCTGGAATTAGTAGTGCTGAGATTAGTATTGGGATTAGCAATGTTGGGATTATTTTTTATGGTTTGATGTATTGAAAACAATATGTATTGTTATATTCTAAAAGGAATATTTTTATTTATAAAAATACCATCGACATATAATAACTTTGTATATTTACTTTGCAAAGTTTTATTATTCTTTTTTAAAAATAAAAAAAATCAACAATATAACTATAGTAATAACTTACTTTGGAATTTTAAGATTTAATCATTCACTTACATGAATTTTTTTGTTATGTTTTCTTTATTTGCTCATCATTTGCTTGTTGTTCGCACTTTGTGGTGTTCTTAAGTTAGAGGGGGTATGTATAACTTTTGAGTGAGACAATTGAATCGTTGTTAACATAAAATTGTATTCCGTAAAGTGTTAAATCTAAGCAATTTTTTTTATATATTCTATTTACATAATTAAAGCTTTATGCAACCATACAATTTATTTTCGGGTTTTGACCAATAAGTATTTTTTAAGTTAATGAACTAGTTTTCTTTATGACTAAAATTATTTGGAGGAATTCATCTTGAAAATTAAAAAGAAATAACTGACATTGAATAAATTTAAAAAAAAATTAGAGAATATTTAATAGAATTTGAGGATATTTTTGTCTTTATTTAGATTTATCTATGGATTGTAATATATGGATTACTAATTCCACCAAATTGGGTGTATTAGTTACACACCCTATAATACCATGTAGGGTGTATAACTGTATAACTAATCCATGTATTAGTTATACATTGCTTCTTATTTGCTATCAAATATTGTATTAATTTATCCCACTTTTTAATATATGGATTAGAAAAATAACCCCCCTTATCAAACGGCTCCTAAGTGTTGTAAGATTGAATCATGGATTATTTTTTACATTAAATAATGATTAATAAATGTGTTTAACTCGAATTGAAAAGTCAAATTGATTCAATTAGTTTCACTACAAGTATTATAATATTGAATTGAGAATCAAATTTTGAATGTAACCATTAGTCAATCCTAATGTTTGTCTTTAAGGACTTGTTTGGAAAGCCACCCTGAAAATTGCATTTGGTTTAATTATGTGTAATTACACAACTTAGACATGTTTAGTTGGCCATGAAATAATTGGTCAACGAGTAGTTAGGTGTAATTGGTAAGGGTTAATTGTACTCTCCTATCTACAATTTATTGCTGTGAATTGTTGATAATTACATGGTGTAATTACAATGTGGTTATTTTTTAATATCTTCTTTTTAATTTTAATTTTAATTTTTTTGTTATGTATTTCTACTTATTTTAATTTATTTTTTATTTTTATTATTCTAATATTATAAAAATAAATACTTTTTATTTTATATTATTTATATTTCATTTCCTTTTCATTTTCCAATAGTTACTTCTTGTGATTCCATTCAATTGTTCATATTATCTATTTTTATTTAATATAATTTTGTAATTAGAATTCATTGATGAATAAAGTTATAGACTTATTTTTGAATCATATTTATCTACATTATGTTTAAAATTTAACATAAGAATATTATGTTATCTTTTTTTTTGTTTTGAATTATGAACTTATGTTATATTTTTAATTTCAATTTATTGTTTACTAATATTGACTTGATATTTTCCATTGCAAGTCATTCTTTTTCAGTTAGAATTGATAGATTATCTTTTTTTCAAATGTTTTAATAATTTTTTGATATTCTATTTATAATGCTACTTTATTTGTCAAACATGCATTTCATAATGTCCTTAAAAATTATGTATTTTAAATTTTTATGATTAAATTAATCAAAATATACTTATTTGAAAAATACAAATCAATTATTTCTTATAATATATATATATATATATATATATATATATATATATATATATATATATATGCATTTCACGATGTCCTTAAAAATTTTGTATTTTTATTTTTTATGATTAAATTAATTAAAATATACTTATTCGAAAAAACAAAACAATTATTTTCTTATAGTATCTATCTATCTAGCTATCTTTCTGACTATCTGTCTGTCTGTCTATCTATCTATCTATCTATCTAAATATCTGTCTGTCTGTCTGTCTATCCATGTCTGTCTGTCTATTTGTCCATCTATCTATCCATCTATCTATCCATCTATCCATCCATCTATCCATCCATCTATCCATCCATCTATCAATCCATCTATCTATGATCTATCTATCTATCTGTCTGTCTGTCTGTCTATCTATCTATCTATTTGTCTGTCTATCTGTCTATTTATCCGTATCTGTCTTTCTGTCTATCTATCTATCTATCTATCTGTCTGTCTGTCTGTCTGTCTATCTATCTATCTATCTATCTATCTATCCATCTGTCCGTCCGTCTGTCCATCTGTCCATCCATCCATCCATCCATCCATCCATCCATCCATCCATCTATCTATCTATCTATCTACACACACACACACACACATATATGTATATAGTGTTTGACCATTAACTATATAACCATGTAATTACACTTGTACAACCAAACAATACACATGTAATTACACTGTGAAAAATAAATATGTAATCGTAATTATTAGACTTTTTAATTACTGTCCTAGTAATGACACACCAATCTTGATTACCAAATGACTTTCCAAACATATTCTAATTGAAAACTTGAATTTCTTCAATTTATGTAACTTTTGGTATTATAAGATTGAAGCTGAAACCCAAATTATGCATTACAATTAGCCAATTCAAATGCTTAACTTCAATTAATAAATTAAATTCTTTTAATTTATATAACTCTATAAAATTAAATTGAGATTCAACTTATGCATGAAACAATTAATCAATAAAAATACTTGACTATGTTTAAAAAATTGAAGTACTTCAATTTACATAAATTCAAGTATTATAACATCAAATTAGAACTTAACTTGTGCATATAATAATTAGTCAGCATGAATGCTTGTCTTAAACTAAAAAATAAAATTAATTAAATTCATATGACTCTTAATTTAATAAGATTGATTTTAACATAAAAAATTATTTATTTTTAAAGTTTAGTAGATAATGTCTCTTATCCTACCAAAAAAATACTTTAATTATTTAAATAATATTGTTTATGCTTTAAGAGCGGATAAAAGAGTTTTAAAATGAGGTGTAGGTGACACAAGTCTTAATTATTAGTTGGAGGTGACAATAACTTTATTATGGATTAAGAAAGTTGGATAAGTTTGAAAATAATTCACAAGTTTTTAAATTTACACTTTGATCCCAATGTATACCAAAAATAATGGGAAACGGAAGGAAAAAGACGTCTTTCTCTCTCTTCTCATCCGTTGTTGTTTTCTTTCTCTTAGCGATTTTTATTGTTAATTATTTCTATTTCTGCTGCTTTATTCATCATCTTCTGCTTCATTATCATCATCTTCTACTTCATTATCATCTTCATCTTCTTTTTGTCGACCATTCGTTGTTGTTGTTGTTGTTGTTAGTACAGCGCTACTGCTGCGATCTGACCAATTTCTTAGGTTAAACTTTGTTTACTATATCACTTTCCACTTTGGCATTACTTCATGGGTGACTTTAGTAAGTAAAATTATGATTTTTATTCGTATTTGTCATCTGGGTACACTTTTATTTTTCCAACAATGGATAGAGCCCCGATTATGAATCCAGCATAAGTGCCCATAATTTAAACAGATCAATCATCTGGTGTATCAGATGAGTAATTTGTTATATTAGAAGATTTATCTATTGCATCAGACTGTTTATCTGTTGCATTATCGTATTATCTGTTGCATCAAACGTATTATCTGTTGTATCAGGATGTTTATCTGTTGCACCAGACTAATTATATGTTGCATCAGAATGTTTATCTGTTGCACCAGACTAATTATCTGTTGCAACGAATGATTAATCTATTTGAAACAACACAAATCAACCCCTGCCACAAACCCAACAGATAACCAATATGTTTTCAACACTTGCTATTGCTACTAGATTCAAAATTATTCCTTACGTCCAATTACCCATCCCAAATTTCCTAATTCAATTTCTCATTTTACTTGTTTTTTTCATTAATCAAGAAAAGATTAAAAAAATCCATGTTTTACCCTTTGCATTAATAGTTTTTTCTTCAAATTAAAATGGAAACATCATTTAATAGGGGGACTATACGCCGACCGACGTTAAAAGCTTCTTTCTCTTATGGAATTTCGATTGAATAGCAAACAATGGTTATTTCAAATCGTCTAATGTCCCACCAACTGATCAGTGGGTTATGGTAAACTAGACATAGTATTAATTATTTTTCTTAATCAATATGGCATCTCAATTTGGGATGGGTAATTTTAGACGGAGGGAGTACGAATTAAAATGTCAGAGCCAAGAAAAGCAACAAACTAGTCATCTGTTGAAACAGACTATTTATCTGTTGCATCAACTTCTTATCTGTTGCAACATGAGTAATCTGTTTTGAACAACACATCAACCCCTGCCACAATCCTAACAGATAAATCTTGATATTGCTACTGGATTCTAAATTATTCCTTTTTACGTCGAATCGTCGACATGTTTGTTGAAAAAAATAATAGACAGAATGAAAATTAAATATGGATTAAAATGTCAAAGATTAAATATAATTTATTTATTAAACAAAAATAAATAAAAATACATATAATAGACTAAAAGAAAAATAATAGTCTAATTATTATTATTATTATCAGCATCATCGTTGCCAGCCGGTCAATCTTCAACCGGAAGTAGCAAGGACCTCCTCAGCCTGCGTATCTTGTGGAGCATTCTTGATCTAACTCCTCCCAGTTTCCATTGCAGATCATGAACTTGATTCCGAAGTTCATTCACGACGTCTTGCAGAAAAGCAACGTCCCACACTGGGTCAGCCATAATTTTATCTTCTAGAGTGTAATATGAAAGACGAGAAGCAATAAATAAATAGAGTGTATTTGAATGAACGATTGAGTAAGGAGGGATCTATTTATAGAATTGAATTTGAATGAGAGGCAAAAAGGCGCGACTATTCACCTCCATACATTAATTACATTTTTGATTAACTTAAGAAAATAAATATTATGATATAAGTCATGACTTTTCAGATTATTATTATTAATTAGTTCTTCGAAGAACCGTTTTTATTGAGTTGTGACAATAGATTCTATATTTGTTGCATCAGATAACATATCTGTGACAACAAATATTTTATTAGTTGCAACAAATATAAAATACGTTGCATCAGATAACATATCTGTTGCAACATATAATCTAACTGTTCACCTTCATTTATTAATTACATTTTTTATTAATGTGAAAAGTAATGATTTAATTAAATTAATAAATATTGTGATAAGTCATGACTTTTCAGATTATTATTATTAATTAGTTCTCTCTAAGAACCATTTTTATTGAGTTGTGACTCGATATAGGTTGCATCAAATAAATCATCTGTGACAACAGATATATCATCTGTTGCAACCATAGTGAACTTATTGCATCAGATAATTTAATTGTTGCAACATATAATCTACTTTTTTTAAAAAAATAACTATCATCATCATTAATCCAAATTTGCTTACTTTTTTATTTTATAAATAAAAAAAACACCTTTTCAAATTCCTTAATAAAATAATAACCATTTTATTATATAATAAATAATTTAAAAATAAATTCAAACACAAAAATGGTGAAAAGTCACGATCAGTTATTAAAATTGTGGTTATAAATTGTGTTTATCATTTATTTTCTTATTATTTATTTGAGAAATATTTTTTATATTGAATAATCGGAACAGAAAGTCATGTCTTTTTCTTTTCACTCTCTCAATAACAATAATCCTTTTTTATTAATAACCGTCAGGTGCAACATATGATCGATCTGTCGTAGCAGATTAACCTCTAACGGTTAACACAAATTGCTGCTCAATCCCTACCACCGACTGTCGACATGTTGAGAACAAGGAATAAATAGAATGATTATTTTTAAATACTAAATAAGAATTAAAAATTCAAAGTCGACAACAAAATGAAATGAATGCTCATAGATTTTTGAATCCCTTAGGTAGATTTGATATACAAAAAGAGGAAAATAATCACTAAAATAAAAAAACATTACCTAATTATTATTACTACTAATATTATTATTGTCAATCAGACATTTTTCATTCGGCAGCCTTGCTCCGAAGTCAGCCAAATCTCTTTGGATTCATCAAACTGCCTTTGAAGTTCATGCAAAGACTCGATATGAATATTCTTGTACGAATCTGGATCATCCATATTTGTAAGGAGGGACCTATTTATAAATTTTTGTATCTCGAAAAGAAACGAAAATTGCTTTAAAATAAATCGAACAGATGGATAATCTGTTGTAAAATATATTCTTTCTGTTAGATAACTTACAACATACTGGCAATCTTTTGCAACAGATGTATATATCTGTTTGATTTTTGCAACAGGTTGATCAACTGTCGTAATAGATGTCTCCAAGTATTTGACAATATAAATAGAAGTATCATCTGTTGTAACAAGCTAGTCATCTGTTTATTCAATTTAAGCCATAGATGGGCTAAGAATAATAAGGTGCATGCAGATGGATCCACTATCATATATGTGGGAGTTAAGTATGTATTACTGATAAGGTTACCAGGACAACACACACAAAATATAATGTTTTTGTGAATGCAGTTTTTAACTGATTAGGTATTAATCATTCAAACAAGATCCTGCATTGTACCATTAAGTTTGATGGGTTCAAAATTGATAAGGTTGAGGACCTCATGAAGATGGTGCAGATACCCTGTTATGAATTACTGATGGTTGGTGCTCGTGTTTATGCGTGTAGAGTTTTGAGAAGGGATCAATATTTGTCGTCACTGCAGATAACCAGTAGCGATTGGAATTAACTTTAAGTGTGTATTGGACCCTTAGAGGGCCCTCGAAGCCTCGCACTGCATCAAATAAGAATGTAAAACCAATATAGTTATTGCCCTGGCCAAAATTTATATGGTTGGGTTGCTCGCTCGGGGTGATGATTATATGCCAGAAGGTGTGGTAGGAGAATGCTTTCGAGGAAAAATGGGTGGTTGATGGAAAACTATATCATCTGAAAGCTAATTGAAGAACAGACATAGGGTAGAAACTAACTTCTAATGAATCTGGCCGATGGAATTATCTTAACAGATTCAAAATCTGAATCAAGTGCAAATATGAAAGTGTATCCAGTAATGTAATTTTGTCTGTTGTGTCTCTGAAAGAAAAACAATGCAGATGAACACATTGCTAGGGAGCTGCATGGTCGGGATTATCACCTAGGTAGAAAATAAGAGAAGATCAACAAAGCAGCCTCACGGGCATCGAGGGTAGAAATGATGTTCAGCGTCTAGAAAACTTACGCCAACAACAACTGCAGTTAAAATAAGGAAACTAAGCGAAGGCGGTAATTTTTGAATTTTAAATTTCATCCCATGCCTTCTTGTTTGTGTTTACGATCAGCTCCACTGACGTTGACTTGATCAGAACCACAAACAAGATTGAAAGGCAAATAGAGTATAATTACTTCCTTAGCAATATGGATTAATTGATTGTGTTTTCTTGACTTAGCATGCTTTCAACATTCCTTGGAGAAGATCAGATGCTTGCTATAGTATGTGAATCCCGATAATTTTCAAGCTTGCCTCCAGCTTGTTGATTCTGTATTCAAGTTGGTCGTTGCCGTCTTTGAAGTTGGTAAGGAGTTCCTCGTCTCTTGTGAGCTCGATCAGGAACACTACCTTCAAAGTTGTGGCATTCTAGAAGCCCTTCAGAATACTTTCTTCAAAAGCCTTAAAGGATACATGGAGGGTCGTTATGTTTGTTTTAGGTCAAACTGTGTTGAAGCATGTTGAAGATGTGGCCCCAACAATTGAACAACACACTTTTATTGAGCGTTTCTCCATGTATCTTACTCAACCAATTTGATAAATTAGTAAGCATGGAGTTACGTAGCATGTTATTTAAATCGGCTCTACCAACCCTATCAAACATTATGTAACTCCGAGCTCATTACCCTATAAAAATAATATGCCCGAGTTAGTGCACAAATAAAAAAAGCCCAATCTGTCAGCCTTTCTGCTGATCACTCTTCTCCAATATAGATGAGAAGATATCTGCTATGCAAAAGTGTACACCATCGACAGACATGCTTGCCTAGGAGCAATTCTTTAGAAGACAACAACAGATATCTTCAGAAGAATTGCTCCCAGGCAAACATGTCTGCGACGGTGTAGACTTTTGCATAGAAGATATCTTGTCATCTATATTGCAGAAGAGTGATCAACAGAAAGGCTGAGAGATTGAGCTCGTTCGATTTGTGCACTAACTCGATCATATTTTTTTGATAGAGTAATGAGCTTAGAGTTACGTAACGTTTGATAGGCTTGGTAGAGCCGGTTTAGATCACATGCTACGTAACTCCATGCTTACTAATTTATCAAATTGGTTAAGCAAGATGTATAGAGAAATGCTCAATAAATGTTTGTTGTACAACTGTTAGAACCACATTTTCAACGTGTATCAACACATTTTGACCTAAAACAAACACAGAGACCCTCCATGTATCCTTTAAGGCTTCTGAAGAAACTATTCTGAAGGGCTTCTAGAATGCCACAACTTTGAAGGTAGTGTTCCTGATTGAGCTCACAAGAGATGAGGAACTCCTTACCAACTTCAAAGACGGTAACGACCATCTTGAATACAGAATTAACAAGCTGGAGGCAAGCTTGAAAATTATAGGGATTCACATACTATAACAAGAATTTGATCTTCTCCAAAGAATGTTGAAAGCATGTCAAGGCAAGAAAACACAATCAATTATAACCATATTGCCAAGGAAGCAATGATACTCTATTTGCCTTTCAATCTCGTTTGTGGTTCCGATCAGGTCAACGACAGTGGACCTAATCGGAAACACAAACAAAAAAGCATGGGATGAAATTTAAAATTCAGAAATTTTCCACCTTCACTTAGATTCCTTATTTTAACTGCAGTTGCTGTTGGCATATGTTTTCTAGCCTTGCTATACATCATTTTAACCCTCTATGCCCATAAGGCTTCTTTGTTGGTCTTTTTCTGTTTTCTATCTAGGTGATAATCCCGACCACGTAGCTCTCTAGCAAAGTGTTCAGATGCATTATTTTTCTTTAAAAGACACAACAGATGAAATTACATTATCGGATATACTTTTATATTTGCACTTGATTCAGATCTCGTATTTGTTAAGATAATTCCACCGACCAGATTCATTAGAAGTTGTATCTACCCTATGTCTCTTCTTCAATTAGCTCTCGGATGATATAGTCTTCCATCAACCACCTATTTTCCTTCGAAAACATTCTCCTACCGTATATTCTGGCATATAATCATCACCCCGAGCGAGCAACCCAGCCGTATAAATTTTGGCCAGGGCAATAACTATACTGGTTTTCCGTTCTTGTTAGATGTGGTGCTAAGCTTTGAAGGCCCTCTAAGTGTCCAATGTACCCTAAAAGTTAGTCCAATCGCTATTGAATCTCTTTACAATGACACAAAAAGTAGATCCCTTCACAATGCTTGACAAATAAACATGAGTAACAACCGATATTAAATCTTAATAGTCTATCAGAACCATATTCATGATCCCTCAGCCTTATTAGTTCAGACCTAGCAAACTTAACTGTAAAATTACAGACATCTTGTTTGAACGATCTATGACTAATCAGTAAAAACATTATTCACAAAATCAGTACACTCTGTGTGTGTTTCCATGATAACATTATCAGTAATACATACCTCCCACATATGAAGTGGTTCCATCTGCAAGCAGTTTATTCCTCCGATCCTATCTTTACTGCAGCCTCTTGCGATAGTCTATCAAAAGTTGATCAACTGTCAGTTTTTTATTTCTACAAAGAAGAGAAAAAAAGTTAATGTCATAAAAAGAACATTATCCATCTGTTGCAACAGATGTGGAGTCTGTTGTAACAGACGTGGAGTCTGATGGAATACATCAAACCAGCTTTTCTGGTGGTTTTATTTGTTCCAACAGTTTCTCTATCTGTTGCAACATCAACAACAACATAACCATCAACTAAAAAGAAACAACAATATTTGTTCCAACAACATCATCAACAATAAAAAAGCAACATCCTTTGTTCCAGAACTATCAACAACACCACACCACAAGTTCCAACAACCCCAACCCCACCAACAACATCAATAACTGCATCAACAATAATGAAACAAACAAAATACATACAAAAAAATGATACTGCCAACAAGGCTTTTAAACTTCTCCCAACAAATGACTTTTTTTTCATATTGTAATAAAAATTCTCAGATTATTTATTCAACACTTACAAGTTCTTTAAAAAAAAATTTAATAAATATGATATGGGTAAATAGTAATTAAATAAAAAACAGATGTAAATAACTTACAAAGAAGAAGACGAGAATAAAAGAGCAATAATGAACCATACCTTAATATCAAAAAGGGGATCAAAATAGAAATTTAAGTTGAGGAAAGATATGGATGGGCTTAGATCCAAAAGATCTTTATGAGAAGAGAAGAGAAAATAGAGAAAAAAGGTTGTGACCCTAAAGAAGAGAGAGAAAAAGATGAGAGTTGAATAAAATAAACTACAGCTGAAGGAAGAGATGAGATAATTTCTATAGATGTATTGTGTACGTAGACGTGGTGGTTTTCAATATTCATTAATATCATTAATAATTTGAGGGGAACGAGGAAGACTAAGACTACTGACATTGAAGAAACAAGACAAGACTGCTCAATGAACTCTCTTTTGAGATATCCAAGAAATATTTTTTACCGCCTTTAGTAGTAAGTACTACTACTTGATATTATCTACTCGGACCAGAAGCTTCTTTCTTTAAAATTAAAAGAGAAAAAAAGATTTTCAAATATATATGTCATCTATTGCAACATATATAAATATCTATTTAGAAATTTGAACATCTCTGTCATCTATTACAACAGATATAAATATCTATTTAAAAATCCAAATAGCTCAGTCATCTGTGACAACAGATGAAAATGTTCATTTGATAATTAATAAAATCAGATATGTCATCTGTTACAACAGATATAAATATCTGATTGAAAATTTCCAACAGCTCAGTCATCTCACAACAGATGCAAATATCTATTTGACAATTAAATCAGATATATCATCTGTTGCAACATATATATACCTGTTTGAAAATTTTCAACAGCTTAGTCGTTTCTTGTAATAGATTTCATTGCAATTGATTTAGGTGGAACTAGGGATGAATGAATGATCTCGCAGGGTCAACTACAAATTCAATCGAGTCTTTGCAATTGCATGGCGCTGGTATTGCGTTCATCCTGACCAGAGTCATCGATCGATCACTCTAAGTTGAAATGAATTCTCATCAACTCAATGTTAGGATAGTGATAGTACCTAAGTTGATTTAGGTGGAACTATGGATGAATTAATGGGCTCGCAGGGTTAACTACAAATCCAATCGAGTCTTTGCAATTGTATGGTATTGGTATTGCGTTCATACCAATTCGAGTCATCGATCGATCACTCTAAGTTGAAATGAGTTCTTATCAACTCAATGTTAGGATAGTGATAGTACCTAGGTTGATTTGGGTGGAACTAGGGATGAATGAATGAGCTCGCAGGTTCAACTATAAATCCAATCGAGTCTTTGCAATTGCATGGCGTTGGTTTTACGTTCATCCTCACTCGAGTCATCGATCGATCACTCTGAGTTGAAATGAGTTCTCATCAACTCAATGTTAGGATAGTGATAGTACCTAGGTTGATTTAGGTGCAACTATTAATGAATGAATGAGCTCGCAAGTTCAACTACAAATCCAATCGAGTCTTTACAATTGCATGGCGTTGGTAATGCGTTCATCCCAACCTGAGTCGTCAATCAAACACTCTGAGTTGAAATGAGTTCTCATCAACTCAATATTAGGATAGTGATAGTACCTAAGTTGATTTAGGTGGAACTAGGGATGAATGAATGATTTTGCTAGGTCAACTACAAAACCAATCAAGTCTTTGCAATTGCATGGCATTGGTATTGCGTTCATCCTGACCCGAGTCATCGATCGATCACTCTGAGTTGAAATGAGTTCTCATTGACTCAATGCTTTAAAAATTATATCTTTTAAAAATTTTAAAATTAATTAAGATCAATTCGGACCAAATTAGCAATTTCAAAACTTGTCATTCTTTTCCAAAATTACAAATCAACCCTTACAAATCATCCATTTGCGCGAAAAACTTTTTATTTCAAATATTAAGTTCTCGCTCTTCTCTCTCTCTCTCTCTCTCTCGGGGTGTCCTCTCCCTCTCAATAATACAAACAACAACTACTTAATATATTGCTCAACCCTTCAAAATAGGTCGATTTTTTTCTCATTTACGACTACATATAGTTATTTTTTTGACTTCATTCCAGCTTGTATCTGTTGTTTTCTCTATCTTTGCATGTAATAGAGTTCGAGAAGAGTTCTACATTTGTTCTTTATTCTAAAAAAATAGGGCTTTTTAGTTAATGATAAAAAAGAAGACTTTTAGTTGTATTATCTTTGACAATGGGTTAACAATTTTGAGTTTTAATGCTAAAAAAGTAGGAAGCACCCAAGAAAACTCTAGTTTTTCTCTTATTATATTATTAATTATTATGGTATTATTGAATGGTGTTTGTGGTGTTGTTGGTGGTATTGGTATATGTATTTTTTAGCGGTGGTGTCGGTGGTCTTGGTGTTGGTATTGATGGCATTGATGGTGGTCTTGGTGGCATTGGTGGTGGCATTGGTTGTGGTGGTGGTGGTCCATCTGTTGCAACGGGTGGAAGATATGTTGGGAGATATTAAATAGGTCTTCAAACAGATTCTCCATTTGTTCCAACTGATGGGTTATCCATTGGAGTATTTTCTTGTAATGTGGCATAGAATAATTTATTGAAATTTCTCCACCTGTTGCAACAGGTGAAATATCTGTGGGGAGATATTAAATAGGTCTTCAAACAGATTCGGGTTTCCCATCTGTTGCAACTAATGGGTTGTCAGTTGGAGTATTTTTTTTGGTTATGTGGTAAGAATAATTTATTGAAATTTGTCTCACCTTTTTTAAAAAAATTATGCATATATCAAATGCAATGTATTTTTTGTTTTTTCTTTTGTTTGTAGTTAAAAGATGTCTCCCAAAAGAAAAAAATTAAAAGTGGAGAAAGTGGACCAACTTTCGATCACCAAACAAAAAAGGCTAGAGTACAGAAATATTCAGAGAAACTTCTAGAACAATCTCAGTTAGGGCAAAATGAAGTCGAGGAAAGTGATAACTTCTCCTCACCAATGGGGCATGAAATAACATCGAAATTTCAGCATGATTTTGTCAAAATCATTAGTATTGACAAGTTTTGAGTTGCGATGCCGATGAATAACCTTAATGCAGTATTTGGTGATTTTGTACTTAAAAGTCAGTTGGGGAAAACTTTTGACGAACTTAGAAGTATTTTGAAGAAGGAAAACATAGATGGACTTTTTAAGAAGAGCTGCTTTGCACACTTTCTTGAGCTGTCTGGGCCCCTCCCTCTCCGTTTCCCAATGATCATGGTATATGAACTCCTCAATCATAGGATCATGTATGCGGGGAATGATGGAGGTACGAAGGAGGGAAAAAATAAGATGGATGAAGTCTGGATCAACTACAGTGGCATGCCGATTTATTTTGGATTGAAAGAGTTTGCCATTGTGACGGGCTTGAGATGCGATCGTCCAGAAGAACCTTCCATTAAGAAAACACCCCACAGAGGGTCCAACAAATGCAAGGTCAAAAAAGATGGGTTGTTGGTAATTGTAGGACCTAGCTACAAAGTGAAGGATTTGATAGAGGATCTCAAGAATAAAGACATACCAAAGCACTACAGGGAGAAATTGTGCTTAGTTTGGTTTGTCCATTGCAAGAGACGTCAAGAAAGTCATAGAACGTGATTTGTTGGCTCTTGTTGATGATTTTGGGAAATTCAATGATTATCCCTGGGGTTACGACAGCTACTACTTGACTTTCAAATTTTTACTGAAAGAGCTAAAGCCAAAGACGACCACATTATACAGCTTTTCTTGAGCTTTCATGGTAAAATTGATCACTATTTTTACTCATTCATTAATTTATATTGAATATACTTGTGACTTTTTTTTTGCTTGCTTCCTGTTTATAATTTTTAGGCTTGGGCATGTGAAGCCATCCCCCCCTCCGAAAGTATTTCACGGATTACCCGGATAAGGTTTCTCATTCAAGGATCCTTAGGTGGTTGGCTTCAGTAGAGAGTAGCAAAAAAAATATTAACGAGGTTGACCTCTTTAACCCTCCGGATGATGCAGTACATTTTCTTTCAACTAAAATAATTTGCCTCAAAGAAAGATATTAAAACAGATGTTCCATCTGTTGCAACAGATTACCCGTCAACTGCAACTAGTGAAACAGATGGGTAATATATTGCAACAAACAATCCATATTTCACAACCGATTAACCATATGTTGCTCTATTCTCTGAACCCTACTCAACAGATTACCCATCTATTGTAAATTATGCAAAAGATGGGTATTCTGATGCAACATATTATCAATCTATTTCAACATACAGATCAACTATTGCAGTAGCTAGATCATCTGTTACATAAGTTGGCTGTGTTAACATAACTCGATCCCCATGTAACCCAACTGACTACAAATTATTATTATATGATTTAAATTCCTCCTGTTATTTTTTTTATAGGTTGTGCATCCTTGGATCGTGCCTACTATTGATGAGCTGGGGATGACTTCTTTTCTTACTCTGAGTCTTGTTGATACAAAAGAAGACCCAACAGTGGAGTTAATAAAGATGAAATTGGATAGAGAAACATCCATAACAAGAGCAATTAGTCAAGGTCAGTCTAATATTGAAGCTCTTCACGACCAAACTCAAACTGCAACAGATATGGGTGCTTTTTCTGGGGGTGTTGCTGGTGGAGTTGTTTGTGATGGTGGCAGCCATCCTGCTGTTGGTTCTGCTACCATTCGTGATTATGAGCATGTTGGTGCTTAGCAAAAAATAAATATGTTTAAAAACACCTCTTGCACAGGTCCTCCCTCTCACCCCTACACCGGTCCCTCCCACCCTTATAGTGGTCCTTCTCACCCCTCCCCACCTTTATATTCTCATTGCAAATGCAAAGTGTGCAAGAACTGAGAGGATAAACTCCTCGACAAGCTAGAGGCTATTGTTGAAGCTGCTGAGAAGTTGAAATCTAGGAGGGGTGTCATACCATCCAACGAGGTAAGGGAGTCATGCACTCCTACAGTGGAGGTTAGGAGGAAGAGAAGAAAAATTAGACAAATTCTCTTCATTCTAAAATTAGCAAAAATTGCAACTCCCCCGCTCTAATAGTTGTTGAAGTTCAGATGCCGCCGAAGAAGGTGGACATATTCGCGGTGCTTGGCAAGGAGAAGAAGAAGGAACTGAAAGAATTCATCAAGATGAAGGTTAAAAAAGAATACACCATGCATTCATTTGCCGCGAAAGACTTCTCGAATATGACAAATATGTGCGTGTGGTACGAGGACAAGGTAAGTTTACTTTTGCTAACCTACCCTTCTAATCTACTCCATAAAGAATAATCTACGCAGCAGATGTGTAATCTGTTGTGAAAACTTGGTATTCTGTTGCAACATAATACATATCTGTTGTATAAGTTTCGTTGGCTGGGTAATCTGTGAACTGATTTAGACAACCCTCTGCATCGAATTCTTTTACTGTGTTTTTATTCTTTACAATTACTAACCTATTTAAAAATTGTCTTCTTATACCATAGTATGTTGATGAAATTCTCTGCCTCATGAGGGGCAGACAATTAGCGTACCCGGATGCTTATGATGTTGCCGATAGGATAATGGACCTCACCTTCTACAATAATTTCAAGGATAGGTATGCTAAACTCTGTAACATAGCTGATTCTGGTGGCCCAGGATTTGATTATTTAGTTTCTATGTTCTAATGGAATGAAGAAGCAATTAAATATGTTAGGCGGAAGAGGCCATATCCACACGGCAAGAGCTGGACCAAGGCAAAAAGAATCCTTGTAGTCATGAACGTGGATGTCACCCATTTTCTCACTATTGAGATACTACTATAAGAGGGAAAGATTAAGGTTTATGACTGCATCTAACCTGTGTTCAGTGAGAAAACATTTTTAACCCACATGCAACCACTCTTGAAGTTGTTGCCCAAGTTGTTGACGTAGAGTAAGCTGATGGATCATTTGTCGGTTGAAGTCTTGGCGAAGGAATCATGGGTTTTTAAAGGTCGAAATAAGAACATCCAGCTCCCAAAAAATACAACCGGTGCAGCATGCGGGCCATACTCGCTTGGATACATCAAGTTTTTGCTGACCGACACACAAATGACCGATGTGTGCGACACCATTGTGGGAAAGATACAATGGGTCTGGGCACGTGTATAACAAAGAACATGTACAAAGACAGAGACGAACACGATAACAAATTTTCATTTCAAGCCAATTCACTATACATTTAGGGGCAATAATTTTTATGTCTGGCAAAGTTGAATCTTTATAATGCAACAGATTTTATATATGTCGTAACAGATATAGTACCTATTATGACAGATTGATTATCTATTGGAATAGGTTGGTCATCTGTTGCGTTATGCAGATGTTCCCTGTCTGTCTGTCACAACAGATTTATGATCTATTGCAACATATAACTTATCTGTTGCAACTGATCGATAATCTGTTGGAGAAAATAAAAAAAGTAGGAAGACCTATTATATAATTTCTAGCAGATGACCTACATATTGTATCTCATGTTGCAACATATGTCTAAATCTATCTGATAAGATATATCGTCTGTTGCAGCAGATGTATTATCTGTTGCGATATTTGAATCTAGTACTCCATTTCAATTAACATGTTCAAAAATCAAAATTAATTATATTCATAGACAGAATAAAATAAATCGAAGCCTTCAAAAATTACATGAAATAACTCAACAAATAAATGAAATATAAAAAAAATATTATGGGTACAAACGATCTACTCTACAAATAAATCAACAAGTTAAACCAAGGAGGATAGGTTATTACATTGACGGACTCAAGCTATAAAAATCTAATCAATAAGGACAAGTTGTAATTCATCCAGTGCTATGGAATTCGGCTTTGGTCATCGTGGATCTTTAACGTCGGTTGGAAGTAGTTGATGGATTATCAACTGTCATATTATGCTCTTCAGCAGTAGCTGTGACATCTACCTAGAAAGCCAAAATTGTCAATGCTAAGTAGAGATATACAATAGATTTCCATCTGTTATAACAGATGAGTCTTATGTTGCATAAGATGGATTATCTGTTGGGATAAATTCGAACAGGTAAATCAGATCAGTACGATAATTTTGAATAGATGACCCATCTATTGCAACATAAGACCCATCTGTTGAAATAGATAACGAATCTAATGCAACAGGTTAGACAACAGTTGCAACAGATGTATATATCTGTTTGATAATTTTTAGAAGATGTATCATCTGTTGAAATAGATATGTGCCAATTTGTTTTTTGGAACAGATGATGTACATTCACCTTCTTCAGCACATGCTGCTTTTCTGTGGCCCTTGCATACTGAACATCGGTGCAAGACAAAGACAGAGGCATTGCAATCTTTCTTTTTTTATGATTGATGATGCCTTGGAAGTGTCTTTCCTTCTCTTTTTAGCTGCATTGATCTCTTGTGGAGTGTCTGGATATGAAATCCTCTTTGATGGAATGACACCCCTCTTAGATGTCATTTTCTTTACAGAAGCAATTAGTGTATTAATAGCATTAATCAATCCATCGTGTTTCACCTTGCAGTTTTGACATTTGCATGAAGAACATTCGGTAAATGCTGCAAAATTTATAGAAAAATCTGTACAACCATTATGATAATAATCATAATGGCTTGTTGTTTCAAAAACTGTAAGAGGAGCATCATTAGCCCCACCCTCCAAAATTATTTTTCTTCTGATGGCTGTTGCTCAAAACAATTCCATTTTTATTCCATCAACAACTTTAGGGTCCGATAAAGTTTGCACAGACGGTAAAGTAAGAAAATATGGCATCTTCAACTCTCGGTTAGTCGAAACAAGCCACGGATGGACAATCTAAAATAAATCGGTACATATATTAAGAATGATGATGAAATCATTTAATCATTAATTAAAATAAAAACTTGATTAGAATTGGATTTACTGCTTCCTTTGGGGGATTGAAAAGATAAAAAAAATTTACATGTTTATCGGTTTTGGCCGACAACCATCTCAGAATTCTTGGACAGGAAAGCTCTTCCTAGTAGTTCACTTGTTGTCTCAAATAAGGAATGGCTTCAAATGCCCAAGCCTATAACATAACGCCAATAAACTTGCGCTTGAGAAGATCATATACCATTTTCATCTAGAAACGAGCATTATTGTCCTCCGACAAATCAAGATATTGCCCAAAGTAGCTTTCCCTGAAATAAGAATCCAATTTTTGTTCTCAAAGTATTTTTCTGAAGCCGTTGAAAGATTTTTCCATGACTGACTTAACCACGAGATCTCTCGTTAAATTTGTGGCACTATCGCACTGCATTTTTACAGGATAGAGGTTTTGACCAACTCTTCTATGGAAGGGTTATTATCATTTGGATCATCTCTTTTGAAAGATTCCTCCTCCCCATGTTCATTATCTTATGCTCCTGATTGAGATGACGCTTGTAAAGCAAGCTCATAGAGTGGTGGATATAACTGAGCTGCTGCACTTGTTCCTTTACTTGGACTTGATGCAATTTTTCTTTTGGGAGCCATGTTATCTTAAATTAACAGGAACATAACATAGATTATAATTGATTAATGCATAACAGTAATATAACAGTTCTAACAGACAACTAATCTGTTGCACCAGGTATGTTATCTGTTACAACATATAATCGACCTATTGCAATGGATAAGTAATTCGTGGGAACCATAAAAATAGCACTATCTGTTGCACCTAGTATTTTATCTGATGCAACACATAACTGACCCATAGCAACAGATGAGTAATCCATTGGAAACCATAAAAATAGATCACTAATCTGTTGCACTAGGTATTTTATCTGTTGCAACATATAACCAACCTGTTGCAATGGATGAGTAAACCATTGGAAAGAATAAAAATGGATCACTAATCTGTTGCACCAGGTATATTATCTGTTGCAACAGATAATCGACCTGTTGCAACGGATGAGTAAACCATTGGAAAGAATAAAAATAGTCCTAATCTGTTGCAAAATGAAGAGTAAACCATTGGAAATAATAAAAATAGATCACTAATAAGTTATCTGTTAGATCAATATTGTTTAGATTTCTTCCAAATAGAAGAGTCGTCTGTCGCAACAGATGAACAATCTGTTAGATTATTCACCAGTTGCATCAGATTTTCATAGTTGCATTAGATTTTTCATCTGTTGAATCAGATTTTCATTTGTTGTATCATATGTTTCATCTATTACATCAGATATTTCAACTATTGCAATACCATTTCTACCAAGACAAACAACAAATCAACCCAGCAATACCAATATATCACACATACACAAACACACACTAAGAACATTAACTGTGACAAAAAATCACCAACAAATTTGAATCAACAGTACGACAATAAGAAGAAGAAATGCAAAAATGCCAGAAATTAGGGTTTTATTCAGTCCACATTTCAATATCAGAAGAGTAGTGGCTCAAGTTTCTCTGTTTCTTCATAATTTTTTACCTGTAAAAAAGGAAATGGGAGGATGAAAAACTTGAATTTATTGTCGCCGGAGAAGTATTCACGTCGATTGATGGTTGAAAGTTGAAAAGAAACTCGCCCGACTATTTGTCGCCGGAGGTTGAAGGGAGAAATTTTGCAGAACTATTGGTTGGGAGAAAGCTGAGAGAAGTTGGAGAGAGAAGAGAGAGTGGTTGATTTGAATTGAAAAGGGGTGTGGGTTGGATTGATTTGTATTTTTGAAAAGATTAGAAAGTTTTAAAAATATTAATCAAATTCACAATTAACTTAATCAAGTATTCTAATGATATTTGACCCTATCTATTGGTCAATGTCATCAATCCTTCATTCAAGACTTAAAAGACACCTTTCCTTCAATTTTCTCAAGTTAACTTGCAGTAAATAATCAAAATAAATAAAAAGAGATGAAAAAACAAAAAAAAGTATAGAGACAAATATGTTTTCCAATACAGCATGCATAAAAAAAATGTTTTACTTTTACTAATAACAAGAAAGATAGATAGAAAGGTAGAAAGAAAATATTATAAATATTTTTTTTTTCAAAAAAGGGTATAAAAACTATTTAAATTTAAGGAAATATTAAAAAATAACCAAAATGCGACTCTTTGAGCATTATGGACATAATTTGTTTGGACTTTTACCCGTCCTCTAATTCTTTTCTTACCTTGGTAAATGTGGACTCTTTTCATGAGGAAAGCATGACATTCAATATATGATTCAGGAATTTTTCCTAAAAGCAAGAGTTTCAAAATAAGATAAGAAATAAAAATATGAAATTTTTGACTTGGAAACTGAAACTTCATAACCAAGAAGATAAAGAGAGAAAATATGAAATTTTTGACTTGAAAACTGAAACTTCATAACCAAGAAAATAAATGCTCCCATCATTGCTTTATAAGTGCTCCTTTAAAATTGCAATTTTATTCCAAAATAAATATAAAATAAATTCTTTTGGCCATAATATTAAAAGGACATATTCACATGGGGGTTTGGGCCATAGGTGACAAAAGAGACTTAAAATGAGGTGTAGGTGACATAAGTCTTAATAATTGGGTAGAGGTGACAATTACTTAATTATGGTTTAAGAAAGTTTGGAAAATTTTAAAATAACCCACAAGTTTTTAAATTTACATTTTGATCCAAATATTAGTTAATATATAACGGGGAACGAAGGGGAAAAAATGCCTTTTTCTCTCTCCTTATTCGTTGTTATTTTCTCTCTCTTCGCGATATTTGTTGTTCATTGTTGTTACTGCTTTTTTCATCATCTTCTGATTCATTATCATCATCTTATACTTCATTATCATCTTCATATTCTTCTTGTTGACCATTGTTGTTGTTGTTGTTACCCCAGCTGCTGCTATTTGACCAATTTCTTATGTCAAATTTTGTTTCGTAAATCACTTTTAACTTTGGAATTTACTTGAGAGGAGACTTTGGTAAGTCAGATTATGCTTTTTAGTTGAATCTGGGTAACTTCTAGTGTGTTGTTTTTTCAACAATAGCTTGCACGCGAACATAAATATAATACAAGAGCAATCTGTTTAAACAGATCCATTATCTGTGGCACCAGATAAATGTTCTGTTGTAATAGTAGGCTCATATTGGATTTGTGTTTATGGGTTCTAGGTGCCCGTAATATGAATCGAATATATGGGTATTCTGTTGCACCAGATTAGTAATCTGTTTTAACAGACAAATAACCTGTTTCATCAGATTACTAATATGTTTCGAACAACAAAATATAGCTCTTGTCACACACAAACCTAACAGATAACTCATATGTTCTTGCTATTGATACTGGAATCAAATTATTCCTTAATTGTAGACATGTCATTCGTTAAGAAATAGAAATAGACAGCACAAAAATTAAATAAGAAATAAAAATTCAAGTGTATCAAACATATTTTTTTATAAAACAAACAAATAAAATACATAGATAAAAGAAAAAAAAGCTTAATTATTATTATCATCATTATTATTTGTATGGCCAGCCGGCCAATCTTCAACGGGCATCAGCAGCGCCCTTCTCAACCTGCGGATCTCCCGCGAGATCTTACTCTGACGGCGGCCAACTCCCAATGCAGGTCATGAACCTCCTTATGTAGTTCCCGCATGGCGTCTCGTAAAATAGCGACATCCTACACAGGAACAACCATATCTAGAAAACGCATAAGTTGACAAAATACACATAAAAATAAAAGTAAAGAAAAGAAAGAATTCGAATGTAATGTAATATACAATGAATATTTACACAAAACTCAAGAAAAAAACTTACCAGAGACAGAAAAAACTATCAAGTCCTTGAAGATAAAGTAGTTGAAGATGTAACAAGAGCAAGGAATAAATAGTGTGTAGTAGAACGAACGACTGATTAAGGAGAGACCTATTTATAGAGGATTGAACTTGAATGAGTTAGGCAAAAAATCAGAACTGTTCACCTCCATTTATTAATGACATTCTTGATTACTGTAAAAAGTTATGACTTAATTAAATTAATCAATATTATGATAAGTCACGACTTTTTAACTTTATTATTATTATTAATTAGTTCTTTCCAGAACCCATTTTTTTTACACTGAGTTGGAGAACAGATAATATATCTGTTTCATCAGATAAATCATCTGTTACAACAGATATATCATCATTTGCAACAAATAGATAACATGTTGCATCAGATAATTATCTGTTGCAAAATATAATATATATATATTTTTTTAAAAAATAAATTATCTTCATGACATCGAAATTTTTTGACTTTTTAATTATATAAATTAATAAAGCAGATTTAAAGGTACAACTGTTCACCTCCATTTATTAATGACATTCTTGATTACTGTAAGAAATTATGACTTAATTAAATTAAACAATATTATGATAAGTCATGACTTTTCAGCTTTATTATTATTAAAATAATTAGTTCTTTCTAGAAACCATTTTTTATTTACACTGAGTTGGACACAGATTATATATCTGTTACAACAAATATATCATCCGTTGCAACAAATAGATAACCTGTTGCATCAGATAATTATCTGTTGCAACATATAATATATATATTTTTTTTTAAAAAAAATTATCTTCATGACATCAAAAAATTTTGACTTTTTAATTATATAAATTAATAAAGCAGATATAAAGGTACAACTGTTCACCTCCATTTATTAATGACATTCTTGATTACTGTAAGAAATTATGACTTAATTAAATTAAACAATATTATGATAAGTCATGATTTTTCAGCTTTATTATTATTAAAATAATTAGTTCTTTCCAGGAACCATTTTTTATTTACACTGAGTTGGACACAGATTATATATCTGTTACAACAAATATATCATCCGTTGGAACAAATAGATAAACTGTTGCATAAGATAATATATCTGTTGCAACATATAATATATATATATATATATATTTTTAAAAAATAAATTATCTTCGTGACATTCAAATTTTCTGACTTTTTAATTATATAAATTAATAAAGAAGATTTAAAGGAACAATTGTTCACCTCCATTTATTAATGACATTCTTGATTATTGTAAAAGTTATGACTTAATTAAATTAATCAATATTGTGATAAGTCATGACTTTTCAGCTTTATTATTATTAATATTTAGTTCTTTCCAGGAACCATTTTTTTTACACTGAGTTGGACAACAGATAATATATCTGTTACATCAGATAAATCATCTGTTACAACAGATATATCATGATTTGTAACAAATAGATAACCTGTTGCATCAGATAATATATCTGTTGCAACACATAATATATATATATTTTTTAAAAAATAAATTATCTTCATGACATTCAAATTTTCTTACTTTTTAATTATATAAATTAATAAAGCAGATTTAAAGGCACAACTGTTCACCTACATTTATTAATGACATTCTTGATTACTGTAAAAAGTTATGACTTAATTAAATTTAGCAATATTGTGATAAGTTATGACTTTTCAGCTTTTTAATTATTAAAATAATTAGTTCTTTCCAGAAACCATTTTTTTACACTGAGTTGGACAACAGATTATATATCGGTTGCATCAGATAAATCATCTGTTACAATAGATATATCATCCGTCGCAACAAATAGTTAACCGGTTGCAGCAGACAATATATCTGTTGCAACATATAATATATATATATTTTAAAATAAATAAATTACCTTCATGACATCCAAATTTTCTGACTTTTTAATTATATAAATTAATAAAGAAGATTTAAAAAGAAGAATATTTCTGGTGATTTTTTTATGATTTAAATTGTGTTTATCATTTATTTCCTTATTCTTTTCTGTGAAAAGAAATGACTTAATTAAATCAAGCTGGTGAGTTTTTTATTATTGTGACAAGTCATGACTTTTCCGCTTTTTTAAATAACCTTTTCTCAATTTAAAAATCGAATACACCTGGTTTTCAATAACCGTTTCGTTTCTTTTCTTTAATAACTATTTTAATTAATTGAGTTATGGCAACAGATTGTATATCTATTGCATCAGATAACCCATCTGTTTCAACAGATATACCATCTGTTGCTATAAATTGACCACTTGTTTGAGGGGCTTTTTCGATTTCTTCTAACTGATTTATCAGTCGCAACAGATGAGGAATTTGATGCATCAGAAATTTTTTTTATTTTTGTTTGTTGAATGTGTTTAGACAAAAGTCACAGTCACGACTATTCATTAACTTTTTTCTTAAAAATCATATCATCATCTATCTTAATTAAATTAATCCAATGTTGTGACTTTTTTTAAATTAAATAATCTTTCTTTTACGATTATAATATCATTTAGTTCCTTATTATTTATTAACGAACCATTTTTAAGAGAATTTCTAATCATGACTTTCACCACCATCTGTTGCCACAAGTGCTCAATCCCTACCTCCAACCATCAACATGTTGAGAATAGGGAATAAATAGAATGATAATTAAATATTGAATAAGAATTAAAAATTCAAAGTCAACCAAAAACCAAACCAAACATGTACATGGATTTTTTTGAATCCCTTATAAGTAGATCGGATATAAAAAGGGAAAATACATACGCTAAAAGAAAGAAAAAACACAACCTAATTATTATTATTATTATTATTATTATTACTATTATTGTTACTATTATTATTGTCAACCTGATAATTTTCATCCGACAGCAGCTGGGCCCTCCTCAACCTTGCTTCGAAGTCGGCCAAATTCCTTTAGAGTTGATCAAACTGCCTTTGAAGTTCCTGTAAGAACTCGATATAAACCTTCTTGTACGAATCTGGATCAGCCATATTAGTATTGTAAGTATAGTAGAATGAATGAGTAAGTGAGGAGTGAGAGGAGGCCGAAGGGACCTATTTATAAAATGATTGAATTGGAAGGGACTGGACTTAGTCAAACAAAAAGCCACGACTGTTAATATCCCTTAATTAAAAAAAACTGGTGACTTTTCAAATATATAAATTAAAAAAATGGATCTAAATACAATATTTTATCTTTTTATTGTATTTCAAAAGAGACAGATTGGTCATCTGTTGCAAAATAAATTCCACCTGTCGGATAACTTACAATAAACATATGGACAATCTGTTGCAACAGATGGATATATCAGTTTGCTTTTCTATCAATTGTGGCGCCTGTTGCACTTGCTAGTCATCTATTTATTCAATTTCATCGAGAGCAATTAATTTTTCTATACACTTCTTGGCCAAACTCAATTTTTACTCTCGGATTGCTTCTTTTTTTCTTTGCAACCTTCAACCAAATTAAAATTTTGCTATTGGATTGATGGAAAAAATTGAATTTGGAGGCCAGCTTGAAGGATGCAAAGAAAAAAAAAAGCAATCCAAGAGCAAAAATTGAGTTTGGCCAAGAAGTGTTTAGAAAAATCTATTGCTCTCAATGAAATTGAACAAACAGATGACTAACAAGTGCAACAGACGCCACAACTGATGGAAAAGCAAACTGATATATCCATCTATTGTAACAAATTGTCCATATGTTGTATTGTAAGTTATCTGACAGGGGGAATATATTTTGCAACAGATTACCAATCTGTCTCTTTCCGAAATACAATAAAAAAATAAAATGTTGTATTTAGATCTGATTTTTTTTAATTTACATATTCAAGAAGTCACCAGTTTTATTTAATTAAGGGATATGAACAGTCATGGCTTTTTGTTTGACTAAGTCAAGTCACCACCACTTCCAATTCAATCATTTTGTCATTGTGGTCGTTAAGCTCAGTATAAAGCTCTTGATCTTTTGTGAGTTTGTCAACGAGGACCACTCTCTTTCTTGGTAGCTTTCTTAGAATACTCCTCTTGGTCCTTCTTAGCTCTACGCAAGGTCACGGAGAAGTATGGAAGGTTCTCTTTGAGTTTTTCCAAGGCAAGCGCTCTCTCGGCTGATAAATCCTGTGTTGTAGCATATATGGATAGTGCAACACTCAATGCAGAATAGTTTTCTGGTATAAGCAAGTCATAAGAAGACATAATCAGTAATATATCGATATCAGTTTTCGCTGTGAAAAACAGTTCTGTTGATATCTTATCTTCTACGGAGAAGATTTATCAGCAGAAAAACCAAGTGATTGAGATCGTTTAATCTGTTACTAACTCGAGCAAAGACATCTTCTAGATTATCGAAATTCATAAGGCAGTTTGGTGGTTCAATAACATCTGATGTCTTGTTTCCGGTATTAGCTAATGATGGAGAGATTTTGCTTTCCTCACCATCTTGAAAAGAAAAAGCACTCAAAATTAGATGGAGTATCTCTGCATAACGAAACAAGGTGAACTAAATCTAGCATTCAGTTTTTCCTTCCTATTCCCCATCCTTTTTTATCTTCTCACCTTTATCAGATCCAAACTTTTTCTTTTTTGGATACTTGATAATGCCTTGGAAATTGCTTTCTTTCTCCTCTTAGCCTTAATCTCTAATGGAGTGAATGAAACTAAAATCCTCTTTGATCGAATGACACTACTATTAGATATCAATTTCTTTACATCAACAGTTAATGCATTAACAATATTAATCACACCATCATGTTTTGCCTTGGACTCTTTACATTTGCATGCACAAGATAAGCAAGGAGGGGAAAGATTGATCATTCTTCTACCATATAGAGGACAACATATCCGTCATGCAAATGTCTACATCGCCACCAGAAATGCTTGGCACAACGAAAGTCTGTAGAAGGCATGACAAATAAACATAAGCAACATCTGACATTAAATATTAATAAAGTATCAGAACCATATTCATGGTCCCTCAGCCTTATTAGTTTGGACCTACCAAACTTAACTGTAAAATTACAAATGTCTTGTTTGAATGATCTATGAATAATCGATAAAAACAGCATTCACAAAATAAGTGTACTCTATGTGTGTTTCCACGATAACATTATCAGTAATACATACCTCCAACATATGAAGTGGTTCCATTTGTATGCAACTTATTCCTCTGAGCTTATCTTTATTGCAACCTCCTGTGATGGTCAGGCAAAAGTTGATCAACTTTCAGTTTCTTTTATATCTACAAAGAAGAAAGAAAATATTTATGTCACAGAAAGAAAATTATCCTTCTATTGCAATAGATGTAGAGTCTGTTACATCAGATGAGGAGTCTTTTACATCAGATGTGGAGTCTGTTACGTCAAATATGAAGACTGATGCAACAAATATAGAGTCTGTTGGAATACATAGCAGCCTTGTTGGTGGTTTGATTCGTTTTAATAGTTGCTCCATCTGTTGCAACATCAACAATAGCATAAACTACAAACAACAAATACAAAACATCAACAACAAAGAAAACAACAACATTTGTTCCAACAATATCATCAACAACAAAGAAGCATACATCCTATATTCCAACACCATCAACAACCAGGGACGTACCCACATGGAGTCCTTCAGGTGCACAAGCACAGACTGAACTCGTATCGAACTTTATATAAGTATATGGAAATTAAGAAAAAACATATATAATCTAATCAGTGAGCACCCATAGTAAGAGTTGTTTGGTTAGCCTAGTTGTTTATGGGTGCTTAAGGCTATTTATTTCTTTTGGTCTTGAGTTCAATTCCCACTCAGCACTTATTTTTTTAATTTTGGTGACAACTCTTCTCTCCTTATTCACTTTAAACTTTCTTTTATTTTTTTCTCCCTTACTCCTTGTGTTGATTGTTCGGAATCCACTATTTTTAAGCACCCATCGTCTAAAAAAACTAGATCTGCCACTGTTAACAACACCACACCACAAGTTCCAACAACAATAACAGCATCAACAAAAAAGAAACAAACAAAATATATAAAATAATAATACTGCCAACAAGGTTTTTAAACTTCTCCCAACAGATAATCTTTTATTGCATCTTGTAATAAAAATTCTCGGTTCGTTTATTCAACAATTAAAAGTTCCTTCAAAATTTTTAAATAAATATGATACGGGAAAATGGTAATTAAATTAAAAAAAATGTAAATAACTTGCAAGAAGAAGACGAGAATGAAAGAGCAATAGTGAATCATATCATACCTTAATATCAAAAGGGGGTCAAAACAACAATTTCAGTCGAGGAATCTAAGATATGGATATGGATCGGTTTAGATCTGAATAAAAATTTATAAGAAAGAAGATAGAAAAAAAGGTTGTGATAACCCTAAAGAGGATAGAAAAAAAAAGATGAGAGACGAATAAAATAAATTTAGGGATGAAGGAAAGGAGAGGAGAGGAGAGATGAGATAATTCTAATTTCTAGATGTACTACCCTTAATATTAAATGACTAAACAAAGTGTATTTATTCAAATTTATATTTTCAAAACATAATTAATAAGGCTAATTTGGTAGTAAAATAAACCCATAATTAATATTTTCTTTGGGTGTGCCAAGTTAATATAAAACGGAAGAAGTATTAGGGATTTCAATATTCATTAATTAATATTCACTAATAATTTGAGGGGCACGAGGAAAAAACGGGTGACATTGAAAAGACAGGACAAGACTACTCAATGAGATTTTTTAGTTATCCAAGAAACATTTTTACCGCCTTTAGTAGTACTACTACTTTATCTACTCAGACAGTAGCTTGCTTTAAAATTAAAAGAAAAAAAAGATTTTCAAACAGATATGTCGTCTATTGCAACTGATTTAAATATCTGTTTGAAAATCCTAACAGCTCAGTCATCTGTGACAACAGATGGAAATGTCCATTTGATAACTAAATCAGAAATGTCATCTGTTAAACAGATATCAATAGCTGTTTGAAAATTTCCAACAGCTCAGTCATCCATCATAACAAGTGCAAATATCTCTTTGATAATTAAATCAGATATGTCATCTATTGCAACAGATATTATTATTTATTTGAAATTCTCCAATAGCTTAGTCGTTTGTTGCAACAAATTTTATTGTAATTAATTTAGGTGGAACTAGGGATGAAAGAATGAGCCCCTCATTAACTTAATGTTAAGATTAATAATAGTACCTACATCAATCTAGGTGGAACGAGAGATAAATAAATGAGCTCATGGGATCAACTACAAATCTAATTGAGTCGTTGCATTTTCATGGTGTTAGTATTACGTTTATCCCGAGCTGAATCATCGATCGATCACTCTAAGTTAAAATGACTTCTTATTAACTTAATGTTAAGATTAACAATGGTACCTACATTGATCTAGGTGGAACTAGGGATGGATGAATGAGCTCAAAGGGTCAACTACAACTTCAATTAAGTCTTTTGGCAATTGCATGATGAGACGGTACTGAATTTCTCCCGACAAGAGTCATCGATCGATCACTTTGAGATGAATCAATTCTTACTACCTCGTATGTTCAACTAATACCTTAATTGAATAATCTAGGACTAGGGGTGAGTTCTCATAAGGTCAACTACAACTTCAATTGAGTCTTTTGAAAATTGCATAATGAGACGAGACTACGTTCCTCTTGACAAGAGTCGTCGATCGATCACTCTAAGCTGAACCGATTTTTACTACCTCATATGTTCAACTAATATCTTAATTGATTAATCTAGGACTAGGGGTGATTCTCATAATGTCAACTACAATGGATGGCAGCGTCTATTTGATAATTTAGAACAGATGGGTAATCTATTACGACATTGACTTAATTTATTTGATAATTTACAACAGATGGGTAATCTGTCGCAATAGATACTTAAATTGTTTGATAGTTTACAACAGGTTCATGATCTATCGCAATAAATGACATAATTTGTTTGATAGTTTACAATAGATGCGTAATATATTATAACAGATTACATAATCTATTTGATTTGATCCACCAGAAAAGACATTTATTGCAATAGGTTGAACATTGTTTATATATAATTCAATTAAGTTCATATGTTAGACTAATACCTTAATTGAATATGAGTTCTCATAGGGTCAACTAAAACTTCAATTTAGTCTTTTGGAAATTGCATGATGAGATGGTACTGCGTTTCTCCTGACCAGAGTCATCGATCGATCACTCTGAGCCGAACGAATTCTTACTACCTCATATGTTAGACTAATACCTTAATTGATTAATCTAGAACTAGGGTACTAATACCTTAATTGAATAATCTAGGACTAGGGGTGAGTTCTCATAGGGTCAACTACAACTTCAATTGAGTCTTTTGGCAATTGCATGATGAGACGGTACTGTGTTTCTCCCAGCCAGAGTTGTCGATCGATCACTTTGAGCTGAACTAATTCTTACTACCTCATATGTTAGACCAATACCTTAATTAATTAATCTAGGACTAGGGTACTAATACCTTAATTGAATAATCTAGGACTAGGTGAGTTCTCATAGGGTAAACTATCAATTAATCTAGGACTAGGGATGAGTTCTCATAGGGTCAGCCACAATAGATGGCAGTGCCTATTTGATAATTTACAATATATGGGTAATCTATTGTGACATATGACAATTCATTTGATAATTTGCAACAGATGGATAATCTGTCGCAACAGATGACTTAATCTATTTGATAATTTACAATAGATTCATAATCTGTTGTTACCTAATCTGATTGATAATTTACAATAGATGAGAAATCTGACACAACATGATGAACATTTGTTTTTTACAATTTCAATTGAGTTCATATGTTAGAATAGTACCTAAATTGGTTAATCTAGGACCAGGGGTGAGTTTTCATAGGGTCAACTAGAGTACTTAGTCAACTAAAACTTCAATTATTTTTATACAATTTTAATTAGATTACCGTTTTGGAAATTGCATGATAAGAGGGTTAAAAATTATACATGTATTTTATGATTTTAAAAATAATTAAGATCAATTCGGACCAAATTAACATTTTCAAAATTACTTGTCATTCTTTTCCAAAATACAAATCAACCCATACAAAACGTTTCATCATTTCAAATCTCGAGGTCTCGCTCTTTCTCTCTCATTATCACTCAACAATACAGTATAGACAACAACTACTCAACAAATTTGCTCAACCCTCCACAACAAATCATTTTTGTTCTCATTTCTGACCATTAGGTGTTAGTTTTAACTTCATTCTTGCTTGTATCAATTATTTTCTTTGTCTTTGTAGGCAACAGAGTTCGAGAAAAGCTTTATATTTGTTATTTTTTTTCTAAAAAATAAGGTTTTTTAAGTTAAAGATGAAAAATAAAACTTTTAGTTGTATTATCTTTGAGAATGGGTTTACAATTTTGAGTTTTGATGGTAAAATCATAGGAAGAACTCGAGAAATCTCTAGTTTTCGTCGTAGTGTTACGTTGACTTTCATGGTATTGCTGGATGGTGTTTGTGGTGGTGGGGGTAGGGGTGTTTATGGTCGTCGTGGTGGCACTGATGGTGGCATTGGTTGGTGGTGTTTGTGGTGGCTGTCGGTGGTGTCGGTATTCATGCTGTTTATTTTTTTGTTGGCATTGGTTGGTGGTGTTTGTGGCGGTGGCTGTTGGTGTGTCGGTATTTGTAGTGTTTGTAATGTACTTTTTAAAATCTATGCATATATCAATTGTAATGTAATTTTTGTTTCTCTTTGTCTGTAGATAAAACATGTCTCCCAAAAGAAAAGAAAGTGAAAGTGGATCAACGTCTGACCACTCAAAATAAAGGCTACAGTACAGAGGGATTCGGGGAGCTTCCTAAAAAATCTCAGTTAGGGAAAAGTGAAGCTATGGAGAGATATGAAAACAATGTTGAGGGAGGTGGACAAGGGTCCGTAGATGGTGATGAAGAAAATAAAAGTAAGAAAGAGGAGGAATTGGAGAGTGAGAAAGAGAAAGAGGATGATCATCAACATGATGATAATGGATCACCGATGGGGCATGAATTAATATCGACATCCCAGTATGATCCTGTCAAAACTTTTAGTATTGACAAGTTTCAAGTTATGCCGATAAATGACCCAGAAGGAAAACAACTAACTGTTCAAATTGTACTTAAATGTCAGATGGGGAAAATCTTTAAACATTTTATGAAAATTATGAAGCACAAAAACATAGGCGGACTTTTTAAGAAGAGCTTCTTTGGACGCTTTCTTGAGCTTCCTGAGGACCCCTCTGCCCGTATCCTTTTCCCTATGATGTTGGTATATGGTCTTCTTAAGCGCAGGATCAAGTACGCGGGGGATGATAAAGATCCGGAGGAGGGGGCCAAAAAGAAGATGGATAAAATCTAGATCAATTACTGTGGCATACCTATTTGTTTTATCTTATAAGAGTTTGCCAAAGTGATGGGATTGAGATGCCACCGTCTAGAAGGAACACCACCCAGCAAAAGATCCAAGGAAAGAAAATGCAAGGAAAAAATAGATGGGTTGTTTGACATTGCTCGACGTGGCTATAAAGCATCGGATTTGTCGACAGATGTCGAGAATAAAACTATACCAGAGCAGTACAGGGCGCAATTATACTTAGTTTGGTTTGCCCATTCGGTTATATTGGCAAGAAACGTCAACAAGGTCATAGAAGATGATTTGTTAGCGCGTGCTGAGGATTTTGATATATTCAACAATTATCTCTGGGGATATGACAGCTTCTACTTGACTGTCCAATATTTACTGACAAAGCTATCTTCAGGGACAACCACATTATACGGCTTTCCTTGGGCTTTCATGGTAAAATTAATCACTAATTTTACTCATCCATTAATTTATATTGAATATAGTTATTATGACTTTTTTTTTTGCTTGCTTCATGTTTACATTTTTTAGGCTTGGTCATTTGAAGTCATTCCTCTCCTCCGAAATCAGTTAATGGATTACCCGGATGAGGTTTCTCATCCAAGGATGTTTAGGTGGTTGGCTGCAAAGAGCAACACCAATATTAAGGAGGCTGATCTCTTTAATCCTCCGGATGATGTAGTACGTCTTCTTCAAGTAAAATAATTCTACTCAAAGATAAGAAAGATATTGACAGATATTATATCTAGTGCAACAGATGTTATATCTGATGTACCAGATGGGACATCTCTTGCGATAGGGTATATCTTGCATTAGATTATCCATCTATTGCTTTTGTTCTCTGAACTCGACTCCTAAAAGATTAACCATCTACTGCAAATTATGCAGCAGATGTGTAATCTTATAACATATTGTTCATCTGTTGCGACGTACAGATCATCTGTTGAATAACAGATTACCCATCTTGTGCAATTGTTACAACAGATGATTGATATTTTGCATCAGATTATCCATGTGTTGCTCTGTTTCTCTAAAATAGACTCAAACGGATTTTAACCATATACTGCAAACTATGTAACAGATGGGTCCTTTTTTTTAAAATGTAGCCCAACTGTGAAAATTATTATATTATATGATTTAAATGCATCTGTCTTTTTTTTATTTTTTATAGGTTGTGCATCCATGGATCGTGCCTACTGAGGAGTCGGTGATGACTTCATATATTACTCTAGGCCCTGTTGATACTATAGCAGACCCAACGGTGGAGTTAATAAAGAAGTAATTGGCTAGAGTAACAGCTATAATAAGAGCAGTTAGGCAAGGTCAGCCTAATATTGAGGCTCTTCATGACTAACCTTTTACTAAGTCAGATTCGGGTGCTTCTTCTGGTGGAGTTGTTGTTGTTGGTAGCAGGCATGCTGATGCTACTACCACTCATGATGATGAGCATGTTTATGCTCAAGAAAGAATAAATATGTTTGAAAAAAAAACCCTTTTCGCCCTTACATAGGTCCCTCTCACCCCTCTTCACCCTCGTGTTCTCGTTACGAATGCAAAGAGTGCAAGGACAGATAGGATAAACTCTTTGAAAAAGTAGAGGCTATCTCTAAAGTTATTGAGGAATTCAAATCCAAGAGGTGTGTCATACCTTCCAAGAAGGTGAGGAAGCCGCACACTCTTACAGTGTTAGTTAGGAGAAAGAAAAGAGCAATTAGAGACGTACTCTCCAGTCGGAAATCAAAAGAAATTATAATTCCTCCCTCTCCAAAAGCTGTTGAAATTTAGGGGACAGTCAAGAAGGTGGACATATAAGTGAAACTTGGCTCCAAAGAGAAGAGAGGTCTGCGACAGGCCAAGAATGCCAAGCCAAGCACACCAGATTACCCCAGGCCTCCCTTTCCCCCCCCCCCCCCCCAAGACTTCCAGACTATGACTGATATGCGTATGCCGTACGAGAACAAGGGAAGTTTACTTTTCCTAACCTAGCCCTTCTAATCTACCCCATGAAGAAGAAGCTACGCAACAGATTTCACATCTGTTGCAACAACTGGGTATATTGGTGCAACTGGTAGTAGTTCTATTACAACTTATTATCCATCTGTTGCATAAGTTGCGTTGGATGGACCCTTTGCAATAGATGGACCATCTGTTGCATGTTTACTATTATTAACCTATTTAAAAATTGACTTCTTATCTCACAGCAAGTTGACATAATTCTTTGCCTCATGAGGAACAGGAAATTAACGTACCGGGAAGCTTATGACGATGTCGATAGGATAATGGACCTCGACTTCTGCAAGAAGCTCAAGGATAGGTACGATCAACTCAATGGAGAGGCGTTAGCCCTTGGCATGGGACTTGATTTTCTAGTTCCTACGTTGGTCTTGGATGAAGAAAAAATGATAAAATATGTTAGAGAGGACAGGCCAAATCCACACGGCAAGAGCTGGACCGAGGCAAAAAGGATTCTTGCAGTCATTAGCGTGAATGACATGCATTATCAGGCTGTTAAGATACTAATCGAGGAGGGAAAGATCAATGTTTATGACTTTAATGTACCTCTCATCGACGATTTCGATCTTTTTCTCCTTGTAGAACCACTGATGGTGTTGTTGCCCATCTTGTTGAGGGAGGGTAAACTGATGAATCATTTGTCAAAGGAAGTGTTGAGGAAGAAATCATGGGATTTTAAAGGTCGAAACAAGGGAATGATCCTTCTAAAAGATGATGCCGCTAAATCGAGCGGCTCGCACGCTCTTGCACACATCAAATGTTTGTTGATTGGCACAGAAATGGCTGAGCCAATGAATTTTCTGTGCGACGACGCTATGGCAAACCTGCAAAAGGTCTAGGATTATGGGGTACTAACTGGACGCTTGAAGCCTGTGTATATAGATAAGCCTGTGAAATAGAAATTTTTAATTTCAAGTCACCCTTCACTTTATTACATGTACATGTAGTGGCAATAATTTTTTTCTGATGAAAGTTGAGTTTTTCATAATGCAATAGATTAGATTGTCAATCTATTGTAAAATATATTTAATCCGTTCTGGCAAATGTTTATCTGTTGAAATAGGTTGGTCATCTATTGCATTACGCCGATGTTATTTCTATGAATAATCTAATAATCTAAGTCTAATCTGTTGCAACGGTGAGAAGACCTGTTTGATAATTTCCAACAAATGACCTAAATTTTACAAATACAGACACCACCATAAAAATTTTAGCAATTAGGCTTGAATATCCATGTGCCCAACAACACCAAACAAGTAGCAATAATGGCAACAATGTAGTATCTTCTTGCTCGATTTTGTTTCTCTTCAGAAGCCTTGACTTTGTTCAACAAACCCCGGATTACTTAATTTTCTTGTGAAGGGTGTCGTTCTTCATACCAATCAAAGTAATCGCATCCACCCAATTTCTATAAAAAAGAGAACACAAATTACAAAACAATTACAAGTCAATAATTAATCAACTAATTAAATAAAAAAATATTACCTTTGAAATCTTACAAGTAAAAAACCCACGACCCTGATTTTGTTGAGTCCAAGAAGTCTTTAATAGAGCTTCATGACCGCACTTACAATATCAAAAATCTTTATCACAAAAAATAGTGGAAGATGCGCTCGACATTGTCAAGCTCAGTTGGAAAAATGAAAGAAATAATTTGAAGAATTTGGATAGATAAAAGAAAATGATGATGATGAAGAAGAAAATTTGGGAATTTAGGGTTAAATTTTAGGAGAAAGATGAATATATAAGACAATGGGGGGGGGGGGGGAATGACCATTGGGGGCCAAGTGACGGCAAGTCAGCGAAGTGTGCCAGACTAACACATTTGATGCCTATTTTATTTTACATTTTTAAAATGAACACTGTCTACTTGATGCCTATTTTATTTTAGGTGTTTGAACTGAACACCGTCGATGGGTGGCGCCTTTTTTATTTCAATTCAATTCACTTTAACCTTTTTACATGTAGTGGAAATTTTTTATGTCAAACAAAAGTTGAATTTTTATAATGCAACAGATTCTCCATCCGTTGTAACAGTTATTCTACCCGTTCTGACATATAGTTTATCTGTTGTAATAGGTTGGTCATCTGTTGTATTATCTCGATGTTTTTATCTAAGTTCATCTGTTGCAACAGTGGGAAAACCTGTTTGATAAATTCTAATAGATCACCTACCTGTTGCAACATATGTCTAAATCTGTTTGATTTTTCCAATAGATGTATCTTCTGTTGTAACAGATACATTATCTGTTGCAATATTTGAATCTAGTATTCCTTTTCAATTAATAAGTTCAAATCTAAGGAATAAATAAAATTCGTAGACAAAATAAAATAAATCGAATCCTTCATAAATTAGCTGAAATAAGTCAACGAATAAATGAAATGTAAAAAAATTATTATGGGTACAGATCTCAACAAATACATCAACAACAATTTAAGTATACTGCCAAGAATTGCTTTGAAAGACTCAAGCTATAAAGATCTACTCAGTATGGACAAGTTGTTCTTCATCCGGTGCTATGAAATTCGGCTTTGCTCGTCGTGGATCTTTATTGTCGCTTACATACGATTTTTGTGCGCTCTGTTTTCTGTATTTTCATAAAAAGAGTAGCATATTGTTAATGCTGTTCAGCAGTAGCTTCTTCTACATCCACCTGGAAAGTCAGAATTGGTCAATGCTAATCACGGAGATACAACAAAATGAAAAAGGATAACTCATCTCTTCTAGCAAATCAAACAGGTCTTCCTCCCATTTTAAATTGTCCCAAACAAATTATGTTTCTATTGCAACAATGAATCAACTTTTGGGACAAATTTCTACTTGAGGAAGACCCTGTATGATAATTTCTGCTGGATGAACCATCCGTTGCAATATATGAATCATATATTGCAGTAGATAGGTCGTTTGTTGGTACAAATAAAAGTGGTACGAAGAGCTATTTGATTAGCTAAAATAGATGAGACATATTTTTATCTGGTACAACAGGTTAGTCAACTGCTGCAACAGATGTATATATCTATTTGATTATTTTTAGCAGATGTGTCATCTGTTGAAACAGATATGTGTCTATTTGTTTTGTTAGTTGGAAGACATATAATATATTCACCTTCTTCATCTTATTCTGCTCTTCTTTGGACATTGTACGTTGCTCAGTAAAACACACAGACAGAGAAGTTGCAATTTCGCTTTTTTGGATGCTTGATAATGCCCTATAAATTACTCTCTTTCTCCTCTTAGCCCTAATCTCTAATGCAATGGATGGAAATAAAATCCTCTTTGATGGATGAGACCCTTCTTAGATGTCAATTCCTTTACAGAAGCAGTTAATGCATTAATAGCATTAATCACTACATCATGTTTCTTCCTGCAGTCTTGACATTTGTATGCAGAACATTCATTGGGAGAGGCAAAATCTGTATAACCATTATGATCATACTCATAATGGTTTGCTTTAAATACTGTAAGAGGAGCATCATTAGCACCAACAGCAGCACCACTACCACTATCAACATCTCCATCACCACTAACACCATAACAACAACAAGCCCACCCTCCAAAATTATTTTTCTTGTAATGGTTGTTACTCCAAACAATTCCATTTTTATTCTGTCGATGACCTTAGGGTCCGATAAAGTTTGCTCAGACCGTAAAGTAAGAAAAAATGGTATCTTCAACTCTCGATTGGTCGGAACTAGTGATGGATGCACAATCTAACATAAATCATTACATATATTAGAATGATGATTAGATCATTAAAAAAATCATTAATTAAAAGAAAACAATAATTATAATTATACTTACTGCATCCTTCGGGGGGTTGAAGAGATCAAGAAATTTTGCATTTTTATCAGTTTTGGCCGACAACCATCTCAAGATTCTTGGACAAGAAACTCCTTCCTGGTAGTTCACTTGTTGTCTCTAATAAGGAATGACTTCAAATGCCCAAGCCTATAAAATAACGCCAATAAATCAAAACCATTATTGAGTGAAAAAAATGAATGATATAATAATAGAAGAAAGAAATATTTACCATAAAAGCCTATGGAAAGTCATATAAGTTGACTTTCTTTGGCGCTAACGGAATCAACAAATATTTGACAGTCATTTTGAAGTTTTCATACTCCCAAGGATAGCTGTTAAATGCCTCAAGATCCTCGGAGAGATTTATTAAACCGAGGCTTATGTTGTTGTTAACGTCTCTCGCCCAAAGAATATTATGTACAAACCAAACCAAGCACAATGACTGCTTGTGCTTCTTTAAAAGTCCTTTACCTCTCAACGCTTCTATCAAAAAAAAATTCTTGAAGCTTGGACCAACAATGGACACCAGGTCATCATGATCACACGACTTGCCTTTGCCTTTTTTGGGTGTGTAGGGTACTTTTTGGGGGGTTAGAATAGGTATAACTTGAGAAGGAGGATAATATTTTAGTCCAGTAACTATGGCAAACTCCTTCCAACTAAAACAAACAGGCATGCCACAGTAATTTATCCACACCTCATCCATCTTATCTTTGTTTTCAATCATAAACCTACGCTTGAGAAGTTCATATACCATTTTCATTTGAAAACGAGCATTGTTATCCTCCGGCAAATCAAGATATTTCCCAAAGTAGCTGTCCCGAAAATAAGCATCCAATTTTATTCTCAAAGTATTTTTCTGAAGGCGTCGAAAGATTTTTCCATGGCTGACTTAACCATGAAATCACCCGTTAAATCTGCGGCACCATCGCACTGCATTCTTACAGGATAACGATCAATATTGAAGGCTTTGACCAACTCTTCGGTGGAAGGGCTATTAGCATCTGCATTATCTCTTTTGAAACATTCCTCCTCCCCGTGTTTATCATATTCTGCTCCCGATTGAGATAACACTTGTAAAGCAAACTGACTTGATTCGATTTCTGTTCTTTTGGGAACCATATTATCTAAAATTAACAGGAACATAAAATAATATATTATTGTTGATTAATGCATCGTTAAAAAAGGATAACAGTAAATCAAACAAGCAAAACAGTAAAATAACAGTTGCAACAGATCACTGATCTATTGCACCACGTAGTATATCTGTTACAGCATATAACCAAACTGTTGCAGGGGATGAGTAATCTTTTGCAACAATACAAAACATATCACTCATTTTTTAAGACAGATAAATGGTCTGTGCAACAGATCATACAACTGTTGTGACATCATCTGTTGCAATATATGAGTGATCTATTGGAATAGTTAAATAATTTGTAGCAATGGCTGAGTAATCTATTGCGATAATACAAAATATATAACTCATCTGTTGAGAAAGATGAATGGTTTGTGCAATAGATCACACATCTATTGCAACATATGAGTGATCTTTCAGAGCAGTTAACTAACCTACAACAACGGCTGAGTAATCTGTTACAACACTACAAAAAATATTACTCATCCGTTGAGAAAGATGAATGATCTGTGCATCAGGTCACACATCTGTTGCAACACATGAGTGACCTGTTGGAACAGTTATCAACGGTCAATATTATTTAGATTTCTTCCAACATAGGGTCGTCTATCGCGGCAGATGAATGATCTGTTGGAAAAATCAAGTCTTGTACATTTTCTGTAGGAAGAGTTGATAGGATTTTATGCAACAGAAGTTTCATCTGTTGCATCAGATCATTAATCTGATGGTTCTTCCATTGCACCAGATGGTTAATTAGTTACATCAGATTTTTTATCTGATGCTTAATCTGTTGCAACATATGGTAAAGTTGTTGCATCAGATAATTAATCTGTTGCATCAGAATTATAATCTAATGGTTCCTCTGGTGCATCGGATGGTTGATTTGTGTCATCATATGAAAAATCTGTTGCATCAGATAGTTAATATGTTGTACCAGATGAGTAATCTATCGGAGAAAATAAAAAACAGTAGCACAATTTTGTTTAACAAAAAAACAGCAATTTCACCATTTTTACCAAGAAGAAAAACAGAACAAATCAACCCAAATTGTCATTTATTTATAAACACGAACAGTAAAAATTAAACTTAAAAAAATGCAACAAACAACAAAATATCATAATTCACTTCGAAAAGAGAAGAGAAGAAATGCCAGAAAGTAGGATTTTATTCAAACCATATTTCAAATCAATGCAATAAATATTGAAATTGTTAACCAATACTATAAGAGAAGTTGGCTCAAGTTCCTTACTTTCTTTAAAACTAAAAAGGCCATAAATTTTTACCTGTGAAAGAAGAAAAGGAACAATGACGATTCGAAGCTGTTGTGGCCGGAGAGTAAGGCTGTCACATCGATTGAAGGTTGAAGTCGAAAAGAAACTCGAAGCCCAACTATTTGTAGTCGGATGTTGAAGTCACCGAGGATTGAAATAAGAAATTTACAGAACAGTTGGTTGGGAGAGAGTTGAGAGAAGCTGTCGAGAGAGGGATGAGAGACAGGTTGATTTGAATTAAAGAAGGGAACTCGAAGCCCAACTATTTGTCGCCGGAAGTAGAAGTCGTCGGGGATTGAAGGGAAAAAAAAGGGAAACTCGAAGCCCAATTATTTGTCGCCGGAGGTAGAAGTCGTCGGGGGTTAAAGGGAGAAATTTTGCAGAACTGTTGGTTGGGAGAGAGTTGAGAGAAGCTGTCGAAAGAGAGGAGAAAGTGGTTGATTTGGATTAAAGAGGGGTGTGGGTTGGGTTGATTTGTATTTTTGAGAAGATTAAAAAGTTTTGAAAATATTAATCAAGTCCACAATTAACTTAATCAAGTTTCCTAATGAGGTTTGACCCTATCTGTTGGTCAATGTCACCAATCCTTCATTCAAGACGTAAAAGACACCTTTCCTTCAATTTTCTCTATTCACATGGTAAACTAGTTTCATTTTGAACATTTTGCCCCTTTCATTTTAAATTTAATATTCGAGCATTTCTTTATTTATTATTATTTTTTTTTCAATAAATTAAAAACTATCTCAATACATGAAAATGAATCAATTGCCATAATTTTCATAAATATGATTGGAGTACTTATTGCTAAAAAAGAAAAGTTTAGTGTAAAAATAACAATATAAAATTAATTAACTATATGCACATATGGCAAAATCCGTGTGACCAAAGTAGTATTGTTTGAAATTTTAGTTTAACATAATATATTTTTGTATTATATTTACTTAATCATCCATTTTTATTATGTAGATAATTCTTTTTTTTTAGTCTTTAATTTGAAATTTAATGATAATAACCACTCAATAGAGTCATACACTAATGTTGTATTCTCGTGCTCCTATTGCTTATATTTGTTGTTGATGTGAGCTCTAATTAACTTTATTAGTTTTTATGTTTGAATAAATTTAAACTATATATTTTTAAAAAATAATGTATAATTTTAAAATCTGTTAATAATGATAGTGAAAATTCAAAACACTTTAATCATGGCAAACACTGACACATTATAGAAATCGGAAAATCATAGAGTTCATACGTATTAACCCTACATATATACTATTACTATCATCACACACATAAGACAAAAAAAATAATTTTATAAAAAATAAATAATACATTTGTTTACTTTTAATCTAAGTGAATCTCAAATAAAAAAAATTAGTCTCTTTCATCAATTTCTCTATGAATTAAAAGATATCACATGCATATTTCACTTAATTTTCTCTCTCTAATTGTTTATAGGAGTGAGTATTGATCATTTCAATTTTCATTTAGTCGGTTTAATTCATTCAATTTTTTCTATTATTTTTATTTTTAAATATATACTTTTTAATCTTATTTCTTAAATTTTACATTATGTTTCATTTCTTTCTTTTTATTTCATAATCTTTACTTCTTGTAATTTTATGTACTTTCTCATATTTTTATTTATTTTTTCATTTAGCATAACTGATTAACTACACTATTATTTTAATTTCGGAAAAGGTACAAATATACCCCCGAACTTTAATAAATGGTACGAATATATCCTTCATTATACTTTGTGTACAAATATACCCTTACCGTTAATGAAAAGGTACAAATATACCCTTATCACTAACGGTTGTGCACGTGTCACCATCTTATTTGCTTGTCCTTTTTAATTCATTTTATCCCCAAATAATTAAAGCCACCCTAAATTATAACCCATACCCGGTGCTAATAAATCCGACCTTTCAAGAGACAACGCACGCGTCTCAATTCACGGTTCTTTCTTCCACTCTCACGGTATCATTAACCCAAAAAAACCTTCCAAGTTCCAATATCACCAACTGGATTAACTTTGCTATCATTGATTTTCCTACTATATAAATTGCTCACAAAAAATTGATCGTAGTAACATCACTTGCAGATGAAGGCTGGTCGGCAAAGCTATTTGACAGCTTTAGAAAAGTTCTGCTACCAATCGTTGCTCTTACTCGAGATTAGTTTTTCTTCATTTTCTCGTACAGTGTTATCCTTGAATGCAATATCAATATCACGAGCACGTTTATTCGAACAGCATCCAGAGTTAACGTAGCTTTTCCTTGTGATTGTCTTAATAATGATGAATATAGAGGTCATGTATTTACATATAATGTTTGTGCCAATGATACTTATGATCTTATTGCGACCAAACGCTATTCTAGTTTGATGAATAAGGAGTTGTTGATGAGGGATGATGGCTATCCAGATAACAGCTTCCAGGATAATAACGTGACCTTGAAAGTGATGGTGAATTGCTTCTGCGAGAATAAAGATGTGTCCAAGGATTATGGATTGTTTTTACGTATCCGATCAGGCCAGGAGAAAATTTAGAGTCTATCACATTGGTGACTAACACTAGCTCGAGGCTGATAGAAATGTACAACCCGAAGATGAATTTCAGTGCGGGCAGTGGGTTATTGTACATTCCAGGCAAATGTGAGTTCAAATTTGAGTAAAAGAACAGTAGTAGTAGATTATTGTAGTGAATTTGATGTAAGAAAATGTAATATAATGGTTTCAAGTCAAATTTGTTTTGTTATAGAGTAGAAATTATATATCAGTGGAAGATGGATAAAGAACTTTTAGTACTACTAGAAGTGCGAAACTAGTTATAATATTGCACTGAGATGGACTTACATGGTCAGTAAGAATTTTTATAGCTGAACCAAACTTGTTTTGGATTAAGGCAAAGTTGTTGTATAGTAGTATAGTTGTTTGTTGTATGGTATTGGATAGTAGTATGAATCTTGAAAAGGACTCTGCTGAAGAAGTAAAATTGAAGCAAGCATGGAAACTGTATAACTACGATGATGCCACTACTATGAAGTTGCGAGGAATTTTAGCCAAGAATGAGGATAATTTTGTTAGGGTTTTTTGGGTTAGTGAGTGTGAGAGTGGAAGAAAGAACGCGTGAACAGAGACACGTCTGTTATCTCTTGAATTCTCTGTAGATTGGGTCGGGTAGAATTTATTAGAATCGGATATAGGTTATAATTTAGGGTGGGTTTAATTATTTGGGATAAAATAAATTAAAAAAGACAAGTGAATAAGATGGTGACACGTGTACAACCGTTAGTGATAAGGGTATATTTGTACCTTTTCATTAACGGCAAGGGTATATTTGTACCCAAAGTATAATGAAGAGTATATTTATACCATTTATTAAAGTTCGAGGGTATATTTGTACCTTTTTCATTTTAATTTTTGAATTAAAGTAGAATTTCATTGTTGAATGCGGTTCATATTTCCTTGTCCTTTGAATTGTATTTTATTAAATTTCATGAAAAGTTATCGAAGAACATGTATCAATCATTTTTAAAATATTAGTTACAAATATGTATTTATTTACATATTTTAAATAAATAATATATTTACATTAAATATCAATTTAGTATCATTTATAAAGGGTTAGTAGTTATCAAATACTAGTCTTACTTTAGACATAGTGGACATCAACACATTATAAGAATCATAAAAATCATATAGTTTATATGTGTCGATCTAGTTAACAACAATCCTAGAAAATCGCCCGCTAATGTTGTAGGCTTATGCCCTCATGTCACGCGAATTTGATAACTTGAGAATCATTATTTTTATGTGTTGTTAATATGACCTCTTATTATTAATTATTATGTTAAATAAATTTATACTATATATTTAAATAATTTAATTATTACAATAGTCAAAATTCAAAAACACACTTTAGACATGATAGACATCAACACATTATAGAATCAAAAAAATTATAAAATTCACATGCGTTGACCCTAGTTAACAACAACTCAAGATATCAAGGCACATTAATATTGTAGTCTTGCACCTCTATGTTATGCCAATTTGATAACTTGTGAATCATTATTGATATTTGTTATTAATATTTTCTTTAATTAAGCAATTTTATTAATTATTATATTTAAATAAATTTAAGTTTTAATGTAATTTGAAAATATTTCAATATAGATAGTCAAAATATTTCATGAACACCTCAACCAGCCTAGGAAAGAGAAAGAAAGTAGATCTAACCCCATCTAACCAATCCCTCACGATGAACTTCATCATTAGGAATGTTAGAGGGGATAATAGCGCCAAATTTAGAAGGAACTGTACGACTATGGTGAAACTCCAAAAGCTCTCCATGCTTATCTTATTGGAAACCAAGATATCTGACCACAAGAGGATCACTGAAGCTTTAAGTTTTGACCACCAAATCCAAGTTGCTGCTAATGGTTAATTAGGAGGCATAGTGATAATGTGAAAAGTTGATTCCCTAAACTAGAGGACATCTCCATTACCCCTCAGGGCATTCATGCCATGGTGAAGGTACTTTTTTTCTGCCCATATTTGTCTTTTTCAGCCATTTATGCTAGTATTGATTTCAACTCTAGGAGTAACCTTTGGGACAACCTAATCAACATGTACCAAACCTACTCTGGTGACTGGTTCGTTGGAGGAGACTTCAATGAAGTCCTTTTAGCCAAATAGAAGATAGGGGAAACAATATAAATAGCAAGAGAGCTGAGCTTCTTAGACAGTGCCCCAACCAATATAATATGGTTGATCTAGGATATAAAGGCAGTAGGTACATCTGGACCAATAAGAGGTTTAAAAACAGGCACCAACTAATCTTTGATAGTTAGATAGGTGTCTTGCTAATACCTCCTGGATTTCCAAATATCCTGAAACTAGTGTCACCCACTTACCTAGGACCAAGTCTGATCACTATCCCCTCTGATCAGACTCTCCCCCATAGGAACCAGGGGACCCAGACCCTTTAAGATGGAACCCATATGGTGTGACCACCCTTCTTTCAGCAATATTTTCAGTAGTGCCTTTTCCCCTACCTCTTCACCCCTTCAAAGCTCTTTGCATAAATTCCAGACCATGGCCTCCCGGTGGAATATTTCTACTTTTTGAATATTTTTTAAAAAATAGAAAAAGTTCTGGATAGAATAGATAGAATACAGAAGTCTCCTAAACTCCCTAAAAACTCCTTCCAACAAAATCTAGAGAAAGACTTCCTACAACAATATAATGCCCTCCTAAAATATGAGGAAGAATTTTGGAAAATCAAATCTAGAATAACTTAGCCCAATGAAAGAGACTCAAATACCAGCTTCTTCTATGCCTCAACCCTCAAAAGCAGAAGAAGAAAAAGAATTAATTCCATTAAAAGGGAAGATGGCGGTTGGCTTACTGACCAAGCTGACATCAAAGACCATATCAATTATTTCTTCTCTAAACCCTATACCACTAACCACCTCACCTCAAACCTTCTCCCAAGGGTCAACTCCATACAACCTGGGCCCTGTCTCAATCAAATGTCCCAAGTTGCTCTAGATGAGCCTATTAGGGACTCTGAAATCCTGTTATCCATCAAATCTTTCAAACCCCTCAAAGCCCTTGGACTAGATAGAGTCCATCCCCCTTTCTTCCAAAAATACTAGGACATAGTGGGGGAAAAACTATCTCCTTCTGTAAAAATACCTTTAATAATAATCTAATGGATCTTGATATGAATAAAACACTATTGTGTTTGATTTCTAAAACTACTAATACAAATGTCATTAGAAACTTCAGGCCAATTGGGCATTTCAACACAACCTACAAGCCGGTCACAAAAATCTACAACAGATTATTAGACCCAGAGGCAAGCTTCTTTTCTAATAGAAGGGCAGTAGATAATGTCACTATTGTCTAAGAATTCATCACCCACTTCACTAAAATTAAGGGTAAAAAGGGCAATATGATCCTGAAAATTGACTTAAAAGGGGCCTTTGATAGGTTAGAGTGGTCCTTCATTAAGGAAACACTCACCCTCTTCAAGTTTCCTACCAAACTAATCACCCTCATTATGTTTTGCATCTCTAGCTCTAGCATATCCATACTGGTGAATGGAGATAAGACCACCCCTTTCTACCCCAGCAGAGGTATTCGGCTAAGGGATCCTCTATCCCTTTATATTTTTATCCTTTATATGAAAAGGCTCTCCAGAGCCATTAATGACCAGGTCAGGAACCAACACTAGAAGTCTATTTTCATTTCTAACACAGGACCCAAAGTCTTTCATCTCTTCTTTGTTGATAATCTAACTCCCTTCTCCAGAGCTATCCCTGAGGATAACTCTAACATTATAGGGACTCTGAATGCCTTCTGTGCCCTTTCTAGCCAAAAAATTAATCTCAATAAGTCTAAATGTATTTTCTATGCTAACTAAAATGTTAATTTGGTAAAGTCATGCTCCTCAATCCTTAGCATCCAGTCCAGGACCCACTTTGGGAAGTATCTAGGCTTCCTCGTCCATCACTCCAAACCAATATATGCAGAATTTCAAGTCACCATTGATAACCTGTACAATAGAATGGTTGGCTGGAAAAGTAAGATATTAAATATGACTGGTAGGACTGCTCTGACTAAGGCTACTCTAGGTAGCATCCTATACCATGTCATGCAGTACATACACCTACCCTAGAAGACCACCAACCTCATTGACCAAATCCAAAGAAATTTTCTCTAGGGCACCACTATTGAAAAGAGAAAGATCCATCTCATTAAATGGGATACAATTACTTCCCTTAAAGAGGTAGGGGGATGGGAATGAAGAAAAACAACCTGAAAAATAAAGCCATACTGGCCAGTCTAGCCTAGAGGGTGTACCATAATCCTGATTCCCTTTGGGCCAGAATTCTTTATAATAAGTATTAAAAGCCCTTGATTAGAGAACCAAAAAAAAAAGATTGGCATCCAGAATATAGAGATATATTAGAGAGGGTTAGTCCATTTGTAACAATAATATTAGATGGACTCTCCACAAAGGCAATAGAATCAATTTCTTCCATGATATATGGATTCTTAATCACGAGTCCATCAGAAGCGATATCCAAGGTCTCCTTAATATAAGATAAAATCAGCTTAAGTTAGATAGCATTTATACCCATGGAACTTGGAATCTAGAGGCCCTCGCTCTCACTCTCCCCCAGACCTCTCCCTCACTATGCATAATACCTTTATCCTCTATAATAACACTGTCAATGACAAGTTCTATTGGGGGAGGACTAGTACTGGAGTCTTCTTATTAAAAACTGCCTATCAGGCAGCTGATGAGAACTAAAATAGGAATTACAGTTAATCTAGACCCAACTTTAATTGAATCTAAAAATTGGAAGTTCCTAACAAGATCAAGACCCTCATCTGGCTTCTCCAGCACAAAAGACTCCCAACTAGTAAGTTCCTTCATCATATTGGGATCACCCCAGCCCGTTCTGCCATTTTTATGGTAACCAAGAGGAGAACATTAATCATGTCTTCTTCCGTTACCCCAATGCTTCCTCTTTCTGGCCAAGGTTGGCCAAAAATAGCATCACGATCCAGTCCTTTAACTCATCCAGCCTAAATACTGACAACTAGCTTAACACTTGGACCAATATAAGAAAATCCCCTTCAACTAATGGGTAAGTTGGGATAAGGTTATTCCTTTTTCCCTTTGGTACATCTGGCTGACAAGGAATGGCAACCTATTTAAGTAAATAAATGATCTAATTGAGTCTTCTAAAGCTATCCAATTGGCTACTAAATTTTTTCTCATGACTAACAAGCACACTCCTGCCCAAGCACCACCACTACCATGCTCCTAAAATAGGGACCCCCCAGTAAGGAATCTACAAGATAAATACAGATGGAGTTTGTAAGATACACAACAAAATAGGAGGGTTGGGTGGTGTCTTTTAAAATTACCTAGGGTCCTGGATCCTAGGATACACTGAAACCATCACTAATATATCCCCATTTAGGCTAAACTTCTAGTCATCCTTGAAGGGCTCAAGATGGCAGTAGTATTCTAGCTTTATCCATTGCAAGTAAAATCAGACACCATCTAAGCCATTAACATGTTCAGTAAGGAAAATGTAATCTATAGTAACATCATTATGGAATGTTGGTGGTTGATGGCACAACTAAATGTTCCTCGTCCCAAGCATGCTTGGAAGGAACAAAATAGGGTGGTGGACTACTTAGCTAAGGAAAGAAGAGTAGATTCAGCACCAACGGACCTACAAGTTTTGTCATTTCCACCACTATGTGTAACAAAGTCTTTTGAAGAAGATAGTATAGGAACTACTTTTGTTAGATAAACTATGGTTTGTAATAGCTACTATCAAGGGCAAGTCCTAGCCCTTCCTACTGTAATTCACCCAAACTCCCACCCTAGTATGAACAGCCTTACCCTTCCTTGATTAATAATTAGTCATCTCTTTTGACCCAAAAAAAACATCTCAAGATATCAAGACGCATTAATGTTGTAGCCTTGCACCTCTATACACTAATTTGATAACTTGTGAATCATTACTTATATTTGTTATTAATATGTCCTCTAATAAAATAATTTTATTAATTATTATATTTAAATAAATTTAAACTATATTTAAATAATTTCTTAAGTCTAATTTGAAAATATTTCAATAATGACAATTAAAACTCAAAATACTTTAGACATGATAAACATTGACACATTATAAAAATTATATAGTTCATATTGGTCGACCCTAGTTAACGTTTACAAAAATGTGATAAACTTTAGAATTGAGTGAATTTTATATAATATTAAATAAATAAATTTATGTGATAAGTTCAAAATTAGTTAATCATTGATGAACTTTTTCTAAAAATATTTCAAAAAATTATGATCAATATAGTAATAAAATTAGTTTTAGAATTTGATTGCAAAAAAGAAAAAAAGACTAAAGATAAGATTGAGGGTGAAGGATGAAAATGGGATGGGTGAAGTTAGGTGAGTCCTACGTATTAAAGTTACTTAAATAATTTTTCATCACATTTAGTGATAGTCATAGTTTATCCAACATAAAATTTAGTTGCATTTGACTTTTTGAGTTTAAAAATTAGTATAATACTAAAAAACTGTTCAGTACTTTTTCTTATTTAGGGAAAAGATTAGTATGGCCTTTCTACATTTATCGCCATTTTTGGGCTAAAAAAGTTGTGGCCATTTTGCAACTATATATTTAATCCTTCAAAAATACTTTGATCATAATATTCCTAATATATCTTTTGAGTTTAAATATAATAATCAATGTCAACTTAGAAAAAGATAAAATTTAATTAGGGATAAATTAGTAAAGTTACATTTACTTTTCTAGAAGTGGACAGTTTATTAAGGATAAACTACATAAATGACCCCCATAATATTGGATTAGTTTTTTGTTCCTTATAACAAAAGTAGTACAATACTAGTCTTCCTTTTTTTTATATATGAAACAAATGCATATTTGTCCCTCTATATATCAAATATTTTCAAACAACTTTCCATACACATTTAATTTCATTTTCTATTTTCTTATCTATTTTATTCTTATTTTTTTAAAAAAAATTCTCAACCTTTACTTTTTTCCTTTCCTCCTCTCAACTGCTATTTTTTTTTCTCTTTTATGTTTTCTTTGATTTTATTTTTTGTTCTCTCTTCTTTTTCTTTTTTTTCCAAGGCCTTTATTTTTTCTTTTACCTTTTGTTCTTCATTTTTAAAAAAAATTCTTAGTCTTCCCTTTTTTGTATTTTATTTTTTTCTTTTCTTCTCTCAACTTCTATTTTTTCATTCTCCTTTTTTTATTTTCTTTGATTTTTATTTTTCAAATATAATCAACTTTTATTTTTTTCGTAACCTTTATTTTTTTTCTTTTTTCTTTGATTCCTTCAAAATAACAAGTTCGCCTCATAGGCAAGAGTTGACACTATCACATTGTGTATTGATTTATAAGATGTTCTATTACTCTAGCTTTAGAGGCAAAACTTAGACCAAGGAATTTCAAACAACAAAGTTACGCCCCATGGGCAAGAGTTGACACTACCACATTGTGTCTTGAGTTATGAGATGTCATATAACTCATGTCTTAGAGGTAAGACTATCACGATCCAAAAATCAAGGGTCATGATGGCACTTGTCGCGGCGTACCTTGACAAGTGAGCCTATCACCCAAACTGATACACAAAGGGAAAAGACAAATATACCCACAAGCTAAGGCAGAAGAACAAAGTCAAGCCACATAAGTATGATAAATGCGACAGGAATATAATCAACAACACAACCATAACTCCCAAAATCTGGTATCAACAGTATAAGAACTACTAATACAACCATGAGCCAAATACATCAGAAACACCCACACAAGGTCAACATCTGTCTCTGAATACAACTACTATAAAAAGACTGAGGTAAACTCCGGATGCATGAATGTCCAACCACTACCTTGAGTAAATCTAAAGGCGCTCAAAATCAACCAATTTGAGGCACACTCGAGCTATGACCTTGATGAGTAGCAAATTTACCACCCATTAATATCCAAATTTTTGCACACTACTATGGCTAAATCATGTAAATGAGACTAATTCTGCAATTGAATGCACTAATTTCCAGCATTTGTGATCTTGCAGGGACTATGATGAAAATCAGTTGAGATCAAGCTGGAAGGAAAGGAAAATAGGCAAAAAAGAGCAGGAGCTTAAGGTCAAACGACTCTCAGTATTTTAAGGATAAAAGTGTTGATTGAATGCCTTGAATAACTTAGATTCTCCTAGTTAAGTGTCATTTTATTTTGTTGTCTGAAAACATTTTAAGTTGAGGGTGTTGATGTGCTATAGAAATATAGCACTTTCAATGCTTAAAATGAGGGAAAATGCAACTTTCTGAGGTTATTTTGTTAGATATGATGCGTTTTGGGTATGTTTCGTAGAAAATCATGTTTTGGATGCTAAGTTCATGAAAAGAGATGAAAAAGGTATTTTTGGCTACTTACTGGAGTAATTATGGGTGTTCGAGATACTTTACGACTTGTTCATGATCAAATCATGTACGAAAATTGAAGAGAGCTAAAAAGATGACTCTCGGCACTTGCTAAGTCAACATATGGATCACAAATAATACTTATGGGTCATATGTGGGCAAATAAAGTGCCAGAAGTCCAAAATTCTGAGAGCTGGCTTGTAGGAAATTTTGGTCTGGCACTTGCGGTCACCACGTTCCCCCTCCCTGCAGGTCGCAAGTACTAACTGCACCCAAAGATAGGGTGCAATTAGGGACCATAAGTGGCCACCAGCCTTTTTTCTCCTATTTCATTTGGGATTCGATTTTAGGGTTTCCTCATGTACTATACATACCCATTATGTATTTTTTAGTAGAAGTTACACACTTTTGATAATCACAAACATATTTTGATTTCGAGATTCAATTTTGGTCTTAGGATTTTCTTATATTAACTTTGGTTGATTAATTCAGTTATGGTTTTAGCTTTTCAACTTCTTCTTATTGTGATTTTATCTTATGCTTTCAATCATGAGTGTTTTTGATTGCTTCACAAGCATGAGGGTTAAAAACCCCTAGATAGGGTTATGGAAATCCTAGCGTATTGACGAGGTAGGGGAAGTGCTATTATTGTTCTAAACCGATACCTATGCATGCATTGTATTATCTTTACTTTAATAGTTATTCTAGTGGTTGCAAACATTAAGATCCCGCCTAAATTATTGCTACTTACTCCAAAAGAGGAGTAGTGACTAGTAATAGATAATTACAATAATAATTTGGAGTTTAACTATCAATCCACGCTACTAGGTTGATATATCTTGGGTTTCGACCCTTAGAAAATTTCCTGGAATTTCGTTCTCTGTACCCAATGTGACTTATGGGTATGAGTCGTATGTTGGGGTACGAGTGGTATGGTCCTATCATATGCTGACCAGTATTAGTTGGTAGAATGGTTTTGGTTGCTGGAATGGGTATGACTTAGGGATATGAGTCGTAGGGCTTGGTACGCAGTTTACATCTTACTTCTTGTGGTCTTTTCAGAAAGGGTTGGGGACTAAGTTTAGTCTGAGTACTGCTTTTCATCTGTAGTCAGATGGGCAAGCGAAGAGAACTATTCATACATTGGAGGAGATGTTTCGGGCTTGAGTGATTGACTATAGTGAAAATCTAGTTGAGCATCTACCTTTGGTGGAATTTGCTTGCAACAATAACTAGCATTCGAGTATTGGTATAGCCCCTTTTAAGGTGTTGTATAGTAGGAGGTGTAGATCTTCTATTGGTTGGATTGAGCTTAGGGAGGCGGACATGTTTGGCCCAAATTTGGGTTATCAAGCGATGGAGAAAGTCAAGATGATTCGAGATAGGGTTAGAGCTGCCCAAAGTCACCAAAAGTCCTATACATATGTTAGGCGTAAAGACTTGGAGTTTGAGGTCGGGGATAGGGTGTTCCTCAAGGTGTCTCCCATGAAGGGAGTGATGTAGTTTGGCAAAAGGGGGAAACTCAGTGCTCGGTATATTGGTCCTTATGTGATTTTGCGGAGAGTTGTCAGTGTTGAATATGAGTTGGAGTTGCTATCCAGCTTAAGTTTCGTTCATCCAGTCTTTCATGTTTCTATGTTGAGAAGTAAATTGGTGATTCTTCTTTGATTGTTCATTTGGAGGGATTGGGTATTTCGGATTCTCTGTCTTATGAAGAGGTCCCGATTGAGATATTAGATAGTCAAGTTCATTGGTTAAGGGCCAAGGATATGGCTTCGGTTAAGGTTCTAAGGCGGAACCATAAGGTGGAAGAAGCTACTTGGGAGGCAGAAGAGGATATGAAGTCCAAGTATCTGCATCTGATTTCTTCTCCTGGGATTCGTGCGAAAGGTATGTGTCTTCAACACATCTTTATTTTCTGAGTTTGTTAAAGGAAAGATTAATATCTTTGCCTCTTTGTTTTTAAACTTTCTTAAAAGGATGTTAAAGGAAAGATAACTTTCTGTGTGGTTACCCCTACCTTGTACATCATTCGGGGACAAATGTTCCTAGTGGGGGAGACTGAAACATCTTGGGTTTCAACCCTTAGAAATTTTCCTAGAGTTCTATTCTCTGGACCTAATACAACTCATGGGTACGAGCCGTATATTGGGGTACGGGTGACATGGTCCTGTCGTATGCTGTCCAGTGTTAGCTGGTAGGATGGTTTTAGTTACTGGAATGAGTAACACTTAGGGGTATGAGTCATATCAGGGACTCGTATGGTGGGCAGTGTTTGGTCATCCTGGTATTTCATTCTACCAGGGATACAGTTATGGATGTGGATCATATGTTGTGGTTACGACTTGATTGGATGAGTCGTATACTGGACAGTGTTTAATCCAAGGGTTGAGGCTTGGATATGAGAAGTGGGTACCGATCATATTGGGAGGGTACAAATTATATGGGTTAGTCGTATCCCAGTGATGAGTTTGTAAGGGATTTAAGTAGGGGTATTCGGGACATTTTCCTACTTATCCTAATTAGGACTCATGACTTCTAATACACTTAAGAGGTTATTTATCCTATTATTCTATTCATTAACACTTAGAAACTATTCCAAAACACTCCATAATTCTCTCAAGATCTTCTAGGACAAAAAGGCTAGGGTTTTATCTTGAGGATTGCTTTGGGGCTTGTCTTGGTGATTTCTTTCCATCAAGTTTTCGGTATAAGGCATGATTCTCTTCCTTTATTGTAATTTCAACTAAAGGCTTGATTTATATGATTGATTTCATGGTTTTACTATTTCATGATTATGGTTTTCAGCTATTATTTGGGTTTTTTTATATTAAATGCTTGGTCATGGTTTCCTATGGTTTTGATTATGCTTTTATATGAATTAATGGTGTTTTTGGACAATTGGATTACATGGAAATGGTTTCAAGGTCTTTGGAATTGGTTTTGGTTATATTATGCCCCAAGGTGTTTGATAAAATGCTTATAAAGATATATTCATTGCATTGACTTCTTCTAATGGAACTCTTGCATGTTTTAAACTTGGTAAATGAATTATGCATAGTTTAAATGGTTTGAAAAGGCTTAAGTCTAAATGATTATGCTTATAGAGAATATGGAAGTCTCCCAAGTTGTTTAATATGGTATATGGAAGGGTACTTGAAAGTCCCCTTAACCTAAATGGTTTGGCTATGGATATTACTTGCAAGTAAGGAGTGGTATGAAAATACCACTAATATTGACCTTGGTTAATAAAATGGTAAATATATTGGTTGGTCATTTGAAAATGGTTTTAATTGGACATTAATGGCGGGGTGTGTAGCAAAGTCGTAGAAGGTGGCGATCTCGAGGGGACCAAAATTAGAAACTCGTATTTACTGATATGAGGGTTGGTCTTAGTGGACCATGTGCATGATGTCACACTATTAGGAGATGTACTAGTCATCCCATGGGATACTTCCCTGGTCGGTGTCTACACACAATGGCGGTCTTTCAGCAGGGGGAGCTGAACTCATACAGCCCGTGGGTGGTTTAGGATGGCCAAGCTACAGAACCTAAGTAAAGGTTTTAAATGCATGCTAAACCCGGATCCCTTTTCCCGGCATGGTTATATATATATGCATGGTTGTGTGAATTCGATGCTTTTACTTGATTTTATAACTGGCATTATTTTATCCTTATCCTGAGATTCATGCTAGCGGTCACTTGCTAACCCGTCTACTACAGGATGTATTCCCACGCTATGCAGGAACGACCTTTCTACTTCTCTTGTTTAGAACATGGATTTGGTGTCAACATTTGGACTAAAATGGTAAGCTTCCATCCTTTCGTAAAGCATCATTTCATGTTATGGATATTGTTAGACGTTTAGACTTTTATTTAGATATTGGTTTTGGCCATGGTTGGAGGCATATCCCAATCGAATTTATTTATTCTTTTGGATAGAGGCTTTGTGGTACTTTTGGGGGTTGGTATGGGCGAGATCAGTATTGATGTTTTTCTTAGCATCAGTGTTGGTATTATGGCTTACACCATTGGAAAATATTGTTAGTTGTTCCATCGTATTACATTTTGGGATTGATTATCATACTATGTTTTGGTATTCTCTTTGGTTATGTCCTGGTTTATGGCCTTTGGTTTAGCTTGGTACGATTGGATGGTTATTTGGTATGAGTGGACTCGGTTGGATCGGTTACGGTTGTAACCCTATCCCAGAGTCTTCATGTGAGCATTTACAGTACCTTGTTATATGCTCGAAATTCAACCCATCTAAGGCTAAATATAAGTGGTTGGTTTGGGTAACAGGGGGCAGTCCCCGGTCTTGGTTAGACTTGGGATACTGATTAAGAAAAGGCCTGGGGTTGGGTCGTGTCATAGGTTTTATCTACCTAATATGGTTAGATTTCATCTAATAACTAAAGAATCAAAAGGTAATAATTAACTGGGATCAAGATAAGGATTGGTAAAGCGACATACTAAGACTTAATATGTAAAGGGTGAAATTATTTTGCTCATCCAAAAGACTATAGAAGGTACATAACTTATCGATTCTACATGCAAGGTATCGGGTTGGTTCAACATAGTACAATAATCCTACATAGTTGAGAAGCCAGGGGGAACACAATCCTAATGTTCACTTACAGCTGATTACAACCGAAGTTGGTATTTGCTACTAGTTTGATATTGTTGTTCAAAACCCTCCATTTACTTTTCTAGTTCTGCCCGTTGATTACAACAACTGAGAGTCGTGAGTCCACGTATTCCCTTAGGATTCGACCCCAACCTTTATTAGTTTACTATATTTGGCAGTGGTCGTATCATCTTCAGCGTGAAGGTATATCTTGAACGTCACTAAATTTTGGCTCTGTTGCCGGGAAATACTGTGTTGATTTTTGAATTAAAGTTGTTGTAGTTTTGGGGTTTTTTGTTCTTATTTGGGCATACATTGATGTATGCCTAGCACATGGAGTAAAGTTAATCCCTTACTCCTAGTGAATCCAAATCCTGAGAGGATCCTACAAACACCCAGTAGGATGGTGGAGCCAAAAAGAGATAATTTGCCTCCCCCTTCTCCTGAAAGAGTTAAAGACATTGTTGATTAACAGACTGGTGAACTTTTAGCTCAAGATAAAATTAAGAGGAGGGAGATAGAAAAAGCTCATTGCATAGCTCGGGAGGTAGTATTAGCTGAGTAGATACAGGCAGCGAACCGCCGAGTAGTATTAGATGGAAATCAGAATAAAGTTAGAGGAAGACGAGCTCAAGTGATCCTAGCATATCGATATGCTCAGCCATATGAAGATGATGAAGAATCTCTGCGATACATTGAGCCAATATATACTGGAGCCATTATTACTCTTATTTTGCTCCCTGATGTCAAGCTCAACATTTCTAGTGCTATGATTCAGCTCTTATACTTGAAGGGCGCGTTTGCGAGGTTACCTATAGACGATGCAAACATGCATCTAGCAAATTTTATTGGGATCTACACTTCATACATAATTCCACGGGTATATGAAGAGGCACTGAGACTGAGTTTGTTTCCCTTCTCGCTTATTGGAGAAATATCTTTATGGCTAGGGAAACTTCCAAGAGGATCTACCACTACATGGAGTGAGTTACACAGACAATTATTGAATTAGTTCTTTCCTCCATCTAGGGTATTGTAGCTCAAGGACGAGATTTATAATTTTAGGCAGCTGTAATTAGAATTTATGTATGAGGCATGGTTCAAGTTCAAGAAGAAGCTTAGCATGGTGCCCGACCACGGGATTTTAGGGACAAGCTTATTGGAGATCTTCTATAGAGGCCTGACTATCAGTTCTAGAGCAATGGCAGACACTATATCTGGAGGATCATTTATGGGATTACGATGGTAGATAGCTTCGAGTATTATGGATCAGATCTCATTAACTAGTTGAGGGTGGCAAACTTGGGAGGTTGAGAGAGATTTTAACATTTATCGCATTGGAGCTTCCAGTAAGTGGAGAGCAGCTGAGAATGCTGTAGTCAGGAGATTTCACTATTGAGGCAGATATTAGTGAGTTGGCCAAAAAATTTGTAATAATAAATTCTTTAAAGATTAATGAAGTAGAGGCACGAGGTGTATCTTCTATAGTACTTGAGTCTGAGCTAGAGGCGAAGGCAAAGTATGTGGATCATCAGTTGGTGGGTTAACAAGACCAAGGGCAAGAGGATCAAGGTCAAAACTAGTTGATAGAGACAAATACATTCAACCTGGCAGACGAGATGCAGAATCAAGAATAGAAGAAATATTGACTAAAATGATGAAGGGTCAAGAGAGCCAGCAAACTTGCCTTACAGAAATCAAGGCCAATATTTCAAGATTGACCCAAAAAGTCGAGTCATATTCAAATTTTATTAAGCAATTGGAGAAGCAGTATGGGTAGATCTCTGCCACTTTGGCCCAATGATAAACAGGTGCCCTTCCTAGTGACTGTGCAGAATCCTCTGACACTTGTGCATTGTATAGATATTAATACTAGGAGTGATTCTCCACCTGATGAACATTTTTTCCTGCTACTAATGATCCAAAGAAGAGTTCTGTTGTTGCGAATAAGCCACCTGAAGCTAAATTTAAGAAGCAAACTTGTAGTGATGATGATTTTGAGAGTAATAATGGTAACGACTGGGTTTCGGAAGAGCTTAAAGATATAGTGCAATAGTTTAGCATGAATTTTCATGCACCATCAGTAGAAAAGAAAGGGGACCCAGGTGAAGTCACTATTCCATGTTCTGTTGGGCCTTATGATATTAATCAAGTCTATGTGATTCAGGAGCAGGAATAAATGTAATGCCATTGGTGATATACAAGGTGTTAGGGTTAGGAGAACTCAAGCCTACATCTGCAAGGCTATTGATGGTTGATTCATCTATAAAGGAACCCGTGGGTATTGAGCGCAACGTAGAAGTGAGGGTGGAATCATTCACTTATTCAATAGATTACATGATTTTAGACTGTGAAGCAGATGCCCACTCTTCGATTATCTTGGGTAGAACCTTTTTGTCCATTGGTCAGGTGTTGATTTATATAGACCTAGAAGAGATCACTTTTAAATGGAACAATGAGCAAATATTGTTGAATATATGCATACCAGTTCAGTAGCCTAATGATATAAGAGTAGTAGGGGTGATTGATGCGGAGGATGATGATGTAGTTCAAGGAGATGTACCTATTGAGGAGAGATTAAGGGTAGAATCATTAGTAGCAGTGATCATGAACTCTGAGAGTGATGGGATAGATGAATATGATGAGCTAGTTCATACACTACATGGCATAGGTTCTTACAAATATGCCCCTAAGAAGTTGGATCTTGACTTAAAGAACAAAAATACACCTCCTGCAAAAACCATCTGTTGAGGAGACATCGGTATTGGAATTAAAGGCCCTACCATTACATTTGTAGTATGCATTCTTAAGGGTAAACAAAACCTTACCGATGATCATTGCGGTAGATTTGACAAGAGCACAGACGGAAGCTTTGACATTAGCATTGCAGAAATTCAGGAGAGCTACTGAGTGGATCATTGCAGACATTGTGGGGATTCTACCAGGTTTATGCACACATAAAATTCATCTTGATCCAAACAACATTCCCAGTAATGAGCACCAGTGGCGACTAAATCCTTCTATGCAAGCGGTAGTGAAAAATGAGATAATCAAGTGGTTAGATGCTGAGGTGGTTTTTCCCACTGCAATAGCAAATGGGTGAGCCTGATTCAGTAAGTACCAAAAAAAGGGGTAATCACAATGGTTCCAAATGAAAAGCATGAATTAGTAACAATAAGGCCGGTGATCGATTGAAGAGTCTGCATGGATTATAGAAAGCTAAACAAGTGGACACAAAAGGACCACTTCCCTATGTCGTTCATGGATTAAATAGTGGACAAACTAGCAGGCAGAGGTTGGTATTGTTTTCTTGACAGGTATTCAGGGTAAAATGAAATCATGATTGCTCCCAAAGACCAAGAAAAGACTACTTTTACTTGACCCTATGGGACCTTTTCGTTCAAGAGGATATCGTTCAGGTTATGTAATGCGCCTGCCACTTTTAGAGATATATAATGTCTATATTCTCTAACATGGTGGAAGACACAATCAAAATATTCATGATGACTTTCCAGTGGTTGGGGATTCATTCGATGACTGTTTGGCCCATTTATCCAGTGCACTACAGAGATATGAAGAGTGAAATTTGGTGCTAAACTGGGAAATATTCCACTTCATAGTGAAATAAGGTATCATTCTAGGGCGCAATATCTCCAGACATAGTATTGAGGTGGCTAAAGTGAAGATTGAGGTGATTGAGAAATTGTCACTGTCAGTATCACTTAGAGGCATACAAAACTTTTTGGGTCATGCAGGATTTTATAGAAGGTTCATCAAGGACTTCTCTAAAATTGCAAATCCTCTATGCAGTCTTTTATAGAAAGAGGAGAAATTTATGTTTGATGATGCCTGCCTCAAGGCTTTCAAATACCTAAAGGGGTGGCTAATTTCGGCACCCATCAATGTGACTCCCGACTGGTCGGCACCTTTTAAGGTAATGTGTGATACAAGCAGAGTAGCCTTGGGAGCTGTTCTAGGCAAAAAAAAAGAGAGAAAAGATATTGAATCCCATCTACAATTCCATCAAAGCTTTAAACCCTTCCATATAAAAATTATATAGTTACAGAGCAAGAGTTACTTGCGGTGTTTTTTGCTTTCAAAAACTTTTAGTCTTATTTGATTGGGACTAAGGTCATAGTGCACATTGACCATGTAGCCTTGAGATACTTGATATCAAAGAAAGATGCCAAATCAATATTGAGTCATTGGGTTCTCTTGCTACAGGAGTTTGATTTTGAAGTACAGGACCGAAAAGAGAAAGAAAATTAGGTTGCAACCACTTGTCCAGACTTGAGGATGAGACCATACAGAAATTAGGGAATGATCTTGAGATAGATGATGCTTTTCCTGATGATGAACGAGTGTTGGCGGCATCTTAATATCTGATTCCCTAGTTTGCTGATTTTGCCAACTCTTTGGTAAGCCATCTTGTCCAAGAAGACCTATCCTTCTAGCAGCGAAGAAGATTTATGCATGAGGTAAGAAATTTCTTTGGGGATGTTCCATATTTTTTTAGGATCTGTGCTGATGGTGTGATTCGTATATATGTTCCAGAGGTGGAGATGATGAGTATTCTAGAGGCTTGTCATTCATCACCAGTAGGGGGTCACCATATGGCACACGGACAACCCATAAAATTTTATAGTATGGGTTTTACTGGCCTTCAATTTACAAGGATGCTCATGATTTTGCAAAATCCTGTGACTAATGTCAACATCAAGGTAACATTTTATGGCGCCAGGAACTCTCCATGACACCTATTATGGAGTTGGAGTTGTTTGATGTGTGGAGGATCGATTTCATGGGCCCTTTTGTGAGCTCCTATGGCATGATATACATTCTGGTAGTGGTTGACTATGTGTCAAAAATAGTGGAGGTAGTTGCGCTTCCAGATAATGAAGGTAGAGTCACCACTTTTTTGAAGAAAAATATTTTTTCTCAATTTGGCACTCCACATGCAATTATTAGTGATGGTAGCTATTACTTCTTCAATCGCTTGTTCAAAGTTCTACTTGATAGATATAGGGTAAGACATAATGTGGCAACACCTTACCATCCTCAGACTAGTGGGAAAGTAAAAGTCTCCAATCGAGAGATAAAATCCATATCGGCAAAGACTATGAATGCCAACAAGACTGACTGGTCTAGAAAGTTAGACGATGCATTGTAGGCCTACTGGACAACCTATAAGACCCCCATAGATTCTTCTCTATATCAGCTTGTATACGGAAAGACTTGCCATTTATCGGTTGAGCTTGACCATAAGGCACTATGGGAATTGAAAAGGATAAATTTTGAGTGGCGGTGATGCATCAAACGGTTGAGCAAGGTGAATGAGTTAGATTAATTCTAACCCTGTGCTTATGATAGCTCGGCTATATACAAAAAAAGAATGAAGTTGTATCATGACAGAAAAATTGAGAAAAGAATATTTAAACTCAGTAATTTGGTCTTATTGTACAATTCAACACTATGTTTGTATCCTGGCAAGATGAAATCTTGACGGAATGGACCATACACTATTGTTAAAGTATTCCCATATGGTACTATTGAAATAAAACATGATGGTGACATCTCATTCAAGGTAAACGGGCAACGGGTAAAGCACTATATAGAAAACCTAGAGAAAGTTAGAGTCTGTGTTGAGATGGACCTTGGCGAAGTCTGAGTAGCCAAGGGAGCTGAGTTGTGCTGCGACAATAAATCAGGCCCTACTTGGGAGGCAACCCAAGGTACACGGACGCTTAGTGTGTCCCAGGTATGTTCTCACTTCCCTTTGTTTTGTATTATTTCCACGCATTAAGGATAATGCACAGTTTTTAGTTGGGGTGGGGGTATACCATAGCCGCCTCGAGTTTTTGTTGTCGTACTTCTTTGCCAGTCGGTTGTGGTATGATTGTAGAATTGACATGTTTAGGATAATTTATGTCATATTGTGTTGTGTTTTTATGTAATTAGGAAGTTTTAAAGTATTTAGGGCAGTACTCATGTTTTGATTGATTGTTGATAACTCTTCAAATTTTGTGTTTTAGAACTCTGTGAATTTATATATGTGTGAACATTGTGGATCTTGTTATGGCATTAGAATTATGGACGTGATAATCACTTACTAACAATTGCATGAACCGGATAAACAGTAGTTTGTAATATTGGCTATGTGCTATGTGTGTGAGATGCTACTTAGTTCTCTTTGTAGGTTGAAGTCAGAACTTGCCCGTTGGTCGTGCCTAGGTTGAAGGATAGTCAGTTGGAAAGTATCATAGGTCGTTTTTGAGTTTAGTCCACTTTTATCCTAAATGACCTTTCATGTGTGAAATAGTATCCATTGATCCCTGTTTTGAGCCTTGTAGCCTATTTTTCTTGTTTCACCATTCACCTTCCCATTTGTGTCGCAATAACCTATTTTGGCTCGTTTCTCCTTCGACATTATGTATCTCAACTCAGGCAATTAGCCTCAGTTGAGGGTGGATATCATAGCGGTGTGTGATGTAAAATGAAAAAAAAATGAAAAAGAAAAGAAACATTTGTGAACAAAAAGCATAAAAGATCACACCCAACCTGAATGTGCAATAAAGAATAAAAATGAGAGAAATAAGGGTGGAATAAAAAAGGAAAAATTGGCTAATAAGTGAGACCCCAAGGTTAGTGTAGTGCCAAGGAGGCTTAGTCACTTGATATGTCCATATGTACCATACCAACCCCCAAGCCTAAATTACACGCTGAGAAAAGTCCTATAGTGATCCTAACTTGACTATCTGAAAACTAAAGTAAAGAAAATAAAGGCAAGCCTATGGTATTTAATGTACATTGATTGAAACTTCTCTTCTGAGTGTGAGTATCTCTTAACTATCCCTGCATTGACATGCATTAGTTCATATGAGTGAGTGGGACATCTTTATTGTGAGGGCACATGAGTTATATTGCTAGTTGTTTACTTGTTTTGGGGTAGTGTAACTTGTACATATGCACGGTTGTCTATTGCAAATGTAATGCAATACCTTTATCCCATTGTGTCACATTATTGTGCTTTAGGTTTTTACACAATTGGTTTTGAAAAATGAGGTGGGGGTGGGTATTGTGTTTTGAGGATAAAAGTGTTGATTGAATGCCTTGAATAACTTAGATTCTCCTAGTTAAGCATCATTTTTGTTATGTTGTATTTTGTTGCCTAAGGATATGCAAACATTCTAAATTGAGGGTGTTGATGTGCTATAGAAATATAGCACTTTCAATGCTCAAAATGAGGAAAATAAGCAAGTTTCTGAGGTTGTTCTGTTAGAGATGATGCATTTTGGGTATGTTTTGCAGGAAATCATGTTTTGGATTCTAAGTTTGTGAAAAAGATGAAAATGGTGTTTTTGGCTACTTATGGGAGCAAGTATGGATGTTTGGGACACTTTACGGCTTATTTGTGATCAAACCATGTACAAAAATTGAAGAAGAGCTGAAAAGATGACTCCTGGCACTTGCTAAGTCAACATGTGGATCGCTAGTAGTACTTATGGACTGCATGTGGGCAAAACAAGTGCTAGAAGTCCGAAATCCCAAGAGCGGACTTGCAGAAAATTTTGGCTTGGCACTTGCGGTCGCCACTTGTGCATTTCCTTCAGGCCGCAAGTACTACCTACTAGGCCCCAGGACAGGGCACAAGTAGGGACCATAAGTGGCCACCGACCCTTTTTTCTCCTATTTCATTTGGGCTTTGGTTTTAGGGTTTTCTCATGTACTATAAATACCCATTATGTGTTTTTTTATATTAGTTACACACTCTTGATATTCACAAATATATTTTGATTCTGAGATTCAATTTTAGTCTCAGGTTTCTCTTGTACTGACTTTGATTGATTAATTCAGTTATAGTTTTAGGTTTTCTATTTCTTCTTATTGTGATTTCATCTTATGTTTTCAATCATGAATGTTGTTGATTACTTCACAAGAACGAGAGGCTAAAAACCATTATCTAGGGTTGTGGAAACCCTGACGGTGCACAAATGTTCTCGGTGCACGATAAGTCAAGGTAGGCTAACTTGCACTAATGGCAAGACGATGAAGACAACCCCCACCGACGGAGACAACCAAGAATCTAGTGACACCAGCTACTAGAATCCAATAGCATGCTACTCTACACTGTACAAAGTAGTGGCAAAGATATTGACAAATAAGATCAAAGGTATGATTCGCTAACTGGTAGGCTACTCTCAGTCTGTATTTATTGAAGCCAGAAGCATCATTGACAACATCCTACTTAGTCATGAGTTATTTAACGGATATACAAGAAAGGGAATATCTCCAAGGTGTGTCTTAAAGGTAGATTTGAAAAAGGCATATGATACTCTTGATTGGTGCTTCCTGAAGTCTATGCTGGTTGATCTTGTCTTCCCACAAAAGTTTGTACACTGGATAATGGACTATGTAACTACTGTGTCATACTTACTTATGCTCAATGGAGGTTTAACAAAGCCCTTCAAAGGTAAAAAGGGTATTAGGCAAAGGGACCCTACGCCCCCTTACCTGTTTGTGTTGGCAATGGAGTACCTGCAAAGAGAAATGAACCATCTTACACAGAATCAAAATTTTAATTTTCATCCAAGATGTAGGAAATTTGGAGTGATACACATGTGCTTTGTTGATGATTTACTCATGTTTTGCAGGGCAGATATGGAAGCTGTCAAGCTACTTAAGCACACATTCCAAAGGTTTTCAGATGCTTCTTGGTTGCAGGAAAATCTAGACAAAAGTTCCCTCTATATCACTGGTGTATCATAATAAGTAAAGATAGAGATTTTGTAGGAACTTAGTTATGGAGAAGGAACTCTCCCTTTTAAATACTTGGGAGTCCCATTGTCTACTAAGAAGCTGAATGCCAACCAATGCTTACCTCTTATGGAAAACATTACTGCCAAGATCACATGTTGGTCAGCAGACTACTTTCTTATGTTGGTAGAATACATCTCATTAAAGCTGTGCTTTTTGGGATACGGACTTACTGGGCTCAGATATTCATTCTACCCAAGAAAGTAATGAAAATGACAGAGGCCATATGTAGATCATTTTTTGGACAAGAATGGCAACTATCAAAGAAAGCTTTAGTGTCATAGGAGAAACTATGCTACCCAAAGGCTGCAGGTGGATTGAATGTGATTAATATCAAGATATGGAATAAAGCAGCAGTCATGAGGCAATATCAATCAAGAAGGACTCATTATAGATAAAGTGGGAGCACAACTACTACATAAAGCACAGAAATCTGGAAGATATTGCCTTACCCAAGAATGCAGCTTGGGTAATTTGGAAAAAATTGGGCTGCTGGGACACTTTGATGCAGATGAACTTATTACAAGGACCATTTTCTCAAAGAATAGCTGAACTACAGATGGGAGGAACCTACCAGATAAAGAAAGCTTATGTAAGGTTACTACCTCAACTCCCAAGCGCCCCATGGAAAGCAATAGTGTTGCAGCCTCAGGTTCACCCTAGACATCACTTTAACTTGTGGCTGGCCCTGCAAAAAAGACTTTCCACAGTGACTCGACTACAAAAATTTAGTATACAGGTACCTATGGATTGTATATTCTGTGAAGGAACTATTGAGAGCTTCTCTCATCTGTACTTTGAATGTACATATACTTGGAGTAGACTAGTGCAGTGGATAGGATTTGATCATGTTATATGGACTTGGGAATCAGAAATAAAGTGGATCAACCAAATGGGAAAACAAAAATGTGCAGCAAAAAATAGCAAAAAATATCACATGATGTGTATTTGCTATGGTAGTATTTGCATTTGGCATGAAAGGAACTTTGTTGGGTTCCAAGGAAGCTGTTTTAGAGTGGATTCATTTTGCAGAGAGGTGTCCATGCAACGTTCACATAAGAGGGAGAGGATTAATCAAATGGAATCCACACCTTCAAAGACTAAATTGTTTCCCTTAATAGTGTTGTTAGGAGAATAATGAACATTGTTTAGACTTAAAGAATTAGTGAGAGGCAAGGGCCTGCCTGAGCCTGGTATTGTATTAAAAAAATTGATTAATAAAAGTTTGCTTTTAATAAAAAAAAGAAAAAGAAAGATATAAACAAAACAAATAAAAGCATGAGATCGCACAAAGTAAAGAAATGCTTTCAAAAGATGCGTGAATTAATGTAGTGAAAGTAGGCACATGTCTGAGTTAGAAATTAATGAAGTGGACCATGAACCAAAGTTTAATCGAACAATGTGTTATGTAGATGTTCAAGGAGGGTGTAGTCACTTTGATCTCAAATGTTTATCCTACCCTTTCCTGAGTCTACATTACAAGCTTGAAAAGTCCTTCGTGATCTCCAACCAAGTGTCTTCGAGTTAGACGCGATTGAAAATAAGGGCAAACATATGACATAATACTTGTTTGCATTGAGAGATTCCTTGTGAGAGTGAGTACTTGCACTTTTAGTCCCTTGTTGCATGATAAAAATTAAGGTGTATAGAGACTCTCCTTTGTGAGGAGGTAATGCAAATTAATAGAGGTTGGTAAATTTTTCATGTTTCAAAATTGAGGCGAATGAGTGTAGCTGAGTCACTATTGATAAAGAGTCACTCCTAGAGAGTTAGTAGTTGTTTCTTAATTGCTTTTAAAAATCCTTTGTCTCCTTAACAATGTGATTGATTTTGAGGAGAGTTGCATAAATAGTTCTTCTCATGCTTGTTGATTAATTATTAGGACTAATCAAGTCCGAAACCAAGATGATCATTTGGTTGTGCAAGTGGGCTTACAAATTGAATAGTCCGTTGGAGTAAAAATATAGAAAAATAGTATTGCTGTGTTGATGAGTGACAAATTTACCACTCATTAACGTCCAAATTCTTGTACACACTATGATTAAATCGTATAAATAAGACTAATTCTCCATTTGAATGCACTAATTTCCCGTATTTATGATCTTGCAGGTACTATGATGAAAATAAGTCGAGATAAAGCTATAAGGAAAGGAAAATGGGCAAAAGGGAGCAGGAGCTGAGGGTCAAACGACTCTCACGTACCGCGATCGTAGTCTGAGAGTCGCGATCGCGGCCGGTTAATAAAAAGTCACCAACAGCAATTGCGTAAAGACGCCAAAAATATGATCGCAATCATGAGAAGATGATCGCGATTAGACGTGATTTTTACATGGGCAAAAGTGTAATTTTACGAAGTTATTCCCAAAGCCCTAAATAGTTATACCCCTTTCACAATGGAGTCATCTTTATGCTAATTTTCAGTTTTGAGAGTGGGGAGAGTGAATTGTATGCTTAATTCTAATCGAGGATTTAGTTGAAGATTCAAATTGAAGTTTGGTTTTACTCCATTCTAGTTTTCAATGGAAGATTTGAATGCAAATTTGGATAATACTCCTCTTTAAATTCATGAGTAGCTAAAGTCCTATCTTGGAGTTATGTTTAAATAGGGTGTTAATGTGTATGGGTATTGTTTGTTAGCTTAAATTGATAGTTAATGGTGTTTTACTATTACTCTATATTTGAAGTGAGAATTATGGGTGAAAACCCCCAATTACCTTAGATCCCACATTATCCTTGAAAGAGGGATGTGGGCGATGAGTAATTGTGAACAACTAATTGACTTTAGCTTCTTTCTTAGCATTGTCTTAGAAATAAGGATGTTATGTGGATTTGCTATATTCATAAGCATCATTTTATAAATAAGGATGCTAAATTGAGGTATTGGGTTAATGAATTTTCCACGCTCATGAGGCATTCGAAAGAATCCATGAGCAAAATTTAGTGTTTTGTTGAAAGACTAACACTAAGACCCTAAACCTAGCCTACCCAACGCTCATTAACCAAAATTGGAACTAACTCTTGAATATCCATACACTAATTATCCCTAGGATAGCATAACCCCAAGACTTCTCTCATTTGGTTTTATTCAACAATTATTTGCTCTCATTTAGTGTTATAGATTGATTTTGTTCAACATAGTTCAAATTCTAAAAACCCCAAATACTTATATCCCATATTTGAATTTGGCAAGTAACTTGCATTCCTTACTTACTCGATCACCACTCACATTGTTCCACGTGGATTCGACCCCGACTCTTGTTGGGTTTATATTGATGACGACCACCTTGCATCAAAATATCGATGTAAGTTGAGCGTTATCAAACCTACACCAAAAAGGCACAGTAGGTGTGAGTATGGTCCACTTATACCCAATAGGTATCATAAGCCGACCAAGAAAAGTAGTACATAAAGCATACAAGATATACACTAAGGGCATGTCACCTGCAATCAAAAAATAGCCCACAACGGTAACCCACACCGCTTGCACTAATAATTTTACAATATCACACATAATAATACAACAACACACCAGATAGATACAAAACTACACATAATATCACATACAAGTAGAATGAAAGAGGAACATGTATAATCAAGATCATCGAGAACAAATGAAGGAAGATAGAATAATTAGACATTAACAAGTCAAGATATAAAACAAATAGATAAATGGTTAGTCAATGATGCAATACAAGAACAACATAAACAAAATAAAGCAAGTACAATGTATATGATGATGATAATGATGATGATGAGGATGGGATGATAAGGATGCATAAGGTTGGCACACAACCTTGAGGTTGGCACACAGCCTTGGGTTTGGCACATAACCTTGGGTTTGGCACACAACCTCTATATTCCAATATTTTCAAAGCACATACATAACATAAGACACAAATCAAATACACATACATGACAACAAGTAAACATAAAATAATAAAACAAACAAGTGAAATGATGTGTATGATGACATGAGAATGATGATGCAATATTCACAACCATACAAAACGAGTATTTCCAAAATCAAGCTATATGGTATGTTTTTCACAACCAATTCCTATGATGTATTTACACCACCAACCATAATGTTACTATTCCACAACCACATGAGCCAACATCCTCTCACTATTTCCACTATCCATGAATTTTTCACATGATTTATATGCCCATAAAGTATGAATATATATATATATATATCACAGTATGCCAATGGCATCACAATAGGCATTTCTAATAGCATAATACAATTATTCACATGTATTTCAGGCTATCAATATCACATAAGACCCCGCATGGTCACACATATCACAGAATATCTTAGATTCAATAATAACATTACATTGAGGCCCCCACACGGGTGCACCATATAGATAGAAATATTTCATGATTAGTTTCCACCCTTAATATGAATTTTGTACCAACATTTACTACTCAGCCCAGTCTGAAAGAGTTAAGTCATAACCTACCTCAAATGCCGTAATCGATCTGTTACACTTCGAACCCACGATCTCACCTTTCACGAAAGATTCTGAAATCAATTAAAATAAAAAATATAGAATCTACGCTTAAAACAAAGACACCAATATTCATATTGACTACTTTTGATTTGGAATCAAAACGGACCCCTAAAATGGGTTTTCGATAAACAAAGGCAAAATCGTAACTTTACTTCAAAATTGTGTTTCTCATATTTTTAGGAATTTACAGTTGAAAACCAAGTCAAATTGAGTCAAAACGAGGTTCAAATCAAAGAAAAATCATTTTGAGCTTTATCGGGTAAAATCTTTGAAATTCGTGTTAAATTAAGAATCGAAGTTATTTTGGAGGTTAAATTGATAAAAACTAGTAATTATAAGATTAAAACATTATTCAAGTGAAAAGGAGTGAAATTGGAGTTTAAAATCAAGTCCTAAGATTTTGGGGGTTTTGAGAAATTAATCAAGGAAGAAAGATGAAATCTGTCACGACTCGAGCCAAGGCCCTGGCCGCGATGGGCATCCTGAACCACAAAGGCTGGAGAGACCCCCTTAGCCCGTCCACTAATGATATTGTCCGCTTAAGGCCCATGCCCGCACGACTTTAAAATGTGTCACTAGGGAGTAAGGCTTTCTTACTTATATACCCAGCATCCCTCTTGCGTTTTGTCGATGTGGGACTCCTTCCTAAGTTGGGGTGTTACAAAATCTCACCTTAAATCCAAAATAGAATCAAGACATAGATGTTAATCTATCTTTCCAAGCTTCACTTTTAAGCTTTCACACTATTTTAGGATTTAAATCTCAAGATGAAAGGTGAAAGATTGGGAAAAATGAGCCAAAAAGGGCCATTTTCATACACTGCACCAGTTGCACCAGCTTTATAAAAAAATAGATTTTTTTAAGTCCAAACCAGACTTCGACGTGGTGTCCGGGAGTCGTTCGGAGTCCAATATACGCAAATAAATTATGTAACCACACTAAATTTGAGTTTTGGACTCAATGGAAATATCAGATTTTTAAAAATATATCATTTTCACAGAATTGATCCCCAAAACCCGAAATCACATTTTTCCAAATCGAGTGTCAAAATGAGATTTAAAAGCCATAAAACTCAACCAAACATGTTAAAACCCTAAAATCGATGTTTCAGACGCGTTGGAAAAGTCAGATTTTCCATTTGAGTTCGTTTTGACTAAATATGGGTCCCACACGCATATTTCTAATTTTTTAACTTTTTGACCAATTGGTCAAAATGATCTCGGGTGCATTAGGACTCGAACCTAAAGTCGACCCAGCCTAAAATGATATTTTAAAGCAACTGGCGTAGTTCGTTCAGCCATCCGTCGCACGAATCAAAAGATAACCACATAGATCCATAATAAGGCTCTCAAAGCTACCAAAAACCACAATATCACACAAATGGTACCAAAATATATCAAAAACTGTGTCAATCACTCCCATACCCCCAAAAATACCACAATGCAACTATGAAGAGGGATAAAATAGTTAAATCACATAAAATTAAAAATTACACACATTTCATCAAAAGGTTGGTCGTAATAAAGACTTAGCCCAATGACTTTCAAACAACAAGTTGCGCTCGGCCTCGTGGGCAAGAGTTGAGACTAACACATTGTGTATTGATTTATGAGATGATCTATGACTCTAGCCTTAGAGGCAAGACTTAGACCAAGAACTTTCAAACAACAAGATACGCTTCATTGGCAAGAGTTGAAACTACCATACTGTGTCTTGATTATGAGGCATTCTATAAATATTTCCTTAGAGACAAAACTTAAACCCAAGAACTTTCAAACAACAAGTACGCCCCCATGAAAAAGAGTTGGCACTACCACATTATTTCTTGATTTATAAGATGCTCTATAAGTCTTGCCTCCAAAATTATAGTTAGTCCAAGAACCTCCCAAAAACATAAGTTACTCTCCATGGGCAAGAGTTAACATTACTTCATTATGTCTTAATTTATGAGATACTTCGTAACTCTTGCCTTAGAGGCAGGACTTAGTTCATGAATTTCCAAACAAGAAGTTATGCCCTCACGAGCAAGACTCGACACTAGCACAGTGTGCCTTAATTGATAAGATGTTCTATAAGTCTTGCATACTCTTGCATTAGATGCAAGATTTATTCCATAGGACTTTCATATAACAAGTCACACCCTTAAGTTTACTTTAATGTCAAAGAAAGAAGATTTTTTTTTTTGCAGATTATCCAACTTTTTGTTCATTAGCAAAACTAATAGAAGTTGAGAAAAAAAAGATTAAAAAAAAGAAAAAAAAATAAGAGAAGAAAAAGATAAAATTTAAGGGAAAAAAAGAGAGAAGAATAAAAAACAAAAAAATGCAAAGAAAAAAATAAATAAAATAAAATAAAAATAAAGTTTAAATGGAAAAATAAATGAGAAGAAAAAATAAAAATAAGATTGAGACAAATAAATTACAAAAATAAAAGAGAAAATAAAAAAGAATAATGTTTGAGAAATAAAAGAAAAAGAGAAGGAAAAAAAATGAAAAATAAAGATTGAGACAAATGAATTAAAATAAGAAAAAAATCAAGAAACAATAAAAAAGAAAAAAAAAAAGTTGAGAAACAATTAAGCATCCAAAGAGTAAAACACTTAGGAGCCGTTTGGTACGGTATATTATTTTTCTAATCCATGTGTTAAAGTGTGGTATTATTTAATAAATTGTTTGATAGTAAATTTGGAGCAATGTATAACTAATACATCTATTAATCAAACACCCTACATGGTATTATAGGGTGTATAACTAATACATTCCATTTGGTGGTCTATTATTAATCCATGGATTATAATGCATGGATAAATATGAGTAAAGAAAAAAATGCCCTCAAATTCTTTTAAATCTTTTTCAATTTATTCAACGTGAGTTATTTCTTTTCAATTTATCAAGATGATAATTTTCCTCCAAATAATTTTAGTCATAAGAAAACTACTCTGTTAACTTAAAAAATACTAATTGATTAAAACTCGAAAACAAATTGCATCATTGCATACACACTTTAATTTTGTAATAAGGATATATCACAAATAAAAATAATTTTTTGCTTACCTTTAACACTCTACAGAACACGGTTTTAAATTAATAACGATTCTATTGTCTCATTCAAAAGTTACACATACCTCCTTCCAACTTAAGAACACCACAAAGTGGGAATGATGAACAAATAAAGAAAAGATAATAAAAAAAATAATTCCTACAAGTTAATGATTAAATCTTAAAATTTCAAAGTAAGTTATTAGCTATATTGTTGATTTTTTATTTTTTTTAAAAGAGAACAATAAAGCTTTGCAAAAAAAAATATATATATACAAAGCTATAGTATGTCGAGGGTATTTTAGTAAACAAACAATACTATTTTAAAAATGTAACAATACATATTATTTTTCAGTATTACTAATCACAGCATCACTAATTCCTGCACTACTATTGAGGTGTACAGGAGAAAAAATGTACTTGTTCTATACATATAAAAAGGAAAGAAAGTTGGTCTTTAAATACTTTTATTATAAAAGAAAAATACAAAGTCATTCACTATAGAAGGCATTTCATATAATATTATTATTTATTAAAAATATGTTCAGGCCAAAAAGATTGCTTATTTAGAAATGGATGAAGTAATTTGAGATCTTTCTATTCTACAACTCCCAAACAGTTGTTCCACAATTGTCATTCCCAAAATCAGAGTCTCTTTAAGAAAGGAAGGATCTAATACTGTTTTTAAAATACCCAAAATTGATAGAAAAGGCCAACAAAATTGAAGGAAAAAGAAAAATCTTCTCACTTATAGGAGTAGCTAGGCAGGAAAATTAAATCGTGTGATGCACAAGTCCAATATATGTTACCTTCCATTAATTTATGCGGTAAAAATGGAGTAAATTTCTTAAAATGTCACTGAAGTTTTACAAATATCTCATTAATATTACTTATCATTTTTTTTGGACAATAATATCATTGAACTTTATAATTATTCTAAAAAATAAAAAACTAACAGAAAAATTAAAAACTTAACGGTATGACCCATTTATTTATATTTGACCCAACACTTAATTATCCATAACTCATAACCCATAATCATGACCCATTTGACCTCATGCCCCTGTTATGAGTTACAGGCAGCAAAGAGAACACATAAAAGAAAAGATAACTAATGTTAATTCAGTTGTCAAACATCCACAAACAGAGCTTCAACATACCTTAAGACATTGTTGTCTGTGCAGCCAAACCAAGAGTTGTGGCGGACAATCCCTCAATATCCTTCTTATCTGTTATTAATTTTTCGAACTTCTTGGTGGAATCTAAAATATTTTTCTCAAATTTCTGAGATAACTTTGTTGAATCCTGCAACATGACGTTAAAGTCAAATACAAGACTTCGACTAAAAATACAGTTTCAGCTGCACAGTAATGGTCTTGACTGTTTGCAAAAAGTTGGAATATTATTCTCAATGACTTTTAGTTCCAACATAATCATCTAGCTATTCGAAATTTGAAGTGTATAAAAGGATGTGTTTCCTCTGCTTTTCGCTGATGGAGCCAGAGGGACAATACAAAAGCTATAATACCAATTAAAAATTGACTCTACAGAGAGAAAAGAGAAAAAGCTATAAAATTAACATTTAAATTACTTATGATTGTTGTAGCATAAAGTTGATGTTAACAGAAAGAGAAAGATCATTGGAAGTCGAAACAAATTGTAAAGTTGAGTTGATTGAACGAAAAAGACAACATCTTTACACTCGAAGAGTAAAAGAAATTAAAGATACTGGCCCAAAAAGGATAGAAGAACCTGAACTTCTTATAACTTTGGTGAACCAGAAATCACTACTGCTGCAGTAGGAGACTTGCAACAAATAACTCAAATAGCAAGACAGGTATTCCCTTTTAACGCATTTTTTATTGCACCAAATGATAAAGAAAACAACATTAGTTGAATACTCACTAATTTTAACTCGTCAATGTTCATAACCTGAGCAGATGATGAAAATGTTTGGGATGTCTGCTATCGGACCATGGAAGTTAACTGATCCAGCATCACAAAGTAGCGATGTGGTGCTAAGAATGCTACCGAGGAATCAAGTGTCAGAAAAACTAACAGAAGACATCGATGAATTTGTGAGGCACATAATGGGTCATGGGTTATGGATAATTAAGTGTTGGATCAAATATAGTCAAATGGGTCATGCTGTTAAGTTTTTAACTTTTCTGATAGTTTTTTATTTTTTGAAATAATTATAGAGTTCAATGATATTATTGTCCCAAAAAAATCATAAGTGACATTAGTGGGAAGTTTGTAAAACTTCAATGACATTTTAAGGAATTTACTCGGCAAAAATGATATTTCGAGAGTCAAATAAGTCTCTTAAATTTTTATACTATAATTTTAATATATTTTTGAAATAGTTAATTATTGTAATATAAAGTACTTTTTTACAGCATTTTATTCTTAAATATATTGTTAGATGCATGGACCCAATATATGTTACGTTGCATAAATTTATATGACAAATGATATATTGCGAGTCAAATAATTTTTTAACTATAGTTTTTAATATATTTTTAAAATTATTAATTATTGTGATTTGGAATACTTCTTACATCATTCTCAAATATATAAATTATTTGAAAAAGAATTTTTAATTATGAAGAAATAGAGAAAAATATTTAGTAGACCAATCCAAGTAAATCAATAGAGTGCAAAAGTGTGGAATTGAGAAATTCTCGTAGGACCTACACTTGTTACGTTGAATATTGCAGAGACCTGGTGCATGAGATGTCAACCTTTAACCACCAAGCCAAGTGGCTCACAAATTTGAGAAGCACACGATTGAAGAAGATATGTTGACGCCTAGCTGTGTGCTAGACCTTCAACTCCCTCTTATATAATAAGAGAAGGCATTTCATGTAATATTTTTATTTTTATTTATTAAAGAGTATGTTCAAGTCAAAAATAAACGCTTGTTTAGAAGTGGATGGAGTACTTTGAGATCTCTCTTCTACAACTCCCAAACAGTTGTTCCCCAATTGTCATTCCCAAAATTAGAGAATCTCTTTTAAGAAAGGAAAGATCTAATATTATTTTTAAAATACTCAAAATTGATAGAGAAGGCCAAGAAAATTATAGGTAAAAGAAAAATCTTCTCACTTATAGGAGTAGCTAGGCAGGAAAATTAATTCTGTATGATGCACATGTTCAATATATCTTAACTTGCATTAATTTATATGACAAAAATGATATTTTGGGAGTCCAATAAGTTTTTAAAAATTATTTTTTTACTATAATTTTAATATATTTTTGAAATAGTTAATTATTGTGATATAAAGTACCTTTTACATCATTTTATTCTTAAATATATTGTGCATGCTCGAACCAAATATATGTTAAGATGATATATCGCGAGCCAAATAATTTTTTAACTATAATTTTTAATATATTTTTGAAATTAATAATTATTATGATTTAGAGTAATTTTTACATCATTCTCAAATATATAAATTATTTGAAAAAAATATCTTTTAGTTAGTAAAATTATATTTTTTTATGCAAATAAAAGTACAAAATACAAAATTTAAAAAAACTAGTAGATCAATCCAAGTAAATCAATAGAGTGCAAAAGTGTGGAATTGAGAAATTCTCATAGGACCTACACTTGTTGCGTTGAATAATGCAGAGACCTGGTGCATGAAAAATGTCAGCCTTTAACCACCAGGCCAAGTGACTCACAAATTTGAGAAGCACACGACTGAATTAGATATGTTGACGCCTAGCTGTGTGCTTGACCTTCAACTCCCTCTTATATGTAATAAGAGAAAATATATATTAGAACGAGAACTTAAGAGGTAAATCGTTCGTAAATGAAGTATCAACTAGGTCGATCAATAGGGGAAACCTAAGCAAAATAACACATCATATTTATATAAGTTGAAGTAACTAATCTTTCGAATAAATTTGCACTTAAATTATAAATATGCACTACTTGTTCGTGAGTGTTTGGTAGATAAAGATATTTACATTTCGTTTTGCACTAGATGGTGTTTCCTGCACGAGCCCAACAGTATAGATGCAAGTCAATTAAGCCACGACCTCGGCATTATAGATGCAAGTCGCTGAGGCTAAATGAAGTTAGAAGAGGTATGTAATTGATGCCATAAAAGGCACGTAACTGGTGTTTAAATTTAAGAGCAAAGATGATGTTTCCAATAACAACTGGAAAAAAACAGTAATGCCAATTTCATCTGCCCCAACCTAAAATAGCATTATTAAGATTTGTATAGATATTCACATTTAATTCAAGTTCAGGAAGACCACCACCTCTAACAAACAAACAACAGAAGATTCAATTTCACTTTCACATTGAACAATGTATGTTTGCCTTAAATAAAGTTTGAAGTAAAACCTTAAAAAAAAATTTGGGTATACAAAAGGATAAGACATTTTCGAACTAAAGAACCCCGGCTCATAACTTTTCTTTCAGTGTTGGCCTTTATAATTCCTTCGTCCAAAGTCAATACCTCATTGTAAATTACATGCAGCAGCTCCTAAGATATCCTTTAAATTTAGTCCAACATCAACAATTAAAGTCAAGATACTGCAAAATAAGGGTGTAATTTACAAGAAATAAAATGTTGTAAAGAGGTCATACATACGCCTCCTTAAGTCCAAAAAATGGTTCAAATTCATCATATGAAAAAATTTTATTCCATGTTCTTTAAGAAAATGAGTCGCGCTGCAAGTAAGGTAACAGGGGAAGCTTACACCAAGGAACAAATGTGTTCCTATTTCACATAACTGTGAAACAAGAAATAGAAAATTCAAACAGTACTATCATTGTTGCAAAGATTTCTTTATGCCAAACCTTGTAACTCAGGCCAGCTGAAATTTCCCATTCCAGCATAGACTTACTGTATATCCTACATGTGAAAGCATGGCAGGGTTCCTGTATTGACAAACGAGGACACCAACCATCAGTTCAACTCCAAAAATTAGTGATCAATACAAAAGGAAACATGCCTACGAATATATAATGACACCAGCAATCAGATTGTTCATCCTAGATAATTAAGGCTTAAGAATGCAAATTTTGATCCAGTAGTTTAATATCTGTAGTAGGACATGAAACAAACATATTGATAGCAGTTATCGACTCACACTTTTATAATAAAAATAGTATCTCGTGAAATTAGTCGAGATGCTCGCAATATGGTGCTGTAACAAATAATGAATTGCAATATGAGTAATGCCATTATAAACTAAAAACAAGCATCACCATCTATGAGGCACCATACCCAATTTCTTCATTTATCTGTTGTTTTTTCCTTCCAACTTTCATGGCATAAGATTTGTCACTCCTCACCTTTTAAGGACTCTTAAAAGCAAAGTAAACTCAGAGCATTTTTAATGGAGATCATCTTCCTCATGCGTATCTATAACGGTCAGGTCTGAAAATAAAATACAAATCAGGACACAAGCACTCTCCATGTGATCACAATTGACAAATACACCTTTGAATTGATCTATTTATCCAAAACCTTCCTACATAGCTACATCAACAACATATGAACAAAATATCTATATTCTTGCATCGACATCAAATACACTATGTCGGTACATATTCCAAACTTTACTGACGAATGAAAGTTCTATAGAACTAAGCTCTTTGAGTTCATTTTCCAACAAAATAGAAAGCTCGTTAATTAGAATAATACATTAAGAGTTGTGATAATTTAAAGAAGACACAGTCGAAAGGATTGCCATTAAATGGCCGATTCTAGTGTAACAACTAAGTTAACATCGATGAGATTTTTCGATCTTGGACAAAGGGAGTTCTAAATAGAGAGCTTAAAGCATAAGTGTTCATGGGTACAGAAATGAAAGAAGTGAGTAAAATAAATTCATGGTTAAATCAAAGATTTTTATAAACTCGCAACCAACACTTTAGATCCACTACTCAATTATAAAAACAATTTCAAATCAAACCGAAGAGCAGAGTTCTCACCAAAGGAAGATGTTGGAAATCTATTTATCTATTCTTCAAATAAATCTTCACCACTAAAAGCGTTTGAAAAGTCTCACACATGGAAACATCGAGTAGATGATCCATCAGAGCAACTATGAATTTTGCAAGCAATTTATCAAATTTCTACCACATAAAACTCAAGTTTATATAGAAGGAAATCTGACACAAAACTGTATAAATTTATGCATCCAAATCTAGAACCTGAAGAAAAATTGAAGATGGAAGAGAATATCGAAGAAGAAATATATGATCAAAATGTTATAAATAAAATCTAAAAAATTGAACGTATGAAGAGAGAGTAAAGGAAAAAAGTGAAGCGGAAGATAAAAGAAATGATACAGAACTACCTATAGGTTGCAGTAGTGCTCAGAGAATTGATGATGAAGAGCTAAAGATGAGAAACAGTTGAAGAGGAATTTGACAAAGCCGAAGGGATTGCAAGGCATGGAAGACACGTATGACAATCGGGGGCTACCTCACCACATGTAAAACAAACAAAGTAGAATCACAAAAACACCCTCAATTTATAGAAAAATTACTTCAGACAGACATGTCAAAATCTAAGATCTTACCCACTCTTCTATTACTACTAAATACTAGTAAAAACTAAATATCAGAGTTGGTGTCAGCACGATCCCAATGTGCTATTTTTTAAATATTATATGTTATTTTTCATCTCAATATATATATTGTCAATGAAATATTTGAGAAAATCAATCAAATTTATTATATATAGTTTTAGATATTTTAAATTATTAATTATATTATGATTTATAGGACTTTCAACGTAATTTTTAAGTAATATTATTTTATCCTAATTAATATGACATCAATAACTATTGCAATTTATAATACTTTTTCGACGTTGTAATTTACTAGTTAAACTATTTGCTATTGTAATTTATAATATTTTTTCTTGTTCAAATTTTTGTGGTATTGATAGTGAATTTAGACTTTAAAAGTAATTTTAATTTTTAATTATTGTAATTTATAATGATTTTTTATTTCAATTTAAGCGACACTGATATAATTTCAACAGTAACCAAATGTCACGATTGAAATAGCGAAATTGACACGTCTTGAATGACTCAAAATAACTAATTAAAAGTGATATAAAAAAATTGCTATAAAAATACTTGTAAAAACTTTTTAAGTGAACCTCACATAAGATGTCAAATTGATTTAAAACACCAAGATTATCAATTTTTAAATATTTAAATGACTCATAATAATTAATTATAGGTGATATAGTAAAATTACAGTTGAAGCAGCTAAAACAACCATGTCATAAATGTCTATTTTACTTTATAAATATTTATTGTATTTTTTATTAAATATTATTAATTTTTTAATGAGTAAATGACATATAATAATTAATTAGGGGTGATATAGTAAAATCACGGAGCAAGCAGGCAAGTGAAAGCAGCCATGTCGAACGTCAGTTGCCTGCTTGCAGCCGCCCACTCATTATTATTTTTTTAATAAGTAAATGTCATATAATAATTACTTAAAGACGATATAGTAAAATCACGGAGCAAGCAGGCAGCTGAAAGCAGGCATGTCGAACGTCGGTTGCCTGCCACTGACGCTTATATATAAGACTAGATATTGGAGTCTGTGCCAGCATGGGCACAATGTGCTACTTTTTAGATATTATATATTATTATTTTATTTAAATTTATATGACACTGATTAATATTTGTGAAAGTCAATTAGATTTGATATATATAGTTTTAGATATTTTAAGTTGTTAATTATATTATGATTTATACGACTTTCAACGTAATTTTCAAGTAATATCCCTTTATCCTAATTAATATGACATCGATAACTGTTGTAATCTATAATACTTTTTCGACGTTGTAATTTACTATTTTAAGTTATTTGCTATTGTAATTTATAATACTATTCTTTTCAAAATTTCGTGGTATTAATAGTGAATTTAGACTTTTAAAATAATTTAAATTTTTAATTATTGTAATTTAAATTTATACGACTTTCAATGTAATTTCCAAGTAATATCTCTTTATCCTAATTAATATGACATCGCTAAATATTATAATTTATAGTACTTTTTCGTCATTGTAATTTACTATTTTAAATTATTTGCTATTGCAATTTATAATACTATTCTTGTTTAAACTTTTATGGTATTGATGGTGAATTTAGAATTTTAAAGTAATTTAAGTTTTTAATTATTGTATTTATAATATTTTTAACTATTTCAATTTAAACGACACTGATATAATTTTGAGAATAAACCAAATATCACGATTGAAATAGCAAAATGAGAATGTCTTGAATAACTCATAATAACTAATTAAAAGTGATATAACAAAATTGCTATAAAAAATACTTGTGAAATTTTTTTAAATAGCTTCACATAAGAGTTCAAATTAATTTAAAACATCAAGAATTAATTTATCATTTTATGTTTATTTCACCGTTTATAAAATAAATATTATCAATTTTTAAATACTTAGATGACTCATAATAGTTAATTATAGGTGATACAATAAAATTACAATTGAAACAGCTAAAACAATCATATCATAAATGTCTATTTTACTTTATAAATGTCTATTTTATTTTTTATTAAATATTTTATTTTTTAATAAGTAAATGTCATATAATAATTACTTAGGGACGATATAGTAAAATTATGGAGCAAACAGACAGCTTAAAGCAGGCATGTCGAACGTCAGCTGCCTACCACTGACGCTTATATATAGTAGTAATAAGAACTAAATATCAGAGTCTGTGCCAGCACGGGCCCAATGTGCTACTTTTGGATATTATATGTTATTTTTTGTCTCAATTTATATGTCGCTAATGAAATATTTCAGAAAGCCAATTAGATTTGTTAATATAGTTTGAGATATTTTAAGTTGTGAATTATATTATAATTGATACGACTTTCAACGGAATTTTTAAGTAATATCCTTTCAACCTAATTAGTATGACATCAATAATTATTGTAATCTATAATACTTTTTCGACGTTGTAATTTACTATTTTAATCTGTTTGCTATTGTAATTTGTAATACCTTTCTTGTTCAAACTTTTGTGGTATTGATAGTGAATTTAGACTTTAAAAGTAATTTAAATTTTTAATTATTGTAATTTATAATATTTTTCTATTTCAATTTAAGCGACACTGATATAATTCCAAGAGTAATCAAATATCACGATTGAAATAGCGAAGCTGGCACGTCTTGAATGACTCATCATAACTATTTAAAGAAATATATAACAAAATTGCTATAAAAATACTTGTGAATTTTTTTTTTAAATGGATCTCACATAAGATGTCAAATTAATTTAAAACATCAAGATTATCAATTTTTAAATGCTTAAATGACTCATAATAATTAATTATAGGTGATATAGTAAAATTATAGTTGAAGCAGCTGATACAGACATGTCATAAATATCTATTTTAATTTTTAAATATTTATTATATTTTTATTAAATATTATTAATTTTTTAATAAGTAAATGTCATAGCGGGGAGATGGAAGCAGGCATGTCGAATGTCAGCTGCCTGCTTCCAACCGCCCACTCACTCGAGAAAATTGAAGGAAAGGTGTGTTTTAAGTCTTGAATGAAGAATTGGTGACATTGATCAACTTAAAGGGTCAAACATCATTAGGAAACTTGATTAAGTTAATTGTGGACTTGATTAATATTTTTTAAACTTTTCAATCTTTTCAAAAATACAAATCAACCCAACCCACACCCCTCTTCAATCCAAATCAACCACACTCTCTCTTTCAACAGCTTCTCTCAACTCTCTCCCAACCAACAGTTCAACAAAATTTCTTCCTTCAACCTCCAGCGACAAATAGTCGGGCGAGTTCCTTTTCGAATTTCAACCGTCAATCGACGTGAAGAAGTCACCGGCGACAACAACTTCGAGTTCTTTGTTGTCCCATTTTTTTTACAGGTAAAAAATTATGAAGAAACAGAGGAACTTGAGTCAACTACTCTTCTAGTATTGAAATGTGGACTGAATAAAACCCTAATTTTTGGCATTTTTTCTTCTTGTTGTCGTACTGTTGATTCAATTTATTGGTGATTTTTTGTCATAGTTGATGTTCTTAGTGTGTGTGTGTATGTGTGTATATGTGATGTGTTGGTGTTGTTGGGTTGATTTTTTATTTGTCATGGTAAAAATGGTATTGCAACAGATGAAACATCTGATGTAACAGATGAAACACCTGATCTAATAAATGAAACATCTGATGCAATAGAAGAGAATTTGATGCAACTATGAAAATCTGATGAAACAGGTGAACAATCTAACAGATCATTCATCTGTTGCGACAGACGACTCTTCTGTTTGGAAGAAATCTAAACAATATTGATCCAACAGATAACTGATTAGTGATCTATTTTTATTCTTTCCAATGGTTTACTCTTCATTTTACAACAAATTAGTGACTATTTTTATTCTTTCCAACGATTTACTCATCCATTGCAACAGGTCAGTTATATGTTGCAACAGATAACATACCTGGTGCAACAGATTAGCGATCTGTTTTTATAGTTTTCAATGGATTACTCATCTGTTGCAATAGGATGGTTATATGTTGCAACAGATAAACTACCTGGTGCAACAGATTAGTTATCAGTTTTTATTTTTTCCAACGGTTTACTTATCTGTTGCAACAGGTCAGTTATATATTGCAATAGATAACATACCTGGTGCAACATATTAGTGGTCTGTTTTTATTCTTTCCAGCGGTTTACTCATCCATTGCAATAGGTCGGTTATATGTTACAACAGATAACATACCTAGTGCAACAGATTAGTAATCTGTTTTTACGGTTTCCAACGGATTACTCATCCATTGCAATGGGTCGGTTATATGTTGCATCAGATAAAATACTAAGTGCAACATATTAGTGATCTATTTTTATAGTTCCCATGGATTACTCATCTGTTGTAATGGGTCAGTTATATGCAGTATTAGATAAAATACCAGGTGCAACAGATTAGTGATCTATTTTTATGATTTCCACGAATTACTCATCCGTTGCAACAGGTCGGTTATATGTTGCAACAGATTAGTTGTCTGTTGAAACTGTTATATTACTGTTATAAATTAATCAATTATAATCTATGTTAAGTTCTTGTTAATTTAAGATAATATGGCTCCCAAAAGAAAAAAAAAATGAATCAAGTCCAAGTAAAGGAACAAGTGCAGCAGCTCGGCTACATCCACCAATCTATGAGCTTGCATTACAAGCATTATCTCAATTAGGAGCAGAAGATAATGAACACGGGAAGGAGGAATCTTTCAAAAGAGATGATCCAAACACTAATAGCCCTTTTGCCGAAGAGTTGGTCAAAACCTTCAGCATTGATCATTATCCTGTGAGAATGCAGTGCGATGGTGCCACATATTTAACGGTTGATCTCATGGTTAACTCAGACATGGGAAAATCTTTCGACGCCTTCAGAAAAATACTTTGAGAATAAAAATTGGATTCTTATTTTAGGGAAAGCTGCTTTGGGCAATATCTTGATTTGCCGAAGGACAACAATGCTCGTTTCCAGATAAAAATGGTATATAATCTTCTCAACCGTAGGTTTATGTATGAAAACAAAGATAAGATGGATGAGGTGTGAATAAATTACTGTGGCATGCCTTTGTTTTGGTTGGAAGGAGTTTGCCATCGTTACCCGACTAAAATGTTATCCTCCTTCTCCTTCTCAAATTATACCTACTCTGACCTAAAAAAAAAACACTCTGCACACCCAAAAAAGGCAAAGGCAAGTCGAGTGATCGTGATGACCTGGTTTTCATTGTTGGTCCAAGCTTCAAAAATAAAAATCTGATAGAAGCGTTGAAAGGTAAAGACTTTCAAAGAAGCACAAGCAATCATTGTGTTTGGTTTGGTTTGTACATAATGTTCTTTGGGCGAGAGACGTTAACAACAACATAAGCATCGGTTTAATAAATCTCTCTGAGGATCTTGAGACATTTAACAACTATTCTTGGGGTTATGAAAGCTTCAAAATGGCTGTCAAATATTTGTTAACTCCGTTAATGCCAAAAATAGTCAACTTATATGGCTTTTCATGGGCCTTCATGGTAAATATTTCTTTTATCATGATATGATTCATCATTTTTTTATTCAATAATGCTTTTGATTTATTGGTGTTATGTTATAGTCTTGGGCATTTGAAGCCATTCCTTATTTAAGACAATAAGTGAACTACCAGGAAGAATTTTCCTGTCTAAGAATTCTGAGATGGTTGTCGGCCAAAATCGATAAAAATGAAAAATTTCTTGATCTTTTCAATCCCCCCAAGAAAGCAGTAAGTCCAATTCTGATCAAGTTTTTGTTTTAATTAATGATTAAATAATTTCATCATCATTCTTAATATATGTACTGATTTATTTTAGATTGCCGTGCAAACTTTATCGGACTCTAAGGTCGTTGATGGAATAAAAATAGAATTGTTACGAGCAACAGCCATCACAAGAAAAATAATTTTGGAGGGTGGGGCTAATGAAGCTCCTCTTACAGTTTTTGAAACAACAAGCCATTATGATTATGATCATAGTGGTTGTACAGACTTTTCTCTGGATTTTTCCGCATCTAGAGAATGTTCTGCATGCAAATGTTAAGACTGCAAGGCAAAATATGATGGATTGATTAATGCTACTGATGCACTAACTATTTCTGTAAAGAAAATGACATCTAAGAGGGTGTCATTCCATCAAAGAGGATTTCATATCCAGACACTCCACTAGAGATCAAGGCAGCTAAGAGGAGAAGGAAAGACACTTCCAAGGCATCATCAAATATCAAAAAAGTAAGATTACAACACCTCTATATTTGTTTGCACCGATGTTCAATGTGCAAGGGCCACAGGAGAGCAGCATGAGCTGAAAAAGGTGAATGTACATCATCTGTTCCAAATAAAAACAGGCACATATCTGTTTTAACAGATGATACATCTGCTGAAAATTATCAAACGAATATGTACATCTATTACAACTGTTGTCTAACTTGTTGCATCAGATTCGTTATCTGTTCGAAATTATCGTACAACTCTGATTTACCTGTTTGAATTTGTCCCAATCGATAATCTATCTGATGCATTATAAGACTCATCTGTTGTAATATATGTACAATCTGTTGTATATCTCTACTTAGCATTGACAATTTTGGCTTTCCAAGTAGATGTCACAGTAGAAGCTACTGCCGAAGAGCATAATATCACAGTTGATAATCCATCAACTGCTTCCAAAGAAGAAGAAAAAGTAGAGCCTGACAGTTTGGGAGAACGGAAGAATTACCCATTTGAAGTGTTCAACATCTCGGACGAGGCTCCAAAAAAACTAACACAGTTGATCAGCGACTATTCAGAATGGATTACCGATGGGCAGTTAAAGCATTATGCCGGCAGGTACATAAATCAATTTTATAGATATTGGTTTATACAATTCTTGTTGTAAGAACCTGACATTAACACATATAAATTATCATGTAGAAAATAAAATGACGAGCGCTACAAAGTGAATGAATCGAGTCTTGGTTTTGATATGTTTGACTTTATTATTGCACATTTCGAAATGAAGAATTGGTTCTATTTTATGTCAAATCCCCAAACTTGCTGGAATGATGAGGTTTAAATGTCATACATATTACGATTAATTAATACTATATTTAATTGCATCTACGTATTAATTTTTTTGTCATGTAATCCAAAATGTTTGATAATATGTACAACGCATCGATGTAATTTTTAAATACCTTCGAAAGAAGGCCAAGGTTCAAACACAAGAACAATACAGATACACGACAGGCAATTGTCTGTATGAAGTTTACATCAATAATACCTACGATAGGTATTATCAACAACATCCAAAAGTTTCTCGAAATGAGGAATACTTAATCAACATAATCAAAGGTTTTAGCATTTCGGCTGGCTTAACTTGGCATTTGATCGACGAAATGTACATCCCAATCAATTGTGGTGATGAATATCATTGGGTATTCGCTATCGTCGTTCTAAAAGAGAGGCACATCTAAGTTTATGACTCGATGTCGTGAAGGAGACGTTTCGGGCCGTCTTCTGAGATACAAAAGATGACCAAAATATTGCCTACTTACCTTGATATGAGTGGATTTTTGGACCAAAAGTTTCGTGCTAATTGGTCGACGATTGAAGCATACCGGGATAAAATGGCTAATCCATTTGATGTACAATATGTTGAAGAAATTGCTCAACAAATCATTGGTAGCATGTAAGTTTAAGTGTCATGATTTAGTTTCATTTCACAAATTTCACAACACTTGCATGAACTTCAAGATATGGATTATCTATTTTTTTATATTGCGGTCCTTTTGTTACCTCCTACGCTGAGTATTTGACCGATGAATTACAAGTACCAAATGATGGACTTGATGTCGGATTACTCCGCAAAAGATATGTTGCTCTTGTATGAAAATATGGAGAAGCGAAAGCTCAGAACCCGTACGTAACCGACGTTAAAGATCCACGGCGACCAAAGCCAAATTCCGTAGCACCGGATGAAGAACAATTTGTCCATATTAATTAGATCTTTATAGCTTGAGTCTGTCAATGTAATTACCTATCCTCCTTGGTTTAACTTGTTGATTTATTTGTAGAGTAGATCGTTTGTACCCATAATGATTTTTTTTACATTTCATTTATTTGTTGAGTTATTTCATGTAATTTTTGAAGGTTTCAATTTATTTTATTCTATCTATGAATATAATTTAATCCTTAGTTTTGAACATGTTAATTGAAATGAAGTGCTAGATTCAAATATCGTAACAGATAATACATCTGCTGCAACAAACGACATATCTTATCAGACAGATTTAGACATATGTTGCAACATGAGATGCAACACATAGGTCATCTGCTGGAAATTATATAACAGGTCTTTCTACTTTTTTTATTTTCTCCAACATATTATCGATCAGTTGCAACAGATAGATTATATGTTGCAACAAATTGTATATTTGTTGTGACAGATAAACTAGAAACATCTGCATAACGTAAAAGATGAATAACCTATTCCAACAGATAATTAATCTATCACAACAGGTACTATATCTGTTACGACAGATATAAAATCTGTTGCATTATAAAAATTCAACTTGGCCAGACATAAATATTATTGCCACTACATGTAAAGTGAATTGGCTTGAAATAAAAATTTGTTATCGTGTTATTCTCTGTCTTTATACATGTTCTTTTTTATACACGGGCTCCAACCATTTAGTTAGTACCCCATATACCCAGACCATTGCATCTTTCCCACAATGGTGTCGCACACACCGATCATTTGTATACCGATCAGTAAATAATCGATGTATACAAGCGAGTACGGCCCGCATGCTACACCGGTTGTATTTCTTGGGAGCTGGATGTTCTTATTTCGACCTTCAAAATCTCATAATTCCTTCGCCAAGACTTTAGCCGACAAATGATCCATCAGTTTACTCTGTGTCAATAACTTGGGCAACAACTTCAAAAGTGGCTACATGTGGGTCAAAAACGTCTTCTCGTTAAACACAGGTAAGTTGTAGTTATAAACCTTATTCTTTCCATCGTATAGTAGTATCTCAACAGTGAGAAAATGTGTGACATCCACGTTCATGACTGCAAGGATTCTCTTTGCCTTGGTCCAGCTCTTGTCGTGTGGATATGGCCTCTTCCCTCTAACATATTTAATCACTTCTTCATCCCATTGGAATGTAGAAACTAACTAATAAATTCCCGAGCCACCAAAATCATCTATCTTACAGAATTTAGCGTACCAATCCTTGAAATTGTCGTAGAAGTTGTGGTCCATTATCCTATCGGCAGCATTATAATCATTCAGGTACGTTAATTGTCTGCCCCTTATGAGGCAGAGAATTTCATCAACATACTATGGCATAAGAAGATAATTTTTAAATAGGTTAGTAATTATAAAGAATAAAAATATAGTGACAAAAATCCGATGTAGAGGGTTCTCTAAATCAGTTCACAGATTACCCAACCAACGCAACTTATGCAATAGATGTGTATTATGTTGTAACAGAATACCAAGTTTTTGCAATAGATTACACATCTGATGTGTAGATTCTTCTTCATGGATTAGATTGGAAGGCTAGGTTAGCAAAAGTAAACTTACCTTGTCCTCATACCACACACGCATATTTGTCATACTCGAGAAGTCTTTGACGGCAAATGAATGCATGGTGTATTCTTTTTTAACCTTTATCTTGATAAATTCTTATAGTTCCTTCTTCTTCTCCTTACCAAGTGCCACGAATATGTCCACCTTATTCAGCGGCCCCTGAACTTCAACAACTCTTGGAGCGGGAGGAGTTGCAATTTTTGCTGATTTCAGAACCGAGAGAATTTGTCTAATTTTTCTTCTCTTTCTCCTAACCTTCACTGTAGGAGTGCATCGCTCCCTCACCTTATTATTCATGAAGAGCTTCAACATTAGGCTGACCTTGCCTAACTGCTCTTCTTATTAATGTTGCTCCAGCCAATTCTTTCTTTATTAACTCCACCGTTGGGTTTTTTTTTTGTATCAACAAGAACCAGAGTAAGAAAAGAAGTCATCCCCATCTCATCAATGGTAGGCACGATCCAAGGATGCACAACCTATAAAAAAAGATAGGTGAAATTTAAATCATATAATAATAATTTGCAGTCAGTTGGGTTACATGGGGCTCGAGTTACATGGATGTTAACACAGTCAAATTATTAAACAAACAATCTAGCTACCCCAACAGTTGATCTATATATTGATACAGATTGATAATATGTTGCATTAAATTACCTATCTATTACATAATTTACAGTAGATGTGTAATCTGTTGAGTTGGGTTCAGAGAACCAGAACAACAGATGGTTAATCTGTTGCACCAGTTGTAGTTGACGGGTAATCTGTTGCAACAGACGACCCATCTGTCAAAACAGATAAACATCTATTTCAATATCTTTCTTTGAGGTAAATTATTTTAGTTAAAAGAAGACGTACTGCATCATCCGGAGGGTTAAAGAGATCAACCTCGTTAATATTTTTTTTGCTGATCTCTGCTGCAGCCAACCACCTAGGGATCCTTAGATGAGAAACCTTATCCGGGTAATCCTTAAAATGCTTTCGGAGGGGAGGAATGGCTTCACATGCCCAAGCCAAAAAATTATAAACAGAAAGCAAGCAAAAAAAAGTCATAACTATATTTAATATAAATTAATGAATGAGTAAAAATAGTGTTCAATTTTACCATGAAAGCCCTATAATGTGGTCATCTTTGGCTTTAGCTTTTTCAATAAATATTTGACAGCAAAGTAGTAGCTATCGTATCCCTAGGGATCGTTGAATTTCCCAAAATCATCAGCAAGCGCCAATAAATCATGTTCAATAACTTTTTTGACGTCTTTTTCAAATAAAACGGAATGGACAAACCAAACTAAGTATAATTTCTCCCTTTAGTGCTTTGGTATGTCTTTATTCTTTAGATCCGACATCAAGTCGTCCACTCTGTAGCTAGGTCCAACAATTCCCAACAACCCATCTTTTTTTACCTTGCATTTTCTGGACCCTTTGTGGGGGTGTTTTCTTGATGAGAGGTTCTTCTAGACGATCGCATCTCAAGCCCATCACTATGGCAAACTTTTTCAATCCAAAATAAACCGACATGCCACAGTAGTTGATCCAAACTTCATCCATCTTTTTTTCGCCCTCCTTAAGACCTCCATCATCCCCTGCATACTTGATCCTGTGCTTAGAAGGCCATATACCATGATCATTGGGAAATAGAGAGGGCGGGCCCCAGACAGCTCAAGAAAGTATGCAAAGCAACTCTTCTTAAAAAGTCAATCTATGTTTTCCTTCTTCATAATACTCTTAAGTTCGTTAAAAGGTTTCCCCAACTGACATTTAAGTAAATCATGAAATACTGTGTTAAGGTTACTCATCGGCATCGCAACTCGAAACCCGACGATACTAATAGTTTTGACAAAACTATGTCGGAATTTTGATGTTATTTCACGCTCCATTGGTGAGAAGGAGTTATCACTTTCCTCAGCTTCATTTTGCCCTGACTGAGATTGTTCTGAAAGTTCCTACAAATCTATCTGTAGTCTAGCCTGTTTTGTTAGGTGTCAGAAGTTGATCTACTTTCAGTTTCTTTTCTTTTGGGAGACATTTTTTAACTACAAATAATAGAAAAACAAAAAATACATTGTATTTGATGTCTGCATAATTTTTTTAAAAAGGTGAGACAAATTTTAATAAATTATTCTACGCCACATAACAAAAAAAATACTCCAACAGACAACCCATCAGTTGGAACAGATGGGAACCCAAATCTGTTTGAAGACCGATTTAATATCTCCCAACAGATATTCCACCTGTTACAATAGAAGGATAAATTTCAATAAATTATTCTACGCCACATTACAAAAAATACTCCAACGGATAACTCATCAGTTGGAACAGATGAGGAATCTGTTTGAATACCTATTTAATATCTCCCAACAGATCTTCCACCCGTTGCAACAGATGAACCACCACCACCACAACCGATGCTACCACTAATGCTACCAAGACCACCACCAATGCCACCAATACCAATACCAATACCAATACCAATACCAATACCAATACCAATACCAATACCAATACCAATACCAATACCAATACCAATACCAATACCAATACCAATACCAATACCAATACCAATACCAATACCAATACCAATACCAACACCAATACCAATACCAACACCAAGACCACCGACACCACCGCCAAAAAACACAAATACCAACACCACCAAAAACACCACAAATACCACCCAACAACACCACGACAGTCAACAAAACACTGAGAAAAAAACTAGGGTTTTATCGGGTTCTTTCTACTTTTTTGCATCAAAACTCAAACTTGTTAACCCATTCTCGGAGATAATATAACTAAAAGTCTTCTTTTTCATCATTAACTAAACAGACCTATTTTTTAAAATAAATAACAAATGTAGAACTCTTCTCAAACTTTATTACATGCAAAGACAGAGAAAACAACGAACACAAGCGGGAATAAACTCAAAAAAAACAACTATGTGTGATCGTAAATGGGAAGAAAATTGACCAATTTTGAAGGGTTGAGCAATATGTTGAGTAGTTGTTATTTGTATTGTTGAGAGAGAAAGGATACCTCGAGAGACAGAAAGAGAATAACAAGAACTTCCGATTTGAAATAAAAAGTTTTTCACGCAAATAGAAGATTTGTAAGGGTTGATTTATAATTTTGAAAAAGAATGACAAGTTTTAAAATTGCTAATTTGGTCCGAATTGATCTTAATTATTTTTAAAAAATTAAAATATATAGTTTTTAAAACATTGAGTTGATGATAACTCATTTCAACTCAGAGTGATCGATCGATGACTCGGGTCGGGATAAATGCAATACCAACACCAACAATTGCAAAGACTCGATTGAATTTATAGTTGACCTTGTGAGCTCATTCATTCATCCCTAGTTCCACATAAATCAACTTAGGTACTATCACTATCCTATCATTGAGTTGATGAGAACTCCTTTCAACTCAAAGTCATCGATCGATGACTTGGGTCGGGATGAACGCAATGCCAATGCTATGCAATTATAAAGACTCGATTGGATTTGTAGTTGACCCTGTGAGCTCATTCATTCATTTCTAGTTAAACCTAAATCAACTTAGGTACTATTACTATCCTAACATTGAGTTAATGAGAACTTATTTCTACTCAGAGTGATCGATCGACGAGTCGGGTTGGGATGAGCGCAATACCAACACCATGCAATTGCAAAGACTTAATTAGATTTGTAGTTAACCCTGTGATCTCATTCATTCATCTCTAGTTCCACATAAATCAACTTAGATACTATCACTATCCTAACATTGAGTTGATAAGAACTCATTTTAACTCAGAGTGATCTATCGACGACTCGGGTTGGGATGAACGCAATACCAATGCCATGCAAATACAAAGACTCGATTGGATTTGTAGTTGACCATGTGAGATCATTCATTCATCCCTAGTTCTACCTAAATCAACTTAGGTACTATCACTATCCTTATATTGAGTTGATGAGAACTCATTTTAACTCATAGTGATCGATTGATAACTCGGGTTGGGATGAACGTAATGCCAATGCCTTGCAATTGCAAAGACTCGATTAGATTGGTAGTTGACCCTGTAAGCTCATTCATTCATCCCTAGTTCCACCTAAATCAACTTAGGGACTATCATTATCCTAACATTGAGTTGATGAGAACTCATTTCAACTCAGAGTGAACGATCGATAACTAGGGTCGGGATGAATACAATACCAATGCCATACAATTGCAAAGACTTGATTAGATTTATAGTTGACCCTGTGAGCTCATTCATTCATCCCTAGTTCCACCTAAATCAATTATAATAAAATCTGTTGCAATAAATGGCTGACTTGTTAAAAATTTTCAAATAAATATTCATATCTATTGCAACAGATGACATATCTGATTTAATTATCAAATAGATATTTGCATCTATTATGACAGATGACTGAGCTGTTGGTAATTTTTAAATAAATATTTATATTTGTTGTAACAGATAACATATCTGATTTAATTATCAAATAGACATTTGCATATGTTGTGTCAGATGATTGAGCTATTGAAAATTTTCAAACACATATTTATATCTGTTGTAACAGATGACTGAGCTGTTCGAATTTCTAAATAGACATTTATATATGTTGCAACAGATGACATATCTGTTTGAAAAAATTTTTCTCTTTTAGTTTTAAAGCAAGCTTCTGTCTGAGTAGATAATATCAAGTAGTACTCGTGCCCCACAAATTATTAATGAAATTAATGAATATTAATTAATGAATATTGAAAACCCCTACGTCTACATACATAATACATCTATAGAAATTATCTCATCTCTCTTTCTTCAGCTGCAGTTTATTTTATTCAACTCTCATTTTTTTCTTTCTCTCCTCTTTAGGGTCACAACCTTTTTTCTCATTTTTTTATTCTCTTCTCATAAAGATCCTTTCGGATTTAAACCGATCCATATTTTTCCTTGACTAAAATTATTGTTTTGATTCCCTTTTTGACATTAAGGTATGGTTCATTATTGCTCTTTCATTCTCGTATTCTTCTTTGCAAGTTATTCACATCTATTTTTTATTTAATTACTTTTTACCTATATCATATTTATTAAAAAAATTTGAAGGAACTTTGAAGTGTCAAATAAACAAATCAAGAATTTTTATTACAATATACAAAAAAAGTCATCCGCTGGGAGAAGTTTAAAAGCCTTGTTGGCTGTATCATTTTTCTTGTATGTATTTTGTTTATTTCTTTATTGTTGATGCAGTTATTGATGTTGTTGGCGGGGTTGGCATTGTTGGAACTTGTGGTGTGGTGTTGTTGATGGTTCTGGAACAAAGGATGTTGCTTCTTTGTTATTGATGGTATTATTGGAATAAATGTTGTTGTTTCTTTGTTGCTGATGTTTTTAATTTGTAGTGTTGTTGTTGATGTTGCTACAACAGATGGAAAAAATGTTGGAACAAATCAAACCACCAGAAAGGCTAGTTTGATGTATTCCATCAGACTCCACATCTGTTGCAACAGACTCCACATCTGTTGCAACAGACTCTACATCTATTGCAACAAACTCCACATCTGTTGCAAAAGATGGATAATGTTCTTTTTGTGACATTAATTTTTTTTCTCTTCCTTGTAGATATAAGGAACTGACAGTTGATCAACTTTTACCAGACCATCACAAGAGGCTGCAATAAAGATAGGTTGGGAAGAATAAGTTGCATGCAGATTGAACCACTTCCTATGTGGGAGGTATGTATTACTAATAATGATATCGTGGAAACACACATAGAGTGCACTAATTTTGTGAATGTTGTTTTTACTGATTAGTCATAGATTATTCAAACAAGATGTTTGTAATTTTACAGTTAAGTTTGGTAGGTCTAAACTGATAAGGATGAGGGACCATGAATATGGTTTTGATACCCTATTAAGATTTAATGTCAGTTGTTACTCATGTTTATTTATCAAGCATTGTGAAGGGATCTAGCTGTAGTGTCATTGTAAAGAGATTCAATAGCGATTGGACTAGCTTTTAGGGTACATTGGAACCTTAGAGGTCCTTCGAAGCTTAGCACTGCATCTAATAAGAATGGAAAACCAATAAAAATTCCCCTGGCCCAAATTTATATTGTTGGGTTGCTTGCTTGGGGTGATGATTATATGTCAGAAGGTGTGGTAGGAGAATGCCTTCGAGGGAAAATAGGTGGTTGATGGATGACTTTATCATCTGAGAGCTAATTGAAGAAGAGAAATAGGGTAGAAAGTAACTTCTAGAGAATCTGGCCGATGAAATTATCTTAAAAGATGCAAAATCTGAATCAAGTGCAAATATGAAAGTGTATCCAGTAATGTAATTTCGTCTGTTGTCTCTCTGAAAGAAAAATAATGCAGACAGACACTTTGATAGAGAGTTGCGTGGTCAGTATTATCACCTAGATAGAAAATAGAAAAAGACCAACAAAGCAGCCTTACGGGCACCGAGGGTTGAAATAATATACAATAACTCTAGAAAACTTACACCAACAACAACTGCAGTTAAAATATGGAATCCAAGAGAAGGCAGCAATTTTTGAATTTTAAATTTCATCTCATGCCTTCTTGTTTCTATTTTCGATCAGGTCCACTGCCTTTGACCTGATCGAAACCACAAACGAGATTGGAAAGCAAATTGAGTATCATTTCTTGCTTAGCAATATGGTTATAATTGATTGTGTTTTCCTGCCATAGCATGCTTTCAACATTCCTTGGAGAAGATCAGATGCTTGCTGTAGTATGTGAATCTCGATAATTTTCAAGCTTGCCTCCAGCTTTTTGATTCTGTATTCAAGCTGGTTGTTGCCATCTTCAAAATTGGTAAGGAGTTCCTCATCTCTTGTGATCTCAGTCAGGGAAACCACCTTCAAAGTTGTGGCATTTTAGGTTCCCTTCAGAACACTTTCTTCAGAAGCCTTAAAGGATACATAGAGGGTCATTGTGTTTGTTTTAGATCAAAATGTGTTGATGCACGTTGAAGATGTGGTCACAACAGTTGAATAAGAAACTTTTATCGAGCATTGCTCAATGCATCTTGCTTAACCAATTTGATAAATTAATAAGCATAGAGTTACGTAGCGTGTGATCTAAACCGACTCTACCAAGCCTATCAAACGTTTACGTAACTCCAAGCTCATTACCCTATTAAAAAATATGATTGAGTTAGTGCACAAATTAAATGTGCTCAATCATTCAGCCTTTCTGCTGATCGCTCTTCTCCAATATAGATGACAAGATATTTACTATGCAAAAGTCTACACCATCGCCAGACATGCTTTCCAGAGAGCAATTCTTCAGAAGATATCTGTTGACAGATGATCAACCTATTATAAAATATGACGTATATGTTGGAGAAATCAAACAGATATATACATCTGTTATAAAATATTGCCAGTATATTGTAAGTTATCTAACAGAAAGAAAATATTTTACAACAGATTATCCATCTGTTAGATTAATTTTAAAATAATTTTCTTTTCTTTTCGAGATATAATAATTTATAAATAGGTCCCTCCTTACAAATATGGATGATCCAGATTCGTACAAGAATATTCATATCGAATCCTTACGTGAACTTCAAAGGCAGTTTGATGAACTCCAGAGAGACTTAACTGACTTCGGAGCAAGGTTGAGTAGCAAGACTGTCGGATGAAAAATGTCTGATTGACAATAATAATAATAGTAGTAATAATAATTAGGTAATATTTTTTATTTTAGCGCATGTATTTTCCTTCTTTTGTATATCGGATCTACCCAAGTGATTCAAAAATCTATGTCATTTGGTGGTCGACTTTGAATTTTTAATTCTTATTTGTATATAATAATCATTCTGTTTATTCTTTGTTCTCAATATGTCGACGGTTGGTGGTAGGGATTTAGCAATTTGTGTCAACAGAGGTTAATCTGATGCGACAGATCGATCATATGTTGCACCAGGCAGTTATTAATAAAAAAGAGTTATTGTTGTTATTGAGAGGGTGAAAAAGAAAAGAAAAGTCATGACTTCCGATTATTTAATATGAAAAATGTTTCGTAAATAAATAATAAGGAAATAAATTATAAACACAATTTATAACCGTAAAAGAACGGTTATTTAATTTTAGTAACTGATCGTGACTTTTCACCATTTTTGTTTTTGAATTTATTTTTAAAATTATTTATTATATAATAAAAAAAGTCACAATATTGGATTAATTAACTTATATGATGATTGTTAAGAAAAACATGGTGAAGGTTGGTCATGACTTATTGTCTAAAACAAAAACACATACATTCATCAGTATTGCTGATGCATCAAATTCTCCATCTGTTGCGACTAATGTATCAGCTGTTAGAAGAAATCAAAAAAGATATTAATATAGAACATCTATTTGTTGCTATAGATGGTATATCTATTGCAACTGATGATTTATCAGCTTCAACAGATATACAATCTGTTGCCAGAAAATAAAAATAGTTATTATTTTATTAAAGAATTTAACAAGGTATTTTTTTTTAATTTATAAAATAAAAAATCAAGAAATTTGGATTAATGATATGATGATAGTTTTTTTGCTTTAAAAAAAAGTACATTATATGTTGCAACAAATATATTATCTGATGAAACAGGTTCACTATTGTTGCAACAGATGATACATCTATTTTTACAGATAATTTATCTGATGCAACCGATATAGAATCTGTTGTCACAACTCAATAAAAATGGTTCTTGAAAAGAACTAATTAATAACAATAATCTAAAAAGTCATGACTTATCACATATTTCTTAATTTAATTAAGTCATTACTTTTTACATTAATCAAAAATGTAATTAATAAATGGAGGTGAACAGTTAGATTATATGTTGCAACAGATAGGTTATCTAATGCAACATATTTTATATTTGTTGCAACAGATGATATATCTATTGTCGTCATTGTGTTATCTGATGCAACATATATAGAATCTGTTGCCACAACTCAATAAAAACGGTTCTTGGAAAGAACTAATTAATAATAATAATTTGAAAAGTCATGACTTATCATAATATTTATTTTCTTAATTTAATAAAAAAATGTAATTAATGAATGGAGGTAAATAGTCGCATTTTTTTGCCTCTCATTCAAATTCAATCCTCTATAAATAGGTCCCTCCTTACTCAATAGTTCATTCAACTACACTCTATTTATTTATTGCATCTCGTCTTTCATATTACACTCTAGAAGATTATGGCTGACCCAGTGTGGGACGTTGCTTTTCTGCAACACGCCGTGAATGAACTTCGAAATTAAGTTTGTGACTTGCAATGGGAACTGGGGGGAGTTAGAGCAAGAATGCTCCGCGAGATACGTAGGCTGAGGAGGGCCTTGCTACTTCCGGTTGAAGATTGTCCTGCTGGCATTGATGATAATAATAATAATAATAATAATAATAATAATAATTATTATTATTATTATATTATTATTTTTCTTTTAGTGTATTATATGTATTTTTATTTGTTTTTTGTTTAATAAAAAAATTATGTTTGATCTTTGACGTTTTAATTCATATTTAATTTTCATTCTGTCTATTATTTTTTTCAATAAATATGTCGACGATTCGATGTAAAAATGAATAATTTTGAATCCAGTAGCAATAGCAAAATTTATCTGTTAGGTTTGCGGCAAGGGTTGATGTATTGTTCAAAATAGATTACTCAGCTTGTAACAGATAAGAAGTTTGATACAATAGATAAATAGTATGTTTCAACAGATGACTAGTTTGTTGTTTGGCTCTGATGTTTCAATTCGTAATTCCTCCGTCTCAAATTACCCATTCCAAATTAAGATGTCACATTGATTAAGAAAAATAATTAATAACATGTCTAGTTTACCATAACCCACTGATCAGTTGGTGGGACAGTAGACATGTTTGAAATAATCATTGTTTGTTATTCAATCAAAATTTTATAAGAGAAGAAAGCTTATAAGTCGGTCGGCGTATAGTCCCCCTATTAAATGATGTTTCTATTTTAATTTGAAGAAAAAGTGATTAATGGAAAGGGTAAAACATGAATTTTTTTTAATCTTTTCTTGATTAATGAAAAAGACAAGTAAAATGACAAATCGAATTAGGAAATTTGGGATGGGTAAGTGGATGTTAGGACTAATTTTGAATCCAGTAGCAATAACAAGAGTTGAAACATATTGGTTATCTGTTGGGTTTGTGGAAGCGGCTGATTTGTGTTGTTCCAAATAGATTAATAATTAATTGCAACAGATAATAAGTTTGGTTCAACAGATAAACATCCTGATGCAACAGATAATACGTCTGATGCAACAGATAATATGTTTGATGCAGTAGATAAATCTTTTGATGCAACAGATAAACAATCTGATGCAACAGATTACTCATCTGATGCACCAGATGATGGGTCTGTTTAAATTATGGGCACTTAAATTGATCCAACATAAGTGCCCATAATTTAAACAGATCAATCATTTGGTGCATCAGATGAGTAATCTATTGCATCAGAAGTTTTATATATTGCATCAGACTGTTTATCTGTTTCATAAGAAAATTTATCTGTTGCATCAAACGTATTATCTGTTGTATCAGGATGTTTATCTGTTGCACTAGACTAATAATATGTTGCAACGAATGATTAATCTATTTGGAACAACTCAAATCAACCCCTGCCACAAACCCAACAGATAACCAATATGTATTTATCACTTGCTATTGCTACTGGATTCAAAATTATTCCTTACGTCCAATTACCCATCCCAAATTTCCTAATTTGATTACTCATTTTACTTTTCTTTTTCATTAATCAATAAAAGATTAAAAAAACACAAGTAAAATGAGAATGAATGATGATATGCAATAAATAAATAGAGTGTAGTTGAATGAACGATTGAGTAAGGAGGGACCTATTTATAGAGGATTGAATTTGAATGAGAGGCAAAAAGGCGTGACTATTCACCTCCATTCATCAATTACATCTTTGATTAAATTAAGAAAATAAATATTGTGATAAGTCATGACTTTTCAGATTATTATCATTAATTAGTTCTTTCCAAGAGTCATTTTATTGAGGTGTGGCAACAGATTCTATATCTGTTGCATCAGATAACACATCTGTGACAACAAATATATCATCTGTTGTAACAAATATAAAATATGTTGCATCTATTTGTTGCAACATATAATCTAAATGTTCACCTTCATTTATTAATTACATTTTTTATTAATGTGAAGAGTAATGACTTAATTAAATTAAGAAATATTGTGATAAGTCATGACTTTTTAGATTATTATTATTAATTAGTTCTTTCCAAGAATCGTTTTTATTGACTTGTGACAACAGATTCTATATCGGTTGCATCAGATAAATTATATATGACAATAGATATATTATTTGTTGCAACAATAGTGAACTTCTTGCATCAGACAATATATTTGTTGCAACATATAATCTACTTTTTTAAAAAAAAACTATCATCATATCATTAATCCAAATTTGCTGAATTTTTTATTTTATAAATTAAAAAAAAATAGCTTTTCAAATTCTTTAATAAAATAATAACCATTTTTATTTTCTGGCAACAGATTGTATATATGTTGAATCTGATAAACCATCAATTGAAACAGATATACCATCTGTAGCAACAAATAGATGTTCTATATTAATATCTCTTTTGATTTCTTCTAACAAATGATACATCAATCGCAACAGATGGGGAATTTGATGCATCAGCAACACTGATGAATGTATGTGTTTTTGTTTTAGACAAAAAGTCACGACCGACCTTCACCTTATTTTTCTTAACAATCATCATATAAGTTAATTAATCCAATATTATGACTTTTTTTATTATATAATAAATAATTTTAAAAAACAAACTCAAAAATAAAAATGGTGAAAAGTCACGATCAGTTATTAAAATTAAATAACCGTTCTTTTACGGTTATAAATTGTGTTTATTATTATTTCTTTATTATTTATTTACAAAACATTTTTCATATTAAATAATCAAAAAGTCACGTCTTTTCTTTTCTTTTTCACCCTCTTAATAACAACAATAATCCTTTTTTTATTAATAACCACCTGGTGCAACATATGATCGATCTGTCGCATCAGATTAACCTCTGTTGACACAAATTTTTCAATCCCTACCACCAATCGTCGACATGTTGTGAACAAAGAATAAACAGAATAATTATAAAATATTAAATAAGAATTAAAAATTTAAAGTCGACCACCAAATGACATAGAATTTTTAATCCCTTGGGTAGATTCGATATACAAAAGGAGGAAAATACATGCGCTATAATAAAAAATATTACCTAATTATTATTACTACTATTATTATTATTGTCAATCAGACATTTTTCATCTGGCAGCCTTGCTACTCAACCTTGCTCCGAAGTTAGTCAAATCTCTCGGGAGTTTATCAAACTGCCTATGAAGTTCACGCAAGGATTCGATATGAATATTCTTGTACGAATCTGGATCATCCATATTTGTAAGGAGGGACCTATTTATAAATTATTTTATCTCGAAAAGAAAAGAAAATTGCTTTAAAATAAATCTAACAGATGGGTAATCTATTGCAAAATATATTCTTTCTGTTAGATAACTTACAACATACTGGCAATCTTTTGCAACAAATGTATATTTCTATTTTATTTCTCCAACATATATGTCATATGTTACAACAGGTTGATCATCTGTCAATAGATATCTTCTGAAGAATTGCACCCTGGCAAGCATGTCTGACGACGGTGTAGTAGCAGATATCTTGTCATCTATATTAGAGAAGAGCGATCAGCAGAAATACTGAATGATTGAGCTCTTTTGATTTGTTCTCTAACTCAATCATATTATTTTTTATAGGGTAATGAGCTTGGAATTACGTAAACGTTTGATAGGCTTGGTAGAGTCGGTTTAGATCACACGCTATGAAACACCATGCTTATTAATTTATCAAATTTATTGAGCAATATGCATTGAGAAACGCTCGATAAAATTGTGTTGTTCAACTATTGGGAACACATCTTCAACGTGCATCAACACATTTTGACCTAAAACAAACACAGCGACCCTTCATGTATCCTTTAAGTCTTTTGAAGAAAATGTTCTGAAGGGCACCTAAAATGTCATAACTTTGAAGGTAGTGTCCCTAATCGAGATTACAAGAGATGAGGAACTCCTTACTAACTTTAAAGACAGCAACGACCAGCTTAAACATAGAATCAGCAAGCTGGAGGCAAGCTTGAAAATTATCGGGATTCACATACTACAGCAAGCATCTGATCTTCTCCAAGGAATGTTGAAAGCATGCTAAGTCAAGAAAACACAATCAATTATAACCATATTGCTAAGTAAGCAATAATACTCAATTTGCCTTTCAATCTCGTTTGTGGTTTTGATCAGGTCAACGGCAGTGGACCTAATCGAAAACACAAACAAGAAGGCATAGGAAGAAATTTAAAATTTAGAAATTGTCGTCTTCTCTTAGATTCCTTATTTTAACTACAGTTGTTGTTGGCAAAAGTTTTCTAGACTTGTTGTACATCATTTAAACCCTTGATGCCCATGAGGCTGCTTTATTGGTCTACTCATATTTTCTATCTAGGTGATAATATTGACCACGCAGCTCCCTAGCAAAGTGTCCATCTATATTATTTTCTTTCAGAGAGACAACAGACGAAATTATATTACCGGATACACTTTCATATTTGCACTTGATTTAGATTTTGTATCTTTTAAGGTAATTCCATCAGCCAGATTCGCTAGAAGTTACTTTCTATCCTATGTCTCTTCTTCAATTAGCTCTCCGACAATATAGTCTTCAATCAACCACCCATTTTTCCTCGAAGACATTCTCCTACCGCACTTTCTGGCATATAATCATCACCCCGAGTGAGCAACCCAACCATATAAATTTAGGCTAGGGGAATTTCTATTGGTTTTCCATTCTTGGTAGATGCAGTGCTAAGCTTCGAAGGCCCTCTAAGGGTCCAATGCACCCTAAAAGTTAGTCCAATTTCTATTGAATCTCTTTAGAATAAAACCAAAACTAGATCCCTTCATATTGCTTGACAAATAAACATGAGTAACAACCAACATTAAATCTTAACATGGTGTCAGAACTATATTCATGGTCCCTCAGCCTTATCAGTTCGGACCTACCAAACTCAACTGTAAAATTACAGATATCTTGTCTAAATGATCTATGACTAATCAGTAAAAATAGTATTCACAAAATCAGTACACTCTATGTTGTTTCGACGATAACATTATCAGTAATACATATCTCTCACAGCTCATTCGTTTGTTGCAAAAAAATTTATTACAATTAATTTAGATAAAACTAGGGATGAATTAATAAGCTCACAGGGTCAACTACAAAGCCAATTGAGTCTTTGCAATTGCATGGCAATGGTATTGCATTCCGACCCGAGTCGTCGATCGTTCACTCTGAGTTGAAATGAGTTCTTATCAACTCAATGTTAGGATAGTGATAGTACCTAAGTTGATTTGTGTGGAACTAGGGATGAATGAATAAGCTCACAGTGTCAACTACAAACCCAATCAAATTTTTGCAATTGCATGACGTTGGTATTGCGTTCATCCTGACCTGAGTCATCGATCGATCACTCTGAGTTCGATCACTTTGAGTTGAAATAAGTTCTCATCAACTTAATGTTAGGTTAGTGATAGTTCCTAAGTTGATTTAGGTGGAACTATAGATAAATGAATGAGCGCATAGGGTCAACTATAAATCCAATCAAGTCTTTGCAATTGCATGGCGTTGGTATTGTGTTCATCCCGACCCGAGTCGTCGATCAATCCCTCTAAGTTGAAATGAGTTCTCATCAACTTAATGTTTTAAAAACTATATCTTTTAAATTTTTAAAATTAATTAAGATCAATTCGAACAGAATTAGCAATTTCAAAACTTGTCATTCTTTTCCAAAATTACAAATCAACCCATACAAATCATTCATTTGCATGAAAAACTTTTCATTTTAAATCTGAAGTTCTCGCTCTTCTATCTCTCTTTCTCTCTCGGGGACTTCTTTGTCTCTCAACAATACAATTAACAATTACTGAACATATTGCTCAACCTTTCAAAATAGGTTGATTTTCTTCCCATTTACGACCACATATAGTTGTTCTTTTCGACTTCATTCCCACTTGTATTCGTTATTTTCTCTATCTTTAAAGGTAACAGAGTTTGAGAAGAGTTCTACGTTTATTCTTTATTCTAAAAAATAGGGCTTTTTAGTTAATGATGAAAAAGAAGACTTTTAGTTGTATTATCTTCGAGAATGGGTTAACAATTTTGAGTTTTAATGCTAAAAAGGTAGGAAGCACCCGAGAAAATCCTAGTTTTTTTCTCAGTGTTTTATTGACTGTTGTGGTATTGTTGGATGGTGTTTGTGGTGTTGTTGGTAGCTGTTGTTGGTTGTGTTGGTATTTGTGTTTTTGGCGATGGTGTCGGTGGTCTTAGTTTTGGTATTGGTGGCATTGTTGGTGGTATTGGTGTCATTGGTGGTGCCATTGGTTGTGGTGGTGGTGGTCCATCTGTTTCAACAAGTGGAAGATCTATTGGGAGATATTAAATAAGTATTCAAACAAATTCCCCATCTGTTCTAACTGATGGGTTATCCGTTGGAGTATTTTTTTTGTAATATGGTGTAGAATAATTTATTGAAATTTGTCCATCTGTTGCAACAGGTGGAATATCTGTTGGCATATATTAAATAGGTCTTCAAACAGATTCAGGTTCTCTATTTGTTACAACTGATGGGTTGTCCGTTGGAGTATTTTTTTTGTTATGTGGCAAGAATAAATTATTAAAATTGGTCTCACCTTTTTAAAAAAAATTATGCAGACATCAAATGCAATGTATTTTTTATTTTTTTATTATTTGTAGTTAAAAGATGTCTCCCAAAAGAAAAGAAACTGAAAGTGGATCAACTTTTGACCACCCAACAAAAAAGGCTAGACTACAGATAGATTCGGAGAAACTTCTAGAACAATCTCAGTTAGGGTAGAATGAAGCTGAGGAAAGTGATAACTCCTTCTCACCAATGGAGGGTGAAATAACATCGAAATCCCATCATGATTTTGTCAAAACTATTAGTATCATCGGGTTTCGAGTTGCGATCACGATGAGTAACCCTAACCCAGTATTTCGTGATGTTGTACTTAAATGTCAGTTAACAAACCTAAGAGTATTATGAAGAAGGAAAACATAGATGGAGTTTTTAAGAAGAGCTATTTTGCATACTTTCTTGCGTTGTTTGGGGCCCGCCCTCTCCGTTTCCCAATCATCATGGTATATGGTCTCCACAAGCGTAGGATCAAGTATACAGGGGATGATAGAGGTCCGAAGGAGGGTAAAAAAATATGGATGAAGTCTGGATCAACTACTATGGCATGCCGATTTGTTTTGGATTGAAAAAGTGTGCCATAGTGATGGGATTGAGATGCGATCGTCCAGAAAAATCTCTCATTAAGAAAACACCTCACAAAGGGTCCAACAAACGCAAGGTAAAAAAAGATAGGTCATTGGCATTGTGGGACCTAGCTACAAAGTGGACGATTTGATGGCGGATCTCAAAAATAAAGACATAGCAAAGCACTACAGGGAGAAATTATGCTTAGTTTGGTTTGTCCATTCCATTTTATTGGCAAGAGACATCAGGAAAGTCATATAACATGATTTGATGTCGCTTGCTGATGATTTTGGGAAATTCAAGGATTATCCCTGGGGAGACAACAGCTGCTACTTGACTGTCAAATATTTACTAAAAAAACTAAAGCCAAAGACGACCACATTATACGGCTTTCCTTGGGCGTTCATGGTAAAATTGATCACTATTTTTACTCCTTCATTAATTTCTATTGAATATAGTTATGATTTTTTCTTCTTGCTTGCTTCCTGTTAACAATTTTTAGGCTTGGGCATGTGAAGCCATTGTACCCCTCCGAAAATATTTCAAGGATTACCCGAATAAGGTTTCTCATCCAAGAATCCTTAGGTGGTTGGCTGCAGCAGAGAGAAGCAAAAAAATATTAAAGAGGCTGATCTTTTTAACCCTCCGGATGATGCAGTACGTCTTCTTTCAACTAAAATAACTTGCTTCAAAGAAAGATATTGAAACAGATATTCCATCTGTTGTGATAGATGGGTCGTCTGTTGCAACAGATTACCCATCAACTATAACTGGTGCAACAGATTAACCATCTGTTGCTCTGGTTCTTTGAACCCTACTTAACAGATTACCCATCTACTGTAATTATGCAACAGATGGGTAATCTGATGCAACATATTATCCATCTGTTTCAACATATAGATCAGCTGTTGCAGTAGCTAGATTGTCTGTTGCATAAGTTGGCAGTGTTAACATCCATGTAACTCAATCCCCATGTAACTCAACTGACTGCAAATTATTATTATTATATGATTTAAATTTCTCCTATCTTTTTTTATAAGTTGTGCATCCTTGGATCGTGCCTGCCATTGATGAGCTGGGGATGTCTTCTTTTATTACTCTGGGTCTTTTTTATACAAAAAAAGACCCAACGGTGGAGTTAATAAAGAAGGAATTGGCTGGAGCAACATCCATAAGAAGACCAGTTGGGCAAGGTCAGCCTAATGTTAAAGCTCTTCATGACCAACCTCAAACTGCAATATATCCGGGTGCTTCTTCTAGGGGTGTTGCTGGTGGAGTTATTTGTGATGGTGGTAGCCATTCTTATACTACTGCTGCTCCCAGTCTTAATTATGAGCATGTTGGTGCTCAGCAAAAAATAAATATATTTAAAAACATCCCTTGCACAAGTCCTCCCTCTCACCCCTACACCGGTCCCTCCTACCCTTACAGTGGTCCCCCTCAACCCTCCTCACCCTCATGTTCTCATTGAAAATGCAAAGTGTGTAAGGACAGAGATGATAAAATTCTAGAAAAACTAGAGACTATTGCTGAAGATGTCGAGGAGTTGAAACCCAGGAGGGGTGTCATACCATCCAATAAGGTGAGGGAGTTATGCACTCCAACAGTGGAGGTTAGGAGGAAGAGAAGAAAAAATAGACAAATTCTCTCTATTCTGAAATTAGCAAAAATTGCAACTCCTCCCGCTCCAAGAGTTGTTGAAGTTCAGGGGCCACCAAAGAAGGTGGACATATTCGTGGCGTTTAGCAAGGAGAAGAAGAAGGAACTGGAAGAATTCATCAAAATAAAGGTTTAAAAAGAATACACCATGCATTCATTTGCCACCAAAGACTTCTTGAATATGACAAATATGCGCGTGTGGTACTAGGACAAGGTAAGTTTACTTTTTCTAACCTAGCCTTCCAATCTAATCCATGAAGAAGAATCTACGCAGGAGATGTGTAATCTGTTGCAAAAACTTGGTATTCTGTTGCAACATAAAACACATTTGTTGCATAAGTTGTGTTGGCTGGGTAATCTGTGAACTAATTCAGAGAACCCTCTACATTGGATTCTTTCCACTGTGTTTTTATTCTTTAAAATTACTAACCTCTTTAAAAATTATCTTCTTATACCACAGTATGTTGATGAAATTCTCAGCCTCATGAAGGGTAATGGACCTCAAATTCTATAATAATTTCAAGGATAGGTATGCTAAACTCTGTAAGATAGCTAATTCTGGTGGCCCAAGATTTGATCAGTTAGTTTCTACGTTCCAGTGAGATGAAGAAACGATTAAATATATTAGAGAGAAGAGATCATATCCACACAGCAAGAGCTGGACCAAGGCAAAGAGAATCTTACAATCATGAACGTGGATGTCACACATTTTCTCATTGTTGAGATACTACTATATGAGGGAAATATTAAGGTTTATGACTGCAATTACTTATCTTCAGCGAGAAGACGTGTTTAACCCACATGCAGCCACTCTTGAAGTTATTGCCCAAGTTGTTGACGCAGAGTAAGCTGATGGATCATTTACCAGCTACAGTCCTGAAGAAGGAATCATGGGATTTTGAAGGTCGAAATAAGAACATCCAGCTCCTAATAAATACAACCGGTGAAACATGCGGGCCGTACTCGCTTGCATACATCGAGTGTTTGATGACCGGCACACAAATGACCGATGTGTACGACATCATTGTGGGAAATATGCAATGGGTCTGGGCATATGGGGTATTAACTAATGGTTGGAGCCCGTGTATAAAAAATAACATGTACAAAGACAGAGACGAACACGATAACAAATTTTTATTTCAAGTCAATTCACTTTACATGTAGTGGCAATAATTTTTATGTCTGGCCAAGTTGAATTTTTATAATGCAACAGATATTATATCTGTCGTAATAGATATAGTACCTGTTGTGACAGATTAATTATCTATTGGAATAGGTTGGTCATCTATTGCGTTATGTAGATGTTTCCCGTCTGTCTATCGCAACAGATTTATGATCTTTTGCAACATATAATCTATCTACTGCAACTAATTGGAAATCTTTTGGAGCAAATAAAAAAAGTAGGAATACCTGTTATATAATTTCCAGCAAATGACTTACGTTTTGTATCTCATGTTGCAACATATATCTAAATCTATTTGATAAGATATGTGGTCTGTTGCTGCAGATGTATTATCTGTTGAGATATTTGAATCTAGTACCCCATTTCAATTAATATGTTCAAAACTAAGAATTAAATTATATTCATAGACAGAATAAAATAAATCAAAGCCTTCGAAAATTACATGAAATAACTCAACAAATCAATGAAATGTAAAAAAAAATCATTATGGGTACAAATGATCTACTCTACAAATAAATCAACAAGTTAAACCAAGGAGGATAGGTTATTACATTGACGAACTCAAGCTATAAAGATCTAATCAATATGGACAAGTTGTTCTTCATCCGGTGCTACGAAATTCGGCTTTGGTCTTTGTGGATCTTTAACGTCGGTTGCGTACGGCTTTTGATCTTTCGCTTCTCTATATTTTCATAAAAGAGCAGCATATCTTTTGAGGAGTAATCTGGCATCAAGTCCATCATTTGGTACTTGTAATCTATCACTCAAATACTCGGCCTAGGCGGCAATAAAAGGACGGCAATCCCTGCGTAATAAAAAAATAGATAATTCATATTTTGCAGTTCATGCAAGCGTTGTGAAATTTGTGAAATGAAACTAAATCATGACACTTAAACTTACAGGCTACCAATGGTTTGTTGAGCAATACCTTCAACATATTGTACATCAAATGGATTAGCCATTTTATCCTGGTATGCTTCAATCGTCGACCAATCAGTATGAACCTTTTGGTCCAAAAAGCCACTCACATCAAGGTAAGTAGGCAATATTTTGACCAGCTTTTATAACTCAGAAGACGATCCGGAATATCTCTTTCGCGACATCGAGTCATAAACTCGGATGCGCCTCTCTTTTAGAATAATGACAGCCAACACCCAGTGGAATTCATCACCATAATTGATTGGGATGTACACTTTGTCGACCAAATGCCAAGGTAAGCCATCCGGAATGCTAAAACCTTTGATGATGTTGATTAAGTATTCCTCATTTTAGGAAACTTTTCGTTGTTGTTGACAATACCTATCGTAGGCATTATTGATGTAAATTTTGTACAAACAATTATCTGTCGTGTATCTGTATTGTTCTTATGTTTGCAACTTGACCTTCTTTCAAAGATAGTAAAAAATGACATCGATGTTCTGCACATATTATCAAACATTTTGAATTACGTAACAAAAAAATCAATATGCAGATGCAATTAAATAAAGTATTAATTAATAGTAATATGTATGACATTTAAACCTTATCAATCCAGCAAGTTTAGGGTTGTGAAATCAAATAGAACCAATTCTTTTGTTCTGATATGTGCAACAACAAATTCGAACATATCAAAACTAAGACTCGATTCGTTCACTTTGTAGCACTCATCATTTTGTTATCTACATGATAATTTATATGTGTTAATATCAGGTTCTTACAACAAGAATTGTATAAATCAATATCTATAAATTGATTTATGTACCTGCCGGCATGATGCTTTAACAGTCCATCGGCAATCCATTCTGAATAGTCGTTGATCAACTGTGTTAGTTTTTTTGGAGCCTCGTCCGAGGTGTTGACTTCTTCAAAATAGGTAATTCTTTCGTTCTTCCAAACCGACAAGCTCCACTTTTTCTTCTTCTTTGGAAGCAGTTGATGGATTATTAAATGTGATATGGTGCTCTTTAACAGTAGCTTCTACTGTGACATCCACCTGGAAAGCCAGAATTATCAATGCTAAGTAGAGATATACAATAGATTGCACATCTGTTGCAACAGATAAGTCTTATGTTGCATCAGATGGATTATCTGTTGGGATAGATTTAAATAGGTAAATCAGAGCAGTACGATAATTTTGAATAGATAATGAATCTGATGCAACAGGTTAGACAACAGTTGTAACAGATGTATATATCTGTTTGATAATTTTCAGCAGATGTATCATCTATTAAAACAGATATGTGCCAGTTTATTTTTTGGAACAGATGATGTACATTTACCTTCTTCAGCTCATGCTGCTCTCCTGTGGCCTTGCACACTGAACATCGGTGCAAGACAAAGACAGAGGCGCTGAAATCTTGCTTTTTTTTATGCTTGATGAAGCCTTGAAAGTGTTTTTTTCTCCTCTTATCCACCTTGATCTCTAGTAGAGTGTCTGGATATGAAATTCTCTTTGATAGAATGACACCTCTCTTAGATGTTATTTCTTTTACAGAAACAGTTAGTGTATTAATAGCATTAATCACTCCATCTTGTTTAGCCTTGCAGTCTTGAAATTTGCATACAGAATATTTGCTAGATACAGTAAAATCTGGAGAAAAATCTGTACAACCATTATGATCATAATCATAATAGATTGTTGTTTCAAAAATTGTAAGAGGAGCATCATTAGCCCCATCCTCCAAAATTATTTTTCTTGTGATGGCTATTGCTCCAAACAATTCTATTTTTATTCCATCAACGACCGTAGGCTCCGATAAAGTTTGCACTGACTGTAAAGTAAGAAAAATGGCATCGTCAACTCTCGGTTGGTCAGAACAAGCCACGGATGGACAATCTAAAATAAATCGGTACATATATTAAGAATGATAATGAAATAATTTACTCATTAATTAAAATAAAAACTTGATTAGAATTGGACTTACTGCTTCCTTGGGGGATTGAAAAGATCAAGAAATTTTGCATTTTTATCGGTTTTGGCTGACAACCATCTCAGAATTCTTGGACAGAAAATTTCTTCCTGGTAGTTTAGTTGTTGTCTCAAATAAGGAATGGCTTCAAATGCCCAAGCTATAACATAACGCCAATAAATCAAAAGCATTATTGAATAAAAAAATAATGAATCATATCATGATAAAAGAAATATTTACCATGAAGGCCTATGGATAGCCATATAAGTTGACTGTTTTTGGCGTTAACGGAATCAACAAATATTCGACAGTCATTTTGAAACTTTCATAACCCCAAGTATAGTTGTTAAAAGCCTCAAGATCCTCAAAGAGATTTATTAAATCGAGGCTTATGTTGTTGTTAACGTCTCTCGCCCAAAGAACATTATGTACAAACCAAAGCAAGAACATTAATTGTTTGTGCTTCTTTGAAAGTCTTTTACCTTTCAAATCTTCTATCAAATTTTTTATTGTGAAGTTTGGACCAACAATGGACACCAGGTCATCACGATCACTCAACTTACCTTTGCCTTTTTTGGGTGTGCGGGGTACTTTTTTTTGGGTCAGAGTAGGTATAACTTGAGAAGGAGACGGAGGATAACATTTTAGTTTGGTAACTATGGCAAACTCCTTCCAACCAAAACAAATAGGCATGTCACAGTAATTTATCCACACCTCATCCATCTTATCTTTGTTTTCATACATAAACCTGCGCTTGAGAAAATCATATACCATTTTCATCTGGAAACGAGCATTGTTGTCCTCCGGCAAATCAAGATATTGCCCAAAGCAGCTTTCCCTGAAATAAGAATCCAATTTTTGTTCTCGAAGTATTTTTCTAAAGGCGTCAAAAGATTTCTCCATGACTGACTTAACCACGAGATCACCCATTAAATTTGTGGCACCATCGCACTGCATTCTCACAGGATAACGATCAATGCTGAAGGTTTTGACTAACTCTTCGGCGGAAAGGCTATTAGCATATGGATCATCTCTTTTGAAAGATTCCTCTTTCTCGTGTTCATTATCTTCTACTCCTGATTGAGATAACGTATGTGAAGCAAGCTCATAGAGTGGTGGATGTAGCCGAGCTGTTGTACTTGTTCCTTTAATTGGACTTAATTCAATTTTTTTTCTTTTGGGAGCCATATTATCTTTAATTAATAGGAAAATAACATAGATTATAATTGATTAATGCATAACAGTAATATAACAGTTCCAACAGACAACTAATCTGTTGCACCAGGTATGTTATCTATTACAACATATAATCGACCTATTGCAACGGATAAGTAATTCGTGGGAACCATAAAAATGGATCACTAATCTGTTGCACCTAGTATTTTATCTGATGCAACATATAACCGACCCATTGCAATGGATGAGTAATTTGTGGGAACCATAAAAACAAATCATTAATCTGTTGCACCTGGTATTTTATCTGATGCAACATATAACCGATCTGTTGCAATTGATGAGTAATCCATTGGAAACCATAAAAATAGATCACTAATCTGTTGCACCAGGTATTTTATCTATTACAATATATAACCGACCTGTTGTAATGGATGAGTAAACCATTGGAAAGAATAAAAATAGATCACTAATCTGTTGTATGCACCAGGTATGTTATTTGTTGCAACATATGACCAACCTATTGCAACAGATGAGTAAACCGTTGGAAAGAATAAAAATAGATCACTAATCTGTTGCACCATGTAGTTTATCTGTTGAAACATATAACCATCATGTTACAACAAATGAGTAATTCATTGGAAACCATAAAAACAGATCACTAATCTGTTGCACCCAGGTATGTTATCTGTTGCAACATATAATTGACTTGTTGCAATGGATGAGTAAACCATTGGAAAGAATAAAAACAGTCACTAATCTGTTGTAAAATGAATAGTAAATCGTTGGAAAGAATAAAAATAAATCACTAATTAGTTATCTGTTGGATCAATATTGTTTAGATTTCTTCCAAATAGAAGAGTCATCTATCGCAATAAATGAATGATCTGTTAGATTGTTCACCTGTTGCATCAGATTTTCATAGTTACATCAGATTTTCATCTGTTGCATCAGATATTTCATTTATTATATCAGATGTTTCATCTGTTACATCAGATGTTTCATCTGTTGCAATATCATTTTTACCAAGACAAACAACAAATCAACCCAGCAACACCAACACATCGCACACACACACTAAGAACATCAACTGTGACCAAAAATCACGAACATATTTGAATCAAAAGTCCGAAAACAAGAAGAAGAAATGCCAAAAATTAGGGCTTTATTCATTCCATATTTTAATACTAGAAGAGTATTTGGCTCAAGTTCCTCTGTTTCTTCATAATTTTTTACTTGTGAAAAAATAAATGGGACGACGAAGAACTCGAATTTGTTCTTGCCGGAGAAGTCTTCACGTCGATTGACGGTTGAAAGTCAAAAAGGAACTCGCTCGACTATTTGTCGCCGAAGGTTGAAGGGAGAAATTTTACAGAACTATTGGTTGGGAGAGAGTTGAGAGAAGTTGTCGAGAGAGAGAGTAGTTGATTTGGATTGAAGAGGGGTGTGGGTTGGGTTGATTTGTATTTTTAAAAAGATTATAAAGTTTTGAAAATACTAATCAAGTCCACAATTCACTTAATCAAGTTTCCTAATGATGTTTGACTCTTTAAGTTGGTCAATGTCACCAATCCTTCATTCAAGACTTAAAAGACACTTTTCCTTCAATTTTCTCTTGGCACTACCTTTATAGGGTAGTGAGATTGTTTTTGCTAGATCTCGGGTTCAAAGTTTGGTAACATTGCGATCTTTCAACATCTGATGTCACTGAAAAAAATTAAAAATAAGTGATAAACTTATAAAAATTATGATTTCATAGTTATGCCTTTAATTGAAAGAGAATTTTAATATAATAGCATATATGTAGTCTGTGGAGAATAATATCTTGTCACTACCTTTGTAGGGGAGAGAGATTGTTTTCGATGAACCCTCGATTAATTTATAATATTCATGTTTTAATAGTTATGTCTTCAATCTCAAGATAATTTTTAATATAATCTTATATTTAGATTTTGCGGGGGATAGAGTACATACGTTATCACTACCTTTGTAGGGTAAAGAGATTATATTCGATAGACTCTCAACTACCTTACAAAAATTATGATTTGATAGCACTTATGTCTTCAATCTCAAGATAACTTTCTTTATAATCTCATATATATGTGGAGTTTGTGGAGGATAGAGTACATGCCTCATCACTACCTTTATAGGGTAGAGAGATTATTTTCGATATCAGCTCAAAGCTTGGCAACTTCATTCACAAAATTATCAAAAAAAAGAAAAATAATGAGAAAACATATCCTAATTTTCAAAAATAAAATTTTTTATAGCCTATATTATAGCAAGTTTGATGATCCAAAAGCAAGCAGAAAAGGAATCTTAACATTTTTAGCCAGTAAACTAAAAGAATTTCATCTTCTTAGCCGTAGTAGTTTGTAGTTTTTGTTGGTTTATGCTCAATAATAATATTTACACATTGATTATATATTGATTATATACACTAATACTGGGTAAAATTTGTAAAAGATAAAGACCAGGGCTACCTTTTATTGTGGGCTATCTTTTATAGAGTATTGTGCAGTGTAAAAAAAAAAATTTTATAATCATGATATCCGAGCCAGCTTGCGCGCACCTCGATTAATTTCATAAGATAGCTGCCACCTCCCACCCGCAACAGGTATCAGGTAACTCTGTCCATCAAAGCTAGAACAGATGGGAACAAATCGCCCAGTGTATATATGTCTCTATGGGAATTGAATCTGAGATTAAATACTCTTTGTTTTACTTACTCTTTAACAGTGTCATAGAAATATTACTCTCTAGGTGCATTGTAGCATATCATAGAAAGTTACTTGCTGTAAGTTTCACATTACAAATTCATTTACCTTTTAACCATATTTTAAATGACCTGAGAGTATAAGAAAAAAATAAGTTATCACTCGTGCATATAAGTTAAATCGAAAATGTGTATAAGTTTGTACCTTTCTTTCTTGAGTATTGTGGATCGGGAGACAGTGTCTTCCTCAGTAGTGTGTTCAAAAAGGGAATGTAAGCTATTCTTGCACCCCAAGAGTTGTTCAGAATTCTTGAGGCTGAAGTATCAATAATAATATAACGTTGAGGTAAGTGAGCTTCTTTCATCAATGCTTCCTTGAATAGTCTAACATCTCTCTCCCATGGATCCATTGTGTATACCACACTATATCCTACAATATAAAATATGCAAACATATTTAGTACATAAAATATATGTTGTTTAAGAATAGCTAGCAGCAATAAATTAACGCAAATTTAGATTAGTCGGGCTAGTTCTAATATGGGTACCGAACATCGGGTGGGAAATAAGAAAAAATTAAGGGACTTATACTCCAATGTATCTTATGCTCTCATAGGATGTTCAAAGAAGTTAATTTTTAGACCGAAATTAAACAATCTAGTCATGGTAATTTCAGCTATATAGAGAGGATAACTGTCAAATATGTTGGAGCTGCAACCATGTATTTTATTTGAAAGAAATTGAAGAAGAAATATAATATTATAGATGAGCGTGCAGCCCTGTATGGAACTACAGAAACATGGGTTGATGCTTGTGTATGCTAGAATTCAAGTTTGAGTGACATCTATCAATCAATGGGAAAAATCAGAAGCAGGAACAGTTTTTGAAATGGGTTTATTATAGTTTAGAGAAAGATTAATATTTTCTCCGTTTCATAATAAATGAATTGTTGGATTTTGACACACAGATTAAGGAAAAAACATTAAAGACATAAATTTAACATAACTTTTCATTTTTACCCCCAAAAAAGAAAAAACTGACCTTGTAATACCTTTTCAAAAGTTAATTGATTGTCAAATCATATGATAAATTTAAAAAAAAATTCAATGATTTACTTATTTTAAAACGCTAATAAATACTCCAATAATTCACCTATTCCAAAATAGAGGGAGTACTAAAGAAAAATGTGCACTTAAAAAAGTGTTTGACCAATACGTGTACTCCTTTCAATAATAAAGTGAACATAAAGTACCAAGACCAAAACAGAAATCAATCACTGTCATGCTATGTGGAGCCATATTGGTCAAGGAGGTCTTGCAACTCTATTTTCAACGTCAATTTCAGACCCTAAACCCTAACGCTCGTCAACATCTAATAGAATTTATAAAATAAAAATTATATATAAGGTAAAAAATTTTATTTGAAAGTGATAAATATTACAATGTCTTATCTATAGCAAAAAAGGTTTTAATTGATTTTAAAGTTCTAAATATAAGAAAATAATTAAATGATAATTATTTGAAAAAAATAGTGAAAAACGATTTTATTTATTGCAGAAATTTTTAATGAAGATTAAAAAATTTAAACAACATAAGACTCGTCACACTTTTATTATAATATATATATAGATATAAATATAGATATAGTTATAGATATATAGATATAGATATAGATTACAATTTTATCAATAAAATTTTGGATTATTAGTTTATTATATAAATTGAAAAACCTGTCCAAAAATAATTAGGATATACTTTATCGTTACTTCACAATTTTATCAAAGACATAAAATAGATCAATAGTTGAGAAATATTTAGATCGATATAAATAGATATAAAGATTTAACCTTGTGAAATGTATTTTGAATAGTAACTTTTAAATTTTATAATTTATTTTGGATTAGGACAAAGGAGGAAGGTCATGTAAAATTAAAAAAGGTTTGGTCATTTGGACCACCTTTGCCGTTTTTATTTATTCACTTATTATTTATTTTTACAATTTTATCTATATTTTTTTTATTTATTATTTTATCTTACAATTTGAAAAATTTGTCCAAAATAAATTAGGATATACTTACCATATTTACGACCGACATGTGTTACGTCACTCCACATTCGTTTCGTCGAATTAATCAGTATATCATCTTCACTTTCTTAACGTTCTTTTTTAAACTAATTTTTACCATGAAATATTAAAATATTCAAGATAATAAAAACAAAAATAAAATTACAAAAATCTCCCTCTAGATTTGGTCTCATAACTAAAATCTACCTGTGATTTAATTTTAAAGAATTAGAGCTAAGTATTGTGCTAACTGGACAATCTTATTCAATTTGTTACTCAATGTATTTTTATTATTTTAATTCTATGTTTAACATCTATTCTCACTGGTTTGATATCTCATGTTTCAATCACCTTGTCATAAATGTCTCTTTCAATTTCAATTCGTATTTGGTGGAAAAGAAATTTAATTCTAGTTATTTCACAATTTAATAAAGATACAATAAGGCACAAAATTAAATATTTTTAAAGTATATAAAATAGACATGCAACATCAAATTAAAAAGAGAAGAGCCTCATGAATACGATAACTAAGTATCAAAATTAGAAATAGAGGATTGACGAAGAAGTTTACCTCTGACAATATGTCAATTTACTGATGCAGTTATCTATCCATGATAATTTATATAAATATAAAACTTTGTTGGAATCCTTGGGATTGCACCACACTGTAGAGTGAGGAAATTTTTTAATTTACTTTTTTTTCAAACAACGAAAATAATATTAAATAGTGAACATTCCTAATTGATATTGACTAAAAAAGGTATATGAGCAAAATTTTCGTAGAAATCAAATTCCACAAATAGGTATGAAGGTAGAGGTATTGAATTTCCTTCACCTTTGATTTTGTAAGAATCTATCAATGTTTTTAATTCTTTCATGACTCGTTCGGTGACACTGTTAAATCACTCTCAAATATGTGAATACTAAAAAAACAAGTTCCACTTTTGAGTACTCAAAAAGCATGTTCCACTTTTGAGTTTATATTCCTAATTAACTCTTAATTTCCTCTGCATATTTTCAAATCATTCTGGAGGTGTCGCAATGCCTCTCCATGAGAGAACAATTCTTTCCTTTCAATTCATTACAATTCTTCATCATCATGGACTACTACAAACCAATTCAATTTGAATCTTTTCTCATGTGTATGTCAATTTTAACCTTCCAAGCCATTGGGACATATCTGTGTGTGACATCACATAGATGTACTTGATAACTTTGTAGCAACTCTTGCAACTTTCACATTATCGAAATCGAGTCAAAATCTAATGCATCATAAGTTACTTGAGAGAATTCACCATATTCCCAACAAATAATATACTTTTCGATCTCCATCAATTCAGCTATCAATTTCAATTGTAGATCCCTCTGTGCTTTGAGTATGAAAAATTATATAAAAAGAGAAAGTAGTTAGATATGCCGATCTCCATCATAAAATATTTTAGATTTTTTGTTTTAATTATAGATCTCATCAATGCTTAGCATGAAAATAACTACATAAAAAGAAAAGTAGTTAAAATAAATTTATTTTCTATAATAAATCTAACATCAAATTATAGCATGAAAAACTACATAAAAAGAAAAATAGTTGAAATAAAATTTCAATAATGAATCTAACAGATTATTCATCGTAATCTTCTTTCAAACTCCCACGAGAAATTTGAAAGAAATTTATAGCCAGGCACCCAAAAAGAGATCTCAAATAACAATGTTGAGTACAAAAAAAAATAGAAGTCGATCTTATGTAGACATCAAAATTTAAAGATAGTATTTGATTAGAATTCTACTTCTATTCCCTTTTTAAATAAAAGAGGACAAATCACACATGAGATACTTTAAAAATTTTCACACTTCTTTTTTTTATACAAATTATTTTTAAAAAGTAATTTGTGTAAATTAACGCTGCTCAAAGGATCTTAATATTTTCATATTATTACCAAATATTAGTTAAATAGAATTGTGAAAAACTCGTATTTACAATATTATTTAATAAATAATTATATATAAGGTAATATTTAAATTAATTTATATATATATATATATATTACACTTTTAATTTCTTTTCATATATTTTAGGACTTATATATTTATTTATATTCATATTTTATTTTATTAAGGTTCTTTCCATATATTTTAGTAGTCCTTAATTTTATAAAATAATAATTGAAGAAAAATTGTAAAAAGACGATTTTGTTTAAAGAAGTGATTTTTAATGAGGGGTAAAAAATTTAAACAACATTTATAAGGTCTTTCATACTTTTAGTATAACTAGTTTAGGTGTACACGTCGCGCGCGTGTTCCTCACTTTAATTAGTTCAAATGTTAAATTAAATATGATATTAATTTAAATAATAAAAAATATAGTATAAATAATAAATTGAATATTTTTTTACTTGCAAATTTTATGCCACTTAAATAGATTGTAATAGCACTTTCGTTGAGTGTTATTCCAAACTTTATCTCATTTATTGGGACTTTATTAATTATTGTTCTGCACACCAAAAAAAAGTCATTGTAAATAATATTTGCTTGTATCATATGCTTGACAAAATTAAGTTACTTTTTAGAACCCAAAGTAATGAAGTGATTTATATTATTATTTAAATATAAATTTACAGCAATACTATTGATATAAATATTATTAACACAATCAAGAATGAAAAGTAAAATAAGAAAAGAAACATGGTAAAATCTACCATTACTTTAATTTAGATTTCAAGTAATCAAAATCTTGTACTTGAGTCATATTCCTTAAAGGAAGCAAATAAAAATGTAGTATTTTATTTAAATTTATAATTTATTTAAAATTAAATGACTTTAATCAATTAATTAATAATATTTATATTAGTTGTGTCTCTTTATTTAGATTTAGATTATTCTCTAATAACTATCGCATGTAAAAAAAACAATCGCATGTAAAAAAAAGCAACATGTTTAGGTAGAGAATTTTATCATAAATTAACTCTTGATAGTAGTATCTACGATTATAGAGATAAATTGGTTGTGATTTAAGTTTTGTTTTCTAAAGTCTTAATATGTTTTTGAAGTTAACAATAATAAATTATCATGTATTATTGATAGACAATTATTAATTGAGAAAATTTAATGTAAATAAAAATACCTTGAATGTCCATAATTTCAACAACTTGGTGTTTGTTTTCACGCTCTTCATGATCATGGCCTCATGGGTACACTACATTCAAAATAAAATTGAAAGTTATTAACATGTTTAAGAGTTATACACACCATTTTTTTTCATAGAAATTCAATTATAAGCTAGCACACAAATTAAACATAAAGAAAAAAAGCACACAAGATTGACGATTATAAAAGAAAGTCCAAAGTGCAAAGAAGATACAAATAATAAAAAAAACTCGTCGAACAAACTCCATGTAACCAAAAAAAAAGTGTAATCCTATAAAGTATAAATTCAAGCTCGAGACTGAACACATAAACAAAAAAGATTCACAAATAAAAATTTTGGCATTCGACTACATAATTTGTATTAGTGTTTATATATGTACTACTATGCCTATAATTGTATGATGATTTTTTTAATGTAGTAGGCAATTTTTTTTTTAAATGTTGTAATTTTTCAATAAAACAAAAAGTTATATTAGCTTACCGAGTTTACCGTACATCATAATAGCTATATTTATGGTAATATTTTTTTTTTAAGAAATATATTTTTTATATTTTAGGACTCTTAATTTCCTTCCATATATTTTAGAACTCTTAATTTCCCCTTATATTTTAGGAATCATATTTATATATTTTTGAATTCTTAATTTCTTTCCATATATTTATTTTAGTTACAATTTATTTTATTATTATATTATTTTAGAGTTTTTTTTTCAACTACAACTTTTTCTTATTATATTATTTTTGGGGTTTTTTAAATTATAATTTTTTATTATTATATAGTTTTTGTGGGTTTCACATTGGGGATGGGGCTTTTTTTTTAATTATTATTTTTCTAATTTCAGGTTGGTACCAAGTTATCAGGTAATTTACGGTACAACATAATAGCTATATTTATGGTAATTTTTGTTTTTCCAAGATTTTTTTTTTTTTTATATTTTAGGACTCTTAATTTTCTTCCATATACTTTAGGACTTTTAATTTCTTCCATATATTTCAGGTTTCATATTTTCATATTTTAGGACTTTTAATTTCATTTCATATATTTATTTAATAAAATAATAAAAAAGGTGAAAAGACGATTTTGTCTAAAGCAAAGACTTTTAATGAAGGACAAAAAGTTCAAATCATTTTTCTAAGGTACTTCACACTTTTAATATATTATAGATTATAGATATAGATATAATATATATATATATATATATATATATATATATATATATATATATATATATACACACACTAGGAAAACATGGTCATGTCAGAACGGGCCCAACATCAATTACCTTCTTAGTAAAATCCCCAATGCGTGATATAATTGTTATTTTCAATGTTTTCGGGTACAAGAATCTGTATTTAGGCACAGCAACTTCAACTCAAGTTCATGGGTAAAACCAAGAACACCTATGAAGTTGCTTAATACCTTCAACACAAGATTAAGAATAATCTTTTCAAGAAGTATGTTAATTTTCAAAAATAAGATGAAACAGAATTTTTAAGGCCAAGTCCCCCAACTTCACGGAGTGTCCTTAAGAAATAATTTCCCTCAATGTACCCAAGGTTATGGAATCTTCCTACCAGGATAAAATGGCCTTCAATTCAACAATAGCGGTACCTCAAATTGTTGGATTCTTCGAACTCACTCGACAACTAATGATCACAAAGAGTTTTTTTAAGATATGTAGAGTGTTTTTGCAGTAAAAAATCATGTTAATACCTAAGGAATACGTCAGGTATTTATAGTCTTTATGTGTCCTTTCAGAAAGGATGTATTAGTTCAGCAAAAAATGCACCTATTTAGTACAGTCACGTCACCTGCGCTCAGTCTGTGTTGGACCTGCGTCTGAGCTGCGCCCGCAGATGACACTGTCCGAATTCTAATAAGCATCTGCGTTGCACTTGCGCCCGTAGATTTCCCAAATGTGCACGCGGATCGCCCAACAACGAGAAAAAGTGTGCCTTTTACCTCGAAGGGTTACATCCCTTCGACATGCGTTACGTATGCGTAAGCATGGCATCCGAAATGGGCCCGCACATGGAGAAAAATAATTCCATAAGATTTTTGAATTAAAATTTCACTTGTTCATCAATATTAAAATAAATTTTGTCTAAAAAATAGATCTCATCGATCATTTGACATATTCAAATCCAAATCCAAATCCGAAGCTGAGCCGAGCGAGCGACGGCGGGGGCGCAAGGCACCACCTTGTTCTTGCCTCACAATCCATGTGGAGTAATTGTTCCTTATTATAAACACTCCAAAGTTCCATTTTCGCACCAATGTGGGAGAATTTGTGAACTTTCCAATATAAGAGTACACTTTCCAATTTGGTGACTCTCTTTTCCTCCACTATTTTTCCTCCATTTTCCATTTACACATACACCTTGAACCCAACAATCCCCCACATGAATGGGAAATGACTATCTTTTGAAGAATTTACAGACAAGCATGTGATCATTTAGCAAAGACTGATTGCATCTGAATAAGTAGGTTTCTCTTTGAACTTTTCGTAGTGAACATGCATCGGATGCATTCGGTCAATCGGTAGATTTGATATCTTTGAACCGTCAAAATTTAATGTAAACCTAGACAACATATGTCACACAACCAGCTTTTTACTATTTATGATTCTCATGATTTTATTCTTTTCATCCATGAACACGTCCCGGTTTCATGAGAGCTTAGAGAATAGGTCTTTACTAAAATTCTTCTTGAAACGGCTACCACTTCACCCTCACATATGTGATTTCTAAACGTTCAATCCTATAGATTAAACTATTTGGTCAAATCTGCCAAATTTATATAATCATTAAAAGACTTCACTCCATAAGTCTTATCCTTGTTTACTAAACATTGTCTACATCATGAGAATGAGTTGGGTATTTGACAATATTGAACCTGTCAGATACGACTTTGTTTGATCTCCTTGAACCTAACTCTTGGCATCTCCGGTCTGCTAGATACAGTTATCATCATGCTTACATGTCCTAGGCCTTAAATCCATTTTCTTGGATGTCCTTTCTACTCCTTCTATAGATAGGCCTTTCACTACTAGAAAACTGCTTATTATCTGGGCATTTTACCTAGGGAATAATATCGCAGGAAATACATGCGGATTTACTTACGAAATTATTAAATTCGTCAATATTAAAATATATTACCTGTGAACTATATATTTGCAACAAATTCCGCAGGTAAATTTGGCGCCATATTGCGCAAATTTCGTACTTGCGACATTACCTAGGAAAATATATCGGGGGGTATTTTATCTCTAGGTAAATCCGTAGGTATATAGACAAATATATATATTTTGTAAATCTATAAAAAAATTCTCAAATAATTTATCCTACGGATTTACTTAGAGATATTTTGATGAAAATTTATGTAATGGATTTTATTACCTGGAAAGTTATTTGGAGATTTTGTGCTACGAATTTTGCTGGGGATTTATTCTTGGGGATTTACCTGCGAACTTATTACTTGCGACATTACCTAGGGAAATATATCGGGGGATATTTTATCTCTAGGTAAATCCACAGGTATATGAACAAATATATATATTTTTTAAATCCATGAAAGAATCCCCAGGTAATTTATCCTATGGATTTAGTTAGAAATATTTTGGTGGAAATTTATGTAATGGATGTTATTACCTAGAAAATTATTTGGGGATTTGTTGCTGTGAATTTTGTTGGGGATTTATTCTTAGGGATTTATCTGCGAAATTATTACTTGCAACATTACCTGGGGAAATGTATCGACGGGTATTTTATCTCTAGGTAAATCCGCAGATATATGAACAAATATATATATTTTTTAAATCCATAGAAAAATTTCCAGGTAACTTATCCTACGAACTTACTTAGAGATATTTTGGTGCAAATTTATGTAATGGATTTTATTACCTGAAAAATTATTTGGGGATTTTGTGCTGCGAATTTTGCTGAAAATTTATTCTTAGGGATTTACCTGCGAAATTATTACTTACGGCATTACCTGGGGGAAATGTATCGGTGGGTATTTTATCTCTAGGTAAATCCGTAGGTATATGGACACACACACACACACACACATATATATATATTTTAAATCCATAGAAATTTTTTTAGGTAATTTATCCTACGGATTTACGTAGAGATATTTTGGTAGAAATTTATGTAATGAATATTATTACCTAGGAAATTATTTGGGAATTTTGTGCTATAAATTTTGCTGGGGATTTATTCTTGGAGATTTACCTGAGAAATTATTATTTGTGACATTAACTGAAGAAATATATCGATGGGTATTTAATCTCTAGGGTATATGGACAAATATATATATTTTTTAAATCCATATATATTTATTTACTCACTTGAGAAATTATTAGGGGATTGTGTTGCTACAAATTTAGCTAAAATTATTTCTTGGGGTTTACCTACGAAATTATTACTTGAAAAATTATTGGGGGTTTGTGTTGCTACAAATTTAGCTGAAACTATTTCTTGGAGATTTACGTAGGATTTTTGTGACTTGAAAAATTTAAATAGGAAAAGGATAAACTTGAAGAATAAAAAACATAAATTATTATTATTGTATTAATCCGCAACCTTAGTCAATTTTATTTTTCAATATATTTATTTTCTAGTCTGATTTTGCCAATTTGTAACAATTTTAACTTAATTTTATTCAATTTATTACAATCCTAGCCCAAATTGTGTCCAATTGAACTCAATTTCAAATTTCATTCAATTTTTTAACCAAATTCTTATTCTTTAGATCTCAGCCGTTGATCAATATTTATTTATTTATTATTATATTTATTTTTAATATTAATTTTATATAGTTACTATATTTATTAAATATCAACTTAATTCAATTCAATTTTTCTAAATTATTTCAATTCTAGCCATTTATACTCAATTTGTGTCAATTGAGTTTAATTTGACTCAATCGAAATCCTCAATTCAATTTATTTAACCCAATATCTAATCCCAATTTGACTCATCTCCTCAAGTCTAATCTCAATCGTTCATCATATTTGATCAATGACTAAAATTAAATCAATTTTCACTAATATTTTTTTAAAATTGGACAACTTCAGACTATTTTTCTTGAATCGAGGGTATATTGGAAACAACCTATCTACCTTAGCAGTAAGTTCTGTGTACACTATACCCTCCACGAACGTCAATCTGAGGGAATTAATCGGGTTACTTGTGTTGACACTCAATTTTGACCTTAGGCTGCTATTTTAGCAAATTTACAAACATTGTCAATTATTATTATTATTATTATTATTATTATTATATTATTATTATTATTATTATATTATTATTATTATTATTATTATTATTATATTATTATTATTATTATTATATTATGTCTTTTCGACATTTATTAAATAGCAACCTACGTTAATTCAATTTGCCCAGCTTATGTAATGTCTAGCCTAATTCTTATTCAATTAATATCAATTTTTATCAGAATTGATATTAATTCGGGCTAAATAAACCTTAGTTTGATTCAATTTTGAAAATACTTGTGAAGCTCACACGGATGTATTTGAGCTTATCATCAATTTTAGCTTGATTCATTATTGAGATCAAAAAATTAATGGCCATCAGTGACGGATAAGTAATTCAAGATTAACTAACACCTCTACCCAAATGCATGTAAAATAATCTTGCATTTAATCTCAAAACTATTAATATAAGCCAAACAACTCCCTAGAGATAAGTTACTACTATTAATAAGTGTGAAGAAGCAGATAACACTTTGTCGACATACATGCTTCTTCACCTGCTTCAGCGACTCCGTGATTTTACAATATTACTCCTAATTAATTATTATAAGTCATTTACATATTAAAAATTAATAATATTTAATAAAAAAATAAAATAGGCATTTATAACATGTCTGCTTCAGTTGCTGTTGACACCTAATTTTGACCTCTCTATGCTCACTTAGGCTGCTATTTTATCAAAATTATTTAATTTTAAATATTAATATTTTTACACATTATTCTCGTATTATATAAATAACGACATGTCACATTCATGATTTAAATGTTTACAAATTATTTTTATTAATTTTTATTATCATTTTTTATAATTTATTAATTCAAAAACAATATTTTACATAATTTTCTTACTTAAATCATCTTTAATAAATATGCACACTCACAATTTACAAATACATTGTCTAATTTTTATTATTATTATAATAATTATTATTATATTTAAATTTTGTAACTAATTTATTTTAAATTATTAACGACAATTTTGTAAAATATATTCCCAAGCAATGAAGGGGCAGTTGTTGACACCCAATTTTAACCTCTCGATGCTCCTTTTAGGCTGGTATTTAAAATTATTAATTCTAAATGTTAGAATTTTTTACACATTTTTCTTGCATCAAATAGATTTTTGACGTGTCACATCCATGATTTTGAAATATACGAATTATTTTGAAGTATCACTTTTACAATTCATTAATTTAAATATAATATTTCTCCACATAATTTTATTAATACTTTTGCTAATTCTTTTCGTAAATGTGCATACTCACAATTCACAAAATGCATTGTCCATTATTATTATTATTATTATTATTATTATTATTATTATTATTATTATTATTATTATTATTATTAATGATTTTATATAATAATTTTTTACGTAACATTAATTTGTACTTGTTAACTTTATTTTTCGACGTCTTATTTAATTAATAGCCTAATTTAAATTAAATTTTCTAATCTATTTAACTTCTAGCCTTTTCATCTAAATATAACAATTTTAGCCTAGGTCTATTCAATTTATTACAATTATAGCCAATTTATGACTCAACTTAAAATTTTATTCAATTTTTAACATGTTTTAAAATAATTTAATCTCACTCGTTGATCAAAATTGATTAAACGGCTGAGATCCCACCACCCTCCCCTTTCCTTTTAAAGGAAACATCAACCCTAATCTCTCTATTTCAATAAAAAATAACCGATCTCGCATATCTCTACCTCCTCTTTCTTACCAACAGTCATGGTCGTCGTTCTTTCCATCGCCGACGAAACCCCTCTCCCTCATTCTCATCGCCTTCATAGCCATCTCCTTCCTTCGGTCGGTGACCCTTACCAACAAAACCTTCGTTGTCTCACACCACCCCCGTGCAGCCATCAATCGAACCAATGCTGTACCATCTGCCAGAGCGTCGCCGCCCAACGCCAGCAGCAGCCGGCGAAGCAGCCACAGCTGTTGTCGTTGCCTCGATATCTTCCCCACGCCCGAGAGCATCATCTACGCCGGCAAACCAGCCTTGACATAACCAATCGACGTCGCCACCTCTCTCCGCTGTTCCTACCACAACTCTGAGGTTTCGTACAGACAATAACAAAATGAGCCATGCCTCGTTCAGAGTCAAAATAAGGTGCAAATATACAACCCTTCACACATTTTCTTCTGAGAAACTTGCATGCACCACAAATCCCACCACCACCACTTCTCATGTTTTTTGTTTCCATTAATTTTGTGGGGTATGGGGAATGATGAAGAAGAAGAAGAAGAAGAAGAATAGGGAGAAGAAGAGTTAAAGATTTGTAAAAGAGAGATAAAGAGTATCTATTTAATTATAAAAGGTTGGTGGGGACTGCTTGTTGCTGTTTGTTACTACTAGTAGTTTAGTTCTGCTTTAGATTTTTTTAGATGAGAAAATGTTCAACCTTTTGGTGGTGGGTCACTAGATAGACAGCTATGCTACTCTATTTAACCATATTTTTCAAAAAAATTATTATTGTGTGATGAATAAGGTATAATAATTTTGGATTAAATATAGGATTATTTTTATTTTATTTTTGGTTGGAGGTATTAGTTAGCTTCTAGATTGTTTATCCACCATTTATATCTTAGTGGTGTAATAAGTTATCAAACATATATGGTGGAATAACTTATCCTGGATAACTAATCTCGGAATAACTCATGGTGTGTATTCGTTATAATAGTAAGTAAGGTGTATAGCTAATGGAGTTATTTATAAACTGAAAATCCTACTAAGCAAATAATTAATTAATACTTGCTACCAAATGACCCCTAAGTTAATTATATGCATTGCTAGCATAGATTTTTTTTATACTATTATGTTGCTCAAAGAATATCCATAGGAAACTATAAGATTCCTAATTTTGAAATAAAACAGGCTTGGTATAACAAGAAGAGTTGACCTTCATAACTTAAAACTCTCTTTTTGAGATTTTATTTATATGGTCCTCTTTATAAAGGTGTAAATTGTACATTAAGAAGGTGGTCAATGAGAAGTAGATTTCTTTAATTTAAGTACATTCATGGATACTTTTAGCTACAACACTACAAGTATATTGATATAAAATCTTGCATTGAGACAAGATTATGTCAGCAAATAACCTTTCTGTTTATATTACTAGTATAAAAGAAATAAAAGAAGGTTCTAAATATTGGTGTAACTTAGAAGCCAAGGAAAAAAGAGAGAAGCAGAAATTAAGGGGAGAGAAGCTGCATCTTGTGTGAAGCAAACGTATGTACTAGTGTTGAGAGTTGATACAGGAGAGTAATAGTTCTATTTTAGAAATAGCTGAGTTTTATATTGTAAAAAAATTTCCGCCGGGTTTCTAGTGCCTATTTTAGGAATTCAATTAATTTAGATTCACCTCCGAACTCTCATTGTGGAAAATAAAATATTTTTTGCATTTCCCCAGGTTTATTATTTCGTTTAATTTCGCATCAATTTAATATTATCTTCTATTATTTTTCCTTTGACGAATTATTAAAATTTGAAATTAGAGACGTTGGATTTTGATTTTTTGATTCAATGCTTTTAATTTCATGATTTGCATTCTTTGATATGTGAAAAACCCCAATTTTAGTAATGCTTAATTTTGTCATAGATTGCTAATTCTGACTTTTGAAATTATCCATCTTGTTTAAGTATAAGTACTTCAAATGTGAACTTGTGTTTTGAATTTAGTTTAGTTTGGTAACTTGTGAAATGAATTAGTGAATTAAAATGTTTAAGTGTAGGTATTTGAAAGGTGAACTTTTGTTTTAAATTTAGTAAGGTACATGGTCACTTGAGAAGTGAATTAGTGACTTTGATTTGTTTAAGTGCAGGTAATTGAAATGTGAACTTGTGTTTTGAATTTAGTTTAGTTTGGTAACTTGTGAAGTGAATTAGTGACTTGAAATGTTTTAAGTGTAGGTACTTGATAGGTGAAATTTTGTTTTGAATTTAGTAAGGTACATGGTCACTTAAGAAGTGAATTAGTGACTTTGATTTGTTTAAGTGCAGGTAATTGAAATGTGAACTTGTGTTTTGAATTTAGTTTAGTTAAGTAACTTGTGAAGTGAATTAGTGACTTGAAATGTTTTAAGTGTAGGTACTTGATAGATGAAGTTTTGTTTTGAATTTTGTAAGGCACATGGTCACTTGAGAAGTGAATTAGTGACTTAGATTTGTTTAAATGTAGGTACTTGAAATGTGAACTTGTGTTTTGAATTTAGTAAAGTACATAATCACTTGAGAAGTGAATTAATGACTTGAAAATGTTTAAGTGTAGGTACTTGAAATGTGAACTTTTGTTTTGAATTTAGTAAAGTACATGATCACTTGAGAAGTGAATTAACAACTTGAAAATATTTTAAGTGTAGGTACTTGAAATGTGAACTTTTATTTTAAATTTAGTTTAGTTTGGTAACTTGTGAAGTGAATTAGTGACATGAAAATGTTTAATTGTAGGTACTTGAAATGTGAAATTTTATTTTGAAATTAGTTTAGTTTGATAACTTGTGAAGTGAATTAGTGACTTGAAAATGTTTAAATGTAGGTATTTGAAATATGAACTTTTATTTTGAATTTAGTTTAGTTTGATAACTTGTGAAGTGAATTAGCGACTTGAAGTACAAATAGGAAAAACGACCACATGTGATCGATTTTTGTGGTCGCTTTTCTTGTTTTTTCTATTAGTGGTAGTTACTTGAAAATATGGTTAAGTATAGTGACTTGAAATGTGTACTAGGGACTTGAAAATTGTTAAAGTGTAGTTACTTGAAAGTGGTTAAGTATAGTTACTTGAAAATGGTTAAGTATAATTACTTGAAATGTGAATTAATTATTTGAAAATGGTTAAGTGTAGTGATTTGAAATATGTACTTGTGAATTGAAAATGGTTAAGTGTATTGACTTGAAATTTGAATTAGTTACTTGAAAATGGTCAAGTGTAGTGACTTAAAATGTGTACTAGTGACTTGAAAATGGTTAAGTATAGTTATTTGAAAATGCTAATATATACATATTTATATTGGTTGATTGTTATGATTTTATTTGATACTATAATATCATATAATTTATGTTAATAATGTATTTTTAGCACTTTTTATGACCTAAATTAACATATTCTTATGCAGAATGAGTTTGAAAGAAAGAAACAAGAAATATTAGTTGCTCAAAGTGCATCTATTGTGGAAGGAAAGGAATTAGACTTGTTGATGAAGCATGTATACAAGAAATCATTTGCAAATGATGAACGCCCATCTCAAGAAGACACCTAGGCTTATGAGGATGAAAGTGATAGTGACTCTGACGACGTGAATGAAATTGATAATCCTGATAACGTGAATGAAAGTGATCTGATTCTGATGGTTGGTAGTTTTATTGAAGATTCAAGTTTAAAATATTTTGTTTTGGAACATTTAAGAATCATACATTATTGATGTGAATGTTTTGAATTATGTTTTTTTTTTGTTAGCCGTAAGGGTTTACATTAGATTTGTATTGAATGATGTTTTTGAGAATTATTGAAGGTTTTGAATAGATTTTTGATTAAATTGTGAAATATTTTTAGTAATTTACGTGTGACTTATTATTTGAGAATTTTTATGCGGACGTACATGCTAAATATTTATGAAAATTTTCTTGAAAAAATTTGTTCTTGCGAATTTACTTGGGGTATTTTATACAAATCTTTTTGTGGAATAGTTTCATAAATATTTGCAAGAAATTTTACCAAATAATTCATGCAAAATTTTTATGGTTAATCGCAAATAACGTACCTGCTAATTTATTTTCGTAGTTAAATTACCTAGAGATTTATTTGAGAATCTTCGTGGGGAATAATTTACAAATTTTTTCCTGAAAATCCGCAGGTAAAATCCTTTTTATGAAATTTTATCAAATATTTCATGCAAAATTTTGATGTTTAATCGCAAATAAATCTATAAATAACGTACCTACGAATTTATTTTCGCAGCTAAATTACCTAAAAATTTACTTGAAAATCTTCGTGGAAAATAATTTGTAATTTTTTTCGTGAAAATCCGCAGGTAAATCCGCAATTAATATACCTGTGAATTTATTTCTGCAACTAAATTACCTAGGAATTTTATAAATCCACAGGTAATAATTACCTACGAAGTTATTTTCTTTGGATTCTAATTGGTAAGAAAATCCGTAGATAATCAAATTACCTGGGGATTTTACCACATTATCCCTATGAAAATCCCCAGGTAATAAGCAGTTTTCTAGTAGTATTTTGTAAGTGGATCCGACACATTATCATTTGACTTTACATAGTCAACAACGATAATTCCACTAGAGAGAAGTTCTCTAACAGTATTATGTCTCCATCTTATGTGACGAGATTTACCATTGTACATTATTCTCCCTGCCCTACCTATTGCTGCTTGGCTATCACAGTGTATACATACTGATGCCACTAGTTTGGACCAATAAGGAATATCTTCCAAGAAATTTCGGAGCTATTCTACTTCTTTATCGGCTTTGTCCGATGCGATAAATTCAGATTCCATTGTAGAGTGAGCAATACAAGTCTGCTTGGATGATTTTCAAGAGACCGCTCCTCCATTGATAGTAAATACATATCCACTTGTGGATTTTACTTCGTTCGATCCGGTGATCCAATGTTCATCACTATATCCTTCAAGTACCGCGGGATATTTATTGTAATGCAAAACATAGTTTTGATTGTATTTAAGATCCCCAAAACTCTTTTCATTGTCATCCAATGAGTTTTGTTGGGATTACTCTTGTACCGACTTAACTTACTAATAGCACATGCTATGTCCGATCATGTACAATTCATCCTATACATTAAACATCCCAATACTCTTGCGTATTCCAATTGTGAGTCACTTTCACCTTCATTCCTTCGAAGTGCGAAGCTCACATCCAATAGAGTCTTGGCAATACTGAATCTATATACTTGAATTTATCAAGTACCTTTTCGATATAATGAAACTGTGACAATGCCAACCCTTGTGAAGTTCTATAAATTCTTATTCCTAAGATCACATCCGTAACTCCAAGGTCTTTTATATCGAACTTGCTCTCGAACATTCATTTTGTTGTATTTATGTCAGAAATGTCTCTACTAATGATCAACATATCATCCACATATAAACACACAGTGATTTGATGATTTGGAGTGTCTTTAATGTAAACCATTTATCACATTCATTTATCTTGAACCCGTTTGTCAATATGGTTTGGTCAAACTTTGCATGCCACTGTTTAGGTGCTTGTTTTAATCTATAAAGTGACTTAACAAGTTTACACACCTTATTTTCTTTTCCTGGAACCACAAAACCCTCAAGTTGTTTCATATAAATTTTTTTCTCCAATTCTCCATTTAGGAATGTTGTTTTCACATCCATTTGATGAATTTCAAGATCATATACTGACACCAAGGCAATTAACATCCGAATTGACGTTATCCTCATTACTGGTGAGTATGTATCAAGGTAATCAAGGTCTTTCTTTTGTTTAAAGCCTTTTACAACAAGTTTTGCCTTGTATTTGTCAATAGTACCATCAGCTTTCATTTTTCTTTTGAAGATCTATTTAGAAACTAAAGGTTTATTTCCTGGATAAAGATCAACCAACTCCCACGTATGGTTGCTTAAGATTGAATCAATCTCACTATCGACTGCCTCTTTCCAAAAGGATGAGTTCGAACATGCCATCGCTTCTTTAAATGTTCGAGGCTCATTTTCTAAGAGAAATGTTACAAAATCTGATCCAAACAAAGTCGTCGTTCTTTAACGTGTACTACGTCTTGAATTCTCATCATTATGTACATCCTCACTTGGTTCATCTCAAGGTCGTTTAGACCCCCACTAGACTACTCATGTCTAGTTTTATGCAGATAAATATTTTTAAAGAATTCAGCATTATCTGATTCAATTATCATATTTTCATTAATATCCAAATGTTCGAATTTATGAACCAAAAACCGACATGCTTTGCTACTTTTAGCATATCCTATGAACACGCAGTCCACCGTCTTTGGTCCTATCCTTACTCTTTTAGGCATAGGAATTTGGACCTTAGCTAGACAACCCACACTTTAAAATATTTCAAGTTGGGTTTCCTTCTTTTTCATTTTTCATATGGAATTGATTGTGTCTTACTATGGGCCACTCTATTGAGTATTCGGTTAGCCGTAAGGATAGATCCCCCCACAAGTTTTGCGGTAAACCTGAACTTATAAGTAAGACATTCATCATTTCCTTCAAGGTTTGATTTTTCCTTTCTACAATTTTATTAGATTGAGGTGAATACGGGGCTATCGTTTGATGGATAATTCCATTAGCTACACATATTTTTGCAAAGGGAGATTCATATTCTCCGCCCCTATCACTTTTTATCATTTTGATCTTTTTCTCTAGGTGATTTTCAACTTCAGTTTTGTATTGCCTAAATGTATCTATTGCTTCATCCTTACTATTTATCAAGTGGACATAACAATATCTTGACAATAAAAGTTATGAAATACTTTTCCCCATCACGTGATGGTGTTGACTTCATATCATAAATGTCAGTGTCTATTATGTCTAAGGGATTGGAATTCCTTTCAACGGACTTATACGGATGTTTAGCATATTTTGATTCCACACACGTTTGACATTTTGATTTATTACACTTAAAGTTTGATAAAACTTCTAAGTTAATCGATTTTCGCAATGTTTTATAATTAAAATAGCCTAATCGTTCATGCCATAAATCATACGACTCAAGCAAATAAGAAGAAACTGAACTCTTATTGATTTCAACATTTATTACATTCATCTTGAACAGACCCTCATTGAGGTATCCTTTTCCTACCTACACTTTTCCTTTACTAAATACAATTTTTCTGAAAACAAATACATATTTGAATCCGTTTTTTTCTAGAAGTGATATAGAAATCAAGTTCTTTATTAACTCTAGTACATACAGGACATTGTTGAGTGTCAACACTTTGCCAGAAGTCATTTTCAAGCATACTTTTCTTGTTTCTTCTACTTTGCAGTAGCGAAGTTAGCCATGAAAATCTTTCCTTTCTCTTGAGCCGGAGAAAAATCAACAAAGAACTCCTTATTAGCACAAACATGGTGGGTGGCACCGGAATTCATCCATCATTCGCAAGGATTTCCCACCATGTTGCATTCGGACAACATAGAACACAGGTCGTCGACTTTTTTCTTAGACTCAACAACATTTTCTTGGTCCTTTTTCTTTCTTCTCTTTGGGGCACGAAAATCCGTAGACTTGTGGCCAATCTTGCCACAGTTAAACACTTTTCCTTGAATTTTTTCTTGGGTTGATTGCTTTCATGTCCAGCTTTCTTGCGCTTTTTGGAGTTGTGGTCATCTTCTACAATATTTGCTCCATTAGTTGTAGAGTTTCGTCTTGACCTTCTTTCCGCATCATTATTGTCTTCTTCAATGCGCAATCTCATGATTAGATCTTCGAGAGACATCTCTTTACGTTTGTGTTTCAAATAATTTTTGAAGTCTTTCCACATAGGTGGTAGCTTCTCTATTATTGCTGCTACTTGAAATGTTTCATTCACGATCAAACCTACAATAAAGATTATGTGAATACTAAGAACATTTTTTAATTGTTCAACAAAGGTATTTGTCAAAATCATACCTTCCAAAATAAGATCATGCATGATCATTTGTAGTTCCTGCACTTAGAAGACAACCAACTTATTATCTATCATTTTATATTCCAGGAATCTTGCAACGAAGAACTTTTTAGTTCTGCATCTTCTGTATTGTACTTCCGTTCTAGCGCTCCCTATAACTCTTTTGCTGTCTTTGTTCCACTATACACATTGTAAAGGTCATCTTGGAGACCACTCAAAATGTAGTTCCTACAAAGGAACTACATTTTCAAGCCTCCACAATCACAAATCGCTCTTGTTTAGAGGTTCCATCGGGCATCTCCGGAGCATTCTCAAATGTGAACTTTTGAAGACAAAGAGTTGTGAGGTAGAAAAAACTTGTTGCTGCCTCCACAATCAGAAATCGCTCTTGTTTAGAGGTTCCATTGGGCACCTCCGGAGCTTCCTCAAATATGAACCTTTGAAGACAAAGAGTTGTGAGGTAGAAAATATTTTCTACTGCCACCTCTTGAAGTCAATACCCGTAAATTGTTTGGGTTTATCTGCTGGTGCCATAACTTGCAGAGCATTAGTACGACTCGTCATGGCAATACTAGTTGCCGCCATAGTCGTTTCAGCATCATGCACTTGACTATCGGTAGTCATTTTCCTGTTACAACAAGACAGTAACTTTAGTATATCAAAATACTATTTGCAGCAATTTTAAACACCTCTTGTTTCTAGTTCAACGATGAAGTTTTTATGACTTTCAATTGTCAATCGAGTGATTTTTAACTTGTGATGAACATTTATTTCTTCAAACCACTAGTTAAGTTCAAACGGAGTAGAAAGCTTAAAGCTTTAATCTCCAGAAATCAAGCAATATAGATTTCGACAATTTATTCCTTAAGATTGTTATTTCCAATATTTTTGGGTACAAGAATCTGTATCTAGGCACAACAACTTCAACTCAATTTCATGTGTAAAACCAAGAATACCTATGAAGTTGTTTAACACCTTCAACACAAGATTAAGAATAATCTTTCCAGGAAGTATGTTAATTTTCAGAAATAAGATAAAACGAAATTTTTAAGGCCAAGTCTCCCGACTTCACGAAGTGTCCTTAAGAAATAATTCCCTTTACTGTACCCGAGGTTATGAAATCTTCCTCCCGATATAAAATGACCTTCAATCTAACAATAGTTGTACCTCAAATTGCTGGATTCTTTAAACTTACTCAACAGGTAATGATCACAATTTTTTTTAAGATATGTAGAGTGTTTTTGCTGTCAAAAATCATGTTAATGCCTAAGGAATACGTCAGGTATTTATAGCCTTTATCTGTCCTTTCAGAAAGGAAGCATTGGTTTCGCAAAAAAAACACTTATTCAGTACAGTCACATCACATGCGCTCAGTCTGTACTGGACCTACGCTTGATCTGCAGTCGCAGGTGACACTGTCCAAATTTCAGTGACTATCTGCGTTGCAGCTGCTCCCGCAGATTCCCCAAATATGCGTGCAGATCGCCCAATAGCACGAAACAATGTGCCTTTTACCTCAAAGGGTTGCATCCCTTCAAGATGCGTTGCGTATGCATTAGCATGGCGTCCAAAATGCGCCCACACATGGAGAAAAACAATTCCATCAGATTTTTGGATTAAAATTTCACTTGTTCATCAAGATTAAAATAAATTTTATCTCAAAAATAAATCTCATCGATCATTTTCCAAGTCCAAATCCAAATCCGAAGCTGAGTGGGCGACGACGACGGCGCAAAACACCCCCTTGTTCTTGCTTCACTCTCCATGTGAAGTAAGTGTTCCTTATTATAAACACCAAAATTTCCTCTCCCGTCAATGTGAGAGAATTAGTGAACTTTCCTATATCAGAGTACACTTTCCAATTTGGTGACTCTCTTTCCCTCCACTATTTTTCCTCCGTTTTCTATTTACACATAAATCTTGAACCCAACAATAATTACAATAATTAGAATAGAGAAGATAAAGTTACTTATTTATTGGCCATAAGATTGAGATGCGTTACACAAGGCAGAGAAGGTGACAAATGAACATTTTTCGTCGGGGAATATATCATCAAGGTACACGGTGCATGTTTGGAAGTTTTGATCAAATTATACATACAATAAGTATAGACATATTTGACTAAAAGATCCGCTTCCAGAAAATTGGTTTGATTCAACTTACATCTGCCATGGACATGATGATTTATTCAAATAAAAGACGTAAAGGCGATGTTTGATTAATCTCCTTCAATGCCATATTGATCATTTTCTAGATGTGACACACGATCTTTGATTAGCAGCCTTCATTGTGTTACGGGCACACAATCAAAGAGCCCGACAGAGCAGTAGCAGAAAATACCCAAAATTAAACTTTTCCTTTTAACTTGAACCAAGAGGAGACAAGCAAACCAAGCAAAACAAAGTAATATGGCGGCAAATGAATTACCACACAAATGCGATCGATCAAGAATAAAGGCAATCACACAAGACACCAAATTTACGTGAAAAACCCTTCGGTGTGAAGAGTAAAAAACCACGGGACCAAACCTCCACTATAATCACCAAAGAGTCACAATATTGTCCTCCAAAATGGCCACCAAACAAGTGCCAAACAACAAGAAACAATACATAAACCACAGTACCAAACACTAGAGAAATAAAGGAGTGAAATTACAAAAATGCAGCTACTGTTAGGAAATGAAGAACAGGATATACAGGCCATCAAATCAAGCTCCATCAGTTCCTAATCAAAGATTGAGATGAGAGGAACAAGCAGTCCAAAAATTAACTCATTCAGACAAGAAACGAAGCGGAAATCGCAATTTGAAGTTGACAGCTGTGGCTGAAATTTAAATGCAAAAATCAGCTTTGTTTTTCTTTTTTTTGACTGCTGAACTCTCTTTTTGTGATGGTGAATAAGACCTAAAAAGATCAATATATATGTCCCATAGTAATACGCCTATGGGCAAAAGTGAATTGATCCAAATTGAGCTGCCTATGGGCAAAAGTGAATTGATCCAAATTGAGCTTCATTTTACATGTGATCCACATATGAAGGGACAAAGGCCCATGACCCAACACATTGTGTCATCCTGATCATTTTTAGATGTGAAGCGACCTTTGATTTGTCTCTAGATGTGAACTGCTCTTTAGTTGGTTTTCATCATTGTCATCTTGATTGTGATTTATGATTGTGCTTTTGAGCATTATACATAGTCCCGGCCTGAGAAAGAAAGCATGAGAAGATAAGAGTTCAAACCAACAAGATCGCGAATAAATAGAATATAAATCAGTAAATGATTATAAAAAAAAATGGTCGTCTCTGTTGATGAGGCCTCTCGGGGTTCTTGTCTTGTCGTACACGCATCAGACATGGAAATCATTTAAAAAATTTCTTTGATTATTTCAAATATACAAATGCTATTAATATTGTGCGACACATCATCAACATTTTAAAAATGTTAAAAATTTCTAACCTTCTAGCTTTCCAGCTTTAGCCATACATCGAAATACCTTAAGATCATGCAAGCTCATACTAGGCAAAAAAATTATTCACAAAGAAAATGACAATTTATGGCTCAACTACTGCTTTTAAATGTTTGAGAGTGAGCTGTGTCCAAAATGGATACCAGTATGTATTTTTTTTAGAACCATTCCTTGACTATACATAAAAGAATACACACACTGAAAAAAGCATAAACAGAAAAATTGTCGCGTAAGATACCGTTAGAACATTTACCTAGGTCACAACAAAACATGTAGAACAACTAAAATCGGTGTCCTCCGACTGCTCAATAATCAAAATAATTATTGCTTCGAAAGTTGGATAAGGAATGAACTGCAAGGGAGAAAAATAGAACAGCAGCAGCTAGTGACTTACCGGCGTATCTAGAAAAATGAGAGTCGGCAAGTATATGACGTGCCGAAGTATGTTCAAAGATGTCTATTGAAATGCGTTTTCAAAAGAACTACTTAGTTACTTCTGAATTCTGCACATGATCTCTATGGAAGCAGAAATTAAACCAAGTCAAACACAATTGTTATTGATTCACAAAAAGATAGAAAATGACTGATAAGTAGATGGGAAAAGTCTCAGATATGTCAAATGGCTCATTTATGTCATCCATTAAAAGTTGGACTCATTCATGCCATCGCCGTTATAAAAATGGTCCATTCATGTCATTACTTTTAACACGTGGCCTCTTATTAGAAGTCCACGTTATTTTTAATTTTTTTTTTTTTTTAAGTTTTGATCCATTAAGAATTCATCCACACTCAACCTATCACCTTAATCCACTTTAATATTACTCTTAATTTTGACCCTAGATTTAAACATATATATAATCATTTAGTCTTCAAACATGAAATTCACACACTTGAATACTACGTTTAAAATAATATAGGTTAGAACAACTAACAATTTAAAATGACAAATGAATAAATTGTGATTAAAAAATAATTTGTTCTGACTCTCAAAATCCGAACATCATTACAGAAGAGAATACCACATATACATGAAGGACCACAACTTACTTTTAATTTGGAAGAATACCTAAAAATACATTCTAAATTTGAATTATAAGTTGTATAATTGAATAATTGATAGTTTTAATTATTTCGTGGAGTTGGCTATTTGATAGCCTTTATACTTTTTAACGTGGACGAGACGTAGAGCATAATTTATTTTTAGGCGTGTTAGAGTTTAAAAAAATATAAAATAAATAAAAGACCACCATCCAGATACGTAGGGTATTTTCAGTCCACATATTTTTTAGTGTTGTTTGATACCTACTCACGCAGACACTATTTATGTGTATATTAATGAATCTTTAATGTGTATATTAAAGAATTCACCCACGCAAAAAAAAGCTATGCTCTACGTCTCATCCACGTTAAAGAGTATAAAGACTATCAAATAACCAAATTCACGAAATAATTAAAACTATCAATAATTCAATTATAAAACTTATAATCCAAATTTAGAAAATTTTTTTAGGTATTCTTCCTAATTAAAAGTTGTGACCCTTTATTTATGTAGTATTCTCTTTGTCCTAAATTATGTGATGATGTTCGAATTTCGAGAGTCAAAATAAATTAATTTTTAATCACAATTTATTCATTTGTCATTTTAAATTATTAATTGTTCTAACCTATCTTATTTTAAACGTAGTATTCAAGTGTGTAAATTTTATGTTCAAAGACTAAATGATTATATATATGTTTAAATCTAAAATTAAAATTAAAAGTAATATTAAAGTGGGTTAAGGTTGGGTGTGGGTGAATTCTTCTTGATGGATCAAAACTAATAAAAAAAAAAATTAAACAAAATTTTTTAAAAAAATGATGTGGCCTCTAAATAAGAGGCCACGTGGCCAAACAGTTTTTTCGAAAACCACTGTTAAAAAACAATGGCATGAATGGATCAATTTTATAACGACGATGGCATGAATGCACCCAACTTTTAACAGATGACATAAATGAGTCATTTATGATAGTTCAGTGACATATTTGAGCCTTTTCCCTAAGTAGAATCATTGTATAATGAGTGAAATTGACAATATTTACTAATCATAAACACAATATATTCAATTTACACCAAAGGCAAGTTTAACACTTAGAACTTCAGAAGGTATATAATCCTAGACGTTCCTTCACATTTGTGGTTTATTTCATTCCGCAAACCAATAAAATGCAGGTTGATATATATATAGTCTTCCAAATCTCTCTAATAAGGAGAACATGCCATATTCCACATAGGTATCACTTGTTGCACTTACATAAACACATATTCTAAAGATTCATTTTTGTCAAATAAGGATCACTAACTAAATACTAGTGAAATATAATAGCCTAATATATCTAATATAATTGAAAACACTAATATAATAGAAAAGAATAGGAATAAATATAAACAGAATGCAAAATAAGATTTTAATTGAAACATGAAATAACATAGATGAAACCAGAAAAATTAGAGAAACTAAAGGAAACGTTATGTGTATGTGTATTAGTTGGCCGATTGTTTACAATACAACATACCCTGTATATTTTTATAGGGTGAGATCTATACATGGTGAGATCTGGGATTTTGTTAATTTCACCAAGTGAAATCTGAAAAAGGTAAGTATACACGGTCCATGCCACTATCTCAAGAGGTGAGATAGAGACAAGGCGGGCTGGAGGCCAAGCCACTAAAGCATAGGCTTTAGGACACACATTCCGAGGCCCATTTTTTTTTGTTTGTTTTCTAATTAATTTTAAATTTTTTCATGTCAAAGTACATTTGCTCTCTTAAGAAAAATAAAGAACAAAGTCTGTATAGGAAAGAAAAGTACTTATTAATTATGTGATTAATTATTACAATTAGGTAATTTAATTTCATATTAATGATGTTCTCTTCTTTTTATCTTTCTGGTAATAAAGTTTGGGATTTGTACTATTCTCCAAAAAAATATCACGTTAACATTGAAAAATTAAAAAATTAAATTACACGTTCCTTCAATTTTTTTCAAACATTGCAGTAAGCAAATTCAACTAGTAGAATATTATACTTCCAAAAGCAAGTTCATTGTTTTAACTTATCATTATAATATTTTTTATTCTAAAGAATCCTAAGGCCTTTATAAAGTTTGGTTTTAGGCCAAAAATGTCATTGAGCCTCCCCTGGACAGAGAAGTAGTTTTCGATTGTTTATCAAAAAAAAAAATATAGTGTGTGAGCAAACGTCCTCTTAATTGACAAGATAGAGTAAAGTTCAAGATGCTTCGTTAAGTTTAGAAGAATTCATAAACGGACTTATTGGGGCAGTTCAGACAAAGAACAACACAATCAAAGTGTGAATGTATAAATTCAACAATTATAGTCATGGAAGACGTAGATAAAAATCAACGCGCATGTACTATGTGTCTATCTAATTTCAAGACTCAAATCATGGTTGTAAAGTATAAACAAAATTGAAAAACAGATAGCAACAATACTTAACAGAGCAACATTGGAGAAAAATGACTTTAAAACAAACTCAATTTGAAACCCAAAAGGAATTATTACCTGGGCCTATTTTCTCATTCTCGAAAAGGAATTATTTACTTTACTTTAATTATGACGATTGTTGTTGCACAATAAGCAAAAAAACTGCAATCGCAAAAAGAAAAAATAGACAAAAACAATAAATTATTTGTGACCAACATTAAGAGATGTAAATAGGATTATAAGGAAGATAAAGTTTTGATATTCTTCTTTATATTAAAAGAATGAAGGTATGTTGTTCTACAGCGGTAAAAAAGGAAAAGAATTGTTAGCACTCTTTTTTTTATGGCTGGTCTGGTCCATGATAGTAGGACCGAATCCAGGTATCTCCATTTAATTCACATATCTGTTTGACCATGAAATTTGATCAATTTTTTTTTTTCAGGTCTCAGATCTTTTTGATATTTTAAACTATTGAGTGAAGTTGTTTCCAAAGCAGGAAGACATTTTCAGGAAAAAAATTTTACACAAGTGTTTCATGGAAAAGAAACAAATCTGCAAATATAACTTGAGGCAAACTCAACAGATTTTGATATTCTAAACAAATCTAATCTACCCAGCAATAGAAGAATCGAATTGGGTCTTTTCTCCCAGTAGAATCGAGAATAGACGAAACCTCAAACGAAAATCCAAAAGATTTTACCCAAAAAGTCAAAATAATGATAATCAAAAATCGATGATGATATAATATGGAAGAATCAATTGATCAAAAAAACATACATGGTCCAATTAACACTATACCCAGGGAAAAGGCAGAAGAGAAACAAGCTATCGTTACTGTTTCTATTTGATCTTTTTAAAAATTTTACCGAGAAGAAAGATAAAGAGATGAAATTGAAGTATGTGCTACCATGTGTCCTGTAAAAGCTATTACGTGGATGTTAAAAATGAACGTGCAAGACACGTATATAGGCTTTTACAAATCAGCTTGCTAGGTGAAATGACGCGAATGCCCTTATTATAAATAATTTTTAGAAAAATTAAAGAAAATTTAGTTAGTAATTATTCAGAATATATAAGTTTAAATAAAATAAAAGAAAATCCACAGAGATTATCCTATTTAATTACATTAATATCTAGTATTGAAGCAAAACTAATAACCCATTTAAAATCTAGAAGAATGAGACATATACCACCTAATTATGATAAAATTAGATTTAGATATCCACCAAAATATTATAAACACAATTTAAATGAATAAAGAACAAAAATACAAAGAATTAAAATAATTTATCTCTGAAAAACGTAAAGAATTAAAAATAAGAAAAGAAAGATTACATTATAATATATTTGCCGGAGTTAGTAAAAATTCAATAAATATACAAAAAGATGAAATATCAAAATTAGAATCCCAAATAGATAGTTTAGAATATATATATCAACATGAACTATTCACAATAAAATGAATAAAGAAGAATTTATAATAGATGAAAAAATATATGAAAATCACGAAGGATCAAAAATAAAAATAGTATTTTCTAATTTAGGAAGAAGATACAAGAAAATAGGAGAACATTTATATTTAATGTTAGAAAAAGAAGAATTAAAATTAGAAGATAAATTAACAGCAATGGAAAGAATAGAAAAAGAAAATGAAGAAATAGATAGAAAAAAGGAAATAGAAAAAATTAAACAACAAACTACGGAAGAAATACGAAAAATAGAAGAAACTAAAAATAGTAGAATTGCTGAATTAGAAAAAGAACTACAAATGTTAAAAGATTTATACGAACAAAGACAAAAAGAAAAAGAAGAAAAAAGATAAAGAACAAAAATTAATAAACGAGATAAATCAATTTAAAGAAAAATTAGAAATAAATAATATAGAGGTAGAAGAAACAGATAATTATGATTCAGAAGATAGTGAAACATATACGGAAATATTAACAAATATAAAAGATTTAGAAATTAACGAAAAACAAGAAAAAATTAATGAAGAAAACTTAGAAAATAATAATACAGAAATAAATACTCTTGACAAAAAAGAAAATGAAAATATAATACTTAAAACGACAGAAATAAGAAAACCTATATATTATAAAAATAAATTTAAAAGATATAATGAATATGACAAATGGACACCAAAACAAATAGTTAATAAAAATTATAACTTTTTAGATCTAGACTGTGTAATAGATACAGAAAAAATAATACAATTATGGATAGGATATATGACAAAACAATTATTAGATAATAATATAAACATAACAGATGCACCAGAATACATAGAAAAAACACTAATAGGATCAGTAAAATTATGATTTACAAATTTAACTGAAAATAGTAAGAAAGTATTAAGAGCTAATAAACCTATGGAAGGAGCAGCATCAACAACAACTAAATTAACACCTATAGAATTATTGAAAAAATATGAAACAGCTATAAAAGATGAATTTGGCAGTATGACAACATTAGAAGAAGAACAAGATGAAGAAAAAGATACAAATAGGAATTTAATGATAAAATTAACAATATGTAATATTGTTATATAGATGAATATACTTGCGCATTTAAAGAATATTATTATAAAGGAGCATATAGTATAGAAGAAAGTAAAGAAATAAGAAAATTATATTTTAATAAATTACCCGAACCATTTAGTTCAAAGATAATAAAAAGTTGGGAAGAAGCAAAAATAGTAGATACATTAGGAGCTAGAATAAAATTTTTACAACAATGGTATAGAAAGTTATGTGAAAAATATAGAGAAGAATTAAAAATGGAAAAAACATTAATAAGAAATTTAGCATGTTGCAAAAATAAAACAGCACCACAATTTGGATGCGAGGAAAGATATTATAAGAAAAGAAAAAGACATAAGAAATATAAGAAATATAAAAAATCAAAATATAAATATAAGAAACCAAGAAAAAGATATTATGTAAAAAATTACAAAAATAAAAGACCATATAGAAAGAAAAAATCTATAAAAGAATGTACATGTTATAATTGTGGAAAGTTAGGACATTTAGCTAGAGATTGTAAATTACCCAAAAATTCAAAAAACAAACAAATATCCGAAATAAAAATAGAAAATACAGAATATATGCAGATAGATTATATAGATTATGAATTAGAAAGTGAAGATAGTATATATGAAATTTCAAAAAACGAAACAGATACTGAAACAGATAGTGAAATAGATGAATCGAATGACTGAAGAAGATATAAAAATAATAACAAAGGAAGAATATTTAAATGACGAAGGAACAGAACAAAAGATAATATTTGACAGTAATATATTTGATGAAATAAAAGGAAAAGAGTTAGATTTAAGTGTAGAAAAAATATTTAAAATATCAACAATAAAAAATATTTTTAGTAGGAAAAAAGATGAATATTATGTAGTATGCCAAAAAGAACATATAATAGACTGTAGATATGCAAAAGGAAAAGCTAGTATACCACTAGTAACAAAAAGAATAATTAATAAAGAAATAAATGATATAAAAAGTAAAGGAGATCCAATAAAATATGTACACCTCGGAGGTACAGAAATATTAATAAAAGCATGTTTTAGAGAAGAAATAGATACACCAATAGAATTATATTTAGCAGATGATAGAATTATAAAACCTATAGAAAAAAGCATAATAACTGCCGTAAAAGGAAATTTAATATACCAAAAATTTAAATTTATAATAAGTGCAAATTATTCAGTAGCAGTAACAGATAGAAATATAGATAAATCATTAGTATTATATTGGAAGATATCAGGAATAGAATTAACCCCAGGAAGTAAAATATTTACAGCGAGATGTAAAAATTTATATGTATTAACAACAAAACATAAAATAACAGGGAAAAATAAGATTAATAAAATACAAATAGATAGCCCATTTGAGCAAATTGTAAAAACAATAGATTATAATGACTATAGCTATAGAGACATAGATATAGAAGAAAATTTAGAAATAGTAAATGATAGAATAAGTACAACGAAAAGAATAGCTAATGAAAAATCAGAGTCATCGAGCTCATCAAAAAGAACAAGTTATGAAACAAATTCAATAAGTAATTTAAACCAATATTACATAACAGGAAAAATAAATGAAAAAGAACATTTAATACTATTAAACACAAGACAAGAAGAAAATTATATAGCAAAATATCTAGTAAAAAATGAAGAAATAAAAACTGATAATGATATATGCCCAGATCTACCGAGAAGTTTAATAAATAATAAAGATATAGCAGAAAAAGAAATAATAATAGGAGGAATTAGAAAAATAAAAATAGAATTTGAGGTAAAAAAAGAAATGCAAAAAGCAGATATAATATTAGGAATAAAATGGTTAGAACAAGTAAAACCATATAATATAGAACATACACAATTAGCCATAACATATAATAGGGAAAGATTATTTCTAAAAAGAGCCTTAACATAAAATGAAAATATATGTATTAATGAAGATAGTAGTGGAAGGATATTACAGTAGATATTATACGCCTATGATAGATACAGGAGCAGAAGCTAATTTATGTAGATATAATTGCTTACCAGAAAGTAAATGGGATAAATTAAAAATACCAATAGTAGTTAAAGGATTTAACAATGAAGGAAGCTTAATTACTTATAAAGCTAGGAATGTAAAAGCACAAATATGGGATAAGATATTGACAATAGAAGAAATTTATAATTATGAACTAACATCAAAAGATATACTTTTAGGAATGCCATTTTTAGATAAACTATACCCACATATAATAACTAGAAACGATTGGTGGTTCACAACACCATGTAAACAAAAAGTAAGAGCAAAAAGAGTTAATAATAAAATAAGAAAGAAAACTGATTGGATAAAAGGAAGTGAAAAAATTACACAAAAGTTAGAAAATATAAAAAACGCTGAAGATACAATAGAATTAGTAGTATTCTCGATAAATAAAACAGAAATAACTATATTTTCAATAAATAAGATAGAAATAGTTAAGAAAAAACTAGAACAATTATATAGTGAAGATCCATTAAAAGGATGGGAAAAACATAAAACTACCATAAAAATTGAATTAATAGATAAAAATAGTATAATAACCCCAAAACCATTAACATACAATTTTGATGATTTAAAAGAATTTAAAATGCATATAGATGAATTATTAGAAAAACAATATATACAAAAAAGTAATAGCAAACATAATAGTCCAGCATTTATAGTAAATAAACATAGTGAACAAAAAAGAGGAAAAAGTAGAATGGTTATTGATTATAGAAATTTAAATGCAAAAACTATAACATATAATTATCCGATACCAAATAAGATATTAAAAATAAGACAAATCCAAGGATATAATTATTTTAGTAAATTCGATTGTAAATCAGGATTTTACCATCTAAAGTTAGAAGAAGAATCTAAAGAATTAACCGCATTTACGGTACCACAAGGATTTTACGAATGGAATGTATTACCATTTGGATATAAAAATGCACCAGGTAGATATCAACATTTTATGGATAATTATTTTAAACAATTACCTAATTGCATAGTATACATAGATGATATATTATTATATACAAAGACTAAAGAAGAACATATAAAATTATTAGAACAATTTACAAATATAATAGAAAATTCAGGAATAAGTCTAAGTGAAAAGAAAGCCGAAATTATGAAAAATCAGATAGAATTTTTAGGAATACAAATAGATAAAAGTGGAGTAAAAATGCAACAACATATAGTACAAAAAATAATAAATTCGAAAGAAGAATTAGATACAAAAAAGAAATTACAATCATTTTTAGGATTAGTAAATCAAGTAAGAGAATATATTCCAAAATTAGCAGAAAACCTAAAACCACTACAGAAAAAATTAAAAAAGGATATAGAATATAATTATAATGAAGAAGATAAAAAACAAGTTCAAAAAATAAAATTACTTTGCAAGGAATTACCAAAATAACAATTTCCGGATGAAAATAGAAAATTTACATATATAGTAGAAGCAGATGCCAGTGAATATAGTTACGGAGGAGTACTTAAATATAGATATGAAGTAGAAAAAATAGAATACCATTGTAGATACTACTCAGGTACGTTCAACGAAACAGAAATAAAATGAGAAATAAATAGAAAAGAATTATGTTCATTATATAAATGTTTGTTAGCATTTGAGCCATATATTGTATATAACAAATTTATTGTGCGAACAGATAATACACAGGTACACTGGTGGCTAACAAAGAAAATACAAAACTCAGTTACAACAAAAGAGATTCGGAGACTAGTTTTAAATATATTAAATTTTACATTTATAATAGAAGTAATCAGTACTAACAAAAATGTTATTGCAGATTACATATCAAGACAAAGCTACACAAACTGAAATGATAGAAGAAAATATACATGAAAAGATACTCAACGCCCTGACTATGCTTTCATTGAAAGTAGACAGTATGGGTACTGAGATAGCAAAGAATGGTACTGACATAGAAAAGCTAAAGCTAAAGACTAATGAAGATAATCTGAAGTCTATAGCTATGAATCAGCTAACTCAGCAATGTGCAGAGCTATGTCGATCGGAAGACAATAAAATTCCAGAGCTAGAAGGAGATGTTGGGATACTCCATAAAACCCATAACGTTTATCAATCTACTTCTGCAGGTACAAGCAAAGGAGTTAGAAAAAATATGAACTTAAACAAGCTATTTGACAAGCCATATACACCAAATATATCAAAAGACCCCATGTTTACACCCCCACAAGTTACCACATATCGAGATAGCCTAAACCAAGACAAAAAGACATACAACTACACAGTCCGCACATATATAGAAAATATCTACAACGTACAAACTTTCTTAAATAGCAACCCAAAAGCTACAAATATCCAAGAACCAGATACGAACTATATAATCCAGAAATTGACCGGATACAATAAGCTAATTGCCTTACCAAAAACTAAACCAAGCCTAGTTAAAACTTGCTACGAATATGGATTACTTAGTACCGTATATACCACGGACGGAACTGAGATATCCACTATACCCGAGATATATGAAGCATTTACCACATTTAAAAGAATAACCAAAGGTACTTTATTTTTTATAAAAATATACACGGCGCCAGCAGAGATATTATTTGACGAAGTTAAGAAACCTATACAAGTTGTAAAAATAGGAATGACACGAGATATGATTATACCACAAGATATTGGTACACAGCCAGAAATACCCAGAATCGAGATACCAAAATTTTATGCGAACAAAAGAGTTATCGAACTATCTACGATTTTACAAGAACTAGCAAATACATATTGTAATCAAAATCCTATATGGAGTTATTATTCAAGAAATCATGTATTAATATATTCGAATTCAAAGGAGCTACGGGAAACAGATATGGAAACTATTAGGCAATGGATTATGACGTTGCTTAAACCAGAGACAGAACCTATCGCCAGAGCTATTAAAGAAAAATTTATTTCAGAAGAATTATTAACCAGATATTGCAAAACTATTGGACACAAATACCCAGACCACAGATGTTCAAAATGTAATGGAGGAGATAATGACGTCCCAGCAGTGCAGTTAGAATAAAAGAAGATAAGGACGATAGCTGGAAAGATAAGATCAGAACAATAATGGAGATACATCAGATATGACAAAATAGACGGAAGACTTATTTGCAGATATGACAGATAGACGGAAGACTTATTTTGAACAAAGTTTACGTAAAGTTAATAAGCATTTAATATAATGTAAGACTTTAGTTTGAAAATTTGAAAACTTTAGTCTTTAGAAAGCTAAAAGTAGTTAGCATTAAATAAAAAGTAAATGTAAAGATTGAAAAGTCTTTAGTTAGGTAGACTTTTGAAGTTTTAGTTTTTTAGTCTTTTTTATACGGATGTAAAAAACTTTTTGTACATTTTTCATTTTATAAATAAAGAGCTCAGGAGGCATTACAAAGGCAGGCCTTCCTACATTAAATCACACGTCAAAACCCTCTCTTCAAATATATAGAAATATACATGCATGCAGTCCGTTTTACCCCCAAAAACGAATAATTTGCTGCAGCGCTGGAGTTGAAAATCTTGATTTTCTTCTTTTAAAGCAATTTACAAATTCAAAAAACTGAAAATATGTAAGTTAAAGGTTTATTAGGTACAAGTTTTCTTTTTTAACGTAAAAGAAATGAATGTGAAGTGCAGAAATTTCTTGGAAGCTTTTCATTTTCAGATAAAAATTAATATTTTCTTCGTTTATAAAAGAATGACCTACTTTTTTTAGTCTATTTAAAAAGGAATGATTTTTTTCTTTTTTTGATAATACTTTTATCTCAACTTTTCATACGACACATTTAGGACCACAAAATTAAAGGACATTTTGATACATTTGACATAACTTTAATTTAAGACCACAAAATTCAATTCTTTTTTTTATTTTCTTAATTTTATGTCAAGTCAAAGTGGGTAATTTATTTTTAAAACTGAGGAAGTACTGTTTTGTTGTTTTTTAAAGGAAAGCAAGACCAAGTACACATGATAGGTACGAAGGTTACAACAAGGTTATATGAAGTATTTTCATATGGTTTCTGACGAGTCAAGATTCACGTGGCTCTTCTTTGATTAATATTACGTGCCCTCTTACATCCTACTCCCCTAGTTTGAAAAAGAATAATTTATTTCCTTTTAGATTTGTTTTTTTAAAAAAATATTATTTTTTTTTTAAAAAAAATATTTTAATTTTATTTTTTTATATGATTATAGTTTAAGATTATAAGATTAAAAGATATTTTAATATATTTGATATAACTTTAGTTTAAAATTATAAAAAAAAAATTTATTTATTTTCTTAAATTTCTTATCAAATCAAAATATATCATTTTTTTTTAAACGAAAAAAATATTAACTTACTCTTTCGATTTTCTCTTTTTTGGTGCTTTTGTAAATTTTGTACTTGCAATAAGGTGAGGCTATGGCGGAATCTTAATGTATTTCATTTCATTTTACAGTCAGAATTTGGCCCTTCGGCAATATTTCAATGTAAAATATTTGTGTTTGCAAGGAGTCCGGGATTAAAATAGTCTGTAAAACTAAAATGTATGAAAATTTATATATATAAAGTGAATTATATTTTATTTTTTAAACAATAATTGATTGATAGTGGCAACTTCATAAAAAAGTATATAACTCACTTATTTAATTAGTTATTCATTTTATTTGTATATAACTCACAAAAAAAGTGAGTTATATGTATAACTCACTTTTTTTGTGAGTTATGTCAATGAAAGTTATATGACTCACTCAAAAGGTGAGTTATCCTTTTTGGTTTATACATAACTCAAAAAAAAAAAAAAATTATATTTATTTTTATAATTTATGTGAATTTTTATAAAATCACATATTATGTGAGCATTCAATTTATCTTTTTAAATTTATATTATTTTAAAAAAATTCACATATTTATTTATTTTTAAATCTATTTTAATTTTATAAAGTTCACTAATTATGTGATTTTATAAAGCTCACTAATTGATTTTTTTAAATCTATTTTTATCTCATAAAACTATCATATGCCACCATTTTTTATCATATAAAACTCACTAATTATGTGAGTTATTCAAATATAAAATAAGTATCTCACTTTTTAAGTGAGTTATCCATTGGATATAGCGATTAAAATATGCGAGATAAGTGCATAACTTTATTAGTAATGTGAAATATGAATATGGTGTTAAAATATATAAATTATGCTAAACAAATTATATACTATACAATTAAACGTGAGGATGAAGTATATGCTCATTAATTGTTATATACTATACGATTAAAATCTTTTTTTTTTTCTTAAAAAAAAACACATAGAGAAACTTGTTACATCTAGTTTCAACTTCAGTCGGTCATAAAAAGTATAACCACTAGAAAAAATGTAAATTCAATTAAAACTTTTTCTAGTGGTTATACTTTTTATGATCGACTGACATTTTTGATGGACATGTCGACTTTGTATGATATATTTTGAAAATTGATGTAACAAGTTTCTCTATGTGTTTTTAAGAAAAAATTAGTTGTATAGTATATAACAATTAATGAGTATATATTCTATCCTCACGTCTAGTTGTATAGTATGTAATTTATTTTGCATAACTCATATATTTTTAGCATCATATTCATTTTTCATATCATTAATAAAGTTATTCACTTGTCTCACATGTTTTAAGAGCTATATTCAATGGATAACTCACTTAAAAATTGAGATACTTATTTTATATTGGAATAACTCACATAATCAGTGAGTTTTATATGATAAAAATAGAGGCATATGATAGTTTTATAAGATAAAAATAGATTTTAAAAAACTTAATTAATGAGCTTTATAAAATCACATAATTAATGGGCTTTATAAAATCAAAATAGATTTTAAAAAATTAAATATGTGAGTTTTTTTTTTTAAATAATGTAAACTAAAAAAGATAAACTGAATGCTCACATAATATGTGAGTTTTATAAAAATTCACATGAATTATAAAAATAAATATAACTCACATTTTTTGTAAGTTATGTATAAACCAAAAAGGATAACTCAAGTTACTAATAAGTGAGTTATACACTTTTTTTATGAAGCTCACGTTATCAACAAATTACTGTTAAAAAATAAGATATAACTCAATTTTTAAGTAAGTTAAACTTATTTTGATCACACTTTATATACATGACATATTTAGATATTTTTCTTTTAAGTTTGACAGTTTATTTTGATTTTAGACTCGTTTATGAGCAGGTTGATATTTGTCTAAATATAGAGTAAATAGACTTTCAAATGTGATATTTCATTTATTACTTTTTGAGAGCATTGACTTGTCATATAAGTCTAAATTTTGTATTTCTATATTTCTTTTCTTTTCTACTATTTTTACTATATTTTTATTTTTATTTTAATTATATATAAGAGGGAGTTGAAGTGTTGAAGTAGGTACGGGGTTGATATGCCTACTTCAGCTATTTTAATTGTGATTTTATTATATTTTTTTAATTTATTATTATAAGTCATTTATGTATTAAAAAATTAATAATATTTAATAAAAAATAAAATAGACATTTATGACATGTTTGCTTCTGTTGTTTCAACCGTAATTTTATTATATTACCTCTAATTAATTATTATATCTCTAATTAAATATTATACGTCATTTACATATTAAAAAATTAACAATATTTAATTAGAAAGAAGTAAAATAGAGATTTATGACATGTATGCTTCAACTGCTTTAATCATAATTTTACCGTATCACCCTTAGTTAATTATTATAAGTCATCCTAAGTATTAAAAAATTAATATAAAATAAAAATTAGCTCTTCATGTTTTAAATTAACTTGAAAACTTATATGAGACCCTCTTAAATTTTTTTCAGGGGTATTTTTTTAAAGTAATTCTCCAATATAATAAGTGACAATGAAGCAGCTGAAGCAGGCTGGTCATGGTTGACATGCCTACTTCAACTGCTTTAATCATAATTTTACTATATCACCCTAATTAATTATTAGAAGTTATTTATGTATTAAAAATAATAATATTTAATAAATAAGGAAAATAGATATTAATGACATGACTGCTTCAGTCATGATTTTACTATATTAACCATAATTAATTATTATAAGTCATTTAAGTATTAAAAATTAATAATATTTAATAGAAAATAAAATAGATATAAAATGATAAATTAACTCTAGATCTTTAACTTGTCGTCTTATATGGGTCCACTTAATTTTTTTCACAAGTATTTTTCATAATAATTTTTCTAAGTCACTTCTAATTAGTAGAATAGAAGAAAAATTATTATAAATCATGATAATTTAAAATTTAAATTATTTAAAAAATATAATTGACTATGGATGTCATAAAAGTTTGAATAAGGAGAGTAACATATATTATTTGACAATTACATAAGAAGTATTAAAAATTACAATAGTTAACAGCTTAAAATATCTAAGAACATATTAAAAATATGATTAGTTATCTAAATTTTATTTGTGTCACATAAATTAAGGCCAAAAAATAATTTATATTGAGCCCGTGGCATGGGCCCTCATTATCTAGTTCCTATTATATGTAAGTGTGAGTGAAGCACACTGGTGACGTTTGTCATGTGTGCTTCCTCTCATTTCAATGCTTCACCTGAGGGACATTAGGGTAATTTCATCGCCTCATTGTTGCTTGCTTGTTGGTAGTAATCCGCGTGTATTCATTGTATATCAACAGTTGCTTCTACATTCACCCTCTCGGTTGTTCTTCTCCCTTAGCAAGCATATCCCATTTTCTCAAGAATTACTTTCCGGTTTCAGGTTTGTTTCTTCTCATTATGTGTTTAATTATGATTATTTAATTTGAATTTGAACTTATTCAGTGAAACGCTTGGTTTTCCCTGCGAATTCCGGCTGAAAATTTGGTGGGTCATTCTTTATTTTCTCGGTTTTCATGGGGTTTATTTTACTTGTATTTGTGATTTTAAGATGAAGCTTTTGGCTTCCTCTTCAACTAAGGAGCCAAGCCAGTATAGAGGAAAACATAGGCTCAGCCAGTTTAGAGAAAAACATGCGCTGCTCTAAGTTTGTCATTAACTCAAACAGCTTTGGGGAAATAAATTGTCAGCTCTCTATCTGTTTGGATTCCAAGTTTAGGTTGTAGTTTCCTCATTTTTCTCAGGTAATTGGAGTATTTTGGTGGTCGTTAACATACCCAGTTACAAATATAATTGAGTAAAGGCTTTCCCGAAAAGCGCCTAAAATATAGTATAGTAATTCCCTCCAACTGCACAGGTTATCGGTCTTATTATCTGTGAGGTTACATTAATCTGCTATCTTGCTGTTATGTTGTCTATAAGCATTAGCTTATTATCTGATACGAAATTCCTATTGTCTTGTGAGGTTATCTTTTTGGAGTCATTGTTTTATTCTATGGTTTATTGATTTGACGCAGCTTCTGTTATCTATCTGTTTGTGAGAATTCTCCATTGACACTGCTTGTTTGGATTCCAACTTTAGGTTGTAATTTCCTCATTTTTCTCAGCTAATTGGAGTACTTTGATGGTCGTTAATGTAATTTGTATGTGTGTGTCTAAGAGATGGTATTTCCCATGAACTGTTGGTTTCTGGAAATTAGTATAAAAATTGATAGAAAAATGTATTTGGTAATGAGTTTGTGGGGACATTCTTTGCTTTTGATCTCATTATTGCACTATTTTGTTGTTGTCACCGTTCCTTTAGTTAGTTGCCATATTTTCTCCACTGTTAAATGGAAGCACAGGTATACAACTTGAGTTCTATATTTACACCTTCAAATAAATTATAATTTGTCCCAAGTACTTTGATACTCAAGTTGTCATGTCCTAGCTGAATCAAGTCCAACTAAGCTAGCAAATCACTCCACACACCTGCATTCTTTTCCTAGCCAATTCATCTTCGTATCTTAGCATTTGTGCCTTCGCTTGTGATTGCTTTTGGTAAAGATTCCGCTGGTCTTCTTGCCATTGTCGTTGTTTATCCTGCAGGTAGACAAGTGCATTTGATATAGTGTAAGAGAAACCTAATATTAAGTAAGCAAAAAGTTAAAAGGATATTCACAGCTGAATGTGTCGGCATTATAATACAATGATGTTATGCTTTAAGCATATACACCAGAATCAAAGTGATCATATCATCTTATGAAGCAATAATGCACATTAAGTCTCATTTGGTTCTTGGTTTAGGTTTTTGAAGAACTGTATACAAAATGTTCTTTAAAATAATTACTTGTTTGGACTAGATTTTGCCTTGTATCTGGACTAGATTGTTGCTCCACATAATTGGTTGGTTGCTGTATACACTGTTTTCGGAGGTCAATATGACTTGAATTTGCAAAACTAAGTTTCAGTTAGTTGCCTAATTTTTTAAAACTAAAATGATTTGGCTTTGCTGAAATTCTTCTGTTTGAAACCAAAAAAAACTGGTTTCCATAATAAACATTGCTTTACTTGAGGCTTTTTTTTTTTTACTTCTATCAACGTAAAAAAGAAGATTACTAATATGTTCCCGACCTTCTCTTAATTCTTTTGCTGTTATCTACAGAATTCTATGAGAATTAGATAGTCAAAAGGACTTACAATATCTGCTTGAGCCTGGATTGCCTCAAAATGAAATTTCTCTACAGCAATATCTGCAAGCCGTATTTTTTCCTGCTGTCTCATTATGTCAAACACCTTTTAACAAAAAGCAAAAAACCCAAAATTAGATTAATTCGTTCACCAAAAAGAACCTGGAACTTTTATTTCTTGTGCTCAAGCTGAGGGTTTTCCATAAATAATGTCGAGGTAGAGGTAAGGTCCGTGTGTGCTCTACCCTATCCGCATCCCACTTGTGGGATTTCACTGGGTATAATGGTTAACATTAATCTACTATTTTGCTGTTATGTTGTCTATAAGCATTAGCGTATTGTCTGATATGAAATTTCTATTGTCTTGCAGTATGCCATGCCTGCGCGTAAAAAGACCATCTCTGCAGCTTCTTCTTCGCAGAAAAAAGGCCAACAATACTCAACAGAGAAAGCCTGTGCTATCAAGAAAAGACGGCGCGACCTATACAGACAACTACCACCTGGAAAAAAAAAGAGCCTCTTCTGCTGCACCAACGAATAAGATGCCTACAATCCAACAACCGTAATTTTGCGACTGATTCTCCTGTTCCACTACCTAATGCTCAACCTCGATTAACCAAATAGAGAGGTGTTACCATCAATGAGATATCGCCTCACAGTGAAACAGGTTTGCTCACTTAATGTATAAATGTATGTTGCTTTGTTGGTGGTTATGCGTAGCCTTGACGTATTCATATTAAATACGCCGTGTTTTTGGTTGTAACAGCTACCAGCTTCGAAGTGCCAGGCAAAGGAAAGCAAATAGTTGGCTGCTTCTCGACTTTTGAAATAGGTATGTACCATATACATACTATTCATGTTTACTCTTTCCAAAAAAAAAGGATATACCGTGCTAATTACAACTCTCTTTATATAAGGTTCAACATCAGCTACACGCACTAAGCCCAATGACCTTGAGGCAACAATTACTACTACTGAGATATCACGTCAACCTGAAACAGGTTTGCCGAATTAATCTATATACATAGTCCTGATCTAATGATATTAAAAACACTCTGTTTTTTATTCTACCAGGCAACACCTCTCGAGTTATGCCAAGCAAAGCAAACAATTTTCATGGTTGGTTTTCAACTTTCCAAGTAGGTATGTAATATGTATATACTACTGATTTTTATTCTTTACCAAAAAAGCTTTACTTGTTAATTAGAACTCTCCCTATTTCAGGCTCAACACACATAACCCTCAGGCAACAATTTCTGCTTCCACAGGTTGTCTGCTTATTTTTTGTGTAGAATTCTAAAATTATGTATATTTTCTCCCCTATGTTAATCAAAGTTCAATTTATACTAGATGCACTACTGCCTCCCCAGAAGCGGCGTGCTTCACGAGGAAAACTTAACAAAAACAAAGGTCAGTTTCGCTATATATTTAAAACTCCATCAACTGACTAACTCTTTCGCAAGCTTATATCTCTTGTCTTACAACCAATTTGCACAGGTAATACGTTAAGAAGTATACATTGTTATAATATTAGACAACTTCCCAATAATGTGAACATTTAAAAAAATGTCCCTCCATGTAAATATTGTGAAGCAAAAATATTTGAATATGAATTACCAGGATTTTGTTGCAGTAATGGTACAGTTAAACTAACATCAATTGAAATGCCAATAGAATTACTAAATCTCTTTCTACAAGATAATGAAGAATCTACACATTTTCGTACCTACATTAGAATGTATAATAACATGTTTGCATTTACTTCACTTGGAGTCAAATATGACAAAGAACTAGCAAATAGATTTCACGGTATCTACACCTTCCGAGTTCAAAGACAAATGTACCATTTCATTGATGATTTAATACCTTCAAATCAAAATCCAAAAAATCTACAATTATATATTTATGATGATGACACTGAAATGTTAAATCGTATGGCTTCCTTCCCTAATGCTAATCAATCACTTATTCAAAAACTAATGATTATACTGAAGATAAATCCATATTGTATCTTCCTAAAATCTCTAATACAAGTTCCTAGATTACGAGACTTTCACATATAATATTGAAGTGTGACTCTAAGTTAAATCAACAAGTGTATAATTTACCGACTGTCTTAGAAGTTGCTGCAATATGGTTAGATCAAGACTTTAATAGTAATAGTTCAGCACCGCATATCCGAATTTACCCTTCCAACAACAGAAGTCAATTAGTCTATTATTATTATGGTTGCTATGATCCTTTACAATTTCCGTTATTATTTCCTTATGGTCAAAACGGTTGGCATTGTGGAATTAAAAGAGTTGTGCAAACTTATCACAAAAGAAACCGATCTCTCTGTGAAAATGAAAAACTTTCAAGTTTATCAAATATGTGTTCTATTGACGGATTACTTGATATGGAAGCTAAAGTTTTACAAAAAGGAAAGCGAAAAAGAGATAATATTTCTTGTCGTGAATACTATTGTTATAAATTTCAAATGAGAGATAATGAGACAAATGGAGTATTACATTCTGGAAGACTTGCAACAATATTGTGTTGATGAATTTATAAAAATCGAAACTCAACGATTAGATTTTGCCTCATCTAATCAAGATTTATTCAGAAGTGATGCATTACAAGGACTTATTGATTTTCTAAGACATGGTGACCGTGATGCTTCAAAGATAGGAAAACAGAGGTTCCGTCCGGCAAGTTTTACGGGTGGTCCTAGAGATATGCGTCAATGTTACATGGACGCTATTGCATTAGTTCAAAATTTTGGAAAACCTGACATATTTTTAACTATGACTTGTAATTCTTCTTGGGTAGAAATAGAACTACATCTTCTTACAAGTGATGAGGCTCAAAACAGACCTGACTTAATTAGTCGAGTATTCAAAGCAAAAGTTGAAGAACTAAAAACAGATATACTAAAAAGAAACATATTTGGTAAAGTAGTTACATTTATGTACACAATTGAGTTACAGAAGTGTGGCATTCCTCACGCTCATTTCCTTCTAATTCTTAGTGATGATTTCAATTTGTTACTATCTTTCACTTTTCTCCTTATGTTGCTCGAGCTCTTCATAAATGTGATGGGTGCATGTTAGATCTTCCAAAAATAATGTATTTTTGAAAGATCTAACATGGGTGCTGCAACCTCCAAAAATAGTGTATGACCAAATTGTTTCTGTTGAACTTTCTGATCCATATGAAAATCCTTATTTATACAAACTTGTTATAAAACATATGATGCATGGTCCTTGTTGCCATTTAAATCCTACAAATTCATGTATGAAGAAAAAAGAATTCTGCAAATTCCAATATCCAAAGAACTTTGCCGAGGAAACAACAAAAGGAAAAAACTCATACGCAATTTACAGAAGAAGAAATACTGGTAAATATGTTAAGATTAGAAAGCAACTTCTTGACAACTCATGGGTGGTTCCTTATAACCCTTACCTGCTATGCAAATTTAATTGTCATATCAATGTTGAAATATGTTCTGATATAAAAGTCATCAAATATATTTACAAGTATATATGCAAAGGACACGATAAAATTTATTTTTCTGTACAAAATAGTACAAATGTTGAAATAGACGAAATAAAAGAATATCAATCTGCTAGATGGGTATCTGCCCCAGAAGCCACATGGTGTATATTTGCTTTTCCTATTAGTGAAATGAATCCATCTGTTTACCATCTCCAGCTTCATCTTCCCGATCAACAATTTATCTCTTTTAAAGCAGCTGACAGCTTAGACAAAATCATGAATAATCCTATGATTAAGAAAACAATGTTTACAGAATTTTTCCTAATGAATAAAACAAATGAATATGCTAAACAACTCAACTTATTATATAAAGAATTTCCCCAGTATTTTGTGTGGTCAACAACGTATAAAATGTGGACACGAAGACATCAAGGTAATGTTATTGGTCGTGTTGTCATATGTCATCCAACAGAAGGAGAGAGATACTACTTAAGAGTTCTGTTAATGAATGTAAGATGCCCAAAGTCATACGAGAATCTACGGAACGTAAATGGACAATACTATGAAACCTTTAAAGAATCTGCTGAAAACAGAGGATTGTTACATCATAATAACAACTTGATCGAATGCATGGTAGAGGCTACGTGTTATCAGATGCCTTATAGTTTGCGTTGTCTATTTGCTACAATATTAGTATAGCCTAATCCTGCTAATGCAAAACAATTATGGGAACAATTTGAAGATTCAATGTCAGATGACTTTAAATATTTACCGAATATAAATATAAAAGAAATTCGATATTTGGTTCTAAATCATATTAATGATATATTACAGAGTATGGGACATGATATTAATGAATATAAACTTGTTTCTGAAAATATCATCCGCTTAAGAATAGAATCAGAAGCAAAAGATGTTAGCTATGAAAGAAACATTGTTGTCATTGCAGAAGATCTATTATTGTATACGAAATTGAATGCGGAACAAAAAAGAGCATATGATATTATTCTTCAAAGAGTTTTCACAAATAAACCAGGAGTTTTTTTCATTGATGGTCCCGGGGGAAGTGGTAAAACATTTTTATATCGTTCTTTATTAGCTACCATAAGATCCAAAGGATTTATAGCTTTGGCAACAACAACTTCTGGTGTTGCAGCGTCAATTCTTCCCAGAGGACGAACAACTCATTCACGATTCAAAATTCCAATTAATATTGATGAGCAGTTCTCTTGTAATATTAGTAAGCAAAGCTCTCTCGCATATTTAATTCGTGATGCAAAACTAATCGTATGGGATGAAGTATCAATGTAAAAAAAAAAACATGATTGAAGCTTTTGATTTACTCATGAAAGATCTAACAGACACAAATATACTCTTTGGTGGAAAAGTCATAGTATTCGGTGGTGATTTTAGACAAACGCTTCCTGTCGTTCGAAGTGGATAAAAAGAAGATTTTATCTCCGAAAGCATATTGAACTCCAAAATTTGGAACCAACTTGAAAAATTGAGACTTACAGAAAATATGCGTGCCAAAGATGACCCCGATTTCTGCGAATATCTAATGAGAATTGCAAATGGAAAAGAAAAAACAAATACTGACAACAAAATAGAGATTCCCAAACAATTCATTATTCCTTTCACTACTGAAAAAGAATCATTAGATCTCTTATTCGAGGTAATATATCCAAACTTACAGGTATCTTTTAACAATTCTTCTTTTATGACCTCTAGAGTTATCTTGACTATAAAAAATGACTCTGTTGATGAGATAAATGATAAGACTCATAACTCAATTTCAAACAGATGCCAAGATATTCATCTCTACTGACGAAACTATTGAACCGAATCATTAAATTCAGTTTGAGGATTTCTTACACATTATAAATCTTTCCTGGCTTACCTCCACACAAATTAATGTTAAAGAAAAATTGCCCTGTTCTATTATTACAAAATCTAAATCCTTCTGAAGGTTTATGTAACGGTACACGATTAGTATGTTGTGATTTTAAAACACATGTTATCAGTTGTAAAATTGCAAGTGTTGATTTTAGAGATAAACATGTATTCATTCCGAGAATACCATTACTATCATCAGAAGATGAGAAAATACCTATTCCATTTAAAAGAACACAATTTCGAATACGATTGTGTTTAGCTATGACAATAAATAAAGCACAAGGACAAACATTAGATTATGTTGGTATATATTTACGAGAATCGGTTTTTTCCCACGGTCAATTATATGTCGCTTTATCGAGAGCAAAATATTCCAAATATATAAAAATATTAATTCGGCCACCTACTGCAGATAATAATGATGACCAATCAACTTATAATGTTGTCTACAATGAGATCATCAAAAAAGCTTTGTTGTAAATATATTGATATTATCTTTACGTTTTGAAAAGAGTTACCTTGAAATATCCCCCAACTTTCGCAACTAAAGATTATTACCAAAATAGTTGATGCCTAATTCTCAAAGATCTTTGGGCAAGACAAAATTATCACAAGATAGCACCTTCTTTGCCAATTGATAGTAAAATTGAATTTAGAGCAAAGTTGTTATATTGGCTCATCAGAACGTATGATACATCACCTTCCTCCTTTTCAAAGTTGCCAACAAAAAGATTTCAAATTCATGTGATTTAGGTACCGCACACATTTCAGAGCTTCCAGGTTATGTGCATGCAAGAAACACGTCCTATTTATTCTTCTGCTCTTCCCATGGTTTTGGTCATAGCGGTGCCACTAAAGTCGAGAACTTCATTATTGCGTTGCTCTGTCATGGTAACAAAATTCATCGTATTATTGAGAAAAGTGAAGCTTATATTAAAAGGTGCTCATGTCAAGGTTGGTGATGCCACAGCTGATTCCAATCACTGCATTATCACAATCACTTCCACAGGTATTGCCTTCTCTCTAGAAATCTTTACTTTCCACGTTGGTGAAATTTTCAGCTTTTAGAAGTCGTTTTTTTTTTTTTTTTTGGTTTAGCTAGAGTTTTCAATGAGATTTCAGACAAAGATGTTACGCCGTGGAATGTGTTAATTTTGGGTTACATGAGATTCGGGTGTGTGAGTGAGGATGTCGAGGAGGAATTTTTTTACTCACAGTACTTTGATCAATGGGTATATTGAGAATAAGAAGGTTAATGAAGCACAGATAGTTTTTACTTTTGAGATAGGTATGTAGTACCATACATACTATTCATGTTTACTCTTTTCAAAAAAAAAAAAAAAAAAGGATATACCGTGCTAATTTCTACTCTCTTTATATTAGGCTCAACATCAGCTACACACACTGGATGACGTCGAGACAACAATCACTATTACTGAAATATCACGGTAGCTCAGTTGGTAGTGGAATTTATCCTTTATTTTTCCTGGTCTAATGATATTAAAGACATTCTGTGTTTTATTCTACCAGGCAACACTACGGGTAGTTTTTGATAATATGGGTAAGAAAGATGTGGTTTGTTGGACAACAATGATTAAAGGGTATGTGAAAGATGGAGATTTTATCAAGAATTAGGAATTGTTTAAGTTGATGTTGAATTCGAGTATGTGTGTGCAGGCCACTGTTGTTCTCCTGGGTAATCAAGTTCACACGTACTTCTTGAAATCTGGTTTCGAGAGGAATACCCGTAAGGAATTTGGTACTAAATTTAGTGTTGAATTGCTCCAATAATTCTGATCCACATCCATTCATAACATAAATGTTAGTATTTCTATATACAGAATAATTTTATGTATAAAAGATGTCTTCTTTGGAATTGTTTAAGTTGATGTTGAACTCGGGTATGAGTGTGCAGACCACTCTGTTTTTCTCGTGAGTAATCAAGTTGACGCGTGCTTCTTGAAGTCTGCTTTCGAGAGGAATACCCGTAAGGAATTTGGTAGCTTGGAATTCGATCATTGGAGGTTATGCAAACATAGACGCTGAATTTGGTGTTGAGTTGTTCCAATAATTCTGATCCACATCCATTCATAACATAAATCTAACTATTTCTATATGCAGAATAATTTTATGTATAAAAGATGTCTTCTTTGGAATTGTTTAAGTTAATGTTGAACTCGGGTATGCGTGTGCAGGCCACTCTGTTGTCCTCGTGAGTAATCAAATCAAGTTCACGCGTGCTTCTTGCTGAAAAGTGGTAAATTATTTTTAACAAAATTGCAAGAACATCTCAAATTCTAAAACAAAACAAACAAGTGTTTTTCACTTGAGCGCGGGCTTCTTCATCTAGTTATATTATATATATTAGAAGAGGTGCCTTCATGTGGCAGCTTAATGTCATTTGACAAAAAATTGAGGGCATTATAGTCTTTCTATATAATTTACAAGATAATATTGATTAAATTAAGTTGTCTTTTGTCTTTCTTTATTTAAACTCATGCAATAACTTTAACAAAAAGTTCATTCTTGTTCATCAAATTACAAATCATACCATAATGAAATGTCCATCTTTTTCTTACAACTCATACCCCTATGTCATTAAATGCAGTGAGGCCCATTGGACTTTTCTAAATCTATAACTACTAAGAAAATGATTAAGTAATTTTACGAAAAACATGATTTGTTTTAATTAATTATAATTAGATTTTAAAACTAAATAAAGGTTATATATTTCTTTTTATTTAGATCTTATACTACAAATAGAATTTTGTTTGTACTTATTTATCTTAGCAAATTAAGAAAAAACTATTATTTTCTTCTAATATTATATCAAATTTAGATTTGTTAAATTTATTAATAAAATTAATTTAGTAAAATAAATTACTAATACTTATTTTTGGACCCATGCCAAATCGACGTGCGTCAAGTAACAAAATTAAAATAATATTTATTATATTGGCATAAACAGCTAATAGAGTTTATCTTTGGGTGGGGTAAATATAATTTATATCAAACATATATTAATAAAATTTACTACCATTAAAAGGATACAAATTTATGATACATTTATTTTATTTTCTTATAATTATTATGACATTAAAAAAAAAGTAAGAGCGCAAATACATATAAGAACTTCTTTCATTTAGAGTTATATCATGTACATTAATTAAAAATATATCTTTTTACATTTAAATTTATATGATGTAAGTTGACTATGTTATATAATATGGATGTCATGTGACATGTATATGTGTGAAATATCATTTATTAGAGATAATAATTGGTAGTCAAATTGGATTTGAAGACCAAAGTTACTTGTTCAATTTGGATTGAATACTTAAATAGTTGGCCAACTTACCAACTTGCAAACATGATGTCAAGCTTAGCAACCTTAAGAACTAAGTTTGGTTGTCTATTTATAGCCACCCTTTGTACATTTGTATTAACACATCAAAGTAGTAACAAATGTACTACTAAAATTCTCTACTTCTCTCATTTCTTTAAGTTTGATATTTTAATATTTTGTCTTTATTTTATAATACGTTATCAGCACGAGACTCTACTGTCTCAAAATTTGATGGCTAAAAAAAAAAATTGATTCGAAAGTTGGAGAAGGCAAGACCGCAAGAACTATGTGATCATCATGATTTGGATTTCACCTTTCTACTATTTATGATAAGATAAGTATATTACTAACTCATGTTCTTTAATTAATTTTGAAAATAATATTGATAATCACAAAGTGGTGAAATTGTTATAGGCTCAAGTTTGAGTTTATTATACTTTAGCCTAATATGTTATTGGTCGAGGGTGTGATGATGGATTTAAATCTCATGCCATTAAGAGGGTAAGACATTGGGTTAAAAGTGTCGATGCATCATGATGATAAGATGTTGGGTTCAAATCCTATTAATTTTTTGGCCTAAGATGTCTTTATATGAATAAGAAGCTGAGTTTTAATCTCAATACAACATATTGATGATATAATAATAACTAAGACAAAATTTTGTTGAAAAGTCTTGAAATATGTCCCATTCAATATGCTCAATTCCTTGAAGTAAATGTGGTAGTATGCAGTGCATAGTATGTCTGAAAGAAGATATGTGATTGAATTTATGAATATGAATATGGGCGTAACAAGGATAAAATATTTTGTTAATTATATGTACGCCTCAATTTTCTCATGAAGGAGCAACATCTTGAAAGAAATTCTAAGCTATCGTAATTTGATAGGCTTAAAACATCATTATATTTCATTCCCGGAGAATGAGAATTTTTTGATTATTAAAACTACAATCCATTCCCTGGGGTAAATGTGACAGGAGTAACACCTCCATAAGAGGTAGAATAATTGAGAAGAAATATTATGAAATATACTCCAAAATAGCAAACTTGAAAAATTATTCATGTTCTAGTAAATCTGAAATTTACTAAGTAGAACTCATATGACATGGTAAACTTGGAGTTTACTAGTACAAATAAGTTCCTAAGTTGACATGAACTATTTTGTCATCTCGAAGATGTGCACATTGAATATTACACAACATATATATTAAAGAATTAGAAGGTTCTATTCTTCGAAGAACATTATGAGTTCTCAAATGATCCTTCAAAAGATGAAGGTAATTTTTTCTATTAATGGGTATGGTATGAAAAGGTCATTGCACACGTGATTGTCATGCGACCTAATTTGATAAAAGTTTTATAAATCCTCCATCAAAATAAAGGAATATAAAGTGATGGCGCACTTGATCTTTCAAAGTGATGTTGAGGTCTGTCATGTAAATATAATAAATTTCATGGCGTGAGAATGAGAGCTTCCAACGAAAATTTATAAAGTATGTGCATATGATTATAATTCATTCCTTGAGGAGAATGAGATTTGTGATAAAACATCGTTAATGCTCGACCATTTTTGAAATGAATGTGTCAAGATGAGATAAAAATTATTAATAAGGACATGCTGATGTATGGTTGGATAAATGTCACATCTCACCTCTACGAAAGATTTGAGAAAAAAAAATTATTTTGACATAAACAGTCATTGATCGTGTAATTATAGTATGACATAAATATTTTTGATATGTTTATCATGGAATACCAAAGGATAAAAGCAAGAAACAAGTCTTGCCTATATAATGTTTTAAGATTATGGTCGTACTTATATGATTTTCTCCTTGAGGGAGATGTTCACCGTATGAATGGTGTATGAAATATGTGTAGTACACGAAATTAATTGAGAGTTTCAAAAGATCTTAAGTGTTACTATCTGGAGGAATAAAATTATTTATAATATTGAGATTGTAGTAAGTCTCAAAAGAAACTTATTAAGTTTCAAAGATTTTGTCAAAAATAAATTATATTGAGACTATAATTAATGAAAAAATGTTAACTCTTTATATTACTACAATCGACGCGGGTAAAAGGCTATTCACGCTTTTTCTCTTAATGTATTACACAAATATGTGCATAATGATAGAATCACATGCAATATTAAATTAAAATTTTACTGAAAAAATATCAGTTGGCATGACGGTTGACCATCTCGGTTCAAATGTGATGCAAAAATAATTGAGAATTCATGTGGTCATATATTGAAGAAATAAAAGATTCTTCACGAATTCTCTTGTGCTGCTTGTTCTCACAATGAAATGATCATTGTACCAGCTAAGGTTGGGATGTATTCCCTAAATTTTTTTGGAACATATAAAAAAGTGAATATGAGCCCGTTCGCCTGCCTTATGGACCGATTACTATTATATAATTTAATAGATGCGTCTATGATATGGTCACATGTGCTTTTCTATTGACTAGCATTAATTTTTTGCGTAGTTGTTTGCTCGAATTATTAAGAGCATAGTTCCAAACTATAAAAGTATAAATTATGTTGATAATGCTGGTTGGTTTACTAGAAATTGTATGTCTCTAATTCTAGTTAAATCATTAATTATTAGATTAAATCTCCCAAAAAAATTTGTTATGAGATGTGTCATTTAAAATATAACATCATTCATATGCATCAAGCCAACAAGGCTCCCCTATCACTATTGGTTCAAGGTCAAGAACTAAATAATTTTCATCGAAAAATTTTAGTGTGCGATATATGATGCAATTGCTTCATCACAATGCACTAATATGAATCCCAAGATAAGATTGAGGATAAACGTTAGATTTCCTAACATTAGGGGGAGAGTTGAATAACAGTTGAAAATTATGCATGAAATGAATTATCTTGATCCTCATAAAAATGTATATATAAACTTGAAGTTCAAGAGATAATTCATTTGCAAAATGTTGCAAACTAATTGTCAGATATGTTTGCTAACTCTATATGATAATTCAACTGTAAAATGCTCCAATGAAAAATTCGTAAAAGGACAGAGTCTATGGAACGCCTAAAGCGCGATAGATCGATTGGTTCCAAAGATAAAACTCCTCAAACAAGAAAAAGAGCAAATGATCAAGATGATCATGATAATGAGGCAAATGCTTTAGCACCGACATAACACTTCATAAAATCTTGGCAAAGGTTCAGGTACCTAAATAGTAATGAATATGAAGAGATCTTTATTAAGTTTTGTCTTATTGAAACCGATATCAAACAATCGTCGATGATATCTTTGATATAATATAGCGCTCAACATTATAACTAGTATCGAGGATCTTGGATACAAACCTGTCAAAGAATATGGACAGATAAATTATTGATCAAATAAAAGTATGTAATTCAAGTAGTTTGTTTCACTTGAAAATGGAATATTTGGACCCATAATCCAAAGACCAGAGGTATAATGTCAGTGGGGTACAAATAATTTACTATGCGAAAGTAAAATTCGTAATATATAAAGTATGACTTGTGCCTTGGAGCATAAAAATTTCACAAAGTTACTGGCATTATTGTAAGAGAATCGTTCTCCTATGGTGGATGAAATGAGGTTTATTTCAGTCTGACAATATCGAAAAGCTTGAATGTGTATAATGAATTATTGTCATGTCTAGCTAGATGAAAAATTTATATGTATATCCTTGAAGGATTTAAATTGTTATAAAGTGAATCTATTGGTTACCCCATGATTATAAAGATCACTTAACTTGAAAATAGATCCATTTTGATCTCATGAAAATGATTGGTAAGTACTATATTTTAGTGCAGTTGGTTCACTTATGAATTGTGGAGCATCATTTATAAGAATAAAGTGTGTTTTAAACGATGAGAGTATAATACGCGCACTGCACTCTTTTTTCCTTAGCTGAGGTTTTATCCCACAGGATTTTCCTGGCACAATTTTTAATGAGGCAGCTAACAATGCATACTACTCAATGTATACTCGGAGTTTTTGACAAACGAAATATTTGTCCATTGATGAACAGACGTTGAAAAGACATAAAAGGATGCATCTTGATAAGCATAACACTTATTTGATTTGCAGTCCAGACACTTGAAGATGTCACAGATGAATTGTTGAATATTGTCACTTGACAAAATTTACATGAAAACTTGTTAAGGATTCAAAACGTTTGAACCATATAAAATTTTTTGAAAAACTTATCTATAATCCTTATATTGCATAAATCTATAACTTGAAAATTATTGTAACTCTTGGAAAATTTTCAAAAGCACTGGATTATTGCTGACATGAGAAATATGTCGAAATGAATTGGTTATGAAGTACCATATCTTAGTGCAATTGATGATGTATCCTGTAAATACTACAAAATCTGATATAGCCCTTTTCGATTAATTTATTAGCAAGGTATAATTTTGCTCCTATTAGGAGACATCGAAATGGGATCAAACACATGATCTTATTTTATTCTAAAGATTGCAGTCCTGATCTTGTTGATTATATTGATGCTGGGTATTTATTTAACCCATATAAATTTCGATCTCAAACATGCAATATGTTGATATGTGGGGATATTGTCATATCTTGGAGATATACAAAGCAGTCTATCTAGCACTTCATCAAATCATGTTGAGATAATAGTTATTCATGAAGCAAATCGAGAATGTGTATGGTTGAGGTCCATGATACATCTCATTCGGAAAAATATTATTTGAAATATGATAATGTACCCATAACTTTATACAAAGATAATGCAGCATGCATAGCACATCTTAAAAGAGGATTCATTGAAAGAAGATAAAATAAAGCACACTTCATCAAAAATTTTCTTTACACATAAGCTACAAAAGAATGGTGATATTAACGAGTAAAAAATTTATTTGAGGTGAAGTATGACTGATTTATTCACCAAGTCTCTTTCAACTGCAATTTTCAAGAAGATGCACAAGATCGGGATGCAAAGATTCAAGTCATTAAACTGAAGATCCCATCAGGGGGAGTAAAATACGCATCGTACTCTTTTTTCCTGAACCAAGGTTTTGTCCCAAACGGATTTTCCAGGTAAGGTTTTTAATGAGGCAACACTAAAAGTGTATTACAAGATGTGTATACTCTTTTTCCTTCACTAGGCTTTTTTCCATTGAGTTTTCCTAATAAGGTTTTAACGAGACACATTATCTATTAATGGACATCTAAGGGGGAGTGTTATATAATATGGATGTCACGTGGCATGTATATGTGTGAAATATTATTTAATAGAGATAATAGTTGGTAGTCAAGTTGAATTTGAAGACCAAAGTTACTTGTTCAATTTGAATTTGAATACTTAAATAGTTGACCAAATTGTCAACTTACTAACTTACCAACTTGCCAACTTGATGTCAAGCTTAGCAACCTTAAGAACTAAGTTTGGTGGTCTATTTATAGCCACCCTTTGTACATTTGTATTAACACACCAAAGTAGTAACATATGTACTACTATAATTCTCTAGTTCTTTCATTTCTTTAAGTTTGATTTTTTGATATTTTGTCATTATTTTATAACAGACTAAACATTGACATGCAATTCTTTCACTCTTTCATATATTAAAGAATTGTACTTGAAAGAAAAGTTTATATTAGTATATTTGGGTCCACAATTATTGATTTCAACGTGTAGCATATTCATAAAAAAATATTTAAACTGTAATTATTTTAAAATATAAAAATAGAAACTTTTGAAAAAAATATTGAAGAATAATATACTATAAAATTAACTGAAAATGTAATAAATTGAACTTTTTACTCTTAGGAAAGAATCAACAGTAAAACGTCTTTTCCTTTTTGATATAAAATCTATTTGAAAATTACATAAAAATAATAAAATCACAATAATTAATAATTTAAAATATCTAAGAAATATATACAAATTTCGTCAACTCCCAAAACTATATCTATAGCACATAAATTGAGACAAAGGAATAACATACCATAATAACTAATAACTTACGATGTCATATTTTTGTTGGCTTTTACAGTTTTATTTGTGCCACATAAATTGAGACAAAAGTGTAACACATATTATATGAAGCACTTACAATATTTGAAGTATAGGCAAAAAATTTGTTTGACTTTTAAAATTAGTGTCACATAAATTGAGACAGAATAACTAACATATATTGTTTGAAAATGACGTAAAAACTATCATAAATTTCAATAGTTAACTACTTAAAATATTTAATAATAAATAAAATTTTTATAACATTCACATAAATTGGGACAGAAGGAGTAACATATATTATTTAAAAATTAGTAGAAAGTACTATAAATGAGAATAATTAACAACTCAAAATACGTAGAAATTATATATAAAAAATTTAGTTGACTCTCTAAATTACATCCATGTCACATGAATTGAAATAGATAGAGTAGCATATATTATCTAAAAATTATGTAAAACCATTATAAATTACAATAATTAATAACTTAAAATATTTTAAAACAATACAACAATTTAAAAATTATATTAAAAAATTTGATTGACTCTCTAAATTCAATCAGTGTCACATAAATTGAAACCACAAGAGTAACACATGTTATCCAAATTTTTTTTAGAGAAAATGGTCAAAAGCCCCCCCCCCCCCCCCCCCCAACCTTTACCCCAAATCTCAACTACACACCTATACTTTGCGGGAGTCCTATGACTCCCCCTGAACTATTTAAAACTGAAATTTTTACCCCCTTACAAACTCACACCTACATATGTATTGGGGATTGAGCACCACACGTGTGCCATGTAATGCCACGTGATATTACCACGTAAGTTTTGATTTTTATTATAAAAAATTAATTATTTTTCTTTTTGTTTAATATTTTCCTTTTCTCTTTCCTTTTCCATTCCCTTTTCTCTTTTCTTTTTCACCCTTCTGTAAATTCCCCATCTTTCATCTTTCATTATTCCTGATTTTTCTCTATCAAGTTGGCTTTCAACAAGCTTATTTCTTTATTCTTCAAAGCCAACTCCCCATGTGATGCTTTCTCCAGTTCAACAACTGATAAGTTTGTGTTTTTTTTCATTTGGGTTGGCTAATTTCATCATTTGGGACTTCAAAAACATCAATTTATTGAATTTTTAATTTGGTCTTAGATTCTTGGATTTCCTTAGGCTCCGAACCCATAGATTTCGTGGTTTTCTCAAGCCGTTCTTGAGTTGCTTTCTTTGCTATTTTTACTGAAGCTAACTGACCCTTGAGCTCTTCTTATGCTTGCCCAAGTTGGGTGTCCAAATTTGCAATTCTTGCATCAAGTTTCCTTTGATTTCTTGGCTCAGATTGAGCGCCTCATGGGGTTCTACAACCTCCCGATTTAGGACTTCTCTAATTAGGATCAGAGCTTGATGTTCTTAGTTGCAAAGAGACTCGATGTGATTGCCTTTGAAGCATATCTGATCCCCTATTTGACATGAAATGGAAACTTGCTATCAAATACACAATGAGTTGGAATAGTTCTATTACTCAGTGAGGGAGATTCAAATGGTTCTAAGAATTCACCTTAATCTTGAAATTTGAGCTTCTTAATAACGTTCGTGTTGATCTATGAGAACAATGAAAGGGGAAAATGTTTTCTTTGTTAATGATAAAGGGAAGAGTTCTCTGCTAAAAGAAGACACATAGACAATCCATAGAAGAAAATGTTTGTTTATGTACTTGGTAAATGGAAAGTTCAATTCTTGCTTCTTCTACTTTTGCTTTTCTGGACTCCGTTGCCCTTAGTCTTGTATAATTTGGAGTAATGAATCATGTATAATTTGCTTCGTTTCACTTAATTGATGGCTTTAGTCTTACGTTTTGAGCCCATTGTCAAGTTCTTGGATGAGAAAAATAATAAAATTGGAGAGATGAAAGATGAGAAAACATCATTAATGAGTTCAAGAAAGATGAGAAAGATAATGAAATTGGAGATGAGGAAGATGAGAAACACCATTAATGAGTTCTTGGATTTTTTTGTTTTGAAAAAGAGAAGAAGACAAAAGAAAATGAATAAGAAAAAATAATAATTAAAATTATATACATATTTATAGAAAAAATATTTAAAATAAATTTTAATAATTAATTTTGTGCTCACTCTCTTAAAGATAGTGAAACACACTCTCTTGCCATGTCAGCTTTTAGGGGTGTTATAGTTTCAGTTTTAAAAAGTTCAGAAGGGTCATAAGACCCTCGCAAAGTATAGGTGTATAGTTAAGATTTGGGATAAAGGTTGGGGGTGCTTTTGACCATTTTCTCAAAAAATTATAAAGTATTATACATCACAATAATTAACAACTTAAATACCTTAATTAATTATTATAAGTCATTTACATATTGAAAAATTAATAATATTTTTAAAAAAATGTAAAATAGACATTTATGACATGTCTGCTTCAGTTGTTTCAACTATAATATTAATATATCACTTATAATTAATTATTAGAAGTCATCTAAGTATTAAAAAAATAATATCTAATAAAAAAGGTAAAATAGACATAAAATGTTAAATTAACTTGACATCTATACGAGACCCACTTAATTTTTTTCACAAGTACTATTTATAGTAATTTTATTAAATCACTTCTAGTTAGTTATTATAAGTCATTTAAGACATGTTTGTTTCGCTGCTTTAATCGTGATTTTACTATATCATCCCTGATTAATTATTATGGTCATTTACGCATTAAAAATTAATAATATTTCATAAAAAATATAAAATAGATAAAAAATTATATATCAACATAAAAAATTTAATTGACTATCGAAATTATATTAGTACGCATATATTGGGACGAGACAAAAAAGAAAGTAAAATAACATATATTATTTTAAAATGAGATAAAAATTATTATAAATCACAATAATTAAGAATTTAATATAATATATATATATAATTTAATTGACTGTTAAGATTTTATTTGTGTCATATAAACTGGGACAGAGAGAGTATTCATATTTTATTGAAAAATTATGTAAAAAAAATATTATAAACCACATAATTAACAACTTAAAAAATTTAAAATATATAAGATATTTGACTGATTCTCTAAATTATATCAGTGTCACTTAAATTAAATTTAAAAAAAATATAAATTATAATAATTAAAAATTTAAAATTATTTTAATAATTATTTTTTTAGATTCTATTTATATCATATAAACTTAGATTAAAAAATAACATGTAGGGTTCCTCGATATCTTTACTACTACTTTAGAAAAGGCTCAAGTTTCAACATGTTTGTGAGAGTCCATAGAATTCAATTGAAGGCTATTTTTGTCTTTCCAAATGTAGCTCTTTTTGTTTTATCCTTTTTCATGTTAGATCACAGTTTTCTATGTAGCACACGTGTTATAAACATTATGCTTGGACAACTTGTCGTGTCATTCTCTTTATTTACCTGAGAAGGCTTGTACGTGTACAAAAAAAATGACTCCAAGTGTTATCTTCTAAAGCTACTAAAATTTTATACCTAAGCTGTTTTTTTTTCAACCAGAACTTTGCTCTTTCGCTTTGTGTTCTTCTTTGGCAGTTGTTCTTCTTCAACTACAGGTATTTAGTTCTTCCTTCGTTTTTTTCTTTTTTTCTTATGTGTAAAATATGAAACAATCTCTTCATGTTCAAATTCTGATTTTGTTTGAGGGTTTTTAAGATCTGACCCTTCATTTATTTTTAATTAAAAAAAATAAACTTCATTACATGTAAAGAAAAAAAAAGATAGAAAAAAATGTTTGAAACTGTTGTGGGTTTAGCTTGGAATTTGATTATTTGTCTCTTCCTCTGCCTCATTGGACTGAAGTTTAGAAATTATTTCACTTCATATTTGCCCTAGCTGGCGTTTACAGAACTGATTTTTCATTTTCGATAGCACTATTATTATAGCTATGAATTCGAGCATTAACATGATATACCCTTACAGATTGATGAAATTGTAAACAAAGGAAAGCAAGTGGAATGTCATTGTTTATATCGGATGAGGAATAGAGAGGTGCTTGCAAGACGGCGTTGCGGTAGCGAAAAAAGCCGATGAATTCATCCATGATTTGTACAATCAACTGAAAAATGTGAAAGTGCAGGCAGATACTGCATCTGTTACTTCTGAACAAACTTGTTCCGTACTTGAACACAAGTACATTTTACTTTCTGCGGAGCACTCTTCACTTCAATTGTCGTACACTCAACTTAATTCCTCATTTAAGGAACACCTTAACCAATATTGGTTCTCCACTTTGATGTGGAAGAAAATTATAGCTAAGTTCCGTAACAGTGTTCGTACACAAGAATAACTGTTGTATTAACTAATTCTTAGTTTCTCATTGTATATGTATTTTTTTGCCGAATAAGTTTAGTGTTAATCTTCTCAGTTCTAGATAAGTTAAAATACTATTTAAGTTGGATGCTAATTCAATTTCTGTTGCATAATTAGCACTTCTATTCTTCCAAAACCCGTGTCTTCTACTATATTCAAAAGTTCTCATGAAACTATGTAAGTAGTATATTTGGTTGTCATATTTGCACTCTTCCCTCCCTCTCTTTGAATTTTTCTTTAAAATTTGAGACTTATAAATTTAACGTTAGTATTTTCAGTTTTATCTAAGCTAAAATACTATAACCGTTTGGTGGTACTATCAAATGCTAATTACTGATGTGTTTTAGATCATGATGTGTGATTTTGTGAGAATTCTCTGTGTGTGTTCCTTCGTGTTAAGTTTCTCTCAGTGGATTTTCTTTCCCGATGTGCAAATGTTTGACTTATTAGAAAAGTATTTGCCTACCAAGTATTTGAGAGTTTAACTCTCTGCTTAAAAAATGTTGGTTCGTCAATAATTTGTATTTGTTGGAGTTATGATAACCATCTTTCTTGACCAATTATCTACTATGTTCCATCCCTTTTAGAAGGTATAGCCTTTGAGGCTCACATGTTAGGCCTCCGAGGTTCATGGGCCAAGTGAGGTTAGAGCTAAAAGCCTCAGTTCTAAATGGGATACAAAAATTTAGCTCAACCTCACTTAATTAAAGGGCTGGGTTGGGTCGGCTTCGGGGGACAAGCCTATTTTGACAGATCTAGGCATAAATGGGGAAAAGGTTGGGCAGGGAGGAAGTCATATAAGAGGTTGGGGTGGGGAAGAAGACTGTTATTAAGAGACAATCACACAAGTATTTTATCGATGATGCATGCAAATTATACATTTAAGTAAATCATTTCACATAAAGGTTTCATGTTTAGTGTAAAATCAAAAGGATACTTAAGAATTCAATCGTCATCTACGAATTAAACACTTGACCATAATTAGAAATTAATTTCTTAATGTGACTAAAATAAAAAATTAATTTCTTAATGTGTATTACAATGATAACTTTCAGTTAAGTCTTTGTAAACTCAAATAAATGAATAAAATTCATATAGAAAGAGAGAAACAACTTAATATATTTATACTATAAAGTTAATAAAGAACTTTAAGTTACAAGTCAATTTAAAGATAAAAGTCATCCCATAAATATTCGAGATGACTTATATACACTCAAAAAGACTTGTTAGGTCAAATCTCTTGGAAAACATTAATTAATCCCTCGCCTCAAGGATCACAAAGAGAATTTGCTAAAACAGCTAATGTTTCTCAATTCGAGATTTCTACATAGTTTTTCAATTTTACCGTTTTAATTCAAATAAATGAATAAAATTAGCAGCTGTAATACTAGGAGATATCTTAAAAGACGTAAACTCTTTTAGCTTCTTCTCTCTTTCCCTTCGTATAGCCCTCTCATTTCATAACAGATTTTGTGTCATTCTGGGGACACCTTTTCATATGATCTCACGACCTCAAAAATATGTCCTTCTACGACGTGCTCTTCCACTTTATTTCTTTGCTCGACATCTAGAACTTTCATTTGGAGTGATTCATGTTTGTCCCCATTCAACCATTTCTGAAATAGGAACCAAGAAACTGTAACAATGGTCGAACCACTCAATAGGACATCTTGCGTCACAATTTATCGTAGAAGACAAAATATGTTTTTTAAAAAATTGAGCCCTAAATTAGACAAAAATTAATATTATAATCAATCCTAACCACATATAAAATGATAAACTTGATCAAAGCCAAATAAAAAATAATATTCAATAAAAATAATTACACTTTCAAAAAATAATAATAAAGTATCACGATTTTCAAAATATTATTCTGAAGGATTCATTTAAAGTGCACAACACTTTCTATTTCCTATAAAAAATAATAAAATAATCTTTTTTATCCTAACAAACAAAAATATATACGTACAATTACCATATTAAAATACATATATACTACAATAAAGCATTGTAATCATTACTTTTCTCAATGGAATTATAATCTAAGTGCTCCGCACACATGAAAATGTATATCTCCACTAAAGCACGATAACTTATTCTTTTTTCAAGAACAAGAGAGTGTACTATTTTTCATAAAGTCATTCTCATAAAGTCAAAAAAAGTCTTTCTCTTTAATTTGCCTTATTGAAAAATATATACTGTTCATCATCTCTTTCATTTCTTGATCTACCACAAAGAAGAATGTCTCATTTTTCATTTATTTTTTTAAATTACATAATTCTTAATAGAACTTTAAAACAACAACAATAAACAAAACAAAAAAACGAAGGTCGGATCCATAGCCCAATGGTGGCACGTCTAACTATATTTAAAGCGCAATAGAGGCACATCTAATCGGATTCAATATTTTCGATCTATTTTCAGTCATGATTTTTTTCTAATAGGTATATTCGTACACTATATTTTTTAGAGTTTTTACACTTTAACTCGAGAAATAACATGCAAAATGTGTTGATTGTCACTGCTCTGATGCCATTGTTAGTAAAAACAAAGCAAAAAATAGTGTGTAGCTTGATACGATGCAACAGAAATTATTGATTTTGTTACGGAAAGAATCGCTCCAAGTCAATCTTCGGATCACTAGAAAACTAAATTTAAATCACAAACTAAATGTCTTTTATTTGGTGTCATTGTTAATATGATTCACTAATTTTTAGTGTTTGATACTGACGTCCGATCGTTCCTTCTCTCTTCTTTTTAGAAGAATATGAAATATATAGGGGATTTGGGGTGGTAACAGTTATGTAACCATGCCTCCCTTTTTTGAAATGAGATTATCTAGTAATCTTAATATTTTAGATTTAAAAATGGGTTGGGTTGGGTTGGAACGGTCGAGTCAGATTGGTACACATGAGCGATCTATGACCCGCAAAAATTAAACAAAGGAGAAAAATTAAATGATGACATTTTCGACATTTGGAGTCATAAACTATGGAATGTGCTAGAAGATCAAAATGCTCTTGAAGGTATTAACCGTGTCTTATGCCTACCAGAAGAGGGTATCCCTGCACAACACAGAAGAGACTTGAAGCTTATAAAGCTTAAAAAAAGTTTGATTCCATTGCACGTGGAATTATAATAAGTTCTGTGGTAGATGACCTCATTTATGAGTGTGAGGAATTCTCTACTTCTCATGTTATCAGGGCACACTTGCGAGGTATATATGGGGGTACTTCTATCACCCACCTCAGAAAACTGACTATCAAGTTTGACACTTACAAGAAGCGTCACGATTAGAACATCAAACAACACCTTAGGGTGATGTCCAATATAATAGCTTAGCTCAAAAGTGTTTGTCATGTTCTTTCAGATAAGCTGTAGGTTTAGGGAGTGATTCGATCTCTTCCTTATAGTCGGGAATACTTGAAGGTTAACTTAACCCACAATGATAACATCAAAACTTTTTTTGATGTTGCCCGTTACGTTGAACTTAAAGATGAGCGGCTTGGTCCTTCTAAAGATTCTTCTAACCCCTTTATGGAAGAATTAAGTGGAAAAAAGTCTTTAGGCTTTAAGAGCAAGAAAAGTTGAAAAAAGAATAGGAAGGGTAAAGAGACCGAAGAAGGACCCTCTGAGAAAAAGAACAAGCCAAATTCCAAGAAGGAAAAAGGTTTTTCAAGAAAAAAGACAAGAGCAAGATGAAGTGCTACAATTTCCAAGTTTTGGGTCATTTTTCTCGTGAATGTAATGAGTAGATTAGGGTAGCATTTCTAAATGCAACTCTAAGTGTTACATATGTTTCTAGTACTGCTTTATTAACTGAATCTTATCCTATGTGGATTGTAGACTCAGGAGCCACTAACCATATGAGTCAAGATCTAGAAGATTTTATGGAGTTTCATCAAGTTTCACCTGGATCAAGGTGGATTTATGTAGGAAATAATGCAAAACTTAAAGTCAAAGGGATTGGCATTTGTAAAGTAGACTTTCGTGGAGGCTGGTCTTTGATGTTGCATGACGTCCTATATCATCCAGAGATTCAACAAAACTTAGTGTCTGTGTCTATTCTTTTAGATGTTGGTTATCATCTGTTTTTTAGTCGTAATTGTATAAGAATAACTCTAAATAATGTTTTTTTTATGGTTTTGGATATCGTTGATCGCTTTATTATTTTAGATTGTAATACTTCAACTTATGACTATTATGTTGATCGTTTTGTAATGTCATGGTATTATAGTAATAATGATGTTAATATACATATATGGCATGCTAGATTGGGTCACATAGGGCAACATCAAATAAATAGATTGGCAAATGAAGGACATCCAGATTTTTTCTCCAAAATTGAAATGTCAACTTGTGAAAATTGTCTTGCCAGAAAGATTACATGTAAATCATTTGAGAAGAGCTGAATTCCCATTACAATTAATCCATTCTGATATCTGTGGTCCGATGAATATGAGGGCAAGGTTTGGTGCTTCATATTTCATTATATTATTGACGATTTCACGCACTTTGGTTATGTATATTTGATATCTTATAAATTTGAAGCACTTGAATGCTTCAAAAGATATATGAATGAAGTTGAGAATCAACTAGATGAAAGTATAAAGGCATTAAGAACCGATAGAGGTCATGAATATTTGTCAAAACAGTTTGAAGAATTGTGTATTGAAAAAGGCATTATCAGACAATTAACTACTCCTTATACATCTCATCAAATTGGTATAATTGAAAGAAGGAATAGAATATTGTTGGATATAACAAAGTCCATGATGGCGCAGATAAATATATCGATCTCTTTTTGGAGAGATACATTATTAATTGTGACCTACATATTGAATAACGTGCCTTCTAAATCAGTATCTTCTACTCCTTATGAACTATGAACTGATAATAAACCAAACTTTAATGATCTACCGCCTTGGGGTTGTGCTGCATATATTAAAGATCATTTTAGTAAGTTTGAAAAACTAAGTCCAAAAGGAATGAAATGTATCTTTATAAGATACTCGAACACTCTAAAGGATATGTGTTCATTGGTGAATTGGATGATAGAAGTACTATTGAGATTGAATCATGAGATGTCACATTCTTGGAAAATAATTTTTCTAAAAGAGGTGAATAAAGAAAAATGAGCCTCTTTATGAAATGTTGAATTTAGATGATCAAATAATATCATCGATATTCTTGAAATACAATAGATCAAGAAATGATTCTTAGTCCAAGTGGGAGTGGTGAATCCCAAAATCTATTAAGGAATTTGAACTTCAATTACGTAAAAGTACAAGAAAAGGTATACCTAAACGATCTTATTATATTGAGGATTATGTTTGCTATACATTATTTTGATAATGATCAACTGACTATAAGGAACAAGGTCTCTGCGTCTTCATGGAAATATACAACTTTCATATGGCCTGCATAGTTTTGTCGTATAGTGTTACAAATTGCGCAAGTGAGATGTGTACTGGCCAGGACACTTGGACCAATCAGAATTCTGTCCTAATCATTATTCCACTATAAATAGAAAAGTATGCTTCTAATTGGTGAGTTTTTGCAATCAGATTGTTCAAGTGAAAAATAGGTGAAAACTCAACTTTATAACATTGTTCAAGTTCATAGTTTCTGTGTGTGCTAAAATACTGAATGTTCTTGAGTTATATTTGAGTCTTCAATTGAATTACTCATATTATAAAAGTAATGCTTTCTTTATGTTCTTGAGAATGCTTAGGTAGAGTTGCCTGAGTTTGATATTGGTCAGAGTTAATCAATACCGAGGTGATTTCTTGGCAGAGTTGTCAAGGTAGGTTTGTAATAGAGTTATTGCAAACTGATGGAGATTAGAGTTAAGTTCCCATAGAGTCTGTAACCAAGAGGTTGATTATAGTGAATTATTGAGTGCTTGTGAGGAAAAATCATGGTTTTTCCTCCCTTGAACAAGGAGGTTTCCACATTAAATATTTGTGTTCTTCAATTTCCTATAAAGTTTTGTTTCCTGACTGCTTTATTGTTTGATTGCATGTGTCTGACTTTAAGGGACCCGGTCCTCATAGAGTGGTGCATCCCCCCACATTTCAATAATTGGTATCTCAGTCAGGACACTTTAAAAGGTTCATACCTAGAGTGATTTATTAATCATGACTGCTCTACCTAATCTAGAAGAAATGCAATCTACCACTAGACCACTCCAATTTAATGAGAAGTGCTATGAGTGGTGGAAAACCAGGATATTTCACTTCATTATGGCTGAGGATAGTGAGCTGATGGATATAATACTTGATGGTCCTCATGTTCCTGTTAGAGAGGTCAAATAAGAAGACATAATAAGGATGGTTGTAAAAAACAAGATAGAATTTGATGATAAAGATCAAAAGAAAGTTGAGAAGAATAACAAGCCAAAGAAATTTCTTGCTTGTGGCATAGGACCTGATGAGTATAACAAGATTTCTTCTTGTAAAAATGCTAAAGAAATCTGGGATTGCCTGAAGATAACTTATGAGGGAACAACTGATGTAAAAGATTCTAAAGTTGACATGCTGACTATTCAGTATGAAACCTTCATATGAAAGAAGGAGAGACAATTAAAGAAACGCTTACAACTTTCACTTCTATCACAAATGAGCTACACTGCTTAGGAGAAGTGATTCTTTTGTATAAGTAAGAGGTTCTTCCTTAAGTCATGGGAAATCAAAGTGGATGCTATTACTGAAGCAAGAAACCTGAAGACTCTCACCATCGATGAACTTAGTGGTAATCAAAGACTCATGAGCTCAAGAAGTGACAAGTGCAAGAGAAGAAGGAAGAAAAAAAGGGAAAAATCTATGGCATTTAAGGCTTCAAAATCTGATTCAAGTGAAAAAGACACTGATGTTGCCTATTTGGCAAAAAAAAATTATTTGAGGTATGAAGAAAAGTGACCAGTTTCAAAGAAGAGGAAGTAGTAGTAAAAAAGGTGGCAATGTTGAAGTTTGTCACAAATGTGGAAGTCCTGAGCATTTCATTAAGGAATGTCCAATGCACAAAATGGATCATTAAGAATATCTCAAGATAGGTGACAAAGGAAAGAACAGGGACCAGGTCCCTGTAAATTTAAGAAGAAAGCCTGCAACTGATTATGTAGTGAGGTAGGCCCTTGCAGAGTGGGGAGATTCTTCTAGTGAATCTGATGAAGCTAAGAAGGCTGAAGATGTATCCATGTTGGTTGTAGAGGAGTGTGAAGTTACCTATGATTCCTTGTTTGCTCTTACGGCAAACACTGAAGATGAAAAATAAAATGAGGTAGGAGAATGGGAACTGGTTCATTGATAGTGGATGTTCAAAGCATATGCCAGGGAGGACTAACTACTTTCTTTCTCTTAAGACACTTTAAGGTGGAGTTGTATCTTTTGTAAATGGTAAAAAAGGTTATATTCATAGTGTGGGAAATATTAGAAAATTATCTGATCAAGCAATAAAAGATGTGTACTATGTGAATGGCATCAAGTACAGTCTTCTAAGTGTTTCTCAAGTCTGTGATAAAGGAAATAAGGTCAAATTTTCAGCTGATGGATGTACTATGTCAAGCTTTAAATTTGGGAAAGTTATTCTAAAAGCCAAGAGAATAAAAAATATATATGTGTTTGATTTGGAGTCTGTGGCTGATGGGGAATTAACTTGCTTTTGTGTTCAAAGTGAAGATGTTCATTTATGGCACAGAAGGCAGGGACATGTAAGTTCCTCTTTGTTGTCCAAGTTGATTTCAAGGGACCTGGTTTGTGGCAAGCCAAAGCTGAAAATTCACGAAAATAAGGTTTGTAATGCCCTTGTTAAGGGAAAACTTACCAGGTATTCCTGTAAGCTAAAGAAATAGGTGAGTACTTCTAGACCTAGAGATGCTGCATATGTATCTATGTGGACCTATTAAAGTCCAAAGTAGAGGAGGAAAGAAGTATATGTTGGTTATTGTGGATGACTATTCAAGGTTCACCTGGACAATGCTCTTGAGAACAAAGGATGAAACCTTTGAGGTTCTGGTTACTTTTGCCAAGAAAATTAAAGCGAAGCTGAATTGTAAGATTGCTCAATTCAGATTTGATCATGGAACTGAATTTGAGAACTCACAAGTTACAGGATTCTATGCTAAAAATAGAATTAGTCTTAACTTCTCTGCTCCAAGGACTCCTCAACAAAATAAAGTAGTTGAAAGAAAGAATAGAACCCTTATAGAGATTGTCAGGACCATGTTGATTGATAGTGGGCTTCAAAAGAACTTTTAGGTTGAAGCTGTAAATATTCATTACTATGTAACAAATAGGTGCTTGATTAGATCACTCATGAAAAAGACCCCATATGAGCTTGTGTTCAATAGAAAGCACTTCAGACCTTTTGGGTGCAAATGCTTTGTTTTAAACATTGAGAAGAATGATCTAGGAAATTTTGACTCCAAAAGTGACTCCACAAGCAAAGTATATAGAGTTTTCAATAACAAAACTCTGTGTGTTAAAGAAAGTGTGCATATAGTTTTTGATGAGTTAGGAAATCAAATGAAAATAAGTGATGGTAAAGAATCAGAAATTGAAGAACTCATTCCTGTTTAAAGAGATGATATTGTTGAAGATGATGGTCAAAAGGTAAATGATGCAGATGAGAATGATGATAGTGATGGTGATCCAGGATCTCAGTCACAGACCCTAGATCCAGTTGAGAAACATCAATAAGGATCCATTCAACCTCCTCAGAGACCTAGTTCTATTGGAACTAATCTCAGAAGGTCAAACTGGAGACATAAATCTTCTCACCCACTTGACAATCTGACTACACCTTTGGAATCTGGAGTCCAAACAAGAGCTCAAGCCAGAAATTCTATGGCATTCTAAGCATTTTTGTCCCAAATTAATCCTAAAAATGTGAAAGAAGCTCTGAAAGATGCTGATTGGATTAATGCAATGCAGGAGGAGCTTCAACAATTTGAAATAAGTAAAGTCTGGCAACTGGTCCCCAAAACTGTTGACAAAATAATTATTAGGACTGTGTGGTTATACAAGAACAAGCAGGATGAACAAGGAACTATCAACAGAAATAAAGCATGGCTGGTTGTTCAAGGCTTAACTAGGAGAAATAAATTAATTATGATAAGACGAATGCCCCTATAGCAAGGATAGAGGCTATGAGGATTTATTTTACTTTTGTTGTCTATATGGGGTTCTAATTCTTCCAAATAGATGTCAAAAGTTCTTTTATAAATGGAAAATTAAAGGAAGAAATCTATGTCAAACAACCTCCATTGAAGATGTAGATTTTCCTTACCATATACTCAAATTGGACAAAGCTCTCTATGGGTTGAAGTAGCTCTTAGGGCTTGGAATGAGAGATTTTAAAAGTTTTTTCTAGAAAATGGCTTTAAAAGAGGGAAAATTAACAATACTCTCTTTTTAAAGTCCCGAGATAATGACTTACTGATTGTTCAGATATATGTTGATGATATTATCTTTGGAACTACTTCTGAATCCCTGTGTGAAGAGTTTGTAAAGCTAATACAGAGTGAATTTGAAATATTCATGATGGGCAAACTGATTTTCTTCCTAGGTTTGTAGATCAATCAAACTTCTCAAGGGACAATGATCAGTTAAGAGAAGTACATCAAGGAGCTACTGAAGAAATACAACATGGGAGAGTCTAAGACAATTGAAACTCAAATTGGAACCAGCTCCAAGATAGATAATGATGAAATTAGCCCCTCAGTTAATGAGACCATGTATAAAGTAGTTATTAGATCCTTACTATATCTCATTACTGATAACGCTCAAACTACAGCTCTCGTAAGAGTGTAAGCGGCCGTTGTCTAATATAGAACCCAACTGGGTTGGGTGTCGAATCCCACAGGGAATACTTGGTCACTAAGTAAGCAAAGATTATTAGACTTTTGGTGAAAGTTTCATAAAAAAAGGGGGAGATTGTAGTGTGAATTTAAGAGTATCAAAATAGTAACGTAAGAACGGAAAATAGAAGAGTAAAACGGATTGCTTGGTTGGTTTCGATCAATGAGAATTGAGAGTTAGGGTTATGTCCACCTTATGAGTTATACGTATCTATTGACTATGAGTTGTGCGGAATTCAGACATGCATGCGCTTATAGAGAATCGTATTCTATGGTAAATCCAGGCGTCTTTCGACCATCAAGGATTATTTCACTTTAACATATTTTTTTTCTTTATTGTTCCTATACCACTCCTTTCCTTGCTCCTCTAGGACCCGTTTGATTCCAAACATGCGGCGAGGTATTTGCAGCGAGGAGGATTCACCTTGCTCTTTACGTCCCTTTTTCTGGCCTTTTTGTGAGGTGGTTGCTTTATCCTTTCCTTGTCGTGCTTTTGGTGCCATTGTACCTGAGATTAAAATGATAGTCATGTTAGCTTCATCTTGGTAGATACAATCGACAAACAATCAGTAGTGGCACCACCCCACACTTAGTTTGTTGGCACCAACTAGTTAAGTGAATGTTGTCGATTACTCAGACTTCATCGATATACGTTTAGGTGGTACGTTCCAACAATATAATCAGTGCAGTCATACTTTTCTAGTCATCTTAACTATCCTTTTCGATTCTATCTCAAGTAATCTTGACAATACTTTTCATGTTTGGATTGATGTACCCTTTTGAACAAGACTACTACATAGAGATTGTATCAAGTTATGGTATAGAAATAATCAACATCTCATGTTTGTAGTTAACCATGATTTTTCATTTCAATGAACAAGTAATTCGAACATGAAAGCTTTCAAGTTACAAGATTATACCATTTTCTTGACCATGTCAATTCCGCAAAAGTATGACAGTGTATCAAAATCAAATTCAAGTTGGAAACAAGTCAAGACCATCCTTCCGTATTCTTTCACTCACTTAGTTGTATCACAACAAATCAACCACACTCAAATCACCAACACTACTTCAAGATTTAACAATTTATTATAGGCGTAGTAGTGTAGTACTTACGGAATAAAAAAGAAGAGAAAAGAAGTACTTACTTGGTTGATGGCCTTGGAAGATGTTCTTGCAAAGTTAAAAGAGCAAAAGGAAATTTTTTGAGAGAATTTGGAGAGGTAGGCGGCGCTTAGGTATGGTTTGCAATGAATTTTTGTTTTAAGACTAAGGTTCTATTTATAGGACAAGCTTGGGTCGGGTTTTGACCCATTTGGAATCGGATTTGGAGACCAAAAGTGACCATAGGCGGCGGCGCCTAATGCTTTGCCTATGCTTGGCATAGGCGGCGCCTTTTGCAAAGCATTGTTGAGCATAGGCGGCACCTATGCTATGGCATTGTTAGGCATATGCGGCGCCTATGCCATGGCATATGAGATTCAGAGACAAAAGGCTTTTGCATAGGCGGCGCCTATGCTATGGCATTGTTGAGCATATGCGGCGCCTATGCTATGGCACTCTAGAATCCGAGAGCTTAGGCCATAGCATAGGCCTTGCCTTGTTCGTGGCCTAGAGTTACATAGGCCTTGCCTTGTTCTTTGCCTATATTTTCATAAGCAATGCCTAACCCATAGCCTTTTGCTTCTTCATTCCTAACTTACCACCTTCAACATGCAATACTTCCAACTCAAAATTTGAAACCAATATCATCCTTTACACCTCTTGCACCTACATTTACTCAAACACAACAAAAACGATTAGAATGATGGGTTGCCTCCCATCTAGCGCTTGATGTATTGTCGCGACACGACATAGTTACCTCGAGTACTTAGACTTCTTCGAGATAGATGGTGGACATATAGTTTATCAAGTCAAGAGGACTGATATATGGTTTTTCTCGTTGGCCGTTCACCTGAAAGACAATACCATTATTGTCTTCTAGCTCAACTACTCCATACGAGTAGACTTGGCTAATTTTGTACGGACCAGACCATTTGGACCTTAACTTACCTGGGAATAGCTTTAGTCTGGAATTGAAAAGAAGTACCATATCACCCTTTTGAAAGTTTCGTTGAACAATCCACTGATCATGATACTTTTTCATCCGCTCCTTGTAGAGGTCTGATCTTTCATATGCATGAAGACGGAATTCATCCATCTCATTCAACTACTCCAACCTCAAGTTCATAGCATCATCCCAATTCAAATTCAGTTGCTTCAACGCCCACAATGCTTTGTGCTCGAGCTCAATGGGTAAATGACAAGCTTTCCCATAAATTAGTTGGTACGGGGACATGCCAATTGGCGTTTTGAATGTAGTCCTATATGCCCATAGTGCATCGTCCAGCTTTCGAGACCAATCTTTCCTATTAGTATTTACAGTCTTAGCAAAGATTTGCTTGATCTGTCGATTGGAAACCTCTACCTGTCCACTAGTTTGTGGGTGATAAGGCGTGGCTACCTTATGTTGCTTGACACCATATTTTGCCAACACGGATTGGAACAGTTTGTTGCAAAAGTGAGATCCTCCATCGCTTATGATAGTATGTGGGACCCCAAAACGAGAGAAGATGTTTCTCTTTAAGAATGCAACAACACGCTTTCCTTCATTATCAGCCAATGCTACTGCTTCAACCCATTTTGAAACATAATCTACAGCAACTAGGATATATTTCATTCCAAATGAATTCACGAATGGGCCCATAAAATCAATACCCCATACATCAAAGAGCTCGATTTCAAGAATTTTTGTCATGGGCATTTCATGATGCTTCGAAATTGTGCCTTGTCTCTGACATTGGTCACATCTTCTCACAAATTCGTAGGCATCTCTAAATATCAAAGGCCAATAATAGCCGCTTTGCAATACCTTTCTTGCTATCCGCCCGCCTGCATGGTGTCCACCAACTTGTGAAGCATGACTTGCTTCCAAGATACTTGGCACCTCCTCAAGAGATATGCAGCGTCTGATCACACCATCCGCGCATCGTCTAAACAAATATGGCTCATCCCAGAAGTAGTGTCTTACATCATGCATGAACTTTCTTCTTTGATGAAATGATAGATTCGCAGGGATCACATTACTTACCACAAAGTTTGCAAAGTCTGCATACCATGGTAACTCTTCCATCATGGTGGCTAAGATCTCTTCATCAGGGAATGCATCATCAATCTCTAGATCAGGCTGCGCTATATGCTCGTTCTCGAGTCTAGAGAGATGATCAGCCACTTGGTTTTTGCAACCTCTTCTATCTTTTACCTCGAATTCAAATTCTTGCAGCAACAATACCCATCGAATTAGCCTTGGTTTTGCATCTTTCTTTGCCATCAAGTATTTCAGAGCTGCATGGTCTATATGAACTACCACTTTGGTTCCCAACAAATAAGCACGGAACTTTTCAAAAGCATACACAACCGCTAGAAGTTCTTGTTCTGTGACAGTATAGTTCTTCTGGGCTCCGTTCAAGACCTTGCTCGCATAGTAGATTGGATGGAATAAATTTTCTCTTCTTTGGCCTAGTACAGCACCCAAAGCTACCCCGCTAGCATCACACATGACTTCAAACGGTAGAGACCAATCTGGTGCTACAATGATAGGAGCTTCAATTAGCTTCCCTTTGAGGCGTTCGAATGCCTTCATACAATCTTCATTGAAGTCAAACTTTGCATCTTTCTCCAAAAGTTTGCATAATGGACTAGCAATTTTGGAGAAGTCTTTGATAAACCGCCGATAGAAGCCTGCGTGACCGAGGAAACTACGAACTCCTTTGACCGAGATTGGGGGTGGTAGTTTCTCGATAATTTCGATTTTAGCTCGATCCACCTCAATTCCTCTTTCAGAGATTTTATGCCCAAGCACAATACCTTCTTTCACCATAAAGTGGCACTTCTCCCAATTCAGCACTAGGTTGAATTCAACACATCTCTGCAACGCCATACTTAGATTTGTCAAGCACGATTCAAATGACTCACCCAAAACTGAAAAATCATCCATGAATACCTCCAGCGTGTCTTCCACCATATTAGAAAAAATGGACATCATACAACGCTGAAAAGTGGCGGGTGCGTTACATAGGCCAAATGGCATACGTTTGAAGGCAAACGTACCATAGGGGCATGTAAACGTTGTCTTCTCTTGATCTTCGGGGGCGATACATATCTGATTATAGCTGGAATAACCGTCTAAGAAACAAAACCATCCTTTCCCTGCTAATCGATCAAGCATTTGGTCAATAAAGGGCATTGGAAAGTGATCTTTAAGTGTCCATGAATTCAGCTTACGGTAATCCATGCATACTCTCCACCCTGTGACAGGTTTGAGTGAAATTAACTCATTTTTTTCATTCGCAACTACCGTCATGCCACCTTTCTTTGGTACACATTGTACCGGGCTTACCCATTTACTGTTGAAGATTGGATACACAACCCCTGCATCTAACCATTTAATAATTTCTTTCTTCACCACCTCTTGCATAGGTGGATTCAGACGCCTTTGATTCTCAATAGTGGGTAAGCAATTTTCTTCAAGCTGAATCTTGTGTGTACAAATCCCAGGTGAAATACCAATGATATCAGCGATGGTCCAACCGATGGCTCTCATGTACTTTTGTAGAACCGTGATAAGAGCTGCAACTTGCTGCTTACCCAAATCTACCGCCACAATAACCAGGAGTGTGTTACCGCTTCCCAAGAATGCATACTTTAAATGGCTAGGCAGCTTCTTTAATTCTAACGTGGGTGGTTCCTCAATAGATGGTTTAGCTGGTGGTGTTGGTCGGTTTTTTAGATCAAGGTCCAGCTTCTTGGGAGTATGAGGATATGACCCTAATCCGGTTAGAGCACAAATAGTTTCTTCATAATTTTCAGCATCCTTATGCTCAATATTCATAAGCACAACCGCCAATGGGTCATCAACAAGCTGCTTCTCTACAGGTAATTCTTTCTCATCATCAATATAAATATCAGCTACCGAGAACACGTTCAGATCTTTGGGTTGCTTCATTGATTTACATACATCGAAGCGGACTACTTCGTCATTCATCCAGAATAGAAGCTCATTAGCTCTTAAATCAATAAGCACACTTCCTGTTGCAAGGAAAGTGCGCCCTAAGATTATGGGAACTTCAGTGTCTACCTCACAATCCAAAATAACGAAGTCCGCCGGAGAGATGAATGAAGAAACTTTCACCAATACATCACATAAAATACCAACAGGTCGTTTTACCGACCTATCAGCCATCACAAGCCTCATATTGGTTGGAGTAGGATCACCCAACCCCAACTTTTTGTAAATGGATAGTGGCATCAAGTTGATGCTGGCTCCTAAATCGCATAATGCCTTGGCAAAATTCAAAGATCTGACAGTGCAAAGAATAGTGAAGGCTCCGGGGTCGGCCTTCTTCTGATCTAGTGATCTGGTAGCAATTGCACTGCAATGATGAACAACATCTGTCAACTCACCACTTGCTGCCCGCTTCTCTGTTAAAAGATCCTTCATAAATTTTGCGTAGCCAGGCATCTGTTCTAGTGCCTCAACCAATGGAACATTAATGGTCAGCTGTTTTAACATTGACATGAATTTATTTAACTTGGTATCATCAACTCTCTTTTTTAATCTTTGAGAAAAAGGTGGTGGTGGAAGGGGAATAGTTTTCTCCACGACTTTCTTTTCATCTTGCTTTGGATTGACAATCTTTTCGGGCTGTGGACGCTGAGGGGTGACGTCTTTGATGTCTTCTTCAACTTCTTCGGCGGCTGCTGCATTATTTGTGGTATCATCGGCCACTTTCTTGCTTTGGGATGAATTTTCCAGCACCTTACCACTCCTGGTAGTAATGGCCATGCATGTTCCATCGTTCCTTGGGTTTTGCACTGTGTCGCTAGGTAAGGTGCCAACTTTTCTTTTATTTAATGTGGCTGAAATTTGACTCAATTATTGCTCCAGCTGTCTTATTGAAGTGGAATGTGAGTCAACCAATTGCTTCATTGAGGCCAAGTCATTTATTACCTCAGTTACTCCCGTGCTGGTTGCCTCCACTCCTTTCAACAGCTTAGCCATCATATCTTCCATGGACATATTTCCAGACCCAGATGCAGTGGCGTCACGTCTTTCTGGGGGAATATACACGCCACTTCTGTCTGTCTTGTTCTTCCAACTTCCTTGATCACGGTCCTTGTTTCCAGATTTATCATAATAGTTCCGACCTTGGTTTCCTTGGGCATTGCCTTGAAAACCCCCCTGATTGTTCACGTAGTTGGCTTCTTCCTCAGAATCAGATTCCTCTCTTCCTTTTGACACAACTGCTTTGACTTTTTTGGTCTTCCCTGATAATAGATGCTTTGTAAGAAGATCCATCTGTGTTTTCATGTGCGCCATATCTTGATCACGTTCTTCTTCTCTTCTCCTTTGTTCTGCAGTCATGCCAATAGACAAAGAGGGGCTTGCTACCTCAGAATCCCTGGTATGCCAAGCTCTACTTTGCTTTGTCATCCGATCTAGCATATCACTCACCTGAACAAAGGTGAGGTCCATAAATGATCCTCCAGCCGCATTATCCACCACTGGTTTGGTTACTGAATTCAAGGATCTTTATAGTATCTCCATCAAGTGGACATCGGTCATGTGATGGTTTGGGCACCTCATAAGCTTCTTCTTGAATCTCTCCCATGTTTCGTGGAGGGCTTTAGTTGGAAGCTGACGAAAATTGCTGATTTCATCTCTCAATTGTGCTCTCTTGGTTGGCGGGAAGAATTTTTCTAGGAAAGCATCTTTCAATTGCCTCCAATTTGTAATAGAATCAGGAGTCAGCCCATTCAACCATAGAGTTGCCTCCCCAGATAGAGACAATGGAAATAAGCGCAGCCGAATTGCATTCTGACCAACGCCTGGATTGTCGAATGACTTGCATGTAGAGATAAAGTTGACTAGATACATATTCGGATCATCACCTTCAAGTCCACCGAATAATCCCTTGAGTTGCAATAACTGAATCATGGTGCTAGTGATGTTGAACTTGGCTCCGGGTGCCAATGGCGGAGGAATAATAGCTCCTGTGGCACCAGCTCCATCCAGATCGTTATCATCATCATCAAAGGGAATCTGCATAGCTCGGCGTTCAGGCCAAAATCTTGCTTGATGATCTCTTCTGTTTGCCGGTGTCGCCACCTCAGCATCATGCCTAGGGTTTAGTAGCTCATCATCACCTAAGTCCTCATCATCAGGATCTGCTACTCGCCCTGGGTTATCAATATTCTGTTGATGCACTTGAGCCGCAGCCAACGCAGCTAGTCTAGCCTGCTCCTATTGAGCAACCCTTCTCTCAATGTCATGTTGTGCATCCATCCTTCCAATAAGTTGCGGTTCAGGGTTTTGGGTAATAATGGTTGTCCCGAACTTCGAGTATTTAGCATGCACTGAACAAAAACCTGCAAAAAACAAAAACAACAACTAAAATAAAGTACGAGAATCTTTGACCAAAGGGTCTAGTAATTATCACAAACTTAGTTGACAACCGTATTCCCCGGCAACGGTTCCAAAATTTGATAACGCTCAAACTACAACTCTCGTAGGAGTGTAAGCGGTCGTTGTCAAATATAGAACCCAACTGGGTTTGGTGTCGAATTCCACAGCGAATACTTGGTCACTAAGTAAGCAAAGATTATTAGACTTTTGGTGAAAGTTTCATAAAAAAAGGGGGAGATTGTAGCGTGAATTTAAGATTATCAAAATAGTAATGTAAGAACGGAAAATAGAAGAGTAAAACGGATTGCTTGGTTGGTTTTGATCAATGAGAATTGAGAGTTAGGGTTATGTCCACCTTATGAGTTATACGTATCTATTGACTATGAGTTGTGCGGAATTCAGACATGCATGCGCTTATAGAGAATCGTATTCTATGGTAAATCTAGGCGTCTTTCGACCATCAAGGATTATTTCACTTTAACTCTTTCGAGCTTAAAGCATATCTAATGGTACAGATTCTCCAAGAGGTTAATCCAATTACGACACTAACTTTTTAACAGGGGTTGGTGCCCTATTACCTTGACATTATCTCTTTTCCAGACATGTAACTTTTCTTTCGAACAAGTTAATGATATACTGGCATATTCTATATATTTGCAACCACAAGAATTTAGATTAAGATGAAGAGAATAATGATATAAGCAGCATACGTGTCAAGAATTCACAAACTCATAGCAATAGATAGTGTCTCATAAGGCTTCCATAACCCCAACAGAGAAGTTTAGCTACTCATGAGTGCAACGGAAATCACAATAGACATTATTATCATACCAAAATAAGAGTCTAACGTGAAGTATGCTTTGGTAGTGCTTGTGGCGTGAATTCCTTGCAAGTAGCGTTTCTCTTGTTGTGAAAATTTAGAAGTCGATGAAGAGAAAGTAATAAGAATTAATTGAAAGAGAATGAATTGAAAGTGTTGAATGGATAATAAAAAGTAATTGATTGAAGAAGTATGAAGTATGAAAAACTTCAGCAAAATAGGGTATTTATAATACCCATATCCGATTCCTACTAGGCTACCGCGTACGTATCCTAATCCTAATAAGTTACTGCATCATTATCCTAATCCTACTAAGTTACTGCTGATCCCCAAAGTCTTTGGAAATGCTGTTTTTGCCCAGGACAGGTTTTCCATGCGTCACTTTTAGTCCCTAGGCGTCCAAGCTCTGCTTTCCTCCTTTCGTGAAGCTTCCTTTGGCGTCAAGTTATCCATAAAATGCTGAAATCTTCATCATTTATACCTGAAAAACTTGCTAATCACGTTTGTTAGCTCACTTACAGGAAAGAAGACTAAAAGTGCATGAATTATGTATTTTGTCCTCAAAACTTAGCTAAAATATGGGTAGATTATAGCACTTTAGGCGTGTAAATACACCTATCATCAATTACAAGCAGGCCAAATATTATGTTTAGTGAGGGAATGTGTGCATGATTTCTGTCTTGTCCTAAGGAGTCTCATTTGAAAGCTGTAAAAAGAATTCTCAGGTACCTGAAAGGTAAAGGGGACCTGATCCTGTATTATCCTTCTAGAGACAGTTTTTATCTGGTAGGATATGCTAATGCTAATTATGCTAGATATTTGGTGGATAGAAAAAGTACCTTAGAAATGACTCATTTTTTGGGTTCTTTATTAATCTCCTGGGGTTCTAAGAAGCAGAATTTAGTTGTTTTATCTACTGCTAAAGCTGAGTATTTGGCTACAACTTTTTGTTAGGCTCAATTGTTATGGATCAAACAACAACTGAAGGACTTTGGAATTGACTCAAACACTATGCCTATAATGTGTGACAACACAAGTGCTCTTAACATGGACAAAAATCCATTGCAACATAAAAAACCAAGCACGTTGATTTCAGACATCACTTTTTGGGAGAGAATGTTAAGAAGAAAGCTATTTGTATGAAGTTTTGCAAGACTGAAGATCAATTAGCAAATATTTACTAAGGCTCTTCACAAGGAGTAATTTGGGAAGAACAGGATGAGGCTGGGGTTGATCAAAATAACCTGACCTACTAGATGAATCAATTTTTCTCCTTAAAAAAAGCTATGATCAGGAGACAGGTATCCTTAGTAAAGTATGTATTTGCTGGTCTAACTCAGTATCTTGCCTTTGCAGGTATACACCTATGGGAACAACTTGGAGGAAGACAAATATGACATGCATAAAGTCAACGATTCACTCAAGAAAGAGAGGGACCTGGTCCCATCTCTCAAGTTAGTATCGTGTGAATATGCATTTTTTTCTGCCAGAAAAAGCCACGTCCACTCTCTCCTTTTATCAGAAAATTGTCTTATCCTAAAAAAAGATGAGTCATCCCAAAATCGAAATTGATAACATCTCATTCTTACAAAAATCCCTTCCTTGTGTTTATTCATTCCCTTAAATCTTGTTGTCCCCAATTCTTCTTTTGTCAAAAGGAAAACTCGAGCCTCAAATAGCCTTCTTGGGACTAGGATTTCCAAATGGCTGTTAATTTCTCATTTTCATGTCTTTCAAAAGACTCTAAACTTATCATAGATAAAAATACTTTCTCAAAACTTCTTGAAAACCACCTTTCTTCTCCTACCCTTCCAAAGCCAAACTCCTTCTTATCTCAACTTGTTGATGAAGACTCATCCCGAAAGCTTTATAACCTTTCTGATAGTACATTGGCAGAAGATGCCTGGGTTGTAAAAATTTCATCTTGCTATTAAATAACCCAAGAAAGAGCATGTTTTTGCCTAAGAAACAAAATTTCAATAAGATAACAAGAAATCCTAGAGAGAAGTCTCGAATTTCTATTGAAAAGCAGCAGACTTCTGAAGGACCTGGTCCTAAGAAGAGGAAAATGACTGAAGGAGAATCATCAATGTTTCTAAAAATGGAAAACTAGAGAAAGAAAGAAAGTTTTTGTCTAAAGAAGCATGAAACAGGTTCTTGAGAAATCAAAAGGTGCTAACTAAAAGGATCTTTGACTCAAGTGTATTAAAAAACCCGGGTATGATGGAATTAGTTGAGCTTGTTAAACATCAAAGATGGCTTCATCCTATGAAAGTACCCATTCACATAGTATTTGATGAGGTAGTCAAGGAATTCTACTCCACATTGGATTTCTCTGAAGATAATCTGAGGATGACACAGTAGTCCAAGGAAAGAAGCTAAATCTTGATGTTGTTCTACTTGAAAAAATTCATAATATTCTAATCAGTGGTGTAAGGACTGTCTCAAAACAACATCCCTCAATAGAAGTTCTGGAAAATGCATTAAGGGTTTTGTCACGATCCGAACTGGGGCCCTAGCTGTGACCGACATCCCAAACCGTGAAGGCCCGTGCACCTTTCTCTATCCGATAATCAAACAAACTTTCATATAATATGAAGAAAAATGCGGAAATATAAAACAATACAGAATCATGGTCAATGTCATAATTCAATTGTGCAATCTGGAATGGAAATCATAAACCTCTAACAACGTCTAACATCAGTCTGCGAAATCTCTAACAACTAAAAATGACATTTGTCTGAAATCTGGGACAAGACCCCCAGTCGGACCATGAATCAGAATAAAATAACAATAATAAGTTTCATAACCAGGCCTTCCGAAGTAAGGGAGGCTCACCAGATGCAAACTTCTGACAAGTCAATCTACTGCTTAACGGAACCCTAGGACTGTGTTTCAAAATTTTGAAATATAGCTGGTCAATACAGATGTACTGGTACATAGAGCAATCCAATATAATATATTTTTATATAACATAAGTGAGAGAAATTTATAAGCAGTTTTATATATGATATATGAAAAACACATGGACATATTTAAAAGACTCTGAACAATTATCTGAAATCCATAACAATGACTTACTCTTTATCTTACTTCTGAGCCAGGTGGAATACCTTACAACTCTGAAATCCCATGGGCTATATGGAATCTGCCCTCAACTCGGCAGCCAAGCCCCCAACTCGAGTTTGCTGCAAGGGTTGGAGTCTCTGTCTCTAATATGCCACAGGGCTCTAGGCCAATGTATGGTCCCTCTTGGGGACATGGTGAACCCGTATCGGCAAAACACGATTTTGGGCTAGGAGTTATTTGAACTCAAGCCTTCTTTGGGAAACAACCTAACCTTTTTTAAGCCCCTTTTTAGCTCTTTAAGACATGTATTATCTGAAATCAAGTCTGAAACTCATACTCTATTATGACATTCATTTATATGGTATCGTCATACCATTGAGTTGCAAGTCAAATCTCTAAGCCATAAATATTATATTATAGTCTCTTCTTTTAAAACATAAAGGTCAGACCACCATACTTCAGACCATTCAAGAAGTCTCATACTTCAAAACATATGTCAAATTATTCAAAGAAATTTCTCTTCTCAATATTTCAAAAAACATCTGGTGGTCATGTGTTTTTGACAAACCATACAAATCTTTCATTATACATTTTCAACATTTTTCAACATGTAAAATCCCCACTCATCAATTTAAAATCAATCTTAAATTATTCAACAATAGTCAAGAATATTGATACCATGCTTCTAAATATAACATTTTTCAATTCGTAATATGCAAAAATTTAAAGGTGTTGCAATATGAGAGGGAGTGTAATTAGTCATGCTCCTAATTTAATTATCAACTATAGATGCATACATACATACATACATATACATACATACATACATATACATATATACATACATATACATATATATATATATATATATGTGAAATCAATTTTCTTTAAGGGAAGGCCTCAAGACCAAAATAATAGATTAAAAAGGATTCACAATGTACAGTTGTAAATTTAATTCAAAACCCATTGCAAATTCATGATTTCTCAACATTCAAAACACCACTAAAAACATTTTCACCATGCCCATGTAGTTTAGGAGAACCCCACGTACCTTAATTGCAAGGATTTCAGAGAAATTTTGAAAAGATTGGACCTTTAAGCTTGATTTCCCAAACCTAGTTATTTTCTCCTCTTGTGTTCTTGAAAGATGAATTAGGGATCTTAAGAGAGAGTAAAACATTAATAATAGGCTTAATTTCATTTAAGGATGATTAGGAGTGGAATTTGGGTGAGGAAATATGACTAAAGTGCCCCTAGATCCTTTAGGAATTGAAATAACACATAAAACTACTTTAGATTAGCGTCAGGTTTCGTGTCGGGGCGCAGTCGACATGATGCGTCATGATCACATTGTCTTACTGCCTCACACAGAAAATGCCATAACTTTTCGCTCGGTTATCGAATTTTTGCAAAATTGGTATTGTTGGAAAGCTAATTCAATTATCTATAATTTGGTGGGTCTTTAGCTACAAAATTATTTGTGTATCAAAAGTTATACACGTTCAAACTAGACCCTTATAGTATCAAATATCAAACTTTGGATGAATGAATGACTCTTAGCTCAACTTTGCTCCAAGTGATTCTTATGAACACTTTTCACCTCATAATCACTTCATACACTAGTAGAAGAATCATGACACATGGATGTAAATATAAAATATGAAATTAGAGCGTACACACGTAGGAATAACAGTTCGCTTTCTAGCTCAAAAATACGGGGTGTTACAGGTTTATGAAAAATCTATGGCTCCAGTGAATAGTAAATCACTTAAAAGTGAGGTACAATTAGTCATTAATTTTGTTAACAAAGTGATTCTGCCTAGATCACGAAAGAGGAACATTGCTTCAACTGCTGATTTGTTATGATGGAGTGTCTTAGCAATTTGAGTTCATTTGTTTACCTGCTTTAATAATGGAGCACATGCATAAAGTTGTTCATGGAAAAAATAGAAAACATGGCATGCCTTATGGATATTGGTTGAAAAAAGTGTTTGATCATTTTGGTATTGTCTGCGAAAATAGAATTCCTGAAATTGTGACACACCTATTTGGAATGAAGACTCTGATCAAAACTGAGCGTGTGGAAAAAAATCAGGTAACATCTCACAATAGGAAATCAACAAATAAATATAAAAATTAAAGTTCAACTTGGCTTCTAAAGATATTAGCAAATTGCAAGTGATAATTCAGCATCTTTGTAATAATGATCCAAGTGTCTCTGAAGAGCTTAGAACTAAGAATGCTGAACTAAAAAATAGAGTTTCAACTTTAACTAATGAGGTTCTTAGCTTAAATAAAGAGATAAGGTATCTAACCAAGGAATTGTTACATTGTCATACTACAGAGAACAATAACATGGCTCTTCTTCTCTAAACCCTCTTCCCAAGTTCTTCATCTATTTAAATTTTTCTGATTTCTTTGGCTTTTTCTCAGGAATATTTAAATTTTGCACTGCAATTCCACTAACCTTTTTATATGAATAAATCTTATTTTGTGTATTTTATCTATTTCTTTCTGAATTTTAAAGTTGTTCTTTATGTTAGTTTTGCCCCAGTGGCCATGAGTTAACTAACTTGTGCTTACTTTACTCTTGGTTTACTGTTATCAATTTTCAATGATGCCAAAAGAGGAATACTGAATTCATGTGGAAGGGACCAGGAGATATATATAGCATGATGATGTGTTAGGGACCAGGTACCAATACATATATGTTGAATGATATTGGTGAAGTATGATGAGTATTAATAGGGGAAAGATTATTTGAAAGATGGCACAGTAAAAAGGGAAATAATATTGGTGATGTATGATAGAATATTGATATGGGGAAGTAAGGTGCATAGTGATAGGGGGAACATTCACTGACAGTAGTGGTAATCACTCCGACTGAATAAGGTTAATGAATTTGATGCTCCAAGTTTTGTGGTCAAGTTCTGTGGTTTGTGATCATCAAAAGAGGGGAAATGGCTATATCTTATTTTGATAATTATCAGCAGACTACAATGGACCAGGTCCCTTGGTCTTCATGGAAATAAACAGTTTTCACATGGCTTGCATGGTTTTGTCATCTAGTGTAACAAACTCCGCAGGTAAGATGTGTACTGATCAGGACACTTGGCCCAATCAGATTTCTGCCATAATCATTATTCTACTATAAAGATAAAAGAATGCTTCTCAATTAGTGAGATTTTGCAATCTGATTGTTTAAGTGAAAAATAGGCAAAAACTTAACTTTGCAACATTGCTCAAGTTCATAGTTTTTGTAAGTACTGAAACAGTGAGTGTTCTTGAGTTATGTTTGAGTATGTAATTGAATTAATCGTGTTATAAGAGTAATTATTTCTTTTTGTTCTTGAGAGTGCTTAGGTAGAGTTACCTGAGTTTGATATTGGTTAGAGTTAATCAATGTGGAGGTGAGTTACTTAATGTCAAGGTGCGTTCTTGACAAAGTTGTCAAGTTAGGTTTGTAATAGAGTTATTGTGAATTGATGGATCTTAGAGTTAAGTTTCCATTAAGTCTGTAATCAAGAGGTTGATTATAGTGACTTGTTGAGTGCTTGTGAGGGCAAGTCGTGGTTTTCCCTCTCTTGATCAAAGAGGTTTCCACGTTAAATATTTATGTTCTTTAATTTCCTGCAAAGTTTTATTTCTTTGATGCTTTACTATTTTATTGACTGTGTTTGACTCTAAGGGACCTGTTACCTTATAGTGTGGTGTAACCCCCCATGTTTCAACAATGTTTTTTTGGTATCTCCCACAGAATTGGATGAACCTAATTCTGTTACTGAGGCTTTGTTGAGCCTTAAAAAAGATAAATGGATAAAAGCGATGGAAGAAGAATTGGAGTCCATGAAAAACAATAATGTCTAGAATCTAGTTGACATTATTTTTTGGCGTAGAGTTATTGGTAACAAATGAATTCTCAAAGTTAAATGCAAATCAGATGAGTCAATAAAAAGACACAAAGCACGATTGGTGGCAAAAGGTTTTACTCAAGAAGCTAGAATAGATTATGAGGTAACTTTTTCACCAGTTGTGAAATTTACCTCAATTCTCTTGCTTTTGGCTATAGGTGCACGTTTACATTTAGAATTACACCAAATATATGTGAAGACCACTTTTCTCAATGGAGAACTAAACGAGAAAATCTATATGGAACAACCTGTGTTGTTAAAGCATAAGAAAAGAAGGTTTGTAAATTAAACAGATTAATATATGGCCTAAAACAGTCTTCAAGATAGTGGTACCTGAGATTTCATAAGGAAGTGAATTTCATTTGATTTCACCATGATCGATGAAGACTATTGCATCTATGTGTAAAAGTCCATTGAAATGTTTGTGATTCTTTCACTTTATGGGGATGATATTTTATTAGCTAAAAATAATTTGGAGTTTGTGAGAACTGTTAAGTCGTGTCTTTCAAAGTCATTTGACATGAAAGATATAGGTGAAGTAGACTATATATTGGGTGTTAAAATATAAAGAGATCATTTCAAAAAAACTTTGAGTTTTTCTCAAGAAACATACATAAAGAAAATTCTGGAATGCTTTCGAATGACTAGTTGTAAATCTATGGATACTCCTATTGTAAGAGGTGAAACTTTAAGCCTTAAAATATGTCCACAGACTAAAAAAGAAAAGAAAAACATGTCTCGAGTACCACATTCTAGTGCAGTTGGGAGTTTGATGTATGCTATGATGTATACTCGCCCATACATTTATAATATCATAAGTCTGGTTAGCAGGTATCAATCTAATCATAGAAGAGATCATTAGAAAGCAGGAAAAAGAATTTTTTGATACCTGAAGGGAACTTATGATTATTCACTATGCTATAGTGGATCCTATTTATCCATAAGAGGTTACACAGATGTTGATTGGGCTGGTGACTGGTATGATAGAAAATCAACCTCCGGTTATACCTTCTTAGTAAATGGTGGTGCGATTTCATGAAAAAGTAAGAAAAAATTTGCACAGCCCTGTCAACTGTGGAATCTAAATTTGTGGCTTGTGCATCTGCAGTACAAGAAGATATTTGGTTGGAGAGATTCTTTGAGCATTTGAACATTAGAATTCTAAGGTTCCTATGATTTTATACTGTGACTGTCAAATGGCTATCACATATACGAAAGATCCTAAATATCACAACAATACCAAGCACATTGACATTAAGTATGACTTTGTAAGAAACATAGTAACAAGTGGAGAAATAAATTTACAATACATTTCTACACAAGAAATGGTTATTGATCCCTTTACAAAGGTGATTTCTAGACTTATTTGAGAAACATGTTATGACTTAATGATTACGTAGGATATTATTATATTTATGTATTGTAAAATGATTTGATTGTAGTTGTTATCAATATAAGAGTCTTGAACTTATGTTCAATCTCATATGCATGTGAAAATGTATTTTATTGATATACTATGTCGAACAAGTCGCAAGATTGGTTCTCTCACACGAACAATCACCTCTTACATTAAGAAACATGAATAGATAAGTTCCACCATCAATTATGACATATTTTGTTATGCCATATGTGAGTTTCTTTGAGAATATGTATTCGAGGATTATTAAAGAAAGAAACTTAGGTTAGACATTTAGAGGTGTCTAGACCAAGATCTGTGCGATATTGAATGACTAAAAAGAATGAGACACACGCACCAATATAAGGATAGAAAATTGTAGCACTTGTTTCATACCATGTGTGCTTAGCGACCAATGGGTTAATGAAAGAATGAATCCTTTCTTCTTCATTGTGTGAGACCCTCAAAGTTATTTTAGCATTTCATTGAAATACCCTTATACCTTTGTTTCTTGAGGTTTCGATTGATGTTCCTACTTTAGCATGTTACTAATATCCATGAGAAATTCAGCAATGCAGTACATGTCTAGGAAAGCTGTTGATTTGGAACAAATAGATTCGAGTAGAAAGAGAAGATGATTAAAATAAATAATTTAACTTGTCTACACAAGCCGGCTATTAACACTAACCATGTAGGTTTCAAGTATAATTGTGTATATAAAGTTAATCAAGAACTCAAGTTCACCTCTTTAAGAGGATGAGAGATTCGATAAGTAACTATTGAAGTAGTGAATGATGTCTGGGGTATTGTGAGTATTAGTATCATCATATTAATATAGGATTCTTTCCACATGTGATTGGATTCCTATGTATGGCTTGTAAAACCTTAAAGGTAAAGCTCGTAATGCTCATAGGTTGCATGAACTATTTGTTTCATGAATTATTGTCTTGTTGATGTTGTACCGGCTCGGGTCTTGTCCACCATGTGCAAAGTGGAATATGTTTGATTTTTGTGGGTCATGGATTGCCCATGTGTACCGACCCGACCCTACCTATTCCAACCCGACTTGACCCATTTTTGAATCTAAAATATTAAGATTAATAGATAATCTAATTAAAAAAAGGGAACGATTACATAACTGTTACCGATCTAAATCCCCTATATATTTCACTTTCTCTTGACAAAAAGAGAGAAATAACGATCGAACATCAGTATCAAACACTAAAAGTTAGTTAATCATATTAACAACAATACTAAATAAAAGACATTTAGTTTGTGATTTAAATTTCGTTTTCTAGTGATCCGAAGATTGACTTGGAGTGATTCTTTCAATAGCAAAATCAATAATTTTTGCTGCATCGTATCAAGGTACACACTATTTTTGCTTCATTTTTACTAACAAAGACTAAATACAAGGGCTTTATAATTTGTTTTTTAAAATTGGTGTGAAATGGTAAAAGGAAAAATGATAAAATGAAAAAAATAAAGAAGTTGGATACACAAATGGGACGCAACTAAAGTTGTGTGTAGTAGACACATTACGTAAAATATTTGGTGTGGAAGACGTTTTCCATTATGGAGGGATGTGTTGAAGGTAAGCCTGTCAAACGGGTCGGGTAGACCTGAGTCTTGAGATGGGTTATTTTTGATTTTGGGCCTGGTTAACCCAGCCCGGATCAAATCCGGTCCAGGCCCGCCGGTTAACAGGCCTGAATATTTTTTGTTTTAAAAAAATTATTGATTTTGCCCGTTGGGCTAATTTGACCGTTTGGCCCAATGGCTATATTACCGTTTGGGCCCCAAAAACGGCTAATTGGCCATTTTTATTTAAAAAGAAAAAAATATTTAATCAAAATATCTTTTTAAACCGAAAAAATTCCTATAAATACCCTACACTTTCAAATCATTTTCCACACAATTTTTATTCTCTCAAATCTCATTCTCTCTCAAATCTCAATTCTCAAATATTCTATTTATTTTCTAAAGTGCTCACTTTAACTTTTTAATTTTGCGATTACAAAGTATGAGTGGAAGTTCCTAAAGTCGCAACCTTTCAGATACTTTTAAAATTTTGTATTGTCGTTCCATCTCTTACTTTTAATTTTTAATTAGTGAATTAATTGTTGAATATTTAATTTTATTATATTTGTGTATTTTGAATTTTTTTAGTTTAATTTATATCATGGATAAATTAAGAAACCTCGCCACTAAAGGTGTTAAAATTTTTTATCTCGGAAGTGGTAGTGGTAGTAAAAAGTGAATTACTAGCGGTAGAGGTACTTCAAGTAGTAGATAGACCCATGTGCCTCCGCCTACGGTACCTCTTAGTCAACCTTTTGAGGAAGAAATATGTGTAGGTTCTCACAATATGGATTATGTAGAAGCTCAAGAAAATTACGGTATAGAAGAAGAAAATAAAGTAGATGCGGTTAATTTAGATGAAGATGATGAAAATATTGGTGAGACACCCATAGTAGAAAATGCTAACGTTAGATTTGAATCGATTAATCTTCCTCCCCATCCTCTTCGTGCCCCAAGAGCTCGTAAAACAACTAGTATTGCATGACAATTTTTTGAACGTATATCAAATATTGAGGTGCAATACAATGTTTGTCAACAAATATATAAGCATAAAAGAGGAGGCAAGCAAGGGGGTACGGATACGTTAATGAGACATATAAGTGATAATCACGAAAGAGACTTAAAAATTGCACAAGGTGGTGCGGATGTTGGTGGGCCAACACAAACTAAAATGGACCCAGCAACCGGTCAGGTAATGAAGAAGTATAATAAATTGAGGGACCGGGAAGAAATAATAAAAATGGTAGCTGTGGTTTGTTTGTCTTTAAGTTTTCCTTCTTCTGATGCCTTTATTCATTATATTCAAGCAATTTATAATCCTATGTTTAATGGTATTCCTAGAAGTACTTATCGGGCCGATATTTTTAGACATCATTCACAATATTATTTTTATTTATCAGCATTGTTAAAAAATATTCAATGTAGGATGTTCCTAACTTCTGATCATGGTCGTACTGTAAATAAAAATGATTCTTTAACCATTACCTGTCACTGGATAGATAGTAATTTTGTTATGCAAAAACGTATTCTTGCTTTTTTTATATAATGAGGATCGTAAACATACTGGAGATTTTATTGCTGATTCGTTGCTAAAGTTGCAGAATTTTATGATATTGAAAATAAAATCTTATGTATTGCTTTTGATAATGCTTCTAACAACAAGACTGCTATAACAAAGTTAAAATCTAAGCTATCTCCGCCGTTACCTGAAATTTTTCATGTTAAGTGTGCTTGTCATATATATAATTTAATTGTAAGAGATGGTGTTGAGTTTTTTGAGCTTTATATTGAAAAAATTCAGCTTGCCATTGGTTTTATTCAAGGAAATAATTGTAGAAAAAGAATTGGAGACTTTAAACTTAAATGTGAACGAAATGGACTTGCACCAATATTGATGCCTGAAGAGTGTGATACTAGATGGAATGCTACGAATGATTTTTTAAAAATTTATCATAAATGTAGAGTTCCTATTACACTATCTTTTAACCAACATTGTGGTTCATTTACTGATTCTGCCTACTGCATGTTACATGATTCCGATTGGGCTATAATTGATGATCTTGTTAAGTTTTGGAAAAATTTTATATAGCTACGGTTGAATTTTTCGGTGCTTATTATCGTACTATTTGTAATATTTTCGCATATATAGCCGATATTTCTGGTTTGCTCAAAGAATATAAAAATAACGAAGGTTACAAAGAAGCTGTTGGTGCCATGTTTGCTAAATTTAAAAAATATTTTTTCCCGATTCCCCCTATTTACTTGGTTGACGCTATGCTAAATTCGGGCATGAAATATAATACTATGTGCCACTTTAGTACTCTTATTTATGCTAACTTGGAGATAAATAATAACAATGATTTTGATGATGAAGAACAAGAACAACCTGATTTGTGGACGACTATGGCCAGTGCGAACGATTACACGAATAAATTATATAATCACTATGCTGATTTAGTTGATTTAGCTGTACCGACAAATATCACTCCAACTATCGCTCCTCATCCTTTCGAGGAGCCATCATCTTCTAAAAGGCCGGTACATAGTGATTTTCCTGATTACTTTTATGATTTATCTTATTGGAACAATTTCGAGGAGGGAGCTTACACAACAACTTATCGGGAAGAGCTGAAGTATTATCTCCAAACACCGATAGAGGATCGCAGATGACGGATCAACGCATTAGATTGGTGGAGGAATAATGAAACACAATATCCTGTGCTTTCAAGATTAGCTAGAGATATCTTGAATGTTCCAATGTTAACTGTTGCATCGGAGAGCACTTTTAGTCAGGGACGATAGCAGCTTGGAGACAACCGACACTCATTTCCTTAGAGATTGGATTAGAGCAGTACGAAGAAATCAAGGAATGAAAGCGGAGCTGAATGACGAGAAAAGACTTGAAGAAATTATGACTTCACGAGAGAACTCAACAGAATCAAGTCCAATGCATGATTTTGCCCCCGTTGACTTTGACTATCCTATGCAAATTCACGTTAATATTAACATGAATGAGTTAGAAAAAATGATGCAAAATTTGTAGATTTTTCATTCATGTAAATTATAAATTTTGGATCATTTTGCAATCAATAAAATTCAACATCCATTCACTCCTTAGTCCTTACTTTGTAATTTTTTCCATTTAATGATTTAAATTGAATTTCTTGTTTAAATTAAATACTTAGTTTTAATATATTACTAATTTACTATCAAGTATTATTAATTTGTTATATTAAGTAGCATATGTTTTATTTAAAGAAGTACATATATTGAATGCTACGTATATATATTTATATGTTTTCTAAAGTAGTATATATTTAACGTATACATGTGTATATGTTTTATAAATTAGTATATAACTATATATATAGTGTGTGTATATATTGTAGTATATTTTATTTAAACTAGTACGTATATATTGAATGGTACGGATATATGTATATACATTTTCTAAAGTAGTATATATTTAACATATACATGTGTATATGTTTTATAAATTAGTATATAACTATATATAGTGTGTGTGTATACATTGTAGTATATATATTGTAGGATATGTTTTATTTAAAGTAGTACATATATTGAATGGTACGTATATATGTGTATATATTTTCTAAAGTAATGTATTTTAACGTATACATGTGTATATGTTTTATAAATTAGTGTATACTATATATTTAGTGTGTGTATATATTGTAATATATATATATATATATATATATATATATATATATATATATATATATATATATATATTGTAGCATATGTTTTATTTAAAGAAGTACATATATTGAATGAGTTCTCATCAACTCAATGTTTTAAAAATTATATCTTTTAAATTTTTTAAAATAAATTAAGATCAATTCGGACCAAATTAGAAATTTCAAAACTTGTCATTCTTTTTCAAAATTACAAATCAACCCATACAGATCATCCATTTGCGTGAAAAACTTTTCATTTCAATTCTAATGTTCTCTTTCTTCTCTCTCTCTCTCAGGGTCTCCTCTCCCTCTTTCAATAATAAAAATAACAACTACTCAACATATTGCTCAGCCCTTCAAAATAGGTCGATTTTCTTCCCATTTACGACCACATATAGTTGTTTTCTTCGAATTTATTCCTACTTATATCCATCATTTTCTGTATCTTTGCAGGTGACAGAGTTCGAGAAGAGTTCTACATTTATTCTTTATTAAAAAAAATAAGGCTTTTTAATTAATGATGAAAAAGAAGACTTTTAGTTGTATTATCTTCAAGAATGGGTTAACAATTTTGAGTTTTAATGCTAAAAAAATAGGAATCACCCGAGAAAATTCTAGTTTTTCTCTCAGTGTTTTGTTGACTGTCGTGGTATTGTTGGATGGTGTTTGTGATATTGTTGGTGGTGTTAGTATTTGTGTTTTTTGGCGGTGGTGTCGGTGGTCTTGGTGGCATTGGTGGTGGTCTTGGTGGCATTGGTGGTGGAATTGTTTGTAGCGATGGTGGTCCATCTGTTGCAATGGGTGGAAGATCTGTTGGGAGATATTAAATATGTTTTCAAACAGATTTCTCATCTGTTCCAATTGATGGGTTATCTGTTGGAGTATTTTTTTGTAATGTGGCGTAGAATAATTTATTGAAATTTGTCCATCTGTTGCAACAAGTGGATTATCTATTGGGAGATATTAAATAGGTCTTCAGACAGATTCGGGTTCCCCATCTGTTCCAACTGATAGGTTGTCCGTTGGAGTATTTTTTTGTTATCTGGCGTAGAATAATTTATTAAAATTTGTCTTACCTTTTTTAAAAAATTATGCAGACGTCAAATGCAATGTATTTTTTATTTTTCTATTGTTTGTAGTTAAAAGATGTCTCCCAAAAGAAAAGAGACTGAAAGTGGATCAACTTCCGACCACCCAACAAAAAAGGCTAGACTATAGATAGAGTCATAGGAACTTCCAGAACAATCTCATTCAGGGAAAAATGAAGCTGAGAAAAGTGATAAATCCTTCTCACCATTGAAGCATGAAATAACATTGAAATCCCAATATGATTTTGTCAAAACTATTAGTATCGTTGGGTTTTGAGTTGCGATGCCGATGAGTAACCCTAACGCAGTATTTTGTGATGTTGTACTTAAATATCAGTTGGGGAAACCTTTTAACGAACTTAAGAGTATTATGAAGAAGGAAAACATAGATGAACTTTTTAAGAAGAGCTGCTTTGCATACTTTCTTAAGCTGTCTGACTCCCACCCTCTCCATTTCCCAATGATCATGGTATATGGCCTCCTCAAGCGCAGGATCAAGTATGTAGGAGATGATGGAGGTCTAAAGGAGGGCAGAAAAAAGATGGATGAAGTCTAGATCAACTATTGTGGCATGTTGGTTTGTTTTGGATTGAAAGAGTTTGCCATAGTGATGGGCTTGAGATGTGATCATCCAGAAGAACCTCTCATCAAGAAAACACCCCACAAAGGGTCCAACAAATGCAAGGTAAAAAAAGATGGGTTGTTGGGCATTGTTGGACCTAGCTACAGAGTGGAAGATTTGATGATGGATCTCAAGAATAAAGACATACCAAAGCACTACAGGGAGAAATTATGCTTAGTTTGGTTTATCCATTTTTTTTATTGGCAAGAGACGTCAGGAAAGTCATAGAACATGATTTGTTGGCATTTGCTGATGATTTTGGAAAATTCAACGATTATCCCTAGGGATATGATATCTACTACTTGACTGTCAAATATTTACTGAAAAAGCTAAAGCCAAAGACGACCACATTATACGACTTTTCTTGGGCTTTCATGGTAAAATTGATCACTATTTTTACTCATTCATTAATTTATATTGAATATAGTTATGACTTTTATTTTTTGCTTGCTTCTTGTTTATAATTTTTAGGCTTGGGCATGTGAAGCCATTCCCCCCCTCCAAAAGCATTTCAAGGATTATCCAGATAAGGTTTCTCATCCAAGGATCCTTAGGTGGTTGGCTGCAGGAGAGAGCAACAATAAAAATATTAACGAGGCTGATCTTTTTAACCCTCCGAATGATGCAGTACGTATTCTTTCAACTAAAATAATTTTCCTCAAAGAAAGATATTGAGATAGATATTCCATCTGTTGCAACAGATGGATCATCTGCTGCAACAAATTACCCATGAACTGCAAATGGTGCAATAGATTAACCATCTGTTGCTCTGGTTCTCTGAACTCTACTCAACAGATTACCTATCTATTGTAAATTATGCAACCGATGGTAATCTGATGCAACATATTATCAATTTGTTTCAACATACAGATCAACTGTTGTGGTAGCTAGATCGTCTGTTGCATAAGTTGGCTGTGTTAACATCCATGTAACCCATGCCCCATGTAACCCAACTGACTTTAAATTATTATTATATGATTTAAATTCCTCCTGTATTTTTTTATAGGTTGTGCATCCTTGGATTGTGCCTACCATTAATAAGCTGGGGATGACTTCATTTTTTAATCTGGGTCTTGTTGATACAAAAAAAGACCCAATGGTGAAATTAATAAAGAAGGAATTGGCTGAAGCAACATCTATAAGAAGAGCAATTAGGCAAGGTCGGCCTATTGTTGAAGCTCTTCACGACCAACCTCAAACTGCAAAAGATCCGGGTGCTTCTTCTGGGGATGTTGCTGGTGGAGTTGTTTATGATGGTGGAAACCATCTTACTGCTGCTGCTGCTCTTAGTCATGATAATGAGCATGTTGGTGCTTAGCAAAAAATAAATATATTTGAAAACACCCATTGCATAGGTCTCCCTCTCTCCCCTAAACCGGTCCGTCCCACCCTTACAGTGGTCCTTCTCATCTATCATCACCCTCATGTTCTTATTGAAAATGCAAAGTGTATAAGGACAGAGAGGATAAACTCCTTAAAAAGCTAGAGGCTATTACTGAAGCTGTAGAGGAGTTGAAATCCAGGAGGGGTGTCATACTATCTAATGAAGTGAGGGAGCCATACACTCAGATAGTGGAGGTTAGGAGGAAGAGAAGAAAAATTAGATAAATTCTCTCCGTTCTGAAATCAGCAAAAATTACAACTTCTCTCGCTCCAAGAGTTGTTAAAGTTCAGGGGCCGCCGAAGAAGGTGGACATATTCGCGGCGCTTGGCAAGGAGAAGAAGAAGGAACTAGAAGAATTCATCAATATAAAGGTTCAAAAAGAATACTCCATGCATTCATTTACCGCCAAAGACTTCTCAAATATGACAAATATACACGTGTGGTACGAGGACAAGGTAAGTTTACTTTTGCTAACCTAGCCTTCCAAACTACTCCATGAAGAAGAATCTATGTAGCAGATGTGTAATCTTTTGCAAAAACTTGGTATTCTGTTGCAAAATAATACACATCTGTTGCATAAGTTGCATTGGCTGGGTAATCTGTGAAATGATTCAGAGAACCCTCTACATCGGATTGTTTCCACTGTATTTTTATTCTCTACAATCACTAACCTATTTAAAAATTATCTTTTTATATCACAGTATGTTGATGAAATTCTCTGCCTCATGAGGGGCAGGCAATTAGCGAACCCAGATGCTTATGATGCTGCCGATAGGATAATGGACCTCAACTTCTATAATAATTTCAAGGATAGGTACGCTAAAGTCTATAATATAGATGATTTTGATGGCCCGAGATTTGATCAATTAGTTTCTATGTTCTAATGGGATGAAGAAACGATTAAATATGTTAGAGGGAAGAGGCCATATCCACACGACAAGAGCTGGATCAAGGCAAAGACAATCCTTGCAGTCATGAACGTAGATGTAACACATTTTCTCACTATTAAGATACTACTATACGACAGAAAAATTAAGGTTTATGACTGGAACTTGCCTGTCTTCAGTGAGAAGATGTTTTTAACCCACATGCAGCCACTCTTGAAGTTGTTGGCCAAGTTGTTGACGCAGAGTAAGCTGATGGATCATTTGCCGGCTGAAGTCTTGGCGAAGGAATCATGGGATTTTGAAGTTCAAAATAAGAACATCCAGCTCCCAAGAAATACAACAGGTGCAACGTGCAGGCCGTACTTGCTTGCATACATCGAGTGTTTGCTGATCGGCATAAAAATAACCGGTGTGTGCGACACCGTTGTAGAAAATATGCAGTGGGTATAGGCATATGGTGTTCCAACAAAATGGTTGGAGCTCGAGTATAAAAAAAAATATGTACAAAGACAGAGACGAACACGATAATAAATTTTCATTTCAAGCCAATTCACTTTAGATGTGACAATAATTTTTATGTCTGGCCAAGTTGAATTTTTATAATATAATAGATTTTATTTCTGTCATAATAGATATAGTACCCGTTGTGACAGATTAATTATCTGTTGGAATGGGTTGGTCATCTATTGCGTCATGCAGATATTCCCAGTCTGTCTGTCACAACAGATATATGATCTGTTGCAATATATAATTTATCTATTGCAACTGATCGGTAATCGTTGGAGCAAATAAAAAAGTAGGAAGACCTGTTATATAATTTCTAGCAGATGCATCTCATATTGCAACATATGTCTAAATCTGTCTGATAAGATATGTCATCTGTTGCAACAGATGTATTATCTGTTACAATATTTGAATCTAGTACTCTATTTCAATTAACATGTTCAAAACTAAGGATTAAAATATATTCATAGATAGAATAAAATAAATCAAAGCCTTCAAAAATTACATGAAATAACTCAACAAATAAATAAAATATAAAAAAAATTATTATGGGTACAAATGATCTACTCTACAAATAAATCAACAAGTTAAACCAAGAAGGATAGATTATTACATTGACGGACTCAAGCTATAAAGATCTAATCAATATAGACAAGTTTTTCTTCATTCGGTGCTATGGATTTTGGCTTTGGTCGTCATGAATCTTTAACGTCGGTTGTGTACAGCTTCTAAGCTTTCTCTTCTTTATATTTCCACAAAAAAGCAACATATCTTTTGCAGAGTAATCCGACATCAAGTCCATCATTTGGTACTTGTAATCCATCGCTCAAATACTCAGTGTAGGCGGCAATAAAAAGACTGCAATCCCTGCATAATAAAAAATAGATAATCCATATCTTGCAGTTTATGCAAACGTTGTGAAATTTGTGAAATAAAACTAAATTATGACACTTAAACTTATAGGCTACCAATGGTTTGTTGAGAAATTCCTTCAACATACTATACATTAAATGGATTGGCCATTTTATCCCGTTATGCTTCAATCGTCGACCAATCAGTACAAACCTCTTGGTCTAAAAAACCACTCATATCAAGGTAAGTAGACAATATTTTGGCCAGCTTTTGTATCTTAGAAGAAAGCTTGGAACGTCTTCTTCGCGTCATTGAGTCATAAACTCGGATCCACCTCTTTTTTAAAATGATGATAGCCAACACCCAATGGAATTCATCACCACAATTCATTGGGATATACACTTCATCGACCAAATGCCAAGGTAAGCCAGCCAAAATGCTAAAACCTTTGATGATGTTGATTAAGCATTCCTCATTTTGGGAAAATTTCGGCTATTGTTGACAATACCCATCGTAGGCATTATTGATGTAAACTTTGTAAAAACAATTGCATGTCGTGTATCTGTATTGTTCTTGTGTTTGCAACTTGGCCTTCTTTCGAAGGTAGTAAAAAATAACATCGATGTGCTGCACATATTATCAAATATTTTGGATTACGTGATGAAAAATCAATACACAGATGCAATTAAATAAATTATTAATTAATAGTAATATGTATGGCATTTAAACCTCATCATTCCAGCAAGTTTGGGGCTGTGACATCAAATAGAACCAATTTTTCATTTTGGAATGTACAACAACAAAGTTGAACATATCAAAACCAAGAGTCGATTCGTTCACTTTGTAGCGCTTGTCATTTTATTTTCTACATGATTTATATGTGTTAATGTCAGGTTCTTACAACAATAATTGTATAAACCAATATCTATAAAATTGATTTATGTACCTGCCGGCATGATGCTTTAACAGTCCATCGGTAATCCATTCTGAATAGTCGTTGATCAGTTGTGTTAGTTTTTTTGGAGCCTCATCCGAGATGTTGAACCCTTCAAATGGGTAATTCTTCCGTTCTCCCAAGTTGACAGGGTCCAATTTTTCTTCTTCTTTGTAAGCAGTTAATGGATTATCATATGTGATATTATGCTTTTCGGCAGTAGCTTCTACTGTGACATCCATCTGAAAAGCCTGAATTGTTAATGCTAAGTAGAGATATACAACAGATTGTACATCTGTTGCAACAGATAAGACTTATGTTGCATCAGATGGATTATCCATTGGGATAAATTTTAACAGGTAAATCAGAGTAGTACGATAATTTCAAACAGATAACGAATCTGGTGTAATAGGTTAGACAACAATTGGAACAAATGTATATATCTGTTTGATAATTTTTAGTAGATGTATCATCTGTTGAAATAGATATGTGCCTATTTATTTTTTGGAACAGATGATGTACATTCACCATCTTCAACTCATGCTACTCTCCTGTGGCGCTTGCACACTGAACATCGGTGCAAGACAAAGATAGAGGCATTGCAATCTTTCTTTTTTTGATGCTTGATGATGCCTTGGAAGTTTCTTTCCTTCTTTCCTTAGCCGCCTTGATCTCTAGTGGAGTGTATGGATATGAAATCCTCTTTGATGAAATGATACCCCTCTTAGATGTCATTTCCTTTACAGAAGCAGTTAGTGCATTAATAGTATTAATCACTCCGTCGTATTTCACCTTACAGTCTTGACATTTGCATGCATAATATTCTTTAGATGCGGCAAAATCTAGAGAAAAATCTGTACAACCATTATGATCATAATCATAATGGCTTATTGTTTCAAAAACTGTAAGAGGAGCATCATTAGCCCCACCCTCCAAAATTACTTTTCTTGTGATGGCTGTTGCTCCAAATAATTCCATTTTTATTCCATCAATGACCTTATGGTCCAATAAAGTTTGCACAGACCGTAAAGTAAGAAAAAATGGCATCTTCAACTCTCGATTGGTCGAAATATGCCACGGATGGATAATCTAAAATAAATTGGTACATATATTAAGAATGATGATGAAATCATTTAATCATTAAATAAACAAAAACTTGATTAGAATTGGACTTACTGCTTCCTTGGGGGGATTGAAAAGATCAAGAAATCTTGTATTTTTATCAGTTTTGGCCGACAACCATCTCAAAATTCTTGGACAGGAAACTTCTTCCTGGTAGTTCACTTGTTGTCTCAAATAAGGAATGACTTTAAATACCCAAGCCTATAACATAACGCTAATAAATTAAAAGTATTATTGAATAAAAAATGATGAATCATATCATGATAAAAAAAATATTTACCATGAAGGCCCATAAAAAGCCATATAAGTTGACTGTTTTGGCGTTAATGGAGTCAACAAATATTCGACAATCATTTTAAAGATTTCATAATCCCAAGGATAGCTGTTAAATACCTCAAGATCCTCGGAGAGATTTATTAAATCGAGGCTTATATTGTTATTAATGTCTCACGCCCAAAGAACATTATGTACAAACTAAACCAAGCACAATGATTACTTGTGTTTCTTTGAAAGTTCTTTACCTTTCAATGCTTCTATCAAATTTTTGTTTTTGAAGCTTGGAACAACAATGGACACCAGGTCATCATGATCACTTGACTTGCCTTTTACTTTTTTTGGTGTGCAGAGTACTTTTTTTTGGTTAGAGTAGGTATAACTTGAGAAAGAGAAGGAGGATAACATTTTAGTCCGGTAACTCTGGCAAACTCTTTCCTACCAAAACAACTAGGAATGCCATAGTAATTTATCCATACCTCATCCATCATATCTTTGTTTCCATATATAAACCTGCACTTGAGAAGATCATATACCATTTTTATCTGGAAACAAACATTGTTGTCCTTCAGTAAATCAAGATATTGCCCAAAGCAGATTTCCCTTAAATAAGAATCCTATTTTTGTTCTCGAAGTATTTTTCTAAAGGCATCGAAATATTTTCCCATGACTGACTTAACCACAAGATCACCCATTAAATATGTGGTACCATCGCACTGCATTCTCACAAGATAATGATCAATGCTGAAGGTTTTGACCAACTCTTCGACGGAAAGGCTATTAGCGTTTAGATCATCTCTTTTGAAAGATTCCTCCTCCCCATGTTCATTATCTTCTGCTTCTGATTGAGATAATGCTTGTAAAGCAAGCTCATAGAGTACTGGATGCAGTCAAGCTGCTGCACTTGTTTCATTACTTGGACTTGATTTGATTTCTTTTCTTTTGGGAGCCATATTATCTTAAATTAATAGGAACATAGTAGAGATTATAATTGATTAATGCATAACAATAATATAACTGTTCTAATAGACAAATAATCTGTTGCACCAGGTATGTTATCTGTTGCAATATATAACCGACTTGTTGCAATGGATAAGTAATCCGTGGACATAATAAAAATAAATCACTAATCTGTTGCACCTGGTATTTTATCTGATGCAACATATAACTGACCCATTGCAATAGATGAGTAATCCATGGGAACCATAAAAACAGATCACTAATCTATTACACCTGGTATTTCATCTGATGCAACATATAACCAACCCGTTGTAATGGATGAGTAATTCATTGGAAACCATAAAAATAGATCACTAATCTATTGTACCGGGTATGTTATCTGTTGCAACATATAACCTAACTGTTGCAACGGATGAGTAAAACATTGGAAATAATAAGCAAATCACTAATTTGTTGCACCAGGTATGTTATTTGTTGCAACATATAATTGACCTATTGCAATGGATGAGTAAACCATTGGAAAGAATAAAAATAAATCACTAATCTGTTGCACCAGGTACTTTATCTGTTACAACATATAACCAACCTATTGCAATGGATGAGTAATCCGTTGGAAACCATAAAAATAGATTACTAATCTGTTGCACCAGGTATGTTATCTGTTGTAATATATAACCGACCTGTTGCAATGGATGAGTAAACCGTTGAAAAGAATAAAAACAGATCACTAATCAGTTATCTGTTGGATCAATATTGTTTAGATTTCTTCCAAACAGAAGAGTCATCTATCGCAATAAATGAATGATCTGTTAGATTGTTCACCTGTTCCATCAAATTTTAAAAGTTGCATCAAATTTTCATCTGTTGCATCAGATGTTTCATCTGTTACATTAGATGTTTTATCTATTACATCAGATATTTCATCTATTGCCATACCATTTTTACCAAGACAAATGACAAATCAACCCAGCAACACCAACACATCACATCACACACACACACACACATGCGCGCACTAAGAACATCAACTGTGACCAAAAATTACCAACAAATTTGAATTAACAGTATGACAACAACAACAAGAAATGACAGAAATTAGGATTTTATTCAATCCATATTTCAATACTAGAAGAGTAGTTGGCTCAAGTTCTTCTGTTTCTTCATAATTTTTTACCTGTGAAAAAGGAAATATGACGACGAAGAACTCAAAGTTGTTGTTGCTGGAGAAGTCTTCACGTTGAATAACGGTTGAAAGTCAAAAAGAAACTCACCCGACTATTTATCATCGGAGGTTGAAGGGAGAAATTTTGCAGAACTATTGGTTGTGAGAGAGTTGAGATAAACTGTCAAGAGAGAGAGAGTGGTTGATTTGGATTAAAGAGGGGTGTATGTTGGGTTGATTTGTATTTTTAAAAAGATTATAAAGTTTTAAAAATATTAATCAAGTCCACAATTAACTTAATCAAGTTTCCTAATGATGTTTAACCCTTTAAGTTGGTCAATGTCACCAATCCTTCATTCAAGACTTAAAAGACACCTTTCCTTCAATTTTCTCATGAGATTATATTGCAAATTATCTTGAGATTGAAGGCATAACTTTTGAATTATAATTTTTGTAAGTTAGCCGAGGGTTTATCAAAAATAGTCTCTCTACCCTACAGAGGTATTGATAAGGTATGTATTCTATCCTCTACAGAATTCAAATATGATATTATGTTGAGGATTATCTTAATATTGAATGCATAACTATTGAATCATAATTTTTGTAAGATAGCCGAGGGTTTATTGAAATCAATCTCTCTACCCTACAAAGATAGTGATAAGGTATGTCTTGTATCCTTCACAGACTACATATATAAGATTATATTGAATATTATCTTAAGATTGAAGGCATAACTATTGTATCAAATTTTTTGTAAGTTTGTCAAGTATTTTTATTTTTCTGTAGTGATTTTTGAAACAGTAATTGTAGTACCAATGTACAATATTTATATTAGCAATAAGAGTTATGATTATGATAGTGCAACCAAAGCTCCAAAAGATACCTACACTAACAAATTTATATATGAAGCGATACTATGTGAGATGCTTTGATAATGATAGAGCAATCAAAGTGACAAAAATACGTATATCAAGAATATCGTCTATGAAGAGATATGTTGTAACTATTACCACATTGTGTAGTAACATTTATTTTTACTATTTAAATGAATTTTACATTTATTTTAATGTCACTTGCTGTTTAACTTTTACAATATCTTTTCGTGTCAATTCAAAAGATATAACATTTATGTTAATGCTTATTTGTATTTTTTAAATAATTTTATTTTCTTCTATATAATTATTTTGATTGGCATGAGGCACACGTGCAAAACACGTACCTAATCTAGTATATATATACATATATATATATATACACCCTAATCAACTCTGATAATTCTTGATACTTTTTTTAATTTCACTTGCTCTCTCTATCTATCAATTTTTTTAAGCAAAATTACTAAGAGAAAAATAAAAGGTCAATTCAATAATGTGAAAAATTCAACAATTTAATTAATTATCTCAAACTTACAATTCAAATTTAATAATGTGAAGATTCAAATGATTTAGTAAATTATCCCAAACAATTTGTAACGCCCCGAATCTGGTACCCAGAACGCCACACGGTGCTCATGACCCCAAAGGACCATAAGCTAATCCATGACTGATATCTGTACCTGTACACTGCATAATATACTGTATAAATGCAAAAATAAAGGCTGAAAGGCCATAATATTCAAATCGGGTAAAACATAACATCTAGTGATATGGTACATCAATACCAAAACAATTGAAATAACTGTCTGAACATGCTAGTCTGAAAGCCTCTAAACTGTCTAAATAAGGAGTTAATGAGAAATGTCCCCAACTAACTCCAACTACTGAAATAAATTAAGTAATGACATATTAAAGTAATGATCATGTCCTCGAAGGATGAGGACTCACTTCTAACTTTGACTGCTGATACTGGAATGCTACTGATGCTTTGGAGCTTATGCTTGTGAACCTATGGTATAAAACACCGTAGCGCAAATGTGTTAGTACGTTTGAATGTACTGGTATGCATGTAAGGTAGGCTGAATACAAAGGGTTCACATGCATGAACTATACTTACTGACTGATAACATGAACGCGAGAATGCATGCATGAATACATAATAAAGGTAACTGAGTTTGATGATAACATGATTACTAAGCCTGAGTACTGATAACATGAGATACTGATAACTGTATAACTGAAATAACTAATATGGAGCAACTATTTCTGATAGTCTAGGTTCTGATGGAACTAGCTGAGATCGGTGCTATTCTGAGTTGACTGTATCTAACAATCGTAAATTCTGTAGAACTCCCTGAGTTTTATTACAGAGATTGAATAACTATATTTGTCAGTCCTGGTTCTATAGATGAAACTGTGTGAAGTAGTCATCTAACCGACATGCCCCTAATACACCATTATGGCTGAGTTGGGGTCCAATCTGTAACCCCAACTAGAAGGGTGTTAATACCGGGCCACTGATAAGGAAAATCTGTGAGTAACCCTCATATAATAGGTAACTCTAGTGAGAATGGTGGGAACCCTTATATAACAGGTTAAACCACCTCATCCACTCTCATATAAAAGGCTATGATGTCTCAACCTACGCTGGCTACGTAGTTCTGCGATGCAAGGATTGCTTTTAAGAATCACACCCTCATATAATAGGTGGGTCCCCATCCTTGGGTCCACTCGGTGCTAATTTTCTACTCCTATCTGAATAGACACTAAACATGATTAACTGAACTGAACTAGACTGAGTTAACTGAGTTTCGTTGACTGACGGAATACTTCTGAGATTACTGAGTTTTCCTGAGTCATGAGACTGATTGACTTCTATGGATCATGGATTGACAGAGAGTATATTGAAAACATGACACTGATTCTAGGAACATAGCTAAATTTTTGGGTACAAGTAGCCCTAGGACTCGATAGAAGGAAACTGACAAAGCATGACTTTCTTGAATACACGTCCAACATCACAATCCATAATACAATAAGTTGGAGATTTCATGAAGTACAAGTTCTAAAGCACCACAATGGCTACACATATATCCATAATTCATTGACTAAGACATTTCATCAAACACTGGACATGCATAAACTTGTACATAAATGGAGATTTCATATTATCATAGTAGTATGACACTTTTCCTTCACATAGGCATTTAGTTGAACACATGGGGAGAATACTTTGGTTAACAATCATCAACACATCTAATAATCATGGATGTATCAATCAACGTATAAATTTAAGGGTTTATCATGATTATTATGCAAATCCCGACATCCTAGGGTCAATCATTGGAATATGTAATTTCAAACATGAATCAAAACCCCACAACATCATGAACATGAATTTCAATTCAATTTAAATCATGAACATTCATAAATACACAAATCTTGGATTTTGAAAAGAGATTCTTGAGCTTCATGGGTGAAAGGGACCCATGAATCAACACATGACATACCTGGGTTGTGAGTTTCTTGAAGTTCTTGAACTTGAAGAATTTGGAATCTCTTAGTTTCTTGAAGAATGATTTGGATCTTGTTCTTGGGGATTATCTTTGAGAGAAAATCCTAATTTGATGTTGTAGATGGATAATGAGCTTATGAGCCTTGATCTGATATAACCAGGTATTAGAAAGGGTGGTAAAAGATCAAAAAGCCCTTTATAAAAATGACTTAAAATAACTGAATGAAATATGTGACGGTGGGTGCGACGGTCTGTCGCTGGGTTGATGGTCCGTCGATCCTGATCGTCGCACCTGGGCAGAATAGGGGTTCACTGCCTCTCCTACGATGGCCTGGGAGATGGTCCGTCCCTAGCTCGATGGTTTGTCGGCCTGAGCCATTGCCCTTAGGCAGAATCTGGTCTTACTGCCTCTGCTGCGATGGCTTGGGCGGTGGTCCGTCGGCCCTCACCATCGTACCTGGGCGGTATTGACTGCTTTTTGTATTTTGGCCATAACTTTCTACCCGGATATCAAATTTTTATGAAATGGTATCAATGAAAAGCTTATTCAATTTTCTACTCAACAAAAGTGAAAATCTTAAAAATACCACGCGTATAAAAGTGGATTCGTCATTCAAAGTAAGTTTCTAACATTCTTGGGATGATTTCAAGCTAGGTAGAAGTACGGGTTATTACACAATTTAACTATTAGATTATATTATAATTATTTATTGATAAATCTGTCAAAAGCTAGCAGCTTTAGATTATTTTTATAATTTTGTATTGTAATGTGTGAAGCCATTATTAGCTTTAGTGCTTATGTATACCACCAGTATGGTGGATTCTAATTGTAGATACAGATGGTGTAAATTATAATTAAGCAATCTGAGAAAAATTCTCAAATTGTTAATAGTGGAAAAGTGATAAAAGAGAAGAATGGAAAAAAGAATAAAAAAGAAAATACATGTGTCATATTTGGATAGGTGTGTATATTTCACCACTAATTTGAGATTTGAATGTAGTATTTTAAGATGGATTATTTGAGATTTGAAAGTAGCATTTTAAGATTGATTATTTGAGATTTGAATATCACATTTTAAGATGGAATTAATTCGACTTTTTAGAAATTCAGGGGGGATAATATGTCTTTTATTAAGAAAAGTGTGTAATTAAAAACTTTGGTATCTGAATGAGGAGATACTTATGCCTTTTGCATACACACATATATGTATATACACACACGTACATACATGTGTGTGTATGTTTTAAGTAATAACTGAAGTTATACACTATTCGGGGTATTCCATCAAATATTTGGGAAAGGTTTGGCTATTGTTGTTAATATTACATACCAAATTTTTTTGAAAGTAGTAGTTCCTAAATGTTTGTTCATATAGAATCTGCTGCAAACACCAAAGGAACTATGAAAACACTAGCACAACAAAAATCGTGCATCTAGTCTCCCTCTTATGCCAGCATATCCACTACTGATTTTGTTTTCCCGTGTACATGCTTGAGTACTAAAGACCCCAACTGTTGTATTTAGTGACTTGTACTAAAAAATATGTTATTATCTAATAAGTTATTATTTTAATTATATTAATAACTTGATAGGATTTAGTACTAATCTCATAAGGGTGGTAATTTTTTCTACTACTATTTGTATAATTTTGAGAGGATCGCTATAAGTTCAGCCAATTTAGCAGCACGATGATTAGTGAACTTTATATATCTCATTACTATGATCCCTAAATATGCCTCCCATTCCTCCAGATCCTAGCTGATTTTGAACTGATCCAGCTGTGTTAAGGTTGAAGTGGCCTAGAGGTGGAGGTTCCCACTTAAGGTGGATTATTATAGTTTGGTATTTTTGATCTGTGCTAGCATCAACCATGAAGTGATACTTTGTATCCCTTGCAATTGTGGTATCCAGTAATACACACTCTTCTTATTGTTAAAAAAGTTATCATTTTTCCCTTCACACCTCTTTTATTACCAAAAGATTTTATTTAAGTTTGAAAAAGGATTTTCAAATATGAAAGTGCCTAAAAATATTTCAAAAAGAAATTTAGATTAAAAAATTAGAAACGTCACTTGACATTGAGTTTCAGTGTGTCAAGTCACCTAGAAAATATTTCATTTAAAAAATAATTGACTCTAAACTGATCAACACACAAAGATTTTGGTTAAGATATTCTGTTGACCAAGGAAAAGACATTAGGTACTCACTGATTTCGCATTAATTTGTATTATTTAAATTGACATTATAAATGAATAAACCCATAAAAACACACAAAAATAGACAATTAAAGTATGAAAATAAAACTACGCTATTCTAACTAGCCTAAACTACATTTTACCCTACATTCGAGGTCTTCTCTTTAACAACTACTAGGTACAAGATACTTCGGGGTATTTTTGATAAAATGAATGCATTTGGATTAAGTGTGATAAAATAAAAATCATCCAAGCAGGCATTTAAACATTCAACAATTATGAAATTCTAAAGTTTACCTACCTAAATCGATGATCTAAATATGCTACTAACAATTGCAAAGAAGATTCAAATTAATTATCAGTTTTTTTTGTAACCAAATTATCATTTTAGAATTTCCACCCCCAATTTCAAGTTTATCAGTTTTCAATCCCTTCTCCAAAATTGAATTAATTGCCCCAAAATCCAATTTATGCCAATTTAATATTGTTCAAATCAATAATTCATAAGCAATTCCGATCAATCAACTATTAATTTAAAAAATAATCAAACAACACCTGAACAAATAATCACAACAGTGAGTGTGAAATCATCAACTAAATGGAGTAAAAAGGGAAAAGGATAAGACCTTTAATTATATTTTAATTTTTTTCAATGGAAATAAGAGATCTATGAATGATAGAACATTAACGCAAGACACGAATGCAAGACCCAAAACCAAAAATAATATACAATTGATACCTTTAACCCTATTTAATCGTGACCCTTATCCCAACTCGAGTTCAATGGAATCGAGAAGGTTGTGGTGATTTTATTTTGTTTTAGAGTGACGGATATATCGATGGTGATGGTGTTATGGGATTTCACCGATGATATATGGCAGTAAATAATTATCAATGGAGGGCGTGTTTTTGTGTAATGGTCATAGTGAATAGCGTCATTGATTGCACAATGTCCATGGGTGTTGATGGTTATAAATGGAGGAGTATGTCGATGGAAATTAGAGTGTAGATGGATATGAAAATTAGAGTGAATTTTTTGGTGTTTTTGGGTGTAGCTAATTTCTTGGAAAATAGGAGAAGTGAGTTTTGGGTGTTGTTATTTGGCTGTAAATAGCGTTAATAGCGGTAATTCTCAATCAATTTTATTCATAGTGAAGGTAATGAGTATGTATATATGTAATTAAATGATTTGTTATGTTAAAAATAGAGAGAAAATGAATGTTATAATGATGGAATTCAGTGAAAGAAGTCTTCTGGTAGTTGGTATATTATTGTAGTATGTGTAGGTGATGGTGGAGAACTTGGTGTGGGTAAGTTGTGTATATTATTCTGTTAGGGGTTCCAAGGCATGGTGTAGATTGCATTGTGGAGTCTGTTAATTTGATGGAGGGTGTATTTATTGTATGGTATATGTGAGAGTGCAAGTGGGATAATGATGTATAGGTGGAGTGATTTGAGGTGATGATTGTGTAGTGAAGGAGGTATAAGTTAGTTATCATGTGTCCATTTGTATGATAGAAAAATAAGTCTTGATGGATAAGACAAAATTAAATTAAATTAAAAATATAGAATGTTATTTTGGACAAATTAAATCTTGTCAAGTGGCATTATCTAATTGGCTACTATTTTTTAATCTTTGTATTTTTAATATAAAAAAAGACTAAATAAAAACAAGAAAGCATTTTTTGTGATATTTTCTTCTTTTTAACAAAAATAATGTATTTTCCCATGATACGATTCTTTTTTGGTAATTTTTGATTTTCACACAAAAACTTATTAAAAATAATATAAAATTCAAATGACAAGAGTATGTCGAAACAAGAAAATACATAAGGTTATGATTTTGTGAAAAAGTTTTAAAAAGATAAAAATTACATGCCTACATCTGCTAAGTTAGATTTTCCATATGTAGAAACAAATCAAGGTATCCTATGATAACCAAGAGTTGATGGGCTTGTCTCTTATTGTATCTTATATGGTTAGCGTGTTTTAGTTGTCATGAGTTTTAAATTAATTGGTTGCACTATCATGCTAAATTATTCCAGAATCTGTTTGCATGAGGTCATTTAAAGAAGATATGTTTGATATTTTTTCCATGTATGTCATAGAAATGGAAGCATATAAGGATAGTGTTGAGTCAATTATTGTTCAAATGGTGTCTTGCTGGGAGCGTATTATGGTGAAATAGCTTTTTTTTGATTTTTTTTAGAGTTAAGAGCTTTCAGATCTATTTGAATTCTTTCATTCAACACTTTTCCTACGGTCCTCATACTATTAATGAGGCGGTATGCATTATTAGTTGAGAAGAGTCCATTAGCGGTGAGGTCTCAAATAAGTCTATCCTCTATGTTATTACTAGTAGTTTTCATGAAAAAACTTTTCACTGTGCGAGTAAACCCTTCAGTATGCTAATGGACAGACTATTAAAATTTAGTTGTCATTGTTGCAGAGATTATTAACCTCAATATGTTCCTCTCCTTGATTCAAGAACATTTGAATGTGTTTCCTTTGAAAATACATTTATTGTCAAAGAAGTTGACCCTATTTTCTTATGGATAATTTATTTAGAGTCTTTCATGCATGTAGCCTATTTATTAAGAATGGCATTACCAAGTTCTAGAGATATAATATCTTTTCTAGCCTTAGTTTAAAGTTATTACAGTCCATGTTTAAGATGAATCTAGCTTAAAAAGTTGAGTTTTGTTGTACATTCTCTATGCTAGGCTTACATGAAGTGCTTTATTATTGACTTCATGCTTTTGGATTTCCATTACCCCTTTATTTTCCAGTGTACTCCAACTTATTGGATAGAGTTTTTCTTCTCAAATGGCTTTCCTAAAAAATTCCTTTAGATCTTATCAATGGAATTGGTGATATTTATGGAAACTTTAGTGTATTTCTTGACATGAAAATTGATGTTGCAAAGGGTAAAATTGGAAAGGATAGTATGCCCAGTCATATTGAGAAATGTAATCTTCCAAAATGAGAGCCTAGTCTATATGTTGTCTATAATGCACTGGAATTCACTTGCTCCTTGTGAAAAACAAAATCTAGATTTAAAGTTTTGCACAATTGAGCATAAACTAGAACTTCACTGTTATAGCTATCAGAAAACATGATCTTAGCTTTTGTAAGATTGAACTTCTTTTAACTGGATTTTCATTGAAGTCTTTAAGAGTCTAGATGATGGTAGTGTATCTCTTAGGATTAGCTCTAGAGAAGAGGGTGAAGTCATTTTCACGAAAGAGATAAAAAATTCTAGACCTGAGATAGAATTATAAAAGATGTTATCTTTTTACCTAACATCCTCTAAAATAATTTGGGATAACTTTTCTATGCACATTGTGAAGAAACATAAGGATATGAATGACATCAATTCTAGGTAGAAGGTTTTTCATCTTGTGGAAGATGTTTCTAAAAGTGTTCCTATTCCAATGTGTAGTATTCACTTGGAATGAGTTTACCACATTAATGAGAGTGTTATAAGGTTCAAAGCATGAATAGACAAGTCTTTTGGAGGATGATTTCCCACATTATATGGGATCCATCATGAAAGGTTTATACATAGAGATGGTATACTAGTCATATAGTTTGACTGGAAGAGGGAAATAATTAGAATGTGTGCGGGGCAAGATGGTAATATTTACCTTAGGGTATTTGATTACCCACTAATCATTTACCAAACATATGTCTTGCCTTTTCAGAATTAGGTTATTCTTTTTGTTTTACCTTTTGTTGATCCAAGTTAACTTATTTCCTTAAATGTCCAAGTCTACCATTTTACATAGATTGAAGTATTGCCAAAGTAGGTCTACTCTTCTATTGTTAATGGAGTTGCCTCTAAACTTGTCCGTCGCTTGGAGGACTGCATTAAAATCCCCTCAATAAACCAATCATTGTTATAATTTTAGGAGATGCCTAGGAGTTTATCATAGAGGATAGTTGATTATTCAAGTCACTGTAAGCATGATTAGAAGAAAAAAACCGTAGTAGATATTACCTTAACCATGACATGGATGCCCTGAGGAATTATTGAGATATGACCAAGCTTGAGGATATATTTCTTCCACATGATCATGATTCTATCAAGAGTCCTATAACAGATGACCGAATAAGAAAATTACACCTAAAATCTTCTGTGAGATTTTTGTGCTCAATAATCCTTGTCTAAAGAAACACAATCATAAAATGCCTTGTGTATTTTTACCATTACATCATATTGCCATTTGAATCTAACACTATTTCCCCCCTATTTTTTAAATTATGAAGTTTATTACATTCGGTAGGTGGTAAATTATTTTAAAAATTTTTCTCCTTCCTAACCTGGATTGGTTTTTATGGTTCCCTTACTGGGTACAAGGCAATCGACTTCTTATGGTTCTTCAAATTCAAAGTACACATCATTACTTTTCTGGGATGATACACTATAATAGCTTCACTAGTAGGCTCTTCAAACTCTTTTAGAAAAAGACTTTCTAGGTAGAAAGTATTCTATTTTTTCTCCCACAATGCGGCCAATAATTGATCTAGCACCTATTTGCTCTACTTTAGAACTTCTTAGGATGAGCTGCTTTTATCTTTGTATCTTTCTTTTTGCGTTGGGGATTCTTGTAGTGGCTATTGGTAGAGGGATACCACTGGTGTCTAAAGGAGAAATAGGGACTTAGAAGTATGAAATTGGCAATATAAGGGGAAGAAAGTGAGGTTTTAAAAAACCTAGATCATCAAATAATGAATTTTGGAATGTTCATTTAAATTCAGGTCTCTTGGTCCATATATCAAGGACTCTAGATGGGTTCAAATCCATTGTTGATGCCCTAAACCTTATTTCTTAGTTCAATACCTCCTTGATAACATGGGGTAGGTGTATTGGGTTGTCACATCTAAACTTGGACCCTGGACGCGATGGGCACCTAAATCCTACCAAGGCATGAGATAACCCTGCTATATGTACTTTTGATAATGACCAGCTAAATAGAAATGGACCAGGTCCCTAGACTTGCAACGTACAGTACAACTAACACACGGTATCTGGACAATTTTGTTCTCTAGTGTAACAAACTTGCAAGTGCTATTTTATACTAACTTGGACAGTTGGTCCAATGATATTTTAGCCATAACCATCGCTCAGCTATAAAAGGAAAGAGAAGCGTCTTCATCAAATAGTGTTTGCAAATTTTAAAAAGTGAAGAGAGAGGCAACAAAACCCCATTTCTACACTATTCAAGTTCTTAATTGTTTGTATATGCTTAAATAGATTTTATTCATGAGTAAGTGCTGAATTGTAACTGAACTACTCATGCTATAAGAGTAGTATTTTCTCTTTGAGTAGAGAGTGCTTAGGTAGACTTGCCTAAGCTTGTCACTAGTTAGAGTTAATCTATTTTTGAGGAAAAATTGGCAGAGGTGTTTAGGAGTACTTTTAATAGAGGTATTGCAAGTAGGAGAAACCTAGAGTTAGGTTCACAGTTGAGTCTGTAATCAAGAGGTTGATTATAGTGGACTATTTGGTGCTAGTGAGGGCAAGCCGTAGTTTTTCCCTTTCTGGGTTTCCACGTAAAAATCTTGTGTTCTTACTTTTCTGCATTTGTTTTAAATTTATAGCACCTCCTAGTTGCTTTACTGCTCTATCTCTTGAGACTAAACTTGAGGGACATGGTCCCTCATTGTGCGGAGCAACATCCAAGGGTTATTACAATTGGTATCAGAGCGAGGTTCACTTTAAAAGATTCACACTTAGAGTGTTCTAAAAAATAATCGCTTTAACTGAACTAGGGATGGAAAGAAAGGAAGCAAAAAGAGAAAGATTCCTGGACTTGAAGGCTTTAGAGTCTGAACCAGTTGAAAAAGATACCAATGTTGCACTTTTGACAACAAAAATTGTTAGAGCTATAAAATAGATTGGTCAGCTTAGCAAAGGAAATGGTAAGATTTAAGGTTTTCCCAAAGATGGTTTCTCTAAAGCATTCCTGAAAAATTGTCAAATTCAAAAGAGTAATCAAAATCCTGAAAATTCAAGGAGAAAAACAACAGTGAGTATGTTGAAAAGCAAACTCTGGTAGTATGGGGTGACTCATCCAGTAGTCTAGATAAAGATGAGAAAACTAGAGATGGATATATGCTAGTAGTGGAAGTCAATTCAATTATCTATGATTCCTTGTTTGCCTTTTTGGAAAACATAGAAGGTGAAAAGGAGAAGGAGGTAACTCTTTTTGATATTAAGGATAATCTAGATAACTACTCTACTAAAAGTTTAAATAGCATTGCTAGCGTGTTGATAGACTTTATATGTGAACTAACTACTGAGAAAAATGCTCTAGAAGAAAAGGTAAAGAATTAGGAGATTGAACTAGCTACCTTGATTTTTCAGATCTCTAAAACAAAAGATCAATTTTCTATGTTAATATCTGACAATCAAAACTTGGTGAGTAAATAGAAGAAAGTCAATGCTTTTGAGGGTAAAGAGATGAAATAAGCCTCAAGACTTCAAATTAAACTTGAAGAGAAGCTGAGGGATTGTCAAGAACTCCTTAGGTCTACACTTTACAAGAATGAAAAACTAGAGAGGGACTTGGTTTGTTTAAAAGAAGAGTTTGACAATTCTCTTAAATAGGCTGATTCTTCACAAACTCCTTCTAAATTGAAAAGTCAAAGTATTAATGATATCAAAGCCTAGGTTACCAAGGAAAAACTTAGCCTACTGGGTCCAAAGAGAAGTTAGTAAATGATGCCAGAAATAAGGCTTCCAAACCTATATGTAATCATTGTGGAGAAGATAGGGACATCATGGGAAATAGTCAAATATGGATAAGAGTTGTGATAAGGAAATTCAGATATTTTCAACAGAGGTACATACAACCAAATGCGTTGAAAATGAATTTTCTTCCTAAATGGGCCAAGAAGATTCTGATCATACCATCATCTTTGTATTAGGAACTCAAGCTCAAGTGGGTTCCCAAATCATACAAGTGATCATGTCTTCAGGTTTGAGAAAGGGAACTGTTGTCAATAATACTCGTTAAAAGCCATTATTCAAATATTAATTGTGGAAGATCTAAATGCATTCTCTCTTTCAAGACATTTGAAGTGGAGATGTCATAGTTTGCAAAAAGGTCTTTTAAGGGACCTGGTCCCTAACAAATTGTAATGAAAAGTTTCAAGAAAAAGGGGTGTGCAGAGGCCAAAGCATAAATTGATCATGACAACTACTGATCACATATATCCATATCTCCACTAAATTTTCCTGCTATATCAAGGAGTCAGCTATCCATGATAAAGTAGGTGTATGCTAATTTAACTCAGTATCATACCTTTTTAGGTATACACCCAAGGGAAAAGGTTTGGAAGAAAACAATTGAAGCAAACACAAATAGGAAATTTACTCAAAATGGAGAGGGACTTGGTCCCATTTCTCAGGCTGTGCCAAAACAATATGCCTTAAAAATCATTAAATCTCTATTTGATAAAGGTCACATGTCCTCTTTAACTTGAACAAAAGCTGTCAAGCTTAAACCAATGAGAAGAGTATCCTTCAGTAATTAATATGGTCAATTTAAAAATTTCTATTAAATGATATCTCATCAACTACAAATTTAAACCCTCTTACTCAGGGGGGAACCTGGCTGCCTTTGATACAAAATGGCAGACATCTGCCCAAACTGATATTGTAACTACTTGATGGTCATTGTATTAGACTTAACCTTTTGGGTAAAACCTAAATATTAGCCTTGATCTCCTTAGGGATAGCCTCCTGACTTTCTTGCTCCTTTACCAGCTTGGTTAAGATTTCTTCCATTCTTGATTTCGTATCTTATCTGCCAGGTGGAATGTACATGTCTCCTTTTTCCTTGTAATTATTTTTCCTTCCCCAGTACTATCTCTGTCCTTACTGTGGTCTATATATATCTGTTATCATAGTAGTTTAAACCATGATTTCGTTGCCTTTGGGCTTGGAAACCTACCAACGGACAATCCAGATACCTAGCCTCCTCTTCTAATTTAGACTCATAAGATCTGGAAGCTGCACCATGTGCTTCTACTGCATTTATTTTCTTAGATTTTGCTATCGCAACCTTCTTAGATAGTAACCCAAGATCAGTCCTTAGCAATGCAATCTCTTGCACCACTAAATCATTAGCTACTCTATTATCACTGGAGGCACCAATAACTTAAGTTTCTTAACCCCTATCAGCCTCTTGAGTTTGCGACCCTCAGTAGTGAGAGAAATCTGGTCTAAGATATCTGAAGCCACCTCCCAACATAGTCTCATAAAATCTCCTCTAAAGATGGTGTCTGCCATGGGTCTGGAGCTAATGGTCAGGGCTCTATAGAATACCTCTAGTAAGCTTATCCTTGAAATGTAATGGTTGGGTATCGTTCTCCACTTCTTCTTGAACCTGAACTAAGCTTCATACATAGATTCAGACTGCAACTATTTAAAATTATAAATCTCTTCCTTAAGCTGCAACATCTTGGATGGTGGAAAGAAATGCTTCAAGAATCACCCATACAACTCATTCTATGTAGTGGTAGATCCTCTTGGAAGTTCCCCTAACCATAAAGATGCTTTTCCTATAAGTGAGACAGGGAACAACCTCAATCTAAGTGCCTCCTGATTCACCCTTGGATATGTATATGAAGTGTGAATTCTAGCAAAATTGGCTAGATATATGTTTTCATAGTCTGTAGGTAATCCCGCAAACACACCATTCAAGTACATGAGCTGGATCATAGCACTGGTTATGTTAAACTTAACATTAAGGGGTAAGACAGGAGGAATGATAGATCTAATATCTGTTGGCTCCACATACCCAGATCTTCTTCATTATCTTCATATGGCTGCCATTAGTATGTTAGGATTACTTGAGTACGACAACCTCTAGCTCTATTCTGATTTCTATCAAATGCTGCTTGATGGTGTGCTTCTTTTCTCTACTCATCTATCTTTGTGTAACTAGCTATCCACTGAGCTTCTTCTATTTCCATCATTTTATTTGTGGCTTGTGCTAAAAACACCCTTGTTTGCTGATCAATAATGTACTAAACTCCTTCAGGAGGAGGGTGAGGCACATCATCATAAAGCCCTTCTAGAATGTTATCTCTTTTCAGTTCTATCATCCTATTAGGTATTTGTAGGATTCTCTCTAGATTCAGATTCAGTGTGAGTAAGGGATTACCTCTACTTCGTGTTTTAGGCATACACTGGCATATACCCAACTATGAACAAAAATAAAAAGAAAAACCTAAAAAACTGTAATGACTTCAATTCATAATCAACACAGTATTCCCCAGCAACGACGCCAAAATTTTATAACACCTAAGCTACACCTCCACTATGAAGATGATGTGGTCACTACCAAATATAGTAACCCTACAAAGGTTGGGGTGGAATCCCAAGGGAATATATGGAATTATGGCTCTCAGTTGTTGTAATCAATGGGCAGAACTGGAAAAGTAAATGGAGAGTTTTGAGTAGCAATAGTGAAAAAATAGCGAATATCAACTTCGGTTGCAATCAGTCGTAGGTGAACACTAGGATTTTTTTACCCTTGTATTCTGAACTCTGTAGTCTTATCGTGCTTTATTGAACCAACTGATACCTTGCATGCAAAATTGATAAGTTATGTACCTTCTACAGTCTTTTGAATGAGTAGAAGGATTTCATACTTTACTTTTTGAAACTCAGGATGTCACCTTAATAACCCTTATCTTGATCACAATTAACTATTACCTTTTATGTCTTTAGTTATTAGATAAAATCTAACCATCTTACTTAGATAATATCTAGTAGCGTGGATCAACATTTAAACTCCAAATTACTGTTGTCATTATTTTTTTTAATCACTACTCCTCTTTTAGAGTAAGTAGAAATAATTTAGGTGAGATCCTAATGTTTGCAACTATTAAGACAACTATTCAAGAAAACATAATACAATGCATACATGGGTATCAGTTCATAACAACATTAGCACTTTCCCTACTTCATCAATCCACCAGGGTTTCCACTACCCTAGCTAAGGGTTTTTAGTCGCTCATGATTGTAAAGTAATCAATAACATTCATGATTGAAAGCATAAGATGAAATCACAATAATTACAAGTAAGAATCCAAAACCGTAACTAAATTAATCAACCTAAATCAATACAAGAGTATTCCAAGACTAAAATCACAACCCAGAATCAAAATATATTTGTAAGTATCAAGAGTGTGTAACTTCTACTAAAAAACACATAAGGGATATTTATAGTACATGAGGAAACCCAAAAACCAAAGCCCAAACAAAAAAGGACAAAAAAAGGGTCGGTTGCTACATTGATCTCCACATATGGCTTGGCCTAGGGTGCATGTGGTACATGCGATCTAAGGCTGGGCGTATGTGGCAACTGCATATGTCCATAACAAAAACTCATGTAGCTTAGCTCTCGGGATTTTGAACTTCTGACATATGCTTTGCCCACATGCAATCCATATGTGCTACATGTGGTCCGCATGTTGACTTAGCAAGTGAATAAAGTTATTTTTCAGCTTCTTCCACTCTTTCTATCTTCCATTTTTCAATTACAACACTTAAATTAGTCTCATACAGAACACATATGCTATATGTGGTCCCCATGTAGAAATAGTAAGTGCTAGGCCTTTTAATACTTGCAACCAAGCTTCAAACCTTGTACTTTCATCACATGCTTTGGTCATGAACAATTCGTAAAGTGTCATAAACATTCAAAAATGATCACATAGGTAGACAAAAACACCATGTTCATATTTTCCACAAACTTAGCATTGAAAACCTAGTTTCTCGTAAAACATACCCAAAATTTATCATATCTAACAAAACAACCTAACAAACCTGCATATTTTCATAGTTTTAAGCATCGAAAGTGATATATTTCCATAGCACATCAGAGGGGTACCATGCCGCCGTGGCTTTTTATTGCTATGCTTCATTTCTTATTGACCCCTATGAATATCGTTATGGAATTAAGATTAGGAACATGATAACCGTAGCTAATATTTGGATGAACCAGATACAATAGTAGTGTATGATATAACCCTGTACCAAGTGTGTGTGAGATACTAATTAGTTCCTTATATGTACAGAATCTATAACTTGCCTGGTTAGTTTTGCCTAGGTTGTAGGATAGTCAGTTAGGAAAGGATCATAGGCCATTCTTCAAAATAGTCCAGTTGTAGCCTAAAATTTCCTTCTAAAATGAGAATTAGAATCCTTTGATCCCAATTTTGAGCATTAAAGACCTATTTTCTTATTTACACCATTTCAGATTTCTATTTTTTCTTAATGAACCTATTTTGGCCCTGGTTCTCTTTGGATATTATGCACCCCAACTGAGGCAAATCGCCTAAGTTGAGGGTGTCTATCACAGATATGCACGATTTGAGGTAGATATGAAGATGGTTTGCAAATAAGATAAGAGAAAGTAGGACTGGGCGTGGTAGAAAAAGTAGAAAATAAAGACAATTAAAAAAATAAAAGCTGAAAAGAAAAAGAAAAAGAAAGAATTAAAGAAACCACACCTAACCTGAATGTGCAATAAAAGAATAAAAATAGAAAAATAAGGGTGAACTAAAAGAAAATTGTTTAAGAAGTGGACCCCACAAAGTAATTGTATTTCCAAGGTGGCTTATTCACTAAATTTTCTAAATATTTCATACCAGCCCCCAATCCTACGTTACAATCCAAGTAAAGTCCTATAATGATCCTAATCCGACTGTTTGAAAACTAAGGTAAATAAAATAAGGGAAAGCCTATGGTATTCTATACATATTGTGGAACTAACTTCGAGTGTGAGTGTATCATGAACATCCCTATATTTTCATGCATAGTTTATCTGAGTGAGTGGGACTTCTTTGATGCGAGGGTGCATGGGTTGTGTTACTATCTTCTTGTTTATTCAGGTAAGGTAATGTGTATATATGCTTGATTGTCTTTTGTCAATGTAATGCCATAGCCTGATTCCTTTATGTCACATTGTTGTGCTTCATGAATTTGCATAGTCTTAGTTTTGAAAAGTAAAAGTAGGAGGGGGTAATGTTTTTGAGCTTAAAAATAAAATTGATTGCCCTAGGTATCTTAGGTTCTTCTAGGTTAAGCATCATGTTTGTGTTGTTTTATTTTGTTGCCTGAGGACATGCAAATGTTCTAAGTTGAGGGTGTTGAAGTGCCATGGTTTTATGGCACTTTTGATGCTTAAAACAATGAAAATATGTAAATATTTAGGCCTTTTTGTCTGATATGATGTATGTTTTGTATATGTTATAGGTTAATTAGGTTAGAAGTAGAATGGATAAGAAATGGATGAAAAATCTCCAGTAAAATCTAAGTGTGGACTAGGCAACGATTCGTTTAGTCACCTAACAACTCATTACCCAAGTCTTGAGGTTGAAAGTTATGAATGATGATTTTAGGATCATAATTGAATATTAACTACGACTCATTAGGAGTGACAACGATTCATAGGGTGATTCATTTTGAGTACATTATACAAAAGTCCTGAAGGTTGACAAGTTGAAGACTAGTGGAAATAAGTGAAGACAATGAGTCGTGATGACTTACAATGACTCGTGGTAAGGAGTCATGATAAGCATGAATAAAAGTATAGAAATATGAAACTCACTGGAGTGGCAACAAGTCCCAGCTAACGATTCATTCCGTACGATAACGTGTCATGACCCCTGAAGACAAAAGAGAGCTACGATAGCACGCAAGGAGTCATTATTAGTCCTAACGACTCATTTCCATAGACATGACCATTGCCAACCTAGTTTTCCTATTTTGTTTTGGTTAGGTTTCCTTTGTTATTTTGAGACTATAAATACCCTTGAGGTACTTTTGTAATAGTTTACGTACTTTGACATATATTTACACACTTTATACTCTTGTTCTTGGTTTTTGATCTTTTATCCAATTCGAGACTTTGAGTTTTATTCTTCATTATGGTGAGATTAATTCTATGATTTATTAATTAAACTCCATGGATTATTTTACAAATATGAGTGGCTAATTCTCTGATCTAGGGTTATGGGAACCCTGACAGATTAATGAAGTTGGGGAAATGTGAGATTCAACTAGATCAATGTTTACATGTGTCTTGTTATTTACTTCAAGCTAATTTCTTTATTAATGGTGGCCAACTTTAAGAACTCACCTATATTTGAGATCATCTTTAAAAGAGAGATCAAGAATGGGAAAAGGAGATTACGATAGTGATTCGAGGCTATCAACCTTCGTCTAATAAATTGAGACACACAAGGTGATAGTTAAACTAGGATCAAAGATAAGGGATCATAAAGAGACACCCTAAGACTCACAAAGTAAAGGGTGGGATTTACCTACGTGTCCACAAGACAATTAGTAATACCTAGCTTGTCAGATTTTGCACATGCGATGGTAACATAGTTAGATTTAGCACGAGAAACTTATAGAGTTAGGAAGCTAGGGGAAACATAGTCCTAGTGTTCGTCTTAAGTTGTTTAAAACCAAACACATTCTAAATTGGTTACTTTTATTGATTAGTGTAAACCCCATTTACTTTCCCGCACTTTCTGATACTTCAGCAAGTTTGTGATAAGAGTTTGATCTATTCTATGTGGGATCGACCCCAACCTATTTGGGGTACTATATTTGACTTCGACTGCATTTTAACTTTTTGAGGTATAGTTTGGGCAACATCAAATTTTTGTGCTATTGCAAGGGGGTGTATTAGTAGGGAGTATGCCAGGCTGCTGCTAATTCAAGGTTTCTAAAATTTAGTCAAATTATTGCTCCAACTAATTGACCACAGTAGCATATCGTTCAACTTTCTTGGTCAAACCTGAGATGTCGGCCTTAATCTCCTTAAGGCAAGCTTTCTGACTTTCCTGACCCTTTACTAGATTGGACAACATAGCCTCCATCCCTGATTCACTATCACAGCTTCTTGGTGGAACATATACACCACCTTTCTCTTTGTAATCATCCTTGAGCATCCAATCACCATCTCTGTCTCTGCTCCTATCTTTGTACCTATCCCCATAGTAATTTTGACCTTCAGCCTTTGCCCCTTGTCTCGAAAACCCACCAACTCTCTATCCAAATATTTTGCCTTTTCTTTTAAATTTGAATTATATGATCTAGAGGCCTTTCCCTGTTAATCCACTATATGTACCTTCTCAGAAATCATTGTTTCTTAGTCAACTACCTAATCTCAGTCCTTAGCTGAGAAACCTCTTACTACATTATGTAATCAATAACTCTATGCTCGCTGGAGGTACAAATAAAATAAGTGCCAGTTCCTCTCTCTACTCTGAGTATGCCACACATAGTTGGTAAAAGAGATCTGATATAATATATCTGATTCTACCTCCCAGTGCAAGCACATGAATGATCCACTGGTAATCACATCTGCCATAGCTCTACAATTGGAATTCAGGGCTTGATAGAATATTTTAAGCAAATTTATCCTTGAAATTTGATGATTGGGTACCATCATTACTTTTTCTTAAATCAAAACCACGCCTCATATATCACCTTAGAATGTAACTGCCTAAAATTATATATATCATCTTTCAAAGACAACATTATATACGAGGGAAGAAACGATCTAAAAACTTGCTTCACAACTCATTCTAAGTACTAATTGATCCTCAAGAAAGTTCCCCTAACCTCAAAGTAGCTTACTCGGTTAGTGAGAAAGGGAGAAACCTTAGTCTGAAAGCCTCCTGATATACCCCCGATATAGTGTATGAAGTGAAAATTCCAATAAAATTCATGAGGTGTATGTTTTCATCATCAGTTGTCAAGATTGCATATAATCCTTTCAGGTGAAACAATTGAATCATGACACTAGTGATATCAAACTACACATTCGGTGGCAATGCAGTAGGAATGATAAATCCTCTCTTAGTAGACTCAATGTTCCCCAAATCTTCCTTCGGATCATCATATGGTGGAAAGTACTGATATGCTGGGAGTACTTGAGCTTTTCCCCTTCTATCTCTATCTTAATTTCCATCAAGCGTTGCTCGATGATCTACTTCTTATCTCTAACTAGCTAACTCTACCTCTTGAGCTATACGTTGGGCCTCTGTATCCCACCTCTGGTTTGTAACTTCTTTTGCTAATAGTTGCTTTGTTTATTTATCAACAATGTCCTAAGCTACTTTGGGAGGAAAGAGAGTTAAAACAGTAGGATTATCCCAAACCCCTTCAAGATGGCCTTCACGTACTTGTTCTATCATCATATTATTCTCTCTGAGTTAATATTAAGTGGGAGTAAAGAAATTCCATGACTCTTAGTGTTAGGTATACACACATCCTGTGAAGAACAAAAAGAAAATTGAAAACTTCAACAACTTCAGTCAACATCGTACTCCCCAGCAACGACACCAAAATTTAATGTCACCCAAACTATACCTATAAAAAGATATAATGTAGTTGAGTCAAACATAGTAACATAATTAGGTTAGGGTCGGTCCCATAGGGAATAGGTTGAACTCATATCTCAAACTTGCTGAAGTATCCAAAAGTGCGGAAAAGTAAATAGAGGGTTTATAGTAATTAGTAAAAGTAACTAATTTAGAATGTTTTTGGTTGTAAACAATTAATATGAACACTAGGACTGTGTTCCACCTTGGCTTCCTAATTCTGTAAGTTCCTTGTGCTCAATCCAATTATCTCACCGTCGCACATGAAAAATCTGACAAGCTAGGTATTAATAACTATCTTGTGGACTCATAGGTAAATCTCTCCCTTTACCTTGCAAGTATTATGGTGTCGCTTTACTATCCTTTGTCTTTGATCCTAGTTTTACTATTACCTTATGGGTCTTAAGTTATTAGACAAGGGTTGATATCCTTGAATCACTGTCGTAATCCCCTTTTCCTAATCTTGATCACTCTTGTGAAGATGATCTCAAATATAGGAGAGTTCTTAGAGTTGGACACTACTAAGAAAACAATTAACTTGAAGGAAATCACAATACACGTGTAAATATCGATATAGTTGAATCTCACACTTTCCCTACTTCATTAATTCTCCAGGGTTCCCACAAACCTAGTTAAGAGAATTAGTCGCTCATAGTTGTAAAATAATCCATGGCGTTCAAGGAATAATTCATAGAATTAATCTCACAATAATGAAGAATAAAACTCAAAGTCTAGACTTTAATAATAAACCAAAAACCAAGAAAAAGAGTATAAAGTGTGTAAAAATATGTCAAAGTATGTAAACTATTAGAAAAGTACCTCAAGGGTATTTTTAGAGTCTCAAAATAACAACGGAAAACTAACCAAAACAAAATATGAAAACTAGGTCGACAGTGGTCACACCTCTGGCAACAAGTTGTTAGGACTGATAACAATTCGTTTCCTGCTATCATAGCTCTCTTTGACTTCAGTGGTCATAACTCATTATCTTATGCAACTAGTTATTAACTGGGACTTGTTGTCACTCCATTGAGTTTAAGCTTTCATTACTTTTTTGTCTTGCTCAGCACAACTCCTTACCACGAGTCATTGTTAGTCATTATGACTCGTGGTCTTTACTTATTTCTGCTGGGCTTTAACTTGTCAACCTTTAGGACTTTTCGATAATGTACTTAGAACAACTCAACCTACGACTCATTGTCTCTCCTAAATAGTCATAGCCTGTCTTCAACTATGATCCTGAAATCTTCATTCATAACTGTCAACCTCAGGACATGGGTCATGAGTCATAAACTGACTAAACAACTCATTTCCAATCCACACTTAGATTTTTCTGGGGGTTTTTGTTCCATTTTTGATCCATGCCACTTCCAACCTAATTAACCTAAAACATACACAAAATGCACATCATATCTAGATAAAAAGGCTTAACTATTTGCATGTTTTCATTGTTTTAAGGATCAAAAGTTCCATAAAACCATAGCACATCAATGGACTTTCTGTTTCAATACTATTGTACATTGACTTTGATAATACTCTTATTTTTTTGCTAGATGCACTTGTATCGACCTTAGTATTTCATGGGATATCATTATTCTTCTCTTTATTTTTCTTTAGTTATCTTGTTATTCTTATGTATTATGGATGGTAATCTAATTACTTATATAATTTTGGTACTTATGCTATTTTCCAACAGCTAGCCCATTATTTATCATTGTAAGCAATGATTTGGCTTACCTAGTAGTGGGATAAAGTAGGTGCCATCATGAATCATGAAATTGGGTTCTGATAAATTAGTATTAGGGCTTAGGTTCACTGGTATTTTTGGTACAAGATTAGGTGTCTAATAGAATCTCGCGGGTTAAATGATGGTGTCTATTTTTTTTATCCTCGAGAGCCTATAGGAAATTCTTAGGAGATCATCACTTTCTTCACTCATTTTGTGCTAAGAGTCTGTGTTGGTTTCTAAGATTCATTAGGTTTCACTCATTCGCATATAGATAGGATCCTACCAAGGATGTGGATGACCGAGAGATATGGGGCTGACGAGAGTTGCAGATTTAGATAGAGATCAAGACATGGATCCTTGCTCAGATGCAACTCCTGCTCTCGTATTAGAGATTCCTCCACCCCAGCTAGAGTGGGCTATGGGGCAACCCAGGATCCACTGGAGTTTAGATCTTTATTGCTACTTATAGATTTTTAGTTCAGCTATTAGGTTTGATTTATTGTGCACCACTTGTTGGTGCTCAGTATATGGATCAGAGTGGTACTGAGTTAGGGGCACAACTTGTAGCTTCAACCCCCAAAGTTGAGATCCCTATAGTGCCGATAGTTATTTGGCTGGTAGTCACTCAACCTATTATGTCTGTTAAGGATCATAAAATATTGGGTAGATTTTTAAGGTTGACTCTGCCTAGGTTTTTTACGACACCAATCAATGATTTTTTTAAGTTCTTGACTGCTTGTGAGGATAGGCTCCATAATTTTGGCCTAGTGGATGCTCGTAGGATTGACTATACTATTTTTCAGTTAGATCTGGTAGCTCAACATTGGTGGAGAGGTTATATTGATTACCTACCCAGAAAATCATCCCCATTGACATGGACTCAGTTATTTGAGGTTTTCTTAGAGAATTATATGCCTCATATCCTTAAAGAGTGTTTGAGTGATCGATTCTCAAGATTGGAGTAGTATTCTATGATTGTCCTGGAGTATGAGGCTCAATTTCATGAGTTGGATAGACATTCTACATATTTCTTGTCGATCGAGTATGAGCAAATTTGGTGTTTTGTTTGTGGACTGAGACTTTCTCTTCGCATAGCTATACAAAATTTGGTTGCCACCGATTGATATTTTATGAAAGTTTTTGATCATGCTTATATCACAGAGGAGATACATTATGAGACCCAAGGGGACAGTGATATGAGGTTGCATTATTAGTGCTATTTTAATGGGAGTTGGAGTGGCTCACAATTTAGAGACAGAGGTTCTCATGGTAGGTAACCACCACACTAGTTTTATCAGAATGAGGGTTAGTGTAGTAGGCCCATTCATGATATATTTTAGCTTACTAATGGAGGTCATCCTAGGTACGATGATCATCCTGACTAGAGTAGTGGTTTGTCCTTTGAGAGATGCTTATTCTAGATTTTCTAGTTGAGGTAGTTATTTTGGGTTAGCTGGATCTTCTGGATACATTGCAGCGCTTGGAGAGTGTTATGAGTATGGGGCCTTTGACTATTTCCCCAGAGAGTATCCTCGAATTAAGGCACTTGTACCTATAGCTTAGAGTGTTTTGCTGATTAGTATAGTGCTACCTCCAGCTAGAGGTGGCATGCAGGGTCATCGGGGTAGGCTCTAGGGTGCTCGTAGAGGTCCTCAGTGTAACACCCCAAAAATCCAAGTCACTACTAAAACCATGCTTCTAGTACATGTAAAATCAAATATCATGTTTTAGTAGTTTGATAAGTGATGTAGACATATATTAAGGCCTAAAATAACACCTAGATTATAGACAAGTTAAAATATCCCTTACCGAATGAATTCTTATGAAGAATATTGCTACAACCATCTTTGAATGAGCATAAATTTTGGATTACTAAGAGTTTTTGAGCTCAATATCCACCAAAAGATAGATAACTAAATTAGCTTTCCAACTCCACCAGTTTTGCGTTATTCCGATATCGAAGTAAAATGTTATGGACAATTTACTGAAGCACTTTTAAAGGTGCTAGTAATGATGACTCTTACGAAGACTCAGATAATGACTCCTCATTAGGAAACTATAAGTCATCAGGTGGCTTATCTTCATGGAATTGGGGACCAAAATTTGAGTCCTTAGGCTACGACTCAGGCTATGACTTGTAGCTAGACCCTAAGAGTTGTCACTGAGCCATCGGGACTGCTTTCAAGGATTTTCTAGACATTTTTTGAGAGTTTGTTTGGTCTTTTATCACTATTTTGACATTAAAACTATGTATTTTAATCTTTACAAGGGATGAATAATTATTGTAAAACACCCTTAAGTCCCCCATTCCTCAATATTCATTCAACGCTTAGAAAATTTAGAGAGAAAGGGGCAATTTTCCTCTCCATGAAAAAAATAGGGCGTTTCAACTTTTGGATTCAAATCCAATGATTTCTTCAAGGTTTAAACTTCAGGTATGTGGGATTTGATCAGTGGGTTTCCTTTCACCCATTGAGTCCTAATGATTGCTCAATTCTCTAAGTTTAATTCACTATTCCAGCTTAGGGTTTCCATAGGAATTATGAATTTCTTAAGTTTTTAGTTTATTTCCTTAACTAAACCATGGTAAATTTGAGAATATTTCCACACTCAAGAATTATAAAATCTCATTACATTGATAAATCCTTGAATTTTGGGCTTGAGTTATGAAATTTCTTATTACGTTCAGATTTTAGTATTGCCATGATTAGTTTTCTTTAGAGATGGTGGGTTATGAACACTCGATGGCCTAGGACTTTATGCATACACTTATGAATGCTAGATTCTATAGATTAAATGTCATTGAATACTTTCAGATTATGCATTTATTATTGATTTTCAGAATATTATTATTGAGCATTTTCAATTATCAGTGTCATTCAGTTGGGAGTACTACTTAGCATTGAGCGAACATTAGATTGGAGGCTCACCCATCAATTGGTTGAGACCTATAGTAGAATTCACTAAGTTCCAAAGTTACAGTACCACTGTAGGTTCTAAAGGGTCACCCATTATACCAGGTTTTCATCTTAGTCTTTATTGGACATCAGTTTAGTGGAGCGACGTCAGTTAATATGTGTACCCTTGGCAAGGTACTAAACATCCATCTAATTAGGGTTATAAGTTGGATCCCATTTAGCTCAGATTTGGGTATATTGGTTAATGGTAGCTCTCACAATCCATAATTTATAGTTCAGATTTAGATATTTACATGAACTTGTATTTAGTTGCTCAGTTTATCATACAGTACATGTTTATTACTGGTCTTGTATCAGTTTACCATGTCACATGTATCATGTTCAACATATATTAGTTATTTTCCATCTCATATACTCAGTACATTCAAAGTACTTATCACATTCTTTCCTTGTTCTATATTGTCTTATAATATAAGTTCCGATGCAAAGCATCCAAGTCATGCTTAGTTCGATTCTGCACCACATCAGCAACAACATTTGGTGAGTCCTCATATTTCATGTGCTAATTATCAATACTTCTATATAGTATTTTTTTGTAGTTTCTGATAGTTGGTGTTAGTTGGGGGCTTGTCCAGACAACTCATATGATTTAGAGGCTTTGAAATAGATAGTTATGCTCTCAGCATGTTGACTATGTTAGACATACTTAGTTTTGATATCCCGTATTGATTTTGATTTTGTTATAATCAGATCATTTTGGTTTTTTCCCCTTAATATCTTAATATTTTCTTTAGTATTCTTAGTATTTTGCTAGGCCATGGGTTGGCTTGGGATCACTTATGACTCTAAGCACCGTGGTACTACTAGGGGGCAGTCTTGGGTCATGACAAACTTGGTATTAGAGTATCAAGTTTAAAGTGTCCTAGGGTGTCTGAATGTCACATTAAGTAGAGTCTTGTTCATGGGTGTGAAGCGTGCCACACTTATGAGCGAGAGGCTATGAAACGTCTTAGGAAAAGTTTCACTTCTTTTGTGTTCATGTCGTGTGATAGAGTGTGAACTCTATTAAAATCTTCTTATAACTCATTCTCTATATGTTTACAAAAAATGTCTCGTAAGAGAACTAACAAAAAGAGGAACAGGAATCAGCCAACACCACTTGCAACTCCAACAAACCCTCTAAACGAACAATTTTCCCATGCTAAGTTTAGGGCTACTTTAACAATATTTAGTATAGTTTATCACCCATAGACAAATTGTTAAGAGAGAGGGCCATTTAAATCTTAGAGGACATGTGAGAGCATGCGTGATTGATTTCAAAGGTAATTGGGATGATCATTTGCCTTTGATTAAGTTTGCTTATAATAACAACCGCATCTCCATTATTCAGATGACCTCATTTGAAATACTTTATGGTAAGAGGTGTATATCTACTATTGGTTGGCTTAAGGATGGTGAAACTTCTTTGATAGGGCCAAATTCAGTATATGAGGCAATAAAAAAAGTTTAGTTGATTAGAGAAAGACTAAAAATCACTCAGTTATTAAAAATCTTATATAAATGTGAGGGGAAGGGAGCTTGAGTTTGCTTTTGGTGATTTTGTATACTTGAAGGTTTCGCTTATGAATGAGGTAAAGCGATTTGGTAACAAGGGAAAGCTTATTCCTCTCTATATTGGTCCTTATAAGATTTTGAGTTGCAATGGTAATGTAGCTTATGAGTTTGAATTACTGATAAATTTAGCATCAGTGCAACCATTCTTCTATGTTTCCTTGATAAAGAAATGCATTAGTGATCCAACACTAGTTGTTCCTTTAGAGAGTGTGGGTGTTAACGACAGTATCTCTTATGAAGAGGTCCAGTTGAGATCCTTGATCATTAGATTTGTAAGCTAAGAAATAAGGAGGTTGCTTTGGTAAAGGTTTGGTAGAGAAATCAGTCTATAGAGAAAGCTACTTGGGAAACATAGGTAGATATGATGACCAAGTACCCCCATTTTTTCTCTTCGATATAAGTCCCAACTTGAGGTAATCGTGTCCCCTTAACTAATTCTTTCTATCTCAGGCTACCCAACTATTTTCTTGTCCTAACATGAATTCATGAGTTTAGTTCAATCCATATATTTGCTATAGATTTAGTTATCAAGTCATTATTCAGTTTACATGAGTTCAGTGTGGGAGTTTTAGCTTTTCCCCTAACACTTCAATTTAGTTTCATTCGCAGACAAATGACCAAAGAGGGAGATATTGTAACACCCCCCAAAATTCAAGTCAATATTACAACCATGCTTCAAGTTCTTACAAAATCAAATATTATGTTATGGTAGTTTTATATGTGATTTAGACATATATTAAGCCTCTAATAACTCCTAACTTATAGACAAGTCAAAATATTCCTTACCGATTGAATTTTTGTGAAAAATATTGCTATACTCATGTTATAACGAGCATACCTTTTGGATTTCTAAGAGTTTTTGAGATCAAAAACCACTAAAACATATATAATTTAATTATCTTTCCAATTCCACCAGTTTCGCTTTAATATGATATTGGAGTAAAATGTTATGGCCAATTTACATAAGCACTATCAAAGCTGGTAGTGACGACGACTCATTATTAGAACACTGTGAGTCATCAGGTAACTCAAATTCAAGGCAGTGGGTACTAAAATTTGAGTCCTTTGGCTAAGACTCAGTATACGACTAATACCCAAAATGAGTCGCCACCTGAGCCATCAGGACTGCTTCCAAGAGTTTTCCAAATGATTTTTAAGGGGTTGTTTAGGCTTTTCTCACTATTTTAACACCAAAACTATGTTGTGTAAGCTTTCCAGGGGATGAATAATTATTCTAAAACATACCTACATCCCACATTCCTCAAAATTCATTCAACACTTTGAAAATTTAGAGAGAAATGGGTGATTTTCCTCTGCAAGCAAGAAATTTAGGGCTTTTCAACTTTTAGCTTCAAATCCAAAGATTTATTGATGATTTTAAACCTCAAGTATATGGAATTTCATCAATGGGTTTCCTTTCACCCACTGAGTTCCAAATATTACTTAATTCCCCAAGTTTAATTCACTCTTCAAGCTGAGGGTTTCCATGGGAAGTGTGAGTTTCATCAGTTTTATGTTTATTTCTTTAACTAGTCAATGGATATATATTTTCCCAAAAATTTGAGCATCTTTCCATACTCAAAATTATAAATCTGATTATGTTGATAAATTCTTGATTTTTGGGCCTGAGTTATGAAATTTCTTATTACGTTTAGATTTTAATATTGCCGTGATTAGTTGCATTCGTCAGAGTTGGTGGGTTATGAACACCCGATGACCTTGGATTTCATGTATACACTTACGAAAACTAGATTCTCTAGCTTACATATTATTGAATACTCTTAGAATATGCATTTTTTGTCGATTATTAGAGTAATAATATTATTATTATTAAGCATTTTTAGTTATTAATGTCATTTAGTTGGGAGTAGTACATAACACCGAGTGAATGCAGGGATGGAGGCTCACACGTTAATTAGGTTGAGACCTTTAGTATAACTCCCTAAGTTATAGAACTATAGTGCTACTGTAGGTTCTAAAGGTCACCCATCAGACCAGGTTGACACCTTAGTCCTTTTGGACATTAGTTTAGTGGATCCATGCCAGTCAGTGTTTGTACCCTTGGCAAGGTACTGAACACCCATCCAATTGGGGTTATAGGTTAGATCCCGGTTAGCTCAGATTAGGGTCTGTTGGTTAATTGTAGTTCCCAAGATCCACAATTCATAGTTTAGATTCATATACTTGCATGACCTTGTATTCAGTTATTCAGCTTATCATACAGTACATATTTATTACTTGGTCTTGCATCAATTTACCTTGTCACATACATCATGTTCAGTCTATATCACGTATTTCCTATCTCATATACTCAGTATGTTTTAAGTACTAATCATATACTTTCTTTGATCTATATTTTCTTATAATATAGGAAGTGAGTATGGGTAGCTTGTCTTCTATTTCAATTTTTGAGTAATTGTTGGCATGGGACATCCTATCCTTAGATAACCTGATGGTTTGACTTGATATTTTAGATTCCAAGAGTATCCTTGCTAGTGTTGAGGCTAGGTATAATGGTGGAGAGGAATAAAGAGAGATATAGAGGACTTTGTGGCTCATTGCCTATGTTGTTAGTAGGTAAAGGCCGAGCATTCTGATTCAAAGATTGCCCATTCTTACATGAAAGTGGGAGAAGATATCCATAAACTTTATTAGTGGTTTGCCTTGAACCTCCCACATTTGGGTCATTTTAGATCCATTCACCAATTTGGGACATTTCTTTCCTCTTTAGATGTTCTTTAGTGACAAGAGGTTTTCCTGTATCTATATTAATGAGCTAGTTGCCTGCATAGGGTACCCATATCTATTTTTCCAAAAAGAGCCTTAGTATTCACTTTTAGATTTTAGAGGATTTTTCAGGAGGAGTTGGGTACTCCGGTGGACCTTAACATCACTTTTCACCCTCAGATCGATGGGCAACTGGAGTGGACTATTTAGGTTCTCAAGGATATGCTTCAAGCATGTGTTATAGATTTTTGAGGTCAGTGGGAGAAAAACTTGGCATTGGTGCGTTATCTAATAATAATAACTACCATTCGAGCATTGAGGTGTCACTATTTAAGGAATTATATGGTCAAAATTGTCGATCTCTAATAGGGTTGTTTGAGACCTCCAAGGTTCAGCCCCATGGTACTGACTTACATTTGGAGTCGTTGGATAGAGTTTGAGTAATTTAGGATAGGTTGATGGCAGCTCAGAGTAGGCAAAAGTCTTGTGTATATCATACACTTTGTGAGTTGAGGTTTGGACTTGGAGACCAAGTGTTCTTGTGAGTATCGCCCATATGGGCATGATGAGGTTCGAGAGAAGGGAAAGCTCCACCCAGATATATTGGGCCTTTTAAGTTACTTTTCACATTTGGAGAGGCAGATTATGAGATGGCTTTGACCCCTATATTTTGTCACTTTTCATCCAATTTTTCATGTTTCTATGCTGCACCATTATATCCTCAATGAGTCACATGTGCTTTTACTAGACTCGGTTCTGTTGAATAAGATGTTGAGCTTTGTGGAGGATTCTGTTCTCATACTAGCTAAGGATGTCAAGCAGTTACACTCTAGGTAGATTCTAGTAGTTAAGGTTCAGTAGAGCCACCACCTTGTAGAAGAGGCTACTTGGGATATTGAGAGTGAGATGTGGGCATAGTATCCATACCTATTCAAGCCTTCAGGTACATCTTAACTTTTTACTTTTATGGACAATATCCCTTTTAGTAATGGATATAGAAATGACCCTCCAGGTCATTTTCTGCATTTCCACACCTTTTTTCCATTTAAATATATCCTATACAACAACAAACCCAATATATTCCCACATAATGGGGTATGGGGAGGGTAGAGTGTACACAGTCCATACCACTACCTCTATAAAGGTAGAGAGGCTGTTTCCGATAGACCCCCGGCTCAAGATAAAAGGCAGTATACACACGCATCAAGAGCATAGAACACGATAAAATACCACAGGTATGACATCCATAAAAATATGTACATTGCCAAACAATGGACACCAAAGTCCACCTAAATACTGAATACAACTCAACCATACCCTTAACCCTCTATCCTAATGCTTTTTCTCCATATCTTCCTATCTAGGGTCATGTCCTCAGTCAGCTGTAACTTCTCCATGTCACGTTTAATTACTTCTCTTCAGTATTTCTTTAGCCTACCCCTACCCCATTTAAAACCTTCTAAGGCCAACCTCTCACACCTATGGACTGGGGCATCCATGCCTCTCCTCATCATATGACCAAACCATCTCAACCTCACTTCTCGCATTTTATCCTCCACTAACACCACTCCTAACTTCTCCTGAATAATTTCATTCCTAACCTTGTCAGCCCATGTGCATCCACACATCCAACACAACATCCTCATTTCCGCCACCTTCAACTTTTGGATATGCAAATTCTTAACTGGCTAACACTCCGCTCTATACAACATGGTAGCCTAGACTGCAACTCTATAGAATTTGCCTTTCAGCTTGGGGGTGACCTTTTTATCACATAAAATTCCCGTACGGAGCCTTCATTTCATCCAACCTGCCCCAATACGATGAGAGATATCCTCGTCTATATTCTTATTTCCCTAAATCGTTGACCCGAAATACTTAAAATTATCCCTCTTACAAACTGCCTGAGACTCCAACTTCACTACCACCTCCTCCTCTTACCTCGAGTCACTAAACTTGCACTCCAAGAACTCTGTCTTGGTCCTACTCAACTTGAAACCTTTAGACTCCAGGGTTTGTCTCCAAACCTCCAATTTATCATTAACTCCTTGTCGCAACTCATCAATCAAAACTTCTGTGAAAATCATACACCAAGGCACCTCACCTTGTATATTCTGCGTCAACACATCCATTACCAAAGCAAATAAAAATAGACTAGGAGTTGATCCCTGGTGTAACCCTGTCAAGACCGAGAAATGTTTAGAATCGCCTCCTACTATCCTTACCCAGGTCTTTGCTCCCTCATATATGTCCTTAATCGCTTTGATGTATGCCACTGGGACCCCCCTCGCCTCCAAACATCTCCAAAGAACCTCCCTAGGGACCTTGTCATACGCCTTTTCCAAGTTAATAAACACTATGTGAAGATACCCCTTTCTCTCTCTATACTACTCTACCAGTCTCTGCATAAGGTAAATTTCCCTACCCCAAAATATTTGTGACTTAATGAAGCTGAAAATTTAGTTACCAGATAGTTCATTTGATTTTAGAGCCAATTCCCTATTTTAAAGTCTTTAATGCTAAGGATTGTCTATAGGGTGGAGAATTTAGGTTAATGACATTGTATACCAATGTTGATAGTTTCATCAGCTCAAGAACATCAATTTTAGGCTAGGCAGATCTTTCGTTTGGCTCCCAAGGCTTTCGAACTCATTTTGGGATATTAAGTGGAGTTTGGAAAATATGGCCCTGGGTATAGGGCCCATACTTTATCAAAATAGTCCTAGATGGAAATTTGGTGGCACCATTGAGTCTAGAATGGCAAATTTTATAGGGTAGCATAGTTCATTTACGATCATGGGATTCTAAATAAATTTTGAGGGATTGGTGAAAACTTGATAAAATTCTAGTTCAGCTAGTACATCCGCTAAAATGGACCTTTAGTCGCTTTAGCAGAGGATGCTTTAACGGCCAAGCGATCGCTTTTGAGGTCAAGACTGGTCTTAAGTCAAGGCCCAATCACTAAAGTGGACGTCGCTTAAATGATGCGTTGACCATTTTAGAGGAGGCCAAACCAAACCAGTGATCGCTTTAGAAATCTAAAAGCCAGGGCATATGCGTAGAAATTGTCCCATATGTAAGGTTTTTTATGGGGAAAACAAGGTTCCTATTGCCTCTTCATCAGCTCATGTACTAAAGGGTAACCCATCTGGATTCGGCACCGGTTGAAACCATCTCTATGCTTATTCTTCCTGGCAGGAGTCTGAGGTATCTCTTGATGTCATTACTGGTATGTTGAAACTCTTTCCCATGATGTGTAATATTTACTTAATCTGGGGTACGCTCTTTCTTATATGACTCTTTTTGTGGCTGTGCATTTTAGTTTCAGACTGGAGTGTCTTTTGGAATCCTTTTCTATTTATACCCCGGTGGGTGACTATGTAGTGGCTAGAAAAGTCTATAGGGGTTGTATAGTATCGGTGGGTAGAAGAGAGACTTTGAAGGATCTGTTTGAATTGGACATGGTCAATTTTAGTGTCATATTAGTAATGGATTGGTTGCATTTGTGCTATGCTTTTGTAGACTGTCGGACTCGAAAAGTCATTTTCAAATTCCTTAATTTGCCAATTATTGAGTGGGAAGGGAGTTCCCTGGTGCCTATGGAGAGGTTTATATCATATCTTATAGCCCAAAAATTAATTTCTAAGGAGTGTCCTTACCACTTGGTTCGATTTAAAGATTCTAACTCAAAAAGTTCTTCATTATATTCTATTTCCATGGTTAATGAATTTTCTGAGGTTTTCCTTGATGATCTTCCTTGTGTCCATCCTGATAGGGAAGTGATTTTGGGATACATCTTGTTTTGGATGCTCTTCCTATCTCTATATCTTCTTATAGAATGGCTCTGGTAGAGTTGAAGGAGCTTAAGAAGCAATTGAAGGATCTCTTAGACAAAGGTTTCATCCGCCCTCTTGTTCGTGTGTAAGAAGGATGGTTCCCTTCAGATGTGTATTGATTATTGTTAATTGAACATAGTGATGATATAGAATAAGTACCCTCTTCCAAGGATAAATGATTTATTTGATCAGCTTTAAGGTGCTAAGTTTTTCTCCAAGATCAATCTTCAGTTCGAGTATCATCAGTTAAGGATTAGGGAAGTAGATATCCTTAAGACTGCCTTTCATAACCGATATGGGCATTTCGAGTTCTTGGTAATTTCTTTTTGGTTGACCAATGTCACGACACTATTCATGAACTTGATGAATAGGGTCTTTCATTAGTTTCTAAATTTATTCATCATTGTATTTATAGATGATAACCTCTGCATTGTGTTGCAGACTTTAAAAGATCAACAATTGTATGCCAAAGTTTTGAAATGTGAGTTTTGGTTAAATGTTGTGACTTATCTGAGTCACATTTTATCTAGTGTCGGGATCATGATGGATCCACAGAAAGTTGTGGTGGTTAAGAAGTGGCCTAGACCTATGACTCCAATTGATATTCAAAGCTTCTTGGGTTTCGCCAGTTATTATAGAAGGTTTGTGGAAAGTTTCTCTTTTATTGTGGCCCTTTTGACTAAATTGACTCAGAACAAGGCAAAATTATCATAGACTAATTCTTGCGAGGGTAGTTTCGAGAAGCTAAAGGTTAAGTTGACCTCGACATCAGTCTTGACCTAAGAGAACTAAGGATTTTGTTGTCAATTGTGATGTGTCTCGAGTTGGATTGGGATGTGTATTGATGTAGCATGGCAAGGTGGTTATGTATGCATCTAGATAGTTAAAGGTGCATGAGAAGAACTACCCAACTCATGATTTGGAGTTATTAGCTGTGGTGTTCATGTTGAAAGTTCGGCATCAATGTTTATATGGGATTCATATTGATATATTTTCAGACCATAAGAGCCTGCAATATGTGCTCACCAGAAAGAGCTTAATCTCAGGCAAAGAAGGTAGCTTGAGTTGCTGAAGGGCTATGACACGAGTCTTCACTACCGCTAAGGTAAAGCTAACATGGTTGCTTGTGCTCTTAGCAGGTTGTCTATGGATAGCTTATCCCATATGGATGAGGAAAAGTGAGAATTGGTAAAATATATTCACCGTTTGGCTAACCTTTTAGTTTGTCTCTTAGACTTTAAGGATGGGAGTATGATTGAACAAAGGGTGGCATATTCATCCCATGGTACTAAGGTGAAGAAGAAACAAGTGTTGGATCCTATCATGATACAAATCAAGAATGATATGGGCAGGTAGAAGGTGATGGCTTTCGAGATTAGCGGTGAGGGTATCTTGAGGTACCAAGGGAGGTTTGTGTTCCTGATATTGATGGGTTGCATGGTAGGATTTTAGCTGAGGCCTATGAGTCATGGTACACGGTGTATCCTGGTTCAACAAAGCTGTATCATGACCTCAAAGAAATATATTGATGGAATAACCTGAAGCGGGATATGGCCAACTTTGTGGCTAAATATATGGTGTGTCAGCAAGTAAAAGTGGAGTACATAAGGCCTAGTGGATTGTCTGAAGAGATTGAGTAGCTGGTTTGGAAATGGGAAGTGGTCAACATGGATTTCGTTACTGTTCTTTAAGATATCAAAATCAATTTGATTCTATTTAGGTCATTGTGGATAGGATGACCAATGTCTGCTCACTTTTTGCTCATGTGGAATAATCATTTCGGTGATGATTATGCCATGTTATTCTCTAAAGAGATTGTTAGATTGCATGGTGCTTTGATATCCATCATTTTGGATAGAGGTATGCAATTCTCATCCCATTTTTGGAAATTTTTTCTGAGGTGTTTAAGGACTATGGTGAGCTTAGTACCACTTTTCATCCCCAAAAGGATGGATAAGTGGAAAGGATAATTCAGACGTTGGATGACATGCTTCAAGCTAGTATGATCGATTTTGGTGGTAGCTGGGTTGACCACTTTCCCCTCATTGAGTTTGCATATATCAACAGTTAATATTCTAGCATTAGTAGAGCTCCGTTTGAGGCGTTGTATGAGAGGATGTGTGAATATCCTATTGAATGGTTTGAGGTTTTGTGATGTGGAGATTTTTGACCCAGATTTGGTTCACCAATCTATGGAAAAGACGAAGGTGATTTAAAATAAGCTTAAAACCACCCAAAGATGCCAAACCCATCCTTAGCTAAATACTTGGGCTTTTGGCCGATAACCCATCCTAAGCTAGTTTGCAGACCTTTGAGGCCCCAAATCTGCCTCACCTGTATTAGATTACAACTTTGGCTTTGAGACCGAAATGAATGAACAAATAGATAACTAAATAAATAAATAAATAATAAGACAATAATAAAAATTCAAACTTTTCAAGTCTTTTAGTGACCTCATTAATAGGTTATGATACATTTCTTTCTTCGTTCATCTTCTTGCACCTGCACGCCATATAATTGACTTTGGGTTAAAACTTCGGAGATGAGACCCATTATGAAATGCAAGGGAAAAGAGTCCACTTGGACTCCAAAACAGATTCATACAAAGAACAAGATAAAAGGAAAAGAATTAATATATATTCAAAAATTCTACACTTGATAGATAAATGATGAGATTAAAAAAATAGTATTATCAAGCATAAAGAAATAGTATACTATGATATCAAAAACAAATTAAATTATCCAATGAAAAGGAAATTAACCTATTAAACAATCTTACAAAGATAGAACCTAGCAAAATATAATCAACTAATTCTTGAAAAGAAGACATTGACCCACAAGCATAGTTTCTTAAAATTTAGAGAAATATTTTCTATAGATTAACACATATTTGCACTAAATACTATGATATGGTATAGTCTAAGACATGTTTTCATTAAAAAAAGAAAAGAAAAATGAGCATAAGATTCAGAAATCTTTTTGTGACATAAACGAAACAACTTTTCATACTAAACGCAAACATATCCTCTAATAACGAATTTAAACAAGGCATGAGTACACATTTTTATCAAGCAAAGGTCAAAACTTTATCGATCTAGTTTATTAAGGCGAAACAAACAATAGTAACTATTCTTTTCAATATAAAGGAAATAACTTTAAATGCAAAAGGTAAACATATACACCACCAACGAATTTAAACAAGGCATGAGTCTGTATTTTAATCTAGCAAAGATTGAAACTTTATCGATCTAATCATAATAATCAAAGAAGAAAGCCAAAGAAACATGTTAGCTCATTTTATACCATGAACATAAAAATAGTCATAATATTGATATCACAACTTCCTATGGCCTTCAAGACCGTCTACAATAAACAATCTCAGAAAAAAATTACAACTACGAACACTACCAACAAGGAGATGAAGAAGAAAACAATAACAAAACTAAAAGAAAAAGGTGTGTTTACCTTTTTTGAAGAAACAAAATGGTACTTCAAGCTTTCTTCGGAGTCTTGATCACCACCGAAAAATAATATTTCGAGAACCCCGATTAGACTACCGCTTGAAAAGTTTTACTAAAAAAATTTAACTCTTTGCTCAAAATTTTTTTCCACTCTTTGAGACTTGCTTTCTACCAAAATGGTAGTAGTATTTATAGGAAAGAATGGGGATTGAATTATTTTCATCCACTAATGTGGGAGAAAGAATTTAAGGGTGTTTTGGGATTTTAAAATTGAGGGTAAGGTTTGTTGGAGGATACAGTGAGGTGGAATTGTACAATCTAATACAATTTTGAATTTTAAATTTGAATTTTGGGATTTGAAGTAATTTTGGTGTTGTTATGATTAGGAGGATTTTGGGGTTGTTTTAAAAATAACCCCAACCAATTTAGAATTTAGTCAATTCATTAAATATTTGATAAAATTAAGAATCAATTGACCAATTGCATCGCAATTATGGTCAATTTAATTTTAATTATGGCCAAATTAATGGATATGCTAAATTAAATTAAAACTCAATAAGAATTAATAGCTCTTTTAATCCTGAGCTTCTTGATTTAGTAAAATCAAATAAATATTTCTCTAAATTAATTAATTTTGAGAACAAATTATATTTAAATCAAGACTTTATTGGATTTGGATAATTTTTAAAGCTTAATCTCAATAAAAGTCCAATTTGGATAAAAATATTCATCTAAGTAACAAAATTTATAGAATGTCGTATATGTAAATACGAAAACATATAATTGTGACTTAAATGACAGAATTAATCCTAATAAATATTTTAGAGAATATTTATTAGGATGAAATAAACATTATGATTTTATTAAGAATCAAAGAAACTCAGGATTAAATTTATTCATGGAGGGCAAAAATTAGGCGTCAACATTAGTAGGTGGGTATTAGTGCACGAGGAGTTGTGTGGCTATCCATACTAAGTGTTTGAATCCAAGATTAAATTGTTTATGCTCAAGCTAATATAGAAAGGAGTTTGGAATTTTGATAAAAAAGGTGTGTACTTAGGGTATGATGATACTCCTGAAGATTCTAAGTTAGTAAGTGTTTAAGCTATTATATGATGACTATTGGGATATAGAAAGTTAAGAGTTGTATCTCAGAAGGAAGTACTAGTAGCGAGTTTTGCACTTTCAAGCAAAGTCTTTCAAGAGGAGTTTAGTATTTACGTGCACTGTTATATCCCAAATTTGAGAGTAGAGTGATTAAAGTTCAATTTAGAGTTTACTGAAGAAGCCCACAATCTTAGAATAATAGATTTAATTTAAGGGAGGGATGATGAAGCAAGGAATTAAGTTAGGTTACCTGATTCTAGTAGTGATGCCAGTGAGTTTTAAAACAACACTAGGGGAGGAATATGCCTGACCCATTCTTATCTTAGTAAAAATTTTGTACTTTGTTCACTACGACACTCTACTTATGCCTTATAAGTTAACTCTATGATCATAGCTCATATTCATACCCTTTATACAAAATCTTGTTCACTCCGAATTTCTAGTATAAGGAGCGATAGTTCACTCAGAAGTATGACTTATATTCCATTAATTTATGAATTCCAGTCTAAGTCAAGCAAATCATGACTTATGTGCTCATGTTTTACAGTATGTTCAGTTTCAGGTACACATAATACATCTTTAGTGACTAGTGATATCACACTATGTCATGTGTACTCTCAGACCATATCTCTTAAATGAGTTTATTCGACCTATATTTTACTTCTCAGGCCTTAGATATGTATTGAATTCATGAAAATCCTTTAGTTGAGATTTCACAGTATCCTTATCATATAAGACCTTTATGTCCTAGTTCTTTAGTGACCGTTCTTATCTTTAATGGAAATGCTGTATCAGTTAAGTGATAGGCTTAATGATTTATTGATATACCTGCTGATAATGGCTTATGGTGGTTAGTCACTCTTTTAGAACATAAGGTTGATTGTTTAAGGTGGAAAAAATTAATGTATATTGCGGTTAATCTTTCCTGATGGATATGTAATATAGATTCCTATAGTAAGGCTAGTATGGTGTTTTTAGAGGTAGATCTTTTTATCTTTGAGTTAGGCTTGAAGAAATGTTTCATTGAGGGTGATAGCTCCAAGTGAGTATAGAATATAGTATTTTTGTGGTTAAGACCAGTGTAGTCCTTTAAGTAGTGGAGCCTTATATATCTGAATTAAGATTGGATAAAGTGAGAGAATTCAGTTAGGCCAGACATAGCTTTTAGTAGTCATATGTAGTGTACCCATAAGAAAGTTAGAAATTTTAGCTAGTTTTGTGTGATAGGTTCATAAGAAAGAGCATGGTTGAAACATATTGCTAAGTTGCAGAATTGCCAGTAACATTGCTTAAGCTATACTAGTCCTAACTTTAATTTCATCCTAAGATACTCCAGTTCCATGAGATATAACATCGAAATAGCGGTGTCTAATATTCAACTTTTAGTTGTTCTTATTATACGAGATCAAACTAGCATACTTAGGCTCAAACCATGTTACAGTCCATATTCAGATATCTCACTCTAATCATGCCTAAAATTCTTACCTCCCTAATAGTATCAAGACCTCTAACAAGAAGCATCAAAGGTAACAAATATTCTTTTCTCAATGACTCCGAGAAATCTCATGTTATTATCAATCACTTTCAGTTCCAATTATATGTTCGTGCCAACAATGCTTTAGTTGAGTTACAAAACCCTCAGTATGAGTCAGTCTGTATAGCTAGCAATTCAATTCAATGATCAAATAGAGAAGCTTATGTAGTTTCCCATATTTTCATCTAGTTTTTCTATCCCTAGTTTTATGCAGATCCCCATTTCCATGAGGTTCTTTATTTTCATTCATCCTATGAGTAAACTCAGTTAGTTCCTTCCCTTAGTCTAAATTAGTTCTAATTCTAACAGATATCTAGATTTAGAAATCCGTATCATGCTAGTTATCTAACTACAAAATTCAGCCAGATGGTACTAGTGAGCTCCTTAATTTTTAAAATAGTCAAATTTTTAGTTGGAAATCTACTCATTATGTCCATATTCAGCTTTTAGAATTCTATGTCAGGGATTTCATCTCTTTTCTTATTTTTTCAGCCAATTCAGTCTTCATTCGAGGACTAATAATCGCAAAGAAGGATATTGTAACACCCCCAAAATCCAAGCCAATATTAGAACCATGCTTTAAGCTCTAGAAAAATAAAAAAAATCATATTTTGGTAGTTTGACAAGTTATTTAGACAGATATTAAGTCGTCAAATAGCTCCTAGCTTATAGACAAGTCAAAACATCCCTTAGCGATTAAATTCTTGTGAAGAATATAACTATAATCAGATTCAAACAAGCATAACTTTTTGATTACAAAGAAATTTTTTAACTCAATACCCATCATCAGATAGATAATTGAATTATCTTTCCGATGCCATAAATTTTTCCTTAATCCAATAGCAGAGTAAAAAGTTATGGCCAAATTACTGAAGCACTGTCAGAGCTACTAGTGACAACGATCCAGACAATGACTTATGTCAGAAATTACGGGTTATTAGGAAGGAGTCGTTATCATGATAGTAGGAGCCGAATTTGGGTTCCTAACCATGACTCAAGCCACTACTCATGGCCAGAATGTACGAGTTGTTACTTAAGTCGTTGGGACTGCTTCCAAGAGTTTTCCAGACAATTTTTAAGTTTTTTTGGGGTCTTTTCCCACCCCTTTAACCTCAAGACTACGTCGTTTAAACTATTCTAAGGCTGAATATAAATCCAAAACAACTTTGAATCCCTCATTCTCAACACAACACACGAATTACTTAATAAACTTGTGATTTTCCACTTCGTCAAAGCAAGAAATTAGGGTTCTTTATCTCCAAGTTCAAATCCTTAAAACTTCAATTCAAGAATAAAAAAAAATAAGGTTTTTGGGTATTCAATGGGGATATCCTTTCATTCTCATGCCCAAATTATGATTTTGTTCATCGATTTTGTGATCTTCATAAACTAGGGTTTTATCCAATTGTTACTCTAAGCTTAAATTCAATTCCCCCTGATATGATTTTCACTCATAAGTATGTTTGAATGATTATTTATGGTTTCTTAGGACCATATTATATCATTCACACTATTCTCAAATCCATGCATGATTTACATGATATTTATTAAGATTTCAAGCATATGATCAAGCTATATAAGATTCAAATATTGATAGTTGAAAAGATGCAGAAAAATGGAATTCATCACATCTTAGGGTGTTTATCGCTACAGGGTAATGTTATTTGGTCTGAAGAATGCTAGTGTAATATGTATGATAGCTATGAAAATAGTAACTCATGATATCATTCACTAGTAGATTGAGGTGTACGTGAATGATGTAATCATCAAGCCCTGTGAGAGTTTGAACTATTTTATGCATCTAAGGAAGTTCTTTAATTTCCTAAGGAAGTACAACCTATAACTGAATCCCATCAAGTGTGCTTTTAGGGTGCTGATCGAAAAGCTATTGAGATTCATAGTCAATAGGAGGAAACCCTTCTAAGATCAAGGCAATCTAGGAGTTGCCTCCTCCAAAACCCAAGAAGGAATTCATGAGTTTCTAAGGATGATTGAATTACATTTGCAACTTTATGGATCATTTGACTATTTTACGTGAACCAATTCTCAAGTTGTTAAAGGAAAACACTCAAACTAAATAGACAAGAGAATACTAAATATCTGTTGACAAAACCGAGGACTATTTGTCTTGTCCATTTGTGCTAGTTCCTCCAAGATAAAGATGTCCGCTACTACTTTATCTATCAATTTTAGAAAATACCTTCAGACATGTCTAAGGGAAACATGATGAGAATAGAAAGAAAGAGAAATCTACTGTTTGGCCATAGCATTCACTCCATATGATGTTGTTATACTCTACTAAAGAGAACATGTTGTTCTTTAATTTTGGTTGTCCAAAAGTTAAGGCATTACCCCCCTTTGTATACAAGTACCTCCTTTCTATAATGGATCTTTTAAACTACATCTTCTAGAATGTCATGCCTATAGGGAACTTAGCTAAATGGAAAATAATTTTAAGTGAGTTTGACATCATATACATGACTCAAAAAAGCGGTTAAAGGGAAAGAACTAGCTAGTGGATCACCTTGCAAAGAACCTATTTAATGACAATTACAAACCACTCTAGACTATTTCCTAGATGAAGAGGTATTGATAATAGGAGAAGAAAATACTAAAGTATATCCAGATCAGAAATTGTTCTTTGATGGAGCAATCAATTTCAAAGGTTCAACAATTAGAGATGTTTAGTGTCAAAAATTGGTCAGAACTATTCACTTACAACCAAACTTCACTTTCCATAAAATAACAACATGGATAAATAGGAAGTGTGAATCCTTAGTCTTAGATTATGGTATGATTATTTAGGAACTACTTATCAATAGGGACTCCAATCTATTTTTTCACCAAGTTCGAGGAGAATGAGCTATGAAAAATGCAAATACCACTCTATACATAGAGTTGGTGCAGGATTTGTGTAAAACATTCTAGGAGATTATGTTCAAGCATATCACAAGGATAGATAATGAGTTCATCAATGACTTGGATACTATATGCTCCATGATTCAACATTTGAATCAAAGTTACATTGATATATTGGAGATCAATATCAGATAATGGCCTACACATTATGCATATATTAAAGCATAACTGAATTGAAAGCCATAGTACATTGATATCAAGAAGTATTTGGAAATCACAGTATATCCTAAATCCTCCATATGTCAAATAATTTCTTTCTAATAAGGATGTCCTTTATAGGAGGATCCCAGATCTACGTGCTGAGATATGTGTTTTTTTAAGCCATAATGTTGATGGATGTAATACATATTGGTATGTATGGACCTCATATAAATGAGTTCATACTAGCTAAGAAGATTCTAAGGGTAAAATACTTTTGGATAACCATGGAGAACAATTGTAGCAAGTATGTGCAAAAATGTTATAAGTGCCAAATATATGTAGATTTGATATAGGTGCCTTCTTATGTTCTTAATGACATGAGTTTTCCTTATCCATTTGTGGATGGGTGATAATACTCAGTACACCCTAAAAATGAATGTATGCAGTTGTCATACAATATATAAACCCAACTCATGAGTTGGGGTCGATTCTATAGGGAATGGAGGAGATAGTTTCACCTTCAAGTCTAATAATCCTCTAAGTGTTTGCACGTAATGTGTAAAATGCAATAAATGGATATTAAATTTGAACGTTCCTGTAACCAATTTATCAATTGTAAGCTTAGTTTGCAAGGATAAATACTAGAAATTTGTAATCAACGATTAAAGTCACTTTAGATTATACTTTCATTAGTTTGAGTACATATATTAGTGATTGATTATTTTCCTAAATTCAATTAATATCTATGGTTAGGCTATGTCTTAGATTTTTATGCTAATCTTTCAATAAAACATTAAAAATCACAAGTGGGTTCTTTCAAACACCTCACATGTGTTACTTTATGACTAACTTGAAACCTCAATTTAGCAGCCTTATGTTTAAGAGCTACCACTAAATGATGCACATTAAGTTATTGTTGACCACTACTCCTCACCTTTATCCCCTTTTTCAGGGATGATAAGGGATCTAGAGTTAATTAGAGTTTGAAACTTTCAATTATGGGTTAATAACACGGAGCAGAGGTCAAACCCATAACAATTAATCAATTAAAAAGGCAAATAAACAACACCTCATACAATTATCATTACTCATTTATACATAACCCCATATTGCGAAATTTAGCTACTCATAACAACAACAACAATAACAACAAACCCAGTGTATTCCTACATAGTGGGGTCTGGGGAGGGTAAGATGTACGCAGTCCATACCACTACCTCCGAAGAAGTAGCAAGGCTGTTTTTGATAGACCCCCGACTCAAGACACGGGATAATAACCAAATTCATAATAAAGCACAGAACAAGACGAGAAGACATAAATTTAGCTACTCATAGAGAGAGAAAATAGAATTATTTCCATATTCTAATTGACTTCTTCCATTGAATCCAAATATTTAAAAATGAAACACAAATTCAACGCAGAAGAACAAGAAATAAACCAAATTCCCACTTAGGGTTTCAACAAAAAAATTCTAGATCTCAAAATTAACTAATTATAGGGTTCAAATCTGTCAAAATACTTTTTATAGTGGAAGCAAAAAAGGGCAAGGAAATTACAAAATTTCCACCGCATCCACTTTGGAAATGGAGAGAGACCATTTTCGACTTCCATGATGATGCACCAAAGTGACTTTATATTGCCAAAATGTCTTTGAACTTGGGCTTCAGGGGTTAGGGATCTTGTAACTTTGGCGATGGATTATTGCTTCGTTGATCTATTTAGTTATACACTGAACTATTCTCTTTATAATCAAGTCTCTTTGCTTGAAACTTGGTTGAACTATTATCTTTAGCGATGCAATCTCACTTTTGGCGATACACCAATTACCTTTAGAAATCCACCAAATATCCTGGGAAACACTTTTCTCTATTTTAGCTCCGATTCTCAATTTTCTTACTTCTTTATTCTCAATCAACCATTTTTTGGCTTTAACCTTTAAAATAAAACAATCTAACATTAAAATAACTCAAATTGCCATTAGGATCTTGATTTCTTACCCTTTGTAGGCCAAACATGTCATAATTTACTGGCTCATCAACACCCCAACTTAATTTACTCACCCTTGAGTAAATCAATGCACTCACAATAAAATCAACATTAGCTATAAATGATACTACTTAGGAGCTTAGACATATTCTACTTTTGTGAAAATACTTTACCCTCATTGTTTTTAAAATAATGGAACAAATATCACGTATCAAACACTCAATTCCTGAACAACAAGAGTCAAAAGTTGATTAAATGTTGTCAAACCACTCATGTGCTAGTAGACCTCCTCAGCTAAGATTAAAGAATGTTAAAGTATAGAAATCAAGCGCCCTCACAATGATGATGTCCTTTCCCACAATAAATAATTAACATTTAAATAAGGACTACCATGAATCACTCACACTCTCAAATAAAATCATTAACAAGAGTACTATTCCACAGGCTTTCCCATATGCTCCACTAACACACTCAAGCATGCTACAATGGAGATCACTAAGTTCTTACTTTGGCTTGTAGCGTAGGCAATGTGTAAGGTAGGAAAAGTTAGGTTATAGTGACTCCACCCTTTTGAAGCATCTAATGTGACCTGAAATACATTTCTTTTCCAAAGCTTTGTTCTTATGCAATACCAAGGACCAATTCTCTAAGATTTTCATGTTTTCTTCCTCCTCATATTCTTTCACAAACTAAATTTCTTCAAATATTTATAACTAAAAGCATAATTGCAACTTGTTTTCATTTTTTTGAATCTCTTTTTAGTATGTACAAGTAATATGAGGATAACTAGGAGAGAAAGTGAATGGTCCACACACTATGAGCATCCGATTACAAAATTAATGAGATGGCTCCTCCACCCCCAACTAAGTTGGTTTATGGCCTCACCTAGATGCTTCAAGATGGATTTGTTTTAAAAGAGGGAGTTGTCAAAGAAAGTATTTACCTTGTAATGTGGTTATCTAAGAAAAAGGTTCCAAGGCACAAATTAGGGATAAAATTAGTCACTCAACTCATAATGGGGATGGCTAGTTTTTGTAAATTTAGAGATTCTCTCTCAATTAATGGATTAAGATCACTTCTCTAACATCACAAGATACTTTGCTTAACTATAAAGCAACTAATCAAGTTCTAGGTGGACATATTTAACAATATCAAGTCGAATCCTTACCCACACATGACACTCAATCTCAGACTTGAAGCATCCTTCCTTAATTGATGTAACTATAATTATATCACATGTCAAAGAAGTTACTCAAGTTGTCAAAACAAGATGCAGGTGTTCAAAATCATGAGTGGGTAACTAGATCAACTAAATCAAATAAAAATTAAAAAAGGACACATTTTGAAAAATTGACCAATTCGCAAATAATTTATCATTTTAAAGATTTGTGCATGTCAAAACTTCCCACCAGAGTACTATTTGAGTCAAAGTATTCTATTGTTATTACACTTTTTTCTTAAGTACCAACGCAAAACATAATTTTATTTATCAAAATACTATGATTTCTATAATAGAATAAAGATAAATAAATGAAAATAACTAACTCATCAACCCAAAACAAGAATATCTAAAATTATAACAAAACAAAATCAAAATAAAATATCCGAGAAGGTCATTAAAAATAAAACCACACATCAACCACAAAGTTAAATATGCAAAAGTATCCAAACGTAGGGCTCAATATTACAAGCAAATCTAAGTAAATAATATACCTGCTAACTTAAAAGCATGCATTGTCCTCAATACCATAGGACTAAGAGAAATAAAAAAGAATGAGAGTGAGGGTTTCCTTGAACATGGCTATGCTTGTGATGATGAGTGACTCGCAGAAGTGGACTCTATCTGGGCATCAATGCCTGTCTTAGCTCTAAGAGTGGTTCATAGGTATAGATTTAGGATGACTACTTCTATCCCTATGGCCTCAGTAGGTATGGATCCACTTTCCCTAATATGGATAGTCTCTTGAGTCGACCTCTCCAAGGTAGCCTTAAGAATAGCTCCAACTTTTGCTTGTACATCATCCTCTATGTCAACCTGTATCTCCTTCTCTATGTCACCCTCAATCCCTGTCTCATTAACTTCTTCATCATTGGAATCACGATCCTTCTTGTCCTTTTAATCACTCTCTAGAATAGGTGCTGGAGCTGGGGTCTAAGATGGTGTAATCCAAAAATGTTTCTAATATGGGATCAAAGCTCATCCACATGCTTTCGGAGACAATTGAGCTTAGTATACATCTTATTTAACACAATATCTAGGACTAAGGTTAAATGTTTCTCAACTTATCTAACTTGGCACTATAGATATGTAGGGTCTCTCAGATACCTGTAGATCATCATACACTGACACCATAGAAAATTTCACCATATCAATAATCAAATAAAACTTCTGAGCCTCCAACCCAGAAACCTAATATTGGCTAGGTAGACCAATTTTTCCATCCAAATAATATCTGCCTTAGTTAAAAGAGCCCTCAATGTGCCTACAATAGTAGATAGGCTAGGGTTAGGGTTATTGGGTCTAAGAAGTTTTGATAATGGAAATTTAGAGAAATATAGAGGGGTAGAAGTTATAGCAGTAGGATTTGGTAGTTGGCACCATTATCAAGGTTCTCAAGATCAACTACTAGGGAAAAATCTACCTGAACTTCATTTTTCTTCAGTTCTTATACTGTCTCAAGTTGGGTAATGTCAATGCTAGAGCTATGGGTGTGTGTACTAAAAATCTTTATTCTTGTTAAAATAAACCTTCACTTAGTGACACAACTCGATAATGAGACATGACAAAATAATAAATTTCTTTTTTTATTGGTCTTGTCGAGCAATGTCTGAAGAAATAATCATAACAAGATTCAGTCTCTCCTTTATGATGATTGTGCCTATAAACTCCTACCGATAGTGTATAAGAATTATCTTATTCTGGGGGAGGGGTAGGAGATTGTTGCACACAAAACCCAACTAATACCAAGATTCTAAGACTATATCACCTTTCTCAATCTAGGTTCTCAGAGAAATCCATGGAGGAGTCCAATCACTCATTGAAGAGTCTAACCAACCTTGAAGGTCATCACCATATTTTTAGAGCATGTGTGGAAAAGTAGTGATGTGTGTCAATATTATAACCATAGATCACATTTATCAAGTCCCCATCGTTCTTAATCTTCACCCCCAAAATAACTACTTTATCTCTTATGTATTAAGGTTTATCATTATATCTTTTAGCAAGCAACAACATTCCATATGCCTCATTAAATTCTCAAATCCAAGTCTCCACATATGGTTTTAAAGGAATGGTGAATTTCTCAAACCCATGTTACCATATGACATCCAAGACTTCATATGCTTACTTTCTAATCCTTTCTTACTCAACTTTTGTTCTTTAGTGATTGTTTGTTTGCTCAAAACTTTGAACTAATTTAGAAACCTATGACCAACCATGAGTTGAGGATGTGATGCTATAGTGGAACTTGAATCATTTGTCTTTTTTTTTTTATTGTTTGGCTCAACTTCTCGAGTATTCAATGGTTCATAAATTAGAGTGGTATTGCCTTCCTCTGAGGTAATTAAGTGAAACACCTTGGGTTTTGGACCTTGGAAATTTCCTGAGCTTTGAGCTCACTGTCCTAGTGATGACGTACAATACGAGTCATATGGTTTGGGTACAGGTCAGGGGATCTTAGTCATTAGAAGACCAGTAAATAGTGGTTGGGTTTCTATTATGGTTATGACTTGGTGGTATGGGTCGTTAGGGGATGTGACTAATTGTTAGGATGATCCATTATTTAATAAAAAAGTTAGTGACTTGACTTGGGTTTGAGTACGAGTGGCTCACTAAAATCCTTGAGGATAGGTTACGAGTCATTGTGAAAAGTCATATGTTGTCCAGTGTTAATCCCTTTGGGTTCTGTCTTAGATATGATAGGACCATAAGAGTCGTATAGTGGACAATGTGTGGGTTTCTAACTCACTATCTTGGTGACAAATCGATGGTACGAGTCAAATGTTGTGGTCATGAGTCACGGGGTCGACTCCTAACCACCTGGGGTAATTTTACAATTTTAAGTTGGGGGCATTCTGAACATTTCCCTTTTTAACTCCCTTTGATACCATGGAATAAAACACCTTTTGGGAATTTATTAACCTATTATTCTCAATCAAACACTTTTAAAATCTCTCTCAAACTCTCTATTCAAGCAAGAGGCTAGGGTTTCTTCAAAACAATCAATTAGGGGCTTTTAAGAGTGATTCTCACCATCTTCCTTGGTGTCTAAGGAATATTGCTTCTCCTTCATTGTTATTTTACAAAGAACATGTGTTTTAATGTATGATTTTCATGGTATTGTTATGGTTTTGAACTAATGGTTGGGGGTTTAGGATGTTCATGGTTGAACAATATTTGTTATGATTTAATTATGTTTACTTTCATGCGTTTGATATAATTTTCACATTTTCGGATGCATGGTAATGGTAAATAGGTTTAGGTGTACTTTGGATTCCCCAAATTACTTGGTTATGGTTTTAAAACTTATGTGCCCTCAACCTATTTGTTAAAATGTCAATGGGAACGATTTTGTCACATAATTTGACTATTCCTGAAATCTTTGCATTGCATAAAAGGCAATGGAACCTAAATTGGTATGGTTGGTTTTAAATGGTTTGGAAATGCCATGGTAGCCATGGTCTTGGTTTGGAAATGATGGAGTCTAATTATGGTTTACTAGTTTTATATGGCATGGTTGGAATAAACTTGGATGCTCTAATTTTTGTATGATGATACCAATGGTTAATGCCTAACTAAAAGACTCCTTTTAAATGGTTAGAATATGTAATTGTTTTTAATATGGTCTTAAAGGGGGTTGTTTAGCAAAGCTGTGGAAGGTGGAGGTCCTGGGGGACCAATACTGGAAACTTATATTTGCCGATGTGATGTTTCGTCATGGTGTTCATGTGCATGATGTCACACTATATTTTGAGAGATGTACTAGTCATCTCAATTTTTTCTCTGATTCGTGCGACTAACATGCACCGAGGCCCTTTCAGTAGAGGGAGTTAAATCCATATAGCCCGTGGGTTGAAATTTAGGATGGCAAAGCTACAAAACCTAGGTTAAGGTTTTAAATGCATGCTCAGTCTGATTCTCTACCTCAGCATGGTATATATGTATATATGTGATTATATATGGTTATTTTTTCTTTAGTTTTGAATAATGACATTGTTTTATCTTTAACCATGAGTACATGCTAGTGTTCACTCCATTGGTCTTGGGTCATGTCATATTGGTATCAGATCCCAAGGTTCATGGTCAATTGGGAGTCCATAAAGTCGTGTAGAGTAGAGTCTCTTTTAAGGATGTATAGTGCGCCATACTTATAAGGGAGAGGATACAAGGTATTTAGGAATGTTTCTCTTTTTTGTGTAATGTTTTTGAGCTGTAGAGTATAAGGTCTTGAATTCTCCTCTAATTCTAATTTATTTTCTTCTCAGATCATGTCTTCTCAAAGATCTGTCCCTCTATATTATAAGGACATAAAGGTTGTCCAGTTTATGAGGTTGAATCCTCTGACCTTTACTGGTGTTAAGGTTAAGAAAGATCCTCAAGGCTTTCTAGATAAGATGGAAAATATATTTTGTGTTATACATGCCACTAATGTAGAGGGCGTGGAGTTTGTTACCTACCAGCTTAAAGATATGGTATACCAGTGTTACGAGGAATGGGATTAGTCAAGGGGTGATGATGCTAAGTCAATTTGCGAAAGGATTTTTCCAATGCTTTCCTAGACCACTTATTTCCTCAAGAGCTGAGAAAAACAAAGGTGGAAGAGTTTTGTTAACCTAAAGCAAGGAAAGATATCCATCAAGGATTATGCCTTGAAGTTTCACCAGTTATCTCAGTATGCTCCAGAGTTAGTTTTTATCATAAGGAATAAAATAAAAAAGTTTGCTTTTGAGTTATCCGGAGACTTGATATTGGAGAGTAAGGCTGCCTTATTGAACAAGGACATAGATATCTCTAGGTTTTTTGTGTATATGAAAAAGATTGAGAAAGAGAAGAAGAAGTAGGCTGAGATAGGAGAGAAGTCGAGCAAGAAGTTTAGCCAATAGCAGAATGGTAGGGATGGTTAAAAGTAGCCCAAGAAGAAGTGGGGGTAATTCTAGGTCTTACTCAATGGATAGTGCTCCCTACCCAAAGTCATCGTGAGATATGCATTTCCATGGTGACAACAACTTTAGGGCATAGAGTTCCCAATCTTAGGCTAGTAGGGCTCAGTCAGCTCCATCATATCTTGTTGATAGATTTTATGGTTGACTGTACTGGGTTACTGTGATGAATACAAGGACAAGTGTTTTAGTTGTGGTCAACTAGGGAACATGGATAAAAGCTCTCCTGTGGCTAAGTTTATTTCTAGGGAAAACAAGGTTCCAGTTGCCTCTTCATTAGCACCGTCACCAAAGAGTGCACCATCTAGTTCCAACACTAGTTTGAACTATCTCCATGGTGTTACTACCTGCTAGGAGTCTGAGGCATTGCTTTATGTTGTGACTTGTATGTTGAAACTCTTTTTCTGTGATATGTACTTTTTATTTGATCTGGGGTCCACTCGCTCTTATGTGACCTCATTTAAGTCTGTGCATTTTGATTTTGGTCCTAAGTGTATTTTAGACCCCTTTTTTTATTTTTAGCCCGATATGTGACTCTGTGGTAGCTAAAAGAGTCTATAGGGGTTGTGTGGTATCTGTGGGTGGTTGAGATACTTTGGTGGATCTATTTGAATTAGACTTGGTTAATTTTGATATCATATTATAGATTGATTGGTTATTCTTATTTTATGTTTCTCTAGATCGTTGGACCCATAAGTCATCTTTAAATTCCCTAATGAGCTGGTTATTGAGTGGGGGGGGGGGAGGGTTCCCTATTTCCTAAGGGGATATTTATATTGTATCTTAGAGCTTGGAGATTAATCTCCAAGGGATGTATCTATAATCTAGTCCAAGTTAAAAACTCTAACTCAGAGGGTCCGTCCTTGCATTCCATCCCGGTGGTGAATAAATTTCCTGAGGTCTTCCCTGATGACCTTTATGTTGTCCCTCCTGATAGGGATATTGAGTTTGAGATTGATCTTATTTTGAACACTCGTCTAATTTCTATTCCCCCATATAGAATGGCTCCAACTTAGTTGAAAAAGCTTGAGGACAAAATAAAAGATCCTTTAGACAAGAGTTTCATCTATCCTAGTGTGTTCGCGTGGGGTGCATGAGTGTTATTTATGCGTAAGAAGGATGGTTCCCTTCGGATATGTATTTATTATCGACAGTTGAATAAGGTGACGATAAATAATAACTACCCTTTTCCAAGGATAGATGATTTGTTTGACCAACTTTAGGGTGCTAAGTTTTTCTTCAAGATTGATGTTTGGTCCAAGTATCATCAGTTAAAGATTAGGGAGGTGGATATCCATAAGACTGCCTTCCATACTCAGTATAGGAATTTTGTGTTTCTGGTTATGCCTTTTGGATTGACCAATGCCCCGATGACATTCATGGATTTGATGAATAAAGTCTTTTATTAGTTTCTAGATTTTTTCATCATTGTGTTCATAGATGATATTTTGGTGTACTCTAAGAGCAAGGTGGATCATGCTGATCACCTTTGCATTGTATTGCAGACCCTAAAAGAGTAGTAGTTGTATGCCAAATTTTTGAAATGTGAATTCTGGTTGAACGCTGTCACTTTTCTTAACGATGTCATTCTAGTGAAGGGATAATAATGGATCCCTAAGAAAGTTGCAGTGGTAAAGAAGTGGCCTAGACCCATGACTCCAATCGATATTCATTGCTTCTTGGATTTAGCTGGCTATTATAGGATGTTTGTGGAGAGTTTTTGACTATAGCTTCCCTATTGACTAAGTTGACTCAGAAGAAGGTGAAGTTCTTGTGGTTTGATGCTTGTGAGGGTAGTTTTGAGAAACTAAAAGATAAGATTCATCTCCAATCTTGACTTTTCTCTAAGGCACAAATAGATTCATGGTCTATTGTGATGAGTCTCGTGTGGGGCTTGTTATATTTTAATGCAGCATGGCAAGGTGATAGATTATACCTCTAGGCATTTGAAGGCGCATAAGAAGAATTATCCAACTTATGACTTAGAATTTTTAGCTGTGGTGTTTGTGTTGAAAATATAGCATCACTGTTTGTGTGAAGTGAATGTAGATATATTTTTTGACAATAAGAGCCTGCAATATGAGTTTTCTCAAAAAGAGCATAGCCTCAGGACAATGATATGGGCTTGAACTTATCAAGGATTATGAAATGAGTCTTTACTACCATCTTGGTAAAGCTAACGTGGTTGCTGATGCTCTTAGCAGGTTGTCCATGGGGAGTCTAGCTTATATAGATGAAGGAAAGTGGGAGTTGGTGAAGGATATTCACCGTTTTGTTAACCTTAGAGTTCCTCTCTTAGACTCGAAGGATGGTGGTATATTTCTATAGAAGGTGGCACAGTCATCTTTTAGTGCGTAGATAAAGAAAAAACAAGTGTTAAATCTTGTCTTGATGAGGAACTAGGGTGATATAGGTGGGAAGAAGGTGATGACCTTTAAGATTAGTGATGGTACCAAGGAAGGTTATGTGTTCCCAATATAGATGGTTTGCGAGAGAGGATCTGGGCTTAGGGACATGAGTCATATTTTGTTATTTATCCTGGTTCTAACAAAATGTATCATGATCTTAAAAATATGTATTAGTGGAACAACATGAAGCGGGATGTGGCTAATTTTATGGCTCAGTATATGGTGTGCCAACAAGTGAAATTTCAGCGCATGAGGCCCAGAGGATTGGATCAAGAAATTAAGCTGCCTATATGGAAATACGAAGTTATCAACATGAATTTTATTACCGGTCTTCCTCGGTCTCAAAATCAATTTGATTCGATTTGGGTCATCATAGATAGGATGACAAAGTCTGCTTAATTTTTTCCAGTGAGGACTATTTTTTTGGCAGAGGATTATTCAAGGTTTTACCCCCAAGAGATTGTGAAGCTGCATGGGGTACCTATTTCTATCATCTTAAATTATGGTACACAATTTTATCTTACTTTTGGTAGATGTTTCAGAAAGGTTTGGGGACCAAGGTGAGTCTTAATATCGGTTTTGACCCACAGTCAGATGGAGAAAGCAAAAAGAACTATTCAAACATTGGAGGATATAATTCGAGCATGCGTGACTGACTATGGTGGTACTTGGTTTAAGCACTTACCCCTTATAGAGTTTGCTTATAATAATAGTTACCACTCTAGGATTGGGATGGATCCATTTTAAGCCTTATATGGTAGAAGGTGTAGGTCTCCAATTGGGTGATTTGAGGTTGGAGAGGCAGATATATTTGGCCCAAAATTGGTTCACCAAGCCATGAAGAATATGAAGGCAATTTGAGATAGGCTTAAAGTATCCCAAAGTTGCCAGATCTCTTATATGGGAGTAAGGAGAAGGAAATTAGAATTTGAGATTGGGGATAGGGTGTTCTTGAAGGTGTCTCACATGAAGGGAGTCATACAGTTTGGGAAGAAGAGAAAGCTTAGTCCCCGATGTATTGGTTCATATTTGGTTTTGAGAAGGGTTGGCAGTGTTGCATATAAGTTGGAGTTGCCTTCTAGTTTGAGTTCTATTCATTCGGAATTCCATGTTTCTATGTTGAGGAAATGTATGGGTGATTTGTTTCAAATTGTGCTTATCACGGATATTGGTATTTTTGATTCACTATCTTATGAGGAGATCCCGATTAAGATCTTGATTTGGCAGGTTCATCAGTTGTAGACCAAGGATGTGGCCTCCGTAAAGGTTCTATGGAGGAACCACAAGGTAGAAGAGGCTAGATGGGAAGATGAAGAGGACATGAAGTCCAAGTATCCATTCTTGTTATCCTCTCTGGAAGATCGTGCATAAGGTATGCATTATTCTTAACATATTTGTATTTTAACTTAGTTAAAGGTCAGAGTAGAGATGTTGGTGGTTTGATCATTCTAGTCAATACCTTGTTCCATCATTTAGGGATGAATGATCAAAATGGGAGAGAATTAAAACACCCTGGATTTTGTCCCTTAGGAATTTCCTGAGCTTTAAGCCAACTATCCTAGAGATGACTCACCATATAAGTCGTATGGTGTGGGTATGGGTCAGGGAACCCTAGTCGTTAAGAGACTAGTGAATGGTTGTTGGGTTTCTGTTGTGGTTATGACTTGGTGGTATAGGTCATTAAGGGTGGTGACAAGTCGTTAGAATGATCCTTCATTTAATCAGAAACTTAACGACTTGACTTGGCTCTGAGTACGATTGGCTCACTAAGAGCCATGAGGATAGGTTATGAATCATTGTGACAAGCCCTTGTTAATCCTTTTGGGTTCTATATTGGACACGACTGGACCATATGAGTCATATGGTCTGGTCATGAGTAGGGATTTGGGAGTCTTATGGTGGATAGTGTGTGGGTGTCCAACTCACTATCTTGGTGGCGACTCGATTGTATGAGTCATATGTTGTGGTCACGAGTTATGGGGTTGACTTTTAACCACTTGTGATAATTTAATAGTTTTTAGTTAGGGGCATTCTAGACATTTTCCTTTTTAACTCCCTTTGATACCATGACATAAACACCTTTTGGGACTTCATTAACCTATTATTCTTAATTAAACAGTTACAATCTCTCTCAAACTCTCTATTCAAGCAAGATGCTAGGATTTCTTTAAGACAATCAATTTGGGGCTTTCAAGAGTGACCCTCTCTTCCTTCCCTAGTGTCTAAGGCATGTTACTCCTCCCTTATTGTTATTTTACAAAGAGCATGTGTTTTAATGTATGATTTTCATGGTATTGTTATGGTTTTGACATAATGGTTGTGGGTTTTGGATGTTTATGGTTGAATAATGTTTCACATGGTTTAATTATGTTTTCTTTTATGCTTTTGATATGAATTTGACATCGTGGGATGAATGGTAATGGTAAATGGATTTAGGGGTTCTTTGGATTCCCCGAATTATTTGGTCATGGTTTTGAAACTTATGTGCCGTAAACCTATTGTTAAGATGCCAAAGAGAACAATTTTGTCACATAGTTTGATTGTTCTTGAAATCTTTGTATTGCATAAAATGCAATGGAACCTAAATTGTTCTGGTTGGTTTTAAATGGTTTGGAAAGGCCTTGGTGGCCATGGTCTTGGTTTAATTGGAAATTATGGAGTCTAATTATGGTTATTGGTTTTATATAGTATTGTTGGAATAGACTTGCATGCTCTAATTTTGGTATGATGATACCAACAGTTAATGCCTAACTAATAAAATCCTTGGTAAATGGTTAGAATGTGTAAATGGTTTTAGTATGGGCTTAAAGGGGGTCGTGTAGCAAAGCAGGGAAAGTGGAAGTCCCGGGGGACCAATACTGGAAACTTATGTTTGCCGATGTAGGGTTTGGTCATGGTGACCATGTGCATGATGTCACACTTATATTTTGGGAGATGTACTAGTCATATAGTCTTTTCTCTGGTTCTTATGACCAATACTCACCGGGATCATTTCAGCAAGGGAAGCTGAACCCATATAGCCCGTGGGTGGACATTTAGTATGACAGAGATACACATCCCAAGTTAAGGTTTTAAATGCGTGGTAAACTCAGTTCCCTACCCCGACATGGTATATATGTATATATGTGACTGCATAGGGTTATTTACTTTGGTTTTTAATGATGAAATTGTTTTATCTTATCCCTGAGTACATGCTAGCGTTCACTTTGCTAACTATCTTCAGGCTTTGTATCCCCACGCGATGTAGGAACCTTCCTTACTACTACTTCTTCTGCTTAGTGACTTCGATTCAGGGTCAACTTTAAGTTAGACTGAAGTGGTGAGCTTTCATATTTCGGAAAACTCCATTTCATGCCATGGATTTCTTTTCATTATTTTTTCTTCTTGGATTTTGATTTTAGCTATGGTCGGGGGTATGTCCTGACCGAATGTTATTTAATTTGGGTTAGAGGCTTTGTTGGACTTCTATGGGCATGGGCGGTGTCAGTATTGATGTCATCCTTGGTATTGGTATTGGCATTAGGGTGGGCATCGATTGTATATTTGGTTGAGGTTATTGGATTATGATTATAGAAATTCATTATTGTCTTTAAACTATTATTGTTTTATCTTATTATATGTTTAGAATTCATCCGACATAGGGTGCAGGACGGTTATAGTTGGGTATTGAGGGTTGTCTCCAATCCTAGTTGGACTTAAGATGCCCGACACGACTAGGCTTTAGTTTTGGTCGTGTCATTAAGTAATACCACTCACAGTTTGAGCTATTTTTGAACTCTTCTCCACAGTAACTAGAGCTTCTTTTTCCTTATTCGACCCTCTTCTTCATAACCATTCTTTTTGGTTGTGATTTCCCTAGAATTTAATACTTTTGGAGATTTTTGAAGTAGTAGGAGTGCATCTATGTTTCTTGGCTATGCGCTTTGGTCTAGTGATAGATGCAAATAAGAGAATCAATGCACAAGTCCAAGGTTAGGAAAAACAAAAACAACATCGTTGCAGGATTGCATTGCCAATAACTTCTGCAGATCACCAAGGTGTTCGGGGATGCACTACCTATATCACCCAATGGAATATTTGGTTTTGTATAATTTGGAAAAGGAAAATTAGGGTTTGGCGATTCTATGAAGAGTTTGGAGATACTCCTTAAGCATCGCCAAACTGTCACCTTGATTTGCCAGATTCATTGTTACTTTTAGAGTTACGGGGAGTACTTTAGTGATCTTCAATGAAGCTTGGCGCATCACTAAAGTCCTCAACCCTATTGTTGAAAGTCATCTTCCCCAAAATTTTAACCATTTTGAACTCATCAATAAATTTTTATAGTGATTTAGTCTAAAAAGACCATGAGTACTCATACTTCCTTAGGTTTTAATCCCAAAACAACTTTGATGATTTTGCCCTTAAAAAGGACGCCACACAATCCATCATTGAGCAAAGTCATACAATTCAAGGTATAATTCAAATAATCCATTTAAGATTAATACCCTTGCTCAACACATAAATCCAAATTGAAGTTTAAGCCAAAAATCAGTTAAAAAATTAGCATCAATTTCATTAAACCCTCATTCAATGTATATATCCATTAATTACAAGTTAACCTACGTTCAAAATTAAGCAAAAATAGACCCAAAAGCATGATCCAATTGAGTATACCAAGCTATGCATTAAGTAATCAAAACAAATTAGGCATGAAAACCATGATTACATGTCATTGGCCACACATAGCAATAAATATAATCACAAAACATAATTTAAGTCAAAACTTAAACTTTGACCTTTAGAGTTAGATACCAAAGATGCTTTAGAAGAATGAAGAAGCAAATATATGTTACTCTAACATGGTGGCAACAATAACAATGGTGGTGTAGTAGTGACAATGATTTAAGAGTAAGTTAGAGTGTGTGTGTTTGTTGAATAGGTATGTTGTAGAATAAAATGAAATGGGGAACGCGACAAGATAAGAAGATTACTAAATGTTGAGAATTGAAAATTTTAAAGTCAAAGAAAGTCAAGCCATCAAATTTTAAAATATGACCAAATTCGATGATTTATGCACGCATAGCCAAAGTGAACAACAGTGCACCAAACTCAGTAACACATTACTAATTATAATAGCTTCCATCTCTTGAATTTTTGTTTGGGCCAACCAATTTGGTGATGGACAGCTCCATGCCAAAGTAGTCAGCAATCCACTAAATTATGACCTGTATCACTTTTTTTCAATGTTGTAGAGCATTTGGATATTGATTTTTGCAAAGGACTTCAGTTATGCGCTAAAAAATTTGATGAACTTCCTAAGTCACTTCCCTGGAGCTTTGTGAATGATCCTCCATATTTTTCTAATCTGACTTATTTTGTGATATGCATTCTATATTTCAACCCCATCACACACCTGCACTATGCAAAAAACGTTATTATAAAAAAAGTAAAACTCGGGTTGCTTTCCAAGAAGCACCTTACTTATCATCATGAGATGATGTTGTTCCTCAATAATTAAACATCTTTGAAATTGAGTGCCTCCACTTTAGCATCTTTGGGACCACCAATACAAAAGTTTTCAATCGTTGAACATTCATTGTGAACCTTCTCTTCTCATGGTCTTCCAACTCAATTGCACCACTAGGATACATATTTACCACCGTTAAAGGGCCCGACTATTTGGACTTGAGTTTTCTCGTGAAGTATTTCAATCTTAAATTGAAAACAACACTTCATCTCCTGCTCGAAATTATTTTTTTAATATCTTGGTGTCATGGCAACTTTTTATGTTCTTTTTATAGAATGGGCTTTCATACACTAGAAGATGAAATTCCTCCAACTTTTGCAATTACTCCATGCTAGACTTTGAAAGCTCCTCCCAATATATGTTAAGCTTCTTTAAAGCCTAAAGAGCCTGATGTTCTAGCTCAACTATGGGTGACACACCTTTTTAAAAACAAGTTGATAGAGAGACACACCAATTGTCATTTTTAATGTTTCTCGGTTAGTCCAAAGAGCGTCTTCCAATTTTCTCGCCCAATTAGTACATTCCATAGTTATGGTTTTCTCTAAGATTTCTTTGATTTCTCAATTAGACATTTCCACTTGTCCACTTAATTGAGGATAGTATAGGTTAGAAACCTTATGCTTCACCCTTACTGTCCTAGCAATCCACCAAATAGTCTATTTCAAAAATGATATCCCCCATCACTAATGATTGACTGGGGAGTCTTGAACCTTGTGAATATATTCTTTCTCAAGGAAAACATGATGGTTTTGCTCTCATTATTTTGTGAAGCAATGGCCTTCACCCATTTTGGTTCGTTATCAATGGCCACTAATATATACGTGTTTACATATGAGCTCACAAAGGGCAACATGAAATCAATACTATGACAGCAAATAATTTTACCTCAAAATTAGGCTTCAAAGGCATCTCATGTTTCCTAGAAATGTCTCCTTGCATTTTTCATTGAACATAAGTCCAAACCAAGTCATGAGCATCCTTATGTTGTGAAGGACAATAAAAACCCCTTTGAAGAAATTTGTCAGTCATTCTCACACCACCATGGTGACTATCAAATTGTGAAGAATGAGACGCCTTGAGAATAGGCTGCATATATGCTTCTAGAACACACCTCTGGATCATTCTATTCGTTCATTCCTAAATAGATAGGGTTCATCTAAAAACACTTCACATCATAGAGGAACCACTATCTTTGTTAGTGATTCAAATTATCGGAGACTATACCAAACACTACATAATTTCCATAATCCACATACCATGGTTTTATATCCCCTAAGAGAGCCATGAAAAACTCATCTATGAAAGATTCATCAATATCAATTTCTCCTAACTTCTCATTGGTCAACTCAAGGTGGTATATATGATCCGCCACTTAGTTGTCGCACCTTTCAATCCTTGACTTCAAATTTGAACTCTTGAAGTAGCCAGATCAATAGAACAATCATGGCTTAGCATTCTTTTAGCCATCAAATATCAAAATTCAGCATGGTGAATATGCATGATAACCTTTGTGCCCAACAAATAAACATGAAATTTTTCAAAGTATAAACCCCAATAAATTCTTCCTCCATAAGCATATAATCTACTTGTGAATTATTCAAGGACTTGATAGCATAGTAGATTGAATAAAAAAACTTGTCCTGAACCATATCTAGTCCCAAAGCAATTTTATCACACATTAATTCAAAAGGGAGTGACCAATTTAAGGCTACAATAATAGAAGCCGATACAAGTTTATCCTTGATGCAATTGAAGTCTCTCACAGTCTCTATCAAGTCAATTTTTTACTTCACTTTCTAAAAGATTAAACATTCTTTGGTCTATCTTTAAGAAATCATTTATGAGTTTTCTATAGAAGACAATATGTCCTAGAAAACTCCAAACACCCTTCATGGAAATTGGAGGGGGGAACTTTGTAATTACTTCCACCTTGGCTTGATCATCTTGGATCCCTTTTCTCGATATCATATGTCTTAGTACAATCCCATATTTAACCATGAAATTATATTTCTTCCAATTTAGTACTAGGTTGGTTTCCATACACTGTTGAAAAACTTTGGCCAATGTCTCATCACAAGCCTCAAAGGTATCACCCATTATCAAAAAGTCATCCATGAAGACTTTCATCGTATCTTCCACCATATCCAAAAATATATATAAAATGAATCTTTGAAAAATTGGTGGGATTTTTACATAATCCAAAGGGCATGTATTTGAAAGAAAATGTACTATATGGATATGCAATGGTGGTTTTGTATTGATCTTTAGAAGCCACAAAGATTTGGCTATATTAAAAATACCTATTATAGACTCAATACCACCCGACCCTCTAACTAATCTATCATTTGATCATTGAAAGACATAGGTAAATGGTCTTTATCTATCCAAGATTTGTGTGTCTGGTAATCCATACACACTCTCCAACTCGTAATGGTCTAACAGGCACAAAAATATTATTTTGATTGGGAACCACAATGATTACTCCCTTATTTGGCATGCCCTGTATAACACTCACCCAAGTGGTATCAAAGAAGGATACACTATGCCTATATCAAGCCACTTAATTATTCCTTGTTAACCACCTCTTACATATAAGGATTCAACCTCCTTTGATGTTCTATGATTGGAACATATTCAGTATCCAACTTGATTTTATGAGTACAAATATCGAGAGAAATCCTGATTATGTTGGCCATAGTCCAACCAAGAGCCCTTGTAAATTCCTTTGGTATAAATTTCAATGCCTCAACTTTCTGCACCAACAAGTCTTCCATAATGATAATGATCAAGGTGTTGTCTTGCCCTTATATTATATAGAAAAGATAAGGAGGGAGTGGCTTGCCTTCAAGTTATAGAGGCTCCTCTATTTTCAGGTTAGTGGGAGGACTCTCTCAGTTCTTCAAATCAAGATCGATTTTGTGTAGGTTTTTGGTTTATGAATCAATACCCATAAAGGTAGCTATAACCTCATCATACTCTTAAATCTCTTCACTTTCACAATTCCACAATACTCCCGTGAGTGGATCAATAATGAAATCCACCTCCATTGCATCTGTTACCTCATCATAGATGATATAAATCACCAAAATTACTTGCAAGTTCTTTAGTTACTTTATGGACTTGCATACATTAGTGTCACCTCTTCGCCATCCACTCTAAACTTCATATTTTTACATTCCACATCTACTAATCCCCTCCTATTTGTAAGGAAAGGTAAAGAAATAATGATTAAAACCTCATAGTCTATCTTACAATTAAGGATAATAAAGTCAGAAGGAAATATGCATTTGTTGGCCCTAACTAGAACATCGTAGAGAATTTCTACTAGCCTTTTAATAGATAGATTTGATATCAAAAGACTCATGGTTGTGGATTTTGGAGCTCTTAATCCCATTTTCTTGCATATAGTTAATGAAATAAAGTTTATACTTTCTTCTAAGTCACACAAAGGTTTTTCACACTGATATCCCTAATGGTGCAGGGTATAGTGAATGCATCGGGGTCTTCCTTCTTAATCACAATATTGCTCGACATGATAATGTAAAACAATGTGACATCTCCACCATTTCAAAGTTTATGGTTCTTTTGTTTGTTACCAAGTCTTTCATGAACTTGTCATACTCAACTTAAACATCTCAAGTAAAGCTTCAACTAAAGGAATGTTCACCGAAAAGTTACTAAATTTGGAGAGAAGATTTTTGAAATTTGTATTATCCTAATTCTTCTTAAACCATTGTGGAAATAAGGGAGATATTTGGTTGATGACTTGTGAAATAACTAGGTTTCTTCTGTTTTTTAGACATTTTTATCAATTTTTTATTTTTTCTCTTCACTCTTAACTATCTTATCAACCTCTTCTAGTTTTTTAACATTTGGTCCTTGGGAATAAGGGGTTTATTATTTGAATTATCAAGCCTTTTCCTCTGTCCACTTTCTTTCTATTCAACTACCCTCTTATCAGGGTCTTTATTAAGGTCAAAAACCCCATTATGATCTATCTTTTAACTCATAGTGACAATGGACATATAATAAGCCTCATTTTTAGGATTCGACATGATGTCACTATAAAGATTTATCTTTTATCTAGCATTAAGGTGAGCTGAGATCTAGCTCAATTGAGTCTTAATTTTCTCACTCGAGTTTGAATAGAAAGTATCTATTTGATTGAATTGTGTAAAGTCTTTCTTCATATCCTTTAGAAATTTGTCACTCCCTTCAATCCCTAGAAGAATTCTAGAAAACACATATTCATTTTAGTAATTTTTGAATAAATAGTGGTGTCCTCTGTACCCTTTTACCTACTATGTGGTGGGATATACCTATCACGATCATGATTCTTATCTTTCTAATCATGATCATGGTAATAGTGACAATCCCTCTAATCTCTATCACAGTCATGATCTCTGCAATACCGGACCTTCGAATCTCTATCTTTATCCTTCCAACCTTAATATCTACCTTGCATTTGGTAGGGTTTTGAGAACCTCCCCATTTGTTCTAAAAATAAACTAATCACTTCATCAAGTGATTCGGCATCATAATCATCATATGCTCTATTTCCCTGTGAATTTACAACATTGACCGCTTTTAGGGTTAACCTTATTACATGCTTTGTTAGGAGACCCATTTGCATCATTATTTTTTCTATGTTTTAATATCTATTTTCTTTTTTTTTTCTTTGTTCTTGTATCACATAAAACATAGAGGTATCCTTCATTTCTACCTCGGTATCTTATGTGTGACATGCTCAACGTTGCTTCATCATTTGGTCTAATTGTCTCATAGAAAGCCTAAAGGTTTGATTTATTAGAGATCCTTCGGCCAAGTTATCCACAATGGACTTGCTTAATGAGTCTAATGATCTATAGAATATTTGAAGTAACATCTTTTCTAGGACCTTATGATAGGGAAAATTAAGAAATTTCTTTCTGAATCTAAGTAATATTTCATATGGTGCTTCCCCACTCACTTGATGAAAGTTTGTTATATTCCCTCTAAGTTGGAGCATTCATGATGATGGGAGAAGTCTATCAAGGAAGGCCTCCATAAATTTAACCCAAGAAGTAATAAAACCCTTGACCAACTCTGTCAACCATGTCACCACTTGTCCCATCAAAGAGAACATGAATAACCTCGTCTAGTTGGACTCATAGGAAATATTAGCAATCTCAAATAGAGTGCAAACATCAATGGAATTTTTTAAATATATGTTTTCTAACTCATGAACTTGGATCTAAATAATCCTTTTATTTGGAAAAAATGAAGCATAACACTCATGACGTGAAAGGCCCCATTGCCTACCGTGGGTGGTAGAAAAATTACACTCACTTTCTACCATCTCCCAAGTGATACTCTTCTTCAAGTTGCCCATCAAAGGTAGAAGTGTCACTACCATGTTGAATCTGGCTCATATTAATACCTAAGTAATTCAAAAACTACAAATAAAGTAAATTCAAACTACAACTAACACAAGCGATTCAAAACACTACAAATAAATGCTAACTTTCATTCCCCAACAATGGAGCCATTTTTTGATAATGCTCAACTATCGAAAAAAATGTATTTGGTCATTATGTAATATATTAACTCAAATCATGAGCTAGGGTCGATCCCACAGGAAATGAAGGAGAATAGGTTCACATTCAAGTGTATTAAGGTACTAAGTGGTTTCACATACTGTGTAAAATGGGAAAAAAGTAAAATAGAGGACTAAATTCAAATGGTTTTGTAACAAATGTATTGATTGAAATCTTGGTTTGCATGGATGAAAATTACAAATTTTTAATCAAGAATTGGGGTTATGCTTTCGTGAAATTGAGTACATGTATGGTATGGATAATTGGATATTTGCCTAAATTCAATTAATAGTTTTGGGTAGGCTAAATGTTAGATTTTAATGCTAATATTTTAATAAAACATTAAAAATTACAAGTGGGTTCTTTAAAGCACCTAACTAGTGTTACTTTATAACAAACCTAAAACTCAATTTAGCATCCGTATTAAAGTAAAAATCAATTTAGCATCCGTATGTCTAAAAACTACCATTAAATGATGAACATCATGTCATTGTTCAGAACTAATCCTTACCTCAATCCCTTTTGTCAAGGATGATAATGGATCTAGGGTTAACTAGAGTTTGTAAGATCCAATTATGGGTTAATAACATGAACCATAGGTTGAACCTATAACAAATAATTAATTTAAAAGGAAAATAAACAACACCGATGCGATTATCATTACTAATTCATACACAATCCCCATTTGAAAAATTTAGATACTCATAAAGAGAAAAATAATAATTATACTATATTCTCATTGAAGTCTTCCAATGAATCCAAATATTCACAAATGAAATTCCAATTCAACGCAAAAGAACAATAAATCAACCAAATTCCCACTTAGGATTTCAACTAGAAGCCTCTAGATCTCAAAATTGACAAAAGATAGGGTTCAAAGTTGTCTAAAAATTTTTATAGTTGAACCAAAAATTGGCCGTGAAATTACAAAATTACCACCACATCCACTTCGACGAAGGAGTGAGACTATTGCTAACTTCCACGATGATATGCCAAAATGACTTTTTATCACCAAAATGACTTTGAACTTGGGCTTGAGGGGTTGGCATCTAGTAACTTTGTTGATGGACTATTTCTTTACTAATCTATTTGGTGATACACCAAACTATTCTCTTTATCATTGAATTTCTTTATTTGGATCTTAGTTGAACTATCATTTGGCAATGGAATATCAATTTTAGCGATATGCTGGTACTTTGGCGATCCAACAATCATCCTAATCGACACTCTTTTGCATTTTAGCTACAATTCTCCATCTCTTTTAATTTTTGTGCTCTGTTAACCACTCATTAGGTTCAACTATAAAATAAAACAAACTAACATTAAAACTATTTAAATTGGCATTGAGGTCTTAATTTTCTACTATTTTTGTCCAAATAAGTTGTAGTTACCAACTCATCACTAGAGCATGGATGTAAATGGACCAATAGAGTGAATAACCTCTAACGAATAAAGGCTTATCTTAGTTTCCATCGACTATTTTACCAAGTAGGTGGAAGATTCCTCGTATAAAGTTGTGACTAAGAAGTTAGTTGTAGATTTAATTTGGAACAAATTGATTTTTTTGGTTTAATATACTTGAATCAAACATCAGAAATAATGGTGCAAACTGAATAGTCACTTGATGAACGAGATTTGTGAACAATTCTAGATCACTCATTGAAACTCAATACATATCATCCATAGATGAATGGAGCCATAGAATTTGGAAACAAGAATATCAAGAATATATTGAGGAAAATAGTTGATAGTAATAGATCTTGGAACAAGATATTGCCTTATGCCTTGTTGGGATATCGTATGCCAGTCAGAATCTCGATTGGGGAAACTCCCTTTGTGTCATTTTACAGAACAGAAATGTGATACCCATTTTGGTCGATATACATTCCTTTAGAATAATTTAGGAACTCATACTAATAAACGAAGAATAGGTTCATGCTTGCTTTGAATAAATCATGCTAATTAATGAATGAAGGATGAGTGATGTATGGTATAGCTAGTTATACCAACAATGGATGCTTCTCGCATTCAACGAAAGATTAAGAGCTCATATATTTTAGATTTTATAGTTGGTCCTCAATTGTATCTTTTCTAACCAAGAGGAATGGAAAGGAAAGTCTAACCTAAATAGGCAAGGACCATATATGGTTCGTAAAGTGTTTTTTAGAGAAACTTTGATTATGTTCGAGATGGACGGCCAAAAGTGGAGCAATCCTATCAACTTTAATGCAGTAAAGAGATACTATATTTGAAGATAATATTTTTTCATATATCTTTCCCTATAATTTCACTTTCTTGAATACAATCATTTTTGTTCTTTATAATAGCTTAAAATTCCCGATTCTATTTGTATGAACTATGATTGACCTGAATTCTCAAGAAAGAGATACATAGGCGGCCTATGTCGACTTTGGTTAGTCTCTTAGGAAAATTTATTTTTTTATTTTTGTAAGAACTATGTTTGACCTAAATTCCCAAGAATGGGATATGTAGGTGACCTTTGTCGACTTTGGTCCCTTATAATTTTGTATATATTCACTTTAGTATCGTGAACTATGTGATGACCTGATTTCTACTTCAATGGGATACATAGGTGCCTTGATATCTCTATCACATCAATTTATAAAATTGAATCTAGGTAGAATTTTTGAGAAGGAATATCAAAAATTCCAAAGAAAAGGACCAATCTTCAATAAGTCATAATGGAGATTGTTTTTAAGAATACAACTAAAAAAATTCGTAAAGAAAGTTTTAAAATCCCCATGTGTTAGTAACTCAAGATTTATCTTGAAAGTATTTAACTAGGAAAATTTAATTTAGGAAGACCCCAAAATTTACACTAAATATACAATAACCCTCAGCATTGACTCCAAGAATCCCCTAATAGTAGAAGATCAAAGTCAAGTTCAAAAATTACCAGCTACAATAGAGTCTAGACAGACCAATCCCCGCCTATGATAGACTCTAAAAAAATACATTCTCAAACTCCCCTGTAATGATAAAGCATTTCTAGATTTTACTATCCGATATAAAACATAGCAAGGCCTCGAAAGGAAGATGTTCATTAAGCTAGTACATGACGTAACCAGTAGAGGCCCTTCCCAATCATTATTTTAACATTGGAATTGTTCAAACTGACCTATTTTTTGAAAATCTGTATATATTTTTTTGCTAAACTGATTGGTCTTACATCTACCAACCTGGGGAAGTCAAAGAAAATATCAAAATTGTCTTGCACCCAATGATGATATGCATCCAAAGAATGTCAAATACAAAGTACAGGATCAAAAAAGGTCGACACAGATTAGCTATGCCAAAAAACTAACAATTTTCTATGGACGCAAGGGCCACCGAATAAAAGCAATGGCATCCTCCACAATATCCCCAACCAATCATGGATCATAATAGAACACAAGAATACTCAAAAGTGGGTTTAGACACTCATTAGATCCAAAAAACCTCTTGTTTATCTATTCACCTCGAGGGGAGGATAATATTTTCCAATGAAGTTATTTGATTATGTGGCAGAAGTCTCTTCAAACTTTTTCCTAAGACTTATTGTAGTTGTTATAGAAAAGTTACAATGTAGAATTAATTATTTTCCTTGAGCATAGGTAATGCAAAAAATCTAACACACCATCAATTTGATCTAGGTGATCTTTTCTTCAAAGTATAGAGAGGGACATTGCATGTTTATTTTTCTAAGATGGCCACTATAAGTTTTCTAAGAGGGACATTGTATATTTGTCGAGGGGGACATTATATATTTGCCAAGAGGGCCATGTAGAGAGGGCCACATTGATAGGCCATTTCATGTTTGCTGAGAGAGCCATATTGAGAGGTCCATCATGTCCAATCTACCATTCCTAAAAGCCTCTACATCTAATTAATCATGCAAAGATGGAACAATCTAGTGCTAAAAAATGCCTTAGATAATAATGATTCATTAATCACGCAGAGGTGGAGGAGTCTAGCATTGGAGGATAAAATCATTCTTTAAGCATACTTACATACACACACACACATACACACACATACACACATATATATAACTCAGAAAAAGGTAAAGGAGTCTAGAATTGAGGTATATCTATTAGATTCAAATGCATTAATATCCAAAGCTGAAGAATCACATGGTCTAAGAGTTGTCCCTAAGTCGTTATCCAAAGATGGTTGACATACTAGATTTCTAAAAATCTTATAGTTAAAAGGTCATATGTAATTCACCAATGTTCCAGACAAGATAGTGTGCAAGATTACCTAAAATTTCCATTTTAAGGGTCATCGATAAGATGCAATAATATCCTAACTAGAAAGTAAGCAAGGTTACTCACAAGTTAATAGTCTTACAGTTATCCATAAGAAAAAATATATCCTCAGAAGATAATGTGCAAGACTATAAAAATTAATAGTACAAGAGCCTTGTATAAGCCGTTCCATATAAAAAAATGATCATGAGGATTACCTGAAGGCTGACAATTTAAGGGACATCTATAGGCATCATTACATCCAAGGTTGGATGATGTACAAAATTACCTAAAAGATACTAACTTAAATGATATTTTTAAGACACCACTTAGACAAGGTTAGTTGATGTGCGTGATTACCTAAAAGTTTGTGATTTGAAGGATATTTGTAATCCACATTATATCTAACAACAGATGAGGTGCAAGATTACTTGAAGGCAGATAATTCAAGGGATATTTATATGTTGTATTAGTACAAATTATATGCGAGACTTACCAGAGGTCAGATGAAAAATATTATTATTTGTTGTCGAGAGGGATATTGAATCAAACATAAAAGTTTATTATTGGTAGCTGAGACGAATATTATGTCAAATAAAAGATATCACAGTAGATGGTTACAGGGACCGTTCTACATGAAATATCACAGGAGGCCGGGAGGGCCAGTATATTTTAAGAAAGATACAGTATTGAGAGGTCCACCCTATTTGAAGAAAGATTCCATTATCAAGAGCACCTTCATATCCAATAATCGAGAGAGTTGTCATGTCTATACAATTATGGAAACTATTATCTTTCAAAGTAGGGATAGAAAAAGGATGACACTACTGATCAAAAACCAACTTACTTAGAGATATGGTAAAATAATATCTATCTCCTTGTGAATTATGTTTATTACTAAGGGGTCGTTTGGTTGCGAAAGAGTTATCCCGAGATAACTAATCCTAGAATTAGTTATCCCACCATGTGTATGGGATAACTTATCCCATCACTATGGTGTAAATGGTGGGATAAGCAATCCTGGTACTAACTAGTCCTTCAAGCCAAACTTGTGATAAAATAATACTTTATTTTATCCTGGGACTATTTATCCCTTATACCTTACACCAAAAGACCACTAAGAATCTTGTTTTATGATATTGTTGAGGGCATGTGAGAGGATGGAATTCTCAAACTAAAACCATAGGTGTGAACAAATCCATAAGGACATATCACAACAAGAAACATTTTCTTAGAAACAAACTGGGACATAGTTTGAAGAGAGACATCAAATTATTTTAATGCGATACTACTTGTAGTAGTTCATAATGAGGTTTCTCAGATTATCAGTCTTCAATACTTTTTTACTCAGTATGATTTTAATATGCCATAATGTAAATAGTTAAAATTTATTAAGGATTATGATCTCACTATTCTTTATTATTCGGGCAAGGCTAAAATTATAGCAGATTCCTTAATTCACAAGATGGCGAGTATGGAGAGTTGGCTCATCTATTAGTAGGGCAGTAACCTTTAGCCTTACAATTCAGTCTTTGGCTAACCAGTTGGTTTAACTTGATATTTAACAACCTAAGCATGTTTTTGGAATATATTGAAGCTAGATCCTTTTTAATGGATTGATTCAATCTAGTAAATTTAATGATGAGAAGTTGGGAGTGATACATGATAAAGTGTTGAGTGGTAAGGCAAAGACTGCATTTCTTGATCCTTAGGATTTTTTAGGATTGGTAGTCGTCTTTGTGTGCCAAAAGTTTGTGGTTGGATTATACTAAACTTGAAGGAGGCTCATTATTTGAGGTACTTGATGTGAGTCAAAAGACCACATTAGTTTACCATCTTTTGCCTCACATTTGTTCTATTTTTGATATCATCTTAAGCTTAAATAATGTGATTTGCACTTGTATTTCATGATTTTATTATATAGGAGTGTACTTAGGTAATAGTAGCTTAAATAAGAAGAAAAATATCACTAGAAAAATATCACTAAGGAACTAAGAAAGAATCTACACTGAAATGCATTGCAAAACGAGCATGGAAGGGCCAAAATAGTTATGCCTTATGCCACTACTGTAAAGAAAGCAGTAGCGCGAGTTTTACTTGTTGTTTGGATCATAGAGCTTCACCACAACCCCCAAAGCAAGGGGTAGCGCAAGAATCAACAACATTCTGGATATTTACTTATTCCTTGAGACACATATCCACTTATGGTTGTGGTGCAAGTTGGGACCTCTCCTAACCTAATTGGGATTGATTTTTGACATTTTAAGGGTTTCTAAACTCTATATAAATTCCCCTCCCACGTTATTATAATTTACAACTTATTTGGGGAAACCAAAAGCTAGGGCAAGGCTCAAGATAAGGTTTAGTTTTATTTTTTATTTTATTTTTGATTTATACCTTGTAAACTCATGAAATATCCTTTTTCAAAGATATTCATGGGTTGCTAAACCTCTTGATTTCTAAGGTTGCGGTTGAACATAAAAGTTTTATCTAGAATATTATATAATATATTTTGATTTTGATATATTGAGTTATTTATTTATTTATTATTGCTTTCAATTATTTATTTCATTGATCACCTTGTGGATATTATCAAAGGCTTGTTTGTTGTACTTGGAAAGGGGAACGACAAGTGTAAGAGAATAGGTCTAGTTTGTTAACCTTATAGGTGAATTGATTCATCACTGAGGATAGAAATATACTCTATGACCTAAGCTTAGTTGATATAGATGATATGTTTATGCACTTCACTATTAATTGACAACTATATAAATATAGGCATTAGGGATAGTCAATTAGGCTTAGCATTGTTGGAATGCTCAATATAGCTACAATTAACTTGCAACTAGTAACTTAGGAAATCAAATTAGGTGTATGATTAGATAACTCATTGCAACTAGTTACTCAGTAAATCAAATTAGGTGTATAATTAGATAATCCTAGTTCTTTTCTCAAATCTAAATTATGACACAACAACCAATCTATGACTTCTTTACAATTGATTTTATTTATGTTCAAAACACACTAATTACTATTTAATATTGTCCTCCTACTGAACAGCTTGATTAAGGATGCAAGTCAAACTTTAATTCATCAAATCTTTGTGGGTATGATGTCTGGACTTACATCCATTATTACTTGTATGATCATGTATACTTGCATGTGTGAAAGGCCGCAACAAGTTTTTTGCTTTGTTGCCTAGGATTTGGTTTGAAATTGATACTATTTTTGGGTTTTTATTGAATTATTCATATTTTACTTTTGTTTGTTGTTTTTTATTCTTTCAGGGCACAAGTTCGTTTATGCTAAATACTCAGAGTCAAAGTAATCCCTTAATTCTAATTGACTATGAGCTTTAACGTACTCTTAGAGGGTTGAGAGCTTTAGGTGACAACTTGAACAATCCAATTCTTCAATACCCACTGAACGATACTATAGATAGGACTGCAGTCCAGCCCCATCCTGTACCACATATTCCATTATTAAATTTTATGAGGTCAAATTTGCAAAATGCCTTAAGAGCTATTGTGAATCCAAATATAACTGAAAATGTTGAGCTTAAAGAGGCATAATGCGACTAGTGCAAAACACTTGTTAATAATAAAGGTAAACTACATGAAGACCCACAAAAGCACCTACTAGAGTTTGCGGAGTTGAGTGAACTTCTATTACCAAAATATTTAAGATGAATACATGAAGTTGACACTATTCCCCCTTATTAATTAGGAAAGCAAAGAAATGATTGCAGAATAAACCTAAAAGTTGTATCACGCCTTTGGTGCTTTGTTTGGAATATTTTACAACCGGTTCTTCTTATCCAGAAGAACAAAAAGCCCAGAGGCAAGATTATGAATTTGTTCAAACAGACGTTAAATCCTTTCCTTAAGTTTGGGAGAGATACAAGGGATAATTAAGGGATTTCCCACATCATCATCATCCCAAGGATATTATTAAGCATAATTTCATTAAAGGAATGAGGCTAGACTCTAAATCCTTATTAGATGCCACAACTCAAGGGAAAATTTTATTCAAGAGATATGATGAAATAGAGGCATTGCCCAATCTTATGTCTACAGGTCACCAAATCTATTCAGAGCCTATAAAATTATTCTGTTCTACATAGAAAACATTAGGAATATATAGATGGATGGCATGTCAGCTATTTGGGTTGATATTGGGCAATTGTATTCCTTAAAAAAGTAAAGTTAATAGCTCCATGTACAGGTCAAGTTCAACAGGTACAATAGGTTCAGGTGGCTAAACTATTTTGTGAGAAGTATGGTAAGAAATCATTCTTACTCTGGATGTCCTTTGAATCTAGAATCTATATAATATGTGGGGCATCAAAATTATAGTAACCACCCATATTATGTTGGGGTGGAAATCAGTAGGTCCAAATACAACCTTATACACTGCAAGCTCTACATGTGAGCAATACTTTAGAGGAGATAATGAAATAGTTTATGGGACAAAAAACACAGATTATGGTCCAAATTCAAAAGTCTATTCATAAACTTGAGCATTAAGTAGGCCAACTAGCTTCATCATAACATGAAAGACCTACGGGTTCACTACCAAGTGATATAGTGAATAATTCTCAATAGGTAATGGAAGTCTCATTCAGAAATAGAAGAGAGTAGGCTAAAGCTCCTCATAAATATAGAATTCAATACAAATTGTAAATTTTCCAGCTATAAAGCCTCTAAACAGGATAGTAATTAACTGGGACAATTATAAAAATCCACCATATTTCCCATAAAGGTTAATACTATCAGCAACTTTAGTGATAGAGTCTGTACAAGGGGAAAGAAGAGAAAGAGAGGTTTTAAACAACCTGAGATTGTGGTTGAGAGACCTCTACCACCATTTTCTCAAAAAATGAAAAAATTAGAAAGGATTCAAATATTGATAATTTTCTTGATATTTTCAAGAAACTTCATATTAATATTTTCTTGATTGATGCTTTTAGGAACATGCCCAAATATGCCAATACTTAAGAGATAGATGGAAGGAAAGAGAATATATATAGATTTTGAGATAGTTACACTCACTGAAGAGTATAGTTTGAGGGTATTGAGCAAGCTCCCCAAATACCTTAAAGATCCCGGGAGTTTCACCCTCTCCATACAAATTGGTTAAGATGAGGTTGGACATGCATTATTTGATCTTGGGGAAGTATAAACTTAATTCCCTTATTTGTGTTTCATAATCTTATTTTAGGAGAACCACAACCAACTACTATCATTCTACAAATGGTTGACCTCTCTCGCGTATAGCTAGAAGGAGTAATTGAAGATGTGCTCATCAAGTTAGGTATGTTTTCCGACTTTATTATTTTAGATTTTGAAATAGATGAGCAGGTACCTAATATTTTGGGACACCCAGTCTTAACCACTAGTGGAGCTTTAATTGATATATAAAAAGGGGAGCTTAAGAAGAGGATCCATGATGAGGAAGAAAAATTTATAGTGTATAAGTTACTCTCCACTCCTTCACAATATAAAGAATTGTGTATGATCACAGAGATGGTTAATGATAAGTGTAGAGTGGAAAAGTTTGGGCCCAAAAAAGTGGAAGATATTAACAAAAATAGAGTGAATGGTAATTATGATCCTTCTAGAGTGAAGAAGAGGCCATAGTTGCATTATATGGGAAGGAAAAAATTGAGAGAATTTGGTGGATCATGACTTGCATCATGTAGCAATGTTAAATCAAACACTCTTAGGAGGCAATCTAAGTTGTAATAGTGTAGCTTTATATTTGTAGTGTCACATTTGGTTTTTGTTTTTGGTTTGTGCAAATTTGGAAAAGTTTGAGTATCCAAAATTTGGAAGCAAAGAGGCATGGATAAAGCATAAGTATGGGAGTTATTCACTCGTTTAATGAAACACTAAGAGAATACATGCTTTTAGCAAGTCTCTAGATGGCTTCAAGATGTATTTCTAACCACTGATTTTTTTAATTAATGCTTTAGGGACAAAGTATGACTTTAAGTGAGGGTAGGATTCTTCCAATATTGGTTAATGGTGAAGTATGCTATAGGAGTTTCTCTATTTTTAGTTATTTAAATTAGTTGAGAATTTGTGTAAAAAAATAAATTTAAATATCCAAATACACAAAAAGATTATTTTTAATTTTCTAGATTAGAATAGTTTGTGTTGGTAGTTAGCTTTGTAGTTCTTTAGTACAGCATACTTCGCTCACTCTTTGATTTTTTTTTTCCAAGGGAAGGCCCTTTGAACCGACTATCTATTTTACTTTAGAATAATTTTTCTTTTATTAATAGGTAGAATGATTTTTGCAATGATGGATGATTGATGACCGTCTTAGGGGCAGTGTTAATCATTAAGAGTTAGAGAGTCTTTAGGACCAATTGAATATGAGGTTCTCTTGTTAGGTACTGCACATGATTGAATGATGCATGTTGATTTTAAATTCGAGCATACTATGAAGAAAACGAATGGCTTTTCAAAGACACCTAGGTTCTTTTACTTGACTTGTATGTGATTTTCAACTTAAATTTAAACTTTTGTTGTTTGATTGATTGAGATTCTATATGAATCCTTTTTGAGTTGAATTTATGCTATATGTGTTGAATATTTGTCGACATTACATGCTTTCATATTGATGTTTAGAACTTGCCTGGTGTGCTTACAGAGTGAAACAAAGAATATTGAGTTTAGGAGATGATATAAGCATTTCTTTGATTAGTCTATGTGATTTCAACCCATATTTCTCTTGGGTGGAAATTAGTAGGTCCAAAAATTGTATACACCACAAGATCTACAAATGAGCAATTATTTAGAGGATACAATGAAGTAGTTCATGGGACAACAAATTTAGATTATGGTCAAAATGCAAAATCCCATTCATGAACTTGAGCATTAAGTACACCAACTAGCTTTATCATAACATGCAAGACCTGGGGCTGCACAACCGAGTGATACAGAAAATAATTCTAAATAGGTAATGGAGGTCTCACTATTATGACCCAAACTAGGGCCTAGTTGTGATGGGTATCTCATGTCCGCAAAGGACCGGAGACCACCCTAATTATCCTAGCCAACTAGAATATAATATAACTACCAGCGGATGAGTTCCGAAAAAATGACAAGATAGGGATAAGTTCCAAACATATAACAAGATAAGGAAATCAATAACAAGAGGGATTTAAGAATCCACAACATAATCCACCCACACTTTGTCCACAAAAGCTTTTAAACCAAACAACAACCTATGTCGGGATATGCCCCCAACTATAGCAAAAAAAATAGACCTACAGAAATAGTCGAAGACATAAGTAAATACAAGACTATAAAATGAGGATGGAAGCTTACCACTTTAAATCTAACTTATGGACAATCCAAAAATCACCTACCACTGTGCAAGGAAGCAGAAGTGTCTTCAAACCCTCCACCATGTGGGGATATGGCATCTAGGGATGATTAGCAGGGTGAATGCTAGCATATAACTTAGGGAAGGAATAAAATAATGACAAGTCCAAAACCACAGTAAAATCACATGCACACAGTATACATACATATGTATATAAAATGTCGGTGTAGGGAACCAGGTTTGGCATGGGATTTAAAATATTAACCTGGATTGTGTAGCTCCAACCATCAGAAAGACCCCCACGGACTATATGGGTCCAGCTCCCTCTATCGAAAGGGCCCCAGTGCGTGTTATCCATATGAACCTAAGGTATTAAGGAAGGCTGGGGAATCCACGACCCTTTCCCAATCCATGATAAATAAATATAAGGTGTGTCACAAGCACACAACCATTAAGACCGACCCTCATGCCGACAAATATGCATTTTCAGTATTAGTCTCTTAGGAATTCCACTTTCACGGCTAGCTTTACACCCCCTTAAGACCAACTAAAATATTTAAAAATTTCTAATTAATTAAACCATAGACAATCCATTAGGCACACACCATTGGTATCGTCATACCAATTATGCTTGCAATCTAATATCATTATGCCATTTCCATTGACCATTAACTTGAGGGAATCCACGACCCTCATGGTATAATTACTCACAAACTTGGAGTAATTCATGAACCCTATGGCCAAATGATCTATTAACTTGGGGGAATCAATGACCCCTATAGTCAAATTATCCATTAACTTGGGGGAATCCATGACCCCCAAGGTTTAATTTAAAATCAATTCATAGCCATAAAGACCTTTCAAATCCATTTGTATTATATTAGCCTTTTATGGATTGAAATAATTAAAATTAGGTTTCAATATGCATCTGTCCTAGTTTTAAAGCCAATTTCAAAAGGTGTGTCGAGGTTATTACCAATTCCAATGCCAAAATCCATTTATTTGGGGGAATCCAGGACCCCCATAATTTTATCAAATCAATTTGGAGGAATCCACGATCCCTATTCCCATTTACCATGCCCTTTCACCTAATCAGTTCCAAAGTCATCAATTCAAAAAGTAAATGATTCACAAGTTATGGGGAAAACAATTCAATCAATAGTACCCAAAAGCCCTCAACCCAATTTACAAATCAATAATTAAATCAAATAGATAATAATCTTAAACACATGATTTTAACAAAAACAAGCTTTATGGAAGAGTACATGCCTGAGACACCCAGAATTTTGAAGAAGAAATCACCCTTTGATCCCTAGATGACTATTCCCTTGGAAAATCCTAATTGTTCTTGATTAGAGATTTGAGAGAGGTAAGAGGTGTATTTGATGTGTGTTGGGATAATAAAGGGGTCCCAATAGTGTTTTATGGATGTGGGTTTAAATTAGGGAAAGAGGAAAATGATTAAAGTGCCCTTCTTAAAAATGCAGTAAAATGTCGCCCAATCGTTACGGATCACGTCATGATTGGCTATGAGTCATAGACTGGACTTATAATCAGGGCAAACTCTTAAACCCCCTTCACTAGTTTTGTCACGAGTCACACCCTATGACTCATGACCTCACCTTACACCTTTTAAGGGTCAAGTCATGATATCAATAGAAACTTAGGAATTCATTATTTATTTGCCGACAACTCTTAATAACTCTTTATGAATCGGTGCATCATTACCTGAGCAGTGAGCACAAAAGTCAAGAAATCTTTAGAGGAAAAAAATTTGAGGTGTTACATCCCCCCAGTATCATTCATCCCTAAGTAATGCATCAAGGCATCCCATACACAATTATAAGACAAAAATGAAACCCCAAAATATGAACAAAAATCTTAAAGAAATAGGAATAGAAAAATGCATTCCTCGAGAATGATTATCTGACCCGGGGGAACAAGAATAGATACTTGGACTCCATGTCCTGTTCAGCCTCCCGAGTAGCTTCTTCCACCTTTTGGTTCCTCCAAAGGACTTTCACCGAAGTCACATCTTTTGTCCTTGACACAATCCAAACTAGGGCTTTGTCTTAATATGCATCCCAAGTCCTCATTACCTAACCTAACAAGCCAAACACATACCTTGAGCTGAATGAATTCCAACCATATAAAGAGATATCATATTAGTGCAACCTAACTTTGGGATAGGTCCATAACCTTGACGAACCCAAACAAGTCCAACTGTCCAATACCTAACCGATAACCAAAACTATAAACCAATCTATACATTCTGTACCAAATGAGCTTCAATATAATATATATAATCCAAAACAAAAGAGTATGGAACAATAATAAATTCAATCCAACAGTATTAGCCCCAATACCAATGCCAATACTAAGACTTGCTACCCTACCAAAACCACCCATTCCAACCCAAAGTTGTCACACAAAACCTATAACTAAAAGAAAACCAATATCCGATTGGGACATATCTGTAAGCATAGCAAAAACCAATGTCTATGAAATGACCAAAGTATGTAAAAACATCCATGATATAAAATGGAGCCTTCCAAAATATGAAAGATCCCCACTTCCATCCAATCGAGCTGATTCTAAATTCGATCACAAAGCAAAAGGAGCAGAATAGACAGTTCCTGCATCGCATGGGGATACAACCTCTAGAATAGGGGTTAGAGAGTGAACACTAGGAAAACATAGAATAACTATAAATGTTACATTTTGGGTTTTGGCCTTAGAAATTTTTCCTTGAAAACAATTCTCCAGGACCAATACGACTCAGGGTATGATTTATATGTTGGGGAACGAGTGGTATGGTCCTATTGTAAGTTGATTAGTGTTAGTTGGTGGGATAGTTTTAATTACTAGAATAGATACAACTAAAGGGTATGAGTTGTAAGGTTTAGAGATGAGTCATATCAAGAACTCGTATGGTGGGCGGTGTTTGATCCTCTTGGTAATTCATTCTGTCAGAGATACGAATCATGGGTATGGATCATATGTTGAGGTTACAACTTGGTTGGATAAGTAGTATACTGGAAAAATTCTGATACAAGGTTAAGGCCTGGGTACGACTTGTGGGAATCAATTTTAAGAAAAAGTACTATTCATAAGAGGGTCAGTCATATCACTGTGATGGGTTTTCAAGGGACTTAAGTGGGGGAATTCTGGATATTTCCCTACTTACCCTAATTATGACCTACTACTTCTAATATACTTAGGGGGTTATTTATCCTATTATTCTATTTATTAACACATAGGACGTTATTCCTAAATATTCTACAGTACTCTCAAGATCTTTTAGGGCAAGAGAGTTAGGGTTACAACTTGGGGATTACTTTAGGGCTTTCTTTGGTGATTTTATTCCATTATTTTTCTCAGTTTAAGGCATGTGTCTCTTCCATACTTCTTAATTATAAAAAGGAATAAATTGTATTGTTGTTTTCATGATTTCAATGTTGCATGATTTATGGTTTTGAACTATTAATTGGGGGCTTCGGTATAAATGGTTTGGTATTGGTTTCCTATTGTTAAATTATGCTTTTATACACATTAATAATGGTTTTGGTCAATAGGATTGCATGTTGGTTTAATGGTCTTTGGAATTAGTTTTGGTTTTATTATGCCCCCAAGGTGTTTGATAAAATGCTTATAAAGATATGTTCATTGCATTGACTTCTTTAAATGGAACTCTTGCTTGTTTTCAACTTATGCATGAAATTATAAATGATTTAAATAGTTTACAAAGGTTAAAGTCTTATTGGTTTTTCTTGTGGAGTACATGGAAGTTTCCCAAAAGGTTAATATAGTAAATAGAAAGGGCACTTGAGAGTACCCTTAACCTAAATGGTTTGGATATGGATTAATCTTACAAGTATGGTTGGTATGACAATAACACTAATAAATGGCCTTGGTTATCAAATAGAAATTAGTTTGTTTGGACACGGTGTTAATTTGGGCATTAATGGCGGGATGTTTAACTAAGTCGTGAAAGGTGGAGGTTCCGTGGGAACCAAAATTAGAAACTCATATTTGCTAATATGAGGGGTCTTTGATGGCCATGTGCGAGTGTTACATTTTATATTGGAGGGATGTACTAGTCATACCATGTGATATTTTTTGGTCGGGCAACTAAATGCACTGGGACCCCTTCAGCAGGGGGAGCTAAACCCATATGGTCAATTGGTGTGGTTAAATGACCATGTTACACAACCCACGTCAAGACTTTAAATATATGTTAGACACAGATTACCTTTCCCAGCACTTATATATATGTATGGTTAGATGCATAATGGATGGTTTTACTTGGTTGTTTAAAGGGAATTACTTTATCCTTATCCTGAGATACATACTAGCGGTCACTTGCTAACCCATTTATTGAAAGTTGTATACCCAAGCTATATAGGAACCAGCCATTCTAATCCTCCTGTCTAGCACGCAGATTTGGTATCATCATTTGGATTAAAGTGGTGAGCTTCCATCTTTCTAAAAGGCTCCATTTTATGATATGGACATTCTTAGACATTTTGTTTTCATTCTGGATATTAGTTTTAGCCATGGTTGAGGGTATGTCCCAACCAAATATTTGTATTCTTTTAGATAGAGGCTTTGTGGTACTTTATGGGATTGGTATGGGCAGGATCGATATTGGTGTCGGCCTTGGCATTGAAATAAGTTGGGAGGCTAGCATCATTACACATAATGTCTCCCTGTTTTAGTATATTACGTTTTAGGTTTGATTATCATATTATATTTTGATATTATTTTTTATTTGGTTTGGTATAGATGGTTGGGTTTGGTGTGGTTTGACTCAGTTGGGTTGGTCACGATCGTGATCCTATCCCACAATCTTGATGTAAACAACAATGTTATCTTATAATATGTTTGAAATTTAGCTCATCTAAGGTTGTTTAAGGTGGTTGGTTGGGTTAAGTAGGCGGTCCCCAGTCCTGGTTGGACTTGGAATACCCATTATGTCTAGGTCCTGGTTTAATTCATGAAAAATTGGTATCAGAGTTTTAGGTTCATGGTCAACTAGGAATTCCACAAAGCCATATCGAGTAGAGTCTTTTTTAGGAGTTTGTAGCACCCCATACTCATAAAATAGAGGTTGCAAGGCATTTAGGAATGTTTTACTTTCTTGAATTTCTTTGTCTCAAAATCCTCTTTAATCCTTGGTTATTTGTCTTTCAGATCATGCCTCCTAGATCTAGAACGTAAAAGAATCCTTCTGCCTTATCTGGGGATAATGTTGAAGAGGTGTCTCCTATGTCTGGAGTATATCTTCGATCTCATGGTTCTATTCCTAATTATGCTGGAGTTTCTCCTATTCCTCCTACTTCTCCTCAGGTCCCACAGGGTAATATGATGAACATAGAGTTTCATCAGTCTATCTATGTTATTGGTCAAATAGCCGCTGCTCAAGTTGAGAAGGGTATGGCTAGTGCTTTGTCTACTAAGTCCATAAGGGTTGATCAATTTATGAAGATGGGTCCTCCTAATTTTATAGAAGTGAAGATGGAGGAAGACCCACAGGGCTTCTTGGATAAACTGGAAAAGATATTCTAGGTTATGCAGGCTTCTGATGTGGAGGGAGTTAGCTTTGTAGCTTATCAGCTCAAATATATTACTTATTAGTAGTATAAGGAGTGGGATAGAGATAAGGGTAATATGGAAAAGAAAGGGTTTTGAGAGGCCTTTTTAATGCCTTAATGGATCGTTTATTTCCTCAAGAGTTGAGAAAAGCTAAGATGAAGAAGTTTGTGAACCTCAAGTAAGGGAGGATTTTTGTAAGGGAATACGCCTTAAAGTTTCATTAATTGTCAAGGTATGCTCCTAATGTGGTGGCTGGTATGAGGTCTAAAATGAGGATATCTCTAGGCTGACTGTTCATATGCAGCAGGTTAAGTGGTGGTAGGGATGGTGGAAAGTGGCAGAAAAAAAAAAGAGTTCAAGTTCCTTCTCTGCTGCCAGTGCTCCTTACCCATAGCAATCGGGCGATAAGCATCACCAAGGTGGTGATAATTCTTGGGATTAAGTTGTCTAATCTCAGGAAAGCAGAGGTCAATTTCTTTCTTCATGCCCTCCTTGTTAGTTTTGTTATCGTCCTCATCGGGGGTTCTATGAAGAAGGTAGAGATAAGTGCTTTAAGTGTGGACAGGTAGGCCATCGACTCAAGGATTGTTCAGCTAATAAGGTTGATACTAAGGCGAATAAAATTGTGGTAGCTTTATATTCTGCTCCTACACTTGGTGGTGTGGCATCTGCTTCTGTTACCGTTCATGGTTCTAGTATTGGTCGGAATAGGTTGTATACTTTGGCATCTCTATAGGAATCTAAGGCATCACTTGATGTTGTTACTGGTATGTTACAACTCTTTTCCCATGTTATATATTGTTTGCTTGATCCATGCTCCACTCTTTATTATGTGACTGCTTATATAGTTGTCTTTTAGTTTTAATCCAAAAATTGTTTTGGATCCTTTTTCTATTTCTACCCCAATAGGAGACTCGATCATTCCTGAACGGGTCTATAGGGGTGTTTGGTATTTGTTGGTGACAAAAAGACCTTGGTAGATCTATTTGAGTTGGAAATAGTAGATTTTGATATAATTTTGGGTATGGTTTGGTTGCATTCTTGTTATATGTATTTAGACTATCAGACTCGTAAGGTCATCTTTAGGTTCCCCAGTGATCCAAAAATAGAATGGGAGGGCTATTATTTAGCTCCTCGGGGAAAATTTATTTCTTATCTTAGAGCTCGAAGGTTAATATCTAAAGGATGTCTTTATCACTTGGTTCGGTTTAAAGATTCTGACTCAGAAGGTCCTTCTTACATATTAGTTTTGGTAGTTAATGAGTTTCTAGAGGTCTTTCCAATGATCTTCCTGGTGTTCCTCCGAATAAGAAAATAGAGTTTGGTATTGATTGCTTTCGAACACTCGTCTAATATCTATTCCTTCATATAGAATGGTTCTGGTTCAGTTGAGTGAACTCAAGGAGCAAATTAAGGATCTTCTAGATAAGGGGTTTATTCATCCTAGTGTTTCTGTGTGCGGTGCATCGGTGTTGTTCGTGTGCAAGAAGGATGGTTCTCTTTGGATGTACATCAACTACAGGCAGTTGAACAAAGTAATAGTCAAGAATAAGTATTCTCTCCCAAGGATAAATAATTTGTTTGATCAGTTGCAGGGTGCCAAGTTCTTTTTCAAGAAAGATCTTTGGTCTAGGTACGATCATCTTAAGATTAGGGAGGTGGATATATGTAAGATGGCTTTTCTTACTCGATATGGGCATTTTGATTTCTTAGTGATGTTATTTGGATTGACAAACACTCTGACTGTGTTTATGGATTTGATGAATAGGGTGTTTAGGTACTATTTGGATCTCCTTGCCATTGTATTTATTGATGACATTATGGTGTATTCGAGGAGTGAGGTGGATTATGCTAATCACCTCTGTATGGTGTTGCAGACCTTAAAGGAATAGCGGTTGTTTGCCAAGTTCTCTAAGTATGAGTTTTTGTTAAATGCTATGACTTTCTTGGGTCACGTTATTTCTAGTGAGGGGATAATGGTTTATCCTCAAAAGGTTGCTATGGTGCAGGGGTGGACTAGGCCCATGACTCCATCCGATGTTTGGAGCTTCTTGGGTTTAGCTGAGTACTATAGGTGGTTTATGGAAAGTTTCTCATCGATAACTACTTCTTTGACTAAGTTAACTTAGAAGAAGGTTAAGTTTTCTTGGTCGGATGCTTGTGAGGGAGTTTTGAGAAATTAAAGAATAGGTTAACATCAAATTCGATTTTGAATTTGCCAGAAGGAAGTAACAGGTTTGTGGTTTATTATGATGCATCTCGGGTAAGGCTTGGTTGTGTTTTGATGCAGCATGGGAAGGTGATTGCCTATGCTTCCAGGCAGTTGAAGGTGTATGAGAGAAATTATACTACTCATGATTTGGAGTTATTGGTGGTTGTGTTTACTTAAAAAATATAGCGGCATTATCTATATGGTGTTCATGTGGATATCATTTTGGATCATTAGAGTCTTCAGTACATGTTCACACAGAAAGAGCTTAATCTTAGGCAAAGGAGATGGCTTGATCTTCTCAAGGATTATGATATGAGTCTTCACTACCACCTAGGCAGGGATAATGTGGTTGCTGATGCTCTTAGCAGGTTGTCTATGGTAAATTTGGCTTATGTCGAGGAAATAAAGCAGGGATTCGTGTAGGATATTCACCGTTTGAATAATCTTGAAGTTCATCTCTTGGATTCTAAAGATGGTTATGTGATGGTGCAAGAAGTGGTTCGATCGTCTCTTGGTGTAGAGATTAAGGAGAAGCAAGTGTTAGATCTGTACTTGATGAAAATTAAGAGTGATGTTGGTGGGCAAAAGGTGGTGGTATTTGCGATTAGTAGTGATGGTACTTTGTGGTACCAAGGGAGGTTATGTGCTTTGAATATCGACGGGTTGAGACAAAGGATTTTGGCTGAGGTACATGACTATCCTGGTTCGACAAAGATGTATCATGATCTTAAGGAAATCTATTGAAGGAATGATATGAAGAGAGGTATGGTTGACTTTGTTACCAAGTGTATGGCATGTCAACAGGTTAAGGTTGAGCATATGAGGTCTGGTGGGTTGCTTTAAGACATAGAGTTTCCTGAATAGAAGTGGTTGATGATCAATATGGATTTTGTTACTAGTCTTCCTCGGTATCAGAATCATTTGATTTGATTTAGGTCATCATGGATAGAATGATCAAGTCTGCTCACTTTTTGCTGGTAAGGACTACCTTTTTGGAGGAGGATTATGCAAAGTTATATCTTTGAGAGATTGTGAAGCTACATGGGGTGCCTATTTTGATTATTTTTTATCATGGTACGCAGTTTGCCTCTCATTTCTGGTGGTCTTTCCAGGAGGGATTGGGGACTAAGGTTAGTCTGAGTACTGCTTTCCATCCGCAGTCAAATGGGCAAGCGGAGAGAACTATTCAAACTTTGGAGGACATGCTTCGGGCATACGTGATTGATTATGGTGGCAGTCGGGTTAAGCATCTACCTTTGGTAGAGTTTTCTTACAACAATAGCTATCATTATTATATTGGTATAGCTCCTTTCGAGGCATTATAGGGTAGGAGGTGTAGATCTCCTATTGGATGGTTTGAGTTTGGCGAAGCGGATGTGTTTGGTCCCGATTTGGTCTATCAAGCTATGGAGAAGGTGAAGGTGATTTGCGATAGGCTTAAGGATTCTTAGAGTCTCCAAAAGTCCTATGTAGATGTTAGGTGTAGAGACTTGGAGTTTGAGGTTGGGGACAGGGTGTTCCTAAAGGTGTCTCCCATAAAGGGAGTAGTGCGGTTTGTAAAGAAAGGGAAGCTCAGTCCTCGGTTTATTGGTCCTTATGGGATTTTGTGGAGAGTGGGAAATGTTTCTTATGAGTTAAAGTTGCCTATGATTTTGGGTTTGGTTCATTCGGTCTTTCATGTTTTCATGTTGAGAAAGTTTATTGGCGATCTTTCTTTGGTTGTTCCCTTGGAAGTATTGGATATCTCTGATTCTTTGTCTTATTAAGAGGTCCCGGTTGAGATATTGGATAGGCAAGTTCGTCGGTTGCGGACCGAGGATGTAGCTTTGGTTAAGGTTTTGTGGCGTAACCGAGAACAAGCTACGTGGGAAGCGGAAGAGGACATAAAATCCAAGTATCCATATTTGTTTTCATCTCCTGGCATTCGTACGGAAGGTATGTATTCTTGAACACATCTTTATTTTTTGAGTTTGTTAAAGGAAAGATTAATATCCTTGCCTCTTTGTTTTCATACTTTGTTAAAGGGATATATGCAAATGACTCTGTGTATGGTTACCCCTACCTTAGCTGTTATTCGGGGATGAATGTTTCTAGCGGGGGATAATGTTATATCCCGGGTTTTGTCCTTGAAAACCATACTCCAAACCCAATATGACTCAGGGTACGATCCATATGCTGGGGTATGAGTGGTATGGTCCTACCGTAAGCTAACCAGTGTTAGTTGGTGGGATGGCTTTGATCACTGGAATGGATACGACTTAAGTGTATAAGTCGTAAGGGTGGGATACTAGTCATATCAGGATCGCATATGGTGGGCAGTGTTTGATCCTCTATGTAATTTATTCTGTCAGGGATACGGATCATGGGTACGGATCATCTGTTGAGGTTACCACTTGGTTAGATGAGTCGTATACTGGAAAATGTCTGATCCAAGGAAAAGGCCTGGGTACAATTGGTGCAAACCAATCGTAAGGAAGGGTACAACTCGTAAGAAGGTTAGTCATATCCCTATGATGGGTTTTTAAGGGACTTAAGTGGGGGTATCCTGGACATTTCCCTACTTACCCAAATTATGACCCACGACTTCTAATACACTTAGGAGGTTATTTACCCTATTATTCTATTCATTAACACATAGAAAGCTATTCCTAAACATTCAACAATACTCTCAAGAGCTGTTGGGGAAAAGATCTAGGGTTACAACTTGGGGATTGCTTTGGGGCTTGCTTTGGTGATTTCTTCCATCATCTTCCTCGGATTAAGGCATATGTCTCTTCCCTACTTATTTCTAAATAGGCATGAATTTTATGGTTGTTTTCATGGTTTTAATGTTGCATGGTTTATGGTTTTCAACTATGAATTGGGGGGTTTTGGTGTAAATGGTTTGGTTATGTTTTCCTATGGTTTAATTATGCTTTTATACGCATACATGATGGTTTTGGGAAATTGGATTTCATGGTAATGGTTTAATGGTCTTTGGAATTGGTTTTGGTTTTATTATGCCCCAAGGTGTTTGATAAAATGCTTATAAAGATATGTTCATTGCATTGACTTCTTTAAATGGAACTCTTTCTTGTTTTTAGCTTATGCTGGAAACTAGAAATGGTTTAAATAGCTTACAAAGGTTAAAGGATTATTGGTTTTTCTTGTGGAGTACATGGAAATCTCCTAAGAGGTTAATATGGTAAACGGAATGGGAACTTGAGAGTCCCCTTAACTTAAATGGTTTAGCTATGGATAAATCTTACAAGTATGGTTGGTATGACAATACCACTAATAAATGGCCTTGGTTAATAAGTAGAAATTGGTTTGTTTGGACATAGTTTTAATTTGGGCATTAATGTCAGGATGTTTAACTAAGCCGTGAAAGGTGGAGGTTCTGAGGGAACCTAAACTAAAAACTCATATTTACCGATATAAAGGGTCTTTGATGGCCACGTGTGAGTGTCACATTTTATATTAGAGGGATATACTAGTCATCCCATGGGATATTTCCTGGTCGTGCGGCTACACGCACTGGAACCCTTTTAGCAAGGGGAGCTGAACCTATACGGACTATGGGTGTGGTTAAATGACAAGGTTACACAACCCAGGTAAAGGTTTTAAATGCATGTTAAACACGGATTCCCTTTCCCGACACTTATATATATATATGTATGGTTGTATGCATAATGGATGGCTTTACTTGGTTGTTAAAGAGCATTACTTTATCCTTATCCTGAGATACATTCTAGCGGTCACTTGCTTACCCATCTATTGACGGCTATATACACCCACGCTATACAGGAACTGGCCATTCTACTCCTCCTATCTATCACGCAGATTCGGTATCAGCATTTGTATTGAAGTGGCGAGCTTCCATCTTTCTAGAAGGCTCTATTTCATGATATGAACATTCTTAGACATTTTGTTTTCATTCTGGATATTGGTTTTGGCCATGGTTGGGGGAATGTCCCAACTGGATATTTGTATTCTTTACCATAGAGGCTTTGGGGAACTTTTGGAGTTAGTATGGGCGGGATCGATATTGGTGTTGGCCTTGGCAGTGGAATAAGCTAGGAGGCTGGCATCATCAGACATAATTTAACACTATTCCATCATATTACGTTTTGTGTTTGATTATCATATTATGTTTCAATATTCTCTTTGGTTTGGTATGGTATGGATGGTTGGGTTTGGTGCAGTTTGACTTGGTTGTGTCGGTCACGGTCGTGATCCTATCCTAGAGTCTTGATATGAACAGTAATGCTATCTTGTTATATGTTTGAAATTCAGCTCATCTAAGGCTGATAAGGTGGTCAGGTTGGGTTAAGGGGGCGGTCCCTAATCCTGGTTTGACTTGGGATGCCCATTACGTCTAGGCCCTGGTTCGGGAAATGATAATAAATTAATGCCAACCTTTAAACCCAAGTAAACCAACCATATCCATTCACAACCATACATACATACAAACATACATACATATAACCATGTTGAGAAGAGGGAACAGGGTTTAGCATGCATTTAAAACCATTAACCTGGATATGTGTAGCTTAATTGTCCTTGAACCACTCATGTGCTATATGGGTCTAGTGTAGCCCCCTGAATGGTCCCCGATGCGTGTAGCCGCACGAACCATAGATATCATAGGAGTAGGGGATTCTTGAATAACCTTCGCTTTCCAAGATACTTATGTACAAGTGTATTAGAGGATTCATGTGTACCTCATAAGTATCATATATAAGGTCGCCATAACCTATACTCATGTTGGAAAATATGAATTTCTAGTGTCCGTCCATTGGACTCACACCTTCATGGTTAGCTATCACACCCTGCCATTATTGACCAATTGAAACCATTACCAACCATCCAAACTATTATCCTATTTATTATTAACCAAGGCTATTAGAAGTGGTATCATCATACCAACTATAGTTTGCAAGCAATGTCCTTAGCCATCCTTTTATGAATAAGGGATTCCAATGTACCATAGATTACATTATTGAGTTGACTTGGGGAAATTTCGTGTACCCCACAAGTTGTTCATTATCATGTTTACTTAGGGGATTCCCTTGTACCCTACAAGGATATTTATTTAACCATAACCATGACCACCATACCTTATCATTTAACCATTCCAAACCATTTATACCATTTGGGGTTCCATTACCAAACCATACTACACAATAGTTCCATTAAAAGTCCAACAATATAGTAAAAATATTATCATAGGCATTTATTCAAACATGTTGGGGGGCATAGTGTTTCCAAAACCAAATCCAATTATGAAATAACCATTCCCATGAAACCAATTGTTCAAACCACCATTAACACATGTAAATACATAATTAAAACATGGGAAAACCATAACCAAACATTTATAACCGAAACCGCCAACATATTATTGAAAACCCAAAGCCATACCACAATTATGCCATGACAACAATTCATAAAACATGCCTTTAGTTGCATCTAACAACGAGGGAGAAGTATCTTGCCTTAGATTAAGAAGAAGATGAGAATAAATCACTCCTACGATCCTCAATTGACCACCTTTAGTGAAACCCTACCCTTCCTTAACCCAAAAGCCTTAGAGAGAATTTGAGAGAATTTAGGGTATTTAAGATTACAATTTTCGGGTAAATAATGTCCCAAAAGAGTTGGAAGTCGTGGGGACTTAATAGGTTGGATGGGGAAATTTCCAGATTACCCCTAACTTAAACTGCCTAAAAATTCTGCAAGAGGATACGACCACCCTTACCTAACTATACCCTAGGTTATGAGTGGTACCCTAGACTTGTACCCTAGACCTCACCTTGGACCCCAACACTTTCCAACATACGACCACTAAGCCAAACCATACCCAAGCATACGACCTATACCCTTGACCCATACCCAACACAGAATAGAATCAAATTGGATTTGGACACTCTCCATCATATCAGTCAATGGTACATCTCGTACCCTATGTTATTACTCACGGTGAGCCACTCATACTCAAATCCAAGTTAAGTTACCAAGCTTCAAATTTAAGTGAAGGAAAAACCCAACCCAAATAACCCATCACCTACCATAAAATTCATACCCACCTAGTCATACCTATTCAAAAACCTAATCTAATCCACCAGCTAACACTGGTTGACATACGACCAGACCATACCAACTGTATCCCATCATACGACAAGTACCCAAAAGTCGTATGATATCCATAAGACATAAATACAGGAAGTTTGCTAAGGGTCAAAAACGCAGGGTGTTATAGTCCTCAAATGTCAAACATGCCTATCCAAAATCTCGACTAGAACCTCCTCATAAGACAATGAATCTGAAATACCAACATTCTCAATAGGAACAACCACAAAATGATCGCCCATGCACTTCTTCAACATCGATATAAGAAAACTAGATGAATAGAACCCAGACTCGAAGGCAACTCTAATTCACAAGCAACATTGTCCACTCTCGTCAAAATCAAGTATGGACCAATACAACAGAGATTGAGTTTTCCCTTGTTCCCAAACATAATCACTACCTTCATGGGAGATACCTTTAAGAACATCCAATAGCCAACCTCGAACTCCAACTCTCTTTGCCTCACATTCGCATAGGACTTTTGGAAACTCTGAGCAGCCTTACGCCTATCCTTGATCACTTTCACCTTCATCATGGCTTGGTGGACCAAGTTCGAATCAAATAATCTAGGCTCACTAACCTCAAACCACCCAATAGGAGTCAAGCTATGAATCCTTAGACTTCAAACAGTCTTATGACTCAGGAAATCTCTATGATCTCATAAACTCGTTCAGTTGTCAGATATCAGTAATATTCCGTCAGTCAACAAAATTCAATAGCTCAATCCATGTTTAGTTCAATAAATTATGATCAGTGTCTATTCAGATGGGAGTAGAAATTAGCACCGAGTGAACCCAAGGATGGGAACTCACCTGTTATATGAGGGTGTGATGCTTAGAAGCAATCCTTGCATTCCAAAACTATGTAGCCAGCATAGGTTGAGACACCATAGCCTATTATATAAGGGTAGATGAGGTGGCTTAGCCTGCTATATGAGGGTTCCCACTGTTCTCACTAGAGTTACCTATTATATTTAGGTCACTCACATATTGTCCTTACCAGTGGCGCAGTATTTACACCCTTCTAATCAGGGCATAGATTAGACCCCAATTCAGCTATGATGTATCATTTGGGGCATGTCAGTTAGATGACTACCTCCCACAGTCTTTGTATCAGTCTCAGTAAAAGAACTCAGATAGTTCTTAATAATTCAGGACTATTAGATACAGTCAACTCAGATACAGTATAGAACTCAGATAGTTCCATCAAATTCAGAACTGTCAAATACAGCCACTCATGTTTTCACTTATATTCAGATTCAATAATCATGTTATAATAATATTAGTGTCAGTTGTTATGTCTCATGCATGTATTCTCACACTTATGATAATTAGTCAGTTATTATTATTGTTCATGCATATGAACCCTATGCATTCAGCCTACTTTACATGCATACCAGTACATTCAATGTACTGACGTATTTACACTATGGTGTCTTATACCATAGGTTCAGAGACACGAGATCCAGAGCAACAGTAGATTCCAGATATTCGCAGATAGAGTTAAAAGTGAGTTCTCATTTTTCAAGGATATGATTATTTCTCTATTATTCCATTAATCAGTTTTAAGAGTTGGAGTTAGTTGGGGACATATCCCATCAACTCCTTACTCAGACAGTTCAGTTAGTTAGAGGCTTTCTGGACTATCATGTTTCATACTTCAGTATTTTTCATTTTTGTTTTGGGTATTCTATTACTCCACACAGATGTTATATCATTCAAATCATGTTCAGTATTGAACCTTATGGCTTATTAGTTCATATTTCTGCCTTATAAAGTATTTTATGCAGTATATAGGTACAAATATCATTCATGGGTTAGCTTATGGTCCTTCGGGGTCATGAGCACTGTGTAGCATTCCAGGTACCATATTTGTGGCGTTACACTAGCACAAAGGTTTATAATGAAAATCAATTATGCTTATCTTTATTTAAATCTCAAACTATATGAACAATGTGGATTCCTTATCTTGGCGTAGGGTCAAAAGTTCAATTCTTTCTTGAATCTTGGTAACCAATCATCAAAGACGCTTAAAATCATAATCTTCTTGAAATATCAAGACTAAATCTTAGGGCTTAAAACCCATAATTTAAACTCATGCATATTCATAGTAAAACATCATGCTCAATATACTTCTTGAAGTACTTTGACAATATCAAGATAATGAAATCAAGAATCATAATATCATGCTTAAAACTCAATGGAAAATTTGTAAAATCATATCGCACGCATAAAGATGTGAAAATAGACATGCAATTCAACATTTAAATCACTTGTAATATCATGATCTTCAGAGTCAGAGTCATAGTAGTTCAGAGTCATCTCTAGTTTCCGAGGTGAAAGAGAAACAAGACAGGGATCCTAGCCTTGTCAAGCTTAAGGAGTCATCTCAAAATTAGAAAGTCGAGGTTTTCTCCCAAGGGGGAGATGGTGTTCTTCATTATCAGGGTCGTCTATGTGTTCCAGGTGTAGATGAATTGAGGCAGCTAATACTTGCAGAAGCGCATGGTGCGCGATACTCTATTCATCCAGGGGCCACTAAGATGTACCATGACATGCGAGAGATCTATTGGTAGAGTGGGATGAAGAGAGATGTTGTAGAGTTTGTGGCTAAGTGCTCTACATATCAGCAGGTTAAGATAGAGCATCAGAAACCTAGTGGTTCCATGCAAGAGTTCACCATTCCTACTTAGAAGTGGGAAGAAGTTAACATGGACTTCGTGACGGGTTTTCCTAGAACTCGTCATCAACATAATTCAGTCTGGGTCATTATAGATATAATGACCAAGTCAGCTCATTTCCTTCCTGTTCGTACTTCTTATTCCGCCGAGGATTATGCCAAACTCTATATCAGGGAGTTAGTTAGATTACATGGTTTTACACTATATATCATCTCAGACAGAGGTAACCAGTTCACTTCTTACTTTTGGAAAGCATTCCAAAAGGGTCTCGGTACCCAAGTCTATCTCAGCACAACGTTTCATCCTCAGACAGATGGTCAAGCAAGGAGGACCATTCGGACTCTTAAAGATATGCTAAGGGCATATGCAATTGACTTCAAGGGAAGTTGGGACGACCACTTGCCTTTGATTGAGTTTGCATACAACAATAGCTATCATTCTAGTATTCAGATGGCTCCATTCGAAGCTCTCTTTGGTAGGAGATATAGATCTCTGATTGGTTGGTTTGAAGTTAGTAAGGCCTCAGTCATAGGTCCTGACTTAGTATTCGATGCCTTAGAGAAAGTTTAGTTGATCAGAGAGAGACTTCAGACTGCTCAGAGCCGATAGAAGTCCTATGCAGATGTTCGTAAAAAAGATCTCAAGTTTGAGGTCAATGACTATATCTATCTTAAGATCTCTCCCTTGAAGGGAGTGAAGAGGTTTGATAAGAAAGGGAAACTCAGACCCCGGTATGTCGGTCCTTTAAGAATTCTTTGTCGCTTAGGCAAGGTAGCTTATGATCTTGAGTTGCCTTCAGATCTAGCCTCAGTCCATCCAGTCTTCCATGTCTCTTTGCTAAAGAAGTGCATAGGTGACCCAGCAGTTGTTGTCCCTATTCAGAGCATCGACATTCAGAACAGCCTCTCCTATAAAGAGATTCCAGTCGAAATCTTAGATTATCAGACTCGTAGATTGAGGAACAAAGAAGTCCCTCTAGTCAAGGTTCTTTGGCAAAATCAGTCACATGAGGGAGCTACTTGGGAAGAAAAAGCAAATATGCGTACCAAGTATCCTCACCTCTTCCCCGCCAATTCAGATCAAGCTCAAGGTAACAGTTCTCCTTAATCTTATTCATTTCATGTTCATGTTTCCAGTATAAACTTGGTACCTATTAACCATTTCATACTCAGTCATGCATTCATGTGTCAGTTGTCCGTGCATCAGATATGCACGAGTTCAGTATGTTTAGCATGTCAGTCATGAGATCAAGTTTTAGTTCTTCATGTTCAGTTCAGGTTCTATTGTCTTGTATCCCTTCTCAGTAAATTCTCATTCGAGGACGAATATTCCCAAGGGGGAGATATTATAATACCCCGCATGTTTCTAAGCTAGGAAGTGAATAAGTATTCCTACGTATGAAATCTCTTACCCTATGATTCATACATAAGTACATTACTTACAATGAATATCCTAGTGATAGGATAGCTTATGATGTATTAAACATGTTTATATGAGCCACTTAAGGTAATACAAGCTAAGAGTTTTTGAATCCATCAAGTTTTAATATTTGATTTTGCAAAGGTCATATTTGAATGAGTATAACTCGATGTTAATATGGTATTTTGGATGATTTAGACCCACCAAATTGTAGAGAATCGAATTAGCTTTCCAACAATACCAATTTTGCCTTAATCCAATACCCGAGCGAAAAGTGATGCCCATTTTCGTGAGAGACAGTAAGCATAGGAGATTGGTTAGGCGCCACCCAACCCAAGCATAGGCGATTGGTTAGGCGCCGCCTAACCTAGCTTAGGAAATCACTTGGGCGCCGCCTAAGTCAATTCCAGGTGCCAAAAATACTCCATTTTGAGTTGTTTTAAGGGTAATTAAGTCTTTCAACACTCCTTACACGTCCCTAAACTTAACCCTATGAAATATATAGCTTCTAAACATATTACAACCCTATTATCATCTCAAATCTCATCATCTAAGAGCACTAAAAGAGAAAAACAACTAGGGTTGCGTAACTAAGCTTGAAGATCTGATTTCAAGGAAATTGCTCCGTCAATCATCAAGAATCTTCCTTCTAAGGTATGCGTGAGTTATTTTATGGATCCCTTTCATCCATAAAGCTCAAAAACCCTCTTTTTCATTATGAAGTATGATTTCTATATTGTTGGGTGTTGATGATCATGTTGTTGATATTGGGTGATTCCCAAGATGGAATCTGTATATGTTTTTGTGAATTCATGATATCATATGAGTTGGAAACATGTAATTTGGTTGTTCATGATGTATAATTTGATGATTTCACCTATGCTTAAGATGTTCATGTAAGGTGTTTGATAAAACGCCTAAGAAACTAGAAATCATGCAATATAGCTAAATTGTGACTAAGTGAAGGATTCATGATATGCCCTTACGTTCCAATGACTTCTATGTTGTTAATGTGCCTTGTAAATGTTGTTGGAATACTCATGAACTATTCTTATGAGATTATGCTATGTTTACTTGCAAATCCTACTTATGAACAAGATGTATGATAACCATGCAATCCACATGAACTTCCATGCTAGTGGTATGTATTGCCAATATGATTATGCAATGAACATGATATTAAGATTGTGAAAGTACTTCCATGTGATATGAAATCCTTTCCATGCAATACATTGTTGATAACCATGCTTAGTATGAGATCCCTACTTATGATATTTTAAATTATGGACTCTACTCTTATGATCAAGTCAGTCATGTGTGTCAGTTTCCTTCCATCGAGTCCTGGGGGTACTTGTACCCGAAAACTATAGCTGTGTGACTAGATCTATGTCATGTTTCACGATATCCGAACTCAAGCTATGATTCCATAGACTTCAGTCAGTCATGTGACTCTGGAAAACCTCATGATCTTAGTCAGTTGTCAGATATCAGTAATATTCTGCCAGTCAACAAAATTCAGTAAGATTAAGTCATGCACAGTCAGTTATTCATGTCCAGTCCCTCCAGATGGGAGTAGAGGTTAGCACCAAGTGAACCCAAGCATGGGAACACACCCACTAGTTCAGGGTTTGATTCTTAGTAGTCATCCTTGTGTTCCAGAACTACGTAGCCAGTGTAGGTTGAGACATCTTAACCCGTCAGATTAGGGTTAACGAGGTTGCTTAACCCGTCAGTTTAGGGTTCCCACCGTTCTCATTGAGTCCCCGCCATATAAGGGTCACTCATAAGTTATCCTTAATCGTGGCACGGTATTGACACCCCTCCAGTCGGGGCAGAGATTGGGCCCCATCTTATCCATAACGGCATACATGGGGCATATCGGTTAAACACTACTTCCTACAGTTTCAGTATCAGTCTCAGTAAAAGAACTCAGGGCGTTCTTCAGATTTCAGTATATACAGGACTGTCAGATACAGTCGTCCATGTTATCAGTTTTAATATCAGTCATGACAGTTATCAGTAAACTATGTATTGGCTTACAGGTCATGCTATCACGTATTCACGGTTCCAATTTTTATATATGTGTGTTTGCACTCCCACATTCATATTAGTCAATCAGTGTTGTTCATGCATGAAACCCTTTATGTTCAGCCTACCTTCCTCGTATACTCAGTACTCCAGTTGTACTGACGCATTTGCGCTATGGTGCTTTCTTTTCATGTTACACCATAGATTTTGAGACACGAGCTCTAGTCAGCAGTAGCGGTAGCATTCCAGTCGCAGAGACACAGTAAGTCCTCATTGATTCGAGGACAATATGATTTGATTCATTTATTTATTTCTTCAGTTCAGTTTTACGGAGTTAGTTGGAGACATGTTCCTTCAACTCATTATTCAGATAGTTTAAAGGCTTTCAGATTTATGTTCAGATTTACGTTCAGATTGAGTTGTTTTGGGTATTTTCAACCACATGATTGTATTCAGTTGAACCTTATGGCCTTACAGTTCTATGTATTCCGCATTATTATATCATGATTTGCAGTATACAGGTAAAGCTATCAGTCATGGGTTAGCTTGTGGTCCTTCGGGGTCATGAGCACCGTGTAGCATTTTGGTTCAGCGAATTGGGGTGTTACAGTTTTGTTCTTGGAGAGGAATTATGAATAAAGGAGGCAAATAATGCTCCTTAGGGTTTTAATTATATTTTATGGCTGAGTTAGGGTGGAGGAAAGGACGTATTTGCCCTTAAAATATAGAAATAGAAACTAAAAAATAGGTGTGTGCGACGGAGCGCGCGTCGCACATAATCGCGTGACCTTACTGCCTCTCTCACAAAAAATGCTATAACTTTTCATTCTAGTATTGGATTAAGGCGAAATTAGTATCGTTGGAAACCTGATTCAATTATATACAATTTGGGGGGCCTTGAGATGCAAAACTCTATGTATATAAAAAGGTATACATATTCAAAGTTGACCCTTATAGCATCAAATACTAAACTTTAAAAGAATCAAAGGCTTTTAGCTCAACTTTATTATAAGTGAATTCTACGAATATATTTCACCTCGAGATCACTTCATAAACTGGAAATCATTTGAATTAGAGCTTACCCACGTAGGAATGACGGTTAGAATTCTAGCGTGAAAATATAGGGTATTGTAGATTGATTGGTCAAGGAAATTAGATGATGCTTTGTGGGCCTATCAGAAAGATTTTAAGACACCCATAGGTGCCTCTTCATAGCATTTTATGTGCGGTAAGACATGCAACTTGCCGGTCAAACTTGAGCATAAGGCACTATTGGCATTGAAAAAGCTAATTTGAGGATGAGCAAGGTGAATAAGTAGGATGAATTCCAGCTCCGAGCTTATGAGATTTCAGCTCTATACAAAGAATAGATAAAGTTTTATCATGAAAAGAAGATCAAGAAAAGGGTGTTTGAGCCTAGTGATATGATTTTGTTATATAATTCAAGAATTTTCTTATTTTCTGGAAATTTAAAGTCTATGTGGTATGGACTATTCACCATGCTTAAGGTATTCCTGTATGGTGCTATTATGCCAAAACGTGATGGGGAAGCCTCATTGATGAAGTAAAAAGTTGTGTTGATACAAGCCTTGGGGAAGTCTGAGTATCCAAGGAAGTCAAGTCCTGTTGTGATATTAGATCAGGCACTTCATGGAAGGCAACCCAGAGGCTTGTTAGTGAAGTCTGAGTAACCAACATAGCAACATCTTGTAGTAAGGTTAAGTCAAGAGTTTGGTGGGAGGTAACCCACTATTTTAGTATTCACGTTGTTTTCTTTTTTGTAGGTGTACAATATGAGGAAATAACTAGAACATGGTAAAACTTACAAAATTTAGAAAATCCTAGGTAAGAGGACATACTAAACCACTTATGGGGGTCATAAGCCCCTCCAAAGCTGGGTAAGTGATTTAGTAGATGTAAGAGCGAAAAGTTAAGAATTTTGGGGTCTTTGAACTTTTACTTATGAACCCACTTACGGGGGTCATAAGTAACACTTACGACCTCGTAAGTAGTGTCATTAAATTAGAATCAAAGTTTAGAGGGGTAGAAAAATTTTATTCCACATACAACAGACCACTTATGGGTCGTCAGTGGCACTTATAAGACACAAGTGACCTCGTAAGTGGCAATTTTAGGGTCTAATTTTTTAAATCTAGGTCAGACCCAAGTGGATCCGACCCAATCCGGCATACCAAAGGGTTTAAAAAACCCACACCCAACTTTTTCCCCTACTTTCTCAAATTTTGTAACTCCCCATTTAAATTAAAACTCTCCAACTCCCTATAGACTCCATAAAGGGTAAAAATGCTTCACATTCTCAGTACTAAAATTTCAATAGCCACACAGAGCACTCAAGACTAGGGTTTTATCACTCTTGTTCAACTTTCAACTTGCATTACTTGTAACTAAGGTAATATTCCTGGCTCCAACTAGAATCAAATCATGTTATTAACAAAGACATTGAGTTAATACTTAGAACACCCTTAAAAATTAACCTTAATAATCTTGATAGTAGGAGCCTAGAATAGTGAAAAAAATTAAAATTGTTGCATTGTCTTTGAATGAGAAATTTGTGATCATACCCTAAATAGAAGTATAAGTTGAAGAGGTAGATGAAATCCATAAATTTTTGTGTAATACCTATGATTTTGAATTGTATAAATGTTGTTGTGTATAAAATTGGACTTAAAATTGCAAGATACACTATGTGGGGATAAAATTTTGAGAAAATTTGAAGTACCCTCAGGAGGGTACCTATGATTGGATTTATGAGCCACATAAGTAGAAATTATGGGCCATATGTGGCCTCGTAGGTGTCAGATCTTAAGACCTAAAGTTTAAGGGATTTTTAGACACTTACGAGGGTATTTACAACCTCGTAAGTTAGGTTGTAAGTGCCCTACCCTGAGTGTTTTTATATTTGTAAAAAAGTTTTTTTTTCTAATTTTCTGTTACAAGCACTAAGAACTACTTTTTCAGATACCATGGTACCTAAGGTAGCCCAGAATAAAGAAGTGAAGTTTAGGCTTTAGAATGAGTGCCCTGAGCGTAGTAGCTCTATAGAGGAGTACTCGGTTGCCCAGGAGAGACCATATACCCACAAACTAGGGTCCGCTCTCAGAGACAGGTTGAGGCTACAGAAGTTGTTATTGCAACTACATTAGGTATCCAGGTACCCAGCCTTCCCCATCACACGCATAGCTAGGCACTTAATCTGCACCAGCATAGGTCAAGGCCCAAACAATCTTACTTAGACCGACTCTCAGTAAAAGAATGAATAATACCCAGACCTTTCCACCATACTCTACCCAGTCTAAGAAAGGAGAGAGGAATTTTAAAGATGATATAGAGAATGAGGGTGAGTCTCAGTTAGGATCTAGAGGTAAGGTTAACTCTAGATCCTTTTCTAGTTTGGTAGAGGAGAAAGGCACTCACAACTCCTAGTCTAAAGAGGGGTAAGGTGATGTGTCTAGTTGGGCTAGTGAGTTGGCATTTATTTTACCACAGTCTAAGAAGGGTATAGCTTAAGTGATGCAAAAGATCTCATCCTCTGCACATGGCACATAGCCACCTACATAAGATGCTCAGCCTCCTATTCTACCACCGATTGATCCTATATCTAACTCTACACATATCTCAGTTGTGCCTATAGATGAGATAAACCTTAGATAGTGTGTATAGGGGATGCATCACATATATGAGAAAGACAACCTTATTATAGATCATGGTAGTCCCAAGAGAGGCATTGTAGTTGAGAGGAGGATTGACTTGATTAGGCTAGCATTGGCACCAGACCAGCGGGCCTCTTTTGATTAATATCAGTTGGTGTGGATGACCTGGCCTTAGGGATCTTATAGATCAGCCCTAGTGTGGAAGTTTAATGTTGCATACACCTCCACACTATATTTGATTTCCCTTGGGGATGGTAGGGCAGTTCAGCAACCATAATTAGAGCATTTTCTAGTCCGAGGGGTTAGAGTAGATATTTCTACGGTGGCTATCGACCAAGTACTATTTGGGCCAAAAGTATGAGGTCTTGGAATCTACTACTGAGTTTAAATTTCAGATTAGATTTGTGCGGGATAGGCGTTCTATAAGATATATAGATTTTAAATGACAAAGGCTAGATATGGTGAGGTGGATAGCCTGCCAGATTTTGGACTTGGGTGATGATGGCCCTAGATAAAGAAAAGGGAGAGATAAAAATAGCAGTGCTATATTTCACAACAAAATTTTAGTGGACTACGGTAGGCTTCAAGTTGAGTCCGAATGCGTTGGATAATGTTCTTACATGGGATAGAGCCAAACTAGTTGCTAGTTTACTTGCAGGATATGAAGTTGATTTTGTGGTGTTGATATGACTGGAGATTTATGAGTGTGCTTTTGGTAAGATCACTACTCTCTCTTTCTCCTGCCTTATCCAACAATTTTGTAATACTGTAGGTATTCTGGATATTCCTGAGGTTGATAGGAGGATTGAGGTGACGAGCATGGCAGACATTATTTTGATCAAGTATTTGGCTAACTTGGTCCTTGGACAGAGATCTCAGCCACATCCTACCGTGATTTGATCCATTTTTAAGGATCTTTAATTCTAATTAAAGCTATTGATAGGACAAACATTAGTGATAATATTGATATAGGTGAGTAAACAGATATGTCTGAGGTTTTTATAGAGAGGGAATGGGCCCCAACTATAAATACTTCAGCCTCAGCTTCTACTTTTGAGTCGGTTGGGCATCTACTGTGCCCCCTCGCCCCACTGCTCCTGGTATTAATAGAGTGCTAAGAGATTTTTTAATGAGATTGGTGGAGTGATAGATAAGTTGATAGACTTCTTTGTTAATTTTAAGACTGAACTTGATATGTTGTATGCACAGATTCAGCCTTGGGTCTGGACTACTCTAGAGAATGCTAACTCAGAGTTAAGCAGAAATGAGAGTCGAGATGATGGAGTTTACTAGGAAGTTGCATGCCTAAATTAATACTGTTAAAGGATGGGTGAGTGCAATTTTTAGTGATGTATAGGCTTAGGTATGCTTTGTTATTGAGAGAAAGGTTACAATCATTCCCTTTGTCATTCTCTCATTTACACAGTCATTTCCTCCGCATTGACGTATGCAGTTTGACCTATTTGCTGAGAAGGATTTGATCCTGGTAGTTATAACTAAGAGAGGTAGAGATGAGAAGTTTTAGGACTCTACCATACCATTTGATTAGGCCCTAAAAATAGCTTCCCATGAGTCTATAATGTCTACAGTAATTAATGAGTAGAGATGTCGGGAGATAGCAGCGGGTGCATTTTCTAGTCATGCCCCACCACCACCTCTGCTAGTTGAGATACCTCTTATTGTTGCACCACTATCTTCTCTAAAAAGGGGCGAGTTTGAGATGGACTCCTAGAGTGCTTCAGGTATGTCTTCATTCCTTTGGCGATTAGGTATTTATAAAGGTATCACCCATAAAGGGATTAAGGAAATTTGGGAAGAAGAGAAAGCTCATTTCCCCGATATGTCAATCATACTTGGTCTTGAAGAGGATTAGTAGTATTGTATATGAATTGGAGTTTCTCTCTAGTTTGACCTTTATTAATTTAGTGTTCCATGTTTGATGTTGAGAAAGTGAGTGGGTGATCCTTCAACGATTATTCCTTTAGAGGAGGTGGGTATTTTGGATTCCTTATCTTATGAGGAAGTCTCAGTTGAAATTTTGGATTGGCAAGTTCATCATTTACGAACGAAGGACATAGCTTTGGTAAGGTTCTATGGAAGAACAATAAGGCTGAAGAGGCTACTTGGAAAGCCGAAGAGGATATGAAGTCCAATTATCCATTCTTGTTCTCCGCCTAGATAATCATGCCTAAGGTATGTGTTATTCTTAACATCATTAATTTCTAACTTTATTAAAAGAAAGAGTGATTTCCTTGGCGTCTTTGTTTTCTAACTTGGTTAAAGGTAAGAGTATAGGTATATGGAGTCCAATCGTGCTAGCAACTTCCTTAACCCATCATTTAGGGACGAATGATCGAAGTGGCTGAGAATTGAAACACCCTAGCTTTTGGCCCTTGAAAACTTCCTGAGCTTTGAGCTCATTGCCCTGGTTACGATTGGACCGTATAAATCATAGGGTGTCCTGATGAGTAATTGGGATGAGTCGTAACCAAACCAGTAAGTTTGTAGCTTGATTCTACTCTGAGTATGAGTGGCTCACTAAGATATGTAAGGGTATGTTATGATTTGTTAGGCGTAATCATAGGGTGTCCGGTGTAAGTCTCAAATTGGGTTTTGTGTTGATTACGATTGGACCCTACAAATTGTGTCTCATTACGGGTTGGCCAGTTGAGTCATAAGGATAATAGTGTAGGGTTCCTTGGTGGTACTATCTTGGTTACAACTCATGGTGATAATTCATAAGGAGTTGCTATAAGTCAAGGGTTGACTCATAACCAAAGGTGACCTTTTTAAGCTTTTAAGTTGAGGGCATTTTAGGCATTTCCCCTCTTACCCAACTTGAAACCCACATCTTATAACCTCTTTAGGGTGTCATTATTTATCAGAAACAATCTAAGTAACTTCTTAAACACTTCCAAATTCTTAAGGTCAAGAACGCTAAGGGTTTTCAAGAGGTTGATCAATTAAGGCTCACAAGGGTAATTTATCTCCGTACACCTTATTGTTACAGGCATGTTACTCTTCCTTCATTGTTAATTTTATAAAATCATGTATTTTAAGGTATTGTTCATGAGATGTTTATATGGGCTTTGAAAAAAAGGTTGGGTTTTTTTGAATATTTATGAATTGAACAATGTTTTTTTATTATTTTTATATGATTTTTATTCTTTAAATATGGTTCAAACTTGTGTGTGCATGGATATGGTGAATGAACTAGGGAATTTTAATTCTTCCAAACTTGTGATTTTTGAAGTGGTTATGACCCTAACTCCATAATGTGAAATTGGTTTTGATTATGAGAACTGTGGAAATTTGTAAAATTGAACTAGTTTTGAACTATTACATGATACAAGGAGGTATTTAAAACACAATGGTATGGTTTAATGAACAAAGGAAGTCACTGATCCCCTCTTTGTATTAATGAACAAAGGGAGTTATTTTCTCCAAGTTAATGGGAATTTTTTTGGCATGTTGTTGTTACCTTGCAAGTGTAGTGGATATGACGACATCAACAATGTATGGCTTAGTGTGGAATATGGTTAAATGAATGGGAATGTTTGATGCTTGTTTTAATTGGGCTTTAATAAGGGTTGTGTAGCTAAGTCGTGAAAGTAGAGGTTTAAGTGACAAATACTGGAAACCATATTTGCCGACACAAGGGTCAAAGTGACCAGGGAGGTTCGAGTCCCCCTTATTATTATTTCATGATTAGGGAGGTGTGAGTCCCCCTTAAAATATTTTAGGATTGGGTGCTTATGTCACCTTGGTATATGTTGGGAGTTACGAGTCCCTCGTGTGCATATATATGAGATTATTCTTTGGTTCATATGGCTACACCTACTGGGGCCTAAATAAGGGGTGAGAGCTGGGTCCTATATAGCCTATGGGTACTATTAAATGATGGATGAGCTAAACAATCTAGGATAAAGTTTTAAAGCACATATTAAGACTTATTCCTTATCTCATCATGTGATATATATATATATATATATATATATATATATATATTTATGCATTGATTATATGCATTGGTTTTGAATGATTTTAACTGTTGATCATGTCATTATGTTATCTTTATCCCCGAGTTATATGCTAGTAATCACTTTGCTAACAGTCTTCGAACGTTGTATCCTCATGCAATAAGGCATTAGCCATACTTCTACTCCTTCTGCTCAGTGACTTGGATTTGGGATCAGCTAGCGAGTCAGATTGAAGTGGCGAGCTTCCATATTTTGAAAGACCCCATTTCATGGTTACAGTTTCCTTTATGTTTTGACTATTCCTCTAGATTTGGTTTTGGGCTATTGTCACGGGGCATGTCCCAATGTTTTATTGATATATAGTTTTGGATCATTATTTAGAAGGGTTTGTTTGGACTATTGTGGCTATTGGGCAGTATCAGTCATCGGTTGTAAGTTATAGACATGTGTTTAAATATTTATTAGAATATTGTATGCTATCTTATTATATGTTTGAAATTCTACCAACCATGGGGTGTGGTGTGTTTGGTTTGGTTGGGTTAGGCGTAAGGGTGATCTTCGGTCCACGTGGGACTTGACATACCTGTCACGGCCAGGCCCTGGTTTAGGTTATGATAAAGGTGGTATTAAAGCCTAGGTTTTGTGTCATTAGGTGTCCAATAAAGTCGTGTGAAGTAGAGTCTTATTATGGGTATGTAGCGTACCACACTTATAAAAGAGAGGCTATAAGGCATTTAGGAATATTTCCCTTTCTTATTGTTCTATTTCAAGATATAGAGCCTAAGTTATTGAACTCCTCTAATTCCCATTTATTTGATTTTTACATCATGTCTCCCAGACTATCTAAAGCTCATGGAAACTCCTCTATCCCACTTGAGGACAATGTTGATGGGACAAGCCCTTCTTATAGGGTATAGACCCAGTCTAGGGATCTAGTTCCTGATTGCCCTCCTGGAGTTCCAACGGTCCTCTCTAGTCCTCCCTGAGCTCCTCAAGATGATTTATCAAATGTAGAATTTCGTCATTCCATTCATATGTTTGCTTAGTTGGTAGCTGTAATGGCCCGAATCTAGTACCCAGAACTTTACATGGTGCCCATGACCCTGAAGGACCATAAGCTAACCCATAAGAAAACCTAAAATAAGTTGTCTGAACATAATAGTCTGAAAAGCCTCTAACTAACTGAACTGTCTGAACAAAGATTTGATGGGACATTTCCCCAATAACTCCAACTACTAAAATAAATTAGTTAATAAGATAATAAAGTAATGGTCATGTCCTCAAAGGATGAGGACTCACTGCTAACTTTGACTACTGAGACTGGAATGCTACTGATGCTCTGGAGCTCATGCTTCTGAACCTATGGTATAAAACACCATAGCGCAAATGCGTCAGTACGTTTAAATGTATTGGTATGCATGTAAGGTAGGCTGAATGCAAGGGTCCATATGCATGAACTATACTAACTGACTGGATAACATAAACATAAGAATGCATGCATGAATACATAATAATTGTAACTGCGTTTGTGATATCATGATTACTAAGCCTGAGTATTGATAACATGAGATACTGATATCTATATAACTAAAATAACTAATACTGAGCGACTGTATCTGACAGTCTGGGTTCTGATAAAGCTAGCTTAGTTTCGTACTGTTCTGAGTCGACTGTATCTGACAGTCTTGAATCCTGTAGAACTATCTGAGTTCTATTACTAAGACTGAATAACTGTATCTGACAGTCCTAATTCTGTAACTAAAACTATAGGAAGTAGTCATATAACCGACATGCCCTAAATAAAGCAATATAATTGAGATGGGTTCCAATCTGTAACCCCAAGTGGAAGGGTGTCAATACCGTTCCACTGGTAAGGACAAGTTGTGGGTAACCCTCATCTGACAGTGTCCCCAAAAGAGAATGGACAGGCCCTCATCTGACAGTGCTTATCCACCTCATCAACCCTCATCTAACAGTGTTGATGTCTCAACTTATGTTGGCTACATAGTTCTGGAACAATAGGATGACTTCTAAGAATCACATCCTCATCTGACAGTGCGTGTTCCCATCCTCGGGTTCACTTGGTGCTAATTCCTACTCCCATCTGAATAGACATTGAACATGATTAACTGAACTGGACTAAATTGAATTAACTTAGTTCCGTTGACTGATAGAATACTACTGATATTTTTGAGTTTTCTTGAGTCACATGACTGAATGAATTTCTATGAACATGGCTTGACTGAGAGTATCTTGAAAACATGACACTGGCTCTAGGCACACAAATAAATTGTCGGGTACAAGTACCCCCAGGACTCGATAGCATGAAACTGACAAAGTATGAATTTCTTGAATACATGACCAACATCACAATCCATAATACAATAAGTTGGAGATTTCATAAAGTAGAATTTCTAAAACACCACAAGGGTTACACATGTATCCATAATTCACTGACTAAGACATTTCATCAAATATTTGACATGCATAAACTTGTACATAAATGGGGATTTCATATTATCATACTAGTATGGCACTTCACCTTCACATAGGCTTTTAATCGAACACATGGAGAGCATGCTTTGGTTATACAATCATCAACACATCTAATAATTGTAGATACATCAATCAACGTGTAAATTTAATGGTTTATCATGATTATTATGCAAATCACCACATCCTAGGATCAATTATTAGAATATGTAATTTCAAACATGAATCAAAACCCCACAACATGATGAACACGAATTTCAATTCAATTTAAATCATGAACATTCATATATACACAAATCTTGGATTTTGAAAAGAGATTCTTAAGCTTCACGGGTGAAAGAGACCCATGAATCAACATATGACATACCTGGGTTGTGAGTTTCTTGAAGTTCTTGGACTTGAAGAACTTGAAATCTCTTAGTTTCTTGAAGAATGATTTGGATCTTCTTCTTGGGAATTATCTTTGAGAGAAAACCCTAATTTTGATGTTGTAGATGGATAATGAACTTATGAGCCTTGATCTAATATAATTAGGGGTTAAAATGGGTGGGAAAATACCCAAATACCCTTTTAAAAATGACTTTAAAATAACTAAATGAATTATACGATGGTGGGTGCGACGGTCAGTCACTAGGTCGACGGTCCGTCGGTCCTGACCATCGCACCTGGGCAGAATAGGGGTTCACTGTTCTGCTGCAATAGCTTGGGCGATGGTCCATCGCTAGCTCGATGGTCCGTCGGCCTGAGCCATCGCCCTTAGATAGAATGTGGTTTCACTGCCTCCGCTGCAATGGCTTGGGCGACGGCCCGTCTTTAGCTCGACAGTCCGTCGACCTTCACCGTCGCACCTGGGCAGTTTTGACTACTTTCTATATTTCGGCCATAACTTTCTTTTCCGATGTTGGATTTTGATGAAATGGGTATCGATGGAAAGCTTATTCAATTTTCCACATGATAAAAAGTAAAATTGAGGAAATTCTATCTGATTAAAATATTAATCATTTAGGAAGTCATCAATAACTCTTCTGGAGACTAGATTTGACTTAAAGAAAGTCGGGGTATTATAATATCTCCTCTTTGGGAACATTCATCCTCGAATGGGGATGACTGAGAAGGGAGAAACAAAAGACTGAAGCACATCCTAAACAGGAATGACTGAAGCATAACTCCATTACTAACATGACTGATAAACTAAATATATATCATACTGAACATGCCTATCTGATGCATGAGTAACTAATTTATGACTGCATGACTAAATTACCGATAAGATAAGTTTCTCATCAAATTAAACATGCATATTTGATGCATGAATACTTGATTGAACTGACACATGAATGCATGGCTGACTATGCAATGGTATTGAATACCAAGTTTATTATAGAATTCTGAACATGAAATGGATACCAAGCTTGTAACTAAAATCTGAACATGTAACTGAAAAGCTTAAGGAGAACTGTTACATTAAGCTAGATCTTAGTTTGCGGAGAAGAGGTGACGATACTTGGTCCGCATGTCTACTTCTTCTTCTTAAGTAGCTCCCTCAACTGATTGATTTCTCCAAAGAACTTTGACTAGAGGGACTTCCTTGATCCTCAGTCTATGAGTCTGGTAGTCAAGAATTTCGACTGGAATCTCTTCATAAGAGAGGCTGCTCTAAACATCTATGCTATGAATAGGGACTACAACTATTGGGTCACCTATGCACTTCTTGAGCAAAGAGCCATGGAAGACTGGATGAACTGAGGTTAGATCTGAATGCAATTTGATCTCATAAGCTACCTTACTAAAGCGACTGAGAATTTTGAAGGGACCGATCTATCGAGGGCTAAGCTTTCCCTTCTTACCGAATCTCTTCACTCCCTTTATGGGATAGATCTTAACTCAAGATCCTTTCTGCGCACATCTGCTTAAGACTTTTGTTGGGTCTGAGCAGCCCAGAGTCTTTCTCTGATCAACTAGACTTTTTCTAAGGCATTGAATACTAAGTCAGGCCCTATGAATAAGGCCTCGCTAACTTCGAACCAACTAATTAGAGATTTGCACCTCCTGACATGGAGTTGTTGGCAGTAGTATTCACCTTAAAGATCTTATATCACTATTTGTATAGGTTTCATGCAGATATCTTTACTGATCATAAGAGCCTATAATTTGTGTTCACCCAGAAAGAGTTGAATCTCAAGCAGAAGAGGTGGCTTGAGTTTTTGAAAGACTATGACATAAGTCTCCACTACCACCCAGGTAAAGCTAATATGGTTGCTGATGCTTTTAGCAGGATATCTACGGGGAGTCTAGCTCATATGGATAAGGATAGTGGGAGTTGGTGAAATATATTCACCATTTGGCTAACCTTGGAGTTCATCTATTAGACTCCAAAAATGGTGGTGTGTTTGTGCAAGAGGTAACAAAGTCATTTTTTGTTGCTGAGTTAAAGGATAAGTATGTACGGGAACCTGTCTTAGTGAATATTTAGGGGGATATAGGATAGTAAAAACTTGTAGCTTTTGAGATCGGTGGCGATGGTATCTTGAGGGAACAAGGCAGATTATGTGTTCCCGATGTAGATGGGTTGTAGGAGAGGATCTTATCTAAGGCTCATGAGTCATGTTATTCCATTCATCTTCACTTAACAAAGAGGCATCATGATCTTATGGAGATTTATTGGTGGAACAATATGAAGTGAAATGCAGCCAGTTTTGTGGCTAAACACATGATGTGTCAATAAGTGAAGGTTGAGCACTTAAGACCCGGTGGGTTAACTCAAGAGGTTGAGTTGCCTATATAGAAATGGGAGATAATTAATATGGATTTCATTACTGGTCTTCCTCAGTCTCTGAGTCAGTTACATTTAATTTGGGTCATCAAGGATAGGATAACTAAGTTTGCTCACTTCTTGCTGGTGAGGACTAATTATTCGACAGATGATTATGCAAAAGTTTCTCTTCCAAGAGATTGTGAAGTTTCATGGGGTTTCTATTTCTATTATGTCAAATTGTGGTGCATAATTCTCTTTACACTTTTGGCATTCATTTCAGATAGGCCTGGGAACCAAGGTGAGCCTTAGAACTATTTTCCACCTGAAGTCGGATGGGCAAGCTAAAAGGACTATTTAGAAATTGAAAGATACGCTTTGAGCTTACGTGATTGACAATGGTGGTAGTTGGGTTATCATTTGACTCTTATATATTTTGCATATAAGAATATCTACCATTCTAATATTGGATGGCCCTATTTAAGTCACTGTATAGTAGGAGGTGTAGATCTCCTATTGAGTAGTTCAAGGTTGGTGAGGCAGACATGTTTGGCCTAAATTTTGTTCACCAAGTGATAGAAAAGGTAAAGGTGATTTAGGATGACACGGAGTTAACAAAAGTGTTTAAAATTCCTATATGGATGAGAAGCGCACAGAGTTAAAGTTTGAGGATAGTGATTGGGCATTTTTGAAGGTTTCTCCCATGAAGGGAGTAATGCAATTTAGGAAGAAGGGGAAGCTCAGTCCCTGGTATGTTGGCATGTACTTGGTATTGAAGAGGATTGGTAGTGTTGTATATGAATTGGAGTTTCCCTCTAGTTTGAGCTTCATTCATTTGGTGTTCCATGTTTCGATATTGATAAAGTGTGTGGGTGATCCTTTAATAATTATTCCCTTAGAGGAGGTAGGTATTTTGGATTCCTTATCTAATGAGAAAGTCCCTATTAAAATTTGGATCAGCAAGTTCGTCGATTGTGGATGAAGGACATAGCTTCGGTGAAGGTTCTATAGAGGAACCACAAGGTTGAAGAGGATACTTGGAAAGTCGAAGAGGACATGAAGTCCAAGTGTTTATTCGTGTTCCCTACTCTAGATAATCATGCCTAAGGTATGTTTTATTCTTAACATGTTTATTTTCTAACTTTGTTAGAGGAAAGAGTGATTGCCTTGGCATCTTTGTTTTCTAATTTGGTTAAAGGTAACAGTAGAGGTATATGGAGTCCAATCGTGCTAGAAATTGCCTTAACCCATTATCCGGGGATGAATGATCCAAGTGAGGGAGAATTGAAACACCCCAAATTTTGGCCCTTGAAAAATTCCTGAGCTTTGAGTTCACTGTCCAAGTTACGTCTGGACCCTATGAGTCATAGGTGTCCTGAAGAATTGTAACTAAACCAGTAAGTTTGTGGATTGATTCTGCTCTGGGTACGAGTGGCGCACTAAGAGATATAAGGGTATGTTATGAGTCATTAGGTGTAATCATAGGGCTTCTAGTGTAAGTCTCAATTAGGGTTCTGTGTTGACTACAACTGTACCCTACGAGTCTTAGGGCCTCATTACAGGTTGGTCAGTTGAGTCATAAGGATAACTATATAGGGTGCCTTAGTTGTACTGCTTTGGTTACGACTCATAGTAATAAGTCGTACGGAGTGGCTACGCGTCAAGGGTTGACTCATAACCAAAGGCGACCTTTCTCAACTGTTAAGTTGAGGGCATTCTAGATATTTCCCCTCTTACCCAACTTGAAACCCATGTCTTATAATATCTTTAAGGTATCATTTTCTCTCAAAAATAATCTAAGTAATGTCTTAAATACTCCTAAATTCTCAAGGTGAAACACGCTTAGGGTTTTTAAGAGGTTGATCAATTAGGGCACTCAAGGGTGATTTCTCTCCATACATCTTACTGTTACAGTCTTCTTACTCTTCCCTTATTGTTAATTATTTAAAATCATGTATTTTAAGGTATTGTTCATAAGATGTTTACATGGGTTTTGAAACAAAGGTTGGGGGTTGAATGCTCATGAATTGAATAATGTTTTGCATGGTTTATATATGATCTACATGCTTTAAATATGGTTTCAAACTTGTGGGTGCATGGGTATGGTGAATGAACTAGGAAATTGTGATATTCCCAAACTTGTGATTTTTGAAGAAGTTATGACCCCAACCCCATAATATGAAATTGATTGATTATAAGAATTGTGGGAATTTGTAAAATTTAACTAGTCTTGAACTATTGTATGATACAAAGAAGCATTTGAAACATAATAGTATGGTTTAATGAACAAAGGGAGTCGGTGACCCCGTTTATGTATTAATGAACAAAGGAAGTTTTTTTCTCCAAGTTAGTGGAAATTGTTTTGGCATGTTACTGTTACCTTGCAAGTGTAGTTGGTATGTGATACGCCAAATTACAGCTCTCGTTAGAAAGTGTAAGCGGTCGCTGTCAAATATAGAACCCAACTGGGTTGGGTGTCGAATCCCACAGGGAATACTCTGGTCACTAAGTGTTGCAATTATTAGTAGACTGGTGGTAAAAAATTCCAAGGAAAAGGGGGGGGTTTGGTTTAGGCGTGAACTAATATTATCAAAGTAACAATGGGATGATTTGTGTAGTAAGATTTAATCACAGAGAATGATAAGTTAGGGTTATGTCCACCTTGTAGTTTTTATTTCTCTATTAACTATGAGTAATGCGGAATTTAGACATGCATGCACTTATAGAGAATCGTATTCTAATTTTAAATCCAAGTGTTTCTCAACCATCAAGGATTTATTTCACTTTAGCTCTCTCGAGCCTAAAGTGTATAACGAATGGTACAAATTCTCCAAGAAGTTAATCCGGGTTAAGGTATTAACGTGTAAATAGAGGTTGGAAACCCTATTTCCTTGTCATACTCTCTTTTCCAAACATGTAACTTTTCTCTCGAACAAGTTAATGCTATAATGGCGTATTCTCTATGTTTGCAACCATGAGAATTCAATCAAAACGAAGAGAGTAATGATATAAGTAGCATAACACATCAAGAATTCACAAACTCATAGCAATAGATAGTATCTTACAAGGTTTCCATAACCCTAACAGATAAGTTTAGCTACTCATGGATACAACGGAAATCAAAGTAGACATCATCATCATACCAAAACTAGAACAATCTTCACGATGGGGATGATTTTGCGTCAATAAGAGGAGGACGTCGTTTTCTCTCTCCGTGCCTCACGTAAGCCGTTTTCTCTATTCTAAAAATATTACAGAATCTGAAAATTGAATAATGACTAATTGTCCAATGATGCTGAAAATTCAGCAATAAGGTTTTTTAATAATATCCTTGTCCAATAAGTTGCTACTGCCTCCTTAAGTATTTAAAAATACTAGGTTTGCCCGGGAAAAAGTTCTCATGCAGGACATTCAGTCCAAAAGCTGCCTTTCCTCTTATGTGAAGTTTTCCTTTGCTGCCCACAGGTCCACAAAGTGCTGAAATCTTCCTCATTAGTACCTAAAAAACATGCTAATCATATAGGTCAGCTCACTTAAAGGAAAATGGACTAAAAGTGCAAGAATTATATATTTTATCCTCAAAACTTAGCTAAATCATGGGTAAATTATGGTGCTTAGACGTATAAATAGGCCCAACATCACCACCCCACACTTAAAGCTTTGTTTGTCCTCGAACAAAATATTACATCTATGCAAACACGTAACTAGAATTTCATAATAGCAACACAAAACTTTCAACAATACATGCACGACAATTATTAACAAAGAGTAGGTTTCTTGATCATTACTAGAAACAACTCACCCTCCAACATAGACTCATTAGGATGGTTAATTCGTATCCACAAGTTAATCCACAAAGAGTCATATAAAACTACCCAACAATCATCAACCATGTGTGCTCACAAAAGATATCACCCATAATCACTCATATTTTTGCATTTTTCGAAACATGGGTATAAGACTTTCCTTGCTCTCACTCTCACAAATAATTCTTATATTGCAACTGATGACCATAGGCTTGCCCTTAGTGTAATGCTCTACTAATATCAGACTGCTAAGTTTAGGATCAAATAGGTCTTTATGGGTTGTAATGTAGGCTAAGGGACAGGTAGGACTATTTTGGCCAGAAATAGTAACTATGTTCCCTAAGCACTTTAATACACTACATTATGTCATTTACACAATCTTTTAGCAACCACTCTACCTTCCTTTCATCTACCAACCCCTTTTCACCCATTTTGTTATTCAATCACAAACACAACTATCTTTTTGTTTTTCTATTTTTTTTTTATTTTTTTTTTAATTTATTTATTAAATTAGGCATCCCTATGATAACCACTCTTTTTCACAACATTTTCAAGTACCAATACACTCTGAGGCATCACTTTCACCATTCTCCTCTTATTTTGCCACATGATTCTACAATTTAAAGCGCTAAGGAGTTTGGATCAAATTATGGTCTTGAAAAAAAAATGGATTAGGCTACATATGAGGCTGCCAAAGAAAATAGCTAAAAGCTCAAAGGGTGTTCACTAGGACAATGTACAAAGGTAGGTAAAAAGAAGGTAAACAATTTTAGGCTGCCAAAGAAATGCCTAAATCATCTCCTAAACTCACAATCTTTATTTCGCTTCACACACACACCAGGAAAGTTCTAGCATCAATCACAACAAAGAATATACAATAACCTCACACACACAAGGCACATGGTCAACTTCATTGTGAGCATTATAGATTCTTGACCCAACAGATGAATGAATTAAACCACAACATTATCACACAGTGAGTCACAACTTAGAGCCTAAGCGTCTCAATAGTAATGATTTAGCACTTACTCTTGTTACAATACCATGCCGTCTATCAGAACAATTTCATGCAAAATCTAAAATCTACTAACTAATTACGACGAACTAACTACGACTAATTCAAACAAACAAGAATAAACATAGGCAAGCAGTACAATACAGCAGACATATACCCGCACCCCACACTTAGACGGGACACACTGCCCTCAGTGGAAATAAATAAGGAAAACCTGATTAGTCGGACTCCTCTTCTATGTCTGGGGTCATACCCCCTACGTCGAAATCATCATCAGAGTCATCATCATCAGAGTTGTCCTCCACATCTGATTCTGGCAGTCGGCGATCATCGTCAGTCGGCACGTCATCATCGAGAGGTTCCTCAAAATATACCCCCACTCCATACATGGCCCGCGCATGCTCATTAAGCGGGTAGTCATTTTCCAACTGCTGAAGCTCTGCATCAGTCGGAACACGGCCCCCATTCATCATGGTAAATCTAGTCATGCCATACAGATGGCGGAAAAAACGTTCATCTCGAGCATGTCTATCAGCAGTGGTAAGGTTGATGCCTTGACCAGTTTCAGGCTCTTTAATCTTCGTGAAATCAACCTTCTTCGGGTTGTATGGCGGCTTATGGTCTGCAGGTTCCTCTTCAATGTGCTCTTTCCTTAAGATCGCAGTCAACAAATTGCCGAAATTGAAATTGGACCTTTTGTGCAGCCTTGCCTTGCGCATTGACGATCGTATAACTGCACCAATGTTGATGGGAATATTCGTCATCAGAGACTACACCAGGAAGACTCGATCATGTGTGATCTTAGTGTATTGTGTCCCAGGAATCAAGCAAGAGTTGACTATCCTTAACCATATGCGATCCTCTCTGTTCAAAGAAGCATACAGGTAAGTGTTGTGAAGACCATTATCCTTGTGACAAATCCACCGGGTCATGGACCTTGTTCCGCACAGTGAATGTCTGATGGCCCTGTAGGGAGGTCTGTGATAAAGCTCCTTGAGTGGTGCTGGATCCACAGATGGAGTGCCCAGAAAAGAGTTGAAGAACTCCGCGTTCAATTGCAAGATTTGGACCCGAATCTTTGCTTCACTTCCGATAATCTTTGGGGACCAATTGGCATAAAACTCTCGCGTTAGATCAAGATTTCATTCCCCCATATCTCAGAAAATAAAGTCAAGATTTAGCGCCATGATTTTAGCCAAAATGCGGGGGTCTCTCTTTGCTAGACTCTCCTTCTACATCAAATCCACATGAACATATTTTTTTACTTTGTTGTTCCTATACCACTCCTTCCCTTCCTCCTCTAGAACCACACTTGATTCTAAAAGTGCGTCGAGGCACTTGTAGAGAGGAGGACTCAGCCTGGTCTTTTCTTGCCCTTTTTTTGACCTTTCTGTGAGGTGAACACTTTTTCTTTTCCTTGTAGTCCTTTTGGGGACATTCTACCTAAGATCACAATATAGTCATGTTAGTTTTATCTTGGAAGATTTACTATATTCGGAAAAGAAAATCGTGATGGTACCACCCCACACGTAATTTGTCTGCATAATGTTATTAATCATGTAATCTTGACTATCCTCTTCGACTTTATGTCATTGGATTAATGCAATCTCTGAACAAGACTACCACATAGAAATCATCTCAGGTTATTGCATAGAAATAAACACATTATCTTATGCTTGTGGTCAATCATGATCAACACCTTCGATGAACTAGTCTTTCAAACGGTCAAGCATACGACTTTCAAGATTATGCATTAACTTTATAATTTCGACTCCATAAAAATATGACAATGTATACCAATCAAATACAAGTCGGAATAAAGTCAAGAACACCCATACGAATCCATTCACTCAACTAGATGCATCATAACAAACCAACCATATTCTTATCACCAAACACCACTTCAAAATCTAATAAACCATTATAAGCGTAGCATTTCAACAACTACGGAATATAAAAGAGTAACTTACGTGGTGATGGATCCAGAAGATGAGCTTGCAAGATTAGGTGAGCAAAAAGAAAAACTTTGAGAGAATAGGGGAGCTTGGGCGGCGCCTAGGTTGAGCAAACAATTGCATTGTATTCTAAGTTTGAGGATCTATTTAAAGGCTAAGCCATGGGTTGGGTTTGGTCCATATATAAATGGGTTAGGAGGCAAAAACGCATAAGTAGGCGGCGCCTATTGCTTTGCCTATGCTAGCATAGGCGGCGCGTATAGCAATGCCTAGCTTCGCATAGGCGGCGCCTTGCCTATTGCCTAGATTGGCATAGGCGGCGCCTTTCCTATTGCCTAGATTGGCATAGGCGGCACCTTGTCCATTGCCTATGTGAGGCAGTGAGCATAGGCAATGGCATAGGCGGCGCCTATAGCATTGCCTACATTGGCATAGGCATTGCCTTGTCCATTGCCTACATTGGCATAGGCAACGCCTATCCTATAGCCTTTGCTCCATCATTCTTAACTTACCACCTTTAGTATGGCTCACTTTCAAATCAAAATTTGGGACTAATCTCCTCCTTTGTACGTCTTGCACCTACACTTAATCAAAAACAAAAAAAATGATTAGAAGGATGGGTTGCCTCCTACCAAGAGCCTTAGTTTTGGTCGTGGCTCGACTTTTGAACTTCTATTTATCAAAAACAAAATCCTAGTGAAACAAACTCCTAACGATGGGTTACCTCCCATGTGACACTTGATTTATTATCGCGGCACGACATAGCTATCTCGAGTACTCAGAATTCATCGAGATATAAAGTGACTATACATTTTATCGAACCGTTAGGTCCGATATATAGCTTCACTCGCTGGCCATTCACCTTAAAGACACCACCGTCATTGTTTTCTAACTCCACTACTCCAGATGGTTAGACTTGGCTAATTCTGAATGGACCAGACCATTTAGAATTTAACTTACCTGGAAATAGCTTCAATCTGGAGTTGAAAAGAAGTACCAAATCACCCTTCTGAAGGTTTCGTTGGACAATCCTCCGATCATGATACTTTTTCATCCTTTCCTTGTAGAGATCTGCTCTTTCATACGCATGTAGATGGAATTCATCCATTTCATTCAGCTATTCCAACCTCAGATTAGCAGCATCCTCCCAATTCAGGTTAAGCCGCTTCAGTGCCTACAGTGCTTTATGTTCTAGCTCAATTGGCAAGTGACAAGCCTTCCCACAAACCAGTTGGTATGGTGACATGCCAATTGGTGTCTTAAACGCAGTCCTATATGCCCATAAGGCATCATCCAGCTTTCTGGACCAATCTTTCCTACTGGCATTCACAGTCTTAGCAAGGATCAGCTTGATCTCCCGATTACAAACCTCTACCTGCCCACTAGTTTGTGGGTGGTATGGTGTAGCTACCTTATGTTGCTTAACCCCATATTTCACCAATACGGCTCTAAACAGCTTGTTGCAAAAGTGTGATCCTCCATCGCTTATGATGGTACGTGGTACCCCAAAACGAGAGAAGATATTTCTCTTTAAGAATGCTACAACACGCTTACCTTCATTATCAGCTAGCGCGACTGCTTCGACACACTTGGATACATAGTCCACAGCAACTAGGATATATTTCATACCAAACAAACTCACAAATGGGCCCATAAAATCAATGCCCCAGACATCAAATAACTCTACCTCAAGCATTTTAGACATGGGCATCTCGTGGTGCTTTGAGATAGCGCCTTGCCTCTGACATTGATCACATCTTCTCACAAAATTGTAGGCATCCTTGAATAATGAAGGCCAATAATAGCCGCTTTGCAGTACCTTCCTAGCTATCCGATCACCTGCATGGCGACCCCCAACTTGGGAAGCATGACTTGCTTCCAGTATGCTAGGCACCTCCACATCTGAGATGCATCGCCTAATAATACCATCAGCACATCATCGAAAAAGATACGGCTCATCCCAGAAGTAGTGTTTCACATCATGCATGAACTTCTTCTTTTGATGAAAGGAGAAATGCTCAGGAATCACTTTACTTACCACGTAGTTCGCAAAGTCTGCATACCACGGTAAGTCTTTCACCATAGTGGCTAGGATCTCTTCGTCGAGAAATGCATCATCAATATAAAGTTCGGGTTGCACTATGTGCTCACTCTCGTCTAGATAGATGATTATCTACTTGGTTTTCGCAACCTTTTCTATCCTTTACCTCGAAATCAAATTCTTGCAGCAGTAACACCCACCTAATTAGCCTTGGCTTAGCATTCTTCTTTGCCATTAGATATCTTAGAGTCGCATGATCTGTATGAACCACTACTTTGGTTCCCAACAAGTAAGCACGGAACTTTTTGAAAGCATAAACAACTGCTAGAAGCTCTTGTTCAGTGACGGTATAGTTCTTCTGTGCTCCATTCAAGGCCTTGCTCGCATAGTAGATTGGATGAAATAGCCTTTCTCTTTTCTGACCAAGTACAGCACCCAAAGCTACCCCGTTTGCATCACACATAACTTCAAAAGGTAGAGACCAATCGGGTGCTACAATAATAGGAGCTCCAACTAGCTTTCCTTTGAGGCATTCAAATGCCTTCAAGCAATCTTCACCAAAATCAAATTTTGCATCCTTCTCCAAAAGTTTGCATAATGGGTTAGCAATCTTGGAGAAATCCTTAATAAACCTCCGATAAAAACCTGCATGACCGAGAAAACTACGAACCCCCTTTACAGAAATTGGAGGTGGTAGTCTCTCGATAACTTCAATCTTGGCTAGATCAACCTCAATTCCCTTTTCAGAGACTTTATGCCCAAGAACAATGCCTTCCTTAACCATAAAATGACACTTCTCCCAATTTAACACCAGGTTGAATTCAACACATCTCTGCAAAGCCATACTCAGATTTGCCAAGCATGATTCAAATGACTCATCTACAACCAAAAAATCATCCATAAACACCTCCAAGGTGTCTTTGACCATATCAGAAAAAATGAACACCATACACCGCTGGAAAGTGGAAGGTGCGTTACATAGACCAAATAGCATTCGTTTGAAGGCAAACGTACCATACGAGCATGTAAAAGTGGTCTTCTCTTGATCTTCAGGAGCAATGCAAATCTGATTGTATCCGGAATAACCATCTAAGAAACAGAACCATCCCTTCCCTGCCAATCGATCAAGCATTTGATCCATGAATGGCATTGGGAAGTGATCCTTTAACGTCCATGAATTCAACTTTCGGTAGTCCATGCACACTCTCCACCCTATGACAGGTCTGAGTGGAATTAACTCATTCTTTTCATTTGTGATTACTGCCATGCCCCCTTTCTTGGGCACACATTGCACCGGACTTACCCATTTACTGTCTGAGATTGGGTACACCACCCCTGCATCTAACCACTTAATAATTTCTTTCTTCACCACCTCTTATATAGGTAGATTCAAATGATGTTGATGCTCAATAGTGGGAACGCAATCTTCCTCGAGCTGAATCTTGTGCATACATATCCCAGGAGGGATACCAATTATATCAGCAATAGTCCAACCAATGGCTCTTTTGTACCTCTTCAAAACAGAGATGAGAGACGCTACTTGCTGTTCACCTAAATCAGCTGCAACAATAACTGGAAGTGTATTTCCACTTCCCAGGAATGCATACTTTAGATGACTGTGGAGCTCTTTTAATTCTAGCACTAGTGGCTCTTCAATGGATGGTTTCGCTGGTGGTGAAGGTCGATTCTTAAGGTCAAGGTCCAGCTTCTCAGGGGCATGAGAATAAGACCCCAATCCTATTAGAGCACAAATAGTTTCTTCATACTCTTCAACATCCTCAAGCTCAAAATTCAAAAGCACAGCAGCCAATGGCTCAACAGTAAGCTTCTTCTCTACAAATAATTCTTTCTCATCCTCATAATAAACATCAGCTATAGATAACACATTCATATCTTTAGGCTGCTTCATTGATTTGCATACATCAAAATGGACCACTTCGTCATTCATCCGAAATAAAAGCTCATTTGGTCGTAAATCAATAAGCACATTTCCTGTTGCGAGGAAAGGACGTCCCAAGATTATGGGAACTTTAGAATCCACCTCGCAATCCAAAATAACAAAGTCTGTAGGAAAAATAAAGGAGAAAACCTTCACTAGTACATCGTATAAGATACCAACAGGTCATTTTACCGACCTATCTGCCATTATGAGCCGTATGTTGGTTGGTGTAGGATCGCCCAACCCTAACTATTTGTAAATGGATAGCGGCATCAAATTGATGCTAGCCCCCAAATCGCACAACGCCTTAGCAAAATCCAAAGATCCAACCGTGCAAGGAATAGTGAAAGCACCAGGATCTGCCTTCTTCTGTACTAAAGACCTCATGGCAATTGCACTGCAATGATGAACATTATCTACCAGTTCATAGCTTGCTGCCCTTTTCTTCGTCAACAGGTCCTTCATGAATTTGGCGTACCCTGGCATCTGCTCCAGTGCCTCTACCAAAGGCACATTAATAGTAAGCTGCTTTAACATAGTCATGAATTTATTGAACCTGGTGTCATCGGCTTTCTTCTTCAGTCTTTGAGGAAAAGGTGGTGGTGGATTTGGAAGAGTTTTCTCCACCACTTCCTTTTTGTCTTGCTTTCGATTATCAATCTTTTCAGGCTGGTGACATCTAAGTATAGTGTCATGAACGTTCTCATTTTGATTTTCAGCTTCTACAGAATCATCACAATCTTCTTCAATAACATTCTCTTCTGTATTATCAACCACCTACTTGCCTTTGGATGGATTTTCCAATACCTTACCACTCCTGGTAGTAATACCCATACATGAGCCATCATTCCTTGGGTTTTGCACAGTGTCGCTAGGTAAGGTGCCAGCTTTTCTTTGATTGAGTGTCGCTGATAGTTAACTCAATTGTTGTTCCAGCTGTTTTATTGAAGTGGAATGCGAGTCAACCAATTGATTTATTAAGGACAAATCATTTTTTACCTCAGTCACTCCCGTGTTGGTTGCCTCCACTCCTTTCAACAGCTTAGCCATCATATCTTCCATGGACATCTTCCTAGAGCCAGATGCCGCAGCCTCACGATTTCTAGGAGGAACATACAAACCACTCCTGTCAGTCTTATTCTTGTATCCGGATTTTTCATAATAGTTCCGACCTTGGTTTTCTTGGGCATTGCCTCGGAAACCCCCTGATTATTCAAATAATTTGCTTCCTCCCCAGAATCGAATTCAACTCTTCCCTGTGATGCAACATCCTTGACCTTTTCTGTCTTCCCTAATAATAAATTCTTGGTAAGAAGGTCCATCTGCATTTTCATGTGAGCCATATCTTGGTTATATTCCTCTTCTCTTTGCCTCAGCTCTGCTGTCATGCCAGTAGATACAGTAGAGCTTGCTACCTCAGAATCCCTGGTATGCCAAGCTCTACTCTGCTTTGTCATACGATCTAGCATATCAATTGCCTCAATAAAAGTAAGGTCCATGAATGACCCACCAGCAGCATTATCAACCACTGGCTTTGTCACCGAATTCAAAGCCCTATATAATATTTCCATCAAGTGGATATTGGTCATCTGATGATTTGGGCACCGCATAAGCTTCTTTTTGAACCTCTCTCATGTTTCGTGCAGAGCTTCAATTGGAAGATGTCAAAAATTGCTGATCTCATCTCTTAATTATGCTCTCTTGGATAGCAAAAAGAATCTTTCTAAGAAAGCATCTTTCAGTTGCCTCCAATTAGTAATAGAGTCAGGAGTTAGCCCATTCAACCATAGAGTTGCCTCTCCAGATAGAGACAATGGAAATAAGCGCAGCTGAATTGCATTCCATCCAACTCCTGGATTGTCAAATGACTTGCATATTAAGATAAAATTAATCAGATGCATATTCGGATCATCGCCTGCAAGTCCACCAAATAACCCTTTGAACTGCAATAGCTGAATCATGGTGCTAGTGATATTGAACTTGGCTCCGGGTGCCAAGGGCGGAGGAATAATAGCCCCTGTGGCACAAGCCCCATCCAAATCATCATCATCATCATCAAAAGGGGCCAGTACAGCTCGGCGTTCAGGTCTCATTCTAGCTTGACGATCTCTCCTGTTCACAGGTGCCGCCACCTCATCTGCCCGCCTTGGATTTAGTAACTCATCATCACCCAGGTCCTCATCATCAAGATTTGTTCCCCGACCTGGGTTATTAGCATTCTGTTGATTTACTTGTGCAGCTGCAAATGCAGCTAATCTAGCCTGCTCCAGTTGAGCAGCCCTTCTTTCCATGTCTCGTTATGCATCCATTCTGCCAATAAGATGTGGTTCAGGATTTAGAGGTAATAATGGCTGACCAGAACTTCGTGTATTTGGCATGCACTCTACCAAACCTGAACAAAACAAAAACAACAAACAAAAAGTAAAATTCGAGAATCTTTGACCAAAGGGTCTATTAACTATCACAAACTTAGTTGACAACTGTATTCCCCGGCAACGGCGCCAAAATTTGATACTCCCAAATTACAGCTCTCGTTAGAAAGTGTAAGCGGTCACTGTCAAATATAGAACCCAACTGGGTTGGGTGTCGAATCCCACAGGGAATACTCTGGTCACTAAGTGTTGCAATTATTAGTAGACTGTTGGTCAAAAATTCCAAGGAAAAAGGGGGGATTTGGTTTAGGCATGAACTAATATTATCAAAGTAACAATGGAATGATTTGTGTAGTAAGATTTAATCACAGAGAATGATAAGTTAGGGTTATGTCCACCTTGTAGTTTCTATTTCTCTATTAACTATGAGTAATATGGAATTTAGACATGCATGCACTTATAGAGAATCGTATTCTAATTTTAAATCCAAGTGTTTCTCAACCATCAAGGATTTATTTCACTTTAGCTCTCTCGAGCCTAAAGTGTATAATGAATGGTACAAATTCTCCAAGAAGTTAATCCGGGTTAAGGCATTAACGTGTAAATAGAGGTTGGAAACCCTATTTCCTTGTCACACTCTCTTTTCCAAACATGTAACTTTTCTCTCGAACAAGTTAATGTTATAATGGCGTGTTCTCTATGTTTGCAACCATGAGAATTCAATCAAACCGAAGAGAGTAATGATATAAGTAGCATAACACATCAAGAATTCACAAACTAATAGCAATAGATAGTATCTTACAAGGTTTCCATAACCCTAACATATAAGTTTAGCTACTCATGGATACAACGAAAATCAAAATAGACATCATCATCATACCAAAACTAGAACAATCTTCACGATGGGGATGATTTTGCATCAATAAGAGGAGGAAGTCTTTTTCTCTCTCCGTGCCTCATGTAAGCCGTTTTCTCTGTTCTAAAAATATTACAGAATCTGAAAATTGAATAATGACTAATTGTCCGATGATGCTGAAAATTCAGCAATAAGGTTTTTTAATAATATCCTTGTCCAATAAGTTGCTACTGCCTCCTTAAGTATTTAAAAATACTGGGTTTGCCCGAGAAAAAGTTTCCATGCAGCACATTCAGTCCAAAAGCTGCCTTCCCTCTTATGTGAAGTTTTCCTTTGCTGCCCACAGGTCCATAAAGTGCTGAAATCTTCCTCATTAGTACCTGAAAAACATGCTAATCATATAGGTCAGCTCACTTAAAGGGAAATGGACTAAAAGTGCAAGAATTATATATTTTATCCTCAAAACTTAGCTAAAACATGGGTAAATTATGGTGCTTAGACGTATAAATACGCCCAACATCAGTATGACGCTACCAACAATGTATTTCTTAATGTGCAATGTGGTTAAATGAATGGGATGTGCGATAGTTGTTTTAATTAGGCTTTAACAAGTGTTGTATAGCTGATTCATGAAAGTGGAGGTCCGAGTGACCAATACAGGAAATCGTGTTTGCTGATGCTGGGATCAAAGTGATTAGGGAGGTTTGAGTCCCCCATATTATTATTTCATGTTTAGGGATGTTCGAGTCCCCCATTAACTTTTTTATGATCGGGTATTTAAGACACCTTGGTATATGTTGGGAGGTTTGAGTCCCTCGTATGTATATATATGTGATTACTCCCAGGTTTGTGTAGCTACATACACTGGGGCCCGACTAAGGGTGAGAGATGGGGACCATATAGCCCGTGGGTTCTATTATATGACGGTTGAGCTACACAATCTAGGCTAAAGTTTTGAAGTGCATGTTAAGCCTTATTCCCTATTCCAGCATGTGATATATAAATATATATGTTTTTGCATGGATTATCTACATTGGTTTAGAATGATTTTAACTTTTGATCATGTTATTATGTTATCCTTATCCCCGAGTTACATTCTAGCATTCATCCCACTAACCATCTTCGGACATGTATCCCCATGCAATGCAGGCATTGGCCATACTTCTACACTTTCTGCTCAGTGACTTGGATTCGGGACCGGGTAGCGAGTCAGATTAAAGTGGTGAGCTTCCATACTTTGGAAGACCCCATTTCATGATTACAATTTCCTTTATATTTTGACTGTTCCGCTGGATTTAGTTTTTGGCTATTGTCGGGGGCATGTCTTAATGCTTTATTGATATATAGTTTTAGATCATTGTTTAGAAGGATTTGTTTTGAATACTGTAGCTATTGGGCGATATCAGTCGGTCTTTCTCCAATCTTCAGTGGTCGGTATAGACATGCATTTAAAACTTTCTTAGAATATTGTACATTGTCTTATTGTAGTTTTGAAATTCAGCTGACCATAAGGTGTAGTGTGTTTGGATTGGTTGTGCATAGGGGTGATCTCCTGTCAACGTGGGACTTAAGATACCTTACACGGTCAGGCCCTAGTTTGGATCGTGACAAAGGTGGTATTAGAGCCTAGGTTTGGTATCATTGGGTTTCTAACAAAGTCGTGTTAAGTAGAGTCTCGTTTATGGGCGTGTAGCATGTCACACTCTTAAGATAAAGGCTACGAGGCATTTAGGAATGTTTCCCTTTCTTGTTGTTCTATTTCAAGATATAGAGCCTAAGGTCTTGAATCTCTTCTAATTTCCGTTTCTTTGCTTTTCAGATCATGCCTCCCAGATGGTCTAAATCTCATTTAAACTCCTCTGTCCCACTTGAGGATAATGTTGAAGGGACACACCCTATTTATGGGGTACAGACCCAGTCTTGTGGTCCACTTCCTGATTGCCCTCTTGGAGTTCCACAGGTCCACTCTAGTCTTCCTCGAGCTCCTCAAGCTGATGTGTCAAATGCAGAATTTTGTCAGTCCATTCATATGCTGGCTCAATTGGTAGCTTCTCAGTCTGAGCATGTAGCCTCTATTACGCCATCTTCTAAGGTCACAAGGGTTGGATAGTTTATGAGGTTAAGTCCTCCTATTTACAATAGTATTAAGGTTAAGAAGGAACCTCAAAACATTATGAATGAGATGGAGAAGATCTTTCGGGTCATACCTACTACGAATGTGAAGGGTGTAGAATCCACAACCTATCAGCTGAAGGATGTAGCATACCAATGGTATGAGGAATGAGAACAGTCTAAGGGAAATGATGCTGAATCTGTACTATGGGATAATCTCTCTAGTGCTTTTTGGGGCTGCTTATTTCCTTAGGAGTTGAGGGAGGTGAAAGCAAAAGAGTTTGTTATTCTCAAGCAAGACTGGATGACAGTCAAGAAGTATGCCTTGAAATTGTATTTGTTGTCCTGATATGCTCCCGAGTTAGTGTCTAGCATGAGAGCTTGAATGAGGAAATTAGCTTCTGGATTATCCCGTGATTTGATCCTAGAGATTAAGCCTATCTTGTTAAACAAGGATAAATACATCTATAGATTGGTTGTGTATATGTAGCAGGTTGAGGAAAAGAAGAAGAAGCAGGCAGAGATAAGGGAGAGGCAAAGCAAAAAGTTTAGATTTTCTAATTAGGGTGGAGGTCAGCATTTGAGTGGCAGAGATAGTGTAAAATAGTCTAAGAAGAAATGGGGGTTTTTTGGTTCCTACTCTACGACTAGTGCTCCTTATCCAAAGTCGGCGAGTAATCGTCGTTCTCAGTATAAAGGTGGGTTTAGGGCACAGGGTGCCCAATCTCAAGATGGTGGGGCTCAATCTACTCCATCATATCCTCCTTGTAAATTTTGTGGGCAGGTGCACCGTGGGTTTTTCTATATGTAGTTTTGATGATGATTAGCTAAATTGCTAGGGACTAGGTCCCTGTACATGCAAAGTACAGTACAACTGGCATATGGTATCTGTACGGCTTTGTCCTCTTGCGTAACAAACATGCAAGTGCTATTTTGTACTAACTTGGACTGCTGGTCCAATGATATTCAATCCATAATCATCACCCATCTATAAATGGAATGAGACACCTCTTCTACAAATGGTTATTTTGTAATTCTAAAGAGTGAAGTGAGGCAGCAAAAATCTAGTTTCAAAACTGCTCAAATTTATAGCTTATTATGTGAGCTAAAATTGAAACTATTCTTGAGTGTTGTTTTTAAAAGAACTGATCATGTTATAAGAGTAGTGTTGTCCTTATGAGAGAGATGCTTAGATAGATTTATCTAAGCATTGTTTCTGATTAGAGTTAATCAGTAGAGAGAGTCTTTGGTAGAGTTACAAAGATCAGCTTGTGTAGAGTTACTACTAGCGAAGAATCCTAGAGGTAGGCTAAAATCTAGATTGTAATAAAGAGGTTGATTATAGTAGATTTGGAGGTGCTTGTGAAGGCAAGCCATTGTTTTTCCCATCTTCGGTTTCCACGTAAAAATCTTTGTCTTTACCTTCCTACATTGCCTTTGTTTTTTCACCTCACTGTTGCTTTACCTTTCTATTGCTTTTGATTGACTCTAAGGGACCTGGGACCTCACTGTGTGGTACAACCCCCAAGGGTTCTAATAATTGGTATCAGGGCAAGGTTCACTCTAAAATGTTAATTCCCAGAGTATTCTAGCCATCATGACTACTATAATTGAACTAGGGGTGGAAAGAAAAGAAGCAAGAAAAAAGAGATTGTTGACCTTGAAGGATCTAGAATCTGACCTAGGTAAAGAAGACACTGAATTTTCACTTCTAGAAATGAAGATTATTAGAGCTATAAAAAAAGTCTAGTCAGCTTATTAAAAAGAATGATCAAAATCCTGAGAAATCAAAAAGGAAAGATGTAGTTAACAGTATAATAAAGAAGGTGTTAGCTGCACTAGAAGACTCCTCAAATAAATCTGAGAAAGAAAAAGAGAATAGAGATGGTTTCATGCTTAAATGTGGTGAGAAGAGGATAATCTCAGGTTCCTGTAGCTCTCTAATTGCCACTACTGAAGAAAGAGAAGAAAATGTGATAGATAAGTGAGATGACAGCCAAAACTAGTTCATGGATAGTGACTGCTCTAGGCATAGTACTGGGAGGGTTGATTGTTTTCTCACTCTCAAGGTACTTCTAGGGCGAGGTGTATCCTTTGGAAATAGTAAAAAAAAGTTACATCCAAGTTGTTGGAAAAATTGGGAAATCACCTCATAATGCAATAGAAGATGTGTATTATGTAAATGGGCTAAAGTAAAGTCTTATAAGTATATCTCAAATCTGTTACAAAGGAAATGAGGTAAGATTTTCATATGATGGGGGCATTGTATCAAGAATGAAATATGGAAAGATTATTCTCAAATCCAAAAGGATCAAGAACATATACGTAGCTGATCTGGAGTCTATGGCTGGTAGGGAATAACGTGCTTAAGTACACAAAGTGAAGATGCAAATTTGTGGCACAGAAGATTAGGACATGTGAGTTCCTCTTTGTTAAACAAGATGATTTCAAGGGACCTGGACTGTGGCCTACCAAATCTGAAATTTCTAGATAACAAAGTCTATGAGCGTGTGTTAAAGGCAAACAGACCAGATCCTCCTTCAAACTGAAGAAGCAAGTAAGTACTTCTAGACCCCTTGAGATACTTCACATAGATTTATGTGGACCCATCAAAGTCCAAAGTAGAAGAGGGGAGAAATATGTTTTGGTCATTGTATATGACTACTCCATGTTCACCTGGACAATGTTCATAAGAACCAAGGATAAAACATATGGAGTTCTTGTGGCTTTTTCCAAGAAAATCTAAATGAGGCTAAATTACAAAATTATTGAATTTAGGTCTGATCATGGGATGGAATTTGAGAATTCTCAAGTTGATGAATTATGTACTGAGAATGGAATAAGTCACAACTTTTGTGCTCCCAGAACTCCACAATATAATGGAGTTGTTGAAAGAAAAAATAGAACTCTAATAGAGATTGCGAGGATTATGCTAATTGATAGTGGTCTTCTAAAGAATTTTTGGACTGAAGTGGTGAATATTGCTTGTTATGTGACTAATAAGTGTTTAATTAGATCACTTCTGAATAAAAATCCATATGAGTTGATTTAATAGAAAGCCTAGGATAGACTATTTTAGACCTTTTGGATGCAAATGTTTTGTGTTAAATAACGGGAAGAGAGAATTGGGGAAATTTGATTCCAAGACTGATAAAGTTGATTTTGTTGGTTACTTCTCAGCTATCACAGCCTACATAGTGTTCAATAAAAGTACTCTGAGTGTTGAAGAAAGTATTCATGTGATACTTAATGAGCCAAGAAGTCAAATAAACCCTGAACATAGTGAAAGTTCAGAAGATAGAGAACTCATTCCTTTTTAAAAGGATGTCATTACTGAATATGATGATTAAAGGATCAATGATGCTGATGATAGTGATGACGGTGATGATGATCCAGGATCTCATCCATAAATTCCAGCTCCACTAGAAGAACAACTAGAGGATCCAGTCAGAATTCACAGGGACCTGGTACCAGTGGTACCAGTCTCAGAAGGCAAAATTAGAGATGCAAGTCCTCTTGTCATCTTATAAACCTGACTACACCTTTATAAACAGGAGTCCAAACAAGTGCTCAAGTCAGGAATGCTATGGAATTTTTAACCTTTTTATCCCAAATTGAGCCTAATAATATAAATGAGGCCCTGAAAGATGTTGATTGGATTAATCTAAATAGAACAATTATTGGGACCAAATGGGTATATAGAAATAAGCAAGATGAAGATGGTACTATTTATAGAAACAAGGCAAGGTTGGTTGTTCAAGGTTATAACCAGGAGGAATGGATTGACTATAATGAGACCTTTGCTGCTGTAGCAAGGATTAAAGCAATCAAAATTCTCGTTGCATTTTTTGCATACATGATGTCCAAATTATTTCAGATGGATGTCAAAAGTGTCTTCCTGAATGGAAATCTAAAAGAGGAAGTATATGTCAAACAGCCTTTAGGTTTTGAAAATACAGATTTTCCTCATCATGTAATTAAATTGGATAAAGCTCTCTATGAGTTGAAGCAAGAACCAAGGGTTTGGTATGAGAGACTCTCAAAGTTTCTCCTAGAAAATAGCTTCAAAAGAGAGAAAATAGACAATACTCTATGTTTAAAGACCAAAGGTAGCAGTCTATTAATTGTTTAGATATACGTTGATGACATAATTTTTGGAGCTACTTCTAAATCCCCGAGTGAGGAACTCGCTAAACAGATAGGAAGTGAATTTGAGATGAGTATGATGGGTGAATTGAGCTTCTTTCTAGGTCTCCAGATTAAACAAATTTCTCAAGGGACAATGTTTTGCCAAGAGAAGTATATCAAGGATCCACTGAAGAAGTATAACATGGGAAATTCCAAGACAATTGACACCCCAATTGAAACCATCTCAAAAATGGACAATGATGAGTTAAGTCCTTCAGGGAATGAAACAATGTATAGAAGGAATATTGGATCCTTGCTATATCTCACTACAAGCAGGCCTAACATTGTCTTTAGTGTAGGAATGTGTGCTAGATTTCAAGCATGCCAAAGGAGTCCCATTTGAAAGCTGCAAAAAGAATTCTTAGGTATCCATCAGGAGACAATTTTGACTTATTGAGCTATGATGATGCTGACTATGCTGGATATTTAGTAGATAGAAAAATCACTTTAGGATTGGCATATTTTCTTGGATCATCCTTAATTTTTTAGGGTTTGAAAAAGCAAAGTCCAGTTGCTCTATCTACTGTTGAGATTGAATATTTTGTTGCAGCTTCTTGTTATACACAATTGGCATGGATCAAGCAGCAATTAAAAGACTTTGGCATTGTCTCAGATATTGTACCTGTAATGTGTGACAAGAAAAGTGCTCTAAACATGGCCAAGAATCTGGTGCAGCATAAAAGGACTAAGTATATTAATGTAAGGCAACACTTAGTAAGAGATAATATTGAGAAAGGGACAATGTCCATACAGTTCTATAAGCCTGGGGATCAGATAGTAGATATATTTAATAAGGCACTTTATAAGGAATATTTGTTAAGAATAGGCTGAGGTTAGGCCTTATCAAAATGACCTAATTCACCATGTCAGTGGTTCTCCACAAATTGGCTATGATCAGGAGACATGTATCCTTGGTAAAGTATGTCGTTGTTAGTCTAACTCAGAATCTTTCCTTTTTAGGTATAAACTCATGGGAAAAACATTGGAAGAAAATAGATGAAGTGTGCACAAATGTGAGAAGACACTCAAGGAAGGAGAGGAACCTGGTCCCATCTCTCAAGTTAGTGTCATAAATATATATGTTTTTCTTCTTATTGTGTTAAAAAGGCTACATTCTCTCTCCTATGTTATTAAACTTAACCAAGGATAAACTAAAATCAATTTCATCTTTCATTAACCTTATATAACCTGCTCAACTCAACCATACAAATTAACCAAGACAAGGCCTTTGTAGCAAATTCTAAACATCCTATTAAAAGGCACAAAAATTCAGAGGGACCTGGGCCCAAGAAGAAGAAATTCTTATGATAAACTTTGCATAGCTTCATAAAAAATTGATGAATTCAGGATGAAGGTTAAAAATTTTAACCAACAAGGCTTCTGCATAAAAATAGTTACACAGTCCCAAGATGACCTGTAATACCCCGCACTTTTCCTAGCTTAAATTCGTTCCTAGAATATTAAGAAATAGCTTCCAACATGAAGAATAATTATTTCATGTGGAATTTTTCAAATTCAGACCTCCTCTTATGTGATAAATTGAATAAGCATTCCATCAATACCAAATTTGCCAAATTTTGATACTCGATTGAGGAGTTAGAGCATTTTTAAGTTGACAGTGTGCCACCTGGGCACTTGGCTCGTCGCAAAAGTGAGTAAAATGATAATTATCAAATTCCAGTGGCCCTCCGTAATATCCCCGCCTCATAGAGAGGGTTAATTTCCCAATTTTCTATTTCCAGTAGCCCAATACGATATTCACGCGTCGCACCAAAGGCCAAAATGGCATTCCAAAGGGGCACCACGATGGTGGCGCATTGTGGAGTTAGCCCAATTCCCAATTATCCTATTTCCAGTGAGCCACTGCAATTATGGTGCGTCGTGGTGGCTAGCCAAATCAGAAAATATTGTATTTTCCAGTTCCACTTAGAAGTTTAAAGCGGGTATTTTGGTCAATTTCCAAGGCCCCAATCCATCCAAAACACAAGATTAATCATATTCAAAGGACTTTTTGCTCATTATTAACCATTCTTTTCAAAAACAAAACCCTAGAGATTTAAAACCTCTTCTTCAAGAAATCAAAATCCTTCATTGATTCTCTAAGAAAGCTTAAGATTGAGGATTCCCAAGGCAAGATAATCAAGAATCCATCTTCAAGAACTCAAATAGAAATCTATAATTCAAGTTTCTTTATCTAATCATCAATCAAGGTTTGTGGAGTTTATGAACAAGGATCTTCTTCTATCCATGTGCCCAAAACCAAGCTTTTACATTAAATTCATATGATTTTGAATGATTTTACATGAGTTTTTAATAAAGGTTCATACCCATTATTGCTATTTATAAAGTTATGAGTTTTTGAGATATTCTAAAGATGAACTGCATATCTATTTTCATATTGTCATGCCTATTACAGTAATTTATAGATTTTGAGATGAACTAGCATTGTTTTCAATATCAAGCATAATTATTATGATGTTTTGACATGATATTGATGCATAGGTCATTACCCAAGATTAAATATTATTATTTCAAGAAAGATGGTGCTTTAGGCATCCTACTATCAGATTAATTTTAGATTTTTAGTAAAGCTTTGACCTTTTGATCACCAAATTAGCTATGGAATCTACTTTTCAGATTATTATAAATTATAGAATTCAGATCAGCTTTATTTACAGATTTTATCAGATAAATGCATAATGGGTTTTAGACAAACCCTTATGCTAGTTTTTAAAGTGGATTTCCAACAGAATAAGTGTAGCAAATAAAAAGAGAGTAGTATTTAGCATCGAGTGAGAAGTGTGGGTTTAGCACATCCTACTTCTACAGAACTACATAGCCAATATAGGTACAGATTATCAGATTATTCTCACTTCTATATGGATGACAGTTTCAGATGCGATCACTTAGCTCAGGTTATACTCCCTGGTAAGAGTATGACACCTCTCCCCAACATGAGGTTTCTTTCTTATGAGAACGAGACTTTGGACTCCATGTAGCTTGCATGGTTTATGTCGGTTAAGAGAATCTCCCTTCAGATAAAAGATAAAGTATTTCCCTTATAGAAAGCTTTTTAAAGTATTTTCCCTGGTAGTTAAAGTAAAAGATTAACAAAAAAGCTTTTAGAAAAACTAAGTGTGAAGGCTCACAAACTTTTGTCAGATTATGCTTACAGAATGATATTAGCTACAGATTTCATATTCAGAAGTGAGCTACTTTTTTACACTTACACAATATGATTTACAAATAGAACATTAATACAGCTTTTAGAATAAATGTTATGGATAACTAAATTTATAAAGTATGATTGATTTATTATTCACGATTTTAGCATTTCAGATATTCTAGCTTATGTGAGTCATTTACATTTAGCATGCATTATTTTATAAATTATGATGATGAGATGATGTTTTACTTATGCCCCCCATATACTTAGTACATCCTCAAAGTACTAATTCACATATATGTTTATGTGCTACATTGTCTCATAATGTAGGTTCAGTTGCTCAGTATCAGCAGCGTGAGTAGTTCGAGCATCTCCATCTATATCCTACAGTTGGTGAGTCCTCATAGTTTAGGGAATTATTCATTCAGATTCTATAGTTTATCAGTTTACATAATTTAGTATTCTTTTTAGATAGTTCGAGTTATCTAGGGGTTTGTCCTAATGACTCTCTAGTTGTTAGTAGTAGAGGCTTGTCAGACTACTAGTTTTGATTTAGTTTATTCAGTATTGAGAGTTCAGACATTATTTTAGATATAATATTCAGGCAGTTTTCCAAATTTAGCATGACTTTATGTCTATATTTCTATTATTATGAGATTCAGATTCAGTAGTAGGCTGACAGGGTAAGCTTAAGGCTACTCATAGTCTTGAGCACCATGTGATATTCTGGGACCAGGTTTTGGGATGTTACATGACCTCATATTACCAAACCTTCTCCCATAATTCTCCATTTTTCTCTAACTTCTATGGACTTTTTGTGGAACTTAAAGTGAAAATCATGCACTACAAGGTGACACATAATTTGTTAAACATACATGTGTTCTTACTTTTGTGCCATTTATCTGGTTCTACCTAAAAATGTTTTTCATGTAAGTGTGGCTCAGTAGCCATGGGTTAACTACTCTGTACCTATATATACTTTTGGTTTACTATTAATCTTTTTCAATAATACCAAAAGAGGGAATACTAACTTCATGTGTAAGGACATGGTGTGTGTGTGCTCATATGGTGCAGAAGTATGGTAGAATAGTGGCAGGAGAAAGAATGCATGCAAATGTATGTGAAGAAAGTATAAATAAACCAAATAAAATAAAGGTGTATAATGACAGGGAGAAGTTAAGTGACCAGATCCTTTTATTGCTTTATGAAAGAGGAACCATGATGATATAGGTAACATTCATCTTTAGGTGGTAATCACTCTGATTAAATATGATGAATGTGCACTAATACTCAAATTATAGGGTTTGGTTTTTCATCATCAAAAAAGAGGGAATTTCTATATGTTGTAATGATGATGACCAGCTAAACTGCAAGGGACTAGGTCTCTAGATATGCAAAGTCTAGTACTGCTAGCACACAATATCTGGATAGCTTTGTCCTCTTACGTAACAAACTTGTAGGTGTTATTTTGTACTGATTTGGATAATTGGTACAATGATATTTCAATCCTAATCATCACCAAACTATAAATTAAATGAGATACCTATTCTATAATTATTTTTTTGCAATTCAAAAGAGTGAAGTGAGACAGCAAAAATCTAGTTCCAAAACTACTCAAGTTCGTAACTGATTATGTGAGCTTAAATTGAAACTGTTCTTAAGTGTTGATTTGTAAAAGAACTACTCATGTTATAAGAGTAGGGTTTTTCTTTTGAGAGAGTGGCTTAGGTAGAGTTATCTAAGCATTGTTCCTCATTAGATTTAATCAGTAGAGAGATTCCTTGGTAGAGTTACCAAGATGAGCTTATAGTAAAGTTACTACTAGCGAAAGGAGCGTAGAGGTAGGCTAAAATTTAGACTATAATCAAGAGGTTAATTATAGTGGATTTGAAGGTGCTTATGAGGGCAAGATGTGGTTTTTCCCTTCTTGGGTTTCCACATAAAATTCTTGTGTCTTTACCTTCCTGCACAGTCATGGTTGTCGCACCTCATAGTTGATTTACCTTTCTATTGCTTTTGATTTAATCTAAGAGGCCAAGTCCCTCATTATGTAGTGAAACCCCCAAGGTTTCTAATGGTTTTTATGAATATGGGAGGAATAGGTGTTTTAAATATGGTTATATTAATTATGTGCAAAGGGATTGTCCTTCTAAGGTAGCTTTTGGGGCAAGTAAGATTCTTGTTACCTCTTCATCAGCTCCTGCACCAAAGGGTGTTGCTTTTACTTCTAGTACTGGCACTAGCCAAAATTTCTTGTATGCTCTTACTACCCGCCAGGACTTTGAGGAATCTCCTGATGTCATCACTAGTATGTTGCAACTCTTTTCTCATGATGTGTATTTATTGCTTGATCCAGGGTCTACTCTTTTTTATGTGACCCCATTTGTGGTTGTACATTTTGGTTTTTATCCCAAGGGTATCCCTGATCCCTCATTTGTTTCTACCCTAATGGTTGACTCTGTGGTTTCTATAAAAGTCTATCTTAATTTTGTGGTATCTGTTAATAGTAGAGAAACTTTGGTAGATCTGATAGGGTTAGACATGATTGATTTTGTTGACATATAGGGGATGGATTAGTTGCACTCGTGTTATGCCTCCTTAGATTGTCAGACCCGTAAGGTCATGTTTAAATTCCCTAATGAGTCGATCATTGAGTGGGAAGGAGGTTCTCTAATGCCTAAGGGAAGGTTCACATCATATCTTAGAGCCTGAAAGTTGATTTCCAAGGAATGTCTCTATCATTTGATCTGGGTTAAGGATTCTAACTCGGAGGGTCCTTCATTGTAATTCGTTCCCATGGTTAATGAATTCCTCAAGGGTTTTCCTGATGATCTTTCTGGTATCCCTCCCAATAGGGAAATTGATTTTGGGATTGACCTTATTTTGGACACTCACCCTATCTCTATCCCTCTTTATAGAATGACTCTGACTGAGCTAAAAAAACTTCAAGAGTAGTTGATAAACCTTCTTGGTAAGGTTTTTATCCATCCTAGTATATCTCCATGGGGTGCTCTTATTTTATTCGTGTGTAATAAGGATGGTTCCCTTCGAATGTGCATTGATAACCATCAGTTGATAATGAAGAATAAGTATCATTTTCCTCGGATTAATGATTTGTTTGACCAGCTTCAGGGTTTTAGATATTTCTCTAAGTTTGATCTTACACTTGGTCATCATCATCTAAGGATTAGGGAGTTTTATATCCCTAAGACTACCTTCAAAAGATGGTATGATCATAATGAGTTCTTAGTTATGTCTTTTGGTTTGACTAATCCTCTGGAGGAATTTATGGACTTGATGAATAGTGTCTTCTATCAATTTCTAGATTTTTTCATTGTTGTGTTTATCGATAATATTCTGGTGTATTCTAAGAGTGAGGTAGATCATGTCGATCACCTCTGTATCGTGTTGCAAATATTGAAAGATCAACATTTGTATGCTAAGTTTTTGAATTGTGAGTTTTGGTTGCAACTATTACTTATCTAGGTTATGTTATTTCTAGTGAAGGGATCATGGTGGATCAGCAGAAAGTTGTAGTGGTTACAAAGTGGCCTAAGCCCACGACTCCAACCAATATTTGGAGCTTATTGGGTTTAGCCAATTACTATAGGAGATTTATGGAATGTTTCTCGACTATAGCCACCCCGCTAACTAAATTTACCCAGAAGAAGGTGAAGTTTTTGTAGTTTGATACTTGTGAGGGTAGTTTTGAAAATCTGAAAAATAAGTTGACTTCAGCTTCAGTTTTGACTCTGCCTAGCAGCACCGATGGTTTTGTTAGCTATTGTGATGCATCCTATATAGGACTTGGTTATATGTTAATGCAGCATGGTAGGGTAGTGGCCTATTCTTCTAGGGAATTGAAAGTGGATTAGAATAATTATTCAACTCGTGACTTGGAGTTGGTGGTGGTGGTGTTCGTATTGAAGATCTAGCGTCAATATTTGTACAGGGTTCATATAGATATCTGTTCTGATCATAAGAGCCTTCAATATGTGTTCACCCAGAATGAGTTGAATTTCAGGTAGAGAAGGTGGCTTGAGTTGCTGAACGACTATGACATGAGTCTCCACTACCACATTCAAACTTGTATGTATGAGGATAAGTGGGAGTTGGTGAAACATATTCACTATTTATATAACCTTTAATTATCCAAGAGGTGAAGAAGTCATCTCTTGTTGCTGAGATGAAGGAGAAATAGGTATGGGATCCTATCTTAATAAAGATTAAGGGGGATGTGGGACATCAAAAGTTTGTAGCTTTTGAGATCGATAGTGACGGTATCTTGAGATACCAAGGTAGATTATGTATTCCTAATGTAGATGGGTTATAGGAGAGGATATTGGCTGAGACTCATGAGTGGTGTTATGTCATTTATCCTGGTTCAACAAAGATGTATCATGATATTAAGGAGATTTATTGGTGGAATAATATGAAGCGAGATGTGGTCAGTTTTGTGGCTAAATACATAGTGTGTCAATAAGTGAAGGTTGAGCACTTAAGGCCAGGTGGGTTGACTCAAGAGATTGAGTTGCCTGTATGGAAATGGGAGATAATTAATATGGATTTCCTTATCGTTCTTCCTAGGTCTCTGAGTTAGTTTGATTTGATTTGGGTCATCGTGGATAGGATAACTAAGTCTGCATACTTCTTGCCGATAAGTACTAGTTATTTGGCAGAGAATTATGCAAAGTTGTTCCTCTAAGAGAATATGAAGTTGCATGGGGTGACTATTTCTATTATGTTAGATCATGGTGCTCAGTTCTCATCACACTTTTGGCATTCATTTCAGAGAGGTCCAGGAACCAAGGTGAGCCTTAGTACTACTTTCCACCTTTAGTCGAATGGCCAAGAAAAAAGGACTATTTAGACATTAGAAGATATATCTTGATCTTGTGTAATTAACTATGGTGGTAGTTGAGTTGATTATTTGCCTCTTATAGAGTTTGCTTATAATAATAGCTACCACTCTAGAATTGGGATGGCTTCATTTAAGGCATTGTATGGTAGGAGGTGTAGATCACTTATTGGGCAGTTAGAGGTTGGTGAGGTGGAGATGTTTAGCATAAATTAGTTCACCAAGCAATGGAGAAGGTAAATGTAACTCGGGATAGACTCAGAGCTACCCAAAGTTGTAAAAATTCCTATGCATATATGAGGCGTAGGGAGTTAGAGTTTGAGGTTGGAGATTAGGTGTTTTTGAAGTTATATACCATGAAGGGAGTAATACAATTTGGGAAGAAGGAGAAGCTTATTCCCTGGTATATCGGCCCATACTTAGTTTTTAAGAGGATTGGTAGTATTCCATATGAATTGGAATTGCCCTCTAGTTTGAGCTCTACTCATATGGTGTTCCATGTTTTGATGTTGAGAAACTGCGTGGGTGATCCTTCGATGGTTATTCCTTTAGAGGAGGTGGGTATTTTGAATTCCTTATCTTATGAGGAAGTCCCGATTGAAATTTTGGATCGACAACTTATCGGTTACGGATGAACGATGTAGGTTTGATAAAGGTTCTATGGAGGAACCACAAGGTTGAAGAAACAACTTAGGAAGCCAAAGAAAACATGAAGTACAAGTATTCATTCTTATTCTCCACTCTGAATAATCATGCCTAAGGTGTGTGTTATTCATAACATTTTTATTTTCTAACTTTGTTAAAAGAAAGAGTGATTTCTTTAGCATATTAGCTTTCTAACTTGGTTAAAGGTAAGAGTAGAAGTATATGGAGTCCAATAACTAGCAATTTCCTTGACCCATCATTCAGGGACAAATGATCCAAGTGGGGGAGAAATGAAATACCCCGGATTTTAGCCCTTGAAAACTTCCTAAGCTTTGAGCTCACTGCCCTGGTTATGACTGGATGCTATGATTCATAGGATGTCCTAACGAGTCATTGGGATAAGTCATAACCAAACCAGTAAGTTTGTGGCTTGATTCTACTATGAGTACGAGTGTCTCACTAAGAGTTGTAATGGTATGTTATGAGTCGTTAGGTGTAATTGTAGGGTGTCTAGTGTAAGTCTCAATTTGGATTCTGTGTTGTCTACGAGTGGACCCTATGAGTCGTAGGGTCGTATTATGGGTTGGTTGGTTGAGTAAAAAAGATAGCAGTGCAGGGTGCTTTTGTGGTACTGCCTTGGTTATGACTCATGGTGACGAGTCGTAAGGAGAAGATACGAGTCAAGGGTTGACTCGTAACCAAAGGCGACCTTTTTTATCTTTTAAGTTGAGGGCATTCTAGACATTTTCCCTCTTACCCAACTTGAAACCCACGTCTTATAATTTCTTTAGGGTATCATTATCTTTCATAAACAATCTAAGTAATGTCTTAAATACTCCTAAATTCTCAAGGTCAAAAACACTTAGAATTTTCAAGAAATTGATCAATTAGGGATCTCAAGGGTGATTTCTCTTCATACATCTTACTATTACAGGCATATGACTCTTTCCTCGGTGTTAATTTTGTCAAAGCATGTGTTTTAAGGTATCTCTCATGAGATTTTTATATAGGTTTTGAAACAAAGGTTGGGAGTTTTTTGATGTTTATAAATTGAAAAATATTTCTCATGGTTTATATATGATCTTCATGCTTTAAATATGGTTTCAAACTTGTGGGTGCATGGATATGGTGAATGAACTAGGGAATTGTGATTTTTTCAAAGTTTGTGATTTTTGAAGTGGTTATGACCCCAACCCCATAATGTGAATTTGATTTTGATTATGAGAACTGTGAGAATTTGTAAAATTTAACTAGTCTTGAACTATTGCATGATACAAAGAGGTATTTGAAATACAATGGTATGGTTTAATAAACAAAGAAAGTTAGTGACCCCCTTCGTGTATTAGTGAACAAAGGGAGTTGTTTTCTCCAAGTTAATGGGAATTATTTTGGTATGTTGTTGTGACCTTGAAAGTGTGTAGTTGGTATGATAATACCAACAATGTATGCCTTATTGTGGAATGTGGTTAAATGAATAGGAATGTGTGATACTTTTTTTAATTGGGATTTAATAATGGTTGTGTAATTGAGTCGTGAGAGTGGAGTTTCAAGTGACCAATATCGGAACCATGTTTGCCGATGCGGGGATCAAAGTAACCAGGGAGGTTTGAGTCCTCCTTATTATTATTTCATGATTAGGGAGGCTCGAGTCCTCCGTAAATCATTTTATGATCAGGTGCTTACGTTGACTTGGTATATGTTAGGAGGTTCGAGTCCCCCGTGTGCATATATATAAGAATATTCTCCAGTTCGTGCGGCTACATACACTGGGGCCCGACCAAGGGGTGAGAGCTGGGGATCATATAGCCCGTGGGTACTATTATATGATGGTCGAGCTACATAATCCAGGCTAAAGTTTTGAAACGTATGTTAATCCTTATTCCCTATCCCAACATGTGATATATATATATCTATATATTTATAAATTGACTATGTGCACTGGTTTTGAATGATTTTAACTGTTAATCGTGTTATTATGTTATACTTATCCCCAACTAATATGCTAGTGTTCACCCTGCTAACCATCTTCGGATGTTGTATCCCCATGCAATGCAGGCATTGGCTATACTTCTATCCTTCCGCTCAATGACTTGGATTCGAGATGATCTCGTGAGTCAAATTGAAGTGGATTTCATACTTTAGAAAACCTTATTTAGTGATTGCAGTTTCCGTTATGTTTTGACTATTCCTCTGGATTTGGTTATTGGCTATTGTCAGAGGCATGTCCTAATGCTTTATTGATCTATAATTTTTTATCATTGTTTAGAAGGCTTTGTTTGTACTACTGTGCCTATTGGGCGGTGTTTCCTGGTCGTTTGGCCGGTCATCTGTGGTTGGTTGTAGGCATGCATTTAAAACTTTCCTAGAATATTGTACGCTATCTTATTATATGTTCAAAATTCAGCAAACTATGGGGTGTTGTGTGTTTGGTTTGGTTAGGCATAGGGGGTGATCTCTGGTCCACTTGGGACTTGAGAAACCCATCACGACCAGGCCCTGGTTCAAGTCGTGACAATAGGCACCTTAGGTTTCTTTTCATTAAGCAACAGCATGTTGTTTTTGTTCTATTTTGTTCCTCAGTACATGCAAATGTTCTAAGTTGAGAGTGTATGTGTCATGATTTCATATCACTTTTGATGATTAAAATCAAAAAATATGCAAGTAATATATGGTGTGTTTTTATGTTTATTTTGTAGGAAACTAGGTTTTGTTGCTTAAACGAAGAAAAAGAGTTGAAGTTGTGCAGGATGCCCTAATTATGAGACAACCTACGGGCCATAGGTAGTACCTATGACAACCATAAGTGGACTCATGTATCTTATATATGGCAAGTTCAGAGACCTTGAAAATTGATTTTATATCTAATATTTATGGAGGACTACTTACGGGGCATAAGTATCACTTACACTACCTATTTACCATCGTGGATGTCAAAGATTGAAGGTTTTGAGGCTCTGAAGGCTGAAAAATTACCTGATAGTTACGACAATGGTACTTACGGTCCGTAAGTGCCTACGTGGGTGAAATTCGGAAGCATGTTAAACCTCTGAAGTTTTCCTGTCACTTACGACCCCCATTTATGGGGCATAATTACCACTTACAGCCAGGAAGTGGCCACCGACCCAATTTTCCTACTTCATTTTGGTTAGGATTTTTAAGGATTTGATGTGAACTGTAAATACTCTTTTGATATTTTTGTATTAGTTTACATTACATTAACAAATATATATTGATTTCAAGCTTCGACTTTTGATTTTAGAATCCTTTTTGTCTTGATTATTTTGGTTGATTATTAATTTGAGATTTTGGGTTTTGTTCTTCAAGTATTGTGAGATTGTTTCTTGCTTTTCTTTATGAATTCCATGGATCTTCTTGCAACTATGCATGGCTAAACCCCCAACTATGATTGTGGGAACCCTGGATGAATAACAAAATAGAGAAAGTGTGAGATTATTCTAAATCAGTATTTATGCATGTATTGTGATTTTATTCAATTTTTATGCTTTCTTAACTACTGCAGAAGTTAAGAAATTGCATGTATTCGAGATCATATTCACAAGACAAGTCAAGATTAGAAAAATAAGGTTACAACAGTAATTTGAGGCTACCAACCCTCGTCTAATCAACTTGAAACCCAAAAGAAGATAGTTGAATTGGAATCAAAGAAAAAGGTTAGTAAGGCGACACTCTGAGAATCACAAGGTGAAGAGTGAAATTTACCAAGGCTTTTACAAGATGGTTGGTGATACTATCTTGTCAGATTTTGCATAGTCAGATTGAGAATGATATGTCTACAGAGTCAAGAAGTCTGAAGGAACACATACCTAGTAGTCATCATAGATAGACTTGTTTCTACTTTACTATATTCACAATAAATTCCCCCATTTATTTTCCTAAATTTTTTTTACTATTTCAACAGATTTGTAAGAGATATTCGGCCTATTTCCTGTCGATTCAACCCCAACCTCTGTTGGGTTACTATATTTGACATCGGCCATATTATACTTCTTGGAGGTGTAGTTTTGGGCGACATCAGTTATCATCTATTTCAGTGTGGTATAATATACTTGGTCACCCATCTTCACTAATTTTGTGTCACATTCTCTATGTTCGCTTTTGACCTATTCTCTTGCCTCTAATTTTTTTGGTTATTCACGTAAGTTAAATAAGATGCACGAAACACTAATTGGGATTTCTTCAATGATGGGTTCCAATATTATTTTATTTAATTCTTGTCAATCGCTTTATCCAATAATATTTATGATGATGCATAGTTACTACGGTACTATGTTTTGTTTTAATAATTTGACAAACCTACTAAGGGACTGGACACGCATCAGAAAAATCTCAAAGGGACAAGGGAATAAGTTATACGGTTAAAACTATCATTCAATGGAGCAGTACTTATTTAAGATGATTATCTCACAAAGTCATCTTTTTTCATGGTGAATAATGAGTGGACCAGGTATGCACCATAACGATCCATATGAGTCAACTATCACAGTTGTCCACAAATGTAAAGTTGTTGTCACTGCTACAGAAATATAACATTGTAGAAATTTGTTGTAGTCCCTCTCTTTTGTCAAATAACCAAAGTTTTCATTTCTTTAATCCTCTGTATATATATGTGTATACACACACACACACAAACACATATATACACACATACACACACATATATATATGTGTATGTATATATATATATATATATTCCAACATAACTACATATGAAAACTTATGTTTTTAAAATGAAAATAACCATATTCTCTCTACAAAACTTCAATGTATTTAACAAGACAAAGCTTCAACAACCAAGGGATCAGTTTTCTACAACTAAATATATTTTTAGGTCTAGGTTGTTGAATCGTTTTCTTTTGCTCTTCATTATAAACCTACTCCTCATTTTTAGAAGCTTGTGTAGGTGTTTTATATTTCTCTCTCATCCTTTGGATTTGAGTTGTAGGCTAGAGTTAGCCATGGTAAAAATTTGTGCAAGAATTAGCTGTGGTGTATCAACTAGAGTTAGTTAGTCAAGCGACTTATCTAGATCTAGTTGAGTTCTAGGCTAAAATAAAATTATTTTGGTATGGCTCATGTTATACTATTACAAGGGGTTAGGTTAAGAGGTTAACTTAAGGATTACTGGAGCTTGTAATCCGATATCGTGTATTGTTTTAGTGAAATCATTTATGAATCTCCTATGAGGTAGATCAAATATCATGTGAACTTTATTGTTCATTATTCTTGTTATCTGCAATTCCCTGTCCATAATTGTACTTAGTATAAGAACTTGGCCTCTTGACTGGTGGTGAATACATCTAAAGACATCAAGTGGTATCAGATTCAGGCACTTTCTAAAAGGTTAACACCTAGAAAAAATCTTTTCTAATGGCTATTCTATCAAAAATGGTAAGAAAGAGTGAAGTTTTTCCCAAAATAGGAAACAAAAGCAGGTTCCCTAATGGAAAGAATTGTTGCCACAAGTGTGGAAAGCCTAGACATTTATTAAAAATTATCCATTTCACAAGCTTGAATACAAATAATATGAAAAACAATGTAGAGAAGGCAGTAAGGAAAGTTTGGGGCCCTGGTAAATTGAAAAAAGAGTTGCAGCTAACAATGTAGTCAAACAAGCCCTCTTTGTCTAAGAGACTCCTCAAGTAAATTAAGAAGAGAATAAACATAAAGGATAGTTCTATGATGATGGTTAAGGATAAGTCATCAATTTTTTGCTCTCTATTTGCTCTTATAGTTACCTCAAATGTTAAATATAAAGATAAGGTTAGTCTTCTAAGTGTCAAACAAAATCTTCAAGATTACTCTTGGAAAAATTTAAGGGTCGTATATTAAAACACCTTGGGTTTGGGACCCTTAAAAAAATTCCAAGATTTCTAGATTTTAGGCTACATACGACTTATGGGTACCAGTCATATGATGGGGTACGAGTGGTATGCCTTGGTCATATGCTAACCAGCAATGGTTAGTGGGTTAGATTTGTTTCTGGAAAGGGTACAACTTGGTTGGTATGAGTCATATGGTTTGTGATGAGTCGTATGGTTTGGGTTTTTCCTTCACATAATCTAAGACATAGTAACTTGAGTTTGATCTGGGTATGAGTGGCTCACCATAAGCCATAAGATAGGGTACAAGTCATACCACTAACTTATTTAGAAGACAATGATCAAACCTTCTCTGATTTTATTCTGCTAGGGATACGGTTTTGTAATGCCCCGCAATTTGGGCTACAATATAGACCATGATTTCAATGCGTTGCTAATCCCGAAGCCATAAAAATCCTATGGCAATATGGCATGTTAATTATTGTGTAGCATGTAAATCCGCTCAAGCTTGAATTTACACCATAGAGGTCCTTCAACTCAAGGACGAGTTGGAACTATTTCGATCGACTAAGTTTTAGTAGATGTTGTAAAGTGTGTCAGCTTCCATCGACCATAAATCTTTGTATATGTCGAATTAGGAATCCTACTATGTCTCAAATGATAGGTATTCGAGTTAGCTTTCCAACGACACCAATTTGACTAAAATCCGACACCCGAGCAAGACGTTATGACCTTTTAAAGTGATAAGGACGCCTAACCAATCGCCCATGGACACTGGAAAACATAGGCAATAGCCTAGGCGGCGCCTATTTGAACATAGGTAATGGGATGGGCGGCGCCTATGTAAGGAATTCTGGTGATTTAAACACTCCGTGTTGAGGACAAGTGGTCCTTTTCCACCCTTACTTAGCCCTAAAACACGAGATTTAGTTCCAAGGACCCCAAAATACATATTCTTTCATCACAAAGTGATCAAGATTCTCCTTAGGGTTTCAAAATAAAAAAAACAAATAGTTCAAGATTTGACCGTACGGTTTCAAAGATAATTACATATTTGGAATCACCAATCCGCAAGCTTCAAGAAACGTCTATTATCCTTGGAAATAGAGGTACGTGGGGTTATCCAAAAATCTCATGGGTGTAGTTTTTATGAACATGCATACTTTTAAATAGGGGTTTTCAATCAAATGCTAATATCTTGCTTTCAATACGATTTTTATGTCGTTTCCTTTATGTCATTAGAATTGTTTACCTATATACTTCAATGGTTGAAACCATGCATATGTGAATTGAGATTTTCCGTGGAAGTTTGATAAATATGAATGATAAATTATTTTCAAATTCCCATGATAATGTTTCGATACTCCATATTATATTGTGATCAACAAAAGAAAGCATAAATTTGAAATACATATTGTTCACCAATTGTAAATGATGAAGAACCTTGGTTTTTACATGATTATGCATATGTGGATGTTATATTGATGACTTGCAAGTCGGGTATGACGATACCCTACATAATACGACATGTGATTGAATAAGATAAAATTTGAATGCATTGATTTTACATGAGAAAGGTGGATGCCCGCAGAAGGCATTTGAGACACAAGGGCTTATCGCTGGAATAACGTGTTTGCCGACATGGAATATTGGTACCAGGTTAAGAGATCTGTGTACTTGACTTTATGTCATTCCCAAATTAGGACTATAGGTAGGAGCCCGAGCCAAGTGATCTTGGGCACTACCATTGGTTCGAGACACCATGCTGTGTGGTCTTGAGTGTCTCTCCCTCACTTATACTCTAATCTCCGTGGCAATCGGGGTTTGACAGTTGGTGTAAATTATGTAGGGTATTCCACCTAGCTCAGTTGCATTTCATTATTGTTGAGAAAAACTATTGCATTACACCCATGTGCTTTCAAATGATTTGATACGAAATTGCTTTATAATGGCTCTCAACTATTCTTTGTAAAAATATTATATTTTGTTTTGATAGCTATGCATGTCAGTACTTTTGTGCTGAACCCCTCCCCTCTCCAACCTCCCAGGTTCAGAGGCCTAGTCTAGGGGTCAAGAGAATCAGTAGATCTTTCAGACAGAGTTGCAGAGACAAGTGGTGAGTCTTTTATGTTTCAGAAGGTCTTATGTCCTGCAGTCTTTCTATCTTATATTAGTTTCAGGTCTGCTGGGGGCCTTGTCCCAGTTTTCAGATAGACATTGTTTCAGTCATGTAGTAGAGATTTCGCAGACGGTTTTCGAGATGTTGATTTAGATTGTGGGACACTATTCCCCATTTTTATTTTCATATGATTCTTGATCATGTTTCCGTTATATTGTGTTTGTTCTGCATTACTTTGATCATATGAATTAGGTGCATGATTACCAGACAGATAGGGTGTTTTGGGTCTCCATAGTTTGAAATGCTCATCACGGCCAGGCCCTGGTTTGGGTCGTGACAAACTTGGTATCAAAGAACAGTTCATGGTCCCAGGGTATCTACAAAATCGCATCGGGTAGAGTCTTGTTTATGGGTGTGTAGAGCGCCACACTTATAAGTAGGAGGCTGCTAGGCATTTAGGAAATGTTTCCCTTCTTTGTTATTTAGTTCATGCTTCAGAGTCTGAACTGTCCCCTAATCAATGATCACTTGTGTTTCAGAAACATAGTTATGCCTCTACGTCGTATCATCGATCAGAATGCTCAGGCAGATGAGGTTCGTCCCACCCATGGGATGCAGACCCATAATAGGGCTCACACTCTAGAATTTATCCCAACTTCGGGAGTCCCTCCAGTCCCGACTAGTCCACCTCGAGCTCCGCGGACTAATGTCAACCGTCCCCCAACTGCTCAGGGAGATATTTCAAATACAGAATTCAGACGGTTTATTCCTATGTTGACACAGTTGGTAGCCAATCAAGCTCATTGATCGGAAGATGTTGGGTCTATATCTGTTACATCTGAGGCTACTAGAGTCAGACATTTCATGAAGATGAACCCACATAAGTTCACTGGCACGAAGGTGGAGGAAGATCCACAGGAGTTCATGGATGAGATAGAAAAGATCTTTAAGGTGATACATGTGGATGAGGTTAAAGGGGTGGAGCTAGCAACCTATCAGCTTAAGGACGTTGCGAGTCAGTGGTATGCCGACTGGGAAGATTAAAAAGGTGAAAGTGCTGAGTCCACAGTTTGGGGCGAATTTATGGAAGCCTTCCTTGATCGATTCTTTCCTCTGGAGTTGAGGGAGGCCAAAGCGGAAGCATTTATGAATCTGAAGCAGGGCAGTATGAGTGTCCAGGAGTACACTTTGAAGTTTAATAAACTATCCCACTATGCACCAGAGTTGACTAGTAATATGAGGGCCCGAATGAGGAAATTTGCATCTGGCCTTGCTGATGACCTGGTACTTGAGTGCCAAGGGGCTATGTTGAATAAGGAGTTAGACTTTGCTCGACTGATCATTCATATGCATCAAGTGGAAGAGAAGAAGAAAAATATTGCTGAATCTAGAGAGAAAGACAAACAGGCTAAGAGAGCTAGATCTGCGGACCAGCACCAAAGTCAACCACAGAGTGGTAACTGGGGTAATAAGTGGTCGAAAAAAAAGAAGTTTTGGAATAATGCACAGTCAGCAGCCAGTGCCCCAGTACCCAGACCACCGATAGACAGACAAACTCAGAATTTTCAGACTCCTCATGGGTCCAAAGCTCTAGGTACATAGTCTCAGGGTAGTGTGACCCAGCAGCATCATACTCGTCCAAGGAGTGGGGTTTGCGGAAGGAATCATCAAGACAAGTGCTTGTTTGAGGGAAGAAACTGCTATACTTGTGGCAAAGTGGGTCAACTTCAAAGAGATTGTCCATCTGCTGGAATAAATGCGTGGGGTGCTAAGTCTCAAGCCGCCTTCACAGCTCTTTTCCCTAAGGGTGCCCCTTCAACTGCCTAAAGCGGTCGCAATCGGTTATATTCTTTGACTAACTGCCAAGAGGCGAAAGTTTCACTAGATTTTGTCATTGGTATGTTACGAATCTTTTCTCGTGATGTTTATGTATTGCTTGATCTCGGGTCTACTTTATCTTATGTGACCCCTTATGTGGCTGTTGGTTTCAGGTTTGAGCCCGAAGTTATTGTAGAACCCTTCTCTGTTTCTACTCTTGTAGGTGATTTTGTTGTTGCTAGAAGGGTATATAGAAATTGTGTCGTGTCTATTCATAGTAGGAAAACTGTGGCAGACCTTATAGAACTGGATATGATAGACTTTGATGCCATCCTTGGGATGTACTGGCTCCATTCGTCTTATGCCACCCTTGATTGCAGAACCCGAAAGGTCACTTTTTCTTTCCCGAATGAGACACCAGTTTTTTGGGCAGGGAGTTCTGTAGAGCCTAGAGATCACTTTATCTCTTATCTTAGATCCCAAAAGCTTATCTCCAAAGATTGTATGTATCATCTAATCCGAGTAAAAGATTCAAAAGTTGGAAACCTTCCTCTGCAGTTAGTCCCTGTAGTGAATGAATTCCGAGAAGTCTTTCCCGAAGATCTCCCAGGGATACCCCTGATAGGGAGATAAATTTTGGGATTGATGTATTGCCAGACACTTGTCCTATTTTTATTCCGCCATATAGAATGGCTCCCGCGAAACTAAAGGAGTTAAAGGAATAGCTTGCAGACCTCCTAGACAAAGGTTTTATTCGTCCTAGTGTTTCCCCATGGGGTGCACCCGTGCTCTTCGTACGAAAGAAGGATAGGTCCCTTCGGATGTGCATAGACTATCGTCAGCTGAATAAGGTCACGATTAAAAATAAATATCCTTTTCCTAGGATCGATGACCTTTTTGAACAGCTTCAGGGTGCCAAGTGTTTTTCAAAAATAGAACCTCATATGGGTTATCATCAGTTGAAAGTTAGGGAGTCAGACATACCCAAGACAGCCTTTTGAACACGATATGGTCACTACGAATTTCTAGTCATGTCCTTCGGGTTGAATAACGCCCCTACAGCCTTCATGGATCTTATGAATAGAGTGTTCCATCAGTTTCTTGACTTGTTCGTCATTGTATTTGTTGATGATATTCTGATCTATTCTAAGAGTTAAGAGGATCACATCAATCACCTCCGAATTATCCTTTAGACCCTAAAGAATCATCAGTTGTATGCCAAATTTTCTTAGTGTGAATTCTGGTTAGACGATATTGCCTTCCTAGGGTATATTGTGTCTAGTGACGGGATAAGAGTGGATCCCCAGAAAGTTGAAGCAGTGAGAAAATAGCCCAGACCCATGACTCCAACCGATATTCAGAGCTTCTTGGGTTTGGCAGGGTATTACAGAAGGTTCGTAGAGATTTTTTCTTCCATAGCTACTCCGCTTACTAAACTGACTCAGAAAAAGATAAAGTTTGTGTGGTCTGACTTGTGTGAAAATAGTTTTGAGAAATTGAAGGACAAGCTGACTACTGCTCCTATTTTGACCCTTCCCGGGGGTGTAGATGATTTTGTGGTTTATTGTGATGTATCCCGTGTGGGACTTGGTTGTGTATTGATGTAGTGTGGTAAGGTGATAGCTTATGAATCTGGGCAGTTAAAGATGCATGAGCGCAATTACCCCACTCATGACTTGGAGTTAGCAGTCGTGGTGTTTGCACTTAAAATCTGGAGGAACTATCTCTATGGAGTGCATGTTGATATTTATACTAACCATAAGATTTTATAGTATGTTTTCTCACAGAAAGAATTGAACCTCAGGCAGAGGTGTTGGATGGAGCTTTTGAAAGACTATGATATGAATCTGCATTACCATCTAGGCAAGGCAAATGTTATAGCCGACGCCCTCATCAGGTTGTCTATGGGCAGCCTTTCTCATGTAGAAGAAGGAAGGAAAAAGATAGTGAAGGATATTCACCGCCTTGCAAATCTGGGGGTGCAACTCTTAGATTCTGAAGATGGAGGGGTGATTGTTCATGAGTTAGCTAAGTCATCTCTTTGTGCTGAAGTTAAGGAGAAGCAGGTTGAAGATCCCATCTTGATGCAAATCAAGAAAGATGTGGGTCAACAAAAGGTTATGTCATTTGAAATTGGTGGTGATGGTATTCTGAGATTTCAGGGTAGGTTGTGCGTTTCGAATGTCGATGGGCTACGGGAAAGAATCCTTAATAAGGCGCACACTTTGAGGTATGTCATTCACCTAGGATCTACTAAGATGTACCATGATCTGAAAACCTTGTATTGGTGGAATAACATGAAACATGATGTAGCTGATTTTGTGTCCAAGTGTTTGAACTGTCAGCAAGTGAAGGTAGAATACATGAGGCCGGGTGGTACTTCCCAAGAGATAGCCCTGCCTTTATGGAAGTGGGAGATGATAAATATGGACTTCATTATAGGACTTCTGAGATCCCGAAACCCGTATAATTCTATATGGGTGATTGTAGATTGGTTGACCAAGTTAGCACACTTTTTACCTGTGAGGACTAATTATTCGGGAGAGGTTTATGCTAAGATTTACATTGAACAGATAGTTCAATTTCATGGGGCACCAGTGTCCATTATATCCGATAGAGGTACGTAGTTTTCATCTTAGTTCTGGAGATCTTTTCAGAAGGGTTTAGGTACACAAGTTAATTTGAGCACAGCTTTCCACCCTCAGACGGATGGGCAAGCTGAGTGTACTATTCAGAACCTTGAAGATATGTTGAGGTCATGCGTCATTGATTTCAAAGGTAGTTGGGTAGATCACCTGCCACTGGTTGAATTCGCCTACAATAATAGCTACTATGCCAGTATCAAGATGGCTCCTTTTGAGCCTTGTATGGAAGGAGATGTGGGTCTTTGATAGGATGGTATGAAGTGGGAGAGACTCAGTTGTATGGGACTAATCTTATTCATCAGGCGATGGAGAAATTAAAAATTATTAGAGAAGGACTAAAGACTGCTCAGAGTCATCAGAAGTCCTATGTCGATGTTCGGAGAAGAGAACTAGAGTTTGAAATTAATGATTGGGTGTTTCTCAAGATTTTTCCAATAAAAGGAGTTATGCAGTTTGGAAAAGGGGGTAAATTGAGCCCTCGTTATGTAGGTCCATATCAGATTTTGAAAAGGATTGGTGCAGTTGTATATAAGTTAGAATTGCCGGCAAGTTTGGGTTCCATTCATCCGGTATTCCATGTATCCATGTTGAAGAAATGCATTGGAGATCACTCTATGGTATTGCCAGTAGAGGGTATCAAAGTGACAGACTCCTTGTCTTACGAAGAAGAGCCCGTTGAAATTTTAGATCGCCAAGTTCGAAAGCTGAGGAGCAAAGAGATAGCCTCAGTAAAGGTACTGTGGAGGAATCAAAAAATTGAAGAAGCAACTTGAGAGTCAGAAGATGACATGAGAATTAGATATCCCAATTTGTTTGCTTCGATGGAGGAGGAGATAGAAGGTACTATTCCTATCGTATCTTTCCTAGTCCTTTTTTATGCTTGAAATCGTGTCTATCTGTGTCCCGCATCATCATTCGGGGATGAATGATCCTAAGGAAGGATAATGTAACGCCCTACAATTCGGGCTACAATATAAACCATAATTTCGATGCGTTGCTAATCCTGAAGCCATAAAAATCCTATGCTAATACGGCATGTTAATTATTGTGTAGCATGTGAATCCGCTCAAGCTTGAATTTAGACCATAGAGGTCCTTCAACTCAAGGACGACTTGGAACTATTTCGATCGACTAAGTTTTAGTAAATGTTGTAAAGTGTGTCAGCTTCCATCGACCATAACTCTCTGTATATGTTGAATTAGGAAGTCTACAACGTGTCAAATGATAGGTATTCGAGTTAGCTTTCCAACGATACCAATTTGACTAAAACTCGACACCCGAGCAAGAAGTTATGACCTTTCAAAGTGATAAGCGACGCCTAACCAATCGCCCATGGCCACTGGAAAACATAGGCGATAGCCTAGGCGGCGCCTATGTGAACATAGGCGATAGCCTAGGCGGCACCTATGTGAACATAGGCAATGGGATGGGCGGCGCCTATGTATGGAATTCTGGTGATTTAAACACTCCGTGTTGAGGACAAAGTGGTCCGTTTCCACCCTTACTTAGCCCTAAAACACGAGATTTAGTTCCAAGGACCCCAAAATACATATTCTTTCATCAAAAAGTGATCAAGATTCTCCTTAGGGTTTCAAAATAAAAAAACCCAAATAGTTCAAAATTTGACCGTAGGGTTTCAAAGATAATTACATATTTGGAATCACCAATCCGCAAGCTTCAAGAAACATCTATGATCCTTGGAAATAGAGGTACGTGGGGTTATCCAAAAATCTCATGGGTGTAGTTTTTATGAACATGCATGCTTTTAAATGGGGGTTTTCAATCAAATGCTAATATCATGCTTTCAATATGCTTTTTATGTCATTTTCTTTATGTCATGGGAATTGTTTGCCTATATACTTCAATGGTTGAAACCATGCATATGTGAATTAAGATTTTTCATGGAAGTTTGATAAATATGAATGATAAATTGTTTTCAAATTCCCATGATAATGTTTTGATACTCCATATTATATTGTGATCAACAAAAGAGAGTATGAATTTGAAATACATATTGCTCACCACTTGTAAATGATGAAGCACCTTGGTTTTTACATGATTATACATATGTGGATGTGATATTGATGACTCGCAAGATGGGTACAACGATACCCTACAAAATATGACATGTGATTGAATAAGATGTAATTTGAATGCATTGATTTTACATGAGTAAGGTGGATGCCCAAAGAAGGCGTTTGAGACACAAGGACTCATCATTGGAATAACATGTTTGCCGACATGGAATATTGGTACCAGGCTAAGCGATCTGTGTACTTGACTTTATGTCATTCCCAAATTAGGACTATAGGTAGGAGCCCGAGCCAAGTGATCTTGGGCACTACCATTGGGTCGAGACACCATGTTGTGTGGTCTTGAGTGTCTCCCCCTCACTTATACTCTAATCTCAGTGGTAATCGGGGTTTGACAGTTGGTGTAAATTATGTAGGGTCTTCCACCTAGCTTAGTTGCATTTCATTATTGTTGAGAAAAACTATTGCATTACACCCATGTGCTTTCAAATGATTTGATACGAAATTGCTTTATAATGGCTCTCAACTATACTTTGTAAAAATATTATATTTTTCTTTGATATCTCTGCGTTCTAGTACTTTTGTGCTGTCACCCTCCCCTCTCCAACCTCCCAGGTTCAGAGGCCCAGTCTAGGGGTCAAGAGAATCAGTAGATCTTTTAGACAGAGTTGCAGAGACAAGTGGTAAGCCTTCTATATTTCAGAAGGTCTTATGTCCTACAGTCTTTCTATCTTATATTAGTTTTGGGTCTGCTGGGGGCCTTGTCCCAGTTTAGAAATAGACATTGTTTCAGTCATGTAGTAGAGATTTCGCAGACGGTTTTAGAGATGTTGATTTAGATTGTGGGACACTATTCCCCATTTTTATTTTCATATAATTCTTGACCTTGTTTCCGTTATATTGTGTTTGTTCCTAATTACTTTGATCATATGAATTAGGTGCATAATTACCAGACAGATAGGGGTGTTTCGAGTCTCCATGGTTCGAAATGCTCGTCACGGCCAGGCCCTGGTTGGGTCGTGACAAGTTTAGGGGTACTAATCGTATGGTTGGGTACAACTTAGATTAGGTAAGTCATATGGTGAATAGTATTGTATCCAAGGGGGGAGCCTAGGGTACGAGTGGTGGGTACCACTCGTATTAGAGCGTACGACTGGTATGGGAGAGTCGTACCATCTAACGGGAATTTTAAGCAATTAAGTTGGGGGTAATCTAGACATTTTCCCACTTAACCACTTAAGGCCTCACGACTTATATAACTATTGGTACATCATTTACCCTATTATTCTAATCTTAAATACTTAGAAACTCTTTCTAATTCTCTCTAAGGCTCTTGGGTAAAGGAAGGCTAGGGTTTCATCTTGAGGATCAATTTGGGGCTTGTACGGGTGATTTCACTCCATCATCTTCATAATCTAAGGCATGTACTCCTCCCTCGTTGTTAGTTCCAACTAAAGGCATGTTTTATATAATGGCTACGTAGCATGATTATTATATGGTTTTGGGGTTTTTAAACATATGTTGGGGTTTTGGTATTAAATGTTTGGTTATGGTTTTCCCATGTTTTAATTATTTAATTGCATAATTTAATAGTGGTTTGGACAACTGGTTGAATGGGAATGGAAAATTGTTAATTGGATTTGGTTTTGGAAATACTATGCCCTCAACATGTTTGATTTCCTATGATGATGTTTTACTATATTATGGGACTTTTAATGGAACTATTTCATGGTATGGTTTGGTAATGGAACTCTAAATGGTATAAATGATTTAAATGGTTTGAAATGGCTAAATGGTAAGGTTTGTGGTCATGGTTATGGTTAATTAAACCTCCTTGTAGGGTACAAGGGAATCCTCCAGTTAAACATGATAATGAACAACTTGGTTGGTACATGGGATTTCCCAAAGAAAATTTAATTATGGAACATTTGCGGGGTACAGGGGATTCCCCCAAGTTAACTTGATAATATAATCTATGGGATACATGGGAATCTTTTTACATAAAAGGTTGGCTAAGGACATTGCTTCCAAGCTATAGTCGGTATGACGATACTACTACTCATAGCCTTGGATAATAATAAGGGCATAATGGTTAGATTGGATGGTAATGGTTTAATTAGGCAATAATAGCGGGGTGTGATAGCTACCATGAAAGTGCGATTCCAATGGACGGACACTGGAAACTCATGTTTACCAACATGAGGGTTGGTCATAGCGACCATATACGATACTATAAGGTACATAGGAATCCTCTAAGTACACCGTACATATATATCATAGAGAGCGAGGGGAACTCAGGAATCCTCCAATCTTATGTTATCTCAGGTTCGTGCGGCTACATATATCAGGGCTTGTTCAGGGGGTTACATTGGACCCATATAGCCCATGGGTGGTTCTAGAACGATTAAGCTACACATACCCAGGTTAATGGTTTTAAAAGCATACTAAACCTAGCTCTTTTTCCTAGCATGGATATATTTATATATATACATGTATGGCTTATATGCATATGGTTTCTTTACTTGGTTTTACTGAATAGCATTATGTTATCCTTATCTTGAGTTTATGCTAGCGTTCACCCTCTAACCCATCTTCGAGCGGTTGTATCCCCACGCAATGTAGGAATCAGCCGTTCTACTTTTCCTACTTAGTGATCGAATTTAGGATCAACTATTGGATTGAAGTGGTGAGTTTCCATATTCTGGAAGGATCCATTTCATATCATGGATGTTTTTACATACTTGGTTTATTTTATGGATATTGGCTTTGGCTATGGTTGGGGACATGTCCCAACCGATTATTATTTTTTTAGAGGCTTGTGTGACTACTATAGGTTGGAATGGGGGATTGGTAAAGGTGTTAGCCTTAGTATTGGCATTGGTATCGGGGTTGATACCATTGGACTAAATTTATGATTGTTCCATCATTTTATGTTATATTATGGACAGGAACTTGGTTTTTACATTGTTTTGGTTATAGTTGTTGGTTGGTAATGGATGGTAGGACTTGCTTGGGTTGGTCACGGTTATAAACCTATCCTAGATCCTAGTATTGTGATAATGTTATCTTGTTATGCGTTCAGAATTCATCCGACTAGGGGTATGTATTTTTGGAGGTTAGGTTGGGTAACGAGGCTGGTCCCCAGTTCTTGTTGGACTTGGGATGCCCATTACGACAAGGCACTAGCTAGGTTCGTGTCAAGTTGGTATGAGAGCTTTAGGTTAATAGTCAATTGGAAGTCCACAAGCCGTGTCGAGTAGAGTCTCTTTTAAGGGTATGTAGTATGCCACACTTATATGGGACAGGTTACAAGGAATTTAGGAATGTTTCATTTTCTTGCTATTATATTTTCAAGCTTGGAGTCTAAGTCTTGGAATCTTCTCTAATCATGGTTTATTTGTTTTTTAGATCATGCCTCAATGATCTGAGATGCAAGGTAACTCTTCTGTCCCATCTAGGGACAATGTTGAAGGGACACGTACTACTCAGGGGATCAATACTCGATCTAGGGGTCCAGTCCCTAATATTTCTAGAGCTTCATCGGTTGATACTAGTCCTCTTTAAGGTGAGGTGACTAATGCAGAATTTCATCAATCGATTCATGTTATTGCTCAGTTAGTTATTGTACAGGCTAAGCGGGATATATCTAGTATTTCATCTGTTGAGGCCACAAGGGTTGACCAATTTATGAAGATGAATCCTCCTACTTTTACTGGTGTGAAAGTGGAAGAGTATCCTTAGGGTTTCTTGGATGAAATAGAAAAACTATTCAGGGTGATGCAGGCCACGAATATGGAAGGGGTAAATTTGGCTGCTTACCAGCTTAAGAATATGGTGTACCAATGGTACGGGGAGTGGGATAGGGTGAGAAAAGATGTTGAGAAGTTGACTTTATGGGAGACTTTCTCTAATGCTTTTCTGGATTGCTTCTTTCCTCAAGAGTTGAGGAAAGCGATGGCAGAGGAATTTGTCAACCTGAGATAATCGAAAATATTTATCAAGGAATATGCCTTGAAATTTCATCAGCTATTAAGGTATGCTCTGGAATTAGTGTCTGATATGAGGGCAAGGATAAGAAATTTCACTTCTAGACTATCTCAAGATTAAATCCTTGAAAGCAAAACTGCATTGCTGATCAAGAATATAGATATTTCTAGGTTGGTGGTTCATATGCAACAGGTGGAGGAAGAAAAGAGAAAATCGGCTGAGTTAGGGGAAAGGCAGGGTAAGAAGTTAAGGTCGTCTAAATAAGGTTGTGCTCAATAGCAAAGTGGTCAAAATGGCGGTAAGGGTCCAAAGAAGAAGTGGGGGAGTTCTGGTTCCTTCTCTTCAGCTATTGCTCTTTACCCAAAATAAATGGGTGATAGGCGTCAGTAGGGTGGCGATAATTTCCAGGCACAGGGTACCTAATCTCAGGTGAGTGGGGCTCATTCAGCTTCACCATACCCTCCTTACTAGTTCTATAGTAGATTGCATAGAGGTTTCTATGATGAGGGGTGGGATAGGTATTTCAAATGTGGTCAGCTAGGCCATATGCTTAGAAACTATCCAGTTGATAAGGGTGATTCAGGAGCAAGTAAGGCTCCGGTTGCTTCATCTTCTACTTCTGTACCAAAGGGTACTGCTTCAGCATTTGTTTCTTCTTCTGGTACCGATACAGGTCGAAATAGGTTATATGCTCTTGCTGTTCGGCAGGAATTTGAGGCATCACCTGATGTCATTACTGGTACATTACAACTTTTCTCTCGTGACGTGTATTGTTTGCTTGATCCAGGGTCCACTCTCTCTTATGTGACCCCATTTGTGGTTGTGTATTTTGGTTTTATCCCAAGGTTATTTTGGATTCTTTTTCTATTTCTACCCCAGTAGGTGACTCTGTGGTTGCTAAGAGAGTCTATAGGGGGTGTGGTATCTATTGGTAGTAGGCAGACCTTAGTGGATTTATTTGAACTTGATATGGTGGATTTTGATGTCATTCTAGGGATGGATCAGTTTCCTATTTTTTACGCATCCTTAGATTTTCGGACCCGTAAGGTTGTCTTTAGGTTTCCTGGTGAACCGATCATTGAGTGGGGGTGGTTCTCTAGCTCCTAGGGGGAGGTTTATTTCCTATCTTAGAGCTCAGAGGTTAACCTCTAAAGGGTGTCTCTATCATTTGGTCCAGGTTAAAGATTCCAACTCGGAAGGTCCTTCTTTATATTTGATTTCGGTGGTAAATAAGTTTCCTGAGGTCTTTCTGGATGATCTTCCTAGTGTTCCTCTAGATAGGGAGATTGATTTGATTTCAGACACTTGTCTAATATTTATTCCTCCTTATAGAATAGCTCTGGCTGAATTGAGAGAACTCAAGGAGCAACTTAAGGATCTTTTGGATAAGGGATTTATCCATCCTAGTGTATCCCCGTGGGGTACACCGGTGTTATTCCTGTGAAATAAGGATGGTTCCTTTTAAATGTGTATTGACTATCAGCAATTGAATAAGGTAACGATTAAGAACAAGTATCCTCTCCCAAGGATAGATGACTTGTTTGATCAGCTGCAAGATGCCAAATTCTTTTCTAAGATAGATCTTTGGTCAGGATATCATCAGCTTAAGATTAGGGAGGAGGATAACCCTAAGATGATTTTTCAAACTCGGTATGGGCAATTTGAGTCCTTGGTTATGTTATTTGGTTTGACCAATGCCCTATCAGCATTCATGGATTTGATAAACAGGGTCTTTCATCATTTTATGGATTTTTTTATCATTGTGTTTATTGATGCCATTCTGGTGTACTCTAAGAGTGGGGTGGATTATGCTAATCACCTCTGCATGATGTTTCGAACCTTGAAAGAGTAGCAGTTGTATGATAAATTCTCCAAGTGTGAGTTTTGGTTTAACGTTGTAACCTTTCTTAGTCATATTATTTCTAGTGAGGGGATCATGGTGGATCCATAAAAAGTGGCATTGGTTAAAAGGTGGCCTAGGCCCATGACTCCAACTAACATACGAAGATTCTTGGGTTTGGCTAGGTATTATAGGTGGTTCATGGGAGGTTTCTCGATAATAGTTGCCCCATTTACTAAGTTGACTCAGAGGAAGGTAAAGTTTTCTTGGTCAAATGCTTGTGGGGGAAGTTTTGAGAAGCTGAAGGATAAGCTAACTTCGGTTCTGTTTTTGACATTACCTGAAAGTGGTAAGGGGTTTATGGTTTATTGTGATACGTCCCGGGTGGTACTTTGTTTCGTTTTAATGTAGCATGTAAGGTGATTGCCTGTGTTTCCAGGTAGTTGAAGGTGCATGAGAAGAATTATCCTACTCATTATTTAGATCTTTTAGCAGTGGTTTTTGCTTTAAAAATCTGGTGGCATTATTTATATGGAGTGCACGTGGACATCTTTTCTGATCATAAGAGTCTACAATATGTGTTCACTCATAAGGGGCTAAATCTAAGTCAGAAGAGATAGTTGGATCTTCTCAAGGACTATAATATGAGTCTTCAATACCACCCAGGTAAAGATAACGTAGTTGTTGATGCTCTTAGTAGGTTATCCATGGGGAGTTTAGCTCATGTGGATAAGGAAAAGTGGGAATTAGTGAAGGATATTCACTGCTTGGCTATTCTTGAAGTTCATCTCTTGGACTCCAATGATGGTGGTGTGATGGTACAGGAAGTGGTTTAGTCATCTCTTGGTGTAGAGATCAAGGAGAAGCAAATACTAGATCCTATCTTAATGAAAATCAAGGGTGATGTAGGTGGGAAAAAGGTGATGTCATTTGAGATCAATGGTGATGATACTTTGTGGTACCAAGGGAGGTTATGTGTTCCTGAAGTTGATGGTTTGCGACAAAGGGCTTTGGTTGAGGTGCATGAATCACGCTATGTTGTACATCTTGGTGCGACAATATATATCATGATATTAATGAGATGTATTGGTGAAGTGGTATGAAGAGGGACATGGCTGATTTTTTTGCCAAATGCATGGTATGCCAACAAGTTAAAGTTGAGCACGTGAGGCCTGGAGGGTTGTATCAGGAAATTAAATTGCCTGAATAAAAATAGGAAGTAATCAATAAAGATTTCATTACCAGTCTTCCTCGGTCTCAGAACCAATTTGATTTTGCTCGGGTTATCGTGCATAGGATGACAAAATCTCTTCACTTTTTGTCGATTCAGACTAATTTCTCGGCTGAGGACTATTTGAGGTTGTATCTTTAAGAGATTGTAAAGCTGCATAGGGTACCTATTTTGATTATCTCTGATCGTGGTACGCAGTTTTCATCTCACTTTTGGCGGTCTTTTCAGAAGCGTTTAGGTACTAAAGTTAGTCTGAATACTACTTTTCATCTGCAAATGAATTGGTAAGCAGAGAAGACGTGCGTGTGATTGATTGTGGTGGAAATTGGGTTGATCATCTATCTTTAGTAGAGTTTGCTTACAACAATAGCTATTATTCTAGCATTGGGATGGCCCTTTTTGAGGCATTGTATGGAAGGAGGTATAGATCTCTTATTGGTTGGTTCGAGCTTGGTGAGGCGGATATGTGGCTTGTATGCATATGATTGGTTTAATTGTTTTACTTACCCAATGGTAATAAGAGAGAGGAAGAAGAAAGTGAGTTACAGTTTGAACTTGAAGCCAAATTGAATCAGTCTAAATTGGATCTCACTGCCTCTCATAAAAGAAATAGAGAATTGGAGAGGGACCTAATCAGGATCATGGCGAACTTTGAAAAGTCACTTCGCTAAATAGCCTCCTCAGAAACCCTAGTTCATTGTACTAAATAAGGTCAAATATTGTGATGGTTTAGGTTTTAAAAAGAAAAGTACTCCTTACAACCCTCATAGCAAAGATGTGTTAAATCTTGAAAATTAGTTGTGCACTTATTGTGGTCAAAATGGTAACTAAGAAAATTGTAGTGCAATAATCTAAGTTATCGAGAAGAACCAATATATGTTGAAACACAAGGAAACTCAAGAGAACTTGTTCCCTTATCTACAAAAATAACTCTATGTCCAGCTAGAGTATCTACTGCTAAGAAGTACAGGAAGTATTGTGAAATAAAAGAGAACTTAAGGGAACCTAGTCCCAAAAAAGGACTACATTTCTAGCATGGACAAAAAGAAATCTCATTCGTCCTCTTTTAAATTTCTGGGGACCTAAACTTGTTTAGGTTCTAAATCTAATATTTGACCCTACATGTAGAAAGGAGTGAGAGGAGGTGATCAGAGATGATTTATAGATAGTAGCTACTCCAAACACATGAGTAGAAAGATGGAAGATTTCCTTCCACTCAAAGTTTTGCAATGGGGAAATGTCTCCTTGAGAAATGGAAAGGGGGTTATATTCATGGTGTTGGAAAAATGGAAGATCACTTTCTCATGCCATAGAAAATTTATATCATTCCCTTAGATGATGATGATGGTTTGCGGAACAAAAAGTTAACGCATGATAGTCCTTTAATTTGAACAAGTTAATCTTGAAAGACCTGGTCCAAGGTAGTCCAACGTGAATTTTCCAAATGTAAAGTTTGTAATGCCTATGCAAAAGGGAAGTAAGTCAGGTCCTTCTTCAAACAAAAAAAGTAGATATTTTGTCAGATCCATACTAGAGAATACCCTCTAAGAGTTCTTAAATCAGAATAAAGTTGGGATTGAGGAACCATTGCAGATTCAAAGGTTGTGCTGATATCTCAGATGGCATAAAGGTCTGATATGGCAAGTCAAGAAAGATAATAACACTAAGTCTATGTTGGATCTAAAGAAACCAAACACCCCTCTAGTACCCTCTGACGCTGAGCAACAAGTAAATGTTTCTAAAACTAATGCATTGAGTTCTAAAAAAACAGGACCAATATCATGCTTAGTATGGGTATGTGTGTAAGATCTTAGTCTTGTCCAAAAGGAATCCATCTTGAAAACTGTAAAAGGAATTTTGAGGTATCTAAAGGGAAAGTCCGATCTGATTCCCTTATATCTATTAAGAGACAATTTTGATTTAATTGAATAAGTTAATGTTAACTATACTAAGTACTTGGTGGATAGAAAAAGCATATAAGTAATAACTCATTTTCTTGGGCCTTCTCGAATCTGATAAAGGTGCTAAATAGGGAACAGTTTGAAAGAATCATTTTAATCTTGAATTAATAAAGAGAAAATGATCTCCTCTTCATAAAAATCTCTCTCTATTGGCTATGATCAAACTGTAGGTATTCTGGTAGGGTTTGTTGATATGTCTTACACAACTCTATACTATTACAGGTATACACGCATAGAAAAAGGAAGAAAATAGGATGTGAAAATCATCTAGACAACTCAAAGTATGTGCTCAAAAGTTCAAAAGAGAAATCAGGTTTCTCTTTATAGGTTAGTATCACTAACTGCACTCATAAAAGCTTTGAAAACATCTTGAAATGCCATATATATTATTTCCTGCTCTTCTATAACATTATTATATTATTTAAAACTCAATCGTCATCTCTTTGCCTTAAGATGACACATTCATTCTTCTCTTCTAAAGGATAATCCTAACTGGCTTCTTTAGTTTATACCTTTTCTAAAAGGCAACTTCAAATTCCTCAAAAGCCTTATTCTAATAGTTCTTTCTAAACTTACTACTCCCAAACCCTATTTTCTCACTGAAGCACTTTCTAAGAACTTCAAACCCTTATTAGACTTATCTGGTAATACTGCTTGAGCAAAATTTTTAATGAAAATCATAAGGTTTAAAATCAAGGTTACATCTCACAACAAAGCCTAGTGGAGATTGGTAAGAATTTAAAAGAAGGAAAGGAAGTAGATGTCGTGCAAGAGACTGCACTCACTCAGGAATATGGTTCCTCTATTGGTCCAGACAAAAAGAAGAGGTAGAATTTGATATTGTAATATATGTATGTGCTCTGATGCAGAGGTGTTTGAGGAAATTTGCTGGAGGAAAGAGAGAAGTCATCAAATATTCTTGATATAGGAGAGCAATTAGTATCCTAGTGTAGTGATACCAAAACAAGTGGCGTTGGTATTGGTGATGAAACTACTTCAGCCTTACAAAGAATTTAGGTCTCCAGTCTATGTGGCCTATTTATTGTTTCAGTTGGTGTGGTAACTAGTTCTCTTGTTGATTCATCAAAGCAGAAAGTTCTTATGAAGTAATTCACTAAAAATAAGGCAAGAAATTCTGAAAAAGCAAAAGGATGCTCTGTGGTAGGGTGTTTGATCCTAAAATTACTAAATTGCATAGTACGTATGATTTGGTGGAGATGGTTAAATATCGAGATTGAATATATTTATTTGAATTATCATAATTTGCAGTAATCATCTTCTAAGTTTGGTGGGGGGATCAAGTGCCCTGATAGCTGTTCATCAAAAGAATAAACGTCTCAAATATAAATTCTCAGTTGCAAACCAAATTTGAAAACCTAATCCAAAATCTTCTCCAACCTCAAAAAGATGTCAATTCCCTTGATGCTCAAGATTCTGTTTGGGTCCTCTTGAACCAACCACTGTCCTGTCTTCTTTTCTAACATTTGTTCCTATTCTCTATCATTTGCTTAAGATTTATTTAGACCCTTTGAGACAAGTTGATACTTCTCTCTTTTTATGCTTGTTTTTATGGTATTAAAAGAATATTGTGCATATGTCTTATTGTTGCCTATATTTTTGTTTCTTCTCTATTCTTTTTACTCATATTATTCCCCAGTGGCCACGTGTTAACATGTGTTGATTCTCTCTGTTATTTGGTACTGGTTGTTCTTTTTAATAATGTCAAAACGAGAAAGATCTTGATAAAAGAGAGAATAATGGTAACAAATAGAATAATAGTGATAGAGTAAAATGGTCAATGGAACTGGTGACAGGGGTAATAATATGATAAGGAGAACTAATCACTAGTGATAAGGGAAATTGGAACTGACTTAATATAGGACTTTTCTTGGTAAATACAGAAAGTGTCTGTCATCTTGAAAGGAGTAAATTGATGTATCTGTGGTTTTGTTGATGGACAAACTCATAAGAGTACCTTACACCAAAAGTGCATGAGTATGTGGTCAATTGTGCAACTGTAAAGGGGGAGAAATGCTAATTGGAGGGAACTCTATTGGAATCTGGTTCTCATTAGGAACCTGCCTCATGAGGTTTTTACTATCAAAAAGGGGGAACTGATGAAGCATAGAAAATTTAGTAGTATGCCTTGTTTTGATGATTGAAAACATGTTGAGGGACCAGATATGTTGCCTAAAGAACTTGATTCATTTCTCAGAGTCAGCAATATGAGAGTTGGTTCTCAGGGAAACTTGTTCTATATGTTTGTCATCATCAAAAGGGGAGAAATTTATGATGTATAGTACTACAGTACTATGCTTTGTTTTGATGATTTGAAAATCTTACCAAGAGACCAGATATGTACTAGGCTGATCTCAGAGGAAACAAGGGAACGAGTTGTATGATTGAAAATATCACTCAATGAGGCAATACTTATTATCCTGTTTCGCAAAGGGAACATATTTTATGGGGAACTATTAAGGAACCAGGTATGTACTAGGCCAGTTCATATGGTTCAACTCTAATTGTTGTCCTCAACTGTAAAGTTGTTGTCACTACTTCAGCAATGCAGCACTGCAGAAAGTTGTTGAAGTTTTTTCTCGTGTCAAATAGTCAAAGTTTTCACTTCTCTCATCCTTCATATATATTCGACATACCAAGAGATAAAAATTTAAGTTTTGTAAAATCAAAATATCCATATTATCTCAACAAAGCATCAAGGTGTTCAACAAGACAAAGCTTCGACAACCAAGGGATCAGTTTGCTACAACTGGGCATGTCTTTAGATCTAGGTTTTTGAGTCTTTGTCTTTTTCTCTCATTGTAAACCTACTCCTCATTTTTTAGACGCTTGTGTAGGCAGAGGCGGACCCACATGTATAAGTGGGTGTGCACGTACACCCGTTAACGTCGAAAAAATTGTGTATATACCTTGAAAAATTGGGATATAGTTACTAGTGCATCCCAAGATGAATGGTAGTGCACCTTGGCACGCTGGTTGAAGCCATTGCTTCTGTCCACGCGACCAGGGATCAATCCATGGGTCGCACAATTGAGCTACCATGACTGATTATTCAAAAACGTTAAAAGTAAACTTCATATTATAAGAAAAAGTAAAGTTATTAGCTTAGAACTCATATTTATTCTATATATTTATTTTTTCAGTATTGTTCATGTCTTTGGCGACCAGTTGAATATGATAATATCCCTTAATCGACACTGAAAGTCTTTCTAACGTCTTAAGATAATATTAGTGCACCACAGTATTATCAAAAGTAATAAGCGTAAAAAAAGCTTCATGGTCTATTGTGTTTAAGCACAAAGTACAAATAAAGCATGAGATTTAATGAAAAAAAGGCATAAAGAGAGAAAAAAATATAAATATATGTCTAGTCCAAGACTAATAATATGAGTATGAATGACAAATATATGAACAAAAAAAATAATTTTTTTTGATAAAGTGAAATAATCTGTCTCTTCATAAAGCCTCATTGACAAGGGGAAGTATGTATTAAAAATTAGAACCTAAGTTGTACATTAAGCGAGGCGAGCGCTCAATACATTTTTAGTCTTGCTTCGAGGCTTATGCGTGCCTTTGACAATAGTGGTGCACCCATAGACTTCAAATCCTGGGTTCGCCTTTGTGTGTGGGTGTTTTATATTTTGTATTATTATATAGGATTTGAGTTGTAGGCTAGAGTTGCGTAATAAAAGTGTGTGCTAAAGTTAGTTGGTCAAGTGAGTAATCTAGAATTAATTGACGTGTAGGCTACAATAGAGGTATTGTAATATGGCTCGTGTTGTGCTATTACAAGGGGTTGGGATTAAGAGGTTAACCTTAGGATTACTGGAGTTCGTAATCCAACATTGGTCTTGTTTTAGTGAAGTTGTTGGTGAAAATACGATGATGTAGGTCGTGGTTTTACTCCCTCGAGTAAAGAGATTTTCACGTAAATATCGTCTGTACTTTGTTGTTTGTTGTTCTTGTTTTCTGCACTTCACTATCCATAACTGTACTTACTCAAAGGATCTAGTCCCTTGACTTATGTTGGATACATCTAAAGCCATCAATTTATTTCTTCACCGTTAAAATTTATATATTCTAATGTTTGGGGTCCTGCATCTATTTCTTCAATTGGTAGGTTCTATTTAATTTTTGTTGGTCGTTTCACAAAATATGTGTGAATATATCCAATGAAAAAAGAAGTATAAGATTTCTCAAATGTAGTAATAAGATACAAGGAAGCTGAGTGAAGATGAAAATGAAAAACGAATAAAAATTGTCGAACGAAAAACAAGAAAACACAAAGTCATAAAAAGGGAATATGAGTATTTACTTTTAAGCTTAAGTCGTCTGCGGTCCCTTAAAGTTATGCGCAAAATTCACTTAGAAACCTCAACTCACACTTATACCAATTGAAAAATTGTTGAAACTTAAAGTGAGTGTAACTCACACGCCAGATAAACCAAGGAAGTAATGCCAAGTGGCAATTGAATTCAGTAATCTCTTTTTTAAAAGTAACTTTATTTAAATAATAAAAAAGATAAGAAAATAATTTTTTAAAAAAATTAATCCAACCGCCCCCCTCCCTCCACCCAACCCACTTCTTCTCCATCGAATCCGGAACCATTCTATGCCACCAAACTAAAAAAAGCATCAAACTATGCCATACATTTAAAAAAGTACCAAACTATGCCATCAAACTATGTAATACATAACTCACAATTTTTGTGAGTTATGAGTTAAAGAATAAAGTCTTTCCCTTTCCCAATCTTCACTTTAGCGATTGAGATTCAAAATTTCAAAGAACCCTACCCAATTTCAACTGATTCCCCTCTCCCCTCCCCCCTTCCCCCTCCCCCATCCATCGATTGTGCTTCGTATAGTTTTCAAGTATGTGAATTTTATTTTAAAACATATGATAAATCATTGTGTACCCAAATTCATAGTCAAAATTAAATGTTTTGACTCTCGTACTTTGAACTATTTTATATAAATTAAGATAAAGAGAGTGGATTTTGAACCTAACAACAACAATAACATATATATCAAGTGAAGTTACACGAGTGAGCTCGAGGAAGTATAGAATGTATGTAAATTTTTTCCCATTTGTAAAGATTGTGAACCCAATAGGGTAAGTTAGTTATGGTAGGATCCTGAACTTGAATCTATATATAACATTCAAATATTAAATTTGCTTATGTTTGGATTGATGTGAAGTTATAGTTATTGTTTGGGACATAAATTAATTAATTAATTCATGTCCAAACTTTTCTAATTTTTACCAAAAAGAAAATAAGAAATTTAGCTTTAAATCAGTTGTCTCGAGTTTGAATTATATTGAATATAAGATTGTCGTTGTTAGTGAGCTTTAATTCCCGTTATAAGGCTTTATGAAACAAATTCAAATTTAATCAAGCCAACAATATATTCAGTGTAATTTCATAAGGTCGGGTTTTAACAGAATAGAATGTACTCATACCTTATCTCTATTTCAAATATGAGGTAGATAGGTTGTTTCTGAATTACTTCCGACTCAAGATAAGAACATGCTCGAAAAATTAAACAATGCCTAATACGAATATCGAATATTCAAGTGAAAAAATACATAAATCTTAACTATACAAAATTAATTCATGTCCAAACATAATTGATGGACAAAAAGGAGGGCCAGTTGAAATTGAGTAGGGTTCTTTGAAATTTTGAATCTAAATCGCTAAAGTGAATTGAAAAAGGGAAAGACTTTTTTCTTTTACACATAACTCACAAAAATTGTGAGTTATGTTATAATAAAATACATAACTCACAAGTTTTGTGAGTTATGTTAAAATAAGTATGCATAACTCACAATTTTTGTAAGTTATGTTAAAATAAGAATGAATAACTTACAAAAATTATTAGTTATGGACTTTTCAAAATATTTAATGTCGTCAGCTGCCTTTCATTAAAAAATATTTGTGCATAACTCGTAATTTTTGTGAGTTAAGTATTTTTTTAAATATAGGATATAATTTGATATTTTTTTTAAATGGTTTCGGATTCTTCTCCACCGAACCCACACCCTTTTCCACCAGCTCCGGCAGCACACCATCACTCCACAACCATGTTACCCCTCATTTTTTTCTTTTATTTTTGATAGCATCACAAACTCCTACCTATTATCTTCAGCTTCTTCTCGACTAGTAATCATTTACCATGATTACTAAATACAACAATAAATTTTCAGGGAAAAATTATTGCATATCACTCTTACCGGAAAAAATAAAACTTCAACACAAATCTTTTAAAAACTTATATTTTTTTTTTCGATACAAACGCAGGGAGATTAAAGAAGAAAAAAGATACATAGAAAAAGAATTGTATCGGAAGGGAGAAAGAGGAAGCGAGAGTGTGGGGTTTGGGCAGAGAAGATGATGGGGGTTTGATTTGGAGGACGGTGTTCGACCTTTTCTTTTAAAAAATTATTTTTTAAAAATTAATTTAGGTGTAAAATTTGAACAAAACTATTTAAATGGTTCATGGGCCTCAAGCACGTGAAACACATTTTTTTTCCATGCCAGTGTTTGGTGTCTAATAGAAATGATTGTTGAATAATTTAAGTGTTCAAAAGATACGAGGGTGAGTCAAGATGTGTTAGTAAATTTTCAAGATAACTTTAAGGGGCTGATTGATAAGTCTTGCTTTTACTTTTCTCTTTCTTTTGAGGCTGGAATGGTGGCCTTGGAAAAAATTCAATGTTGTGCTTAGGATGTAAAATAGAAGCTTTAATCAAGAGCAAATGACATTTGTTGTTTGTGCATTCAACTTTTTCTGTTTGTATGTATATACGTATGTGTATGAGCTTTGTAAAATTTAGGACCTTTGAAAAGGTTTAGTCTCGCTAACATCCCTTTTAAGTAGAAAAGAAGAGAACAAAAAAGGCTTAGCAATCATCTGAGGTTTTGTCAGGCATGTAGGATTATTTGAAGTGAAATCATATAATTACACTGCACTCAAGGGTATCAAAAATAATTACACTGCACTCATCTGTATGCTTGTTCTATTTACATCATATGGAATCAGACTGCTTCCTCCTTCTGTACAGGGTGAAAACGGCTTACTTGAAATTATCATTTGTGCTAGACATTTTTTGTATCTGTAGTATATCACTACAGTGGGATCCAACCCTGCCATTTTTAAGTTGAGAAGTCAAAGCAAGGAGTTAGTACCGATATGTTTGGAACAAAGCAAATATAGATTGCGCCCTTTTTTTGAAAAATAATTCTGAATGGAGGATACCAAATAGGGTAGTGGAAGTTTTGATACTCCAAAAAGGAAGGTGCTCAATACTAGCAACATGTGCTTTTGTTATTGTCACTAGTGTGTATTACATGATAAACACATTTGTTCTGCAATATGGACTGTTAAAAGTTTCATCTGCCTTTTAATAATTCTTTGTTTTTTTTGTAGAAGTTGAATAGACAAACCTTAATCATTCCTGTTTCCGTACCACATATAATTATGTCATTTGCTGTCAGAAGACTTGTTATCTTGCTGCCTGCTGATAATCTTCCAACTTTGTGTTGTGTTCCTCTCAGCCAAATCTGGTTGCTCCATGTATTCATGGGTTAGTATGCTGCCAGTTGGTTAGAGATGAAGTAGATAACATGGTAAATTTTTGTAAGCGAGTTGAGTAATGAGCATATATTTAGTACACATTACTGGATAATATACTGTCCCGAGGTGGTTTTCATTGAGTTCGTTCCATTTTTTCCCTTTGGAATGTGACTTTATAGAATTATCAAACTTAAATCTCAGTTTCTATGTAAGATATGCCAGTACCTGGATGTTACTCATTGACACACTGCAAATTAAATATATGAAGTCCTCCACTACTTCCATTGCCAACACATTGGCTCCCTTTTCTGGCGACATTGATATTTGGGGTTTCTTGTTTTTTCTCCAGTCCTGCATCAGTGTCAGTGTGGGTATTAATGAAAGGTACTTATTCTACATCAGCAAGTTGAATTTGTTACCTTTATATGTGAAGAGTCAATGGTTGAACTTGCACTGTATAACCAGTCCTTATATACAGCTAATGAGTTCACAGCCTTGTTTTTCATACTCCAACTCTTTGATGGTGCTTTGATCTCTTGCTGTCTATTGTTTGCTATAGCTAACTCCTATATGAGTAATTATACATTTGTAACTCATTTGCTGAATCAGTTGTTTTATATTAGTCGGAAACAGGATCTGACCCTGACCTGTATGCTTGAATCTGCACAGCCTACATACAGCTTTCCATTTGTCAATGTTCCACACCTTATGGATTTATTCTTTAAATATTTACAGGCTTTCCGTGATCCATCAAACACCTATACAAAAGAAAGTCTTGGTTATGTAATATACCATCTTAAAAAATCGTTCCAAAACTTGACTAAGAGTTCGCTTTCCTATTGGTAGGTTCTTTCGTCTGAATGTAATTATCATTTATATCTACCTTCATTTTGTGGCTCTGGGTAACTGCAAAAATAAGTTCTCCATGTGCGTTTATAATTTGAATTGGGTCTTTCGTCAGTATAGTCTCTATACATTCAAGCTTTCTTTCAAGCATTCGCCAGATCTGCAGAAAAAGAAAAAATCTTCAAAGAACTGCATTTTTAGCATGCCCTTTGGTCACAGTTAACATAAAAATTGATTGGCTACTGGTTACCTTTATTGTTTTGTCAGCAGAACCACTCAACAGGCAATTCCCTGATTCAGAAATTGAAAAGCATGTCACAGCCCTTCTATGCTCTCTCACATCACGAACAAGTGTTGCTTCTTGTCCTTTGATGTCCCATGCCTATGATGTAAAACCATCAGACATGTTACCGTAGAAATCTAACACAATGAGCACCTTACATACATATATCTAGGCACAACTCATCATCACAGAATACAACTTATCAAAAGGTCATTATTCTCTTTGTTAATGTGAACCATAAACTTGAAGGCAAGAAATATGAAGCACATATAAGTGGCTAACCTTGATTGAACCATCAGAATGTCCACTGTAAAGCTCTCCATTATAGTAGGTGAGTGATGTTACTGCTCCACTATGATTACTACTCATTTCGAGGATCTGTGTGTGAACACAAGATATTCTCTGCTCTTACCATTGCAAAGAAAAACTGAGTTAGAAATGAATAATTGTATCATGATATACACCCCCTCTATTCCAATTCATGTAACACGTTTTCGTTTTCAGATTACAACAACAACAACAAACCCAGTGTATTCCCACACAGTGGAGTCTGGGGATGGTAAGATGTACGCAGTCCATACCACTACCTCCGGAGAAGTAGCAAGGGCAAGTGTATTTTCTTTTTCAGATTGTCCTAGAAAAATGTCATATTTCTATATAGAAACAAATAACTTTAAAATTTTCATTTTACAACCGCACGAATGTCTAAGACTTGTTTTAGATTACAAGCTTTAAGAGTATATCTTTCTTTCTTAAACTTTATGCCCAGTCAGACAGGGTCACATTAATTGGGAAGGAAGGAATCTCATGCATGCATCGTGTTGACCACACCCCCATTTCTGGTTTTGACTCAGTGATCTATCCCAGAAACATTTGTTTCATTTGGAATTCTTCACTCAAGTGCCACTTGGAAGTCCACCACATTATATTAAGAGACTAGTTTCCTTTGTGTCTTTTGTTTCAGACCTGCATCTTCCTGTTTATCATATATTTTTTTTGATTTCTTGACATCTTTCATCGTTGTGTCTTACGCTGGTGTTTTGCCAGAGTCCTTTTTGGTTTACTTAGAAACTTGCGTGCAACATCGAGAACATGTCAAGTTTATAGGTCCTTTAGATTTACAAAACCCCTAATTTGTCTTAAAAAGACAAATGTTTGATATTGATATGATATGGGCCCGAATAAGCGAGAAATGGTTTAAAATGGGAAATATTTCTCCTGTTATACGAATCCGATGATTATAGCCAACCCCAACTAGTTTGAGATTGAGGAAGGTGGGTGATTGTACACATTAATCTTTAAATGGATCTTTACTTGTTAATACCTCTCTGCTTTTTGAAGTTTTCTGTAATCCTTGTTCTACATTGTAGTGTTGAAGGCCAAATTCAGGTTCCTATGCAGGAAAAGATCCTAGTATTCTCTTTGACAATATGGAATTTAGTTTAACTTGTTAACTGATATGGTTGCCAAACTAATTACAGTTCTTCCAAGGATTTAGCTAATTGATACGAGGTTAATATTGAAGATAAGAACTAGATATTTTACTTGTTTATGATGCAAGTTTTATACAAGCACTTGCATTAGATTTGATGATCAGGTAGAGATGACTGGTATAAATGATTGCATTACGGTGATGTTAATATCACGTACAGCCACAATATGTAAGAAAGAAATCTGATGTCCACTTACCCACTTGTTTGGCTGGATATAGTCAGCAACCTTGAGTAATTCTTCTGCCATCCAACTGATGTTGGAAAGGCGTCTTAGTGACTCTCTAACTCCTTCTGAAAAGTTGACTACTTTTGTCATTCCTGTAAGAGTGTTCCATTTCAGGCAAATGTTTGAAGTGAAAGCAAGTCAATTTAGCATAGAGGTGACATCCAAGCAAAAAAAAAACTCATGTCTGAAGTGAAGCTAAGTTAACTTATTATACGGGTGACATACAAAGCAGAAAAAAATGTGTCTGAACAACGTTAAACTTGGTGATTTTTGGGACTACGAGTTAAAGAGAAATTTGTGTACGATTTACACAAGTATAGTTTGGAGACACACTGTCATTTTGCTTATTGTTGAAATTCATGATAGACAGACAATTTTTGTCTACTCAAATTTTCATTGCATTTACAGCTGATGCCCTCTACTCATTCTACAGTATATCACAAGTTTCTTCAATTCCAGCCGTAAGTATTCTCTCTATGGAGGTTTATCAAATTGGTGAAAACAAAATCATTGTTTCTTTGCCATTCATTCAAGTCTTTTTCCTCTATTAAGGCTCAACTTATACTTCACCAGCTTTGAGCATCTAAGAGTGCTTCCTTGGTTTGATCCAACTTTCAAACTACTTTCTAGTCTTCTAATTTAAAATCAATGCATGTTTAAACATTTACCTCTTCCGGAAGTATAATAATAGATACAAAGACATCCTAATAGCCTTTCTTCAAGCTCCAGTCCTGGATGAACAAATTGCTCAATTCTACTAAGTAAGATCTCACAGGCTGCATATCTCAAATCATCTGGCGCCTTCATGATTTCAGACCCCAGCCATGCAGTAGCGGCAAGACAATCTCGGGAAGTACTCCTTGATTTGCTCGTAAGTCCTTTGTCTAAAGCATGGAACAGAGGACTTCCAAACTTTAAGAAGCACCTCGCTACTTTGCTGCACCATGTCTCTATGTCAATGTCCTGTTAGTTCATGGAGTCTTTAGAACAAGGAAACAACTCATGGGTGTGAAGTGTAAAAATTACATGGTAGCCATATTTGGTGTAGACCTTAGTTCTTCTAAGCAAATACAAAACAGTACAAACTTCTTCATCAAGAAAACTAAGTAAAGATTCTTAAAATTTTTTGCATGGAAATGAATGGTAGCTCTGGGAGCATACAAACAAATTGAAATGGAGAGTAATAGGTAATATAGAATATCAATGATGTTATTGCGCAGGCCATGTGCTTGCGAGAAACTAGTATATATAGTAGAAATGGGAAAAAGAAAGTAGTATATATTGTAGAAATGGCAGAGGAGACAGAGGACTACTTTTTACCTTTTACCTTAAAAGGAAAAACAACTACTCACTATGAGTTAGTTAAGGAAAGACAAGAACCCCTGCAACTCTCTAGCATAAGAGGTAAATATCTAATAGGGCTGGAGATCAGTATCTCAAAGAATAAGGATGAAAAATTGAAAAGATAATGTAAATTCCACAAAAATCATTGTTGAGGACTGTTGAGATAACACTGAAGTGCCAAATCAGCCCTAACTCTTGATCAATATCTAAATGATCTTACGCTGCACCAGGCTAAATTGAATATTGAAAGCACAAGTACCTGTAGACATTTATCTGAAAAGTCAACGTTCTTTATCATGTTCTTGTGTGGCAGTGAAGCCAAACCAGCCTTTTTAAGCAACCATGGTATTGTGTAGGGTTCTCCTGACCAAGAGTAGGTTCCACCAAGGTTGGATAGGATCAATGCTGATGAAGCCTGTGTTGCAGAATTCTCTTCACATGCCACTGACTCGAGTAGGGCTTCCATAGCCTCTTCACAATATACAAATTTACTTGATGTTTCTTCCTGAAAATTTGTTATCATCAAAGGTTCATGGCGACACCTTTAGGTTTGTATGTAAATGTAAAGGATATATGGATTGTCAAAACCTTAGTTTCATAGGGACGGAAACCAGCTATAAGCAAATTGTGACTTTATGGTTATAGAAAGCACAACATAAAATAAACATTTCCATGTTTTCTGCTATGTAGTGTTTCGTAGTAATTTTCTTACGCTATAAAATGTAAAAAAAAAAAGAAAGAAGTTTTCTTTCCTTGTGTACTTCAGTGCCCAATATCATGAATATCTTGCTACGCCTATATGCTTGGGAAATTCTAACCTCAACATTTACTGTTCTATTGCAGGTGTTTGGTTACATACACCTGCTTGTTCTTTTATTCTTGGGCACATTTTTTTCTCCACTACCTCAAAAGGCTACACTTCAATATGCTTACCAGCATGTCTAACTGAAGCAACAAATTTGCTGCCAAAATTTTGTACTCTGGTTGTGACTTTTGGATGAGGAGCAATAATGCACACATATTGTTGTTGCTTCCATCTTGCTGTATTTTCTGCAGTACCTCAATGGCTGATGACCTGATGCGAAAGAGATTGAATATGTTCTGAAATCTTCTTGATCATGTTTTAAAAATAAAGTAAATAGAAAACTTGCTTCTGAGAAGTACGCGGTATATAGAAGATGATATTTCTTATGGTCACTTTGTTCAATTAGGGCGCATATGTCTTTTAGATGAGATAATAATTCGAGTGGTCGGATTCTTTCGGTCTTGTTCATTCACAGGATAACAAATTATGGTGAATTAAAGTCTTAGGAAAGGTGTCACTGATTTGCTTCTAAGAACAAAATATGAGCTTGCATATTACATCGCCATTATCACCAAATCCATGCTGATGATTACCTTCCAGTTTTCATGTTGTTTGAGAGTTCTTATCGTTATCAAACAATAATGTCAAAGTTATTCCTTTCTCCAGCAGAGGATAATGAAAATGGTGAATAGGTTGATAGCTCCATACCTTGGAATTTGCAGCAGTTCATTAAAAAACTCCAATGCAATTGATGTTGCACGCCCATGGTTGCTTCTCAAAAGAGAGATAAATGGGGCCAGTGGAGCAGAATGGTTTATGTGTTTTCTGCATTGAACATCGAATTGCATACATCTGACAAGAACAGCTGCCAGAGCAATAATCTCTTCCAGGTTGTTGTTTCTCGAGACATCCAAGAGACCTGAGAGTACTCTGGGTGAGCTGATCACAGCTAACTGTGTATCGCTCGATGTATAGTCGAATGCAGTCACTAGTGCTTCCATAATCATCAATGACGCTGCTGGAGGTGTTATCCGCAGTGTTCTTAGGCTACATTTGTAGCTGTTTGAAGCACACACCACATCCACAAGACATGGTAAGAGTTCTAATGTCCTGATTTCTGCAGGAGATGGGTTTATTAAGTAAATTAGTATAGCTGCTTCATGAACATTTTTCTTTAGAGCAGTTGCCAAATGATTCAACTGTAACCCTTTCCGCTTCACGTCATCAACAAGTGATCTGTTCCGTGAAATAATAATTGCTAGGACTGATACTGATTCTCGTATCACATGTTCTTCTCTGGATGTTGATATAGCCCTCAGAAGTTGATCAATAATTATTTCTTTTAGCAAAGAATACTTGAGTCCTGTTTTGTTGTTCAGTAGCTCATATATTGATGTAAGGTCAACTGTATAGTCTTTACAAGCCCCAAACTCTTCTGAGAAACATAACTTTGAAATTATTTTCTCAAGTAGTGCTGCTTGTTCTGCTTGAGAATTTTCTTCTGCGTATTCTGATATTTCATTTAAGGTCTCCTTGCACCCGTTCTTTTGTAGTGAAGAAATCCTTGGGTGCTGTGTTTTGCAGAGCTGATAATCACGTAATGTCATTGACACTGGATATCTGTCGGATCTACTATCAATCATCTTTAAGCCCTGTTGCATCGTTGCTGCTTCATTGTTACCACTCAAATCTATGTGCGTTTTGAGGCCCCTGATTCCTTCTGCTGATATATCAGTATGACTAAATGAACTGGAGAATCTTCTGGAGAGTGAGTGAGTGATTTCTGCTCTGGTTCCTTCATTGGGTCTTAGTACAGAAACTTGCGATTTATAAACCAAGCTTTCAACAAACATTGAGGAGCAAGAAGATTTCTGATTCCTGTATTCAAAATCGAGTCAGTTGAGTTACTGATTATCAGACTTATTCAGGTATCAGGCTAAACCTTAGAACAGATGAGTGGGGACTGCACCGATAAAAAACCTCTGTTTGCTGATTTTCTAGGCTCCAGTCTGAAATGATTTCCAGGTCTTTTGCATATTCCTGAATCAAAAAGATGATGAGATTGTGTGATTAAAAGGATAGAAAGGACAGCATTGTAGTGCAATTATTTAGTTTCAAAGTGCTATTCAATTCGACTTATCTTTTCGTGGCTGTCTTTATGAAGATATTACCTCATGAAAATTTTCACTTGCAGAACTGTTGTCACTGAAATCCAAGTAGATTGGTGTCTCTGACTCTGAATCAAGCAATATATCTTTGAGGCATTTGGTGGTTGAGTTCTTCGGAATTTCTGCTACGCCGCTGTTTAATTCAGTAATAGCTACCTGATTTTGCTCTGTGGACTCCTTGGCTGTGATAATCAGCTTTTCTTCCTCATCCTTAGCATCATTTTGGGCATTAAAAGGATGCACCTTCTCAAACTGCATTCACATTAAATTGAAAGTCATACAAACTGAAACAATAATCAGGAGAATTAGGACCTTCCGCTTACTAAATTTTGAGTGAGGTGAGAAAACACCAATGCAAGTTTTGAATTTGGGTTCCCTGTATATATTATTACCCTTATTTTGACCATTATGGCAGGGTCTATAGGGAGTCTTTTCTATTTTCATTTGTAACCTTCACATGGCCTATTCAACATGACATAACCACAACAAACGATGTTCCAGTAATGTGTTAGAGGGATAATTTTTGGTATCGTGCTCAGACTTGGTTTGTATATCGTGCTCAAAGGAACAGTTTATACTTACATTTGGACAGGTGCGCTGCATGTTTCCATGTTTATATAAATTTAAAGATCTTGTGCTTTTGGACTTCTTACTCCTGTTAAACAGAAATACATTTGGATGAGAATGAGCCTACTAAAATTACAAAAAGCATTACTCTACAATTCGTAGAGCTGGAACAATGTGTTGTAAAGTAAGGTATCCTCTCCATTTCTAGCTTTCACTTCCTTTTAAAGCTTGGACTCATAAAATTGCTAAAGACCAAGTACATTTGGACATAACCATCCAATCCATTCCAACAGGTCTTTTATTGTCTTCGCCAAATATTATTAGTTTCCACATGAAATTTCCTTCCATATTAGGCTCCTTCAAGATGTGTTCTTATGAGAAATGTTCATTATTAAAATTGCTAATTGTAGTGTGTTGTTTAAATTCATGCTACGGGCCTAGTGGTCACGTCTCCTTCCTATGTCTTAGACAAAGCAACTTACTATTTCAACATAGGTACTGCTCATCTGTAACATAGTTTAAGAAACTTACATAATCTGTTGTAATTCATGGTGAGTGGAAGTGATGCAGCTGACCTCACCATTGCTCAGAGAGCCCTCTCCAGAAGACATAATTTGATAATACATGAGCCAAGCTTTGTATCTCCTCGCCATCTTTACCATCCTAGCATACACCTCATCATCATTCTCATTCTCATTCTCATAATTTGATGCAAGTTCTTTCGAATGTGGTTCCTGCTCAAAGCATAAGACAGATAACCGTCTGCAGAGGTCCGGAGCAATTTCAGTGTGAAGAAGCCTAGGAGAAACCACAAGAGCTTGAAGAAAATGAGTTGCAACCTGCCACTCATGCCCTTGGAGCTTTATAACAATGGAGAGGTAAAAGTAAGAGTAGCCTGTCAAATAACTGTTTGGAATTCCTGCTGTTTCTCCATGCTCATCAAGTGAGGCTGGCACTTGAAGCATGTTCTCTGAATTCTGCAACCTTGAGGTTCTCTCTTGGCTCCATTTTGCTTGAAGTGATGCTTCTATACTCTCTATCCCCCAATAAAGATTCGACAATATCGACTGCTCTGAGAACTCCAGATACCCTCTATTACCAACATCAAGCTTTGAACTGCATTTCAATTTCAAGCATTTCCAAGATTTTGTATCTGCAAGTAATGAAGTTATGTGCTCATTTATAGCAGTGATGACCGCACGTACTGACTCAAGGTCTAGTTTATCATCATCATATGAAAATACGGGAGGAAGGGTAGTAGCAGAAGAAGAAGATACAGAAGCCATTGAATTATGTGACATTTTGGCCTCATGAAGAAGAAGAATAAGAACAAAGGAGCAATATACTGTTTACAGATAAGTAGTAGAGTGGCTTTTTCTGTATTCTTTGCTCGTGATTGTTGCCAACTTCTGTGCCTTAAGGGGGCCCACTTTTTCTTCTGAAAAGATATACTACAGACAAAGATATGGCTGTTTGCCCCATTAATGGAGGGAAAGTTTTACTGAAATAAAGGACAGATGTTTGAGGTTGTTACCGTCTTTACTGACTAATAATGAACAAGGTAACTTTTCTATTTGATATCCTTATTTTATGTCCATTATTATATGCCAAGAGGCCTTTTTAGCTTAGTTAGACTTGTATAGCAAGGTAACTGAGGGGAAGTGCGAGCTGTAGGAACAATGAAATGTACATGAATTGAATGGAACAAATACAGATAGTATAGCTGATTCCAAAAATTCGGGGTCGAAGTGTTGTTAATTAATTGAATGAAATGTTTTGATACAACCACCTCTTATTTAATCCGATTAATTTAGATTTATATCGTATAAGCTTTATTAAAAAAAAAAAATTTCTTACTAAGAGATTTTTTCTTACACGCTTCTTATAAAAAAAAATTATGTTGAAGATTCAAACTCAACCTCTGATAGAGGTGGGATGAATTTTATCATCCCCACACACTAGTAACTAATCGAATGATTGCTATCTATAGTTTCATTATCTTGAACAGATTGCAAGATTCCCTTTTGATAAAATATTGGACATTGCTAAGCGTGATTATAGTTTAATTCTACATTTTGGTGTGCTTTATTCTATTATTGCGTCTTTCAATTCTAAGTTATAATCCTTCTGTTTTATTATTGGCTTTTTATCATGATGCAACTGTAGAAGACGGTGGGGTTCTTTAACTTTAGTATGTGGGGAAAGTATTGGTGGAAAAAGGTGTTAATATTGTCATTTAATTATTTTAAAGTTTCCCCTTTTTGTTATATATTCATTTAATTAATAAAATATTATCTCTTTTGTTATATTGGATATTTTCTCCGTCACATATTACTTTTTCATGTTTGTTAAAAAATTATCTCAAAATAATTTGACATGCTTAAAGATTCAACAAATAATTAGATATTTTTTTAACTTTATCCTTAGAATTTAATAAAAGATTAATTAACTTCAATAATAATTATAATATTTAATATGAATTTAATAGGATCATATTACTTAAGGGTGTCTTGCTACTTCTCCGGAGGTAGTGGTATAGATTGCGTACATCTTACCCTTCTCAGATCCCACTGTGTGGGAATACACTGGGTTTGTTGTTGTTGTATATTACTTAAGAGTGAAAATCATTTTTCCTCTCCAACTTTACCTTAAAAATCAATCCCCCTCAACTTTGAACAATAGTCATATTCCCTGCCTTTATCCTAATTAAATTTTTAAAATACCTATTATATCCTTTTATCATCAACTTTGTTTTTTACTTCTTTAAAATCTTCATTTTTTTAAATTCATGTAGTAAATTTTTCATAAAAACATGAGCATTATCTTCTAAAAAAAAAAGTGAGAAATATTGATTAAATATATAAACTAATGATGATCTATAATGAAGTAAATTAGCATAATAAGAAAATTAATTTTATTAATAATAATCAAAATCTAATATTTATTTTACAAGTAAAAATAATAAATAATATTAACTTTATAAACATATTTCAATACAGAAAATACAAAATAATGAATAAAAATAAAGTTAGATTTTTAAAGATTATATTTATTTAGATAAATTATCATTTATATAATACTCTATTAAATGGCAATCACACTTCATTTATTTATATAGATAATAGATAATATCGTTTCTTATTACTTGACGATCCTCATACTAAAACTAGTTATTTTAATTTACTTGTTCAATTTATGAAATCAAGAGAATTGTATTATGTTTTTTTCTACCCTTAGTATTAAATAACTACATAATATGGTAGTATAGACAACTTTAAAGTTTCAAAATATCATTAATAAGGTTAATTCAGTAAAATACATCTCTAAATAAAATTTTCTTAAGAGTTGTGTCATGTCAACAAAAGTCAAGTAAAATAAAATGAATATAGTAAGATATTGGTGAAACACAAATATATACGCAGATGCATGTACACACATATATACACACTTAGGCGGAGCTTGATTGGAAACAAGTTATTCCTGAATTAGTTATCTCAAAATAAGTTGTATCAACATATTTATGTGATAACTTATCTCATCATTGTGATATAAATGATAGAATAAATAATTTCTAGACTAACTAATAAATTCAACAAAACGCAGGATAAAATAATCATGAATTGTATCACCGAATTATTATAATTATACCTCATATCAAGCATCTTTTTAATACATATAATATTGAAATAATGATCTTAAAAATAACACTAAATTTTGTGACAAAATTATAAAAAGTATTATTTTACTTATAATATTAATAAAATTAAATAAAATTCTATAAATATCTAGGTTAAAAAATATGTATTATATATATATAATATAAAGAGGTATTAAATAAATATAGGATTAAAATTACAAGAGAAAAATATATAATGTAGAGGATAAAGAAGGGGTATAATTATTGTTCAATATTGAGGAAAAGTTTGATTTTAAAAATAAAATTGAGTGAAAATAATTTTAATCCTATTACTTAATTTGCACCTCTTATTGATAGTTAAGGACATTAAAACGACACACCCAACCCTAAACCCTGTGCCGTTGATGAATTCTAATGAGTTTTGATCGGACTATGGCAATGTTGGTTGTTGGTCAGCCTTCTCCTCCATTAGAAGTTGGTCGAGCTACAACATCAATACTAAGAGGTACAGATAAAAGTGGAGGTGGACTTATTGGGGGATTTTCCAAAAAGAATTAATATAGGGATGAGAATGAAGTTTGGTGAGCGTAAGGAGAAATGGGTGACTATTAGGTATATTAGGTATAACTATATCCTGAAGTATTGTAATAATTGCAAGCTCCAGGGACATAATGAGAAAGAATGTTTCATTCTGCATCCTGAATTATATCCTAAAGATGAAGAAGAAAAAGAGAAGGATAATATTCAAAGAGGAAATGATCAGGAAATGAATGAACAACAGAACAAGGTGGAGGAAAAAAGGGTGACAGAAGACAAAGGGGGAAGAAAATTAACAATGAGTTTCATCAACAAAAGAGGAAAGGTGGATATGAAAGAGGTAGACAAATCACATAAGCCAAATGGTGCAGCAATGGAATCAAAAATCTCAGAATGTTATTACTGGGAATAAATATAAGGCCCTGGGGGACAAGTTAGTGGAACACAATGAGGAGATACTGAAAGAACATAAAAGTGATAAGGTGGAAAGCAACAATGACAAGAATGATGACAATCAGTTAGAGAAAGAGTCGAAGATAGGCTCTAGCAGTAAAAGCAAGACAATGGAAGTACAGGACTCATCAGTGATAATTAATAAAGATGATGATGGTAGAAACGGATCGGTTGATTCATCAAAGTCACCAGACATAAGTACAAGACATGAAAAGAAATGTGGAGTAGAGGAGAATGAAAAGCAAATATCAAAGGAAATGGAAAGAAAGGAAGATGAGGCTAAAGGGAAAGAAGTTAATCCTGCACAACATTTCACTGATACAATTCAACAAAGAGCAGAAAATGTTGATGAAAATGAAATGAATAAACAAGCTCCAAAAATCAACACTTTCACTGAACATAAAATTGCAGTAAAATAGAATACAGAGGAGGAGGATTGCATGGATACCAACATTGAAGATATTAGCAGAAGCGAGAATTTATCTCCAAGACAGATTGGGCAATTAAAAGGAAGTAGTAAAAAGGTACCAAGCAAGAGGTGACACAATCACAAATAAATTCAAGGAGGAAGAAGGGTTCATCATTTACATCAGATCAATGATTAGTAAGATAATATTCTGGAATATTAGGTCTGTAAGAACTCAAAGTTCTTTGGAAAGACTTTTGGATTTGCATAGAAGGCATCATTATTCTTACATTGCATTACTTGAAACTTTTCAAAGCCCGACTGAAATAGAAAGTTACAGGAGAAAACTAGGAATGACTTATGCTAGAGTAAATGACTTATGCTAGAGTGAACTCTTCATCAAAGATTTGGATTTTTGGGATGATCAGTGGGAAGAGAAAGATTGTTTGGACTCTTTTCAACTGTTGACAATGACATACCAATTTAAAGGTAAATTGAAAGTCTTTAAAGTTTTAGCAGTATGTGCAAGATGCAGTGTATTAGAGAGGCTGGAATTATAGGAAGATCTAGAAGGTATTGCTGAAAAAATCAACATGCCATGGTTGGTAGGTGAAGATTTCAATACAATTGCTGATGAATCTGAAAAGTTAGGAGGCTTGCCAATTATTCAACAAGAGACGGATGATTTTGTGTATTGCATAAATACATGTTCTCTTAATGAAATTAGATATACTGGAAGTTGTTATACTTGGTAAAATGGTAGAATTGCAGAAGATAGCATTTTTAAAAGGCTGGATAGAGTTTTGGGGAATAATGAATTTATGCAGATGTTACCAAATACTGATGTACATCATTTGATCAGACAAGGCTCTGACCATGCACCATTGTATGTGGTTTGCAATGATGACCAGGAATAGGTGCAGAAACCTTTCAAATTCTTAAACTTTTGGATAAATCATAAGGACTTTCAATAAGTTGTGAAAGAAAGTTGGAGTGTAGAGGTGACTGGGTCACCTTTTACTATTGTTCAGTCTAAAATGAAGAAGGTCAAGACTAATTTGGCTATGTGGAGTAAAAAGACCTTTGGCAATATTTTTCAAAAAGTTGCAACTCTGGAGGACATTGTCAAGGTGAAGGAGTTTCAGTTTCAAATTAATCCAACTGAGGAAAGCAGAAGTGAATTAAAGTTGACTGGAGCAAATTTGAAGAGATACTTGAAAATAGAAGAGGAATATTAAAAACAAAAGATTGGAATGAGATGGTTCTCAGATGGAGATAGGAACATAATTTTTTCATGCTTTTGTGAAGGGTAAGAAAAGGAAGATACAGATAAAGGAGATTCTCACAATGCAAGGGGATGTTATTAACTCAACTCAGAACATTGGTAAAAAAGCTGTAAATGTCTTCAGGGAACAATTCAAGGAGGGATCAGAACCAACCAATTATGACATTATCAATTGCCTGCCTAAGCTTATAGAAGAAGAGGACAATATTGAAATGGAAAGGTTTCCAGATGAAGAAGAAGTAAAGTAAGTGGCTTTTTCCCTTAATGCAGATAGTGCTAGTGGCCCAGATGGTTTCTCAGGGAAATTTTTCCAAGCTAGCTGGCAGATTATAGGCAAAGATATTGTGAATATGGTAAAAGCTTTTTTCTGTGGATATTACCTTCCAAGGTTGTGACTCATACTAATCTGGTTTTAATTCCAAAAAAGAAAGTGGTAAAAAACTTTGGTGATTTGAGACCGATTAGTTTGACCATTTTTTCTAACAAGATCATCTCAAGACTTATCCATGAGAGGATGGTTAGGGTACTACCTAGACTAATTTCTTCAAATCATACTGGATTTGTGAAGGGGGGAAGCATTACTAAGAATGTACTACTTGTTCAGGAGATTATTCTAGATATTAACAGAAGGAATAAGCTGCATAATATTATTGTTAAACTTGACATGGCTAAATCTTATAATAGGGTCTCATGGAAATTTTTGGTGAGAGTTTTAAGGAAGTTTGGTTTTACAGAAAGAATCATTGACATGATAGTAAAACTGGTTAGTAATAATTGGTACACAATGTTAATGAATGGACAATCATTTGGTTTCTTTCAGTCTTCTAGAGGTTTGAAGCAAGGGGGTCCTCTTTTTCAACTCTTTTTATCATTGCAGCAGAGGTTCTTTCTAGAAGTTTAAATGAGTTGTTTGAAGATTCAGATTTCAAGGGTTATGGGATGCCAAAATGGAGTCCTAAAATCAATCATTTGTCATAGGCTAATGATACGATTCTTTTTTTTTTCTCTACAAGTTGGCTCTATGAAGAAAAGATGAATGTTTTAAGAGAGTATGAAAAGGTATCAGGATAGATAATCAAGTTAAACAAAAGTTTTTTGTACTTACATGAGAAAATTCCAGTTAAAGTCAACAATCAAATTAAACGAATTACTGGTATTAAACAAGGTACTTTTCCTTTTATTTACTTAGGATGTCCAGTGTTTTATGGGAGAAAGAATAAAGGGTATTTTGAGGAATTGATTAAGAAGGTGTTGAAAAGATTGAGTATGTGGCAGAATAAATTGTTATCTTTTGGAGAGAGATATACTCTTATTAATCATGTTCTTCAATCAATGCCAACATATTTGCTATCAGCTATGAATCCTCCTTCTGGGTTAATTACTCAATTACATAGAATTTTTGCTAGATTCTTTTGGGCTAATTCTACTGGAGCCAGAAATAAGCATTAGGTGTCATGGGAGAATCTATGTTACCCTAGGAAGGAGGGGGTAATACGTCTGAGATCCTTACATACTATCTCAAAAACACTTTTTGCTAAACTTTGGTGGAACTTTCATTAACGCACTACGTCGAGTCTGCATCGGTTTACTGGAATTTTCATTGAGTTGAGGGAAAAATTATCTGTCAACGCGATGGATGACACGACTCGTCGATATCGCATCGACTTATTATTTTGGTCACTCGAACATGGTCTAAACGAGGTCCAAAAAATTTGTAACTTGTTCGGAAACACGTATTGACCTTTCTGATCATGAACTAACTCAAATATCAATATTTAATGGACAAAAAGGTCACAAAATAAGATTGCCAACTTTTGAAGGCTAAAATAAAACAAAGTCTGAATACTTAGCTAGAATTTTCTAAGTCTGGGACCCCCTTAATAAGCTTAAAGGACTTAATTAAGCTAAGAATTTTGCGGGATCTTACACCTAGAAACCAGGGTAAAGGAATAGAAGGCTGCAACAATCCTGAAAAATTTAGGTGATGGGTGGAATAACTACTGCAACTACCCAGCAGCTTCAAATGTGAGAATTTGGGTGCTATGGAAATCTCATGTGACTGTATCCATCATCCAGGTAAAAGAGCAATTCATACATTGTTATATTAGTGATGTTGGTGGTAGCTTTGCTTCATATGTTAAAATTATCTATGCAAAAAATAGCATCCAAGAGAGAAAGGAACTATAGAGAGTACTTGGGGTGATGGGAAATGCCATATAAGAAGCATGGATACTGCTTGGTGACTTCAGGGCATAGAAGCAAGGTAGTTGTTCAATCCCTTCAAATCCTTCTTCAGGGCCTTGAGTTTTTTATCCAGTCTGTACATATATGTGCCTGAGAACTATTTGTACAAACCAGGCTGATTATAGAACCTTTGAACCAAATATGGATACAAGAGGAGAAAACACTCATACAAGATCTATTTCAATGGAAACTTGTTGAGGAGAAAGTTCTAAGACAAAATTCCAGGGCTATATAGATAAAGTGTGGTGATGCAAAATCAAAATACTTCCATGATCAGTGTAGACTCAGAGCAAACAGAAGCAGTATTTGCTCCATTTATGATGATACAAGTAATAAACTCACTGATCCTTTAATTATTGAGAAGGAATTCACTAGGTTTTTCTCTGAATTAATGGGCACAGCTACAACTGAAATTCCATGCCCAAACTCTAAGGTGATTAGAAGGGGGCATTGTCTCTCATACTCTTAAAAATTGGGACTAATACAAGATGTTACTGATCAGGAAATACTAAGTGCCCTGAAGAGTACGCAAGTTGATAAAGCTCCTGGGATAGATGGGTTCCCAATAGAATTCTTTACTGGCCAGTGGACTATTGTAAAGACTGATTGTAATACCCCGATTCGCTGAACCAGAATGCTACACGGTGCTATGACCCCGAGGGACCACAAGCTAACCCATGACTGATATTTGTACCTGTATACTGCAAATCATGATATAATAATACGGAATACATAGAACTGTAAGGCCATAAGGTTCAACTGAATACAATCATGTGGGTGAAAATACCCAAAACAACTCAATCTGAACGTAAATTTGAACATAAATCTGAAAGCCTCTAAACTATCTGAATAAGGAGTTGAAGGAACATGTCTCCAACTAACTCCATAAAACTAAACTGAAGAAATAAATAAATAAATAAATCAAATCATATTGTCCTCAAATCAATGAGGACTCACTGTGTCTCTGCGACTGGAATGCTACCGTTACTGCTGGGCTGGAGCTCGTGTCTCGGAACCTATGGTGTAACATGAAAAGAAAGCACCATAGCGCAAATGCGTCAGTACAATTGGAGTACTGAGTATACGAGGAAGGTAGGCTGAACATAAAGGGTTTCATGCATGAACAACACTAACTGACTAATATGAGCGTGGGAGTGCAAACACACATATATAGAAACTGGGACCGTGAATACATGATAGCATGACCTGTAAGCTAATACATGGTTTACTGATAACTGTCATGACTGATACTGAAACTGATAACATGGACGACTGTATCTGACAGTCCTGTATATACTGAAATCTGAAGAATGCCCTGAGTTCTTTTACTGAGACCGATACTAAAACTGTGGGAAGTAGTGTTTAATCGATATACCCCATGTATGCCATTATGGCTAAGCTGGGGTTCAATCTCTGCCCTGACTGGAGGGGTGTCAATACCGTGCCACGGGTAAGGACAGCCTGTAAGTGACCCTTATCTGGCGGGTACTCAATGAGAACGGTAATACCGTGCCACGGGTAAGGACAGCCTGTAAGTGACCCTTATCTGGAGGGTACTCAATGAGAATGGTAGGAACCCTAAACTGATGGGTTAAGCCACTTCATCAACCCTAATCTGATGGGTTAAGATGTCTCAACCTACGCTGGCTACGTAGTTCTGGAACACAAGGATGACTACTAAGAATCACACCCTGAACTGGCGGGTGAGTTCCCATCCTTGGGTTCACTCGGTGCTAACCTCTACTCCCATCTGGAGGGACTGGACATGAATAACTGACTGTGCATGACTTAATCTTACTGAATTCCATTGACTGGCGGAATGTTACTAATATCTGACAACTGACTAAGATCATGAGGTTTTCCTGAGTCACATGACTGACTGAAGTCTATGGAATCATAGCTTGAGTTCGGATATCGTGAAACATGACATGGCTCTAGGCACACAGCTATAGTTTTTGGGTACAAGTACCCCCAGGACTCGATGGAAGAAAAGTGACACACATGACTGACTTGATCATAAGAGTAGAGTCCATAATTTATAATATCATAAGTACGGATCTCATACTAAGCATAGTTATCAATAATGTATTGCATGGAAAGGATTTCATATCACATGGAAGTACTTGCACAATCTTAATATCATGTTCATTGCATAATCATATTGGCAACACATACCAATAGCATGGAAGTTCATGTGGATTGCATGGTTATCATACATCTTGTTCATAAGTAGGATTTGCAAGTAAACATAGAATAATCTCATAAGAATAGTTCATGAGTATTCCAACAACATTTACAAGGCACATTATCAACATAAAAGTCATTAGAACGTAAGGGCATATCATGAATCCTTCACTTAGTCACAATTTAGCTATATTGCATGGTTTCTAGTTTCTTAGGCATTTTATCAAACACCTTACATGCACATCTTAAGCATAGGTGAAATCATCAATTTATGCATCATGAACAACCAAATTACATGTTTCTAACTCATATGATATCATGAAATTCAAAACAAACATATAAAGATTCCATCTTGGGAATCACCCAATATCAACAACATGATCATCAACACCCAACAATATAGAAATCATACTTTATAATGAAAAAGAGGGTTTTGGAGCTTTATGGATGAAAGGGATCCATAAACCAACTCACGCATACCTTGGAAGGAAAGATTCTTGATGATTGACATAGGAATTTCCTTGAAATCGGATCTTCAAGCTTAATTACGCAACCCTAGTTGTTTTTCTCCTTTAGTGCTCTTGGATGATGAGCTTTGAGATGAAAATAGGGTTGTAATATGTTTAGAAGCTATATATTTCGTAGGGTTAAGTTTATGGACGTGTAAGGAGTATTTAAAGACTTAATTACCTTTAAAATAACTCAAAACGGAGTGTTTTTGACACCTGTAATTGACTTAGGCGGCGCCCAAGTGATCGCCTATGCTTGGGTTGGGCGGCGCCTAACCAATCGCCTATACTTATTGTCTCTCACGACAAAAGGCATAGCTTTTTGCTTGGGTATTGGATTAAGGCGAAATTAGTATCGTTGGAAAGCTAATTCGATTCTCTACAATTTGGTGGGTCTAAATCAGCCAAAATACCATATTAACATCGAGTTATACTCGTTCAAAGATGACCCTTGCAAAATCGAATACTAAAACTTGATGGATTCAAAAACTCTTAGCTTGTATTACCTTAAGTGACTCATATAAACATGCTTAATGCATCATAAGCTATCCTATCACTAGGATATTCATTGTAAGTTATGTACTCAAGTATGAATTACAGGATAGGAGATTTCATACATAGGAATACTTATTCACTTCCCAGCTTTGAAACATGCGGGGTATTACACTGATGTGCTAAAGGAAGTTCATGAATTCTTTGAGTCAAGAAAAATGTTGAAATCATTTATCTATACAGCAGTAACTTTGGTACCAAAATGTGCAAACGCATCCAGGGTGAAGGACTATAGACCTATAGCCTGCTGCACTACTTTCTATAAACTGATAACTAAGATCCTCATTAACAGGATGAACAAGGTTATAGGATCCATTATAAGTCCCTCCTAATCCTCTTTTATAGAGGAAAGGAGTATTATTGATAATATCTTATTCAGCCATGAACTCTTCAAATAGTATTTAGAAAGGGTCTTTCTCCCAGGTGTGTATTAAAAGTGAATCTCAGGAAAGCCTATGACTCCATAGAATGAACCTTCCTCAAGAGTATGCTAGCTGAGCTAGGATTTCCTTTAAATTTTATAAACTGGGTCATGGAGTGTATAAGTTTTGTGTCTTATCCCTTAGTCCTAAATGGGGGTCTCACAAAACCTTTTCAAGGGAAAAGAGGTATAAGGCAAAGTGACCCCCTATCACCATACCTATTTGTGATAGCAATAAAGTACTTGAATAGAGAATTGGGGTGCATATACAAAGATAAGGAATTCCAGTACCACCCAAGATTCAAGAAACTTGGATTTAAACATATTTGTTTTACAAATGATTTGCTTATGTTTCGCAAAGCTGACATGCCTTCAATTGTTCTCATCTAGGAGGCTTTCAACAGGTCTCCAAGTCATCAATTTTGCAAGAAAATTTAGACAAAAGTTCAGTCTATTTCTCAGGTATAAAGCCACAGTCTAAACACCAAATACTTGAGTATTTGGGCTATAAGAAGTAGGGACTACCTTTCAAATATCTGGGTGTACCACTTTTATAAAAAAAGATTACTATTGATCAATGTATGGCCTTGGTGGAAAAGATAGTTGACAAAATGACATGTTGGAGTGCAAAGTTGCTCTCATATGCAGGAAGGCTTCACCTAATAAAGACTGTGGTGTTTGGTATTCAGACCTACTGGGCTTAGATATTTTTCCTTTCTAAGAAATTATGAAGATGATAAATAGGTTGTGTAGAGTTTTTCTGTGGACTGGGTATATACTGACTTCAAAAAAAACACTGGTGGCTTGGGACAAGATCTATCTTCCAAAGGCTGCAGGTGGGCTAAATGTCATAAACTTAGGACTTTGGAATGCAGCAGCTATAATAAAACAGCTATGGGCCATTGCTGAAAAAAATGATTGTCTATGGATAAAATGACTTTATGGCTACTATATAAAGAATGAGAGTGTAGAATCTTGTGCAAGTCCTAAAAATACTACATGGGCTATTAGGAAGATCATTGAGTCAAGACAGCAGGTCATGAGGACCACTGGATTACAAGGTGACTTAAGGACTAGACTGGCAGCATGTGTCAAAGGCTCAAAGTTCCTGATCAAAAAGCTTTATGATTCTATGATACCTCAGTACCCAAAAATCCCTTGGAAAGGTATTTTTCTACACCCATGTATTCACTCTAGACACAAGTTCACACTATGGCTAGCACTACAACACAGGCTACCCACGGTGGAGAGACTAGCAAAGATTGAAATACAAGTACCATCTAATTGTGTACTCTGTGGAAGGGCTGATGAGACCCATGATTACCTTTTCATGGACTGTGATATCATTCGAAAACTATGGTGAAGAATACTGTTATGGATAGGAGTGCAAAGGAATATAGATGACTAAAACACTGAACTAGAGTGGTTGGCCACACAAGCAAAAAGAAAATCAACAAAATGTTCCATCATCAGCAGTGTTTGTGCGATGGTGGTCAATCTAATGTGGAGAACCAGGAACCTGATCAGATTCCAACAGGGTAACTATGTTGAAGACCATGTTTGCAGGAAAATAGCTATTCATGTCCATATCCAAAGTCAAACATATCGGAATTGGCAAGTTTCACTACAACAATATGTTGTCGTACTATGAAAGAGCCAGTCGACCCCTGATACAAAGCCTAAATGTAATGTTTACAGAATAGTTTTTTTTTTTATTAAGTACTACTAGCTTAGTTTCCCTAACAGATAGGTGATGGCTTAGAGCTAGTCTAGTTTCTATTGATTACATGTAATGAGAAACAGCGAGTCTGGCCCTGTTTCGTACTTTGTATATATTCTTTTGGTGAAATAAAAATATTTATTTACCAAAAAAAAAAATGATAAAGTCATCTTCTCGGTAGTCAATTATTTACACCTTTACCTTATCTTCTCTAGTATCATTTATCACTTAATAATGTGCATGATGTATGTACATTGTAAGGTTATATCAGAAATTTTATTGAAAATAATCTCTTCATAATTTTGTCAATTAGAGAATGGATTTCTTTTCGACATTTTTATACCCAGCCAACAAAGTAAAAAACTTTTTGTTTGGTTTATCCTCAAAGAAAATCAGGTATTAAAGAAATTACTCCCTCCGTTTCATATCAGTTGGCCTCTGTTGACTTGGCACACCCATTAAGAAAATATTAATTAGGGGTTTTATTTTACTAAATTAGTCTTATTAATTGTGCTTTAAAAATAGAAATTTGAGTAAATACATTTTGTTTAGTCATTTAATATTAAGGATAGTATTGGAAGAACATAATAAAATTCTCTTGATTTCATCAAAGGGATAACTAAATTGAAATAAATATTTTTAGAAAGAAGGTCGACTAAAACAAAATGGAGGGAGTAGTGCTTTTGTGACATAACATAGTGAATTCTTTTCCTACCTCGGTAAATTGTGGACTCTTTTCATGCGGAAATCAGGACATTCAACATATGCTTTAGGAATGTTTCCTAAAATCAAGAGTTTCAAAATAAGATAAAGAGAAAAAATATGAATTTTTTGATTTGGAAACTGAAACTTCGTAACGAAGAAAATAAATGCTTCCTTAATTTCTTTATAAGTACTCCTTTTAACACTGTAATTTTATTTCTAAATAAATATAAAATAATTCTTTTGATTATAAAAATTTGATTCAAATTTGACCATAATAATAAAAAAATATATGCATGTTATAAATTAATTTCATTTTAGGTATGTTTGTCCCTTTCATCTTAAATTTAAAATTCTAACATTTCTTTCTTTATTACTATTATTTTTCAATACATTAAAAACTATCCTAATACATAAAAATGAAGAAATTACCATAACTTTCATAAATATGGTTGGAGTACTTATTTCTAGAAAAGAAAAGTCTGGTGTAAAAATAGCAATATAAACTTAATTAATTATATCCACATATGGCCAAAATTAGTGTGACCAAAGTAGTATTGTTCGAAATTTTAATTTAACATAATATATTTATGTATTATATTTAGTTAATTATTCATTTTTATTATGTAGATAATTCTTTCTTTTTTTAAATCTTTAATTTAAAATTGTATGATAATAACCATTCAATAAGGTCATACACTAATGTTCTAGTCTTGTGCTCCTATTGTTTCTTTTTGTTTTTAATGTGACCTCTAATTAAGTAAGTTTATTAATTTTTATGTTTAAATAAATTTAAACTGCATATTTAAAAAAAAATTAAGTACAATTTTAAAATATGTTAATAATGATAGTCAATCATATAGTTCATGGCAGACATTGACACATTATAGAAATCAATAAATCATATAGTTCATACGTATTGACCCTGCATATATACTATTACTATCATCACACACATTAGACAAAAAAAAATTATAAAAAATAAATAATACATTTGTTAACTTTTATTCTAAGTTAATCTCAAATAAAAAAATGATCCTCTTTCATCAAAGTCTCCCCGAATTAAAAAGTATCGCATGCATATTTCACTTATTTTTTTCTTTTTAATTGTTTATAGGAGTGAGTATTGATTATTTCAGTTTTATAGTCGGTTCAATTCATTCCATTTTTTTCTATTATTTATATTTTTAAATATTTAATTTTTATCTTATAATTTAAATTTTATATTATTTATTTTTTATTTTTTTATTTTTATTTCACAATCTTCACTTCTTATAATTGTATGTAATTACTCGTATTTTAATTTATTTATTATTTATTTTTTTCATTTAGCATAACTGATTAACTGCACTACTATTTAAATTTTTAAATTAGAGTAAAAATCATATAGTTTATATGTGTCGATCCAGCTAACAGCAATCCTAGAAAGTTGCCCGCTAATGTTGTAGGCTTATGCCCTAATGTTACGCCGATTTGATAACTTGCGAATCATTATTTATATTTTTTGTTAATATGACCTCTTATTATTAATTATTAATTTTAAATAAATTTAAATTATATATTTAAATAATTTGGAGTAATAACAATAGTCAAAATTTAAAAACACACTTTAGACATGATAGACCTAAACACATTATAGAATTCAAAAAATTATATAATTCACATGCGTCGATCCTAGCTAACAACAACTCAAGATATCAAGACACATTAATGTTTTAGCCTTATACTTCTATGTTACGGCAATTTGATAACTTGTGAATCATTATTGATATTTTTTTATTAATATTTTCTTTAATTAAGAAATTTTATTATTATATTCAAATAAATTTTAGTTCTATTTCAATATAATGTAAAAAAAATTCAATATAGATAGTCAAAATTCAAAATACTTTAAATACGATAGAAATCAACATATTATAAAAAGTCATATTTTTCTTGTGTTTTGATCCTAGCTAACAACAACTCAAGAGAGCCAAGCATTAATGTTGTCGTCTTACATCCTTATGTTACGCCGATTTTATAATTTGCAAACCATAACTTATATTTGTTTTAGTATGACCTCTGATTAAGTAACATTACATTTAAGTAAAATTTAAACTATATATTTAAATCATTTTTAAATATAATTTCATATATTTCAATAACGACAGTCAAAATTCAAATCACTTTAGACAAGATAGATACTGACACATTATAGAAATCATGACATAAATTTCACATGTGTCGACCCTAGTTACAACATCTCAGGATATCAAGACGCATTAATGTTGTAGTCTTGCGCCTCTATATTAAACTAATTTGATAAAATGCGAATCATTACTTATATTTGTTATTAATATGTCCTCTAATTAAATAATTTTATTAATTATTATATTTAAAAAAATTTAAACTATATTTAAACGATTCCTAAGTCTAATTTGAAAATATTTCAATAATGACAATCAAAACTCAAAACACTTTAGACATGATAAATATTGACACATTATAAAACTTATATAGTTCATATTTATCGACTCAAGTTAACGTTTTTTAAAAATATTGTGATAAACTTTAGAATTAAATGACTTTTATATAATATTAAATTAATAAATTTATGTGATAAGTTCAAAATTAGTTAATCATTAATGAACTTTTTCTAAAAATACTTTAAGGAATTATGATCAATATGATAATAAACTAGTTTTAAAATTTAATTGGAAAAAAAAATTAAAGAAAAGATTGAGGGAGAAGGATGAAAGTGAAATGGGTGAAGTTAGGTGGGTTCCACATCTTAAAGTTAATTAAATAATTTTCTTCACATTTAATGATAGTCATAACTTATCCAACATAAATTTAAATTGCATTTGAATTTTTGAATTTAAAAATAGTAATACTAAAAATTTACTTTTTTATTTATTTAGGGAAAAGATTAGTATGGTCTTTGTATATTTGTGGTCATTTTGGGGTTAAAAAATTATAGTCATTTAGCAACTATCTATTTAAGCCTTCAAAAATAAGTATTTTGATCATAATATTCCTAATACTTATCTTTGAGTTTAAATATAGTAACCAATGTCAACTTAGAAAAAAGATAAAATTCTAGTTAGGGGTAAATTAGTAAAGTTACATTTAATTTTCTAGAAGTGATTAGTTTATTAAAGATAAACTACATAAATGGCCCACATAATAGTGGATTAGTTTTTTGTCCCCCATAATAAAACTAGTCTTTATATATATATATATATATATATATATATATATATATGAAACAAATACATATATGTCCCTCTATATATCAAATATTTTCAAACAACTTTCCATACTCATTTAATTGCAACTTCTATTTTCTTATCCTTTTTATTCTTATTTTTTATTTTTCTCAACCTCTACTTTTTTTCCTTTTCTCATCTTAACTTCTATATTTTTTCTCCTTTTTGTTTTCTTTGATTATATTTTTTGTTTTCTTTTTAGTTTTTATCCTCAACCATTATTTTTCTTTTATTTATTTTTTATCCTTTTTCTTGTTTTTTAAAATTTTTTCTCAATCTTTCTTTTTTTTATTTTATTTTTTTCTTCTCTCAGTTTCTATTTTTTTCCCTTTTTATTTTCTTTGATTTTTATTATTATTTTTTAAATTTAAACCTTTATTTTTTTTCATAACCTTTATTTTTTCTTTTTTCTTCGATTCCTTCCAAATAGCAAGGTACACCCCATAGACAAGAGTTGACATTACTGCATTATGTCTTGATTTATAAGATGTTCTATTACTCCAGCTTTATAGGCCAGACTTAGCTCAAGGACTTTCAAACAAGAAGTTACGTCCATGGGCAAGAGTTGAAGCTATTAAATTGTGTCTTGTATGAGATGCCATATAACTCATATCTTAGAGACAAGACTTAAACCAAAACTTTCAAACAACAAGTTACGTCCGGCCCCATGGGCAAATTTTGGCACTACCACATTGTGTCTTGATTTATGAGATGATCTGTGACTCTAGCCTTAGAGGCAAGACTTAGTCCAATGATTTTCAAACAACAAGATACGTCCCATTGGCAAGAATTGAAACTATCACACTATGTCTTGATTTATGAGATATTTTATAACTCTTCCCTTAGAGACAAGACTTAACCCAAGATCTTTCAAACAACGAGTTACGCTTTCATAAAAAAGGGTTGGCGCTACCACATTGTGTCTTGATTTATGAGATACTCTATAAGTCTTGCCTCTAAAACTAGACTTAGCCCAAGACCTCCCAAAAACATAAGTTACTCCCCACGATAAGAGTTAACACTACTTCATTATGTTTTAATTTATGAGATACTCTGTAACTCCTGCCTCAGAGGCAAAACTTAGCTTAAGAATTTTCAAACAACAAGTTATGCCCCCATGAGCAAGACTTGACACTAACACAGTGCGTCTTAATTCATAAGATGTTCAATAACTCCTGTCTTAGATGCAAGACTTATCTCAAAGGACTTCCATATAATAAGCCACACCCTTAAGTTTATGTTGATGTCAAAGAAAGAAGATATTTTTTACAGATTATCCAACTTTTGTTCATTAGCAAAATATAATAAATGTCGAGAAAAAAGAAAATAAAAAAAGTATGATTGAAAAAAAAAATAAAGGTTAAGAAAAAAAGAAAACAAAGAGAAGAATAAAAACAAAAAAATGCGAAGAAAAAATAAATAAAATAAAAATAAATTTAAATGAAAAAAATAGGAAAAAAATAAAAATAAAAATTGAGATAAATGAATTAAATAATAATAAAAAATAAAAAATAAATATTGTTTGAGAGATAAATAAAAAAGAGAAGGAAAAAATAGAAAGTAAATGAAAAATAAAGATTAAGACAAATGAATTAAAACAAGAAAAAAAGGGGGGAAAATAAGGAACAGTAAAAAAAGAGAAAAAAAAAGTTGAGAAATAATTAAACATGCAAAGAGTAAAAATATTTAAGATGTAGAGGAGCAAAAACGTACATGTTCTATATATAAAAAGAAAGGAAAGTTGATCTTTAAATACTTTTATTATGAAAATAAAATACAAAGTCACTCACTGTAAAGGACATTCATGTGGAGAATCTTAGTAGTTTAGTTGATTAGTTACCTGAACTTTCACCTTGTTGGTGAAGATTCGATTCCCCACATTGTAATTCCCACCCTCAATTTTTTTTTTTTAAAAAGGAGATTCATGTAATATTCTTATTTATTAAAAAGTATATCCAAGCAAAAAGAAAGCACTCGTTTAGAAATGAATGGAGTACTTTGAGATTTTTCTCTTCTACAAACTCCCAAACAGTTGCTCCCCAATTGTCATTCCCAAAATTAGAGAATCTCTTTAAGAGAGGAAAAATCTAATATTATTTTTAAAATACTCAAAATTGATTGAAAAGGCCAAGAAAATTGAAGAACAAATCTTCTCGCTTATAGGAGTAATAGGAAAATTAAAGCCTGTGCAATGCACAAGCCCAATATATGTTACTTTGCATTAATTTATGTGATAAGAATGATATTTCGAGAGTCAAATAAGTTTTTAAAGTTTCTCTACTGTAATTTTAATGTATTTTTAAAATAGTTAATTATTGTAATTTAGAGTACTTTTTACATCATTTTATTCTTAAATATATTGTGTGATGCACGAGCCCAATATATGTCACGTTGAATAAATTTATGTGGCATAGATGATATATCATGAATCAAATAATTTCTTAACTATAATTTTAATATGTTTTTGAAATTATCAATTATTATGATTTAGAGTACTTTTTATATCATTCTCAAATATATAAATTATTTGAAACAGAATTTTTAATTATTAAAAATATAATTTTTTATGCAAATAAAAATACAAAATACGAAATTTAAAAAAACATTAGTAGACCAATCCAAGTAAATCAATAGAGTGCAAAGTGTGGAATTGAGGAATTGTTGGGGGACCTACATTTGTTGCTTTGAGTAATGCAGGCGGCTTTAGAAAAATAATGTTGCCGCAAAGATTCGATCTGGAGACCTGCTGCATGAAATGTGCGCCTTTGACCACCAGGGCAAGTGGCTCACAAATTTGGGAAGTACACGACTGAAACAAATATGTTCACACCTAGCTTTGTGCTTGACCTCCAACTCCCTCTTATATAATAAGAGAATAAATATAGCAAAACTAAAACAGGACAAAATGTTAAGTGGCAAGATATTAAAATAGTCATGTGTAGGGATGGTAATGGGGCGGTGCGGGTTTTAAGCTATGCGAGGCGGGACGGATTTTAAGTTATGCAGTGCGGTGCGGGTTAAAGTAAGTTTTTTGTTAAATGGTGCGGGTTGCGGGTATATGCGGATTTAAATTTAAAAAAGCTAAAAAAATAGTATTGTTCTCGTGAATAAATCTAAAATTATATGTATTCTTTACTTAAAATTTTATGATACTTAAAACGATATGTATAACACTACAAATAAATATTTTTTTAGTATTTTTTTAACATCTCTATTCATTTTAATAAAAATATGATATTTGATCATTACTTGTACACGTTATACTTTTTGATAATTTTTTAGTGAAAAGTGATATAATAGAAATGAGCTATTATTTCCTAGTTGTAGACTTGAAAATATTATGATTTTCAATGGAGTTACAATTTTTTTTAAAAAAAGGAAAAAATAAAAATATGGGGCGATGCGGTGCGGTTATGCGCGGGTATGAATGTAGGGCAGGTTTATGTGGGTTTAAAGGTGATGCAGTGCGGTTTTAAAACTTGCGGGTTTAGAAAAAACCCGCACCGCACCGTACCATTGTCATCCTTAGCCATGTGTCAGTTTTTAGGATAAAGTTTTAAAATATTGTAATAAAAGTTTTGAATTGAAATATTAAGTATTTGAATTTGAAATACATTATCCCTTTTAAAAAAAAACATTATCTTAAAATAGAAATCTTAATTGGAGAGCTATAATATACTTTTTAATGAAAAATGATAAAAGAGAACAAAAAGGGTAAAACATATGGAAAGGTTAAATAAGTTGATACTAATATTTTAGAATCAATATCATTAACTTAAAATATTTTTTTATTTCATTTATTTTTATTATAGAAAACTCCTAATTGGTATCATTAATTTCAAATATATTTATTTGAAAATTCAAAATATGCAAACTATAAGATAATCATGACATTTTAGAATATTATTTTTCTAAGATTCTAACAAATTTTAAAATTTTGAATTTGAAATACATTATCCATTTTTTTAAAAGAAACATGAAATTTCATTATCTTAAAATTAGAAATCCAGAATGGAAGAATTTCAATAGACTTTTACTATTCAAACTTATCTCTTTTAAAATATAATTATTATAAAATATAATTATTATAAAATATATTTAAATATAATTTATCAACCATATTAATGAAATATAAAAGAATTATTAAAATAAAAATAATAATAATAATAATAATAATAATCTATATCTATATATATGTATAAAAAAGCAAAACTAAAAGCAAGACTAGAAGTTAAGTGACAAGATATTAAAAAGCAGTAATAAAATAATAATAATAATAATAATAATAATAATAATAATAATAATAATAATTAAAAAATAAATAATAATAATAGTAGCAGTACATAATAATAATAATAATAATAATAATAATAATAATAATAATAATAATAATAATAATAATAATAATAATAGCTATAACGTTAAATCTATAATTGAAGAGTTCTAATAGATTATTACTATTCCAAACTTATCACTTTCGATAAAATTTAAATGTTTTAAAATAGTAGCAATAACAATAGCAATACTCAGTATTGTCAGTGTCTATTAATCCTAAACGTGCAATCTTACTAAACAATAGCAGTAACAGTGGTAGTAATAAGATTAATAATAATAATAATAATAATAATAATAATAATAATAATAATAATAATAATAACAATAATAATAATAATAATTATTATAATTAAAAAAATATTATTGTTATCTCATTGATTTCAAATATTTATCTTATGTAACAATTTTAGTATATTTTTGAGTTGAATGATAAAGATTCTTTTTAAATTTAAATGTAAATTAAATATTTATATGCATTCTAAATTAGAAAAACAATGAGATAATATCATAAAAAATATTTAAATTATAAAATAAATATTGAATTTTTGATTGAAAAATAACGCATTTATTAGAAACAAGAATAACTATCTATGTCAGTTTGCAGGTTTTTTATTTTAATCATTTAAAGAAAAAAAAAACAGACAGAAAGATAAGAAGTAATTAAAAAGGAAAAAATAACTAAACTCCTTAACCACTACAAGATTTTGCCGGAAAAAAAAAACAGATTCCTTATTTGTAGCAACAAAATACACGTTTTTCTTTTTTTTTTTTTTTGATTTCATTTGAATGTTAGTTATTTAACTTCCAAATATATATTTGCTTCTTTTATCTTCTTTCTAGTTATCCAACTTTAAATAAATTTTAAATTTTTAAAATAAAATTATTAGATGTGTATTTTCAATTTACACGATGATAATAATAATAATAATAATAATAATAATAATAATAATAATAATAATAATAATAATAATAATAATAATAATAATAATAATAATAATAATAATATCCATTTAGAACTCTTTCACAATTTTTCAATTCATCCTTTCAGATATTGTAACCCCACCCAATATCTTATTTAAAATTTTGAAATATAATTTCTTTTTATCCAAATCAATATGTCAACCGACAATATAAATGGGATGTATTTCATTCTTTCTCTCTTTCTTTGCTATTAGCAAATAACTTCTTCTCCTTTTTTTAAAAATTTATTTTATAGTTCAATTTATTTGCTTTGTTCAATGCCTACAGTTTTATTCATGTGTAGTTTTGTGGTTTATATATATATATATATATATATATATATATATATATATATATATATATATTGATTAGTTTAATAAAACTAAATATTTATCTTCTTAATTGTCATTATATTGATTAATTTGCTCGCAGATTACAAAAAATGACTTAGCATGAAGTATACTGGAAAAACCATATTTATATGTGACAACAACAAATGAATAATTCTTTTATGTGATTTACTTTGTTATTATCGATAACTAAAGTTGCATTAAATTTTACAGGAAAGTCTGAAAAATTGTGAAATCATGTTGATTTCATTAAGTAACTGCATCAAAATTTGTTACTGTAATAAATTATGTGAATTTGATTGTTTTGTTCAGAAAAATAACATGTTGAATTGATCAAATTATAAATTTTGGAGATCTTAAATGGAGGTACGACATTAATATTACAAGATTCGTGAAGGTAAGATATTCAATGAAATATTGTATGAAAAGATTTGTCATGTGGAATATGTTAAAATTTACTGACTCGAAAAAGTGATATATACTTGAAACTAGGGGTGGACGTTCAGTATTCGGTTCGGTATTTTCAAAGTTCGGGTTCGATAATTTGATAATCGGTATTTGAACGTAGATACCACATACCATACTTATAAACATTGGCTCGGTAATTCGGTAATCGATAAGTTAAACTTCGATTCGATACGGTATTTGGTAATACCATATTAAAGTTGGAGATGTGCAAATGTACGTTTAAACTTCAAAGAGTATATTTAATAGAAACCCTATTTAGTATTTTGTTGCTTTTTATGAATATATTACCAAGTTCCAAGAGATTCATTGGGTAACTAATACTATTGTCTATTGGGTTAGTTAGACACACACACACACATATAATTTGATTTTCGGTAAATATCAAATACCAAATGATATTAATATCTTGTACCAAACCCAATCCCGAATACCAAAATATTAAAATTTTACTCTCAAATATCATATCAAATATCGAATTATCGAATATCAATTATCAAATTTTTTGGTTCGGTTTGGTAATTCAGTTTTCAATATTTCATGCCCAGCCCTACTTGAAACATATCATGAAAATATATTTTAAAAGTTTAAAATTTTTGTTGTGTGTTGTTATGTTGTTATTATTGTTTACAATTAACATTACAATTATCTTTTGTTATTGATGTAACTAGGAAATTTTAAATTTCTACATATGATGTATACAAATATCTCATGAATATGAAATGATGATCGAATCTTTTCTTTTAAGATAATATTATTTAACATCTTTGAAGTATTATTAAGATGATCAGACAAAATTGATAGGATCGAAGTAGAGTGATAGATATTATGAGAGGTAGGGGGATTGAGGTGGTCCGGGATAGGAGGTAGGCTAAGTGGTGGGTGGATAGACGGGGTGGTGGATGTACGTTGATGATGGGGGATGTGGATAGGAATTTTTTTTTTTTAAAAGTTAAAGGTTTAAATTTTTTTGGGGTTTAATTTGGGGTTAGGGTAGGATGGGGTGGGAGGTAAAAAGAAAATTATAAAACCTTTTTTGGGTGGGGGTCGGGGGTGGGGGGAAAAGGTGTTGGATAAGGGGTCGGGACGGATGACGGGGGTTAAGGATAAAGTAAAAAAGTTGGTTGCATAAAAAATTTAATTTCTATTTTGTTTTGCAAGGGGAGGACAAGCTAAGGTTAGAGGTGGAGTAAGAAACTTTTTTAATAAAAATTTTAAAAGTTAAAAAAAAAAAACGGGTTAGGGATGGGGTGGGCAAAGGTGAGGGATGCGTGTGGGATTGGTGGAGCGGGTGATTTTGAAAGTAGCATGAGAGCTTTTAATTGACTTAATTTTAAAGATACAATAATAAGTATAAATAAAATACTTAACGATGCTAATGATGAAATCAAACAATGAAAAAAGTATGAACAATAAGTATGAAAATTTAAAAGAAAATAACAAATTATATGTGCTTAAATTTTGAATCGAGAGTTGTAATATTTAAAATTTGGAATTAGAAGTTTAGTAATTGACACAACAAAGGCATTTAATAATTGAAATGAAATTAAATAATTATATATATATATATCTTGCCAGCATGCTTGAGCACTGATCCGTCACTTATTTTGTTTTCCTGTGTACATGCTTGAGCACTGATGCCCCCAACTACTACATTTAGTGACTTGCAAACAAAAATGATGTTATTATCTAATAAGTGATCATTTTTAATGATATCAATAACTTTGTAAGATTTAGTGCTAATCTCAAGAGGGTGGTGATTTTTTTCTACTATTATTTGTATAATTCCAACAGGATCGCTATGAGTTCAGCCAGTTTAGAAGAATAATAATTAGTGGTATTCATATATCTTATTACTCAGTCATTACTATGATTCCTAAATGCACCTCCCATTCCTCCAGATCCTAGTTGATTTTGGACTGATCCAGCTGTGTTAAGCTTGAAGTAGCCAAGAGGTGGAGGTTCCCACTTAAGGTGGATTATTGTAGTTTGGTATTTTTGCTCTGTACTAGCATCAACCATGAAGTGATACTTTGTAGCCCTTGTAATTGTGGTATCCACTAATGCACACTCTTCTTGTTGTTAAAAAAGTTATCATTTTTGTTGTCACACCCTCTTTCTTATCAAAAGATTTTATTTAAGTTTCAAAAAGAATTTTCAAATACGAAAGTGACTGAAAATATTTCAAAAAGAAATTTAGATTTAAAAATTAGAGTCGTCACTTGATATTGAGTTTTCGTGTGTCAAGTCACCTAGAAAATATTTTTTTTGGAAAATAGTTGACTCTAAACTGATCAGTGCACAAAGATTTCAGTTAAGAAATTCTATTGACCGAAAAAAAGTGTTAGGCACCCATCGATCATGTGATTTTAATACGGTCACTCCATTAATTCATATAATTTAAATTGACACTATAAATGAATAAACTCATAAAACACACAAAAACAGAAAATCAAATGAAGAGTTCAAAACGAAAATAAAATTCAGTCCAATTGTACAGTTCAAGATTTCAAAAAGTACGAAAATAAAAATATGCTATTCTAACTAGCCTAAACTACGCTTTACCCGATACTCATCGTCTTCTCTTGAATGACCACTAGGTACAAGATACTTCGCAGCATTCCCCGGTAAAATAAATACATTTGAATTAAGTGTGATAAAAAAATTGTGCAAACAAAAAATTTAAACATTCAACAATTATAAAATTCTAAAATTTGCCTATCCAAATCGGCGATCTAAACATACTACTAACAATTGCTAAAAAGATTCAATTAATTGCAGGAGTAAATTAAGCAACCAATTCCTAACCAAATTATCAATTCAGAATCCCCACCCTCAATTTCAAGTTTATCAGTTTTCAATTCCTTCTCCAAAATTGAATAATTGCCTCCAAATCTAATTTATACCAATTTCATATTGTTCAAAATCAATAATTCATAAGCAATCCCGATCAACGAACAATTAATTTAAACAATAAGCAAACAAAAATAAACAAAACTCGAATAAATAATCACAACATAGAGTTTGAAATCATAAACCAAATAGAGAAAAATGAAAAAAGGATAGGACCATTAATTATATTTCAATTTTGTTCAACAGAAATCAGAGGTCTTTGAACGACAGAACGTTAATGCAAGACGCGAATGCTAGACCCAAAACCAAAAAATAATCTCTAACCGACACCTTGAACCCTATTTAAATCGTGACCCTTTCTCCCAACTTGGGTTCGATAGAATTGAGAAGGCTGTGGTGATTTAGTTTTGTTATTTAGTGTGAGGGTTGGATCGATGGTGATGGTGTTGTGAGATTTTCCGAAGATGTGTGGTGGTAACTAATTATCGATGGAGGGCGTTTTTTGCGTAATGGTCAGAGTGAATAGAGTTGTTGATTGCATGAAATTATTGACTGTTGATGGTTATCAATGGAGGATTATGTTGAAGAAAATTAGAGTGTAGATGGATATAAAAAATGGAGTAAAATTTTGGTGCTTGTGGGTGTGACTAATGTCTTGTAAAATGGGAGAAGGAAGTTTTGGGTGTTGTTATTTGACTGTTAATGGTGTTAATTCTCAATCTTATCCGTTCATGGTGAATGCAGTGAGTATGTACTTATGTAAGTGAAAGAGATGTTGTGTTCAAAATAGAGAGAAAATAAATGTTGTAATGGTGAAATTCGGTGAAAGGAGTCTTCTGGTAGTTGGTATATTGTTGTAGTATGTGTAGGTGATGGTGGAGAACTTGGTGTGGGCAAGTTGCGTATATTATTCTGTTAGGGGTTCAAGGCACGTTGTAGAAGAATTGTGGAGTCTGTTAATGTGAGGGCAGATATATTTGTTATATGGGGTGTGTGAGAGGGTATGTAGGATAATGATATATAGATGGAGTAAGCTATGGTGATGAGTGAGTAGTGAATAAGGTATAATTTAGTTATCTTGTGTCCATTTATATGATAGAAAAGTAAGACTTGGTGGACGAGACAAAATTAAATTAAATTAAAAATATAGCATATTATTTTGGACAAATTAAATCTTGTCAAGTGGCATTATCTAATTGACTACTATTTTTCATCTTTTTTTTATTTTTTCTATAAAAAAAGACTATAAATAAAAACGAGAAAGCATTTCTTGTGATTTTTTCTTTCTTTTAACAAAAATAATATATTTTTCTATGATACGATTCTTTTTTGGTAATTTTCAATTTTCAAATAAAAATTTATTAAAAATAATATAAAATTCAAATGACAAGAATATGTCTAAACGAGAAAATACTTAAGGTTACGATTTTGTGAAAAGGTGTTGAAAAGGTCAAAAATCACGTGCCTACATCTGCTAAGCTAGATTCTCCATATGTAGAAATAGATCAAGGTATCCTAAGATAACCAAGCATTGATGGGCTTGTCTTTTATTGTATCCCATGTGATCATCGTGTTTCAGTTCTCATGAGTTTTAAATTGATTGTTTACACTATCGTGCTAAATTATTCCAGAATCTGTTGGCATGAGTTCATTTAAAGAAGATATGTTAGATATCTTCTCTGTGTTTGTCACAAAAATGGCAGCATATAGGGCCAACATTGAGTCATGTATTATTCAAATGGGGTCTTGCTGGGAGCCTATTATGGTGAAATAAGTAGATTTTTTTTGATATTTTGTTGGAGTTAAGAAATTTCAGAATTATTTAAATTCCCTCATTCAACACTTTTCTTAAGGTCTTCACACTATCAATGAGGTGGTATGCATTATTAATTGAGAAGAGTCCATTAGTGGTGAGGTCTCAAATAGTCTATCCTTTATGTTACTAGTAGTTTTCAAGAAACAACTTTTGATTGTGAGATTAAACCCTTCAAAATCCTAATGGAAAGACCATTAAAATCCAATTGTAATTGTTGTGGAGATTATTAACCTCGATATGTTCCTCTTCTTGATTCAAGGACCTTTGAATGTTTTTCCTAATGGCTCCATAGTTAGAAATCCATTTGTCGTCAAAGAAGTTGATCCTATTTTCTAATGGATGATTCGTTAGAGTCATTCATGTATGTAGCCTATTCATTACGAATGCAATACCAATTTTTAGAGATAAAATCTCTTTTCTAGCCTTAGTTTAAAGTTATTACAGTCCATGTTGAAGATGAATCTTGCCCAAAAAGTTGAGTTTTGTTGTACATTTTCTATGCTAATCTTACATGAAGTGCTTTATTACTGACTTCATGCTTTTGGATTTCCATTACCCCTTTATATGTGTGTGTATGTATTAAGTAATAACTGAAGTTATACATTGTTTGGGGTATCCTATTAACTGTTAGGGAAAGATTTGGCTATATTTGTTATATTACACACCAAAAGTTTCTTAAACTAGTAGTTCCTAAAATATTTGTTATATAGTATCCGCTACAAACATCAGAGGAACTATGAAAACACTGGCTCAACAAAAACTGTGCATTTAGTCTCCCTTGTTTGCCAACATATCTGCCACTTATTTTGTTTTCCTGTGTACATGCTTGAGCACTGAAGCTCCCAACTGCTACATTTAGTAGACTTGCACTCAAAATGATGTTATTATCTAATAAGTGATTATTTTTAATTATATTAATAAATTTATAGGATTTAGTGCTAATCTCAAGAGGGTGGTGATTTTTTTCTACTACTATTTGTATAGTTCCAACATGATGGTTATGAGTTCAGCCAATTTAGCAGTGTAATGATTAGTGGGATTCATATATCTCATTACTCAGTCATTACTATGATTCCTAAATACTCCTCCCATTCCTCCATATCCTATCCGATTTTAAATTGATCCAGCTGTGTTTAGTTTGAAGTGGCCAAGAGGTGGAGGTTCCCACTTAAGGTGGATTATTGTAGTTTGGTATTTTTGCTCTGTGCTAGCATCAACCATGAAGTGATACTCTGTAGCCCTTGCAATTGTGGTATCCACTAATACACACTCTTCTTGTTAGAAAAGTTATCATTTTTGCTGTCACACCCCCTTTCTTATCAAAAGATTTTATTTAAGTTTCAAAAAGGATTTTCAAATACGAAAGTGACTAATAATGTTTCAAAAAAGGAATTTAGATTTAAAATCAGAGTCTTCACTTGATATGGAGTTTCCATCTGTCAAGTTACCTAGAAAATACTCCTTTTTGAAAATAATTGACTCTAAACTAATCAGCGCACAGAAATTTCAGTTAAGAAATTTTGTTGACCGAGAAAAGGTGTTAGGCACCTATCTGTGATTTTAGCACGGTCATTCCATTAATTCGTATCATTTAAATTGAAACTCTAAATGAATAAACCCGTAAAACGCACAAAAATAGATAATCAAATGAAGAGTTCAAAATGAAAATAAAGTTCAGTCCAATTGTACAGTTCAATATTTAAAAAAGTACAAAAATAAAAATACGTTATTCTAACTAGCCTAAACTACACTTTACCGGATATTCAAATTTTTCACGATTCGAGACTGTCCCTAGTCATATCACGGTACTTAGAACCACAAGTGATCTTAAACTAACCTATGTCCTGACATAATTCTTGAGAAACTGATTTAAAATATGTATAAATGCTAAATTTGATGAGCGGAAGCATAATCATGACATACTCTATTTCAAAATATTAATGTTCAAAGTTTTGCTATACTATACAAAAGAATGGGGAACTGAAACTACATACAATGACTCTAATTGACTATCTATGAAGCCTCTATTAATACTGAGTATAGGTAGCTGAGACATGACCACAACTATTCCTAATCAATACATACGAATAGGACAATAAAATAATTGAATTATAACTGGCTTGAGTCATCAAAATAGAGAACTCACCACCAACTGGCTGAATGCTATGATCTGCTTGGCTATGATCTGCTTGGCTATGATCCTGTAGTAGGCACTTGAATCTAAATTAAATTAAAAATGTAGGCAGAAGAGGTATGCAATCAGTACTTTGGAAAGTACCGAGTACGTGAGATGTTCATTAATCATGAAAATACTTAAAACATGATTTAAAACTGAGGACATAGTCCATTTGCTGAAATATGCATTTAGAACATATCTATACATAAAAGCTGTAAGGCGTAGTGAAATTTCTAAATCTTGTGCTAAAACATTTCTGTAAATTGAGAAGCAATAGAAACATGACTATTATACTTAATCTCAAGATAATGTTGAATATGATTTAAAACTATACTAAGGGTTTTTTATGAATACTAAGTCTAAAACTGTGAGATATGAACTGATGCAATGACCAAGTATAAATATGTACTATATAAAATTGAATAACTGAATACAAGGTCATACATATCTAAACTGTAACATAATTTGAATATAACTGAGAAGTACTGGATCTAACAATAAACGACATGCCCCAATCTAAGGTAATCGAGGTCCAACCTGTAATCCAAGTTGAAAGGGTACTAGTACCTTGCCAAGGGTACCAACACTGGTTGGAGTAGATCCATAAAACTGATGTCCTGAAGGACTAGGGTGTCAAGCTTAAACTGACTGGTGAACCCTTATAACCTGAGGTGGTGACGTAGTTCTGGAACACAGAGATTACTACTAATGGTCTCTGTCTAATTGATGGGGGATCCGTCATCCCTGTGTTCATTCAATGCTAAGTATTATTCCCAACTGAATAATGCTGAAGCATAAACTAGAATATGAACTGATAACTTATATGCTCAAGTCACGGTATTATGAAAATAATAATGCATATATAATCTGAAGTACTTAAAAGTATGTAAACTGATGTATGTCTAAGTTTCTAGGTATCGGGTATTCATAACCCACCAACTTTGACTAATGCAACTGAACACGATAATATTAAAAACTGATCCTAATAGGAAATTTTATGAATAAAGCCCAAAAATTCAACAACTGATCATAATGTGGAAATTCATGATGCTTGAACATAGGAAGTGCTATTGTTATGGAAAAATATTTATTTATGGTTTAATTACAAAATAAAATGATTAAATTAGGGGAAACTCATATTTGACCTAAAACCCAAAACTTGAGGGAAAACTAAGCTTGATGATTAACAAATCTAAAATAAATGGGTACATCATTCATAGCTTGATCATATGCTTTAAATTTAGGGTAATATTATGTAAATCATGCATTGTCATAAGAATAGTGTGAATGATATGATATGGGTCTAACAAACCATGAATAATGACTAAAACGTGCTAAAGAGTGAGAGTTATATTATAGGAAATTGAGTTTAAGCTTAGAGTAACTATTAGATAAAACCTTAGTTTATGAAGATCATAAAACTCATGAACAAAATAATTATTTTGGAATGAGTATGAAAGGATATCCTCATTGAATACCCACAAGCCTGATTATTCTTGATTCTTGAATTGAAGTTTTGTGGATTTGGACTTGGAGATGAAAAACCCTAATTTCTTGCTTTGGAGTAGAGAAAATTACATGTTCTTGGAGGATTTCATGAGTTGTGTTGATAATAAGGGTTTTGGGGTTGTTTTTTCTTTATATTTAGCCTTAAATTAGCATAAACAATGTAGTTTTGGGGTTAAAAGTGTGGAAAAGTTCAAAACAACCTTTAGATATCGTCTGGAGGTCGCCTAGAAGCAGTCCCAACGAGTTAGGCCATGACTCGTAGGGTCTGGCCATGAGCTAGGGCTTGAGTCATGGTCAGAAACCCAAATTTTGGCCCTTACTGCCGTGACGACGAGTCCTCCCAACGACTTGTAGGGTCTGACTATGAGTTGTCATCAGGAGTCGTAGTCACTGACAAGTTTAATAGTGCTTCAGTAATTTGGCCATAACTTCTTATTCCGATATTGGATTAAGGAAAAATTGATATTATTGGAAAGATAATTCAATTATGTCTCTGTTGGTGGGTCTTGATCTAAAAATTTTTTATTAACCCAAAAGTTATGCTCGTTTGAAGTTGACTATAGTTATATTCTTCACAAGAATTTAATTGCTAAGGAATGTTTTGAATTATCTATAAGTTAGGAGCTATTTGAGGGCTTAATATATTTCAAAATTACTTATAAATCTACCAAAACATGAGGTTTAATTTTGCATGAACTTACAATATGGTTCAAATATTGGCTTTGATTTTTGAGATGTTACAATATCTCCCACTTGGGATCATTCGTCCTTGAATGAAGATTGACTTGGATGAAAGGATAGAAAAAGAGTTCTAATCTCTGACATAAAATTCTAAGATCTAAATACAGACATAATGATTGAATTTCCAACTACAACTTTGACTAGTTTGAGATTTTGGGAACTCACTAGTATTGTCTGGCTGAATTCTGAAGTTGGATAACTATCATGACATCGATTTCTAAATCTAGAAATCTGTCATGATTGGGACTAATTTATACTTGGAGTAAGGATTCAACTGAGTTCATAATTAGCATGAATGTAAATAAATCACCCCATGAAATAGGCATATTCATGAAAGTTCAAATAGTAAAACTAGATGAAAAGATAAACTATAGGAGCTTAGCTGTCTGGTTGCCAAGTTAAATTACTGGCTATACAGACTGACTCATACTAAAATTTTATAACTCAACTGAAGTATCCCTGGACAAACAGATATTTAGAACTGTAAAGTGATATATAAGGACATGAAATTTTCTTAAGAGTCACTAAAAAAGAAATATTCATTACATTCAACACAACTTTTCAGAAGTTCTAATTACATTAGGGAGCAAAGAATTTTGGGCATGATCAGAGTAAGATATCTGAATAAGGAATCACAACATGACTACAACTCTATAACATGGAATATAGACATATAAAACATAAGCTGGGAAAATTAATATGCCTTAGGCAATGCAACTGCTAACTTTCAAGCTTAGGCACACTTCTCAAATACTCCCTTAACTACACTTTTCCTCTTAAACACTACAGTTCATTTGACGCCACTTATAATCTTCACATTTGTATTGATAAATCCTTCTACCAAAGTCTGATAAACTAAATTCTTTCACCATGTTCAAGGCTAACTCAAAGTCACAAGGTACTAAACATAACACCATAATACTAGTCTAAACCACGGATTCAATTTCCTATGTGTTTTCAGAGCTCTCATCTCAATAATAATACTCCTTACCACTTCAACAACTAACTTCAACCTCTTACTAGGAATTTACTAGTGCAAAATGCATTTATTCACTTATATACCAACATAACATTCAAGCCTATCATTATAATCACTTATGAACTTCTAGGAAATAGCGCACCTAAGAATTTTTCCTATATTCTCTAATATCTCTATCAATAACAACTTCCATGCACTATCCCCATGAAGACACGCCTAGAATTCTCAACTAACTTTGACATATACCAAATCTTTGACTCAATCTTCCTTCACACTTATAACCTTAGATAAAATAAGCATACATCTATCTTTCCTTAATAAAGAACATTTACTCTCTCTCATCTAAACTATTGTTCATTCATTTTCATCACCACTATCTTTTCATAAGGAGAGGTCATTGAAAGGCTAGAACATGAGGACCTAAAGCGTGAAAGAATACTATACATAACTTTGACACTTAATTGAGGCCTAAGGAATAGAGTATTAAAAGCATGTATTCATTAAAGACATCTAAACTAAGGTCATATGTGCCATAATACAATTTTCACTGGTCCTTAAGGGTGTATCATGAGTTTTGGAAATTAAGAATACTGTAAAACATGACTATATGAGTCATGAGCTGTATGACTTGAGTTTGGAGTTTATAAATTCATGGAAGATGATCCGTACTTCTGAGTGAACTAGCATTCCTTATACTAGGAATTGGAGCATGCATGATTCTAAATAAAGTGCATGAATATGATCTATGACCATAGATATGACTTGTAAGGCATGAGTAGATGTTGTAATGACTAAAGTACAAAGTTTGTACCAAGATAAGAATGGGTCAGGTATTCTCCTCCCCTACTGTTGTTCTAGAACTCACTAGCATCACCACTAGAATCGAAAAACCTGACTTGGTTCCTTGTTCTATCATCTCCCCCTTAGATTTAAGCCATCACTCTAAATCTGTGGACCTCTACAATAAACTCTAAACTAAACTATAAACACTCTACTCTAGATTTTGGGATATAACGGTACACATAAATATTAAGCTACTCCTGAAAGACTATACCTGAAAGTATAAAACAAAAATACTGCTTGTACATCCTTTCGAGATATAACTCTTAACTTTCAATAGCCCCAATAGTCATCAAATAATAACTTAAACGATTACTAACTTTGAATCTTTAGGAGTATCACCATACCCTGAGTTCAGACTTTTTCCTTCTAGAATTTCAAACTCTTCTTTCTATTAGCTTAATAATCCATCATTCAAACTTAGATTCTAACATTTAACATGGATATCCCTAAAATTTTAATGAACTATACTAACTTACTACTACTGGATAAAAATAATGAAATACTAATCCACACAAAATTTTATAAACATACTCAACCTTAACAAGCTTCTCTATTTTTCTGGCCGTTGCCTAATCTCTATCCTGACTAACGCATTAACATACTCAAAGTCTCCCTTAACTGGTAAATCTCTCTCAAAGAGCTATTATACAATCTACACAACATCTTTCTGGCCCCATGGATACATAATCTACTAAATCTAGATAATACTATCCCTAATTCACTACTGCTACACTTATAGGCTCATGCTCCTAACTCTAGGTCATGTTGTCATAGGATTTTGAGAAGGGATCTAAAGCACATCTGCCTTTGGCGCAATGCATTATTTTCATAAATAAGAACAAACTCCTTCAAACTTTGGAACTTAAAGGCACTGATGGGATCATTTTAAGCCCGCTTATAGTCTTATAACTGTCTGTGGGGACTGTTTGAGAAATTTCTATCGATAGGAATTTAAGCTTGACTATTTCTATTACCTTAAAAATAAGGAAAATTTGGCACGAATTGAGCAATGTAAGAATCTGTATATGTTTCTTGGAGAATAAATCTACTGCACAATCAGAGATATGAAAGAAGAGAAACATTTCTTAAATACCCTGTAGCCTCTCAAAGAAAAGTACAGACACCTCTATACCGTTCTGCAAGACTCTACTAGACACGGATTTATAGACACCCTGGGAAACTTGAACCTTGTGCTCTGATACCAAGTTTGTCACAATTAGAGATAACCCCCTAGTTGTAACACAGTACTTAGGACCATAAGTGAACTCAATCTAACTTATGTACTGGTATAATGCTTGCACAATTGATTTAAAATATGTACAAAAGCTAAATTTGATGAGCAGGAGCATAATCATGATATCATTTATTTCAAAACATTATTGTTCAAAGTTTAAAATACTTTAATTCGAAAGAATGGGGAACTGAAACTACATACAATGAAGCTAATTGACTATCTATGAAACCTCTATTAATAGAGACTATAGGTAGCTGGGACATGACCACAACTATCCATAATCAATACATACAGATAATAAAATAAAATACTAGTATTGTAACTAACTTGAGTCCTCAATATACGAGAACTCATCACCTGCTGGCTGAATGCTATAATTTACTTGGCTATGATCCTGTTGTAGGAACCTGAATCTACATCATATGAGAAATGTAGGCAAAATATGTATATGATCAATACTTTGGAATATATTGAGTATGTGACATATGCATTAATCATGAGAATACTTAAAACATGCTTTAAAATTGAGGATAACAATGCATGTATAATATGAAATACTCAAAAACATGTAAAATTATATATGTCTGAATTCCTAGGTATCGGGTGTTCATAACCCACCATTTTTGACTAATTCAACTAAACATGATATTATTCAAAACATATCGTAATAGCGAATTTCATGAATAAAGCTCAAAAATTCAACAACTGATCATAATATGGAAATTCATGATTCTTGAACAAGGAAAAATGCTATTCTTATGAGAAAACATGTATTCATGATTTAATTACAAAATAAACTAAATAAGTTAGGAAAAACTCATATTTGTCTTGAAACCCAAAACTTGAAGGGAAATTAAGCTTGATGGTTGAGAAATCTTAAATAAATGGGTACATCATTCATAGCTTGATAGTATGTTTTAAATCTGGGGTTATATCATGTAAATCATGCATGGTCATGAGAACAACATGAATGATATGATATGGGACTAAGAAACTATGAATAATCACTAAAAATGCTATGAGTGAGAGTTATATCATTGGGAATTGAATTTAAGCTTAGAGTAACAATTAGATAAAATCTTAGTTTATGAAAATCCTAAAATTCATGAACAAAATCATAATTTGAATATGAATATGAAAGGATATCCTCACTGAATACGCACATACCTGATTACTCTTGATTCTTGAATTGGAGTATTAAAAATTTAGACTTGGAGATGAAAAACCCCAATTTCTTACTTTTGAGAAAAGAGAATTACATATTCTTGGAGAATTTCATGAGTTGTGTTGAGAATGAGGAATTTGGGGTTTTGGCTTTATATCCAGCCTTAAAATATCTTAAACTACATAGTTTTAGGGTTAAAAGAGTAGGAAAAGATCAAAAAATCCCTTAGAACTCGTCTAGAGGTCTCCTAGAAGTAGCCCCGATGAGTTAGGCCATGACTTGTAGGGTCTGGCCATGATTTATAGCTTGAGTCATGGTTATAAACCCAAAATTTGGCTCCTACTTTCATGACGAGGAGTCCTTCTGATGACTCGTAGGTTCTAACTACGAGTCTTCATTAGAGTCGTAGTCACTGGCAGTTTTGACAGGACTTCAGTAATTTGGCCATAACGTTATACCTGGATATCAAATTAAGGTGAAATTGGTATGTTGGAAAGATAATTTAGTTATATATATGTTGGTGGAGATTGATCTAAAAAATTCTCAGTGCCCCAAAAGTTATGTTCATTGGAAGCTGACTATAGTTATATTCTTTACAAGAATTTAACTGTTAAGGAATGTTTTGACTTGTCAATAAGTTAGGAGCTATTTGAGGCCTCAGTATATGACTAAATCACTTATATAACTACCAAAACATGAGGTTTAATTTTGCATGAACATAAAGCATGGTTCAAATCTTGGCTTGGATTTTTGGGGTGTTACAAGGGTCTTCTCTTGAACGACCAATAAGTACAGGATACTTCGGGGCATTCTCTGGTAAAATGAATACATTTATATTAAGTGCGATAAAATAAAAATCATTCAATCAAGAAATTTAAACATTCAACAATTATGAAATTCTAAAATTTCCCTACCCAAATTGACGATCTAAACATACTACTAACAATTACAAAAAAGATTCAAATTAATTGCAAGAGTTAATTAAACAACCAATTCGTAACCAAATAATTAATTCAACCGCCCCCCCATTCCAAGTTTATTAGTTTTCAATCCCTTCTCCAAAATTGAATTAACTACCCCAAAATTTAATTTTTATCAATTTTATATTGTTCAAAATCAATTATTCATAAGCAATCCCGATCAACCAATAATTAATTTAAACAAAAACAAACAACACCTGAGCAAATAATCACAACATAGAGTTTGAAATCATAAACCAAATGGGGGAAAAGGGAAAAAGAGTAGGACCTTTAATTATATTTTAATTTTGTTCAATGGAGATCAGAGGTCTATTATTGATAGAATGCCAATGCAAGATGAGAATGCTAGACCTAGAATAAAAAATAATCTTCAATCGACACCTTGAACCCCATTTAAATTATGACCCTTTCTCCCAAATTGGATTCAATAGAATTGAGAAGGTTGTGGTGATTTAGTGTTGTTATTTAGCGTGAGGGATGGATCGGTGGTGATGGTGTTATGGGATTTCACCGATGATGTGTGGTGGTAGTCAATTATCGATGGAGGACGTGTTTTCATATAGTGGCCTGAGTGAATAGAGTCGTTGATTGCATGAAATTAATGGGTGTTGATGGTTATCAATGGAAGATTATTTCGACAAAAATTAAAGTATGGATGGATGTGAAAAATGGAGTGAAATTTTGGTATTTTTGGGCATGACTAATTTTTTGGAAAATGGGAGGAAGAAGTTCTAGGTGTTGTTATTTGGTTGTTAATGGTGTTAATTCTCAATCGGATCTGCTCATGATGAGGGCAGTTGGTGCGTATATATGTAAGTGAAGGAGCTGTTGTGTTAAAAATACAGAGAAAATGAATGTTATAATGGTGAAATTCAGTGAAAGGAGTCTTCTGGTAGTTGGTATATTATTGTAGTATATGTAAGTGATGGTGAGAACTTGATGCGGGCAAGTTGTGTATATTATTCTGTTAGGGGTTCAAGGCACAGTGTAGATTGAAATGTGGAGCTGTTAATATGAGGGAAGGTGTATTTGTTGTATGGGGTATGTGAGTGGGTAAGTGGGTTAATGATATATAGGTGGAGTGAGTTGTGGTGATGAGTGTGTAGTGAATGAGGTATAATTTAGTTATCGTGTGTCCATTTATATGATAGAAAAGTAATTCTTGGTGGTCGAGACAAAATTAAATTAAATTAAAAATATAGCATGTTATTTTGGACAAATTAAATCTTGTCAAGTAGCATTATCTAATTGACTACTATTTTTCATCTTTTTGTATTTTTTATATAAAAAAGACTACATAAAAATGAGAAAATATTTTTTGTGATTTTTTCTTCCTTTTAACAAAAATAATATATTTTTCTAAGATAAGATTCTTTTTTGGTAATTTTCAATTTTCAAATAAAAACTTAATAAATACAATATAAGATTCAAATGACAAGAATATGTCGAAACAAGAATATACTTAAGGTTACAATTTTGTGAAAAGGTTTAGAAAAGGTCAAAAATCATGTTCCTACATCTGCTAAGCTAGATTCTCCATATGTAGAAATAGATCAAGGTATTCTAAGACAACTAAGAATTGATGGGCTTGTCTTTTATTTTATCCCATGTGATCAACGTGTTTTAGTTGTCATGAGTTTTAATTGATCGCTTGCACTATTGTGATTATTTCAGAATCTATTGGCATGAGGTCATTTAAAGAAGATATGCATGATATCTTCTTTGTGTATGTTACAAAAATGGCATCATATAGGGCCAATGTTGAGTCAAGTATTGTTCAAATGGTGTCTTGTTAGGAGCCTATTATGGTGAAATAGTCAGAATTTCTTTTTTTGTGTGTGGATATTTTGTTGAAGTTAAGATCTTTCAGATCTATTTGAATTTCTTAATTCAATACTTCCTAAGGTTTTAATTCTATCACTGAGGTGGTACGCATTATTAGTTGAGAAGATTCCATTAGTGGTGAGGTCTCAAATAAGTCTATCCTCTATGTTACTAGTAGTTTTCATCAGAGTAAATCCTTAAAAGCTCTAATGGAAAGACCATTAAATCCAGTTGTAATTGTTGCGGGGATTATTAACCTTGATAGGTTCCTCTCCTTAATTCAAGGACCTTTGAATGTGTTTCCTAGTGGCTCCATAGTTAGAAATTCATTTATTGTCAAAGAAGTTGACCCTATTTTCTTATGGATAATTCATTTAGAGTCATTCATGCATGAAGCCTATTATTAAGAATGCAATACCAAGTTCTAGAGATTAAATCTCTTTTCTAGCCTTAGTTTAAAGTTATTATAGTCCATGTTGAAGATGAATCTTGCCCAAAAAATTGATTTTTTGTGTACATTCTCTATGATAGGCTTACATGTAGAGCTTTATTATTGACTTCATGCTTTTGGATTTCCATTACCCTTATTTATGTTTATGTATGTATCAAGTAATAACTAAAGTTATACACTGTTTGGGGTATCCCATTACCTATTAGTGCAAGGTTTGGCTATATTTGTTATATTACATACCAAAATTTTCTTAAAGTAGTAGTTCCTAAATTATTTTTTCATATAGCGCACGTTGCAAACACAAAAGGAACTATGTAAACACCGGCCCAACAAAAACTGTTCATTTAGTTTTCCTCTTTTGCCAGCATATCTGCCACTTATTTTTTTTCCTTGTGTACATGCTTGAGCACTGAAGCTCCTAACTGCTACATTTAGTGACCTGCACTCAAAAATGATGTTATTATCTAAGAAATGATCATTTTTAATCACATAATAACTTTATAGGATCTAGTGCCAATCTCAACAGGGTGGTAACTTTTTTCAACTGCTATTTCTATAATTTCAGCCGTATCACTATGGATTCAGTCAATTTAGCAGTGCTATGATTAGTGGGCTTTATATATCTTATTACTCGGTCATCACTATAATTACTAGATACACCTGCTATTCTTCCGAATCCTAGTTGATTTTAACTGATCCAACAGTGTTAATCTTGAAGTAGACAAGAGGTAGAGGTTCCCACTTAAGGTGGATTATTATAGTTTGATGTTTTTGCTCTGTGCTAGCATTAATCATGAAGTGATACTTTGTAGCCCTTTCAGTTCAGGTATCCACTAATACACACTCTTCCTAATGTTAAAAAAGATATCATTTTTGCTATCACATTCCTTTTTTAACCAAAAGATTTTATTCAAGTTTCAAAAAGGATTTTCAAATACGAAAGTGATTGAAAATGTTTCAAAAAGGGATTTAAATTTAAAAAGCAGAGGAGTCACTTTACATTGAGTTCGATGTGTCAGTTACCTTGAAAATATTCCTTTCAAAAAACAATTAACTCTAAACTGATCAACGCAAAGAGATTTTGGTTAAAAAATACTGTTGATCAAGGAAAAGGTGTTAGATACCCATTGATCCCATAATTTTAGCACGGTGGCTCCATTAATTCGTATCATTTAAATTGACACTATAAATGAATAAACTCGTAAAAACACACAAAAGCAGACAATCAAATAAAGAGTTCAAAATGAAAATAAAGTTCGGTCCAATTGTACAGTCCAAGGTTAAAATAGAAAGTACGAAAATGAAACTATGCTATTCTAACTAGCCTAAACTACACTTTACCTGACATTTGGGGCCTTCTCTTGAACTACCAATAGGTACAAGATACTTCGGAGCATTCTTCAGTAAAATAAATACATTTGAATTAAGTGTAATAAAAGAAAAACTGTAAACACCTAATTTTTTACCAAACTGAATGTTTTGCGTCATTTTTAGTGATTAATATATATATATATATATATATATATATATATATATATATATATATATATATAAACTATATTTGTTTTCTTCTTTTAATGTTCTATAAATAAATTAATGATATTAATATGTCTTAGTCGTATTTCTAAGACTAGTTATGTAAATTATCTGTATTTTATTATTTTTGAATAAATTTCATCATTTTTATTATTTTATTATATTTTAAGCATTATTAAGAAAAAAAGAGGAAACCTAAACTACCCTCACCTTCTACCACCTTCCCATTTCCACTCAACCTTTCCCACTTTCTCCACACAAACACACGTACATGCACATACACTCCTATAGTAACACGAAAATGCACAATTTTTTACATACTTTTTGAACACAGACTAAAAAAGAAAAAAAGAGACAGACACTGAGAAAGAAAACATCAAACAAAAATAGTAAAAAAAAGAGAGAGAGCATTTTTTAGTGTTCCGAGTTCAGAGTTCAGTTAGAGTTTAATTTGGAGATTCCAGTCACGAGTTCGTATTTCTCTTCTACTTAACTCATCTACAGGTTTCAATTTAATCCTATGTTGTTTATTGTATAAAATTTATTATGAATCAAAATATGAATAAAGTTATTTAAATGACTTTCATTTATTATTCAATATGTATTGTTGATTTATTATGCGAATCTATTTATTATTATGTGTTGTATATTAAGTTACTGAATATTTGTACACAGAAAAGCTTTGTATTCAAATGCATCCATCACTAAGAACATAACACTGCATACACACTGTATATTCACATACGAATTAATTTCATGTTTCAGTGGTATACTACATTACACATAGACATATAAAAGAGTAAAAAATAATACATCAGTGAATTATCAAAAAAAAAACAGAGAAGAAAAAATGGATAAAAAAAATAGAAAAATCAAGAGTTGAAGGGTTAAAAGAAAAATTAAAGATTTTTGAACTTTCCGGCGAGAAACTTACCGGAATCACTTCGGAATCCCCCCGAACTAGATCCGATGGATCTCCCCCAAAATCGGCAAAACTGATGAAAAACGTGGCTATCGTCCCCTTTTTTTGTTGTTTCCGTTCATTGCCACCGCCAACGCTGAACGACCTTTCCTCTATGACTACTGCCGCTGCTTTCCTTTCCTTTTTTTCTCATACCGCCGCTGCATTCGCCGGCAAGCCAGTGAAACTGATTTCGACGAAACTCCTCCAGATCTGGCAGGAGTTTCCTCGTTCTCCAGAGAAGATCCACCACCACGGCGACTCTCTACAGAACCTAACTCGCCGGAATTCTAATTACATGAGTCGACCACCTTTTTGCTCAAAATCCAATGAAATACCGCCGGATTAGTCACCGGAAAATATACATACACTGATTTTTTCCTTATTGTAATTTTCCGTTTTGAATTGCTTGTTTTCTTAGTAAATTTATGTTCGAATTAAATTTTAAGGGTTTTGTACGGGAAGTTGTTTTGTCATCTGTAGCTTGGATTTTATGTTAATTTAGGATAAAATAGATTTAAGAAATCGTAATAAAATTAGCATATTAGGGGTAGCTTTATGTATATTTTGTATTTTTACTTTTGTTTACTTATTTATTTATTTATATTTGTTATTTTATTATTTTATTATTTTTATTTTATTGTCATTAATAAAACATAATAATTATTTATTGAATTAAGTGATCACTCTAAATAAATTTTGTTCAAATATTGTTAATATTAAATAGCATTTTGAATAGAATAAATTGTCATTAGTTTACAAAAGATAAATCAATGCCTTTAAAGTTAGACAAATTTTAGGCATGTTTAGAATATTCTTCAATAATAAAAGAGAGAAAAATCTATGGTAAGGGAGTGAATTTGTAAAAGAATTAGTTAGGTTCTTAACCTCAAGAAATTAACATTTAACATACGAGAGAAAGTTAACGATGAAGTTGGAAAGTCTTGCTACCGACCATTCGTTATAATAAATAAACAAATCATTTGAAGCCGCTATAATTGGGTTGGGTAGATTCTTAAACATGTTAGGTGTTCACTTAGATTTGGAAAAAATGGAGGCTATCCATAAATGCCACAAAGGCGCGATAAATATATCAAAACTCATGGTAAGGCCGAAAAGTACTACCATCGGTAAGCCACGCATCAATACAATTTTAAATATATTCAAAAATAAATAAAAGTGGGACAGAAGTCCTTTTAGGCTAACAAATATCATATATTTAAGAGACTAATTTAAGCCAGACATAAGTCATTAAAGCGATCGTGCTAGAACCACGGGACTCGAGGGATGCCTCATACCTTTCCCTCGGTTAACAGAATTTCTTATTCGAATTTCTAGTTTGCAGACCAATAATAAAGAGTTATTTTCTTTTGATTAGGAATTCAATAAGATAACTTGAAACACCCAAACTCAATTTCAAGTGGCGACTCTATAAAATAATGTAATCCCTATTCAAAATGTCACTTTAATTGGAAAAATCTATTTTCTTTAAAATCAACTCCCTAGAGAGGTTAGGGTGATAAAACTAAGGGTGTGACAGATGGAGACTCCGCTGGGGCCGGAAAGCACTGCTACCGGTAAGTTGTCCCAACCCGACTCGAGTTATCCGCTCATTTTACAGCCAATCTAGACACCTTTCTCCATTAAATTAAATATAGTAGAACTAAAACTTAGACATGGTTATGCCTATTAGGCTTCGCTTTATTTGCATCACGTGCATTTTTGACTTAGTGGAGGCTCGATAAAGATTTAAATGTCTAAAAGTACACTCTTTTATCCATTTTCTGTGCTACTAGTTGCATTAACTGTCAGGTTGTTTCGAATATTGGTCAACTTTAGAATCCATTAACTTAAGAGAGGGTGATAATAACTCTCTAAAACCTATTCTTTATAGAAACTCAAATGAGGTGTAAGGCTTGTTTTGACAAATAAAAAAAATATAGTTTCTATCGAATTTATCCGAGTTGGACGAACTATACACACCTGATTCTCATCTCAGTGAGATACGTAGGCATCCCTTCATGAATTCGATTATCCTTACAAACAAAGATTGTATTTTCTTTTAAAAAAAGAAGAGTTTTGATCCTTATAAAAAAAATCAATCATTTTGTTTTCAAAAATTTTAAAAAATAATTATTAATAAATTAAAAAAATATTTTCTTTTCATTAGTCAACTAAAAAGTGGGTTTCTTCATATCTCCAGTTGCACGAACTACGCACACCTGATTCTTATCTTAATGAGATACATAGGCAACCTTTCTTAGGTTTGGTGATCCTCATTCAATTTGAATTTTTTTATTGATTTTTTTAATAATAATTAAAAAATAAAGGGCGTTAGTCTTTTTCAAAAGAAATCCTTCGATAAAAAAAAGAAAGTGTTTATTAACATTTTAAAAAAATATATATAGAAAAGAGAAAGAAAAGTTTTTCCTTATTCAAAACTCAAAAAGAAAAAAAAATTCTTGCTTCATATTTTAAGCTTTCTGAACAACGTCTGACTTGATCCTTGTTTTAACAAGATACGTAGACAACTCTTCTTTTGGTAATTGGTACCAACATACTTAAAAATATGAATGAAAAATAAGTGTTAAATTATATGACATGTTGATAGAGTGGATCAATTTTGTTGTAAACTAGAGATTTTTTCGGTGCCTCTAATTTTACTTAAGTTGTCCTTGTAAATTTTTCTTGCTCTAAGTCAAGCTTAAAATAAATCTTACCTCATTGCTTCATGTGCATTGTGTGGTAAGCTTTAGATTGAAAATTCAATAGCATCGCTCTGTTGATCTAGAACTTGTCCTAAGAGTTTGTTCAGGGGAAATTTTGAGCAACACTTAACTTGGGAGAGGATTGTAGGCTTTCTTTGACTCGATTGTACCTTTGAAGCCTACCAAATAAAATATAATCCCTAGACTTCCCCGTTTGAGACTAAAGCCTTTTATTGGATACCCAAATCTTAGCCTATATCATTTTTGAGTGCATAAATGCACAATCCCACTTTTGATCCCACCTCCCTAAGTGCACTGCTAAAGTCTAAGTCAGAGGATGAAGCAAAAGTCGAAAATAAATGTTCAAACAAAGTTATAGACAAACGGAAATTCTTTCAGCAAAAAAAGAGAGATCCAAAAAAAAACCCTCCAACAAGGAGTTATTAAAAAAAGATAATTCAAAAATTGACTTTAAAGGAAAGGAAAAAAAATGATGAGAGAAAGCAACAAATAAAATGAAGATCAACTGCAAAATGTAAGATATTGAGAGCAAAGTGCAATGCTTAAGGAGGGAATAGTCATTTTATCTCAAATGAATATCCTATCCATCCCTAAGCTAACAATACAAACCAATGATAAGTCCTACTTGATTTCATTTTGAGAGTTCTCACATTAGTGGATACTTCAATGATGGCCAAGCTTATGGTATCTCATTGCATGCATTGAATATCTTTCTGAGTGTGAGGGCTTCTTGAACGTCCTAAAATCTAAACTGTTTTATGGTGAGTGAATTAGGACTTTAGTTGTGGTAAGGGCACTAGAAACATGAGGATAAGAGTAATTTAAATGCTTGATTTGGAGCAAGACATATATATCTTGTATAAAACTTAAGTATATCTAAGGTACCATTTGAAACTATAGTGATTACTTTTGAGTTGACCTTAGTTCTTATTTAAAAGTAATTTGAGGTGACTCCTATGCCTAATATTAATTGTTGGCATCAATTGAAGTCAAGAAATGAGTTATTTTCATTCTTCTGATCTTTACAAAGTATATACTTTAAAACAAAGTACTATTTTTGTGAACTACGTTAGACTTGATTCTTGCTACGCAAGATACGTAGGCAATCCTATGATAGGGTTCAATCCCGCTGAATAAAAGTTTTTTACATCCCCGAAGGGTATAATACTGGGGTATTTTTTTTTATAAAAAAAAATCAATAAAAAAAATTTCAAAGTTTCTCGCATCCAAAACTGTGACATTTTTTTTTTCAAAAAAAAAGGAAAAAAATATATCTCACTTACCTTAGCAGGTACAACATCTCCTGATTACACTTTAGGGAACAAAACTTCCTAATCTTTTTTTTAAGTCTTCATCGGGTACGACATTCCCTAGTTGCTATTTTAGGAAATAAATTTTTCCTATCTTCTCCTTTAAGTCCTCATAGGGTATGACATTCCCTAGTTGACATCTTAGGAAATACAATTTCCTAATTTTCTTCTTCGTCTTCATAGGGTACGACATTCCCTAGTTGACATCTTAGGAAACACAATTTCCTAATTTTCTTCTTCGTCTTCATAGGATACGACATCCCCTAGTTGATATCTTAGGAAACACAATTTTCTAATTTTCTTCTTCATCTTCATAGGGTACGACATCCCCCAGTTGACATATTAGGAAACATAATTTTCTAATTTTCTTCTTCGTCTTCATAGGGTACGACATTTCCTAGTTGACATCTTAGGAAACACAATTTCCTAATTTTCTTCTTCGTCTTCATAGGATATGACATCCCTAGTTGATATCTTAGGAAACACAATTTTCTAATTTTCTTCTTCATCTTCATAGGGTACGACATCCCCCAGTTGACATATTAGGAAACATAATTTTCTAATTTTCTTCTTCGTCTTCATAGGGTACGACATTTCCTAGTTGACATCTTAGGAAACACAATTTCCTAATTTTCTTCTTCGTCTTCATAGGATATGACATCCCTAGTTGATATCTTAGGAAACACAATTTTCTAATTTTCTTCTTCATCTTCATAGGGTACGACATCCCCCAGTTGACATATTAGGAAACATAATTTCCTAATTTTCTTCTTCGTCTTCATAGGGTATGACATTCCCTAGTTGACATCTTAGGAAACAATTTTCTAATTTTCTTCTTCGTCTTCATAGGGTACGATATCCCCTAGTTGACATCTTAGGAAATAATTTCCTAATTTTCTTCTTCGTCTTCATAGGGTACGATATCCCTTAGTTGGCCTCTTAGAAAACACAATTTCCTAATTTTCTTCTTCGTCTTCATAGGGTGCGACATCCCCTAGTTGACATCTTAGGAAACACAATTTCCTAATTTTCTTCTTCATCTTTATAGGGTACGACATCCCGTAGTTGACATCTTAGGAAACACAATTTCCTAATTTTCTTCTTCGTCTTCATAGGGTACGACATCCCCTAGTTGACATTTTTGAAAACAAAATTTTCTATTTTCTACTTTAATTCTTCATAGGGTACGACATTCCCTAGTTGCCATCTTAGGAAATAAAATTTCCTATTTTCTACTTTAAGTCTTCATAGGGTACGACATTCCCTAGTTGACATCTTAGGAAACAAAATTTCCTATTTTCTTCTTATGTCTTCATAGGGTACGACATCCCCTAGTTGACATCTTAGGAAACAAAAGTTTCTATTTTCTCCTTTATGTCTTCATAGGCTGCGACATTCCCTAGTTGACATTTTAGGTACGACATTCCCCAGTCGCATTTTAAGAAAAAAAATATATCCTAATTCTTTTTCATGCATTCACAAGGCATAACATCCCTTGGTTGTATTATTGAGAATATGAACTTTGTTTTATTTTTCTACCTAGCCTAGATTTCTAGCATTTCTATATTTTTTACTTAAGTAGATAGTTTAGAGCTTTTCTAATAACTCACAGAATGCTCCTAATGCAAACTGAGGCAGAAAATCTTGTTTGTCTTTGTTTTATTTTTTTGTGATGTCTTGCAGGTTTTTCCACAAAGAACGGATTGATACCCAAGAATAAAATCTCGTCTCCAGTCAAAATATAGAAGAATGATGAGTTTGAAGATAGTTAGAGTCATCTTTGCATCCGTAGCGTCCCAACATCTCAAGAGTCATCTTCTTAGATTCTAGTCAAGAGAATAAATATCCAATAATATTCTATGAACTGTCCATTGGAGGAGCGCCAATGACTCAATCCAAGTTTCAAGTTCAAGTCTCAAATTCTAACTTCAAGATTAAATTTTGAGATCAAGGTACCCACCAGAAAAAGGTGAGGTGATAACTGAAGATCCAAAAGAAAGATCTGAAGCGAGAGAACCAAGACAAGTAGAATAGATAGGATCTTGTATTTTTCTTTCTAGTTTCATTTTTTCCTTTCTCTCTAATGTAATAAAGGAGCCATGAACTGGAACTTCGATGGGACCTCACTCGACGCTATAATTCTTTCTTTCATTCCTACACCTATTTAAACTACACGTGACCTGATTCTCTTATAATCCGAGATGTGTAGGATGCCTAAAGCTAGGGTTCAGTCACACCTCTTTTCTACTTATTTACGTATTACTTTTGAATAAATGGTTGGGCCAAAAATTAGCCATGTTTACTTCTTTGCTTGAAAACTCTCCATATTTTCAAACAAAGAGGGGCATTCTGTAAACACCTAATTTTTTATCAAACTGAATATTTAGCGCCATTTTAATACTTAATACACATTTTATTTTTAGGTCTAGATTAGACATTTCAATTTTATCTTATTATTACAAAGTTTGTTTTAAAAGTTTTGAAAACTATAAAAAATAGAGTCATATTTTAAAATAAGTTTTTATTTTATTGTTTATTTAATTATTTATTTTAGAAAAAAAAAAGAGACTAAATTATATTTGTTTTTTCTTTTAACTTCTAATAAAGAATCTAGTGATATTAATATTTCTTAATCATATTTCTAACACTAGTCATTTAACTTATTTTTTATTTTATTAAAGTTAAATAAATTTTATCATTTTTATTTTATTTAAAATATTACTCCCTCTGTTTCAAAAAGAAGGACCTACTTTCCTTTTTGGTCCATTTAAAAAAGAATGACCCCTTTTTTCTTTTTAGCAATTTTTTAATTTTAACTTTTCACGTGGTATGTTTAAGACCACAAGATTAAAGGGTATTTTGGTACATTTGACATATCTTTAATTTAATACCACAAGATTCAAATGTTTCTTTATTTTCTTAAACTCAGTGTCAAGTCAAATTAGGTTATTCTTTTTAAAACGGAGGAAGTAATTAAAAAAAAAGGAAAAACCTATCTTAATCCCTCACGTTCTCCAGAAACACACACACCCACTTTCCCTAAAAACTTTCCATTATTCCCTCAACATCCATTTCAACTCATACACAACACACGACTCACACATAACACACTATTATAAACAACACCATACCCACACACGGGAGAACAAGAGAAAAAGAGAGGGGAAGCAAAAAAAGCAAAAAACCAAAGAAGAAAACTAAGGAAACAGAAGGAAAAAGTAAGAAAGAAAACAAGAAAAACAGTAAAAAAAATAGGAAGGGGAAGAATATTGAAAAAAAAGGTAACGAGTTGAGGATTCCGTTCGAGTTTTCGGGAATTTCCTTCGTACTTCTCTTTTAATTAGTCAATCTTACAGGTTCTTGTCCAATTACATACTATTTATTTTATAAGTTTTATTGTGAATCAAAGCATGAATGAAATTATCGCAAGGGCTTCTTATATTATCTAGTGTATGTAGTTTGTTATTTTTATGTAGTTCGCGCTTTTCGTCTTTGTTTATGACTTGTTTGTTGACTTAAAATGATGTTGATTAAGTTGGTTTTGAATTTCGAATGATATGGTTTTTTAAAGTTAATAACGTTAAAATATTAAAAAGGTTACGTTAAGTCTATGTGTAATTAGAAAGTATTCATGATAAATCCTGCACCATGCATGCATTAGAAACAGAAAGGGAGAATATACAAGACTTAGAAGAAACAAAAGAAATAGAAAACGGGAAATGAGAGAAGAAGAAAGAACTGAGAGAAGCAAAAAGGGAAAAAGGGAAATGAGAGTAAAAAACTAAAACGGAAAAAAGCAGTAGTTAGAAAAGGAGGAGAAAAACAAAGTGAAATAGCAAACAAGAGAATTAAAAAAATCAATTGGTGTTATGTATGATATATTATTTCTCACATGTTTGCATGCAGTTTTTTTTTAGCTCTAATGTTTTGTTTCTTTTCCATTAGTTGAAATTTAGCTTAAGAGAAAATAACAAAGGAGGTCAAAACTTATTTGTAAAATAAGGAACAAAAGTTGCTATTTTTATTTTTTTTATGAAACGTGTGTTTGTGAGTTAGTAAAATATCAAGATCTCCAATTCTTATACTTACAATCTCTAGCATAACCATGACTTTACTATACATACTATTTTCCCCAAATGGATTTTTTTTTAATTTCAATAAGCTAAAAAAAATAAAAGACCTCAACGAATTTCAAGAAGCATAGATAATATAATAGGTCACGACTTTAATTTCTAATTCAAGACCTATCGAAAAAAGGGTAGAAAAGAGAAGAAAACCCATTTTAAGGGAGTGAATTTGTAAAAGCATGAGTTAGGTTCTTAACCTCAAGAAATTAAGTTTAACATACAAAATAAGGTTAACGATGAAGTTGGAAAGCCCTTCTACCGATCATTCGTTATAATAAAATTAACATATCATTTAAAGCCGATCTAATTAGGGCGGATAATTTTTTTGAAACATGTAAGATTCGTGTTTAGACTTGAGAAAAATGGGAGCGATCCATAAATTCCACAAAGGCGCAAGAAATATACCAAAATTTATCGTAAGGCCGAAAAGTACTACTATCGGTAAGCCACGCATCGATACAATTTTAAATATATTCAAAAATAAATAAAAGCAGGATAGAAGTTACTTTTAGACTAACAAATATTATATATCCAGGAGATTAATTTAAGCCAGACAGAAGTGATTAAAGCGACCGTGCTAGAACTATGGGACTCGAGGGGTGCCTCACACCATTTCCTCGGTTAACAGAATTCCTTATCTAAATTTCTAGATCACAGGCCAAAAAATTAAGAGTCATTTCCTTGTGAATAGGGATTCAATAAGGTGACTTGAAACACCCAAACTCAATTCCAAGTGGCAACTCTGAAAAATAAATAATTTCTTTTTAAAACGTCGCTTTAATTGAAAAAACTCATTTTTTCTAAAACCAACTCCTTAGCAGGGTTGGGGCGGTAAAAATAGGAGTGTGACAAAAACCATCCAAGCAAGTAAACATTCTACAACTATGAAATTCTAAAGTTTGCCTACCCAAATCGACAATCTAAACATGCTACTTACAATAGCAATAAAGATTTAAATTAATTGCAAGAGCAAGTTAAACAACCAATTCGTAAACAAATTATCAATTCAGAATCCTCACCCTCAATTCCAAGTTTATCAGATTTTGATCGCTTCTCCAAAATTAAATTAATTTCCTCGAAATCCAAGTTATACCAATTTCATATTGTTCAAAATCAATAATGCATAAGCAATCCCGATCAACTAACATTAATTTAAACAATAAGAAAACAACAAACAAACAACATTTGGATAAATAATCACAGCACAGAGTTTGAAATCATAAACCAAGTTGAGAAAAGGGAAAAAGGATAGGACTTTTAATCATATTTCAATTTTATTCAACGGAGATCAGAGCTCTGTGAATGATAGAACATTAATTCGAGTCGCGAATACTAGACCCAGAACCAAAATAATCTCCAACCTGCTATATATAGTTTTGATGATGAGCAGATGACTACAACGGACCAGGTCCCTGGATGTTCAAGGCAACAGTATAACTGGCACGCATCTACACAGCTTTGTCCTTTCTGTAACAAACTGGTATGTGTTGCTGTACTACTTAGGATACCTGGTCCAATGACATTTCATCCCTAATTATCACTCATCTATAAAAGGAAAAAGATACTTCTTTATCAAATGATTTTTGCAAATCCAAAGACTGAAGAGAAAAAAAAGGCAAAAACTCCATATTCAACACTACTCAAGTTCTTAGCTGTATGAGTGTGCTTAAATAGAAATTGTTCTTGAGTGATTTCTAATTTGTAAATGAATTATTCATTTTATAAGAGTAATGAACTTTTTTCTTTGCTTAGAGAGAGCTTAGGTTGAGTTACCTAAGTTGGATATTGGCTAGAGTTAATCAATGTCAGGGTGTGTCCTTGACAAAGTTGTCAATATGAGCTTGTAGTAGAGTTATTACAAGTGAAAGAAACCTAGAGCTAGGTTCATTGAAGTTTTTAATCAAGAGTTTGATTATCGTGGATTTTGTAGAGCTTATGAGGGCAAGCTGTGGTTTTCCCTTCCCTGAGAAAGGGGGTTCCCATGTTAAAATCTTGTGTTTCCAATCTTCCAGCACTGTCTCTTTATTCCTAGTTTCTATACTGTCTTTTTGGCTGTGATTGACTTTGTAGGACCTGGTCCCTCACTGTGTGGTGCAACCCCCAAGGTTTAAACAATTTGTATCAGAGATAATCACTCTAAAAGGTTCACACATAGAGTGTCTTGGTTAGCATGGCTGCTTCACCTAATCTATAAAAAGGGAAATCTACCACTAGACGACAAAGATTTAATAGGCAATATTATGGATGGTGCAAAACCAGGATGTGTGACTTTATTATGGCCTAGGATAGTGAGCTGATGGACATAATCCTTGATGGTCATTATGTCCCTATAAAAAAGTCAAAGAGGGAGAATTTAAAAGAATGGTCATCAAAAGCAGAAGGGAGTTCAATGATGAATATAGAAAGAAAATTAAGAAAAAATACAAAGCCAAGAAATTATTAGTCTGTGGCATAGGGCCAGATGAATATAACCGAATCTCAGCTTGTGAAAATGCTAAAGAGATCTGGGATTGCTTGAGGCCTGCTCATGAAGTCACTACTGATGTAAAGGTTTCTAAGGTATAAATGTTGACTACTTAAAGACTTCACCATGAAATAAAGAGAAAACATCAAATAAATGCACACAAGGTTTACTTCCATCACAAATGAGCTTCAATGCTTAGGAGAAGTGATTCCATTGTACAAGTAAGTGAGGAAGATTATTGGGGTTCTTCCTAAGTCCTGGGAAATCAAAGTGGATTTCATAACTGAAGCAAGAAACCTAAGACCCTCACCATGGATGAACTGATTGGAAATCTAAAAACTCATGAGCTCAGGAATCAGCAAGAGCTAGAAAAGAAGGAAGGAAAAAAGAAAAATCTCTGGAATTGAAGGATTCAAAGCATGATTCAAGTGATGAAGACACTATTGTTGCCTATTTTGTAAAAATAATTGTCAAAGACATGAAGAAAATTGGTTGGTTTCAAAGAAGAGAAAGCAACAACAGAAGAGGAAGAAATATTGAAGTTGTCACAAATGTGGATGTCCTGAGCATTTCATTAAGGATTGTACAATGCACAAATAAGATTATCAGGGGTATCTCAAAACTGAAGGTGACAAAGAGAATAATAGGGACCAGGTCCCTACAAAATCAAGAAGGAAAACTGTAGTTGAGTATGCAGTAAAGCAAGCTCTGGCAAAATGGGGAGATTGTTCCAGTGAATCTGATGAAGATGAGAAGCTTGGAGATGTATCTATGTTGGCGTGGAATATAGTCCAGTTATCTATGATTCTTTGTTTTCCTTTATGGCCAAAATAGAAGATAAAGAATAAAAAAAAGTAGCTCTTTCTGACATTAAGGATAACCTAGATAATGACTCTGATAAGAAGATAAAAAGGCTTGCTAGTGTATTGATATATTCTTTATGTGAACTAACTGCTGAGAAGAATTCTTAAGAAGAGAAGGTAGATAATCAAGAGCTTGAGCTGATTGCATTAACTTTTCAAATATCTGAAACTGAAGAGACGTTCTCTATATTGAAATCTTAGAATCGAAGTTGTTTAAGTTAACTGAAGAAGGGAAATGATTTTGAAAGCAAAGATATGGAGGAATCTTTAAGGCTTCAAATTGATCTTGAGGAAAAACTGAGGGATTCTAAAAAATACCATATTATGCACTGCACAAGAATGTAGAGTTAGAAAAGGACCTAGTCCGTTTAAGAGAAGAGCTCAACAAGTCTCTTAGATGGACTGCTTCTTTACAGATCCTTTCTAATTTGAATAATAAGGTTTTAATGATGGTAAAGGTCTCGATTATCAAGGAGAATTCCAATCTGTTGAGTCTAAAGGAAAGGCTGCTCATGATGATAGAAGAAAATGCACAAACTCCTGTGTACTCACTGTACAGAGATGGACATT